>OX422213.1:558793637-560171137 GCA_949130495.1 Sambucus nigra | reverse complement strand
AAACATTCAAAAAACTGTATTTTTACAACAAAAAAAATTGCTTTTTTGCTTAAGGAAAAAAACGGAAAAAAAAACCATTTTTTACAACTTTATTTTTTAGGAAAGATTAATAAAAAAAGTTATTCAAAAACTTTTTTTTGTTTTTATTTAAAAACTGTTTTTTACAACTTTATTTTTTTGTAAAGAATTAAAAAAAAAATACTAAAAACTGTTTATATTTAAATAAAAGTGTAACAAAACACGTTTTTTTAAACTTTTTTAAAAAATAGTATATATTTAATATCTTTTTAACAGTTTACACAGAAGGGATTTTAGATGGCGGGAAAAAGGAATTCCTGCTTGAACCAAACAATGGAAAGGAATTGAAGATTCCAGGAACTTAGAATTCCTGGAATTATGAATTCCCATTCCCTTGCCAAACCTCGAACCAAACGAGCCCTAAAAGGACTCTCCCTCAGCATATACTGATGGACAGATACAGATAGAGAGAGAAGGTGACACAGAAAAAAAAAGAGGGTACAAAAAAGTTAGAAAAAAATTCCAAAAAAATTAGTTTAGGTTTAGAAAAAATTTGTAGGTTCGATTTTTGTTTTTAGTTTTGTAATGCAATCCAGTTTTTGTGAATAGTTTGGGACGCGTGTTCATGCCACAATTGACTCAAGGAATTATTCGTATCGTATTTCTTTCTCTTCTATTTAATTTCTTGTTGATTAATTGTAATTTTGCTGAAAATTTAATCATATCTGGCTAAACACCCCATTCAAGGAGTGGGATGAAACACGTATGTTAATTTAATTAATTGAACAATTGTGCAATTGATGTGTTCTAGGCAATTTAAATTGGAAAAAAAATCACACATTAATTTATTTAACGAGAGTTAATAAATTAATGTTAAAAATTGATATTTGATTTTTGGATTTAACTTAGAGATAGGTTTCATTCTTGAATTCAAATATTAATCTTGTGTGTTCAATTCAAAGATCCGTACAATTTTTTATGATTTGATCCTAGCGGGTAGTTTGTAAAAAAGGGTATGACTCTAATTTTTTTTTATCTGTAGTGACACTTTATGATTTAATTGCTAAAAAAAAATAATTTTGAATTTAGGATTGTAACGAGAGTTAAATTTTAAATTTCAATGTTATTTCGAACGTATCAAATGAATAATTGGAAAAATTACATTAAATTAATTACGTGGAGTAATCCCATCTCTTGTCTCTTCTCATAAATTCTACACTCGGTTACGTTTTAATTTTTTGTAGTTACTTTAGTTGCGTAAAGTTTTATTTCCCCAATTAAAATTTGTTTTAAAAAAAAACACAAATAGATTTTTAATAAAAATTGAAATTGCAAGTTTTCACGATTACCGTTTCAACGCTAGAAATTGGATTGATACCCGAATTTGCCACAATACTGAATTTTTAATAAGTTTTGTAGGTAATTCCAAGAATTTTGATACTCGAAGTTTGACCGTAGCGACATTCCAAATCCAAATTCGAAGGAAGACAAATTTTAGAGTTATCAAATGGCGCCGTTGTCGATTTCTTGAAGATTGAAGCCCGTGAAGATTTGTACTTTTCATTTTTGTTATAGTTATTCCTTCTTCTCCCTCCTTAGATTGGTTGTTTAGGATTATTGTGGCCTTGTAATTAATTTGGGTGCATTTTGACACCGATTTATTTTTGTAATATTTATTTCAAAAACAAAAACAAAAAAAAAGAGCGAAAAGGGAAACCAGACAAGGTAGAGAGAGAGCGTCCAAAGGCGAGGATTTAGAAGCCTCTCTACTTTGGGTCGGTAGGACTCTCGGGGACGACTGAACTAGGCGTACTTCCCCCCGGTCGACTCAACTCGGTCTTCACCCCACGTGTGTAAAAACCGTTGGATGTAAACTCTTTATCACTCGCGAATCTCCTGCAAGAGAGTCAATTTTTGTGTGCTAGTTGCTCCTATATGCTTTTTATTTCAGTATCGCACTTAAATGGGATGGTTGGATAAATAAATTTACCTAAGACCTATACCCGGTCATTGCAACGAGTTGGGATTTCATCACCCACTCAATCATATCTCCTTTTACTTGTTACCCGTGCTATCACTTAAATTAAAATCAATCAACTAGCAAGACAAGTAGGAACGATGTTCATTAGGACCCTTTCGGAACGAGACCCTCGTAGGATACTCTAGTGAGTCCTTCCCACACCTTCAAATCTTCATTCAACTATCTTAAGACTTTTTGTCTAGGGAAACTAGGTTTTAAGTGAGGCCGCCCAGTAAAACGGGTTGTGCTTTCCCCAGCGTGGTACCGGATAGTTGATTGTTGTAGTAGCTAGTGTGGTGAGCCTTAACTAGTAAGCCTCTTGTCTCTCGGGAAGAAAGTAGGAGCACACTTTTATCGGCGAGGCCTAAGATTCCGTGATTTTTTTCGCCCGCGGACTAATTAAAATTGACTACCCAATCACTTAACTTGAAGATAATAATTTGGCTATGTGCTCTTTTGGACTTGTTCCATTTGTGTACGTATCTAAGTTGTTCCTTTAGGTAGTCCAATTTTTGCTCCAACTGTCAGTTTTTCCACCGTTAGTCCATTACCCATTTTTTCCGTTTTTTTCTGCATTTTTTAAAATAAACCCAAAACTCCAAAAATATTTTCCTTTTTTCTGCCTAAATTTTTTCTCACAAAAAACTCCAAAAATATTTTTCCTTCCTTATTTTCCAAAATATCCAAAAAGATTTTCTTCTTTTTCATATAACCAAAAATCCTAAAACTATTTTTTTCCTTGCTTTTATGCCACATTGGCAACGCATTGATCATCGATTAACACGTTCCCCTAGTGCTCCATCTCTCAATTCCCTCTTAGGCGATCGTGTTCCTATCGTTGCTCCTCATTTTCTGATCCGTGTTCTTCTTCGGAGGCGCATAGTTCTCCCACTTCCTCTGGTTCTATTACCCCACCCATCATGGCCGACGAACGCGCTTTAAGGGACTACTTTGCCCTGATTACGGCCACTCCGCCTTCATGTATCGTCCTTCCGCCCACTCCGATCGTGCAATTTGAAATTCAACCCGCGATTATTTCTATGTTGCCTAGTTTTCATGGCCTTGAACATGAGTCTCCTTATACTCACTTGTGGAAATTTCTCACTGTGTGCGCTACTTTCAAAAATCAAAACTTAGACAAAGAGAATGTTCGTCTTCGGTTGTTTCCCTTTTCTCTTCACGATAATGCATCCACGTGGCTCCATTCCTTGCATCTCACGACCTTAAAAATGCCAAACCAGTAGTCTCTCGCTTGAAGCAACTTATCTCGCGGCCTTTGTGTGACCCTATCACGACCAACTCTGACAAATAGATGCCTCAAAAATGTGCCACTTGATCTTCACGTGAATAGTACTTCGTGCGATATAAGAATGTCGCACAAACGAAGTCTCAATGTTGTTTGAATGACATACAAAAATCTCAATTCCAGTTTAAAAAACATGAAGCTTTGCCTAGTGAAAAAAGAATTCTCACAAAGTTAACTAGAAAGAGAAAATAGTAGCAAAACAGACTCAAACTGAAAAATAAAGTAAACAAAAATCAATGTGAGTTACATGCTAACATAGTACATATGTTCTTAAATATGGATATGGAATGAATGGTTGTGAACTACAACAAATGAATCACAATTCCAACACATCGAAATGATCAAGAAGCTCCAATTGATAGCTAAATATCATCAAACTCTATTTTAGCAATATGTGACAATTAAAGAATTGAGCTTAATGTACTATACTAACATCATGCACACAAATCTAGAATTTCGATGTTTCTACAAACAATAGCATCATGACACGATTTTTAACGTTAGGATTCATGGTGGAAACCCGTTTAAATTTTCTCCAACCAAACACCCTCACATATATTTATTCTTTTTCAAGTACTATAAAGGTTTATATCTTTCTCAACTTAGAGAAAATCCTATTGGCCCTATTTTGGCATATGAATCTTTTTATTGCCTTTGTTTCTTTTGGGAGCTTTTAAATGGTGGACTTCATAACGAGTTAATTTTTTACTCTCGCATCCCTTTCCCATGAACACTCATCATTTTTTCAATTTATGCAATTATAATCCTCATGGTAAACGGTTCTTACATGCACACCTCCTCCTTAAGTCTACGCATAAATGACAAGATTGAGATAAGAACGTCTCACCAAACTTAAATATGTAAGAGAAGTCAAACATTCATATAAACTTGTGCATGTGTGCAAAGATGGCATATATACAAAGTCGAATCAAAATTCATACCAACTTCGAAACAACCCCATAATACAATGGTTAAGATCATTCTAAGCATCAATAATTACGATCAAATGTCCTAGCCACATGGATAATGAAGTGAAGGGGGTCCAAGCACACTAATATGACACATTAAACATGTAAACTCAAAACTCAAAACAAACAGAAAATCTTTTTGGTTTTTCAACATATTTTGACTTGAATAAATGCAAAATCTTTTTGTATTTTTCAAAAATATTATCAAAAACAAAATCTTTCTGTATTTTTTCAAATAAGACTCAATAAATGAAAAAGTATAATACAAAAGATACATTTGTCATAATACTAGAAAGGTATAAATCATGTGTCAAAGACTAGAGTATGATAAACATGGCAACACAATCATCCTTTATATTTAGCATGGAAAGAATCAAGTGTAACCAAGCAATAACCATGAAGTTTAATTCCTAAAGCCTCTAAGTCCGATATCCTAACCTAAGTAGGTGTGAAATTACGTATGGGGGTTTTGGGAACCGAAATGACTTTATTCCTTAACTTCCTAGGAGCATTCCTAAGGTCATAGCAAAAACGTCTAAGGTAACCTTTCCTACCGCAATGAGTGCAAGTGTAAATACAACGAGGATGATTATCAAAATATCAACCTCTCTTCATGTTCCTAGTCGGTTCTCTCACACGATTGGTATTGGCTTTGGGAATGGGAATAACTCTATCATTGTAGCCTATACCAAACCTATCTCCCTTGATTTGTACGGTTTCTAAAATCCTATCTAATTTCTCCGACCTAAATCCCAAATTAAACATAACTTTACTCGAGTCTTTTAATTTCTCCTCTAACTCACTAATCCTAAACTCAAGAAAATTCCTAGACTCCTCAAACTCTAGAATCTCTTTCTTTAAAGCCTCCATCAAACCACGAAGACTCTCTCTCTTTCTCCACATATTTTAGCTTCTCCTTAAGAGTTTTCTTTCATGACCTAAGATCCTCAAAGCATCATTATTTTCTAAGGCACGCTCATTCAACTTAGATTAAAATTTCGACATTGCCTTTTTAACCCTTTACCTCTTCCTCATACAGCTCCTTAACGGAAACTTGCAACTCTCCTACATCGATCTCATCATCCTCACTAGCTTCACCCTCACTCACTTGGGATTCAATGGCCTCTAAAGTGTCATACACATGAGAATCTTCATGGCAAGATTTACGGTCATCGCTCACATGACATGCCAAGAAAGTTACAAATCTTCTCTTATTGGGGGAACTCTCTCCCTCTTTTGGTTCACTATCACTTAAGGAGGAATTATATACTATCGGTTTCTTTCCCTCCTTCTTAAGTCTAGTGGGACACTAGGTAACCTTGTGCCCATACCCCTCACACCCAAAACACCTATCTAACTCATCCCACTTAACTTTCTCACTCTTATCCTTTGGGGTGGAATCTACCTTATTGTTTTTGAATATCTCAAATCTTTTGGAATCTTTTGATTGCATTTGAAACTTAAGAAATTTCTTAAAATTCTTTGCCAACAAGGCAACATCCACAAAATCAGAATCAAAATCATCATTCGAAACTTTAGTCTCCTCCTTTTGATATTTTAAAGAAATTTCCCTTTCTTTCTTTGGCACTTTCTTGGAGGTAAACATATCGAGTTCATAGGTTTGTAAGTCACCTACAATCTCTTCAAGTTTTGTCGAATCAAGCATACCTAATGAGTTTAAATCGGTCACTTTTGCATCAAACCTACTCAGTAACGATCTTAAGATTTTTTATGACTTTATTATCAGGTATCTTCTCTCCTAAGTTAAATGAAGAATTGACAATATTAGACAACCTAGAATAAAACTCATCAAACGACTCATTCTCTAAAATCTTAATCATCTCAAACTGTATAGTGAGGTTTTGAAGTTTAGACGCCCTAACCATGCTAGTGCCCTCGTGAGTAAGTGCAAGTGTATCCCAAGCCTCTTTTGAAGTTTGACAAGTTATGATTCTAAAATACTCTTCTGATGTGACATATGAGGTAATAACGTAAAGGCCTTTAGAGTTATAAAATGCAAGTCTATGCTCGATTTCAGTCAATGACTCAACGGGTTTTAGTGTAGTGGCCTCACCCTCTCGTGTAACTGGTGGTGTCCAACCCCTTTTGACCGCTAATCACACACGCTCATCTATTAATTTCAAAGCACTTCTCATACGCATCTTCCAATAAGCATAATTAGTGCCATAAAAATAAGAGCACGAAAAATTTCAATACCTCTGAATTTCATCCTGAAAAACACAAGGGATCAGACACAAATAAAGAATGTTTCTAGCTCCAATACCAATTTGTAGGCGCCTTTTTCTTTCGAATGTGTTTTAAGGAAGATAAACCAACTTTCTTTTTTAAAAACCCTTTTCCATAATTTTAAACCGCATCAAGTGTGTGAACCAATTTTAGTTAAGCCTAATTTTATCTTGTTTAATCCTAAACATGCATCTAGGTGATTAAAGCAAGTAAAATAAATGAGTTCACAAAAGGCGACGCCAGATGTACGAGGAAACCACTAAGGAAAAAAACCTCAGACGAACCAAGCCAGACAATCACTATGAGATGGTATTACAAAGTACCAAGATAGAGTTACTCAACGACTCGATCCCCACAAGTCTTGAAGTTTCTCTGAATCTTCAACCACTCCTGTACAGTGCCCAAGTGAATCCTTTCGCGATACCTGACCACAGCACAGGCGTCCACGAATGCCTTGGTTTCCATCGATGTAGATTATAAATGTCAACGGATTTCTAACACGAACTCCTTCACTTCTTCTTTGCAAAACTCAACGATGCTAAAGTGTAGAATAACTCTAATAGTGCAAACAAAGATCACTTTTTCATATGTGAATGAAAGCTCGGATCTTTAAAACTTGAAGGATGTTTTTAGACTTTGAAAACCTTAGAAAACTTGTGCAGAAAATGAACTGATTATAAATTGATTTTCTGGATTGCATACCTACGAAATTCTGTGAGAAACACGCCTTATATAAAAAATTCAAGGCGGTGGACCGTTCGAACAAGATAAGCTTATCGCTCGAACGAGATGCACATGTCATTTGAACAACATACTGTTCTCTCTTGAACGACTGACAAAGTCATTTGAACCACTTAAAACGTGAGTTTGTGATTAACACAACTCTAAACCATCTTTATCTCAGAATAAAGGAAGTTTAAATATTCTAGAACACTTTTTAATAAAAATAACATCCTAAAATATCTTTTCAAATCCCATAAACATTACGTATTCATACCTGAGCGATCTCGGAATGCAATGAAGACGTGAAAGAGCACCAAACTGATCTCGACATGATTTATCTTTGAAGCTTGGCCGCAACGTCTTCAATAAACTATATGCCATAGACTGTATGGGATCGTGACAATAAAAATCTATCTATGACTCAAAAACATGTTTCATTCCAGGAATAAGTCAAATACTTACAACGAACTCAATTGGAATTTTTGTCCTTACAGAGGTTGCAAAACGAAAACTGTAGACCTACACTCATACCTTTTCTCATCTCAAACTCCTCTCTACTCCAAAAACCCATACCTTTGATTCTTTGATTGTGTACCTAAATTTGAAATTTTAAAACCCTAAAAACCCAAATTTGATATATGTTTTGATTATTTATTAGTTACCTTTTGTTGTTGAATGGTTGTTCAGGTTTTTATTTCTTTGAGCTACTAGCCTATTATTTTCTTCGCTAAATTAGGTTTATGTGGTGCTTTTTTTCATGTAATATTTTTGGCATTTATTACTCGGATCGGTGCACTCAAGTTGTAGTGGAATAGATCGGGTCAGTTGTTTATGAAACCGTTGGTCGAATGAGGATGGCGGCTGTCAGAGTTGCGTCGAATGAGGATGGCGCTCAAGCTGCAGTGGAATAGATTGGGTCAGTTGTTTATCTCTCATTTTAGTTGTTCGTTTTAGTTGTACGTTTTTCTTTTCATTTTAGTTGATTGCTCGGGAGTTTTAGCTGTTAAAAAACTCAATTACTACTGTTCGTTTGCATTTTTTTGTTAACTCAGTTTTTTTGTTAACTGAGTTTTGGTTCAGGTTTATTCGTTTGAGTTTGAGTTTTGGTTCAGGTTTGTTTGTTTGAGTTTGAGTTTGAGTTCGAGTTTTGTTAACTTAGCTGTTCATTTTAGTTTTTTATTTTCTGAACTGAGTTTTTTAACAAAGTGAAATATGTGGTTTTTTAATGTTTATTTATTTATTTATTTTATGTTAAGACTTAACAAATCTCAGTTGAAACCATCTGTAAGGGTAACATACCTTAACATATCTCGCTTGAAACCTAATTTTTTGGATACGTGTCCATCTTAACATATTTCACTTTGTTTCTTGGTTCAGGTCTATAAGGCTTAACATACCTCACTTGATGTCTTTTTTATATTTTTTATGATGTTAAACTGAGTTTTTGTTAACAGACATACCAAGTGAGTACACTGTACACAACTGAGTTTTTGAACACACACGTTTTTTTAACATTTTTGTCTACTCAACGTAATAGTTTTGTATACTCCGTGCCAAGACCATTATTGTATACTCACCATTCTTCGCAAGACCATCACCATTTTTATGTTTGTAATGTAAGTTAAATTTTTTGTTTTTCATATTTTGGTAGGTTTCATTTATATTGCGTTCATCCACGTCATTATTTCCATTCTTCAATTTTATTTTTTAATTTTGATAAAGAGATTCATTTTGTACCTTTTCATTTTGAAACAGAAGTGATGAGCTAAAGGCCCAAGAGATGAAAAAGTCAGGTTATAATTATATATGGAAGTTTGAATGGGTCGAGGACATCATTCAAGAAGATACCAAAGGTTGATTTGATCGTACATGTTCGGTAATGGGGCATTTTTTGACAATGTGAATATGAGATTTCAAGATGTGTACTTATGCATGACAACAATTCAAAATCACCTCACAATGTGATAGATGTTAAATATATAGTCTACATAGTTACAAGATTGATGAAAGCACTAATTGAAATAATTAAATCAATTAAAATTATAACCCCTTAAAGTAAAAACGTTGGGTTTTTATACATTGACATTTCGTGACATAAAGTTTTGCATTATATATTTAATGCATATAAAAACAATTATGATCTAACAAAAGTGTGACTTGATTTAACATGACACAATATGTTTATGATTTCTCTAATGCGAACATGACTCGAACAAAAAATAAAATTACATGAAATACTTTCATTTAACCAAATATGAACAGAACCATTAAACACAATATTTTTAAATAGCCCGAACACGTCCCAAATCAAATGGATACGACGGATAGGAATTTCTAAAAAAAATTTACCAAATAAACACATTAAAAGTAAAATCCAGTACGACACGTTTTTTTTATTGAACACGAACATGATCCAAACAAAAGTGTAATTTGCTATCACACTATATGTGATTGAATTCTAACAACACCTTTATTTTCCACCGTGTTCGCAAATGCCATCCATTACTCCTCACAGTTTTTACTCATTTTCTTGCAATGATATGCTTAGGCATTAGTTTTTTACTCACGATTTTTACTCATTTTCTTATCCAACAATTTACTCATTTGCTTACGGTTTTTACTCACTACTCAATAAAAAAACAAAATGTTATGCTGACAAAGGTTAACCCATCACTCTTAAACGGTATCATCAGGGTATTCAGAGTTTGGTTAGTTTAGTTTTAATTTTTTAAATAGTTTTAATAGTGTAAAATACCATACCTAGGAGTGTGAGTGTGCCATAAGAAAAAATAATCGAGTGCAAACTTATCACCGTGCCATCGGCACGGGTACACCCTAGTGTGTGTGTGTGTATATATATATATATATATATATATATATATATACTAGGGTATGCTCGTGCCTGAAGGCACAATGCTAATTTTCGAAACATGAAGTCATTGAAGAGACCATACGTCATATTTTATTCAAAACATCTAAGAAATTTTTTAATAACCTACGGTACAAACCTATTAGTTTAAAAAAATTAGAAAATTTTGGAAATATTATTTTTTCAGATACATACGTACACCGTGTTTACACACACATACATACATACAAAATGGTACGAACTTATTAAGTCAAAAAGTTTTCTATAACACATAATTGTAAACAATTTAAAAAAATCGACAAATTTGCATATGTTTATATGACTCTATTCACGATGTTTAATCCATCGTGGATCTCGTAATAATTGTTAACTATTGCATAACCCAAATATTTGTAAGCAAATTAAAAATATTGGGAAAAGTTTCTTTGTTTATATCATGATCCACTCTGTTTAAGAAATAAAAAATATCCACAACAAAACTAATAGTCCACCTTGGACCTCACATAAATAACATCATATCCATAAAAAATATAATTTATTCTACAGTTTTTTTACAACACCATGAACACATTTTAGGAATTTTGGGAAAAGTCTTATTTGTTTATAGGACAACGTCAAGGACAACATTGAGCATAAGCACTATTTTGGCAAGGGCATAATCAACATTAGGAATATCTGTGATCTTCAATATCTGAATATGAGAATAAACTGGGTGGAGCAGCATGCACTCATCCCCATGCAAACTTTCCACCACTCTCCTTATGATAGCAATTTGTTTATTGTAAGCCAATATAACTCTGCCATGATCATCGACCACAAATCAAGTAGGCTGTTTGGGCAAGGGAAAGGTTTCAACATCTACGCTGAAACCCTCAAGACCATCACTATCACTATTCTTTATCCTCTTCGTGTTCCCATGTTCTTAACACCCATGAATTCACAATTAGTACATAGAATAATAAGCCAAAAAGTATTAAGAGAAATACACAATAGAATATGGAATAAATAAGTATTCAAAATGTCAACATTTAAAATAACAAAAGGGGAAGGATCATATTAATGATGAAATTAAAATGGGTAGAAACTGATATCATGTGTCAAACTAAGTAAAAGAATTCAATAGGTCTACTTATCATTTTGAGTTCCTAAATGTGACACCCTGCCTAATTAAATTCCGGTTGATCTGGACTTTATCAAATTAAATAAGGATTTCCATATGGTTCATTCATAGCATCACTATCGCAATATTATTAATTACTAACCACCTAATCTTTAATTAAGTTGGTGCCAATTTCTATGTTATGAATTAACCCAAAACGACAAGTACAACATGAATCCAAATATAACCAACACAATATAATAGAGTCTGAACATGACAAAAATATCTAATACAAGTGTTAGCCGAATAACTTCGACTAAATACAAGCAACCCAACATAAATTCAACATCTAAAAAGTAGCCAATACAAGCTGAATCAAAATAAATAGTACAATTGTCATGGGCAACAAGCCTGAAGTACAACTCAGATTATCCCTATCTAGAAGAGAATGATATAAGTGTCTAGTTAAAGCCTTGCAGCACCCACATGTACCACAACTACGTATCCTGGAAAGGAATCAAGCCTGGTGCCCCTATGGTAGGACATCTAAAATATTTTTTAAAATATTTTTATAGCAAGGGTTAGAACCCAAAACATTTGAAAATATTTAGCAAGTGAATTTAATTGCAGAAAATTAAAATGCATGAATGTTCTTCATATTTAAGTTAGTATCGCACTCTCTTGAGGACTGACTCAGCCCTCAACTAATGTGCACACCTAAATTCTTTCTATATAACCCATCTAGGTATCTACCCCGTAACTACTTTTGTCATATAGATTCTACTTCCCCCATTACTCTAACCCGAGTAAGTTTTTTTTTATTTCCATGATGTATAACTTGTTAATCACATTTACTTATCCCATTTTAACCATATAACATTCTCATAAGTTAATACAACTCGCATGTATTTTACCCATACATATTTATTCGCACCATATACCCGTATCAACCATTTACAACATTCACACACATGTAGTAAATTTATATAACCATCCTCCCGAGTAGGCACTCATCGGATGTTATTTAAAATGCTATCATTGTCACGTATAGTCATCCACCCGGATCCCTGATACGGTTAGTTCCCTGACTCAGTAAAAACAAACAAACGCATTAGAGGCGGTCATAGTTTCTCCCAGAATGAGACCGAATCATACCCAAAGTGTCTAATTCTAGAATTCGAATGCTATGACGTGGGGACTATACTCACCATGCTCCTCAAGCCAAGGGATTCACCCATATATCGCAACCTCCCATGATAGCACTAGAGGGGTATGCTTTCCTATAAATATTATTCACACAAATATATATATATATATATATATATATATATATTGTAGAAGGGTCTTGAAGGTAATCCTGAGATTAGAGATAATCCTCCCATTTACAATAGTGTTTGGGATTAAGGCAGCTCAGTGTGGCAACTCAGCGTGGTAGCCCAGAGGGACCTTCCAGTGAAGAAGCTGATCGAGAGAGCTCATCCTTTAGTCCTGTTGATTAATTTACTCTTGTTGTACCTTGTGTTTGTATCAACTATGAGTTGTAACGATTATAAATATGTAATGATCATAATGATTTTGTGTGAGGTCGAACGGTACTCGCAAGAGACCAGGCTTGGCAGGGCCTGGGAGAGCTTTCATGCTCTATCAAACGACCTCGCTGTGGGAACTTCAGAGGGACTTGGTTTGGAGGATTGAGAAGTGAGGCACCGTTGGGGCTTGTCCTGACCATCTTAGATACACCTGGTAAAACACCGAAGGATCCTGACCGTGGAACCTCGGGGGGAGCAGCCTTGAGTTCCATCGGGCGTTGAGTTATGAGCCAAACAACCCTCTACTTAATGTCACATAACCTTTATTTGATGTCACTAACCAGATAGGCAATGTCAGACCTGCACTTAAGTAAACCACCGTGGTATTTGGGGCTATCAGACAGTTGGTGAGCCCCCTCTGTGATGGCATCCCCCTGACACACAGTAGTTAGGCAAAAGGCATGTCTTGGCATTTATTTCTTATGACGTGGAGATAACTAGTGCATAAGGTATTTAATGCTTACGATATAATGTATGAGGGATGTCTTTCACAAGCATTAATGACTGAGTTGCCTCGGGGTTAGTGTGGGGGGATATTTAAGGACCCCAACCACCTTTAAGGAGGGATCATGTTCTTATTGAGAGTTCGTAATTTATTACTAGAAAGATTTATTACGAACCAGAGAGTCTACTCACCCACCATTGTCATTTATTATGAATCTTTAATATTTGACAGAGATCATTGAGGGTGGTGGAGGTATTTTGCTGCCTACCAAGGTGTATCTAGGGTGCTCATTTTCTCTCTCCCTCTAAGCAAAGTTTCTTCTAAATTCATTACTACCTTCTGAGTTATATACGAGAGATTTGTGAGTTCAAACTGAGTCTATCTTCATTGAGTCGTGTTTGTATGTCCAATGGTCAATCAATAGTGTTGTTGTTTAACTTATCATTACTGTAATCAAAAGGGGTTACGCCTCTATCTAATCTAAAGTAACCTCTTACATTTGGCGACTTTTTTCGGGAGACATTCTTCTAAGCAAGGAGTATGGTGTAGGATAACATTAATCGAAGGCTTAATTTTGATGACATTCAACACAATGAAGAACAAGAAGCGAGAGAGCTAGATGCTTCAAGGGATGGGGCCCCTCGACTGGAGATACCTCCGGTCCAAGTAGCGATAGGTGTCCCAGCGGGGGCATAGTCTTCAACGACCTTCGAGTTGGGACCAGCTCAAGTGGTACTCCTTATGAATAAATTCTATGAGTTTCTGCAAACTCCCGTAGCTTCAACGGTGTTGGGAGTATTTGAAGCCAACTCCTTCGTGACACGAGGGGCAGCCCCAATGTCCCTACCAAGTGCGGTCCTAATGGTAATAGTTTTAGCAAGTACACCCTCCGTTGTAAATCCAGCGACGGGAACCCTAGGAGCATCAATGGTTCCAACTGTGATGATTTCTCTAGCTTCAATGGGCACGCGGCCTACAGTCCCATTGGTTGTTACTTCAATGGCGTCGCCCATGGAAAAGATGAGGAGGGAGATGCAGAAAGAGATGTTGAAGTTCATACAATCCTCCTCACAATCTGCAGGCGAGGTAGCTTCAGCCTATGACAATTTTCGGACGTCTTACCCCCAGAAATACAACGATGAGCCTTACCCAAAAGATTATATCCCTCCCATTTTTGAAAAATACACAGGAAAATGGTCGAAACCTGAAAGATCATATTAAACGCTTCGTTGAACACTTAGGGGTGCATTGTAATAACAAGAAACTCAGGTTGAGGGAATGTTCTAAATCCTTAACCGATAAGGCATACACTTGGTATTCTCACTTAGCTCCCAAGAGTGTTTCCACAAAGGAGGAGATGCATGTTTTGTTTGTCCAGAAGTACTTTCTGGAAGAGGATGAGTTTACTTTTACCCAACTGGGGAGGGAGAACCAACGACCCGGGGAAGAAGCGGTGGCTTACGTTCGAAGGTTCAGGGAAAGGTCCCTCGATGCGAGGGAGGAGGCCAAAGAGTCCAGGTTATTGCAGATCTACGGGGAGGGGCTGCTTCCTGAGTACATCTGCCATCTTATTAATGGGACGCGAGAGGGGGAATTTTCAGCGTTCCTAAAAGCAGCAAGGAATATATCATTGGTGGTGCGACCAAACCCAGTGGTTGTACCCATAATGTTTAGGCAGCCGCTACAACTTTTGTGGGGGATGGGGGCTAGGTATCGAAGAAGGATGACAAGAGGAAGTTTGAAAGAGACATGGAGGACCCACCAATATTGACTTGTATAGTAGAAGAGGATGTCAACTGTTACAATGTAATGGTCCAAGGAGGAACGGTGTACGAACCAAAGGGTGTCCCCATTGGGGAACCCAATGTTATAACTAGGGCGGATCCTAAATATCGCCAGATCCATCGAAAGATCCAAAATCCAACGGAGAGCTGTTTCACGCTAAGAAGAATCATCGATAAGTATGTGAAGGCAGGAATGTTGCAAATCCCTCTGCAGAACGTTAACAACAACCCAATCCCAGCGCATGGGGCCAATCTGGTGGTGGCCTATGATGAGGAGGTGGGTAGAGAAGAAAGATAGCTAACGACGAAGCAGGGGGAGTTCGAAGAAGCTTTGGAAGATTGTACTAAGGGAATGGCTAACGTAGTGTTAGCTTACGATGAAGCAAGCACTAAAGACGTGAAGGACGTATACAGCGTTGAAGGTGAGAAAGCAGACCAAGTCATAGAATATTGTGCAATTTCAAAATCCCCAAAGTTCACCTGGTTCTTCGACCAAGTAGGGATACCAAAGGACAGCAGATTGGAAATAACCCAGGCAATCCTTGACATTACGAGGAAGAATGAATTCCCTTTGCTGATATGGAAGGGACCCAAAGCCAGGTTGGTAAAGCGGTTTCCGTCTGAGGTAACTTTTAGCAGCGCAGATAGGGCCTTAAGGTTCCCTCATAATAGGCCATTGTATGTGACCACCAACGTTAATGGAGTTAGTTTTGTAAGGACTCTTATGGATGGGGGATCTTCCATCAATATCATGCTAATCAACTCTTTCCACGCAGCTAATATTCCAGAAGAAATGTTAGTCTACATGCCTTTGGTGATTTCGGGATATGACAACCAGTCTTCCAAGTCCATTGGGTACGTGAATGTTGGGATTGTGATGGGAAATCTGAGTTCCCATATCAAGTTCCACATAATAGAGAGTGCAAATTCTTACCATCTACTGATAGGAAGAGTGTGGATGCACAATTAAGGGCTAGTTCCTTCGACGTATCACCAATGCGCCAAGGCGAATATCAAGGGAACGGAGGTGACCCTTAGGGCCACGAAGAGGCCCTTCGCTGTTGAGGAAGCTCACTTGGTAGATGTGGCATTTTACACAGAATTGGAGGAGGATGTTCGAATCCTAACGAGAAGAATGGAGGGAGCATGGGTTCCCTCGATCAGAGAAAGAATGGGGCCCTTGAATGAACAGAATAAAGAGGTTGCAAGCAATAAAGGAGTGATAGACGAAGAAGCCCATCAGGTGGTCCCTCGTCCCCAAAACATTTTGAAGCAGCTCAAAGACAAGATGAGGCCTATAGTGGACCCAATGGAGCATGAGGTTAAATGACAAAGCATTCTAAGTTAATTTTTAGGAGGAAGAGTTGCTGAGGCTTCTAGAGAGAAGAAAAGGAAGGCAGTGGTGACTACCAGTAGACAGTGTAAAAAGGTAGTTACTGAATAAGGAAATGTGGTTTATCGGTTATAATGGTGTGAAGGGGTGACCGAAGAAATTGATAATGAGGCTGACCCGATATATGAGTACTTTCTAGTGAATTAACGGGGATAATATATGGTGATAGACAACTCCAATATACAATAATATATGAAAGAAGTCATCGAGGAACCAGATTATATGGTAGATCAACCAAATCTACAGGCACAAGAGTTGAAGCAGTTGAACCTCGAAAAATAAGGGGAGGATCCAAGACCTATTTTTATCTCGAAGGACCTCGGCAAAGAGAAATGAGAGGCCTTGGTAGAGTTAATTCGGGAGTTCATAGACGTTTTTGCGTGGAAGAACACAAAGATGGAAGGGCTGGATGTGGAAGTGAGCTTCCATAAGTTGAACATGATGCTTTCAGCCATTCCAGTGAAATAAGCAATGAGATCGTACAAGCCTGAGCTAGACTTGAAGATCAGAGAAGAGGTCCAACGCTTACTGATGGCAGGGTTCATTAAATCGATACACCACCCACTTTGGTTGTCTAGCATTGTTCTGGTGGGTAAGAAAGATAAAAATTAAATAAGGATCTGTGTGGATTTTAGAGACTTGAATAGGGCTTGCCCCAAGGATGAATTCCCTCTACTCTCCATCGATAGCCTGATAGATGCAACGGCTGGCCATGAGATGTATAGCTTCATGGATGGGTATATAGGGTATGACCAGATCAAGATGGACCCTATGGATACAGAGAAAATGACGTTTAGAACACCATTAGGCAACTTCATGTACAAAGTAATGTTGTTTGGACTCAAGAATGCTGGGGCTACTTATCAGAGAATGATGATGGCCATCTTCCATAACTTTTTTCATAAATTTGTGGAATTTTATGTGGATGATTTGGCCATCAAGTCGAAGAAGGAAGAGTCTCATCTAAGAGATTTGAGGAAGGTGTTTGCTCGGTGCAGAAAGTATAAACTCAAGATGAACCCACTAAAATACATCTTTAGAGTAACTAGTGGAAAGTTTTTGGGTTTCGTGGTTGATCGGTGGGGAGTACAGATGGACCAAGACAAACAACGAGCGATCTTGGAGATGCACAATCCAAGAACGGCAAAGGAACTGAAGAGTATCCTGGGTAAGGTTTCTTACCTTAGGATATTTGTACCAGGATTGGCCGAAATGATGCACCCGTTGATGGAGCTTTTATGAAAGAACACAAAATTCAAGTGGGAGGAGGTTCACCAGGAGTCTCTCACTGGACTGAAAAAAACTGCTCATTTCACCACAGACCATAGTTCCCCCCAAGGCGGGAATACCGTTGTAGCTATACCCCTCACATCCACCCTGAGGTTCGTCGAAGCTTTACTGGCATAAGAGATTGACGAGTAATAATGGCCAGTCTACTACCTTAGTAGAATCATACATGGGCCAGAGGTCAGCTATAGTAGCTTGGAAAGGCATTGTTTAGCCTTAGTCTTTGTAGCGCAAAAACTTAGATATTATATGTTATCTTTTATAATTCATATTATAACCAGATGTGATCCTATTAATCATTTGCTGGCAATAACTATATTGATTAGTAGGGCAGCTAGGTGGTTCCTCGACCTCTCAGAATATGACTTGAAGTGTGTGGTTCCTCGCGCGATCAAGAGCCAGGCGTACGCTGACCTGTTGGCAATCTTCCCCTCTGGAACGTTTGAGCCACCTAAAGAAAGTATTCCAGGAGACGACTTGTAGGCCAGTTACTTGGATGCAAGTGATGAAGAATGGACAACGCATTTTGATGGATCTTCGGTGGAAAAGAAAGGAGGGGCATGGGTTATTCTTGTAAAAGGAATGGAGGAGATTTGTCTTTCCTACAAATTAGATTTCCCTTGGTCCAATAATGAAGCAGAGTATGAAGAGTTACTGATGTGGTTGTTGGAGGCCCTTCGAAGGGGGATTCTTTCACTTTGTATCAAAGGTGATTCGAACTTAGTAATTCAACAAGTGAATGGAGAATATGCGTTGAAACACCTAAGTCTGGCACCATACCGAATAATGATTCAGAGGCTTCTCAGCTAGTTCTATTAGACCAAGATCAAGAGACATTCCCGAACGATGAACTAGTAAGGACACAAGTCTCCGATTGAGTCTCAATGTTGTGTTGGCTCAATTCTGGACAAAAACATTTGAGTCATAGGATAGTGTTCAAGTTTATCCATTCAAGCCTATGACGTGTTTATTGAAGACGTAGCGGATAATATTAAACCTTCATCAAATGTCGAGTTTGTTGTGCCTCATTTCTACGTCAATAACATGTGTTCCATTTACTCCTAAGGTATGAATGCACTACATATTTATATAGGAGCTTGGAATAATTTTAATTGGGTGATTTTTTATTTTAAACTGATGGTTATTTTCAAAAGGTTTATTTAAAACTTTAAAATAAAGTTTCTGGGCTAAAATCAAATTTTTAAGCTTTCTAGTTTTTCGATCGAAATTATCGTTCGAATGAGTTTATCGTTCGAACGGGAATTTCGTTCGAACGAGGTTTGGCAACGAGTTCCCAGTTTGGCTATTGGAATATCGTTCGAATTGTCGTTCGAATGAGAATGTTATTCGAACGAGAATTCTGACGAATTTACTAACGACTTTACATTTTATCCACTGGAACTTCATTAGAAGGGTCGTTTGAATGAAAATCTCGTTCAAACGAGATTTGGCGGGAACGGGTATTTTGGAAGTTTTTTTTACAGTTTTCCCACTTTTCCCACTACTTTTCCCCACTAACTTTTGACAGACTTATCTAGTGCGGGAACCAACTTTTTCAAAGCAACTTTTTCATATTCTTCCATCTCCTAGAGAGAGTTTTGAGAGTTTAACTTTTCTATGAAAGGTTCATGGTTTAAATGTTTTGCTTTATAAGAAAATCACTCTAAAACACTTTTGGTTTACACCCATATTATTTATTCCAAGTTTCCATATAAATATCTTGCTTGGAGTGTTTGGCACCGGATTTACTCTACCAAGTTGAAGAGTTTGTTTAGGTTTACTTCTACATCCCTCAAAGAAGAAGTCTCGTTGTTTTGCTGCGGCCTTCTCACATGGTGAAAGACAACATGTGTGGTTGACGGTGCTCCTAAAGTCTCATTGATGAATTCCAATATTCCGATGGAGCTCCGGGGTTATCGACTAGGCGGAGTTGTTTACAAGAAGATGCGTCAAGGCTTGAAAGGAGTCAAGTCGAGGAAGTAAGTCATTTGTCTTGTAATTGTAAAACCATACTTAGTGGACTTAAGGCTAGGGTCGTTCGAAGTTTTTTTCCCGTTGTGTATTTTTCCTCGTACATCGCGGCGTAGTGATTTATTTGTTCATTTTATCTTTTGCAAAATTCACCTTAGATGCATGCTTCGGTAAAAAGATAAAATTTGGTTTAAATCACTACTTACTTAAATTGGTGTTAATTTAAATTAAGGTATATGCTAATTTAATTCAAGTCATCGTTTAATTTGTTAAAATTGGTTTGGCCTATTTTGGTGATATTGAAAATATGACTTAGGCAAATTTCTAGGGCTTGGATTGAATTAAGTTGTTTAGGTGAAATATGTATTTGTTGATTAATCTAATTTCACTTGGTTTAATTTTAATTTTAAATATATTAAAATTTGGTGTTTGTGTGTGTTTAATTGAACCATCTCGCTTTCGCATCTCAAAAAAGAAATTGTATTAATTTTTGTGGTAAGATATAAAAATCATTTTTTTTTTAAATTGGGGTGGGTAGTTCCAACAAGTGTTATCAGAGCCAAAATGATAAATTAATTCGTTAAGATCTTTTTAACTATTTTTGGCTAAAGTGGAATTTTCCCCATTTTCAAAACTTCCTATTTTCAATGGTTCTAACTACGCGTATTGGAAAGCGCAGATGAAATCGGCACTAAAATCTATCGACGAGAGAGTTTGGTTATCTGTCGTTTACGGGTGGTCCCCACCTACACATTTAGTAGATAATGAGCGTGTTCCCAAACCCGCCGATAGATGGAGTGAGAATGAATTTAAAATATCTAATTTTAATTCTCGAGGTTTAAATGCCTTGTTTAACGCGGTCACACCGGATGAATTCCGTCGCATTATGACATGTGAAACCACTAAATAAGCTTGGGATATTTTACAACTCACTCATTAAGGAACTAGTGTCGTAAAATCTTCGAAACTCCAAAACCTCACCACTCAATTTGAAATCATCTAAATGAATGAAAAAGAAACTTTTGATGAATTTTACGCTAGAGTTTCTGATATTGTTAATTCATCTTTTAATTTGGGAGAGAAAATACCCGACAATCGAGTAGTAAAGAAAATTTTAAGGTCCCTACCCGATAGATATATTCCAAAAGTGACCGTTTTAAATTCTTTACCCACTTTAGCCTCTACGAAATTAGAAGAGCTCATAGGTGACTTATAAACCTATGAACTAGACATGTTTTCCTCCAAAACTGAAAAGAAAATAGAAAAGGGCGTTGCTTTAAAAGCCCGAAAGGAGGAAAAATAAGTAATAGAGAGTGAAAGTGAGAGTGACTCGGAAGATATGGCCTTGTTTGCTAAGAAGTTTAAAAAATTTCTTAAATTTAATAAAGATAAACTTAAAAATGATTTTAAGAAATTTGAAAAATCTAAGCATGACAAAGTCGAGAAGATTCCTAAAACTTTTAATGAAAATTTAAATAGGGACGAGTCAAATAGGTGTTATGGTTGTGAATGGTATGGCCATGTGGCAAAAGAGTGCCCCACTAAACTAAGGAGAGAAGGTAAGCAACCAATTTCTTTTAATGCAAACCTTAGTGATATTGATAATGAAGATGGACCCGATTCCCCCCACTGAGCCCAACTTTGTGGCTTTTATGGCTAGTCATGTGAGTGAAAGTGAGCACTCTTTTATTGATGAAATTTTAACACATGACACTTCTGAGGTCAAAGTTTATGATTCCATTATTTTTTATGGTTGTGAGAGTGAAGAAGAGAGATAGATAGAGTGAAAATGAAGAAGAGTTTGATGTGAGTGAACATCAAAATGCTTTTCAAGCACTTTATGAAGAATCTATTAAATTAAAAAGAGCTAATTTGAAGTTAGAAGCGAGTTTAAGAGAGCGTGTCAAGGTCGTTGATGATAGTGTGTTGGTTGAAGACCTAAGGACACTTGAGAGGACTTTTTGAGAGAAGCTTGAATATATAGAAGGCTAGAGAGATAGCCTTAGAGGTTTAATGGAATCAATGAAAAAGGAGCTTCTTTCGTTTGAAGAGAGAAATGTTTTATTAGAGTCTAGAATTTTATAATTAAAAGAACAATTAAAAGGCTCTAGTAAAGTCAAATTTGATTTCGAATGTAGGTCCGAAAAACTAGATAAAATCTTAAGCACGGTCCAAATAAAAAATGACACTTGTGGTCTAGGCTTCGATACTCGTAATGAATCAAATCATAAAGCCAAAACTAATGTTTTAGGAAAATCGCCTAGGAAAGACTTTAGAGATCATTCCTTAGGTAAGTATTTTCGCCGAGTCTTTAGGTACTCACATTATGGTCAAAAAGGTCATCTTAGGAAATTTTGTTTTGATCTTAAACGACGTTCTAGAAAATTCTAATATAAGGCAACCGAGGTGGCCAAGATTCCTACACCCCGAGATAGTCATTCGTCATTACTTTGGGTTAGGAGATCCGATTTGGTAGCTTTATTCTCATTTACTTTCACATGCTTCCTCACTTGCTAAATCTAAAGGTTGAATGTGTTAGTTATTTGCATACTTTAGCTTTTTTACTTCATGCTATATCACCATGTTAGTTGTATGCTTGTTTTAGTCATTTTCCAGTCATTGCTTTATATCATATCTCATGCTAGAATTATGATGTCTGTTTATCTTTTGTATTATACTTCTTTCATTTTAGTTTGCATTAAATGAAAAATACAAAAAGATTTTTGTTTATCATTTGTGTTTTATTTTTTTTAGTAATTTAAGATTAATGAATAATACAAATGATTTTTCTTTGTCTTTTGGAGTAAATATTTTTATTGTTTGGTTTAAAAAATTTCAAAAACTCAAAAAGATTTTTATCGTGTGTATTTTAGCTTGACACACTCTATGTGGCATATATTTGTGTTTGAATCCCTTCTTTTTCGCTCCCATGTGGCTAGAACTTTTGTTTTAGATTATCAATACTTAAAATGTTCTTTACCATGCTTACATGGAGTAGTTGGATTTTGTGTTGATATAATAGATTCTATTTTTATATGCCTCAATTCACACATGAACGAGTTCACTTGAAACTATAACTTCATATGTATATTTGAGCTTTGTGAGGTGTTCTCCTACCAATATTATCATCTACATGTTAAGTGACCTAGGAGGACTAGTGCATGTCAAAATCCGTTGCACGTGAGATTTGTGTGAGATATAAAAATAATATATCTAAATGTGCAAGAGGAAGGGCTCCGAAAGGAAATATCATCCTTTGCGAGTAAGCCACCGTTTTCTTGGACCAAAAAGAAATACGTGGTCCAATGGCCTAAAAGAAAATGGCATTAAAAGAAAATATTTTCCAAGGCCTATTTTGTTTAGTTGATTTATTCATTTAAAAGATTAAAATGTATATGCTTATTGTGGGAGTTTGGATGGTATATCAATGGTTTGCATAATGTCTGTTTACCCTAGTTTTTCTTTCAATGTCATGACTCTATTGGTTTGTAGAATCATCAAAACTCTAGGCTTGTATGCATTGTATATGTTTGTTCATTGAGTTCAATTTATATTGTCACATGAGGTTATATTCAAATATGATAAATTTTTCAATCAAATGAGAACTCCGTGAACATGTTTTATATGTTTGGGTCTAAATTTAATTGTTACTAGTTCACACCTCAACACTTGCGTTTCCATATGACACATTTTTTCCATACGAGTGTGAAAAGCTTATTTTATTTTGTTTCATGTGTGGTGTTTATACCTAGTATATGTGCGTGTGCGTTAATGATGTTTATTATGTACTCATATACGAGGTATTTTATTTGTCTTCGCCTTGCTTTCTAGTCCATCTATGCTTTTACTTTATGATTGGTATCTATCTAGTTGCATATTTTATTGATATCACATGCTTAATACTTTATGTATCATATTGGTATCATTTTCTTGCATTTTAGTTGGTATCCTTTATTCTTTATATGGATTAGTTATACTTTTGTTGCCTATATGCTTTCATGTTCTTATCACCTTATGCATCATTTTTTTAAATTCTTTTATCCTTTGTCTATTCCTGAACAAAAAGGGGGAGGATGATAGGGGGAGAAATGGTATTTAATCCTATTATAATCGTATCTTAGTTCGTTTGCGAGATTTATCTTAAGAGGAGACGTCTTTCTAAGTATGTCACTGTTAGACAAAAAGGGGGAGAATTAATGAGACGTCTTTCTAAGTATGTCACCGTTAGACAAAAAGGGGGAGAATTAATTTAGGGGGAGTATTTATCTTAATTGCATTTAATATTCTTGATATTCCCTATGCGTTTGATAGTTTGTTTAAGTGTGCAGGAATTCTTCCAAATGGCAAATTTCTTCATTGGCAAAGATATTGTTCCTTGGGTTTTGATTCAAGCTATGTATTTTTTATTTTGGGTGGGATATTTTTTAAGTCTAGTGGAGCTTAATGGCCCTTTAGGATTTTTGTTGGTTTCTGTCCCGGAATAGCCAAAGGGGGAGATTTGTAAGGACACAAGTCTCCGATTTAGTCTTAATGTTGTGTTGGCTCAATTCTGGACAAAAATATTTGAGTCATAGGATAGTGTTCAAGTTTATCCATTCAAGCCTATGACATGTTTGTTGAAGACGTAGCGGCTAAGATTAAGGTTCATCAAATGTCGAGTTTGTTGTGCCTCGTTTCTATGTTAACAACATGTGTTCCATTTACTCCTAAGGTATGAATGCATTACATATTCATATAGGAGTTTGGAACAATTTTAATTGGGTGGTTTTTTATTTTAAACTACTGGTTATTTTCAGAAGATTTATTTAAAACTTTAAAATAAAGTTTCTGCGCTAAAATTGAATTTTTAAGCTTTCTGGTTTTTCGTTCGAAATTGTCGTTTGAACGAGGTTTGCCAACGAGTTCCCTGTTTAGCCATTGGAATATCATTCGAACTGTCGTTCGAACGAGAATGATGTTGGAACGAGAATTCTGACGTGTTTACAAGTGACTTTACATTTTATCCATTGGAACTTCGTTAGAAGGATTGTTCGAACGATACTTCGTTTGAACGAAAATCTCATTCGAACGAGATTTGGTGGAACAGGTATTTCGGCAGTTTTTTGACAGTTTTCCCACTTTTCCCACTACTTTTCCCCACTAACTTTTGATAGACTTATCTAGTGAGGGTACCAACTTTGTCAAAGTAACTTTTTCATATTCTTCCATCTCCTAGAGAGAGTTTGAGAGTTTAACTTTTTTATGAAAACGTTCATGGTTTAAGTGTTTTGCTTTCCAACAAAATCACCCTAAAACACTTTTGGTTTACACCCATATTGTTTATTTCAAGTTTCCATAAAAATATCATGCTTGGAGTGTTTGGCACCGGGTTTACTTTACCAAGTTGAAGAGTTTGCTTGGGTTTACCTCTACATCCCTCAAAGAAGAAGTCTCGTTGTTTTGCTGCGGCATTCTCACATTATGAAAGGCGTCATGTGTGGTTGACGACGTTCCTAAAGTCTCATTGGTGAATTCCAAGCTTCCAGTGGAGTTACGGGGTAGTCGACTAGGCGGAGGTGTTTACAAGAAGACGCGTCAAGGCTTGAAAGGAGTCAAGTCGAGGAAGTAAGTCATCTGTCTTGTAATTTTAAAACCATACTTAGTGGACTTAAGGCTAGGGTCGTCCAAGTTTTTTTTACCGTTGTGGGTTTTTCCTCAGACATCGCGGCGTAGTGATTTATTTGTTCATTTTATCTTTTGCAAAATTCCCCTTAGATGCATGCTTAGGTAAAAAGATAAAATTTAGTTTTAATCACTACTTACTTAAATTGGTGCTAATTTAAATTTGGGTATATGTTAATTTATTTCAAGTCATCGTTTAATTTGTTAAAATTGGTTTGGCCTATTTTGGTAATATTAAAAATATGACTTAGGCAAGTTTCTAGGACTTGGATTGAATTAAGTTGTTTAAGTGAAATATGTATTTGTTGATTAATCTAAATTTACTTGGTTTAATTTTAATTTGAAAGAAATTAAAATTTGGTGTTTGTTGTGTTTAATTGAACCATCTCGCTTTCGCATCTCAAAAAGGAAATTGTATTAATTTTTATGGTAAGATTTAAAAATCAATTTTTTTTTTTAAATTGGGGGTCGGTAGTTCCAACATAACCGACATCCAGACGCCTATGCCACCATCTCCTAGAAAATGGTCATGAGGAATGATACAACTACAGTCGTGATTCAACGAAGAATGGCTCCTTCGGTGGTATAGTTAATTATGTCGATGGAGGAGGACGATGACTGAAGGGGAGAGATTAGAATGAAATTAAAATCTGGAGAATGAGCAATGGAGCTAAGAGAACTAGCCCAATACTTCACAAACCAGAGAAATCTTTACTTCAAAAATATAGAGGAATGGTGATCAAGATGCATCGACCCAAAAGATGCAGAGCGGAGGTTGAATAAGACACATGAAGAGCACTGCAAAATAACTAAGATACCTCTTTACAAGAGAATTCAAAGGGAGGGTTATTTCTAGCCTAGAATGAAGCAGGACGCAACGGAGGTACAACGGAAGTGCGGTAAGTGCCAGTTATTCTTCGAGGAAGCTGAATGTCATTTCATTGAAGCTCAACCAGACTGGAGGCAACCTTATATTTACATCATTAGAGATGGAGTTATCCCAGTGGAGAAGATTAATGCGATGGGACTTAAGCGAAGGTCCCCGAGGTTCTACGTTCAGGAGGGGCAGTTTTGTCCAAGGGGCTACTTCAATATGCCATTGTGTTGCATCACGAATGAGGAAACAACCGAAGTCCTCAAATAGGCGCACGATCCAGATGACATAGGAGAGGCCAAGTTGTATGACCAGTTGATGACGTTGGGATATTATTGGCCAACAATGGAGAAAGACTTTGATGAGTTCGTTCGAAAGTGCAAGGCTTGCCAACTTCATGGAAATATAATACATGCCCCATCGGTGGACCTACACTCCCTAACAACACCTTATCCTTTTCATACTTGGGTATTTAACCTGTTAAGGGCAATACATACTTCTTCGAGGGGGAAGATATGGATATTAGTAGCAACGGAGTGTTTTACAAAGTGGGCTGAAGCGATACCACTAAGACGGGCAACAGCGGGGGTGGTGAGAAACTTCATTAGAGAATACATAATTTTTCCGTTTTGGGACTCCAAATGTTATCCTCTCAGATAACGAAACCCCTTTCGTCAATTCAGAGGTAATAATACTCACATACAAGTACTCCATTATTCATCATACTTCAACGGTGGCATATCCAAAGGGCAACGGTCAAGCCAAGGAAACTAACAAAACCTTGGTTAGTATTTTGGCTAAAACGATGGAGGATTTTCTAGGATCGTGGGATGACAAGATACCAGCTGTGTTGTGGGCCTATCGAACAACCAAGAGGAAGCCCACTTGGTATACTCCGTTCTCCCTTGTTTATGGGGTTGAGGCGATTCTTCCAAAAGAGTTAGAAGTTCCCTCTGCTCGATATGCCTTACAAAGTATCATGCTCCCTCAGAATAGACATATGCAGTTGGAAGCGTTGGACGAATACAGAGATAACGCGATGCAACACTTTCAGATGTATACAAAACAGCTCTCCGGGACATATGATAACTTGGTGAAACCAAGGAAGTTCGTGGAGGGAGACCTCATTTTGAAGGCAGCAGTAAAGCACATCAGGGGCTTCCTTTACCTAAGTTTGTAGAGAATATGGAGGGACCTTTCATTGTAAAAGAAACTCACAATTCTTGTTATTCCTTAATCTCTAAGATGGAGGAAGACAGGCCATTAAAGATTAACAATAAATGGTTGGAAGTCTATCATGTGTAAGCAATTGAGTCTAGATCACCGTTGTATTTTGTTATTGTTATGAATATGCAAGTTCTTTTTTTTCTTATAACTCGAGTAGAGATGAAATAATTATATAACATCATAATTTACGCAGTTATAACACAAAGAAATGACATGGGAAAACAAATATCTTTTTTCATTCATTCATAAACTTTAGGGCATTATAAAATTGGGAGTTATTGCCCAAGAATTACATAAGAAAAGGAAAAGGAAAATGTTTATAACAAATCATTGACCTAAGAGGAACCAAAGATCTAGAGCAGAGAAAAAATCTCCAGAAAGGCCTGAAGAAGCTACTAGGCAAGACTGTTGGGCATTTATAGAAACATCCAATCTCGTTTGTGCTTGTGTACGTTCGATGAGGAGTTTCTGTCGTTTCAGCTTCACTAGCCACAGAGCTTCTTCGACATCTTTTACCTCCTTATTAACAGCTTCAAGAAGAGGTTCTAGCTCAACTAATTTAGCCTCCTCAACCCGTTGATCCTCCCAATGTTTCTGCAGCAGCTCCCTCTGACTATCCAGTCGTTGACTCTTCAAAGTTTTGAAGTGTGCAATAAGCCAGTCAAAATGAAAGCTGTCACGACCCAACTCCCTCAGATAACCCAGGAATTGGTTGAGGAGTGCTCTGGTAACATTTGAAGTGGGAGTGTTGGCGATATCAGCAATAACGGTAGCCATGCCCCAAAGTCTATAGCTCATCACGGGGATGGTGGAACGCAAGAAATCCATAGTAAAAGTCTCAGGATGGTGGCTTAAAAGATTCTCAAGTACCAAGCAATGGATGGCAGACATTTGAGGGGAACCCTGAAGGACCATGAGGCAAAAGGCATGAGGAGCTAAGTCGGGCAGAGGGAGATCATAACCAAATTCTCTCTCGGCAACAGCACCAGTCGTGGAACCTTGATTGTTGTGACTAGAATCTTCTGAGATAACAGGTTCCCGATAGGGTGAAGCGATGGGTGAAAGAACTGGTGGAGAATCCCCCCGTGCAACCTAAGAACAGGTAAAAGAAATAATGAGTTAAAAGAAAAAATCTTAATAAGTGTTTTCATTGTTAAGTCACCAATATAGGTGGAGTTTATGAAAAAATGTTAACAAGTGTTTTCGTTGTTAAGTCACCACTATAAATGGAGTTTATGAAAAAATCTTAACAAGTGTTTTCATTGTTAAATCGCTGATATAGGTGGAGTTTATAAAAAAATCTTAACAAGCGTCTCCATTATTAAGTCACCGATATAGGTGGAGTTCATGAAAAAATCTTAACAAGCGTTTCCATTGTTAAGTCACCGTTATAGGTGGAGTTTATGAAAAATCTTAACAAGCGTTTTCGTTGTTAAGTCACCGTTATAGGTGGAGTTTATGAAAAAATCTTAACAAGCGTTTCCATTGTTAAGTCACCGTTATAGGTGGAGTTTATGAAAAATATTAACAAGTGTTTTCGTTGTTAAGTCACCGTTATAGGTGGAGTTTATGAAAAATCTTAACAAGTATTTTCGTTGTTAAGTCACCAATACTGGTGGAGTTCATGGAAAATCTTAACAAGTGTTTTCAGTATTAAGCCATCATCATAAGTGAAGTTTGAAAGGTTGATAAATACAGAGAAATTAGCGAAATACCTCAGTAGTAGTGGGAGCGAGAATGGGAGTCACCATGGAGGCTATAACGGTAGGAACCGTTGGGAGAAGGCTTATTTCCTCAGAGGCCTCAACGACGCCCTTAACTGAAGAAGCCTCAACGGTCGGTAAAGCTCTCTCGCCAGTAAAAGGTACCAAGGCCATCATAGGAGTTTCACTGGGAGAAGACGATGGACCCTCAAACGATACCCCAGCATGGGTAGGTACAGAAGAACCACCACACTTGGTAGAATCATCAACCTTGGCCTTGGAAAGATGTAGACCACTAAGAGAAAAGGGCGGGGTAAGACTTGGCAAAAGCTGCAAACATGAAGCTAAGTGTTAGACACGAGGAGTAAATACAGAAAAAGGGAGAAATGCATATAAGCGTTACTTACCTCCATTATGGCACCAAAAAGGGGAACCGCAGTTATGGGTCTCGTCGGCACAGTGGGAAGCAGAATGTCAGCTAACAATGATGCCATTTCAACCTGAGGCCTCCCAACATATCAAAGTTTAGCAGGCCAAATAAAAAAAAAGGGGATGGAAAGACGTGAGACCTAACAAGTAATGGATAGTATGTTACCTCAGGGGCACTTTTCGTAGCCGGAACGATGGGAAGAAGGACCTCGTGCTGAGATGATAATTCAGAAACGACTGGGGGAGTTATCTCTGGTTGGGAAGAGATGCCCACAGAATCAACGGGCTCACCCCCACGGTAGCATCCTTCGCACGTTAAGAGGTTGTATGGAGGGAGTAGGTAAGCCCGATCATGGGAGAACGAGGAGGAGTTACATCGATTTGAGAGGAGCCGAAATGTCCCCCCACGAAAGGGCTCACGGGGGGCTAGGTCTTTCTTCTCCAACTTCTTACACCATAGTGACTAAGAGGTAAACAAATGCAACTTGCCTTAAAAAAATGTGAATAAAATCAACAACTCACATACATACCTCGGATACAGTGGGAGAATGGGAGGATATAACCACTGTCGAAGGAGGAGAGGATGCAGGAATAGAGGGAGTTGGGGAGAGATGTACCTCGGGGGTTCGTTTCCTCTGGGACTTGGTACCCAGAGTCTTCTTCCTCGCACCCGCAACACCAATGCCCTGAGGAGCCTTTGAACTCTTCTTCCTATTTGCCCCCGGTTTAGTTGGATCAACCAGGAAATTGGGTAAGGCATTAGAAGGAGGAACGACAGGAGCACATCGTTGAAACTCATCATTTATCCGTTCCACCTCAGCCTGAACCTTCATTCTCAGCTCTTCACTTACCTCTGCAGACATAGGAGGGGGAACGGAGGCGATAGGGAATGCCTCCAAAGGGGTTTGCGATTGAGTTGGAGACTTGGATTTTAAGGACTTGGATTTTAAGGAAGTACCACTCTTGGACTTCTTAGTCCTTTTGGTTAGTAGCTGGGAAGGGCCTTTGATAGTGGCTGCTTCGATTGAAGAGGCAGGATGTTTGGGGGTTACAATGGTATTGGGCTTGGGCGTGGCAGTAGGGATCATTGGGTGATAAGGGGTAGCTTGTGGGGAGGATATTTAACAGTTTTACTCAGAGGGAACTCAACTCCAAGAACGGAGTTACCCTTAAGACCCAACTCTAAGGCAGAGAAAGAAATGACTGGGGGATACTGGGGGGACTCTGTATGAACTCACGAATTATGGTCAGTTGCACTAAATAGAATATGGTGGCATAAGAAGTAAATACGTCCCCTTTCCTAGTGGCATTAGGAAGGGTGACTCGACCATCCATAGTAGAAGTCACACCAAGTACCGTTGTTGCAAGATAGAAGGTGCAAGCCTCAGTAAAAGTAACTTTTTTATTACTCAGTTAAAACACGGGCCGAGGAGCCCCCTGATCAAACCCAAACTGCCTGCTATATCTATCGAGGTTATAAGGTTCAGAAGTGTACCCCCATTCAGTGAAGGAAGGAAGGAAGAAACCCAGGAATGAACAGAAGTACCACGACCTGCGAAAGATCTTCCACAACTGGAATGAAAGTGATCGTTGAAGTTGTAGAAGGAAAAAAAGTTCCAAGTGTGGGCAAAGGTAGACTCGCTGTACGATCTCATGACAAAAGAATCAAAACGATCAAAAACTTCCATAATCTCCTTTCGGCTCTATTTTCTATGGAAGCATAAGAGGCGTGGAGGCTTAATGCCTTAACTCATGAGGTAAGGGATATACTTGGCGACAATGGCAAGAAAATGGGTATAAAGGAAGCCCATTAAGATAATGGTGTTGGAAAAATTGGCCAAGTTGTAACGACTCAGTGATCGTGCCATGTCGATATGGGTTCGATCCAGCTAAGTATAGAGGGACCCCAAAGTAATGAAGGCCAGAGGAAGGTTAAAACCCCTGGCCAAACGGATTGAAATGTTTATAAGGTCCCTCCTGGGCTGGTCGTTAGGTTTCCCAGTTAAGAAGAAACGCGAAAGCAGCATAAGAATATAGGCTGGTAGTTCCAAAGATGTACCTTTACCTCGTCCCGTTACAGTAGTGACGTCCTTCGCCGTAGGAGATTCGAAAAAATAGCTAATGAGAGGAGTAAAAGTAGCCTTGTTAGAAGACCCAGTGCAATTGCGACAGATTCGATCAAGCTCAGCTCGGTCAGCAGTCTCTTCGGCATCCAAGGCCTCATCGTGGTATGTAAACTCACCCATGGGGTCAAATCCAAGTAGCTCATAAACGTCCTCCAACGTAATGGTGAACTCTCCCCACGCAGAAAAGAATGTGTGAGTTGTAACGTTCCATCTGGAAACTAGTACTTGGAGCACACCGTTGTGCTTGGAAAGAGTGAAATCCCCAAACCAGTAGGCTCGATTAAGACCAACCTTTGTAAGAGATGCAACATAAGAGCCCTGCAAGTATACATGCCAGGAAGAAAAATGAGCCGACGATCCCCTAGGTGCCTCGAAATCGATTTGAGAGTAGGGGAAGTCACCACGGTCCAACCAAAAGCTCAGAGTTCCCTCTAGGGGAAGATATCCCCACTTTGAAGAATCCTCATCTTCATCACCCAGTAGTAAAGGATCGTACTTGGCAGAAAAATGGTAGGTCTTGCATGAATCATAAAACTCATCATCTTCGCCAAAGATAGGAGACCGACAGTAAAAACTTAGTTGCTCTTAACGAGCAGAATTCGAGGTAGTGGTGCTGGGGGTGGCAGCGGCGCCAGAGGTGACAGACGGGGAGCTTGGCTGAGCAGCGGTGGTGAAAGCCTTTGAGACACTTGAGGAGGCCATAGTAAGTGGCAATGAAAGAAACAGCTTGGTAAAGAAGGGTTGTGAACGAAAATGGAGGAGCACAACCACAGGTTGTGGCGTAAAAGATGAGAGGAGGAAGGAAACTAGGTAAGAGCTGGGCAACAATGGAGTTTCGACAGAGCTTCTCTCCCTAGAATAGATGGAAGCTTGAAGAAGATGAAGGAAAGAGGAGAGTTTTGAAAAATAGATGTTTGAAATCCTTTTAACCCATCTATTGAGTTTCCCACCACCACACTTGCAAGGCCATGTATAATCATTCCAAATGGACACATGGCACTTCGGGAAGGGTCCTGATAGTTGAGAAGACAATGCCACATCATTTATGAAGTGACGCATGGGGCACAGAAATGGATTCTTCCTAGGCATGTTTAAGTTTTTGGAGCCAGAATTCTTGCTGTCAGATATATCCAATAAAGTCCCAACGCAGGTGCTATCCCAACGGTTCCCAAAAGCTACGATGTCCCCTCTCCACAAGTCCAAACATCGTTTAATTATGACTCAGCTACATCGGGGAGAATTTTTACTTTTTTAAACATGGTGAAACGTTACAAGGGAGAATTTCATAAGTCGCAACGATAGGGGCAATCCTAGCGACAAACTCACCACCTACAACTATAATCCACACCGACACAAATGGGAGAATATCACTTACTAAGAGTCAAAACGAGTATCTGAGAAAGTCATCAGGGGTATCGGGGGAAATTCAAATAGTCAGGCCAGAATGGTTGAAGCTTAGTGAACAGAAAAAAGTGGTGATGTCCCTTTGCCAAAATGCCAATAAGCCGTAGCGTTTTGACTCAGATACATCGGGGAGAATTTTACCTTTTTTTCTAGAGACAGAAACCGCAGTGGTTGTAACAAAAGAAAAGATGCCAGAACTTTTTCACGCAGAGAAGGTTCATCGAATTGAGAAGTTTTCGTGCAGACATTTCTTGTTCCCATAACAAATCTCCACACAAAGGGATAAATGTAGAGGGTGCTTGAAGGTAATCCTGAGATTAGAGATAATCCCCCCACTTACAACAATGTTTGGGATTAAGGCAACTCAGCGTGGAAACTCAACGTGGCAGCCCAAAGGGACCTTCCAACGAAGAAGATGACTGAGAGAGCTCGTCCTTTAGTCCTGTAAATTAATTTAGTCTTGTTGTACCTTGTATTTCTAGCGACTATGAGCTATAACAATTGTAAAGATGTAATGAGCATAATGATTTTGTGTGAGGTTGAACGGTACTCGCGAGAGATCAGGCTTGGCAGGGCCTGGGAGAGTTTTCATGCTCTATTGAATGACCTCGTCGTGGGAACTTCAGAGGGACTTGGTTTGGAGGATAGATAAGTGAGGCACCGTCGGGGCTTGTACTGACCATCTTAGATACACTAGGTAAAACACCGAAGGACCCTGACCGTGGAACCTTAGGGGAAGAAGCCTTGAGTTCCATCAGGCTTTGAGTTATGAGCCAAACAATCCTCTACTTAATGTCACATCAACTTTATCTGATGTCACTAACCGTCTAGGAAATGTCAGACCTGCACTTGAGTAAACCACCGTGGTATTTAGGGCTGTCAGACAGTTGGTGAGCCACCTCTGTGACGACAGTCCCTTAACAGACAGCGGTTAGGCAAAAGGCATGTCTTGGCATTTAATGCTTATCACGTGGAGATAATTAGTGCATCAGGTATTTAATGCTTGTCACATAAAGTCTAAGTGATGTCTTTCACAAGCATTAATGACTGAGTTACCTCGGGGGTAGTGTGGGGGGCTATTTAAGGACCCCAACGACCTCTAAGGAGGGATCATGTTCTTATTGAGAGTTCAAAAGTTATTACTAGAGAGATTTATTACAAACCACAGAGTTTACTCACCCACCATTGTCATTTATTACGAAGCTTTAATATTTGACAGAGATCATTGAGGGTGGTGGGGGTGTTTTGCTGCCTACCAAGGTGTATCTAGGGTGCTCATTTTCTCTCTCCCTCTAAGAAAAGTTTCTTCTAAGTTCATTACTACCTTCTGAGTTATACACGAGAGATTTGTGAGTTCAAACTGAGTCTATCTTCATTGAGTCTTTTATGTCCTGTGGTTAATCAATAGTGTTGTTGTTTAAATTATCATTACTGTACTAAAAAAGGGTTACGCCTCCATCTAATCTAAAGTTCCCTCTTATATATATATAATTAAATTTAGGCTACCCGTGCACAATTGTCGTAACATTAGCCTAACAAGTCCAAATTTTACGTTCCGATCCAAATTGAATTAATCACATGTTAATTAATTTATTACCTCGGTGTCACTCAACCAAACATAGCCGAACTCGCTCATTGACTCAAAAATAACCATCCCGGATTATTATTCCACTTTTTTCCAATAAGTTTACACACTTATTAATATAATAAGGTTCTTAATTCACTCAAATTAGACCTTAATTCTCTTTTTTTTTTATTTACACCCTAATAATCCGTGAATGATCCTCCCCAAATCACCCCACTATTGTAATCCAAAACTAGAAATCGTCCAAACAGTAATCCCACCCCAAAATTTAACATCCAGGCCAGAAGCAGGGGAAAGGAGATGAGGGCACAAAAAGCAACGTCGTTCGAACGATTGGGCCTATCATTTATATGACTTTGGTCGTCGTTCAAACCACATAAAAGTTCGTTCGAATGACCCTGGTTCTCTCTCTCCTCCACCTTCAACCCCGAAACACATCCGCCATTGCTAACTTCAATTCCCTTATCTGTTCAGATTTTCCCCATTAAAACCCTCCAAGATTTACACAAGAACCACCAATTCAAGACCCTTAATATAAACACATTATTCACACAGATTGGGGTTAATAAAACACATCTTTACATCCTCTATAGATTTTTAATCAGAAATCATAAAAGCCCCAATTTAATTATTGCATTAACCCTAACATTTACATTCATTTCACACCCACTATGATATGAATACAAAAAATGCAATTTATTTAAAAGCAAGTTAAGCCACTTGAATTTTAGGGTTTATAGGGTCTGAATCTCTTGTTGAAGATGATGGGTTTGATGAAGCATGCCACACTAGTCCTTGATTTAGGCTCCTAATATCTTCTCTAATTTCTCCCTCTTTTGTATCTACTTGATTAGGGTTTCTAAGATGAATTATGGCCCTCACACCCTCTCACTTTTAGGGTTTAATGAGTGAAACCCATTTTTAGGCTTATGGGCTTTAATAAAAGGGCACAAACACTCTTATGCGGGCTCAAATATGCCAAAAAATATCCCGAGACCCATTTACTACCCATGGGCACTATTTTTCAACTATTTCGACCCCTTCGAACTCAATCATACACTCAGAATTGACATCTGAATTATTTTACTAAAAGTTAGTGTTCACTTATTAACTTATTACTATTCACTTAGTAATATTTATTTCCCTAAATATTAATCGTCTACACGCCGGATTAATATTTAAATCATATAAAAATAATGAATCCACTTAAATTACGACACACAAGTAATTTAAGATTTTACAAATTAATTAATTAATAAATGTCCCAAAAATATGAGGTGTTACATGCTCCCCCCTTACAAGGAAATTTCTTCCCCGAAATTAGGTCGTACCTACGGTGAGTAACTCTGGATACTACTCTCGCATGTCATCCTCCTGCTCCCACATAGACTCGTCGGCACTATGATGTTCCCACTGAACTCTAACTAGTGGTACCACCTTAGATCATAACTTGCGCTCACTGCGATCTAGGATAGCTACTGGTCTCTCCACTTACGAGATATCGGGCTGCAAGTCAATCTCCTCAAGTGGGACGTGCCACAAATCCCTCGAACTCCTCTGATATTTCTTGAGTGATGCCATATGAAACACGTCGTGTATTCGCTGAATGTGATCCAGCAAACCCAATCGATAAGCTATCGGTCGTACTCTCTCAATGATAGGGAAGGGGCCCACGTACCTTGGTGCTAATTTCCCCTTTTTTTCGAACCTCACCACCCCTTTCATAGGGGACACCCTCACCAATACCCGGTCTTCGACCTCCAACACTACATGCCTCATATTCGCATCAGCATAACTCTTTTTCATGTCCCGGTCCTTACGAATACGTCCCCGAATCAACTCAATCTTGGCAGACATGTTCTGAATTATCTCCGGCCCCAATAACTTGTTGTCCCCCACCTCTAACCAATAAGAGGGTGAACGACAAGGTCTCCCATAAAGTGCCTCAAATGGGGTCATGCCAATAGTGAAGTGGTACGAGTTGTTATACGCAAACTCTATCAACAGAAGGTATTGCTACTAACCTACCCCAAAGTCAAGGATACACATCCGCAGTATATCCTCGAGCATATGATTTACCTTCTTCGTCTCCCCGTCCGTCTGTGGGTGATAGGCGGTACTCAACCTCAACTCCGTGCCCATAACCTCCTGAAAACTCTGCCAGAAGTGTGATACAAATATCTTGTCTCTATCATAAACTATGTTGACCGACACCCCATGCTACTTGACTATTTTTGCTATAAATAGCCACACATACTGCATTGTCTCAAAGTCTGTACGAACCGGCAAGAAATGGGATACCTTGTCAATCGATCCAATATCACCCATATAGAATCATGACCCTTCTCTGATGCCGGCAATCCCGTAATGAAATCCATCGAGATCCTCTCCCACTTCTATATCGGAATCTCAATAGGATGAAACATTCTTGAAGGCCTCTGGTGGTCCACCTTCACAAGCTAACAGGTGGCACACTTTGAGACAAACTCTGCGATATCTCGCTTCATCTCCATCCACCAGTATTGCCTCCTCATATCATGGTACATATTATCCCCACTGGGATGTACCGCGAACCTAGATCCATTAGACTCAGTCAGAACGACATGTTTCAAATCCTCGTCCTCAGGCACAGTCAACCTCCCATTAATTAAATTAAATATGATAAAAATTATTTTATAATTAATTCGAATTAAAATAAATATTAACTACTGAGACAAGGGTTAGTATTTATTGATGTGAATTACATTGAATATTAATTAGAGAATAAAGTAATATATGATCATGAATTTATGTAAAATTATCGCAAGTGAGAAGTATGACAGTTAAGGTAATTAAGTCGGGATGCGCGTGTTAGTCGTGTCGGGGCTTAATTTAATGAAATAAAAAGTGAATTATTGTTGAATCATCCAAATGGCCATTTAGAGTGCTCTAAAGTGTCCGAAAGGGTCGAGATAGTGAGAAAAGTCTACCCGAGGTTTTAATTTGGGTCCCAGGTCAATTTTGGTCCAAATTGACATCCCGGGAGGGCAATTTGGTCATTTGTATTTTTGGAGTAATTAAACCAACGAATTTTCTAAGTTATTATATCTGATTAGAAAAGGCGGGTTAGGTCTAGTTACGTGAGAAACAAGAGGAAGCAACAAAAAGGCCGTGGGAGGAAGAGAGAGGAGTTCCAAGGCTAGAACCACCACTTCTACACCGATTTCGCGATCGAGACCGCCGGATTTTAGATCGGAGAGAAAGTAACACCAATCTAAAGATCTTCTTCAATATAGAGATAAAAGAGACAGTAGAGTGCAGTCTCATCTCTTTGAAGCATTATTAGTGGGTTTCACGATGATTCGATATTTCATTAAATAGGCAATACCAAATGAAATATATCAGCATATAAGAGTGGCAATGGCTTGTAGCTAATCTGGGATAGTAAGAAGTGGATTTTCACTCATAATGGTGACACTGGCATAAGTATAGTGAAAGTAACGAAATAATTATTACGAAATTAACTTTGAGTATGTTGGGATACGTTGAGTGTTAGAATATAAAGTTTTAGTACTGAGACATATCCAAATTTTGAGGAAAACTCAAATGTTGGAAGATATGATGTGTGTGTTTATCCTTGATTCAAACGGAGGTTTGCAACGGTATCTTCCACTGATGGAGTTTGCGTATAATAACTCTTATTAGTGTACAATTGGCATGGAACTATTTGAGGCGTTGTACGGTAGACCTTGTTGTTCTCCTACTTGTTGGATAGAGGCAGGAGACAACAAGCTACTCGCGCCAGAGTTAATTCAGAATACTTTAGACATGAATGAGATAATTTGCAGTCATATTCGGGTAGCCCTACACAGACAGAAAAGCTACATCGAGGCCAAGCGGTTCTTTCGAGAGTTTAGTGTGGGGAAACAGATGCTACTACGAGATCTCCTGTGAAGGGGATAACGAGGTTCGAAAAGAAAGGGAAATTAGCATCAAGACGCGTAGGGCCATTTCCTATCATCAAAAGGATTAGATCGCTGGAATGAAGGCTTGGGCTACTGGAACACCTGCATCGTATTCAGATTGGGATTCATATTTCATCACTGAGGCGGTATCTCCGAGCTGAGTGGGCCCACATTCACATTGCGTTAGAGGAGATTGACCTACATCCTTATAGTTCATGTGAGGAGAGATCGGTGGCTATCTTAGACCATAGCGAGAGGACATTGAGGTTAAAGGTAGTTCCACTTTTACGAGTCTAGTGGAAATATCATAATGTTAAGGAGTCTGCTTGGGAACGCAAGGATGAGATGCGCGAAAAATATTCAGAGTTGTTCGTACCAGATATACTTTTATTTTCTGAATTTCGAGGCGAAACTCCGTTGTAAGGGGGGAAGTATGTAACACCCCGTATTTTTAATTATTTTTAAATATGGGATTAATTAAATTAAATATGGTAAAAAATAATTGATAATTAATTCGGATTAAAATAAATATTAACTAGCGAGACAAGAGTTAGTATTTATTGATGTGAATTATATTGAATATTACGTAGAGAATAAAGTAATATATGATTATGAATATATGTAAAATTATCGCAAGTGAGAAGTACGACGGTTACGGTAGTTAAGTCAGGATGCGCATGTCAGTCGTGTTGGGACTTAATTTAATGAAATAAAAAGAGAATTATTTTTTAGTCATCTAAATGGTCATTTTGAGTGTGCCAAAGTGTCTGGAAGGGTCGAGATAGTCAGAAAAGTCTACCCGGAGGTTTAATTTGGGTCCCGGGTCAATTTTGGACCAAACCGACATCCCGGGAGGGCAATTTGGCCATTTGTATTTTTTGAGTAATTAAACCTACGAATTTTCTAAGTTATTATATCTGATTAGAAAAGGGGGGTTAGGGCTAGTTACGTGAGAAACAAGAGGAAGCAATAGAGATGCCATAGGAGGAAGAGGAGAGGAGTTCCAAGGCTAGAACCACCACCTCTACACCAATTTCACCAGCGAGACTGCCAGATTTTAGATTGGAGAGAAAGGAACACCAATCTAACCATTTTCTTCAATGGATAAGACCTAGATAAAAAGAGGCAAGTGTTTAATTATAGCATATATGATATCCATGTTAGTGTAGGTTAAATTAACTATGAAATTCATTTGATTTGAATGAACTTTTGAAGACATATATCATTATCTAGGGTGAAATTGATATAGAATAGGATCCTCCATGTAGGTAGTAAGAAATCCACAAAATTATATTGAATCTTGATGAAGAAATCTGGGTTTTGATGGGTATGATTGAATTATAGGACAATTTCTTGAATTTCAAGAAGTCTATGAAATTGGGTAAACTAAATCGTCGTTTTAGAAACTATTTTGAGTTGTTTTGGTGCCTAAAATGGATATTATATCCGCGATGGCTCGTAAAAAATCCCGTTTTCTATGTTCTCTGATGCGTTATTTCCAAAACGACTCTGAAATGTCTCAAAACTGCATTTTAAAAATCTAGGCAGATTCGTGAGGTAAATTTTAAGAAATGTTATTTTTAATTGTTATTCCGTTGGAAGTTGCCTAGATTGATTGATTGTGATCGTTGTTCTATAATAAGGACACTAGACCTAAAGTGGAGATTAGGTTTACAAAAAGTGAGACGAATAAATATTGGGATAATTGAGAAAATTATTTTGATTGAGTTAAAACGTTGCGACGTAGTTAATTCGAGGGAAAGGGAATAACCCACGATGATTATTAGGGTAAATTAATAGTGTGAGAATTGGGTTAATTACGTTACAAGATTCTTTGGTAGTGAATCATCCTTGGGGAAAATACAATGGGGAGAATATTTGTAAGTTAATAAATATGTCGGTAGTATTAGTGAGAAAAAAATAATACTACGAATGAATTATAATATTTGGGTTGTGTGTATGCCTACATTTTTATAGGTTGTGTGTATACCTATTGCTTGATTTATTATGTGTATGACATACCTACATTCCTTGCTATCACGGGAGGTTTACGCATCGGGATAGTCCTATCCTGATGAGCCTTCGGAGGGATTTTTGACTTGTACCTCAGAAAATGTAACCTAGGTACGGGCTATCTGGGATAATGATAGTGATGATGGTCATATGGGTGCGTAGATATGTGTGTAACCCATAGGATTGGAACTATGCTCGCCTCCAATATATGTGATTTTGATTTATGGTTCGTGAGAGATACCGAAGCGATAGTTATATAGTGCGTGATGTACCAGGACATGATAGCAGAGTATGCATGCACCGCAGTTGAGTCTAGGGGTGCCGTATTAGCGTATATATATATATATATATATATGCTTGTTATATTATCTACCGTGTGAAATTTGTAGATAATAAAGATAATAAAATCTTAAATAACTTAAGTATGTTAACACTTAACCTTATTATGAACACTCTTACTCGGGATAGTAAATGGGAAAAAATTTAATAATATATATTATGTGGGAAATATGGGACATTACTACGAGTGATAGTTTAAAAGGTTTATGACTACGATCTAGTTAGGTGTGATAATGATAACTAGAATGGCCTAGAGGTACATTAGGCATGCACAATAGTTGAGAGGTGAGAGCTCGAAAAGCTAACATGTATATAATATTTGTTTTACCGCATTTTAAATACTTGCTAAAATGTTTTAAAATATTTTACACTAGGGCCCTAACCCGTGTCTTTCAAATCTTTTTTCTCTTGTGTAACTATTTTAGGTGTCCAGCCACAGGGACACCAAGCTTAGGCCATCAGACCATTTGGCGCGCTGCAGCTAGTATGGGAGTTGCAGATCCTCATATTTAGATGCCTCCATATTTATCATTTCAGTTTCATGCTTAGTCATTTCAGTTAGGGCAAGTGTCGCCCATTCTCAGTTTCTATTTATGTCTGAGAGATATTGTACTCATTTTATTTCAGTTTTTAGTTGAATTTAGTATTATTACGATTGGATGGTTTTAGAGTTATTTAATTGGGACATTTATTCCAGTTTCATTTCATTTAGTTATATGGTGTATTATTCATTATTTATTTATCCTTGAGAATGATGAATGTTGTTAATGATTGAAATTTTCATATAATAATAAAACGGTTAAAAGTTTTTGACACTAGCTTAATTAATTTATTATGTGATTAATGAAGTTAATGTTTTCGACAGTGATGCTAAGAATGAACCAACTGGATATTATGATTTAATTTAATAAATGACTAATCTCCCGGTATTTAATTGAGTGGGGTGTCACAATACCCTGATCTCAAATCAATTTTGGAGAAGTATGCCGCCGCTCTCAACTGGTCAAACATGTCATTGATCATAGGCAACATCTACTTATTTCGTATCATGGCCTTATTTAGATCCCTATAGTCGACACACAAGCAGAGCGAGCCATCCATCTTCTTCATAAATAGCACGGGAGCACCCCATGGCGATGTGCTCCGCCGAATGAAGCCCTGTCCCAAAAGCTGCTGAATTTTCTTTCTCAACTCACGCATCTCTGAAGGGGCCATGCGATAAGGTGCTTGGGCAATCGATCTAGTACCTGATGCTAGATCAGTGACAAACTCAATCTCCCGACTAGATGATAACCCCAATATATCCTGGAATACATCCTCAAAGTCCCTCACGACTCGAATCAAGTCTATCGAAATTACCACCTCCCGTGAAGTCTCCTCTTCAATATAGTATAGATGGGTTCGTGATCCTCCCTCGGAAAGAGGCATCGCGACAAAAAACATCGCATGTCCCGGAATGAAAATTATTATGGTCCTCTCAAAATAATCCACCATCACCCTGTACCATGCTAATTAGTCCATGCCTAAGATAATGTCATATCCCTCCATATCTAACACTAAGAGGCCCGCTGCTAGACATAGTCCCCCAACCACAATATCTACCCCTTTACAGATCAAGTGTATAAGTGACCCACCCCCCATCGGTGACTCTACACATATAAAGAGACTCTCGATCGCATCTAATACCCCAGTGACTCTAGCAAATCTGGTCCTAATGAATGAATGTCATGCACGAGTATCAGAAAGATTCCTATCCTCATATCCATGAATATGAAACGTACCCTCGACTGCTGGCGGCGCCTGAGGTACTGGTGGAATTGGGACATCCCGGACGTTATAAACACGCTCGTAGTGCAACTGCCCCTACTACTGTGGAGCTAGTACTGCTGGAGGCCTCTGTACTTGCTGGCCCTACCTCTCTATAGACAATCCCTCCTCAAGTGGCCTGGTTGGCTGCAAATGTTGCAATGCCACTGAAAATCTCCCTGATACTGGACCTGATGAGGCTGTCTTGGATGTTGGCCCTACTGGCCTCCCTCATTGTTCCCTTGGCCCTAGCGGCCCTAAGGAATTAGCTACTAATTCCAGATCCCTATTGACCCTGCTTAAAACCCTGTCCTTCATGCCGAAATCTCTCAGCAGGATTCCCCTAACGGGTATCCTCCCCCTATTGTGCTCCGCTAGTAGCTCCTCCATTTGCCTTGCCCTGCTAGATCGGCTCACCACTCCTCTTGCTTCCTTTCATATGGAAACGATGATCCTAAAAATGAAGTAAAGAAGCATTGACCGCATCTATGAGGTCACTAAAGTGGGGTTCCCAATCAAGTGTTGCCTGATCCTCCAGGCCAAACCATCCACGAACTTAGCTTTCTTCCTCTCCTCGTTACTCACCTCGTTTGGCACTAAATTAGCCAAACGGGTGAGATCCTCCTCTTACTCCGCTACGGAATGGTCACCCTGAATAACCTCCCGAAACCTCCTCTTCATCTCAGTCTTAACAGCTGGAGGAAAGTACTTGCGGTCGAACCGCGCCCAAAACTCAGCGATAGTGTCGTGCCCGGACTTAATTAATTTAAAATCATCCTTTAATTTAGAGATAAATTCCCTTAAACACTACTTTAATTTAATTCTCTTTGAAAATAGCACCATATTTTTTTTAAAGCATGTTTGGATGAAAACATAACTACCTTAACATGTAATATACAAGTACTAAACAACTTTACATACAAAAGTTCTTTAATTTAATATTTACCCAAAAAGGATTATTGGTACTCAACCCACATTAGATATCCGACACTCCCCCGTTTAAGCTCCTAACTTGGCAGTGAACTCCAAACAATAGGCATACCTGAAACATAATATTATAGGAGTGTAAGCAACACAAGCTTAGTGAATGACCATATACCATACATATAACCAATTTAAATAACCATTTTTTATTTTCTCATGTTATAACCCAATAGGAATTGTATAACTCTCGCAAGCCTGGACCCTCCAGTCCAATTAACTCCCAGTTAATGGAGATACCACATCCCATAATTAGGCTCGAGTACAAAAAACCTTTAAGTTGGATAACGGGTCCGCTGCATCTCGTAGGACCCACCACAGTCCTTAACATTATATAGAGGTCCCACGTCAGTCCGTAACATTAGATAACATCATTTAACATTTTAATCCACAGTTCGTAACATTAGATAGAGGTCCCACCTCAGTCCATAACATTAAATAACATCGCTTAATATTTTTAATCATACGCATATGTTTCGTAACACCGCATCACTCCATAAGCATCACCACACATGTATTTAACTACACAATTTCATATGAAAATATAAGCATCTATATTTCATAAGATAGGTCAATCACCTTGAATTTGGTACTAAGATTAATACCAAAACTATTTCCTTGGTATGGTAGTGTTAGCTGCTTCCCCACCTAACAATTCAACATCATTGGTATTTGAATACACTAAATCACATTAAACTCGGTAACACAACACATCAGTTGGTCAATCTGACATAATTGGAAATTAATTGGATAAAATACTTCACATTTGTATAACACCTTATTCATTAGGGTTCTAACACAATTTATGTAATTAAATTACGAATTCTCTAGACAAAGTTATGCCCATTTTATTACAACCTTTTCCAAATCATTCCTGGAGAAAAATAACAACAAAACTTGAACTTCAACACAACCCCCAAGCCAAACTAGAAGATATTTTATTCTCCACTTCAAGTATATCATACTCATATATATTCTATAACATTTTCAATTGGAATTTCTTGATTTCAACAAGTATTCAATGATTTATGCCACTTTTAACACATCTAGGTCTGAGTAGACAATCAAAGCAAAACTTAACATTTTTTCAAGCATATATAATGCCTACCTCAGTTATAAATCATGGAAACATATATTAAACATATTGAATAATATAAAATTGAATTTGCATAATTTTTAGAGTTCATTTACTAAGTCAATCAAAACATCGAACATTTGGTGTGCGCAATTAAACTTTTAGGGCAGATTTTATACCTGAACTTCAAACTTTCACCCACGATTCATTGCTTGGTATTTTAACATACTTTTCGTATATGATGTACATATATTAGTCTATTTTAATCTCCAAGTTAAATTTCTCAATTATAGTAAGTACACAAAGAGATATTGAAGTTTGAATACACAGGATTTCTAAACAAAGCGATTTTGAAGGTTTACACGTTTAACTTTGCTTGAACTTGCATCTATCCGTACATAACCACCAAGGATTTCAAGTTCAACACCCAATTGGTGATTTATACCATTTTAATAATTAATACCAAAAAAAATATAACAATATTTAGGGATAGAATTACCTTAAGGACTTTTTCGTAATTTCCTACGGATTTTTCTCCAACTTCTCCTCTCTTTTCCCTTCCTAAGATCCCCGGTTCTCTCTCCTCAGGGTAAACTTGTCATGGATGATTTTGGCTGAAGGAGGAGGTCATATTAATTGTTTAAATTCGGCATGAGGTCACCTTCTCTTTATCCAATCGAAATATGACATGCGGCTCCATATAAAACAAAATATCATTTAATGCTAAATGACCACTTCACTCCCTGTTCGTAAAAAGATAATATCTTCTCACTCGAATGTCTGTTTAATGGACCGTTTGTTGTGTTATAAATTAACTCATATATCTACAACTTTTATATTTTGTGTTTTCCCCAAATCATAACACTAGTACGCCTAATTTAGGCTCGAACAAAAGAGTAGCAATTTATCAAAAATCTCAAAACTTTCACATTTGGCGACCTAACATCGCCAATTTTGCACCAACCCCCTAGTTTACTTTTAAAAACACAATGATCAATTAGAAATATATTTTCATTATTAATTTAAGAACATAAATAATTATATGATTTAAACATGTTATCCCCGATCATAAGCTCAATTAGCATTTAATGTAAACAACACATATATCACATGAGTATGCATCCCCTAAACATGATAATTAACATATTTAACACCCGTCACCAAACTTATAACTCATAAATTATACTTAATCATGTAATTAACATTCCTAATCATGTTTTAGGGCCTTATAGATAGTCATCGAATCTCTCTCTCCAATAGTGGTTGTCGACTCCCACCAATGTAAGGTTGCTCGAGTCAGCCTGAAAGTTGCTAGCATCTATCTCTGAACCTCACTGCAATCAACCATATGAAAATGTCACTACATATCCCTCCTCTACGTGTAGGCTAGTATCACATATTCACCTCCCTGAAACTCCAGAAGATGGCCCTTCTGAAAGGCCTCTCTGACACGCTGCCACTCAGACGGGCCTGGGTGGGCCTACACTACTAGAGCTATGGGCTGCTAGGGCTGACGCTGAGGGAAATGGGCTTCCATAGCTTTCATTGCGGTATTAACCGCATGGGCCACAATAACAGCTACCTACTCCGTGGACACAAATCCCTGTAGGGCCGCTAGCTGAGGAATATCAGACTCCTGAGGGGCCTCTCCCTCTCTGCCCCTGGCGGCTGCCCTCGCGGGTCTACCTCTCCTGGGTGGCATCTGAAATGTAGAACGAGTTGTATTAGTTCACGGTTCATACAAGTCTTAAAATAACATAAGTGCGTTAACTAATAATCTTAAAGATGAGTCAGCAGTCCTAATAATAGGGCTCTATATCAAAGAACGCAATGCTGAAACTAAAGCAAGTCGTACAAATCCTAGTGATATTAGAACCTGATGCTCTGATACCATATGTGATACCACGCTTCATTAAATTCCAATTGATCAGGCCTTTATCAAATTAAATCAAGATTTCCATATGGTTCATTCATAGCATCACTGTCGCAACATTATCAATTACTAACCACCTAATCTTTAATTAAGTCAGTGCCAATTTTTATCTTATGAATTAACCCAAACCAACAAGTACAACATGAATCCAAATATAACCAACACAATATAATAGAGTCTGAACATGTCATAAAAATCTAATAAAAGTGTTAGCCGAATAACTTTAACTAAATACAAGCAACCCAACATGAATCCAACATCTGAAAAGTAGCCAATACAAGCTGAATCAAAATCAAGAGTACAACTATCATGGGCAACAATCCCAAAGCACAACTGAGACTATCCCTATCTATAATAGAATGATATAAGCATCTAGTGCAAGTCCATCAGTACCCACATGTACCGCAACTACGTATCCAGGAAAGGAATCAAGACTGGCGCCCCTGTGGTAGGACACCCAAAAGATTTTTGAAAATATTTTTATAGCAAGGGTTAGAACCCAAAACATTTAAAAATATTTATCAAGTGAATTTAATTACATAAAATTAAAATGCATGAATTCTCTTCATATTTAAGTTAGTGTCGCACTCTCTTGAGGACTGACTCACCCATCAACTAATGTGCACACCTAACGTCTTTCTATATAATACATCTAGCTATCTACCCTGCAACTACTTTTGTCATATAGATTCTACTTCTCCCATTACTCTAACCCAAGTAAGTTTTTTTATTTCCATGATGTATAAGTTGTTAATCACATTTACTTATCCCATTTGAACCATTTAACACTCTAACAAGTTATATAACATCGATACAATTCATATGTATTTTACCCGTACATATTTATTCTCACCATATACCCGTATCAACCATTTACAACAGTCATGCACATGTAGCAAATTTATATAACCATCCTCTCGAGTAGGCATTCATCGGATGTTCTCAAAAATGCTATCATTTCCAGGTATACTCATCCACCCAGACCCCTGATATAGTTATCTCCCCGAATCATTAAATACAAATAAACGCATTGAATCATACCCAAGGTCATTCTTAAATTCGAACTCTAAGACCCGGGGACTATACTCACCCTGCTCCTCAAGCCAGGGAATTCAACCACATCACACAATCTCCCATGATAGCACTAGAGGGGTATGCTTTCCTATAAATATTATTCACATAAATATTTATAAATAATACAAACACATATATACTACAAATCACCGCATATATATACACTTAAATACATGCTACCCGTGCACAATTACTGTAACACTAGCCTAACATGCCCCAAATTTTACGTTCCGATCCAAATTCAATGGGTCACACATTAATTAATTTATTACCTTGGTGTCACTCAACCAAACATACCTGGACTCGCTCACTTGGCCCGAAAATAACTATCCAGAATTATTATTCCACTTCTTTCCAATAAGTTTACACACTTATTAATATAAGGTTCTTAATTCACTCAAATTAGACCTTAATTCTCTTTTTTTTATTTACACCCTAATAATCCGTGAATGATCCTCCCCAAATCACCCCACTATTGTAATCCAAAATCAAAAATCGTCCAAACAGTAATCCCACCCCAAAATTTAACACGCAGGGCAGAAACAGGGGCAAGGAGATGAGGGCAGAAAAAGAAACGTCGTTCGAACGATTGGGCCTGTCGTTTGAACGACTTTGACTGTTGTTCGAACCACATACCAGGTCGATCGAACGACCCCGGTTCTTTATCTCCTCCACCTTTAACCCCAAAACCCATCCGCCATTGCCAACTTCAATTCCTTTATCGGTTCAGATTTTCCCCATTAAAACCCTCCAAGATTTACACAAAAACCACCAATTCAAGACCCTCAATATAAACACAACATTCATACAGATTGGTGTTAGTAAAACACATCTTTACATCCTCTACAGATTCTTAATCAAAAATCATAAAAGCCCCAATTTAATTATTACATTAACCCTAACATTTACATTCATTTCACACCCACTATGATATGAATACAAAAAATGCAATTTATTTAAAAGAAAGTTAAACCACTTGCCTTCTAGGGTTTGTAGGGTCTGAATCTCTTAGTGAAGATGATGGGTTTGATGAAGAATGTCCACACTAGTCCTTGATTTAGGCTCCTAAGATCTTCTCTAATTGCTCCCTCTTTTTTCTCTACTTGATTTGGATTTCTAAGATGAATTATGGCCCTCACACCCTGTCACTTTTAGGGTTTAATGAGTCAATCCCATTTTTAAGCTTATGGACTTTAATAAAAGGGCCGAAACACTCTTATGTGGGCTCAAATATGCCAAAAAATATCCCGAGACCCATTTACTACCCATGGGCACTATTTTCCAACTATTTCGACCCCTCCGCACTCAATCGTACACTCAGAATTGCCATCTGAATTATTTTACTAAAAGTTTGTTTTCACTTATTAACTTATTACTATTCACATAGTAATATTTATTCCCCTAAATATTAATCGTCTACACACCAGATTAATATTTAAATAATATAAAAATAATTAATCCAATTAAATTACGACACACAAGTAATTTAAGATTTCACACATTAATTAATTAATTAAAGTCCTCAAAATATGAGGTGTTACATTAAATTTGGGAACAAAATAAATGAAATCAATTAAGTACGTATCACTTGGCTTCTAAAATCGTGTAATAATAACCCACCAATATCATAACCTCAATATCTCGTCGAACCCACAAAATAATTTGAAGAAGAAAGATGTCTAGAATATAAAAGAACGAAAAAATAACATACAGTTAGTGTCCCTTGTTGTGTGACTGACTGAGCGAGATAGATTCACTCATGATCGCAGGGTCTTGTCATCGATGTCACCGATGATTCCATTTTTTATCCAAGTGATCATAATAGATCAAATGGATTTTCATTCCAGTGTCGCTCGTCTAAACTATTAAGTTAAATTTGGTCTGAGTAGCGGCAAAAGGCAACTCCTAAAATCCATTCAATTTTTGAATTTATTGAGACCCTATTGATAGCTACAAAACAAACCAACTCCAAATCAAAATAACACACACTAACCAATAAATTTATCCACACATCCTTGGAACTAAAATATGCTTCGGTTATGTAATTTAAAACTAATCAATTATTTAAAATGTTAATTCAAACACTCAAATCCATTATATTTTACCTTTAAAAATTTGCAATAGGATCACAACAATCTCGACCCGTGCGAGCGAGCGGGTGTCTTGTTTCAACATAGCAAAATCAAAAGAGAGAAATAACATGTGCCTGAAATTTATTCAAAATAACTCAAATAAATAAACATCCATTACAGTTTGTCATCTAGAGATGCAACATTCAAAGGAATGAGAAATATGGATTCAAATAAAATCATGCACGATCCATTTGTTTCATTTTGACCCGAGCACCATTCTTTCAAGTGGAACCAGTAAGGGGATGCAGTTCCACAATAATCAACTATCAATTCTTCTCTCTTACCAACTACTCTTTCACCAAAACCACCCATTGTTTACTGATATAACTACTCCACTCTGTTTTTTGAACTAAAATCAAAACTCTACATGATTTTCATTCCCGAAATAAATAATTAAATGTTGTCAACAAACATGTAGTACATAGAACCATATTGCAAGTACAACCCAATTATCAAACTATCCAACATTTTTTTAATGTGTTATACCTCTATTAAACATCATAGAATGGTACCCAACTAAAAATAAAAAAAGATATGATATCTATTTTGAATGAGGAATACACAACCATTAACAGATCTGATCTGTAGGCTTTTTAACAAATCTGTTTTTAACAAATCTATTTTGAGCTTTGTTTATTTTGAGCTTTCCCGATAGGCATTTAATTCAAGTACTCCTACTTACCTGACACCTTACATCTAAGGCTGACGTTATTACAATAGTGATATTGACTTCTAATTAGTAATGGTGCCTACAAAGTAATCCTTATATATTAAGCCCAATATTTTAAGCTAATGCAAAATCGTAACAAATTGCATTGATCATGCATCCCTAAAGATATATCAAAACATAGCAGTTTACACATAATATTTAATTTCAAGCATAAACATCTTGAAAGGCAGTATCAGCATAGCAACGACAACACTAAAGAGCTTTAGTCCACGTTTTGTTGTTCCTATGGAGTGGCAAGAGAAACACGCATTTTTTAGATCATGCAAATAGCTGGAGCATCTATCTAATTCTTCATTAAAAACAGACGTAGACATAACCCGATATAATTATTAATACCTCTTCATATACTCGAGATATTCAAGGGAAGAGTTAACAACATGTTTACTATATCATAATCAAATACAATTATTAATACCTCTTCATATACGAAAAAGTTAGAATGGTCGCTTGGGTTCACATGAGCTAGGTTAATTGTCGCAATTTCGGATGAGCTCCAAATGGACTTTATGTGCTTTGTTTTACTCATTTGAATGGAATTTACCCATAGCACACAAAATCATGAAGTTGATTATGTCACTGCAGTTGTGAGTTACCCATGTGGAAGGTCGTAGTTGTGTTACCATGACAACGACACAAAAGTTGATGGAAAAGTAGGGGTTTCCAAGATAGAGCAAACTTTGTAAAGGGTTAAAAAAATTATTTCACGTGATCAGTAGATTCATATATGTGCATCAAAGACCTAACCAAACAAAATCCATAACATGCTAGATACTGTCTCTGAGAAATATAATCCATAACTAAACAAAGAAAGATAAATTAGAAAAATATAATTGCAAAATGACTCAAAAAAACTGGGGAAACTAAATTTTAAAATGTTACCTCTGAGATTGAATGCTAGAGTTTGCCAAAATAACTAAAAATACTCACTCTATCAACAATTACTTTTACACCTTAAATCCTCATGATTGTCCATAACTTTCACATAGAATACAAATAACATATAAGCCATAAAAATCACGTAAAATTTGATTATATCACATCCATAGCATATATATCATCTTAAAATTATGATCTGGTTACTTAAATTACAGCCTATATTCTTACTTTGAAAAGTTTCATATTCAATTTACAACCCAACTGTACATATGCACTCTAGAAATGCTTGATCTTGAGCCAATAAACTACAGTAGATAAAAATTAAGATCCAACACTTGAAATTTAGAACACATGTACACTACAAAAATGCTTGATGGATAATTAAACATAGATGCCTTACATCACCACATATGAGTAGTTATTTCCATAATACTCACAATTATCTTACGGTTCTCGAAGTCATTTAAAGACTATAACTACAAAATCCAGTGTTAAAACCTTAGTTGTAGTAAAAGTTCATTAAACAATACTACTAAACAAAATAGCCCCCACATAGAAATTAAATAAGAACTTCCAATTATAAGAAGATATTATTCTATATGTTCAAGTTATTAACTTCGGAAGAGACGGATGATATCATTTATAAAAACACCAATGTCTAGTCACTAAAAGCATACAATAACATGCTGGAAGCACTGTGAAGTAATAAATGAAGTAATAACACAATCCTCACTTGGTTGTTGTGATTGTCATGGTTCATGTCATACAACAAATTTTAACCCTACCCATAATGGCAACTGAACAAAGATTGGGTTTGGCCCCTCGTGCGATACCTGATCAGCCTTACGGGAATTTTGATCAAGAGAGTGGTTCTAGCGGTGTGATAATCATGTAGCACACAACCTCTAAAACACTCGATAAATACTCATGAAAAATTATAGAACCAAAAAAAAGAAATTCCAAGCCATATGAAGAAAACCATAATCCATTCAAAATAAAATCACATTGTAAGGACATATTGTTAATAAGTCCGTCACGATTAATTATGTCCTATACCGCTACAAGTCGTCGAAGAATTGTGAAGATTGCATCTACAAAAGACGGATCCGAATTACCAGTTGCCTTCAGCATTCAAGCCCAACAATATGAACTTTGGTAAGATATTGTTTTAAAGTTTCATATACATTTCATCTTAAGAGTGTTGGGATATTTTTAAAAGGTGTTTTAAAAAACTTTTATATAAAAATATTTTTTAAATAGGTTTTATAACTTTTATTAAGAGAAAGTTTTGTTTTGAAAAGCTTTGTGAAAAACTGCTACAGCAGAAACGTACCTCGGTTTCGATGCCAAGGTCGTTCAAGCGAGATCTCAATCTCGTTTGAACGACATTGGGATGTCGCGCGTAGTCACTCAAACGACATGCGATCTCGTTGAAGCGGGATGGGGTTCTCGTTCGAACGACACTGCTTTTTAGCTGACACGCTGCTGTAATGCTTATCCTTTGACCGACTCAGATTTTGTATAAAAAGGGGTCCTGGAAGCCTAGAAAAATGTGGAGAACAGTTTCAACTTTTAAGAGTCTTATTCTTTTGAAACTTTTGTGTATCTTCCCAGATTTAATTCAATACCTTTTGGCAGAAAGTTTTTCACCAACAATTTTAAGGGTTCAAATGTTTTGTTTTTAATTCACAAAATCCCAATTACTTTTATGTGAATTGTTTTGTGGAACCCAAGAACATATTTTTCTTAGGTTTATTCTTTGTGGGGAAAACTCTACAACCGACAGTTGCATGCTATTGTGGAGGGAGTCCTTATAAAGTTCACTCTTGTGGAGAAGCCATTTTCTTCTTCATTGCTGACCACCTGGAATTCTTGCGGGAGATTCCAGTTGACGTTATTTCTAGCCGTTTCTTTGGAGGTTTGACGAAGACACCATTCGTTACACTTGTGGGCGATTATCAGGTTGTATGTAAGTCAATGGTGTTGTGAATTCTTCAAAGTTCTAGAAATAAAAGGTTTTGCCCTTCGGGGATTTTTTCTGAATATTTGTGTCACATGCTTTATTTATTTATGGGTTGACACACGGACTTTAGATGCATGTTTAGGAGCTGGATTAATTCGGTTTAAAAATAGACTCTAATTAAATAAGTGTGCCAAATTAGAAATTTATGAATTTAATCAATTATCACACCGTCACGTCATGTTTTTTCAAATTGGTATCAAAGCGGGTTACTCTTAATTATCGAGTGATCCGAATTTTTAAAGTTGACTTCTGATACAAGTTGACTTTTCACGTCGTCAAATTGGTATCAGAGCAGGTTGCGCTAATTTATTGCGTATTACTATTTTCCACAAAAATTGTGTGATATTGATTTTTTTGAAATCAGTTTCGTGAAAAATCGCAATTTTTTTAATGGAACTCCCATTTAATGAGGAGCCTATTTTTTTAAAAATTCATGACCGTGCTGAAAAATTAAAAAGTTTGAATTTGAAACTTTGCAAAAGAATTAAAGTTTTGGAAAAAGAAAATTCTCTCTTTAAAAGTAAGATTGAATATTTGCAAGAGTTTCAAACTCAAAGTGATATTTGTCGTGAGCATTTTGGTAATTTGTGTATTGATTTTGACACTTTAAAAATTGCCAAAAAGAAGAGTGATGGGAGAGTCCTTGTTTTAGAGAAGGAATTAGAGGACTTACAAAATTCTAGGGTTCCCGTTTGTACCGTCAAGGATAAAAAATTAATCGATGATTTTACGGCACGTGAAAAGACTCTTAGGGATAAGTTTGTTTTAATTAAGGGGGAGCGTGATAAACTGTTAAGTTTAATTAAAAATTTGAAAAAGAAATCCCTGTCTTTGAAAGAGTTTAATTCTTTGCTTGAGTAAAAAAATTTGAAGTTAAAAAATGATTTGACAGACTCAAGTAGGTTTGATAGTGATGGTAATGTCTCATCGTGTTCTCATGCTTCTAATGCTAAAGCCAAAATCATTATTTATTTTAGAGGGTCAACTAATTCCAAGGATGTTAGAAAAGATCACACTTTAGGTGTCGTTCCACCCGTTTACACATGTTCATATTGTGGTAGGAAATGTCACCTTAGGAGATTTTATTTTGATCTTGGAAGAGGTCCTAGGAATTCTAAGTCTAGTATTTTGTTGGTTCCCAAAACCCCGTGTCGACGTATTACATCCGTTTGGGTTAGGAAATCACTTTTGGATACACTAGATTTTAGAATAGTTGATTCTCATTTGTTTGCACATGATTCTTCTCTTGCCATATCATATAGATGATTATGTTCGCATGTTTGTCATACACTAGTTGTGGTTTCATGATGTATATTTGCTAGTGTAATGACATGTACTTTTTGTATAGATGTTTTGTTTTGAAAATTTTTGAAAAATACAAAAAGATTTTATTTTGATAAAATTTTTAAAAAATCCAAAAAAAGTTTTGTATTTTGTTTGCACCTTTTATGGATGGACACTTTGAATGACCGAGTCACAACTTCATTTCGTTATTCTTCATGTGACTATTTGATAGTGTTTTGAGACAATAGGTCAATTCATCCATGCGCTTTACAATGTTTGGAATCATTGAGATGTAATTTAGTGTTACTTCCTACATGTTTGACTCATGATTTTCTTTATTGCACACATGCATGAATTTGTTTAATTATTGTGCTTATCTTATCACATATTGGTTGGGTGTTTTCACTTCAATCCTGTCCTTTAAAACGAACCAAGCGCGATAAATTTTGATAAGGAAATTGTGCATATAAGAACCAGTTTGTGAGTTTGTGTGCTTTGTTTGGAAATGGGGAAGGGCTGCGAAAGGTTCATTTTGCCTTTGCGAATACTAAGCCACCGTTAAATTGGACCTAAAAATGGAGGAATTTTATTATTCGGGGTACAAAGAGGTTTAAAAGAGCCCGAAAAAATTTAAAGGAAATAAAAAGAAATTCATGCCAATTATGGGCCATTTAGGTTTTTGCACCAATTCTCTAAAGTTTGAGAATTTAGTTTATTAACCTCTAGAAGAAAATATATACGAGGGAGTTTGGATGGAGAATTAAAACGGGTTTGCACATCCTTAAAAGTCTTGAAAATGCGCTAAATAGTTTTGGACAGTATTGGTGTGGAAATTATTTGACTTTGATTTGTTGATTTGTATAAGACAATGTCATTTAAATTCAACAAATTTTACACCTAAGGATACTTTTGATGTTCATTCGTTAGGGGTACACATATGCATCGTGCGCATATGCTTGATTGAGTTTATTTACCTATTGAATGTGTTCACACCCATTCATTACGTTTTCATGACTTGGTTGTTTGAGTTTAAATCCATGGTGTGATTTTTTTGTATCCTATTTTTGTATGAAAATTTTTGAAAAATCAAAAATAGTTTGTGAAATATTTTGGGACATACCTTTGCATGCGCGTAGCTTGATCTTTTTTTGCTATGCATTTTGTCGTGACACTCCATGTTTTGATTTTTTTTCTTCTTATCTGTCTATTTGGGGACATCAAAAAAAGGGGGGGGGGAAAGAATTATCATGTTATGGGGGAAGTTTTTGCATTTTGGGGGAGATTTGATTATTAATTCTTTATTCCTATATCATTTCAAACTCGATACGTCAAGAAGGTTTTTTCTTTATCTCATGTGTGTAGGTACGAAGATTGAAGATCATGATGTTGCACACCCTGATGAGAAAAGCTTTGAGAGTTTTGATGTTGAAGAAAAATTTAAGAACTTACAAATTTTACCTTTTAAGTTTTGGGATTCATGGGAGGGTAGATTTGTATAGGCATTTTGGTCTTTGATAATTTGGATGTTTTTATGTATATACCGGCATAAACATAGGGGAGATTTGTAAGGACATATTGTTAATAAGTCCGTCACAATTAATTATGTCATATAGCGCTACAAGTCGTCGAAGAATTGTGAAGATTGCATTTATAAAAGACGGATCCGAATTACCAGTTGCCTTCAACATTCAAGCCCAACAATATGAATTTTGTTAAGATATTGTTTTAAAGTTTCATATACATTTCATATTAAGAGTGTTGGAATATTTTTAAAAGGTGTTTTAAAAAACTTTTATATAAAAATATTTTTTAAAGAGGTTTTATAACTGTTATTAAGAGAAAGTTTTGTGAAAAACCACTACAGCAGTAAATGTACCTCGGTTTCGACGCCAAGGTCATTCACGCGAGATCTCAATCTCGTTCGAACGACATTGGGATGTCGCGCGTAGTCGTTCAAACGATATGCGATCTCGTTCAAGCGAGATGGGGTTCTCGTTCGAATGACACTGCTTTTTGGCTGACATGCTGCTGTAATGCTTATCCTTTGACCGACTCGAATTTTGTATAAAAAGGGGTCCTGGAAGCCTAGAAAAATGTGGAGAACAGTTTCAACTTTTAAGAGTCTTATTCTTTTGAAACTTTTGTGTATCTGCCCAGATTTAATTCAATACCTTTTGGCATAAAGTTTTTCTCCAACAATTTTAAGGGTTAAAATGTTTTGTTTTTAATTCACAAAATCCCAATTACTTTTATGTGAATTGTTTTGTCGAACCCAAGAACATATTTTTCTTTGGTTTATTCTTTGTGGGGAAAACTCTACAACCGATAGCTGCGTGCTATTGTGGAGGGAGTCCTTATAAAGTTCACTCTTGCGGAGAAGCCGTTTTCTTTTTCATTGCTGACCACCTGGAATTCTTGCGAAAGATTCCAGCCGACGTTATTTCTAGCCGTTTCTTTGGAGGTTTGACGAAGACACCGTGCGTTACACTTGTGGGTGATTATCAGGTTGTATGTAAGTCAATGGTGTTGTTGATTCTTCAAAGTTCTAGAAATAAAAGGTTTTGCCCTTCGGGAATTTTTCCTGAATATTTGTGTCACATGCTTTATTTATTTATGGGTTGACACACGGACTTTAGATGCATGTTTAGGAGCTGGATTAATTTGGTTTAAAAATAGACTCTAATTAAATAAGTGTGCCAAATTAGAAATTTACGAATTTAATCAATGATCACACCGTCACGTCATGTTTTTTCACACACGAAAACCAAACTTTTTCGGTACATAATTGTATACATTAAATTTGACCACCATATATTGTTATCATGCCTAGCACGAGCGGTGTTCCTTCCTAGTTGCCTAGATCTTCAGATTGTAGAATGCATACACATTAATTACATACTAATTAATGAATACACAAATTAGAGAGAATCCCTTGGAACTAAACAGTCCCTACAACAATGTACTCCTTAATTTAAGTGGTAATATTAAAATATTCTTAGTAAACATAGATTGAGTGCACAATGCATTAAAGACCCCAAGCAGGATTCCATCAATTAACATACCTAACTAATCAAAGCACTAACAACAACAACAACAGTAACACCATAGCTTAATCTAACATACCTAACACAATTTAAGCTTTAACAAATAGCTTATAAGTAAACACACATTTCATGAACAATAGGTATATATCTTCAAAATAGGGCATAAATAAATAATTCCACTTACCCTATTAGTACCAAAAAGATATTGTTGGGTTTTCTTCCTAAAGAGTATCAACCTCTCCTAAAAACGAAATAAAGAACAAATAAAACATCATTGTTAAAAAATCAAACCTAATAAAAGTTGATTTGTGCAAAATAACGACTCAAAATCAAAAGAAGTTATATGCCCAAAATAGTATTTTTGACTAATCTTACCTTCAGACTGATTTTTTTCAAAACTTGGTGTTGATTTTGAACCCAAACAATAATTTGGCACTACAAAACAAAAAACATAAAATCAAACCTAATAAAAGTTGTTAGATATGCGAGTCACACCCAAACAATAGGAGATGGAGAGAGAGAGAGAGAGACCTAGGTTGTGAGGACGAATGGTTAGGTAGTGAGAGAAGAGAGCTTAGAGATCGTGGGAGTGTATAGGAGAATGTGATGAGAAAGGTATGAATTTTGGCGTGTTTACCAAATTAGCCCTTATGTTTGAATTCAAGTAAAAGATGGGGAATTAGGTGGTGAGAAAGAAAAGAGGGGAATCCAAAATTTTCATGGGTAAAATAGGCATTGCAAAAAAAAAACATCTTATGACATCGCAAGTTATATGTTATGACATAGATAACTTTTGTCCCTCGTCTTATATATATATATATATATATAAAAACCATGTGGGGTTTTGCATGATGCACTGGTAAGACATAAAATAACGATTTAATTACCTGTTAGACAACTCGGTTTGATTGAAGTGGTTTAATGGTAGAGACAAACATCTGTTCAGCAAATACATTCCAAATTGGATAGTTGAAGAAGATAGCCGAGTCATTTGAGCAGTTATAGGACTGTCGATTTTGAGGGATTCAATTGTCCATGATTTTGGGGGATTCAACTCTCCGCGTTTATTATTGGGAGGGTTAAAAAGGTAAATGCATTGTTAAGACAAAACCCACGTTTTATTTTTTGGTTTTAATGAACCAACAAATCTTTTAAATGGGACTTATTTGATTAAATTTTATACATGAGAGCCTATTACTCTAGTAAATTTTAGACAAGTTATAGCAGGTTCGTGGCCTCCAGGCGGCAGGGTTAATGGAGCTTGTGGGCTTGGCTTGGGACCATCCAATCCAAATTTATGCAAAGAGGATGATGGGTTTTGCATGGCTCGTTTTCAATATGGTGAACATACCCAAATAACGTGGGACCCGAATGTGATATACATGCGCGTTTATGGTTGGGACCAGCTGAGCGGCACATGACCACAAATATAGCCACCATATCATATGGAGGGACAAAAAACTCATGGTTCACCTAATCACAACAAGACATCAAAGATTACTTCAACTGCGACCCACGCTGGTCCGTTGAGTGTTGGTTGAACAGCCACATGCCACACGCATTCAAATCTCATACCATGAATCAAGTGAGTGGTCATGCTACTTCGGCACTCAACCTTGATTCAGCCTTGAATTTTGTTTTAGGACCTACTTTATAAAGCATCTATTTGGATTTTGAAAAATATTCTATATTTGTTATTTTTTAGTATATCAAAATTTATCATGAAAAAATATGTTAAGATTTGTCATACTATTTATCAATTTTTAATGTTTTTGAGGCAATTTTTCTTTGCTCAAATCCAAAGAAAATCAAATTTGTCATGATAAATTTACCATTTGCTTTATCTTCAATTGAGAAAGACAAAATTTGTTATAGAAATTAATTACAATCAAATAGAAAAAGATGGAAAAAAATAAAAAGATTTCACCAGACAAATACTATCAAACAACTCCAAATTGTAATTTTCAAAGTAAAATTTACTATGGCAAAATTTTCCAACCTACTCATATTCTATCTTTTCTTATCAAACAACACCCTTAGAAGTTTGGTCTCTAGTTTTGGGAATTTTCAAGTTGAATGCGCAACTTTTACCGTGGAAAACATTTTTTGAGCAAATTATGTGATGTGAAGAACTTTCGATTTTAATTATGAAAGCAAAGGTTATTCCCTGAGCGAAATTCTTAGAATGCTCAAGTTATAAGAATTTGAGGTAGATACTTGTTAATAAGTGTGGTTGCCACACTGCTAGTTAGATCAATTAAAACAATTGTTGGAAGAAGATTTAGAATATGGCTTACAAGAATGAGCCACTAGAAGTACAACAATTTTACATTGACATTGTTTATTGATTCAAATTGACTCAAAAAGTTATGTGTCTTCAATTCATTGGATAATCAAACTTTGTTAGTTATGAGTACCTCACACACTAACCAATATATTAAAGATGCATCATTATGTTAGCAAATTGTGGCAATATATTATTTTTCTTTAGTACTAGGTGTAAACTCACGCGATGCGCGATCTAACTATTGTGATAGTAAATTCACATGTTAAATTGTTTGGTTTGTGTTATCTAATTTCTTGCACTTTTGTAATAAATATTAAGAAATAACAACTTCTTGCGGTATAAATATTGTAATTCTCAAAATTAATTTCAAAATATAAGTTTTATAGAGATATAGATTTATTAAGCTCTAAATTGGAAATATAGATAAAAAGTGTTCTTAAAGTTACAAATTTAGGGGGGTAAGTTTTTCAAAATATATTATCACTTGCATATACGATTGTATATAGAAACTAGTTATACATTAAGTCTAGAAATGTATACGAAATGTAATTCGAACAAAAATCTTAATTTTTGAGTTGAATGAATAAGTATATATACAACCACCAATTTTTTTATATAAAGTGTATACACATTAATAAAGATAATGAAATTAAAAAACACATAAACAGACGTTTTTCAAATTTAGAATAAGACGAAAAGCACATACTAAATTGTTAAAATCTCAAACGTATATTATATGTACAAAATGTGATAGATCATCTAGCTTTAACCTATATACAAGTATCTTACCAATGTGGGTCTTATTATTAATTGATAAAATTTATCCATGACTAAATGATGTTTGAGTCAAATAACATAAACTCTTTATACATGTTTAATTTTTTATAAAAATAATTCTAAAATTATTTAAAAATAAAATTAATTTTAGAAGTATATATATATTAGGGGTGTTAATTATTTCCGAACTTTCGAACTTTCCGTTTTTCGATCCGAATTTTTCCGATTATGGCACCATTTAAAATTGCCGATTTCCGAATTTTCCGATTCCGAATTTTCCGAAAAAAATTGGAAATTATATATGAATTCCGAGTTTCCGAATATCCGATCCGAATTTTCCAATATTACGCCGATCCGATTTATCCAAAATATTTTCCGAAATAATAATATTTTTATTTATTTTAATACATTTTTAGTACCATTTAAATTTTATACTACCATTTTTACTAATTTACTATATATATATATAGAGAGAGAGGAATACTAATGTTTAGGGTTTCATTTTTCCCTCTTCCGAGTTCCAGCGGCTCTCTCTCTCTACGATTCTGAGTTCCAATCGTTCTCTCTCTCTACTCCTCAGCTTTGCCTCCTTCCTCCATCGCTCGGGTAAGCTTTTTCCCCCTCACCATTTGTACTGCTCTACTGTACTCTGATTTTCTTAACTTTTGCATGTCTACTGATCTTCTCCCTCACTATTTGTATTATGTTAGATTGTTACTGCTCTGCTCCCTCACCATTTATGGATGAGTGCTAACATAGGATGGATGAGTGCTACCATTTGTGGATGAGTGATCTAGTTAGGGGGCTAAAAATACCATCCTATGTTATCCTATTTTGTGGGGAAAAAATGAATGTCACTAATATCATTATAGCTCTGTTCCACCATTTCGTGCTTTTGAACAATATCATCTCTAGGTATACCCATTTATTTAGCTGTTGAAATTATATATACACCAATTGAGCTGTTGTTTGTATGCCTATTTCGTTGTTATTTGTATCTGCACTTTATTATCCATTTTTTATTCTGGGAGGGGATTTGACTTTATTATTTTTGAGTACTCTTATTCAAACCCCTTTTACCTGTTAAGAAATCGCATATTTACTAACCCCACATTTGTGGGTGAAAAAGTATTCAGTAAACCATCTCTGATGGTGTGTACAGAAAAAAAAAATGGAGTGTTTTATTTGATGTATAACTACAGAACTGTTCGTTCCAATAGTTGTTAACTTTAATTTCTTCCATTTCTTTGGTTGTTACTTCCACTACGATTGTCCATTCTGATTTATAACACTAATGTGGAGTGTTTTATTTTTATTTTAAAAATATCCTTCTCAAAAATTACATTCCCAATATTTTCCGAAAATATTATAACAGATAATTCCGAATATTCCGAGATTTTTCCGAATTATAAAATTTTCGAAATTTCCGAATATTCCAAGAAATCCGAATTAGCCGAATAGGAAAAAAAATGATTTTCTGATTTTTATTTTTTCCGAATTGGTATATATACATATATATATATATATATATATATATATATATATATATAACTGAAATTATCAAGACCACTAAACTAATGATCTCAAATGTCACAACCATTAAAGTTTTCTTTATAAAATTCAAGGAAAAAAATATACCTTCTTTTATGCACTATGACATGAATAACCAAAAATGAAAAAGATATAATATATATAGTTTAACATAAAATTAATATAAAAATTGATCACCCTCTCTTTCTTTATATGTTAGCATCCCAATATGTTATTGAATGTAACAACAATTATAAAATTGCCTCTTGAATGCAAGAAGTGTTGTCATCAATTGATATGTATCTACACTTATACGTATACAGATCACCTAAATAAGGGATCAAAATCTCCAGGGTCTCATTAATGCCACATTTGGCCAAACGTGACATGCTTTAGTAAATTATTTGAAGTCATATTGTTTGTCTATTAACAAATGAGAATAAAAGGCAACGGAGATAAAAATACATACATCACCCATTCATTTAGTGAATCATGAATTTTATTAGAATGAAGAAATATGTAAAGTTAAAGATCCATGGAAATACTATATCTCTTTTATAATAAAAAAGAACTAAATCCTTTTGAATTAAGATAAGCATATATACCAGATTCCTTGAAATTTGACATCTTTTAGAGCCTTTGATCCAAATCAATTTCACATGGAAGAAATATGTAACACACTCCAAGCACCTTTCCACGTTTCTAGTGATAAGCTATACAATAACAATAGTTGTTTTACATTTTTTTTAAATATCCGATTAAAAAAAAAGATAAATACACATTCAAATATCTTTTAAAATACAACATTAAATCACACATGTCAAAAGCGTGGAAATTAATGGCATTCAAAACAATACAACATGAAAAATTACTTAAGTTAAGTGTCAATTACTATATTTTCATTCTCAACTCTGCTGTGTTGGTGTGACTTTATAGGAAGGAGGATATTTGGGCGATGTTTTGAAGCGGAGTGAGGAATCAATGAGGGTTTCTATATAAAGATGGAAGATCATAGAATGACAGGGGAGAAGGGTGGATGGATGTGGGTTTATAAAAAAATAAAGTGAGGAATTATACCTCTTTTAAGAGAGGGTTAGTGAGCAACAAAGAGGCTTTAAGGGAAGACTAAAAGTTTTGAGGGGTTTATTGAAAGGTTAATTAAAAGAGAGAGAGAGAGAGAGAGAGTAAAATAACTCAGTCGTTCGGGAAGAAAATGCCTAGTAAGGGAGGTGTCCACGTAAATAGGTTAAAAACGAGAGGGCAATAACTCTTTGTAGAACATTTTAGAATATATACAGATTACTTGGCGAAGTGGTCCCTTTTCTTTTTTTAACTCTCTACTCGATCCTGGGATCTAGTTAGAACTTTGTAGTGTCACGGTAAGAACATGTTAAAACAGATTAAGCACCACTATAATATCGGGAAAAAATGTACAATAATAATAAGCAATTATTGGGTTCGTTTTGTTGCCCCAAATTACCTGGGAAATGCCACATGTCCCTAAATCTCCTGCATTGAGGAAGCTCATAATACAAACCTTGCTTCAATTATTTCTCAAAATATAGGATTGTTGCGGGAAAAAAATTATGGGATAATTTTTTTCAAGCGATCGGGAGGATTTTTTGTATCTATAAAACCTAATCAACTCTTTCCAGTATAGTTGAAAATGTTTAATGTAAAAAACTGGGTGGAAAAGAAATTAGGGAAATTAATGCCAATGGGTAGATTAGGGAGGATTACATCTTCCAGGCATTCCCAAACATGCTTTAAAATTCTTTCCATTTTTAAAATTTGAAATCGTAATTATAGAAAATATATTGAGAAAATAAGAAAAAAGTATATTACACAAAAGATAAGTAGTCCACCAAGCAAGCCTAAACCCAACCTTAAACCTAACCCCAAATACCAACCTGGCCCAACCCAATCCTGACCAAAAGCATCCTCATTTCACTGAAGATAAAAGTTGGTGCTAAAATGTTAAAAGTAAGTGTAAAATTGTTAAAAATTTGTCAAGTAGATCTAAACTGAGTCATGAAGTTCCAATATTAAGCAACTTATACTCTTGACTCACTTGAGACTACATTTTATAAGTGCTCATCTAGTTTGGAAATTGTGACAAAATTTGTGTCATATTCCCTAGATACCAAAGACCCTCATATTCTTCTCATGATGCCTAACTTGTTTCATTTGAACGTAAAATCTCAATCACACACACACTAGGATTGCATACATTTTATATATTGCATTATTTGCTTGTGTGTGAGTTGTGTGTGTTAATTCCCTTTCAAATTCGCTTTTAATAATTTTTGAGAATTTTTAAATAATTTTTTAGAAATTAAAATTTGGGTTTTAAAACTTTTGGGGTCATTATGTGATTACTGGTTTTATCTTTTCATATCTGAAAGTTTGGCTGGGTAGAATCTGAAAGCGCTTGAGACTTCAGGGTGTCTGTGTAATTAGTTTGGAAACACGCGCGTTTGGGTGCATCTGAGCCTTACACCTGTCACTCTTACATCGGCCGGATTTGTGTTTGTTTATACACTCAGAACCCGTGTGAATTCTCAGCCCTTGGATTTAGTTAATCGATGGTCTGCATGTGTTTTATCCCAATCCAAGTGAACCCCATTAGACCGATCAGAGGGCGTTTAAATCACCGGTTATATTAAACCGTTAGATCATCGACAATCCCTCAAGACAAAATCTCAGTCTTTGGATTTGATCAGTTATTCTCGAACCTTCCTCGCTCAGTATAAAAGGAGGTTGAGCCTCTTTGTTTGAAAAAACTTTTGGCCAGTTGAGAGAGAGAGAAGAGAGAAACCAGAGAGAAAACCCTAAATAATTCTAACCCTAATCTCATTTTCAAACCCTAAAATTCCTTTCCAAAATCAATTTACACCAAACACCAAACTTGAGTGTTTGAGTGTTAGTTTGGTAGTGGGTTGAAAGCTGTTCGTGGGTTGAATCCTATGAGTTTGAGATCTTATATCCAACTTAGACATTTTAGGTTTGATCTCTATTTATTTTTCATAGAAACAGTAGATCTTACTATTGCATGTCATATTACACTTAGATTTGCATTATTTTAGTTTCTCATCTTGAGAAATCTAATTTGTTGATTATTTTTTTCTGTAAATATTTTTCACAACTATAGAATCAACAAATTCTTTTATGTTTCTAGTTCTTATGAAACAAGACTTCTAATCTAGTTGGAATCGCAAACGGTGGTTTACAATTTCAAACATATTTTCAAAACCCTCAAAAATTGTTTAAGACCTTAACAGTCTTCGGAGCTAGGTAACGTTAGATTCTGGGATTATTTTAAAGATTAAGAAAGTCTATAGTTTCTAAAGAAGAAAGAAACTGAAATCCTTTTCATTTAGATCTATTTTGTAAATTGATAGGACTTGTTTGTATAAATAAGCGTGCGTGTGTGCATGCTTATGTTAGAACACTTACACAAACACTTGTCACACTACAACACAAGAAGTGTTGGCTGTAAGATCTTAAAACGTCAAGAGTCGATGTAAAGCTGAAACAAAGTGTGGAAAATTAGCAAGCTGAGAAAGCCACATCAACATCAGAACTGCAGAGAAGTTAGAATCAAACTAGTGGTTACATATTCTAATCTTGTATAGGTATGTTTTGTGTGCATGTGTGTTAAATAGTTTGTAACTTGTATATTTTATTTTAGTGGATTTTTGGTTTGTGACTTAGAAGTCACCGTGGATGTTTCTTCAGTTGGGTGAGGTTTTACCACGTTAAAAACTCATTGTACTTAATCTCTCTATATCGCATCATCTCATTCTGGTTGGTGTGTTGATTTAACTGTTTTAGTTTTGTTTTTCAAAACTTGTTACATAATCTTGAACATCTCTCGTACATTATTTATTAAACAAATTATGTGATTAATCTGTTTTTATTTAAAGAAAATAGTTTCTCCAAAAAATAGTTTGGAGTTACTTAGACAGTATAATCCTGAATTAAACGACTTAAGTAACAGCTTTTCAATTGGTATCAGAGCGTGGAAAATTTTCTTTTATTGTGTTTCTGAAATTGTTTTCTTAAAATTAAACAATGGACGAGAAATTTGAAAGATTTGGTAACTTGTCCAAACCTCCTCTCTTTGATGGAAACTGTAAGGACATATTTTCATAGGTCCGTTATTAATTTATTATGTCATATACCGCTACACCGTCAAAGAGCATTCAAGAGCAATCTACATCAAAGACGGATCCAAATTATTCAAGTTCTTAATCATTCAAGACTCCGCAAAGTTTACTTTGGTAAGGTTATGTTTTAAATACCTTAACTTTTCACTTAGATCTTTTGGGATATTTTTACAAAATATTTTCTAAGTGTTGGACCGAACTTTTTCGTCAAAATTTGAGAATGAGTATTTTTTTCTAAGTGTGGAAGCGGACATTAAAATAATGATTTTTTTGCAATAGTTGTTCGAGCGACATAGCTTGTCGTTCGCGCGAGATAGCATGTCGCGCGATATCATTCGAGCGACATATGTTCTTCGTTCGAGCGACTTTTGATCTCGTTCGAACGAGCTCTGTTTTCGAGGCGGCGCAATTTCTATAAAATCTCATTATTTGATTCCGTTTTCATTAAGAAGTCACAGCGTTTTGACGAACAGAAAAACTGCAAAAGCAAAATTCTTATAGGCTTCTTCCTTTAGGGTTTTAATCCCTTTTTTGTTTTTAATTCACAAAACTCCCATCTGCTTTAGTGAATTGTTTTGGTGTTGAAGAACACACCTTGCTACTGTTTATCTTTGTGGGGAGAACTCTACAACCGGAGAGCTGCGTGCTATTGTGGAGGGAGTCCTTATAAAGATCACACTTGTGGAGAAGCCGTTTCTCTTCTTCACTGCTACCCTCCTGAAAAGGGAAAGTACCAGCCGAGGCATCAAAACCGACACCTGCGGGTATTTCGTATGTCACCCTATTTCATTGTAATCCGTGTAAGCCGTTTTTTTACAAATTATAGTGAAATAAAAAGGTTTTGTCCCTTTGGGGGATTTTTCCTGAAATTATTTGTTTTATCCTGCATGCTTTATTTTATTGGATAAATCATCTAGATGCATGTTTTAGGGTTTAACTAAAATTTGGGATTAATTAAAATTGGATTTTATTTGAAAAGTCGCAATATTTCCGTTGTAGCAATTCTACAAATTGGCATCAGAGCGGGTGCGCTAATTTATCGCGTGATCGTGATTTTTCAAAGATTTACTTTCTGGTACAATTTGTCTACTCACGTTTACAAATTGGTATCAGAGCGTGTTGCACTAAGTTATTGTGTTTGATCCTGATTTTTGCACAAAATGGCTTTTGATGGTTTTGATGATCTTCGATGTCAAATTTTTAAAAAAGTTAATTGGAAAATTCACACGAACTCTTGTTTTAAATCTTCTGTTGAAAACGAATCTGAGAGCTGTCCTTGTTGTGAGGGTGTTGGTCACATGTTAGATGAGTGTACCACAAATTTAAAGAAGAAACTGAATAAACCGATTTCTCATGTTTCTACCCTTATTGATAGTGATTCGGAAGAAGAAGTCTTTTATGCTTCTAGGCGAGAGCTTCCCATCCATGTGATTAGTGATGAGAGTGAGGAGGAAGAAGAAGAATTGAGTGAGTTGCAAGTTGCCTACAATAATTTATATTTTGAATGTTTAAAGACAAAAAAGGCAAACTTGAAACTTGAAGCTCAATTGAAAGAGTGTGCCTTAAAAAATAATGATGTTTTAGTTGAAGAACTTAGGGCACGAGATAAAATTTTGAGAGAGAAGCTGGGATATGTCGAGGGTGAGAGAGATGATCTTCGAGGCATGATGGAAGCTATGAAAAAGGATATTCTTGAGTTTGAGGAGTCTAGGCGCTTACTTGAATCTAGGATAGATGAACTTGAGAAAATTTTGAGAGATTCGAGTAAGGTGAAATTTGATTTGGAGTGTAGGTCTGAAAAAGTTGATAAGATTTTAGGCACTATCGAGATTAAAAAGGATAGGGGTGGGATTGGTTTTGAAAAACATGGTGCACCCATTCCCACACGTGTGAGAGAGCCTCCTAGGATTGTTAAAAAAGAGGCACCTAAGTTTGTTAGGAAATATCCCCCTAGGAACATCGTGAGAGAACCTCCTAGGATCATTAGGAGAGACCCACCTAGGCAAATTCGGAGAGAGCAATCGAGAAATTTGAGGAGAGGGACACCTTTAGGTAACACACACCGCCCGATTTACACTTGCACACATTGCGGTAGGCAAGGTCATCTTAGGCGATTTTGTTACAAGCTTTTAAATGAACCTAGGAAGGTTAATAGAAGAATAAATTCGATTCCCCACACCCCCACACCTCGTTACACATCGATTTGGGTCAGGAAATCAGATTTAGAGGCTTATGGTTTACTTGTCCACGATTCCCGTTTACTTGCATGTGATTCACCCCATGTGAGATCTTTTGGTTGATTGTGTTAGATGTTTGTCATACACTAGTGTCACATCATGGCAATACTCTTTCTAGTGTTATGAATCACTTTGATGTAGCGCACATTGGTATATTTGTTGTATTTGTGTATTTCGCTACTGTTTTAGCACTGTTTTGGATCTGTTTGCCCCTTTCATGTACTGTTTTCACGAAATTTTTGCACTGGGCAAAACTGTATGACTTTCTGGTCAAACTGCAAAAATTTGGTTTTCTCGTTCGAGCGAGAACTGTACGTCGTTTGAGCGACATCTCTTCTCGCGCGAAGTCGCTTCTCGCGACATGCCTTGTCGTTCGAGCGACAGGCTAAGTTGTTTGACCGACCTGTTTAGTTTTTCTCATGTTCCTCTGTTTCAGTATCCTGTATTCATATGCTTAGATTTTTGGTACTACCGGTTGCTTTTGGAACAGTTTATATGCAGTTATTCGTAGTTCCCATGCTTATTTGATAAACACTGCATTGCTCATTTAATCACACCTGCTTAGATTGATATATTCTTTGTGTGATTTTCTATTTGCTAGCATAGGTTGATGCTCATGCCGATATTATGCCTATTGTTGGTTGTGCTATATTTGTGATATATTTCTTTCAAAATTTCAAAAAGATTTTTTAGAAATTTTTTATAAAAAAAAATTCAAAAAGATTTTTGTATTTTGTTTTACACCGTTTATGGATGGACACTTAGGATGACCAAGTCACAACATCATTCCATTTTAGATGTGACTATTTGATAGTGTTTTGAGACAATAGGTCAATTCATCCATGTGCTTTACAAAGTTTGGAGTCTTTGAGTTGCTATAGTGTTGCTACCTACATGTTTGACTCACTTTGTCCTTTATTTCACATATGCACGGATTTGTTTGATTATTGTTCTTGACTTATGACATGTTGGTTGGGTGTTTTCATCTCAATCATGTCCTTAAAACGAACCAAGTGCAACAATATGAGAGTAATGAAAGTAGTGCATGTAAAAACCATTGCCCGTGAGGAATTAATTGTTTAGTTTAAAAAAATGATGAGTGAACACGGGAAAGGGCTGCGAGTGAATAATAATCACGTCGTGAAAGCCACCGTTTGAAAAGAGCCCACACAAAAAATTAAGGCAATAAAAAGATGAAACATGCCAAAAATTTGGGCCAATAGGTTTTCTCTAAGTTGAGAATTTAGTACCTCTTTAGATATAAAAAAATTGCATTATTATATATGAGGGAGTTTTGGATGGATATATCAATGGGTTTGCACGTCCTTTGAAAAGTTCTCGAAACGGCACTAAATAGTTTTGGACGTTATTAGTGTGAAAATCATTTAGACTTTGATTTGTTGATTTGATTAAGACGATCTCATTTAAATTCAACAATTTTTACACCTAAAGATTCTTTTGATGTTCATTCGTTAGGGGTATACGTATGCATCGTGCACATATGATTGATTGAGTTTATTTACCTATCGAATGTGTTCACACCCATTCATTACGTTTCCATGACTTGGTTGTTTAAGTTTAAATCCATCGTGTGATTTTTGTATCATATTTTTTCAAAGAGGTATCTTATTTTTGTATGAAAAATTGAAAAAATCCAAAAATAGTTTGTGAGATTTTTGAGATATCCCTTTGCATGCGTGTAGCTTGATCTTTGTTTGCTATGCATTTATCGTGACACTCTATGTTTTGATTTTTTCTTCTTATCTGTCTATTTTGGGACATCATAAAAAGGGGGAGAAAGAATTATCAGTTATAGGGGAGTTTTTGCATTATGGGAGAGATTTGATTATTAATGCTTTATTCTTATATCATTTCAAACTCGATGCGTCACGAAGGTTTTTTCTTTATCTCATGTGTGTAGGTACTAAGACTGAATATTATGATGTTGCATACCCTGATGAGAAAAGCTTTGAGATTTGATGAAGACTTTTTGAAGAAAAGTTTGAGGTCTTGCGAATTTATTCATGGGAGGGTAGATTTGTATAGGCATTTCGGTTTTTGATAATTCGGATTTTTTATGTATGTACCGGCATAGACAAAGGGGGAGATTTGTAAGAACATATTTTCATAGGTCCGTTATCAATTTATTATGTCATATACCGCTACACCGTCAAAGAGCATTCAAGAGCAATCTACATCAAAGACGGATCAGAATTATTCAAGTTCTTCATCATTCAAGACTCCGCAATGTTTACTTTGGTAAGGTTATGTTTTAAATACCTTAACTTTTCACTTAGATCTTTTGGGATATTTTTACAAAAAATTTTCTAAGTGTTGGACCGGACTTTTTCGTCAAAATTTGAGAATGAGTATTTTTTTCGAAGTGTTGAAGCGGACATTAAAATAATGTTTTTTTCGCAACAGTTGTTCGAGCGACATAGCTTGTCGTTCGCGCGAGATAGCATGTCGCGCGATATCGTTCGAGCGACATCTGTCCTTCGTTCGATCGACTTGTGATCTCTTTCGAACGAGCTCTGTTTTCGAGGTGGTGCAATTTTCTATAAAATCTCATTATTTGATTCCGTTTTCATTAAGAAGTCACAGTGTTTTGACGAACAGAAAAACTGCAAATGCAGAATTCTTTTAGGCTTCTTCCTTTAGGATTTTAATCCCTTTTTGTTTTCAATTCACAAAACTCCCATCTGCTTTAGTGAATTGTTTTGGTGTTGAAGAACACACCTTGATACTGTTTATCTTTGTGGGGAGAACTTTACAATCGGAGAGCTGCGTGCTATTGTGGAGGGAGTCCTTATAAAGATCACACTTGTGGAGAAGCCGTTTCTCTTCTTCACTGTTGCCCTCCTAGAAAGGAAAAGTTCCAGCCGAGACATCGAAACCGACACCTGCGGGTATTTCGTATGTCACCCTATTTCATTGTAATCAGTGTAAGCCGTTTTCTTACAAATTATAGTGAAATAAAAAGGTTTTGCCCCTTTGGGGGATTTTTCCTGAAATTGTTTGTTTTATCCTGCATGCTTTATTTTATTGGATAAATCATCTAGATGCATGTTTTAGGGTTTAACTAAAATTTGGGATTAATTAAAATTGGATTTTATTTGAAAAGTCGCAATATTTCCATTGTAGCGATTCTACAGAAACAACTTCCCTTACTGGAAAGTAAGGATGGTTGCTTTCATACAAGGAACCTTGGGAGATGATGTGTGGGATATTATTGAAAATGGATATACTTATCCTACTAAACCAGCTACTGAAGGAAGCAATGAGAGGATTAAGAAAGTATTAAGTGAATTTACGCGAGAAGAGAAGCAAGCCTCTCTGAACAATAACAAAGGCAAGAATGCCATTTTTATGTCTATAAATGAACATGAGTTCAAAAGGATCTCATCTTGTACCACTTCGAAGGAAGCTTGGGATACATTGGTTAATGCACATGAAGGTGACACTAGAGTTAAGGCTGCTAAAACACAGATGCTTATCCAGCAGTATAACTCTTTAATCATGTCAGACTCTGAATCATTTTATGACTTTTACATGAATTTGACTGACATTGCGACCAAATTACATACTAATGGGATAACTTATGATAGACATGAAATTGTCTCGAAAATTCTAAGGGTCCGTTTGATAGGGCACATTTGGCATGGCAAATGTGGCAAATCACAAATTTACCCACTATTTTGTGTGTTTGATGACCATTATTTACCATGCAAAATTTTTCATGGATACCCATGTTCACATACAAATTTGCCATCATTTTTCCACTTTTGTTGGCAAAATTTGCTTTCCTATATAGCAAAGCAAAATTTCCCCACAAATTTGCCATCCTTTTTAAAAATATTAAAAAAAACTATTTTTTGTTTGATAAAACTTTTTCTTTAAAAGAAACATTTTTTCCGTAAAATTTTTTTTTATGTTGTTAAAAACTGTTTTTTCGTTAAAAAATATTTATATTTTGTTAAAATCGTCTTTTTAAACTGTTTGTTTGTTTGTTAAAATCGTTTTTATTTTGCTAAAAACTGTTTTTTTTTGTTAAAAACTATTTTTTTGTTACAAGTGTTTTTTCGTTAAAAAAAATCGTTCTAAACTGTTTTTTTGATAAAATTGTTATTATTATTAAAAACTGTTTTTCTAAATAAATGTTTTTTTCTGTAAAAATTATTTTTTTTGTTGTTAAAAACAACTTTTCCGTTAGAAAATATTTTTATTTTGTTAAAATCTTTTTTTTTTAAACTGTTTGTTTGTTAAAACTGTTTTTATTTTGTTAAAAACTATTTTTTTTTTCATTGAAACTGTTTTTTTTTAAATGTTTTTTTGTTACAACTGTTTTTCTGTAAAAAAAAATCGTTCTAAACTAAAAAAATTTGTTCAAAGTGTTTTTATTGTTAAAAATTGTTTTTCTAAATAAATATTTTTTTTCTGTTAAAACTGTTTTTTTTTTGTTAAAACATTTTTATTTTATTTTTATTTTTTTGCTTTCTTAAAAAACTGTTTTTTTTTGTTAAAGCTTTTTATTTTATTAAAAACTATTGTTTATTCATAAACTATTTTTTTGTTCTGAACTGTTTTTTGTTTTTATTTTCCATTAATGTTATCAAACAAACCACTTTTGCCACCTAGAAAATTTATCATATCAAACAACCTTATGTGGCAAATTATAGGATTTGTCCTCACAAATTTTGCCATAGAAAATTTTATTATGGAAAAAATTGTCATACTCTCCATTTGCCCACTTTTGTATCAAACGGACCCTAAGGTCATTACCACAGAGATTTGATAATAAAATATATGCTATTGAGAAAATTAGTGACCAAAATCTCACTTCTGAATTACTCAATAGTAAACTGAGAACTTTGGAAATGGAACTAGAATTTAAGAAACAATTAACCCAGTCCCATAGGAAACAGACTAGTTCCAATTTGAGTTTCTCTTCTAAGATGATGAAATTTGAGCTTAATATTTCCAATAATGATTCTGATGAGGAATATGATATAGATAGTTTGTATAATCAGATTGCCTTGATGTCAAAGCAGTTCATAAAGATTGTGAAATTTATAAATAAAATGGCAAATAGACAAGACAAGCCAAATTACCCAACTCAGTCTAATCACAAACCCCATGAGAAAGGTCAAGACAAACATCACAAGGACATTCATACGAGAACTAACAAAGACTTTAAGAACATTGAATGTTTTAGATGTGGTAAATTGGGTCATATAGTACAAGATTATTGAGTTAACTTGAACACAACCAATAAACATACTAGGGCCAACATTTGCAAGACATGGGATGATTCAAGTGATTCGGATAATGAGGAACCTGAGTCATCTAATGTTTTTTATCCTTGCATGTCTTTCTTTGCCAAGATAGTCTATAATGGTGATATGCATGTGCCTAAGTATGAGGATAATGATAATAGCTCTAATTATGTTGTTATCAATCATGCTGCTACTGGTTTAGATGCTTTAATTTCTGAGAACAATGCTAGTTTTACAGCGGGGTGTGTGAGTCAAAGGGAAAGTGATAATGGCGATATCAATGTGTGTGTGAGTTCAAGAATTGAATCCTTAGGGGTCACTTCATACACTACACTTAGTGATTCATACACTGAAGTCCTCCCTGATATTCACATACTTTATGCCAAAACTCTCAAGAAAATCTCTACACTAGAGAAGATAGTGAAAGATCTCACTAAAAAACTAGAAGACCTAAGTCTAATGGTTAAACTTAATGCTGAAGAGTATACTACCCAATGTCTAACTCATGAAAATGAAGTCAAAAGTTTTGATCAAAAGCTAAAAATTTTGATTGAAACTAATGAAACTCTGGAGAAAAAATATAAAGGGACATTATTAGAATTGGAACAAGCTAAAGAAAAGACAGAAACTGTTTTCAAAAAATTTGCTAAGTTTGAAAATAATTTCAATTGTTTTGATGATTTTGTTGCTGATTCAAAAACCAATTCTGATGATCGAACTGGAATAGAATTTTGCCCAAATTCAAACACACAAATTAAAATTTTTGAACCAATCAAGTTTGTGTCAAGTGGCAAAAGACCTATAGAAATCTGTCCAGATTTTCAAGCCTTAAATGATGAGTTTGATAAAAAAGAACAAAAGTTATATATTAGGGAATCAAGTCACTCTAAGTGTGATAGTTTGCCTAAGGCTAAATACGTATGCCCTCGAATTAGGAAGAGTGAATCTATGTTTCAAACTGTACTCCCTAGGAATAAGGTTCAACGTCAAAATCCCATAAAACCTATGTTTAGATATTGTCCTAATGAGATACCCCCTTCAAACAATTTGTATTGCTCTTACTGTGACATATACAGACATTCTTTGGAAGGTTGGTACTCTAGACGTTTAGTTAATCCTGTGTGTAATACTCCTTTATACTAAAACTGTAACTACTCTAGGATAAGTCGTAACAATTATGTTATGCCTAGACAACCAGACAAAAACTCTAACTATAGAAAGAGAAAGATCAGACCTAAAAGATCATTTACAAGAAGGATTCTTAGGCACTTTCCAAACCAAATCCTCATATTCCCCATAAAACTCAAATGCATGCACAAAATAATTTTCAACAAAATTCTAATGCTCGCAAATTTTATCAAATGAGAGAAAATATGTACAAAACAAAAATGAGAGCTATTTGGGTTAGAAAAAGATGAGTTGTTGCCTTAAATGAAGTGTAACATTGTGATTACTGCTTTAAAAGCTGAACACACTCTCTCTGGTTGGTATTTAAACTCTAGGTGTTCAAAACATATGATTGGTGATGATATAAAACTTTTAAACAAAACCAGCTTTGCTGGAGGAAAAGTTATTTTTGGTGATGGTGTATCATCTCAAATCATTGGTAAAGGAACACTCCAGGAAGAAGGAATGCCTGTGCTTGAAAATGTTCTTCTAGTAAAAGGTCTTAAGGATAATCTACCTAGTATCTCGCAATTTTGTGACTCAAATCATACTGTCAACTTTTCAAAGAATAATTGCAAGATTTTAAATGAAAAAGGTGAGCGCATAATTACAGGACTCATGACAATTGTTATACTATCCAGAATAGTACAGAGGTCTGTAATATTTCCAAAATGGATGACAATGAAATTTGGCATAACAGGATGGGTCACATAAATTTCGACAGCCTTAGTAGATTGTCTTCACAAGAAATAGTTAGAGGAATTCCAAAGATCAAACCTATTTCTAACATTGTCTATGGATCATGTGAGAAACGAAAATTTTTTAAGGCATCTCATAAGAAAGTTAAAGATATCCTTACCTCTAAACCCTTGGAGCTCATCCATATGGACCTAATGGGTCCTTCTCGTACTGTTAGTCTATGTCGACATAATTACATTCTAGTTATGGTAGATGACTTCACCAGGTTTACTTGGGTAGCCTTCTTAAAATAAAATTCAGACACGTTCAAAACTTTTTTGAAAATCTTACTTCGTATTGAAAATAAGAAGGACACTTAAGTAAATATGATTCGTAGTGATAGAGGAGGAGAATTCATAGATACGGGTGTTATAGAGTATTGTGACTATAATGGTTACAAACATGAATTTAGTGCTCCTAGGACTCCTCAACAAAATAGAATTGCTGAGCAAAAGAATCGTACCCTTCAAGAGATGGCATGAGTTATGATTCATGCCAAGTGTTTACCTAAATATTTTTGGGTAGAATCAATTCGTACTGCTTGTCACATTATTAATAGGGTCTATCTTAGGAAGAATTCAAAAAAAACTCCTTACGAACTATGGTATGAGAAGAATCCCAATCTTAAATACCTTAGAACTTTTGGTAGTACATGTTATGTCTGTAAAGACAGAGAACACCTATCCAAATTTGAGACTCATGAAGATAAAGCTATTTTCTTATGATATTATCCTGATAGTAGAGTGTACCATGTCTATAATCTTTGCACAAAGACTTTGATGGAATGCATAAACGTTATTGTAAGTGACACTTCTGTTGAGAGTAAGATTGGAGAACCAACTATTGTTGAAGAGTCTGAAAATGTTTTAGAAAAAGAATCTCCAGAAATATATGATTCTTTACCAATTAAGAAACCAGAAGTACCTAACTAGGTTTCTAAAGATCATCCCATAGATAATGTTATTGGTAAACCTTGTGAGCTTGTACGTACAAGATCTCAATTAAGAAACTTTGCTCATTATGCATGTTTTGTTTCCCTTGTGGAACCAAATAATGTAAATGAGGCATTGAATGACCCTCAATGGATTTCTGCTATGCAGGAAGAAGTTATTCAATTTGTCATTCATGATGTTTGGTATCTTGTACCTAGGCCTGATCATAAAAAGGTTATCGACACACATCGGCTATTTAAAAATAAAACGGATGAAAGTGGGATAACCATTAGAAATAAAGCTAGATTAGTGGCTCAAGGATATTCTCAAATTGAAGGAATAGATTTAAACGAGACGTTTTCTCCTATTACTCGCTTAGAATCTATTCGTCTCGTCTTTTCCATTGCCAATTACTTGCATTTTACGCTTTACCAAATGGATGTAAAGTCAGCCTTTTTTAATGGAATCTTGACTAAAGAGACCTATGTTGAACAACCCAAAGGGTTTATTGACCCTTAGTATCCAAATCATGTTTATCGTCTTAAAAAGGCATTGTATAGTCTACAACAAGCACCAAGAGCCTGGTATGAGCATCTTTTCAACTTTCTCTTAAATAGAGGTTTTAAGAGAGGTGGAAATGATCAAACCCTATTTGTCAAATATTTTGACAAATATATTATTATAGCTCAAGTTTATGTCGACGATATCATTTTTGGATCAACTTCCCCTTCAAAAGTTAAATAATTTTTTAAAATTATGCATAAAGAATTTCAAATGCCTCTTATGTGGGAGTTACAATTTTTCCTGGGTCTTCAATTCAAATAAAATTCAAAAGGTTTGTTTGTTTCGCAATCGAAATATGCATTAGAGATTGTTAAAAAAATCGGGCTTAAAAGTTCCAAAGAAGCTAGAACTCCCATCAGTACTATGGTTAAATTATCTAAAGATGAGAGTGGAAAATCCATAGATCCTACTCTATATCATAGAATGATAGAAACCTTACTATGCCTTACTGCCTCGCGTCCTTATATTATGTACGCAGTTTGCGTGTGTGCCCATTATCAAAATAATCCTCAAGAGAGCCACTTAGTTTGTGTAAAAAGAATCATTAAATACATAAAAGGCACTCTAAATTTAGGACTCTGGTATACTAATGATACTCCTAGTACTATAATAGGATACGTTGATACCGATTTGGAAGGGTGTATTGATGATAGTAAGAGTACATCGGGAGCGTGTTATTATATCGGTAATAATTTGGTAGGATGGAGTAGTAAGAAACAAAACTACACTTCTTTATCTACAGTTGAATCTGAATACATAGCTGCTGGTAGTTGATGTGCTCAATTACTTTGGCTTAAGAAAATGGTAAATGATTATGGTATTCAAGAAGACCAACTACATCTCTATTGTGATAATCAAAAAGCGATCAATATCTCTAAAAATCCTGTTCAACACTCGTGAACAAAATATATTAAAATTAGACATTACTTTATACGCAAATTAGTTGAGACTAAGGAATAAGAAATTAATTATCTTCCTACTGATTTCCAGCTCGCAGATATGTTTACAAACCTTTGGATTATAATAGATTTCATTCTTTGTGAAAATCGATAGGAATGGTTTGTGCTGAATAATCTCATGTGACTTAAATATTTTTTTCCTTTGTCCATTTGAGATAAAATGGGGGAGAAGTTTGAGTCTTATCAGTTCATTTTTTCTTGTATATATGATTAAAAAGCTTTATCTTAGTGTTATTTGCAGGAATATGTATCGTTGTCTTCAACAGATGTTATTAGGGTATTGGTTTGTAATTAGTTGAGTTATGTAATTTAATTTTTCTAGGAAATGGGTAGATAGATTTTGTATAGGAATAGGTTTTCTTATTCTTTTTTATAGCCCTATGAGTCCTAGATGACTCAAAGGAGATTTTGTATCATATTTCCAAAGGGGGAGATTGAATCACCTTATACTCTTGACTCACTTGAGTCTTCATTGTATAAGTTCTCATCTAGTTTGAAAATTGTGACAAAATTTGTGTCCCATTCCCTAGATACCAAAGAGCCTCAGATTCTTCTCATGATGCCTAACTTGTTTCATTTGAAGGTAAAATCTCAATCACACACACACTAGGATTGCATACATTTTAAATATTGTATTATTTGCTTGTGTGTGAGTTCTGTGTTAATTCCCTTTCAAATTTGCTTTTAATAATTTTTGGTACTTTTTAAATGATTTTTTGGAAATTAAAATTTTGGTTTAAAAATTTTTGGGGTCAATCTGTGATTATTGGTTTTATCATTTCATACCTGAAAGTTTGGTTGTGTAGAATCCGAAAGCGCTTGAGACTTCAGGGTGTCTGTGTAATTAGTTTGGAAACACGCGCGTTTGGGTGCATCTGAGCCTTACACCTGTCACTCTTACATCGGCCAGATCTGTGTTTGTTTATACACTCAGAACCCGTGCGAATTCTCAACCCTTGGATTTAGTTAATAGATGGTCTGCATGTGTTTTATCCCAATCCCAGTGAGCCCCCTTTAGACCAATTAGAGGACGTTTAAATCACCGGTTATATTAAACCGTTAGATCATCGTCAATCCCTTAAAACTAAATCTCAGCCTTTGGATTTGATCAGTTATTCTCGAACCTTCCTCACTCAGTATAAAAGGAGGTTGAGCCTCTTCGTTTGAAAAACTTTTGGCCAGTTAAAAGTAAGTGTAAAATTGTTAAAAATTTGTCAAGTAGATCTAAACTAAGTCATGAAGTTCCAATATTAAGCAACTTATACTCTTGACTCACTTGAGACTAAATTTTATAAGTGCTCATCTAGTTTGGAAACTGTGACAAAATTTGTGTCCCATTCCCTAAATAACAAAGACCCTCATATTCTTCTCATGATGCCTAACTTGTTTCATTTGAACGTAAAATCTCAATCACACACACACTAGGATTGCATACATTTTATATATTGCATTATTTGCTTGTGTGTGAGTTGTGTGTGTTAATTCCCTTTCAAATTCGCTTTTAATAATTTTTGAGAATTTTTAAATAATTTTTTAGAAATTAAAATTTGGGTTTTAAAACTTTTGGGGTCATTATGTGATTACTGGTTTTATCTTTTCATATCTGAAAGCGCTTGAGACTTCAGGGTGTCTGTGTAATTAGTTTGGAAACACGCGCGTTTGGGTGCATCTGAGCCTTACACCTGTCACTCTTACATCGGTCGGATTTGTGTTTGTTTATACACTCAGAACCCGTGTGAATTCTCAGCCCTTGGATTTAGTTAATCGATGGTCTGCATGTGTTTTATCCCAATCCAAGTGAACCCCATTAGACCAATCAGAGGACGTTTAAATCACCGGTTATATTAAACCGTTAGATCATCGACAATCCCTCAAGACAAAATCTCAGTCTTTGGATTTGATCATTTATTCTCGAACCTTCCTCGCTCAGTATAAAAGGAGGTTGAGCCTCTTTGTTTGAAAAAACTTTTGGCCAGTTGAGAGAGAGAGAAGAGAGAAAGAAGAGAGAGAAACCAAAGAGAAACCCCTAAATCGTTCAAACCCTAATCTCATTTTCAAACCCTAAAATTCCTTTCCAAAATCAGTTTACACCAAATACCAAACCTGAGTGTTTGAGTGTTAGTTTGGTAGTGGGTTGAAAGTTGTTCGTGGGTTGAATCCTCTGAGTTTGAGATCTTATATCCAACTTAGACATTTTAGGTTTGATCTCTATTTCTTTTTCATAGAAATAATAGATCTTACTATTGCATGTCATATTACACTTAGATCTGCATTATTTTAGTTTCTCATCTTGAGAAATCTAATTTGTTGACTATTTTTTTCTGTAAATGTTCTTCACAACTATAGAATCAAAAAATTCTTTTATGTTTCTAGTTCTTATAAAACAAGACTTCTAATCTAGTTGGAATCGCAATCGGTGGTTTACAATTTCAAAAACATTTTCAAAACCCTCTGAAATTGTTTAAGACCTTGCTAGTCCTCCGAGCAAGGCAACCTTGGATTCTGGGATTATTTTAAGGATCAAGAAAGTCTATAGTTTCTAAAGAAGGGAGAAACTGAAATCTTTTTCATTTAGATATGTTCTGTAAATTGATAGGACTTGTTTGTATAAATAAGTGTGCATGTGTACATGCATGTGTTAAAACACTATCACAAACACTTGTCACACTACAACACAAGAAGTGATGGCTGTAAGATCTTGAAACGTCAAGAGTCGACGTAAAGCTGGAACAAAGTGTGGAAAAGTTAACAAGCTGAGAAAGCCACATTAAAATCAGAACTGCAGAGAAGTTAGAATCAAACCAGTGGGTACATATTCTAATCTTGTATAGGTATATTTTGTGTGCATATGTGTTAAATAGTTTTTAACTTATATATTTTGTTTTAGTGGATTTTTGGTTTGTGACTTAGAAGTCACCATGGATGTTTCCTCGGTTGGGTGAGGTTTTACCACGTTAAAAAGTCCTTGTACTTAATCTTTCTACATCTCCTCATCTCATTCTGGTTGGTGTGCTAATTTAACTGTTTTAGTTTTGTTTTTCAAAACTTGCTACATAATCTTGAACATCTCTTGTACATTCTTTATTAAACACATCTTATGATTAATCTGTCTTAATTTAAAGAAAAGAGTTTCTCCAAAAAACAGTTCGGAGTTACTTAGACAGTTTACTCCTGAATTAAACGACTTAAGTAATAGCTTTTCATAATAAGCTACAAGGCTGGATACACACGAGGGCACTTGATGTATGTCATATACTGTTACCTTTGTCTCCTATAACGGAAAATCCAATATTTGAAAATTGTATCTAGAATGACTGGAAAAGTGGAAACAAGACCAGATATAATTTGATCATTATGAACAAATCCAAAATCTTTGTAGACAGCGCCAATCATGAGTTCCCAACCATGGGGCGTATGACGTGTGAATGAGGAAGTAAACACCGCTATATCACTTATTGAAGTGCGATCGTTCAGGTGGGTAGCGGGCGATCCCATCTTTTTTTAGAAAATTTTCGAAATATAAGGGTTCTTTAAGCCCCTACTAATCAAAGAACCCCCCTTATTCCCGACATGCTATGGTGCCCCACGATCTGCTCTTTCCTTGATCAGTACCTCTCTCATACAAAAGGGTCGACCGATCAATCTACAAAAGAATCACCTTGATACTAAACCGGATCGAGTCTCGAACGAGGAGCTGGTCCAAATTGATATTATTAAATCGATACATTAGGTCTAAACGACGAAGAGATATTGAATCAAGGCGAGGTAACCACAAAAATTGAAATAATGGTCCTTGGCCAAAAAAATCAAATGAAGATGGTAAATGTGGGTGTAAACTTAAACTTGTGTTTAAGAAGTTGGTGGTTGTGTTTTTGAAGACCAATGAGGGAGTTGATGTCTAGAAATGGACTTACTCTAAATTTACAATCACAGATAATAATATGGTAAGTAACTCAAATCACACAGACAAGAGAAGAGGTTTTTAGAGTGGTTCAGCTGTAAAATAGCCTACGTCCAATGTTAGTTTTATTTGTTAGGGTTTACAATAGCTTAGTATGGCATACATATGAGTCATTTGAGTTATCCCTTGAGCTAAGGGAGAAGTTCATATTTATATTAGTTCAAAACCCTAGAGATAGAGTGATTTTATATTGCCAGACATTTACATCTGTGTATAATAAATGAAACTGTTGGAATTCAATGCTGGTTGTCATCCCATTCGAGTAACTATTAGTATTCCAGTTGGTTGGTCTTTTGGAGTTAGTCGACATTCCAGTCGACTAAGTGTCTTTGAAGTCAATCAAAGTGGTTGGTTGGACACGTAGGAGGATAAGTATACATTCAACATTGGTCCACATAGGAGTGTAATTGTTAGATACAACAAAAGCCCCCAATGATACGTGCTTGATTCTTGAATGGAAGTATGGAGTATTTAGCCCAGGAGGCTACTCGATATATTGTTTTGAGTGTTAGGTCACCAGCCGACCTCCCATGCTTGTAAAAATTTCTACTGGCACTGTTTGATGATGGCATTTTTGTAAATAATTCAAAAAAAAAAATTAACTGCCAAAGGACCTTGTCATTTTTTTATGCTTTGGGAAACGTACAGCCGACGGTAGCTATACGACTCATTTAGTTAATCATTTCATTCCCATTTATTGTGGCAACCTATAAATAAGAATGAAATTTCCCTCCTTTCCTTTTATCTCAAACCTTCTGAACTTTAGCACTTTCTTTGCTGTCAAGATTTTTTTTGTGTGATCATTTGTTGCCATTTTCTTCATCAGTTTTGCAATCGTGTTTAATCCCCTGTAAGCCTTCTCTTCCCTTTTTCTATTTTATCATCTTTTTCTCTTGTTCCACCATGGTTCACATCGTAGATTAGAGTTCGTTAGATGGGTTTAGAGAGAAAAGGAAAATCTCATCTTGGATAGACTTAGAGATATCCCAAGGTCCCATAGATATTTATTCCTTTTTTGAGGGTCACTAGATCCCCATTTTATTCATAGCCAAGTGTGGCATCACATTTCCACCAAACTCCATTTTTCTTCAGTTTTTCTAGTAATTTGATGTAGTTCCTGCTAGAATAGCACCCAATACCTAGAGGGTTGTAAACAATGTACATAGGTTGAATGAGTTTTATGGAACCCATATTGGGTTCTTAAAGTTAATGTTTTGTTACAAATGGGGTACTATTGGAGAAAATACCGATTACTTGAAGACTATGCAAGCCAATAGGGCTTTAGTAGTAAATATACCAAATTCCAATAAGGATTATTAGGAATATGGTCTAGTTGTTAAGAACAGGCAACACGCTCCCCTCCTTACTAGATAATCCTACACTGGTCCTCGTTGTCCTCAATTAGGGTGTGTCATAGGTTGTAACTCTATTAATTATTTTTCTTCTTTTGTTATGCATTTATGATGTTTGTCGACTAACTTTGTTGTTTCTTTTAATGTAGAGGAAAGTAAGGATAGTTACCCCAAGGAAGGAGAAATCAACATCATCGACCTTAAGTTCATGTGGGGATTAAATCAGAAGATTGGAGAGGAACATCCCCGGTCAGCTTCTTTATTGTTGGAGTACAAAAGTTCCATCACATCTTTTGTTACTCGACCAACACTAGTGCTGCCCCAAATTATAATCAACATGGAAGAAGATCTTGTTCTTACTTCCTCGATCAGTGAATCTGCTGGTGCTGAATTTATCCAGGGGGAATTTCTTCCTCATTTGAATCCTTTGACATTTTTTAGATTCATCTTTCTCCTTACATAGATATGACTAAGAGGAAGATGCCTAACTTGATGGGTGGACCCTTATCTCCAACCCCCAAGAAAGTTGTTGATACTAGCAAGAAGATGGCTGAAAAAAAATCTCATGCTAGTGGAAAGAGGATTATTGGTGTTTATAAGACTCAAATTATTGAGCCTCAACTGAAGAGGTTGAGAAGAGGTTTGCCTAATTTTTAAAAATAGGCCCAAAAAATATCACCCGACCAGCAGATGCTAGCTTCTAAGAAGATTGATGACCAATAAGAGTTGGTAAGAAAAATCCAGTCTGGATTTAACATTGGGTCAGACTTTGTTTCTATTAACCCTGGACTGGCTAGGGGTTTGATTAAGTCTGGGACACTTCTTACTAAAAGAGTTACGTCAGCCCCCATACCCAGGTCCAGGATGACTGAGAGAGCTTGCAATAACTTGGCATTGGTAATTTTCTCACTTTTCTACTACTTTCTTCATGTTGGTGAACTTTTATTAATATCTTGTGTTTTATTTTTCTTGCAGTTTTTAATTGACTTCAACCAAATGATGGAGAAGGATGACCAACTGAGGACTTCTCCGGTTGAAGTGGAAGAAGTTTTCTATGGTTAAAACAATCATTGGAGGCTTTTCAATAATCTTTGGAGAGGCAAAAATTTAGAAGAGGGGCTAAGAAAGGCCAATGATAGGGCCACTATAGCTGAAGGAAATATAAAGGCTACTAAAGACAAGGCCTAGGATGCCGAAAAGAAATTAGATGATGATGAGGGTAGGGCTAAGGCTACCGAGGATAAACTTGCAGAAGTCACCACTCAAGACCAAACTGCTGAAGATAAAGTCACTTCCTTGAATGCCAAATGCAAAGCTGCCTTTGATAAAGATTGGGAGACGACCATTTTTACTACCTCTAATCAGATTAAGTATGCCAAATATTATCCTTAAAGGAAAGGTGGACTGAGGCCCTGAAGTTAGTTAGCACATAAGAAATTTCTGAATTCTTCCAAAGGCATGACCCTGGTACTCCTTCTAATATAGACAAGGAGTTTGATGACAAGAAATGGTATGGACAATCTTTTGTGATGCCTCTTGAATCTTCACTGGTGCTCGATGCTAGTGCCGATCATCCTGCTGCCAGCCATGGCCAGGCTAAGGACAAGGAGAAGGTCTAGCTCATTTTTTAACAAGTTTAATTTTTATTTTTATTTTTTAATGATGTATCTTGTACTTTAACTATTAATCAATGAAAGAACAAATTTTCTTGTCTCCACTCTTTCTGCTTTTGAATGATCTTCATTTCTTGCTGGTTTGCCACTTCTTGTATTTTGCCATTACTCTGGATTTTCCCTATAAACTCATATATTGGTAACTTTACAATTTGATGCTAGGAAAAAGTCTATAATTTCTACTGAATCTGACCTACTCAGGTGAAGTATAAACCTTATAGAAGTTGGTCATGTTCCTATGTCAAAAAAAGGCTTAACTGGGTTGCTCGGCCCAGATGCATCCGACCAAGTTAAGGAGTCATATATCCATCTTCATTGGCTGTTGGATAGGGTTGTTTCTAATAACGCTGCATATTATCAAATGATTGAGCAACTGCAAGAAGATCACAAACTGTCCCTGGCTTTACTTCACTCTAATTATGAGGCTAAGAACAGAAAGTTGGGTACGGGTTCGTATTTTGAGGGTGTTATACAGGTAAGTGCATTATATTTATTTTATGTTAGTAGCTCTGTTTACTTGAACTTCGGGGTGCTCCCCATGGGTTCCACACATAATTTATCTTCAAACTGGAATCGCATGCTAAAAAATTGAAATACTAATTAAAATAAAATAGGACTAGAAACATTATGTAGGGTGTTCCATTGCACTTCACACCTAATGCTCGGGTCAAACTAGGTTGGCTCACGGGTAACCCATAAATCTGGGTCGGGGCATTATAATAAACATCCACATAATAAATTCCATCACCATGATATCTCCATAATAAAGTTCAAATCCAAAAGATAAGTTAGTAATTAAATGAAATCATTTAACTGTAACTCTAATTGAAAAGAAACCATAAACCATTGTGGAACCAAATGGCCCACCAAACCCATAAACAAATGTCTTATAAATAAACGACGGAATGGAAAAATATAAATTACTAAAGAAATAAAATAACTCCAGATGCACTCCATGAATCTCCAATCCAATCCATGTTGCTACTCCAGCTAGTATACCTAAAATGTTAGTCAACTGAATGGGTCAGAGCCACATAAAAACCAGTTACTCCTCCCAATTAGGATCCGTGAATCCAAACATAAGCATCATACGAGATAAATATTATAATAGAGATTACGTGATATAAGAACATGTGAGTAAAGTAAAACAACACTAACTACCCACATAGCTAAGCCATCCCATTATTCAAATCCAATTATGTTATTTCAACATTTAATTATTTTAAAGTCGTTGACTTAATTTAATGGAATCAGCTAATAATTATTAAAGCAACACCACTATAGCCAATCGACTTTTCTATTGATTCTACACATATTTGGACATGCTTAAAATTCAAGACATCATATCCATTCTCATCACTATAGCCAGTCGACCCAATTTCGTTAGCCTGCACATATTGGTGATGTTTCACGCACGACACTTCACTATAACCAGACAGCACAATTTTGTTATCCCTGAACATATTGGTGATGCCAACACACACCCACGTCACTATAACCAGCTAACCCAATTATCGTTAGTTCTGCACATATTGGCGACGCAAATAAACACCCACGTCACTATGAAAGCCAACCTAATTATGGTTAGTTATGTACATATTGGTGACGCAAACCCATTTTTAACACTCGTTTATCATCTTATGCATTAACTATTAATTCTTAATTCTTTAATTCTCAATTAGCCCCATCTATAATTTGGGTATCACAACCAAAAATCATCCCTAGTCCCATACCTCGAGATTTTACAAGTCGAAACATTATTCCAAGTTCATATTTTAATTCTAACATGCAAATCGTCCCATAAATCTACCGTAACCCAAAGCAATAACCTAAACATGTGATTGTTTCAAGTCCTAAATCATATTTTTAGATTGAATAAAAATAAACCCGAATTTTACTTTCACTTTCCCTAATTAATCTTCCTAACTAATTTTAAGAAAACATGTTTAATTAAGGTTTAGGTAATATTTAAAACATATAACACTTAAGGAACACAATAGAGATATTCATACCTAAAAATAAGTATCCTCAAAATTTTGAGTATACGGTTGCGATCCTCTCATGGAAATAATAAAGACACGTTCTTGGTAGATCTTAGGAAAACTTAATTTGGATCTTTAAAAATTGGGTTAAAACTTATTTTTAATAGGGTTTAGGTTTTGTAGAATTGATTTGGAGGCTACTGCTTTTTGAGTACGTTAAAAGTTTTTTAAAAAGTCTAAACCCGAGCCTTTTCAATATAGGAGGTTAAAAGAGTTTGAAACCAAAATAAATACTTAAAAACAACTCAACCCGCCACTCTGCTCCGGTGTGAATCGATTCGCACATAGGGATGAATCGATTCAGCTCCTAAGTAGAGCCCAGATGTACTAATTTAAAATAAAGATTAGAAAATTCAAAATTTTCTCCCAATTTCAAATCCGATTAAAACTTTATTTCTTATATAATAAAACCAAAAAATTTAGGTACTAAAAATAATCAATTCAAATAAAAAATATTTTTTTATTTTTAATTTATAAATAGTTATATTTATTACGGTCTAAAATCACGGGGGGTTACATAATATATGTCTAACCAAGTGGTCATTGGTGTTGGCTCAGTTCGATATCATTTATGATCCTCGAACTGCGATTAAGGGACAAGTATTCGCCGAACGTCAATCCTGAGTTCTCAATTAGTCCAAAAGGTGAAAATATTTAGTCTAGCCCCTTCCTTGAGATGATAAATCTAGAGCAAGTAGATCAAACACCGAGATAAAGGTTATTCATGGATGGATCATGGAACGAATGAGGCATTGACATTGAAATCGTCTTCATTATCATACAAAAAGGACTTATTTAACATACAGTTCGACATGGTTTCAAGGGATCCAACAATGAGGTGAAAAATGACGCCATGATAATTGGCCTTTAAAGGGCGATCACCATGAGAGCATGGGATATCGCCATTATTGGGAAAAATAATTTGGAATTGGAATTTAAATGTTAAAAAATTCCATCCTTAAAGATCTTTGATTAATCATGCATTGAAAAAAAACACAAGAACTAGGTTTAAAGATTAAACCTAGGGTTTCAAGAATTCCTACCATAGAGAATCTTATTGTGATTCGTATGAGGATAAATTATTTGATGATGAAGATGATGTTGCTTCCCATCCATGGTCCCAAAAAACTTTCTTAACGTTCTATAAAAATTTGATCTTCTAGTGTATGATCCTCTCCAAAGCTAGGTAGGTTTGTGGGCACCTTTTGAGATGAAAACCCTTCCTTATAAGTGAGATATGATCCATTACATCTTAGGATCTTCACAAAAATATGAATAGTATTTTTATCTCACCTCTCTCGAACCCTAATAACCAATCATCATAATTAAAAATCCATTCCCACACATTTATATACAAGTACATAAGGTGGGCTTGGGCTAAACTAAATTTATTAAGAGTTTAGTCCTAACTACTTGGGTATGTGGACTACACTAGGGACCCACGATAAATAATTAAAGTGCCTTCAAATAAACACTAAAAAGGCCCAATTACCATAATCTACTTCCTTTATTTATATAATCTTAATTAATTCTACTAAATAATTATAACTGCACTCCAATTTAATTATCTCAAAAATCACTCGAATATAATGAGGTCTAATTTGCAAAGTTTGTGAAAGTGGTTATCGCTTAAATAAGCTCTGATACAAATTTGTGAATGCTATGTGATATTGATTAAATATGGGTTCTCAAATTCCAATTAAATATTTATTTAATCAGAGTCAATTTTTATCCAAATTAAATTCAGCCCTAAAACACGCAACTACGTGGAAATAATCAAACCAACATAAATAAATGATTGACACACATATTTCAGGAAAAAACCCAAAAAGGAAAACCTTTTTATTTCACTTAATGATACTCACAAAATTACATGCAAAATCTGCAATGAATATCCACAAACACTCATAAGAACACACAGTTCTAAGTCAGCAATGGAATTCCGCAGCAACTCTAGAAGTCAGCAAGGATCACTCACTAGTACTCCCAAAGACAAGTAGTCGTAGTCAGCCCAACACCTCCCTCAAGCGGTACTTAATCAGTAGTAGGAAATCTTCCCTACAAGAGAAACTCCAGTAAAGATGGTTCTCGGGTTCCAAAATAATTCACTAAACTATTGTGATTTTTGTGAATTGAAAAACAAAGGTTGGACCCTAAATTGAAGAGGAAAAAAGTGTTCAACTGTTTTGCATAGTTTGCATTTTAAATTCAAGAGCTTTTCTTGTTTTTCTTCAAGCTTTGATTTCTTCTTACATGTTCTTGTTCTTCAACCTTGGTAACATTTATTTATGGCACTTTGATTATTATTTCATTATGTTTTCATGCATGTTAATTTGTTTTTACGTAGAGATTTATAATACCATACTAGGCTAGGTTTTTAAAGGTTGGGATGTACGAACCCAACCCGATGTGGTTTGCATGTGTGTAAAATTAGTTCCCTGAATTAAATAAATGATCGAATCGTGTTGTGTAGTGATCACAATCATCGTAGGACTTTTGATCTCGTTTGTCCTAGGTAACCAGGATGCTTAAGAGTGTGATGCGAGTGTAGCTATAAAGACACCTCTTTATTCTTACTTTTGATTATATATGATACGGGCTTGAACCGATCATATATATAATGCTTGAGATTAATAAATAATGGATTTAATCAATTATCTAATTCATAACTAGTCTTATACTCGGTAAACACACTAGGAGTTAGGGGATTGTGTCCCTACCTTAATTTTCCAATTAGTTGTAGTTAACTTCTTTATTTTTATCCTTTTTCCTTTATCACCCCATCATTATCTTATACACTTTATTTTTGAAGTAATAAATCAATTAAAATATATCAAACATTCCCTGTGGATTCGATACCCAGACTCGCCGCTATACTCCATAAGAGTGTAGTTAAAGTTTAAGTTCTTTTTGTATTGTGGTCAGAAGCCGATAAGAACGATTAACATATTACACGGACGCTCGAAAACTCCCCTTTATCAAAATGGCGCCGTTGCCGGGGAATTAGGTAATTCGGATAAATGAAGTTAGGCCCTCGTTTCTACCCAAAAAAATATTAGCCATAAAAAGTTATGAAAAAATCTCTTTTGCAAACCAAATTGAGCCAAATAAAATGTATCCTTTCGTTTGATAACCCGAAAAACCCATATGGCTCGAAATTGGGAAAATTGAAAAAATCTAGCTATAAGAGGGTACTTTAAATAAGATGGAGGCGTAACCCCTTAGAAGTATGGTGATGATAAGTTGATCAGCTAAAACCTTGGATTAGTGATAGAACACGCAAACACAAACTCAATGAAGATAAGACGTAGTTTAAACTCACAAATCTCTCGTGTATAACTCAGAAAAGTAGTAAAGAAACTTAGAAGTAACTTATCTAGAGGGAGAGAGAAGTAAGAACCCTGAGTACACCTTGGTAGGCAGGCAAACACACTTAAAACTCTCAAGAATCTCTGTCACGTATTAAAAGCTTCGCAATAAATGAAAATGGCGGGTGTATAAGACCTCTGGTTTGTAATAGCTTCCCCTCAGATGTGTATTCTTTCTAGTAATAACTTATTAAACTCTCAAAAGATCATCCTCTCCTCAGGGGTGGTTGGGGTCCTTAAATAGCCCCCCACACTATCCCTGAGGCAACTCGGTCATTAAAGACTATGAAAGACATCCCTCATACATTATATCACAACATTAAATGCCTGATGCACCAGTTTTCTCCACATCATAAACATTAAATGTCAAGACATGACTTTTGCCTAATCATTGTGTGTCAGGGGCCTGTTGTCACAGAGGTGGCTCACCAACTGCCTGACAGCCCCAAATACCACGGTGGTTTACTCAAGTGCAGGTCTGACATTCTTTAGCTGGCTAGTGACATCATCGATAGTAGATGTGATATTAAGTAGAGGGTTGTTAGGTTCACAACTCAACGCCCGATGGAACTCCAAGTTGCTCCGCCTGAGGTTCCACGATTAGTTTTCTTTGATATTTTATCAGGTGTATCTAAGATGGCTGGGACAAGCCTCAATGGTGCCTCACTTCTCAATCCTCCAAAGAAGTCCCTCTGAATTTCTCGTGGTGAGGTCATTCGATAGAGCATGAAAGCTTTCCCAGGCCCTGCCAAGCTTGGTCTCTCGTGAGTATCGTTTGACCTCACACTAAAACTCTTTATTATTATCGTTACATGATTAAAACCGTTACAGCTTACAGTCAATATAAACAAAGATACAATATGACTAATACAACAAGCTAAAATACAAGTTGTCACGCTGAGTTGCCTCGCTTGAGCTGCCGCGTTGAGCTGCCACGCTGAGATGCCACGTCGAGCTGCCACGCTGAGATGCCACGGTGCCTTAATCCCCAAGACACTGTTGCTAATGTGGAATTACTTCTGATATCAAAATTACCTCCAAGCCCCCTCTATATTTTCCCCTTCGTGGAGAGATTTATCGGAGAAAGAAATATCTGCACGAAACTTCTCAAACCGATAAACCTTCTCTGAGTGAAAAAATTTTGGCCTCCTTTCCTTCGTTAGATCCGCAGCGTTATAATTTCTAGGAAAAAGTAAAATTATCCCCGATGTACCTGAGCCGAAGCACTACGACTCGTTGGGGTTTTGACGAAGGGACATCGCCACTTTTTCCTTATTCCGTGCTTCAACCGTTCTAGCTTTATTATTTGAACTTCTCCCGAAAGGCCTACTACCCTTCTCAAATACTCAATTTAATTCTTAGTAAGTGAAATTGTCCATTGTAATGCTTCGCTATGCTGAAAAAAGCATAAATTCTCCCCGATGTAGCTGAGTCATCATTTAAACAATGTTTGGACTTGTGGGGAGGGGACATCATAGCTTTTTTAAATCGTTGGGGCACTGCCTTCGTTGAGGGTCGTTGGATATTTCTGACAAAAATTCTGGCGCTAAATCTCAAACTTGCCAGAGAAGGTAACTCCCTTCTTTTCCCCAAGTGTCACTTTATTGATGATGTGGCACTGTCTTTTCAACTATCGAGACCCTTCCCGAAGTCCCATGTGTTCATTTGAAATGATTATGGGTGGCCCTTGCACGTGCGATGGTGGGAAACTCAAAAGTCAGGTTTAAAAAATATTCAAACGTCACCCTTCTCTTTTCTTCATCTTCTTCAAGCTCTCGCATACCCGTAGAAAGAGAAACTCTGTGCGAACTCTGTGCGACCTCCATTATTTTCCCATTATTTACTCAGTCTCCTCCTTGTCTCATCTTTTGCGCCACCACTTGCGGTTGTGCTCCTCCACCTTCATTCCCAAACCTTCTTTTACCCATATTTTTCCTACTTCTATTATTTGCGATGGCTTCTTCAAGAAACACCGCCACACCTGCCGCCAGTGCTCCATACGCCCCCCTCGTTGTCACCGCCTCCTCTGTCGCCTCATTGGCAGCTGCTCGTCAAGAACAGTTACGTTTCTACCGTCGGTCCCCTATTTTTGGCAAAGGTAATGACTTTGCTGGGTTTTGTAAGAGTTGCATTTTTAATGCTAAGTATGATGCCATAACGCTTGGTGATAAAGATAAGAATTCTCATGACTGGGGCTTTCTTCCTACCAAGGGGACTCTCAGATTTTTCCCTGAGCGAGGGGACTTCACATGGTCTCACGTCAACTTTGAAGGTCCTGGGGGCTCTCCTGCTCATTTTTCTGCTTGGAACTCCTATATGCAGAGTTTCCATGTTGATACCCTCACTAAGATTGGGCTTCATCGAGTCAATTGGTTTGGTGAGTTCACCCTTTCCAAAAATAATGCTGCCCTCCCCGTTCTGGTATCTCGCTGGAACGTTACCACTCATACATTCATCGCTGCATGGGGCAATTTACAATAACATTGGAGGATGCGTGCGAGCTCCTAGGCCTTGAGGCAACAGGCCATGAGCCCTACTCCGACGAAGCCCTGGATGTACAAGAAACTGCTGACCGTTTGGAGTTGGACCGTATATGCCGAAGGTATATCGGTACTTCAAACAAGGCTACTTTCACTCCTCTTATCAACTACTTCTTCAAGGATCCTTCTGATGGCGATTCCTCTGAATTTGCCCCTAGACAAGGTACATTGCTGGAACTTCCTACCTATATCCTTGTCATTCTTTCTCGCTTTTTTTAACGGAAAAGCCCAACGACCAACCCCTAAGGGATCTCATCAACATATCTCTTCGTTTGGCCCGGGGTATCAAGATTCCCCTGGCTACAATCGCTTTGGGATCCCTCTACACATGGCTTGATAGAGTCCCTCTTGACATGGAGCGATCATTGGGCCGTTACAACCTGGCGAACTTTGCCAACTGCGTCCTCCTAACGGGCTTCCTCTATGTGCATTTCGTGGCCGTAGCAGCCAAGACCAACCGACCTCCTTCGATGGAAATAATCCTTCCCCCTCGCTCCTTTGTTTACCATAAGAGGCAAAGCCGAAAGGAGCTGACCTCCTTTATCGATGACTTTTTAAGTTTTGTTATGAGGCCCTATGGAGAGGATATTTTTCTCTACACTTGTGATTTTTTTAAGCATGGGGCAAGAGTGGTCCAGGCAACTACTGTAGACCTTATTACTGAAGACCCCTCACTAGCCGTGGTCCTTCTATTTTTACCCGAATATCTGCCCTCTTACACCGAATGGGGATACATCAGTGAGCACTACAATCCCAACCGATGCAACCGTCAATTTAGCTTTGATCAAGGATCTCCTCGCCCTGTGTTTCAATTATCTAACCTCAGTATCTCCTTTAGCGAGGCATGTTCTTTGTTATCCTCAAATGCTGCGTGGGGAGTAAGTTCTACACTGGTTGGACGAGTCACTATCCCCAGTACCACTAGGCAAGGGGACGTGACCCCTCTATTTACAACAAAGTATTGGCCGAGGCAACTGACCCAAATTTCTAAATTCATCGAGGGGGATCCTGTGTATCCTCTGGTTCTTTCGTTTTCTTCCCTGGAGTTGTGGTTGATGGGTAATTTTATTCTCGGGGTTGAGTTTCCTCTAAGCCAGATCCCCAAAGAACCTCCCACTGAACTTCCTCCATACTTCCCCATGATCCCTATTACCACGCCCAAACCCAAGGTCGCTGTAACCCCCAAACCATCTGCCCCCTCAAACGAAGCTGCCACAGGCGAAGGCATTATGAGCCACCTGCCAAGAAGGCCAAGAAGTTTAAGTCCTCGAAGTCCAAGCCCCAGGTTCAAGAACAAACTCCCTTGGAGGCGTTCCTTATTACCTCTGTTCCTCCTCCCATGTCTCCAGAGATGGCTAAAGAGTTTATGAGGCAGAATACATGTTGAGTTTTAACGGGGCGTTTTCGCCATTCCTCTTCCGGGTAAGTTTCCCACGATCGTGGTTGATCCTACAGAGCCAATGACAAAAAGGAGAAGAAGGACGAGAGTACCTAAAACTGGTGGAGCAATGAGCTCCAGGAAGAAAATGCTGGGTACCAAGGCCCAGAAGAGACAAACACTTGAGAAACCTCCATCATCAGTTCCTTCTACTGCTGCCTCCTCGCCTCCTTCACCAGTAATTATACCTTCTCGTTCCCCCTCTAGATCTGAGGTATGTGTGCATTATTTATTTTGTTTTATTCCCCTTATCCTAAGGTGTGTTGCATCTGCTCATTTCTTAATAAGAAAATATTTTAGTGCAGAGAGTTAAAGAAGAAAGTCCTTGCCCCCCAGCCCTCTGTAAGCCGCTTCGTGGGAGGCGTTGCGGTGTTTCTCCAGCAGACACTACTCTTCCCCATTCCCCCTTGATAAGTCTAACTTACTCTCGCCGTTCTTCCTCGCAATGGGCCAAAGAAGTTGCGACAGAGGCTACCACCATTGAGTCTGTTGAAGTGCCTTGGCAACCAGAGGGAACTACTGCTGCCTCCTCTGAGCTGCCATCGGAGCAATAGGTGTCTCTGCCCCTCGTTGTGGTCGAAGAAAGTGCCCCGTAGGTAAATTTCTTGCCAAGTCTTACATCTTTTATTTGTTTCCTTGTTTTATTTATCATCTCTAACCTGTTGGGCCATTTTAGTTGAAAGTGGCATCACTGATAGCTAACATTCTCCTTCCTCCTGCATTGTCAAGACCCCTTACTGCAGTTCTTATTTTCGGTGCCATAACGGGGGTAATGTAGGTGCATTTCTGCCTCTTATTCTTTTGTGTTCGCCCCTTGCGTCTAACACTTGGTTTTATATTTGCAGCTTTCTCCAAGTCTCTCTCCACCCTTTGCTCTGAGTGGCCTTTTCATTTCCCAAGCCCAGGTTGATGATACTGCTCTCATTGGGGCATCTCTTGAAGGTCCAACGTCTTCTTTCGATGATGCGCCCGTGTTGGCTTTAGTACCTTATATCGGCAAGGGAAGTTTGCCTATGACCCTTGAGGCTTCTTCAACCAAGGACCCCATTGAGGCTTCTGAGGCAATGATCCCGCCTCCAACGGTTTCTACCATTATGACTCCCGTTCCCATTCCCGTTCCCGCTCCTACTGCTGCGGAGGTAATTTGCTAGTTTTCTCGGTATTTCTCAAACTTCACCTATGTGGGTGACTTAACCATGAGTTTTTCCGAAAACTCTACCTATATCGGTGACTTAACAACGAAAACACTTGTTAAGGTTTTTTCCAAAAACTCCACCTATATCGGTGACTTAATAACGAAAACACTTGTTAAGGTTTTTCAATAAACTCCATCTATATCGGTGACTTGACAATGAAAACACATGTTAAGGTTTTTCCAAAAAACTCCAACTATATCGGTGACTTAACAACGAAAACATTTGTTAAGGTTTTTCCAAAAACTCTACATATCGGTAACTTAACAACGAAAACACTTGTTAAGGTTTTCTATAAACTCCACCTATGTAGGTGACTTAACAACGAAAACACTTGTTAAGGTTTTTCTATAAACTCCACCTATATCGGTGACTTAACAACGAAAACACTTGTTAAGGTTTTTTCAAAAACTCCACCTATATCGGTGACTTAACAACGAAAATACTTACTAAGGTTTTTTAAAAAACTCCACCTATATCGGTGACTTAACAACGAAAACACTTGTTAAGGTTTTTCTATACACTCCACCTGTATCGGTGACTTAATCACGAAACATTTGTTAATAATTTTTTCAAAAAACTCCTTATTTCTTCTAACTGTTTTCAGGTTGTTCGGGAGGATTCTCCACCAGTTCCTTCGCCTATTGCCTCGGCACATCTTGAACCTGTCGCCTCCGAAGAATCTAGCCATAATGATCAAGGCTCCATGATAGGTGCTGCGGCAGAGAGCGAATCTGGGTGCGAGCTTCATCTGCCCGACTTGGCTCTTCATGCCTTCTGCCTGATGGTACTCCAACGTTCTCCCCAAATGTCTGTCAACCACCGTTTGGCGATTGAGCAACTTGTGAGCTATCATCCTGAAACCTTCACGGTGGACTGCCTACGTTCAAACATCTCAGTTATGAGCTACAAGCTTCAAGGCATGGCCACCATCGTTGCTAAAATCTCCAATACTTCAACTACAAACATTACCATACCCCTCCTCAACCAATTCTTGGGTTATCTGATGGAGCTGGGTCGTGACGGGTTCCGTTTTGACTGGCTCATCGCGCATTTGAAGACTTTGAAGAGCCAGCGGTTGGACAGCCAGAAGGAGATCTTGCAAAAACATGAGGAGGATCAGTGGTCCAAGGAAGATAATTTGGACAAGGTAGCACCTCTTCTTGAAGCCATTGACAAAGAGGTGGGGGACCTCGAAGAAGCTCTACGCGTGGTGAAGTCAAAATGAGAGAAACTGTTGATTGATCGTACACAGGCGCAAACAAGGTTGGAGGTTTCTATCAACGCTCAACGGTCTTGCCAAGCAGCTTCTTCGGGTCTCCCTGGAGATTTTTTCTCTTCTCCAGATCTGTGGTTCCTTCTTGGCGAATGAACTTGTATATATATTTTTCTTTTCTTCTCAAGTAATTCTTGGGCAATAGCTCCCAATTTTATAATGCCCCCAAAGTTTATGAATGGAAAAAGATACTTATTTCCTTATGCCATCTCTTTGTGTTACAACTCTTTGCTTATATTGTGAAGTGTGAAATTTTCTAATTCTTTCATCTCTTTATGATCCATAATAAAAAGAACTTGTACACTCATCATAATAAAAACAAATAACTTGTGTATTCATAACATCCAACTACATCAATAGTCAAACATAACTGCCTACACGTGATAAACTTTCAACCATTTATTGTTAATCTTCAATGGTTTATTTTCTTCTATTTTTGAAATTAAGCAATAACCTGAGTCATGAGCCTCCTTTACGATGAAAGGTCCCTCCCAATTTGTTGCAAACTTAGGTAGAGGAAGCCCCCTAATATGTTTCACTTTTGCCTTCAATACAAGGTCTCCCTCCATGAACTTCATTGGTCTCACTAAGTTATCATATGCCCTGGAGAGTTATCTCGTATAAATTTGAAAGTGTTGCATCGCATTATCTCTGTGTTCATCGAACGCTTACAACTGCACATATCTACTCCGAGGGAGCATACTACTTCGCAAAGCATATCGAGCAGAGGGAACTTCCAACTCTACTGGGAGAATCGCCTCGGCCCCATAAATAAGAGAGAACGGTGTATACCCTGTGGGCTTCCTCTTAGTCGTCCGATAGGCCCATAAAACGGATGGTATCCTGTCATCCCACGATCCTGGGAAATCTTCCATCATTTTAGCCAAGATATTGACCAAAGTTTTGTTAGTTGCTCCGGCTTGCCCATTTCCCTTTGGGTATGCCACCGTCGAAGTGTGATGGACAATGGAGTATTTGTCTATAAGCATCGTTACCTATGAATTGACGAAAGGGGTTCCATTGTTCGAAAGGATAACCGTTAGGATCCCGAAACGAAAAATGATATATTTAATGATGAAGTTTCTCACCACTCCCGCTATTGCCCTTCTTAGTGGTATCTCCTCGGACCACCTTATGAAGCATTCTGTTTCCACTAGAATCTATATCTTCCCCCTCGAAGAAGGGTTTATTGCCCCTACCAGGTCGAACGCCCAAGTGTGAAAAGGATAAGGCATTTCCAGGGAGTGTAGGTCCACTAACGGGGCATGGATCATATTTCCATGAAGTTGGAAAGTCTTGCAGTTTCAAACAAACTCTGTCGAATCTTTCTCCATCGTTAGCCAATAGTATCCCAAAGCCATCAATTGATCATATAACTTGGCCCCTATATGAACTAGATCGTGCGCCTATTTGAGGGCCTCAACTTCTTCTTCCTTCGTGATGTAACGCAATGGCCTGTTGAAGTATCCCCTTCGATAAAGATGTCCCTCCTGAATGTAGAATCTCGGGGCCCTTCGCCTGAGTCCCATCGCATTAATTTTCTCCGTTGGGATAACTCCATCTTTAATGAAGTCGATATAGGGTTGTCTCCAGTCAGGTTGAGCCTCCATAAAATGACATTCAGCTGCCTCAAAGAATAATTGGCATTTATCGCACTTCCGTTGTAACTCGGCTGCATCCTGCTTCATGATAGGCCATAAATATCCCTCCCTTTGAATTCTTCTATAAAGGGGGATCTTAGTCATTTCGCAGTGCTCTTCGTGCGTCTTCTTCAACCTCTGCCCTACTTCTTCTGGGCCTATGCATCTTGATAGCCATCCTCCTGCGTTTCTGAAGTAAAAGTTTCCCTGGTTCGTGAAGTACTGGTCTAATTCTCTGAGCCCCATCGTTCCTTCACCAGCCTCCAGTTTCCTCTTAATCTCTCCCTTCCAGTCCTCATCATCTTCCATTGGTAGAATTAACTGTACCATCGAAGGACATATTCTTCGTTGAATCACAACGGTAGTTGTATCGCTCCTCATGACTATTTTCTGGGCAATGGTGGCATAGGCGTCTGGGTGGCAGTTCATCGTTCTAGGCTACCTCCTGATCTTGGTCTGATGGAACTGGAAAAGAAGTCTCTGGATGATTGTTCTGTATGGTGCCAGACTCATGTGTTTCAATGCGTATTCTTCATTCACCTACTGAATCACCAAGTTAGAATCCCCTTTGATGCACAGTGAACGAATCCCCCTTCGAAGAGCCTCTAGTAATCCCAATACCAATGCTTCGTATTCTGCCTCGTTATTAAAACTAGGGAAATCTAGTTTGTAGGAAGGGAAAATATCCTCCATTCCTTTCGATAGAATAACCCCTTCCCCTACTTTCTTTTTCGCCGAAGATCCATCGAACTTCATTGTCCATTCTTCCTCCGTTGCGTCTAGGTGATTGGCCTGCAAGTCATCTCCTGGGATACTTTCTTTGGGTGGTTCAAACGTTCCTGAAGGGAAAATATCCAACAGATCGACGTACGCCTGGCTTTTAATTGCACGAGGGACCACGCACTCCAAGTCATATTTAGATAAAATGAGGAACCACCTAGCTGCCCTACCAATCAAAATCTTTTTAGATAGAAAATACTTAATAGGATCACATCTAGTTACAATATGAATTGTAAAAGACGACATATAATGCCTAAGTTTTTGCGCTACAAAGACTAAGGCTAAATAATGCCTTTCCAAGCTACTATATCTGGCTTCTGGCCCATGGATGATCCTGCTGAGGTAGTAAACTGGTCGTTCTTACTCGTCAATCTCTTGTGCCAACAAAGCTCCCACGGACCTCGTGGTGGATGTGAGGTACAACTGTAATGGTATTCCTACCTTTGGGGGAACCATGGTTTGTGGTGAAATGAGCAGTTTCTTTAGCCCGTCAAGAGACTCCTGGTGAACCTCCTCCCATTTGAACTTTGTGTTTTTTCGTAACAGCCGCATCAATGGATGTGTTATTTCGGCCAATCCAGGCACAAATCTCCTGAGGTAAGAGACTTTGTCGGGGAAACTCTTCAGCTCCTACGCTATTTTTGGGCACGGTATTTCCAAGATCCCCCGCTGTTTATCCAGATCCATCTTCACCCCCTGTCTATCAACCACAAAGCTTTGGAATTTCCCACTTGTCACTCCAAAAACACACTTCATTGGATTCATCTTTAATTTATACTTCCTGTAATGGGATAACTCCTTCCTCAAATCGCTCAGATGAGACTCCTCCTTCCTCGACTTGATGACAAAATCATCCATATAAAACTCTAAAAATTTATGAAAGAAGTCATGAAAAATGGCCATCATTATTCTTTGGTAAGTCGCCCTAGCATTCTTGAGTCCAAATGGCATCACCCTGTACATGAAGTTGCCCAATGGGGTTCTGAATGCTATTTTCTCTACATCCATGGGGTCCATCTTGATCTGGTTATACCCTACATACCCATCCATGAAGCTATACATCTCATGACCTACCGTTGCATCTATCAGGCTATCGATGGAGGGTAGAGGGAGCTCGTCTTTGGGGCAAGCTCTATTCAAATCTCTAAAGTCCACGCAAATCCTTATTTGGTTTTTATCTTTCTTCCCTACTGGGACAATACTGGATAGCCAGAGTGGGTGATGTATTGGGGTGATGAACCCTGTCGTTAGTAAGCATTGAACCTCTTCCTTGATCTTCAAATCTAGCTCGAGCTTGTACGTTCTCGTTGCCTATTTTACTGGAATGGATGAAGGCATTACGTTCAACTTGTGGCAGCTTGCTTCCTCATCCAGTCCCTCCATCTCTCTGTATTTCCATGCGAAGACGTCTATAAACTCCCGAATTAACTCAACCAAGGCCCCTCGTTTATCCTTACTAAGATCCTTCGAGATGAAGATGGGCCTCAGATCCTCTCCTTCTTTCGCCAGATTCAACTAATCCAACTCTTGTGCTTGTGGCTTTAGCTGATCTGCCATGTAGTCTGGATCTTCGGCGACATCCTCTACGAACTCCTGTATGTTGAATTTGTCTATCACCATGCATTGTCCCCGTTGATCCACTAGAAAGCATTCATATATCGGGTCAACCTCATTATCATCTTTCTCGACCGCCCGCTCACACCGTTATAATCAATACACCACCTTTCCTTCTTCATTAATGACCTTCTTGCATTGTCTGCTGGTAGTGGTGAGTGCCTTCCTCTTCTTCTCTCTAGAAGCTCGACCATTCTTTGTCCTGAGAACCTGCTCAACACGCTTTGTCATTGAACCTCATGCTCCATTGGGTCTGCTCTGGGCCTCATCCTGTCTTTGAGCTTCTTAGAGATGCTTTGGGGTCGAGGGACCACCTGGTGAGCCTCCTCGGCTATTACCCTTATGCTTCTTGCAACCTCCTTACCTTGCTCATTCACGAGTCCCATCCTTTCTCTGATCGAGGGAACCCACGCTCCATCTATTATTCTCGTTAGGACCCGAACATCTTCCTCTAACTCCGTGTAAAATGTTACGCCCACCAAGTGAGCCTCCTCAATAGCGAAGGGCCTTTTTGTAGCCCTAATGGTCACCTCTGTTCCCTTGACATTTGCTTTGGCACATTGGTGGTGACGTACAAGGAACAAGCCCTTGGTTGTGCATCCACACCCTTCCTATTAGCAGATGATAGGAAGTTGCACTCTCTATTACATTGAACTTGATATGGAAACTAAGATTTCCCATTATAATCCCAACATTGACGTACCCAATGGATTTGGAAGATTGATTATCATACCTCGAAATTACCAAAGGCATGGGACCAACCTTTCTTCTGGAATATTGGTTACATGGAAAGAGTTAATTGGCATAATATTAATGGAAGCTCCCCTATCCATAAGAGTCCTTGTGAATCTAACTCCGCTGACACTGGCGGTCACATACAATGGCCTATTGTGAGGGAACCTTAAAGCCCTATCTGCATCGCTGAAGGTTACTTCTGACAGAAACCTCCTTACCAACCTGGCCATGGGTCCTTTCCATCTTAGCAAAGGGACTGCGTTCTTCCTCGCAATATCGAGTATTGCCTGGGTTATCTCCAACCTACTCTCCTTTGGAATCCCCACTTGGTCAAAGAACCAGATGAACTTCGTGGATTTTAAAACTGCACAGTATTCCAGAGTTGGGTCTACCTCCTCACCTTCAACACCATATACATCCTCCACATCCTTGGCGCTTTCTTCATCATAAGCCAACACTACATTAGCCATTCCCCTCGTGCAATCTTCCAGAGCCTCTTCGTACTCTCCTTACTTCATTGTTGACTCTCTTTCTCCTCTCTCTCAACCTCTTCATCATAGGCCACCATGAGATTGGCCCCATGTGCCGGCAGTGGGTTGTTGTTGACGTTCTGTTGAGGGATTTGCAACGTCCCTTCCTTCACGTAATTGTCGATGATTCTTCTCAGCGTAAAGAAGCTCTCGATTAGATGTTGGATCCTCCGATAAACCTGAAAATATTTTGGATCTGCCTTCGTTGCCGCATCGGGCTCCCCAGCGAGAACGTCCTTTAGCTCATAGACAGTTCCCCCTTGGACCATCGCGTTGTAACAGCTGACAACTTCTTCCACTATACAAGGCAATGGTGGTGGGTCTTCCCTGTATCTTCCGAACTTCCTCTTATTGTCCTTCTTCCGTGATTTGCCCCTATTTCCCCCTTCGATGTACCCTACCATGGGGACTGAGACCTCCCCCCCCCCCCCCGTGGGTTGCATCGGTTGCTTAAGCATCATGGGCACCACCACCGGATTGGGCCGCACCACCAAGGAGATATTTCTCGCTTCCTTTAAGAACGCCGTGAAAGTCCCCTCGCGCGTCTCTTTGATAAGATGGAAGATGTACTCAGGAAGCAGCCCCTCTGCGCAGATCTGTAATAACTTGGATTCTTTGGCCTCCTCCCTCACGTTGGGGGATCTTTTCCTGAATCTTCGAATATAGGCCACCACTCTTCCCCAGGTCGTTACTTCTCCCTACCCAGTTGGGTCAAAGTAAACTCATCTTCTGCCAGAAAGAACTTCTGGACAAACAACACGTGCATATCTTCCCATGTAGAAACGCTATTGGGAGCCAAATGGGAATACCAGGTATATGCTTTATCGGTCAAGGACTTAAAAAACTCCCTCAACCTAAGACTTTTATTATTACAATGCGCCCCCAAATGTTCAACAAAGCGCTTAATATGCTCCTTCGGGTTCCCACCCTTTCCTGTGTATTTTTCGAAAATAGGAGGAATATAGTCCTTTGGGTAGAGCTCATCATTATACTCATGGGGATAAGGCATTCGAAAGTCATCATAAACCGAATCTACCTCACCAGAAGATTGCGAGGAAGCTTGCATAAACTTTAGCATCTCCTTCTGCACTTCCTTTCTCATTTCCTCCATGGGTGATGCTATTGGGGCAACATTCAATGGCACCGTGGGATGGATGCCCGTTGCAGCTGGCACAAACGTCACAGCAGGGGTCGTTGAAACTCATGAGGTTCCCACTACTGGATTCACAACAGAGGCTGTTCTTGCTGGGACCGTTCTCGTAACACCGGCACCTGGTGGGGCCGTTGGAGCTACCCCTGGTGTTACGAAGTCATTAGCCTCCAATCCTCCCAGTATAGTTGAGGCTACCAGAGTTTGCAAAAACTCATAAAACTTGCTCATGAGGAGCGCGACCTGAGTGGGTCCCAACCCCGCACTCGTGAAAGCTTTTGTCACCCCCGGAACGCCTGACTTTGCCGGAACCGTAGGTACCTCTACTCGAGGGGCCCCATCCCTTAGGGCCTCTAGTTCTCTCGCAGCTTGCTCTTCACTATATTCGATGTCATAAAAGTTGAGCCTTCGATTAGCATTATCTTGTGCCATACTCCTTACTTAGACTAATGCCTCCCCAGTAGAGTCGCCAAATGTAAGAGGGTAATTTAGATAAGATGGAGGACTAACCCCTTAGAAGTATGGTGATGATAAGTTGATCAACTAAAACCTTGAATTAGTGATAGAACACACAAACACAAACTCAATGAAGATAAGACTTAGTTTAAACTCACAAATCTCACGTGTATAACTCAGAAAAGTAGTAAAGAAACTTAGAAGTAACTTAGCTAGAGGGAAAGAGAAGTAAGCACCCTAGGTACACCTTGGTAGGCAGGCAAACACACTAAAAACTGTCAAGAAACTCTGTCACGTATTAAAAGCTTCGTAATAAATGACAATGATGGGTGAATAAGACCCCTGGTTTGTAATAACTCCCCCTTTGATGTGTATTCTCTCTAGTAATAACTTCTTAAACTCTCAAAAGATCATCCTCTCCTCAGGGGTGGTTGGGGTCCTTAAATAGCCCCCACACTATCCCTGAGGCAACTCAGTCATTAAAGATTATGAAAGACACCCCTCATACTTTATGTCACAACATTAAATGTCTGATGCACCAGTTGTCTCCACGCCATACACATTAAATGCCAAGACATGCATTTTGCCTAATCACTGTGTGTCAGGGGGCCGTTGTCGCAGATGTGGCTCACCAACTGCCTGACAGCCCCAAATACCACGGTGGTTTACTCAAGTGCAGGTCTGACATTATTTAGCTAGCTAGTGACATCACATACAGTAGATGTGACATTAAGTAGAGGGTTGTTAGGTTCATAACTCAACGCCCGATGGAACTCCAAGTTGCTCCGCTCAAGGTTCCACGGTCAGGGTTCTTCGGTATTTTATCAGGTGTATCTAAGATGGTTGGGACAAGCCTCAATGGTGCCTCACTTATCAATCCTCCAAACCAAGTCCCTCTAAAGTTCCTGCGGTGAGGTCATTCGATAGAGCATGAAAGCTCCTCCAGGCCCTGCCAAGACTGTTCTCTCGTGAGTACCGTTTGACCTCACACTAAAACTCTTTACTATTCTCATTACATGATTACAACCGTTATATCTTACAGTCAATATAAAGAAAGATACAATATGACTAATACAATAAGCTAAAATACAGGTTGACACGCTTAGCTGCCTCGCTTGAGCTTCCACGTTAAGCTACCACACCGGGATGCCACGCTGAGATGCACGGTGCCTTAATCCCCAAGACACTGTTGCTAATGTGAAATTACTTCTAATCTCAAAATTACCTTCAAGGCCCCTCTACACTAGCAATTAAGTCCAATTTGTGTGAAAATGAAAAGGGGCAATAAAAGAAAAACGCTCAAGAAAATAGCAAGAAAAGAGAAATGTGAAAAATAGAAAAAGAAGATAAAAACGAGCAAAAGCCTGAAAAAACTCTAATGGGCATCATAAGGAGATTGTTCAATTCCGAAAACTTGACGCGACCACTTATGTATCTAGTGTGCGTGCTATGTAGGCTCAAGTGCAAGTCTGTCGCTCAAGTAATATCACGATAAGTTGGGTATGAATCCTCAGGGAAAAAGGACGAATTAATTCGTGACGACGATGGAAAGATGAAGGAATCATAACTTAGACTCTAAAAAAAACAAAAAGGTGATTTGAAAGGGATATTTACTACAAATAAATGCGTGTTTAAATTACGAACTGACTAAGCTATACCTAAATGAAATGCAAAGGAGCTAATTAACCGAAGATGGATGGCAAGCTATTAACAAAATTAACTGCAAATGAGAACGAGAGGTTGGGTTACAATCCCCCACACCCTAGTAATTCTCCCTGTAGGATACTAGATTTCGAAATTAGAATTTACAAGGAACCCGGTTTTTATTAATCCTAAGCATTCCGTATATGAAGGATCGTAGCCCACATCATACAAAATAAAAGGTAAGAACAAAGTCGTGTCACATTAACTACGCGCGCGTCGCACTCTTAAGCATCCCGGTTACCTAGAGCAAACAAGATCAAAAGTCCTACGACGGTTATGATATTATGCAACACAATTTCTTTAAAATTCAATTAAAAAAATCTATTTCCATTATGATGAATCACATCGGGTGGGGTTCATGCACCCCAACCCTAAAAAATTTAGCCAGACATAACTAGGTGAAGAAAAACATTAATTCTAGAATTAAAAGAAATCATGATTGGCAAGAACAATTTTTAATTTGAGATAGCAACTAAGAATGTAAAATTAATTACTAAGTAAAAGAGAGAAAATTAAATGAATCGAAATTACTTGCATTCACTGAATCTAAAATCAAATCTGAATCCTCTAATTAATCTTCAAAACTAGGGTTTGCAACACAAGTGAGAGAGCTTTCTCTCTGTAAAACTAAACAAAAAAAAGTAAAAATTTGAACCTCGTTGTCCAACAATAACTAGAAGTTAAATACAACACAAAAAATCCGAAGTTGTAGTTGAATCCAACTCTAAAATAGAAACAAGAAAATCAGTTTTATCTTCGGAAGACCGGTCCTGGCCTTCAGTTGCGGATCGATCTTCATTCAAATCCGGGCCGATCCCTTTTTCTGGGAAATAGGATCGGTGCGCTACGCAAAATTTTCCCGTGAGTGATAGGACTTCGGACTGATCCTTTTTTCTGGAAAATAGGATCGATACGCAAAGGGAATTTGGCCACTTAGTTGTAAGGGATCGAATCGGTCCTTTTCTTTGGGAAATAGGATCGTTCCGCCCTCAATGTTCATCTTCTCCTCAATTTCTCCTCTTTTTCAGAACCTCGTAACTTCTGCTACAGAACTCGGATTTAGACGTCGTTTCTTCCTACGCACTCGTAAACGTGTGATCTGCAATTTTCATTTTGGGTTCTTGTCCAGATTCATGATGGTAATTATGATTTTGTCCTTTTGACTTTTCTTCTGTGATTCATTCTTTTGCTTTGGCTTTTTCCTTTCTTCACTTAGCAATAAATACCTGTAAATATCATGAAAGATGCACAAAACTCGAGATACTACGTAAAAAGGTGAGTAACATATAAATGAGATAAATCAAGATGAATTACATTATCCTAGGCAATAAAAATCCCTAAATTAAGGGGATAAATTCGGAAGAATTTATGCCTAATCAAACCCCCCTAACTTAGAACTTTTTACGTCCCGAGCAATGTAAAAAAATCCAATGAAGGCTTAACTCTCAAGATTCGCTTTATTTGGATAGAATATCGCTTTTGCGGGCAAGCGATCTCATTTAGCATATGCAACAAGCCTTTAAACCAAAATTATACAATTTAAAGTTTTTTAGAAAATAGTCATCATCAATTCAGGTTCAAGAGTCTCAAATCATAGTGCATGTGTGCGAAGCCAGAAATTTAACCGCGAATTTCCACCGATTGGCCATTACGTTACTTTTTCGAAAATTCGTTTTGATTCAAATGCTCATAGAATACTCTCATAAACGAATCTATTAGAACCATGGCTACATTCTCTCGGTGTGCGCGGTATAAAGAGTAAATGCAATGGAACACGAATTCATGCACACAAGATTGAAAAATGGACTATTTGAGGTGGAATGATCTCGTCATTATAGTACGATTATAGGGAAACCAGAAACATTATCTCTAATTCACACATTTAATCTCTTTTATCATTTTCTTTTGCTTTAACTCTCCACGCGGTAACGAATTTCGCAATTCGAACTCGGTTAGGACATTTTTGGGTTATAAGGTGTATTGGGTGAGATTTTAAATGGTGGGAATTTTGGAATTAGAAAATTTTCTTATGATGTCCATTGGTACTTTTCCGGACATTTGCTCATTTTCTCTTTTTTTTTCTATTCTATTTTTCACACTTTTTTTTCTTGCTATTTTTGCTGAGCATTTTCTATTGTTCTTGCCCCTTTTTATCACACCATTGGATTTCAAATCTTCCCAATTCACGTAATTTTAGGTGTTTTCAGGTTGTCAAATGAAAAGGGAAAATTTGTACTCGGCTCAAAATGGGTTGCAAAAGGGATAATTTTTCACGACTTTTTCTGGTCAATATTTTTGGGTGACCAACGAGGGCCTACTTTATTGCCCAAATTATTAATTGCGTTACCATATGAATCTCGAAGTGGATTAAATTTAGAGATTTATTAAGTGCATTTTTCGAGATAACATCTCAGAAGTTTCCATAACCGATCAAAACAAGGGTATTGAGATCACAACGACTTACTTTAAATGCTGAATGGAACGTTAAGCTAACCATTAACTCGGATTGATTAAAAAAAATACTCAAAAAAAGTGATAGGCTCGAATCTCACCGGGTTGGTTAATCTCCACACTTATTCGTAAAGTCGTCAACTTTATTTCAATTTCCGTCTTTGGACAATTTTAGTTTTGTGTAATTTATTTTTACAATTTGAGACTTTAAACCGAATTTTAATGATATTTTTGAAAAATTTAAATTCCAATTTTCGTTCACTTTGAAGAATTTTTTTTTTGGCCTTTTCAAAATATATATATTTTTGGTGCATTTGGACTTTGTGAAATGTAAACACGCGTGTGTACCCCCCTAACTTAGGCTTTTGCATCGTCCCGAGGCAAAAAGGACTAAAAATTGAATTAAGGAGAGTATAACAACTAATGAACAAAGTACACAAGTGCAAGAATTTTAAAATAAGCACAAGACACACGAGATAAGAAGTCCAATTTCCATTGAAATATGACAAAAGTTACATAACTGTGGAAAAAGGAAAGAAAACAAGTCCAAAACATCCGCACAGCAAGGAAATTAAAATGGGGGCTGGGTGGAGGGTCCGGGGGAGCTGGGGTCATGGGGATCATAAAATTAGGACCAGGAAGGGGCGTTGAAATAATTCTCGAACATTTGAGCTTAAAAACGGTGCATCATGCTCGTATCGCGCCGATATGCCCCATTGATCCTTCTCCCCATGAGCATCATAGCGCGCTATGATCCCCGAAACTTGTGTTTCAAGTGTAGAGATGAGCGCATCAAGGTTGCCACCCAGAAGCTCAAAATCGGAGTCCTCCACATACTAGGTCTCCTCACCCTCGACCATACTCACGTCATCCGCTACAACCTAATCTGTCGAGGACTCGTCAGTGGAATCCTCCTCATCGTTATCATCACTATTAGTGGCGGCCTATCTAGCTTGGTAAATGGCCCTTTGCGACGCTCTCTTGATGCGGGTAAGTTGTCCAAAAGGATTTGGCAGACGATGAAACCCGGTGGGTGGCTGAATGCCAGTGTTGACGAGAAGAGATGAGATGAACCTAGCATAAGGGAGTGAGGCAGCGCCTTTTTTATTCGTGGTTGTATGGAAAATGTTTCGGTACATTGTACGGGCCAAGAGGATGGTGGAGTTTGGGTTATAGAGGTGGTAGACAAGGGTGGCTTGCCGAGGGTTCATGATGGAATCGTTTGACACTTGGAGAATATCGGCACAAATGATTTGGAAGGTGATGCAGGCTTTGTCATCCAGCTAGCTAATGGGAAAAGGGTCGCGGAGCCACTGTTGGCCAAGAGCGATACGGGCAATGCAGACATCTTTGTCTGGGGATGGGTTGTTGTTGGGGTATTAGAATGGGGATGGGTGAGGGACATCCTTCTCCGTCAACTTGCGAATGAGGATGTCGAGTGAGAATGGGACAGGGGTTTGGTCAACACACGACTCGGCTTGAAATTACCGGTGCGCACGAGGGACCCGTAGAAGGAATGAACTTCGTTGGCCTAGACGGCACCACCCCTTTGCGATGAAGAGGTTAGTGACGCTGGTGGGCAGTTGCTCCCACAGAACCTGCCTCTCAATGTGCAACTTGAGGGCGTGATTGAAGAAGCGGTGATATAAATGTTGCTCCTCATAGGAGCGAAACGGGGGCGGCCTATTTTCAGCAATGACCATTGAGTTGTATTTTTCTGGGGGTAGTTGGTTGGCCATAAAGGGGGATGGTGTTGGAAATAGAGGATGGGATAGAGAGGGAGAGAGTTTGGGTAATTGAAAACTGTGGTGAAAAAGGGTGGGAGAGGGGTGTATTTATATGTGGGGGAAGGGGAAGGGTTAGACTTTGGGAGGGAAAGGGGTGGATTTTGGGGAGGGAAAACGGGTTGGGAAGAGGAAAGAGATTAAATGGAGGGCGATGAATGGATTGGGGGGTTGAATCTAAAGAGTTGTGGAGTTGCAGGAACCGGATCGATCCACGTGCCCAGGGGCGGATCGATCCGTGTCGCTTTTTTTTTAAATTTCTCCCATGTGGACCGGTTCGCGTGCCCAGGGGCGGATCGGTCCTTGTTCCCCGAATTTTTAGAAGTCCTCCAAAACTGCAAAAATGCTCTCCTCTTTCAACTAGAGGGTGTCCTCACTCATTTTTTTCTTTAAGAATACCCTACAACCTTCCACAAACTCTAATTCAACTGCAGATGCTCCTTCGAAATTTGTGCTTAGTTCTTACCCTTAACTAGACCTGGAAAAATGAGGCACGACACGATAACACGACACGAACCTACACGAAGTTATAAGTTAATGGGGTAATGAGTTCGGGTCATATCAGTGTCAGCCTAATAAGACACGATAGTTAACGGGTCGAGTTAGGGTTGACCCCCTTCACCCTTTAATACCTGATAAAACCCGTTATGACCCATTAATTTAAGTAAATAAGATATAATTTTGGAACCTATAAATAATTTATGTAGTATAATATTAATTTAATCGTAATGAATTTTACTAAATGAGACATTTAGTAATATAAATGAATTAATGCGTCTATTTGGGTTCAAAAATGAGATATATATCAACTTGTATACAATTCAAAATAATTCATTATCTTATTGGGTATTAACGAGTGAACACGACACGATAACATAACGGGTTGGGTTTGGGTATGATTTTTTTCACACGATAAAAAGGTCACCCGTTTAGACACGAATCCAATAAGACCCGAACACGATAAAAAATGACACGAACATGACTCGACACGATCCATTGACAGGTCTACCCTTAACTTCTCAAAATGCAAACCTAAGACTCTAACGACCCTAACTTAATCACAACTATAATACACGAGATTTCACCCCATACGCGTCAGGGGTGCGATAACCTCTCAATTTCAGCTCACTTTACCCCGTAGACGGAGCCCGACAACCAAATGGTGTCGATCTCTACTACGCACGCCTCTAAATATGGCTTTAGGCGTTGACCATTGACTTTGAACGTATTTCTCCCTTTTGGGTCTTCCAGTTCTACGACCCCGTGGGGGAATACGCTCTTCACAACGAATGGGCCAGTCCAATGAGATCGCAACTTACCAGAAAATAGATGAAGCCGAGAGTTATAGAGGAACACTTTTTGCTCGGGATTAAACTCCTTGTGTCGAATGATCTTATCGTGTGCGAGTTTCATCCTTTCTTTGGATATCTTAGCGTTTTCATACGTGTCATTGCGTATCTCCTCTAACTCATTTAATTGAAGATTGCGAGCTTCACCGGCTATTTCCATGTCGTAGTTCACCCTCTTAATGGCCCAATACGCTTTATGATCCAACTCAATGGGAATATGGCAAGGTTTTCCATACACAAAGTGAAATGGGAGCATTCCGATTAGGTTCTTGCATGCGGTACAATAGGCCCATAGCGAATCATTCAAGCGAAGGGACTAATCTTTCTAGTTAGGATCAACGGTCTTCTCGAGGATATTTTTTATCTCACGATTCGCCAACTTGGCCTGCCCATTTGTTTATGGGTGATAGGTCATTCCAACCTTGTGAACGACACCATACTTTTTCATAAGCTTCTCAAATGTCTTGTTGCAAAAATGCGTGTCATTATCACTGATTATCGATTTCGGAGCATCGAAGCGAGAAAGTATGTATTCCTGGAGGAACCTTATCATCACTTTATTGTCATTAGTCTTGGTAGCTATAGCTTCCACCCATTTAGAAACATAGTATACCACGACTAGGATGTATAGGTAGCCAAAGTACGGGGGGAAAAGGGCCCATAAAGTCAATACCCCAACAGTCGAAAACCTTAATGATGAGAATCGGGGTTAATGGAATCATGTCTTGTCGGGTTATCACCCCCATCCGTTGACACTTGTCGCAAGATTTGCAATAATTTTTTACATCTCATAACATTATGGTCCAGTACAAGCCGCTTTGGAGAATCTTAGCGGTTGTCTTTTTCAAAGAAAAGTGGCCTCCACATGCCTCCGAATGACAGAATTGGATGACCTTTGGAATCTCGTCATCCGATACGCATCGTCGGATGATTTGGTCAACGTAATATTTAACAAGGAGTGGATCGTCATAGAAAAACATGCGTGACCAAGTGATGAACCTCTTCTTATCTTGCGTTGTCCACTCGGGTGGGATAACTCCCGTGACAAGATAGTTCACTATATCCGCAAACCAGGGCAAAGAAGAGGTGGAAAAGATTTTCTCATCCGGGAAGTACTCATCTATGGGTGTAGGATCACTAGGTACGTCGGACAAAAGCCATGATAAATGATCATCTACGATATTTTCTACTCCTTTTTTGTCTTTAATGGAGAGATTAAACTCTTGTAGGAGTAGGATCCACCTTATGAGGCACGACTTTGCGTCTTTCTTTGCAAGGAGATATTTTAAAGTCGCGTGGTCCGTGAAACGGGTGATGGGGGAACCGATGAGATAGGATCGAAATTTATCTAGAGCAAAGACTACCGCTAGCAATTCTTTCTCCATGGTGGATTAGTTGAGCTGTGGTCCGGTAAGAGTTCGGTTAGTGTAGTAGATGACATGAGCCTTTTTGTCTTTCCTTTGGCCCAAAACATCCCCTGTCATAAAATCGCTAGCATCACACATGAGCTCGAATGGTAAGGACCAATCCGGGGCTTGCATGAGCTCTTCAATTTTTCAAAAGCACTTTGGCATGCTTCATTCCACTCGAATGGGGTGTTCTTCATAAGAAGGTTTTTTAAGGGTCTAGCAATGTCACTAAACTCCTTAATGAACCTTTTATAGAACCCCGCACGACCTAAGAAAGAGCGCACGTCTTTTAGCAATGTTAGTGGGGGTAGGTCAGCTATGACATCGATTTTTTCTCTATCCACCTCGATCCCTTTAGATGACACTATGTGTCCAATAACTATGCCCTCAGTCACCATGAAATGGCATTTCTCCCAATTTAGCAGTAAGTTCTTCTCCACACATCGGGCTAGTACTCTCTCAAGATTGACTAAACATAGATCAAAAGGGGTGCCAAAAATGCTAAAGTCGTCAATGAACACCTACAACCCTATCTTAATTATGTCACTGACTAAGCTCAACCTGCACCTTTGAAAGGTCTCTGGTGTATTACACAAGCTGAATGGCATACGTTTGTAGGCAAACGTACCAAAGGGGCAAGTGAAAGTTGCCTTTTCCTGATCAAGTACATCTACCTCAATCTGGTTATATCCGGAATAACCATCTAGAAAGCAGTAGTAAGGGTGGCACGCTACTCTTTCAAGCATTTGATAGATAATTACCAATGGGAAATGGTCTTTCCTAGTTCCTGCATTGAGTTTCCGGTAATCAATGCAAACGCGCCACCCAGTGATGGTATGTTGGGAAACTAGATCCCCCTTGGCATTTTCAATCACTTTCATGCCCGACTTCTTCGGGAAGACTTGAATGGGGCTCACCCACTTGCTATTCTAGATTGGGTAGATAATCCAGGCATCCAACAATTTGATAATTTCAGCCCTCACCACTTCTTTCATAGTGGGGTTTAGCCTTCTTTGCATATCTCTCGAGGGCTTAACATCCTCCTTAAGGTGAATCTTTTGAATGCAAATTAGAGGGCTTATACCCTTTAGATCATCTATACACCAACCAAAGCACATTGGTGCTTCCTCAAGATCTTTAATAGCTTACCCTCCTACTCTTCATCAAAGCTAGAGGAGATAATAACATGAAATGTCTCACCCTCTCCTAGGAAAGCATATTTAACGTTGGAGGGTAGTTTCTTCAACTCGAGGGTCGGGAATGTGTCGCTAGAGGGCACCATGTGTGCTGCCCTCGGCAGTAACTCTTCGAATCGAGAAACCCAGCTTACGTCTACTTTATCCTCGTCTGACGCTCTCTCATCAAGTAGCTCACACAACTCCTCAATCTCTCTCTCAAAATCGGTATAAGTTCCCTCACTCTCATGACTAGACACTAATCAAGATTTTAAGGCTTCTCCACAGAAATTTTTCTCAATGTTCTCCTCTACGATCTCATCAATTAAGCTCACCGCATGAAGATCATCTTCTTCCCCTACCTGTTGGGCTATGTTGAAGATGTTAGTCTCTAATATCATGTTCCTAAAGGTGAGTTTCATCTTCCCATTTCGAGTATTAATTAGTGCGTCAAACGTAGTTAAGAATGGGCGCCCAAGAATGATGGGGACATGGTTACTCTAGGCGAAGGAGGGCTATGTAATCCAAATGATAAAATCTACCGGGAAGTAGAAAGTGTCCACCTGAACTATCACATCCTCGACTATGCTTCTTGGTATCTTTATAGTTCGATCCACCAATTGGAGAGTAATCCTTGTGGGCTTAAGGTAGCCTAGATCAAGTTGCATATAAATTTAATAGGGGAGGATATTAACGCTTGCCCCCAAGTCGAGTAAGGCATTTTCAATTTTATTCTCTCCAATGGTGCAGGAAATGGTGGGTGCATCGGGATCTTTAAATTTAGGTGGGAGATCGTTAAGAAGAACTGAGCTCACGTTCTGTGCTAGAAACACGTTTTTTTACCTTCATCCTCCCCTTGACTGTCAATAAGTCTTTTATGACTTTTGCATAAGCTGGTATTTGCTTTATTGAATCGAGGAAAGGTAAGTTTAATTTCACATTTTTAAGCACTTCTAGCACTTCATCACGGAGGGTCCCTTTTCGGTGAGGAACCAATATTTGAGGGAATGGCGCGGCGTAAGGTGGCTTGATAATTACCTCAGGCTCACTAGTGTCTTCTTTATCAGTCTCATTCAAGGGGATATCTTCGACCTCTTTCGTGTCGGGCGAAGTGTCCTTATCTTTTGAAGCGTCGTGTGGGGGAGGTGATAAATTAACAACTCTCTCACTACGAAGAGTGGTTACATCTTGACAATGCTCCTGATGTTCTGTAGAGGTGGAGCTAACACTAGGTTGACCTTGGGAAGATATTTGGCCCTCGGCAAGGAAACTTGCCCTTCTCTTGAGTACTCAACGAAGATTGTAACTTTGAGATGTTCACGTTCATGTCGGTGAACATGCGATCATATCTAGCATTGGTTGCACTCTGGGAGTTGATAAACTGGTTTATTGTATCCTCGAGGTTCCTCCGCGATGGAGTAATATATGGAGTTGGAGGAGGTGGTGCTTGCTGAAATTGAGGAGGTGTGTAGGTGGGACAACCTGTGAATGTGGGTTCATCGCAGCTTGTAGTTGTCCATAGTTAAAACCAGGGTGGTTTCTCCACGAAGGGTTGTATGAGTTCCCATGTGGGGCGTTAAAATTTACCTTAAATCCTCCTATAGCATCCACCTACTCGATGTGTATGGCTTTGTAGGCGGAGATCTTCCGGCATGCCTTTGTGGAATGACCCGCCTCACGGATAGCACACACCTTTTATTTCACAACACGGTTAGATTCGGAGATATCTCTCAACCGGATATCAAGTAAATCTTTCATATCTCTCTAAAACTGATAAAATCAATGGTCTATTAAGGTATTACTATCTAATTGGTATAGACCGGATGCATTCGGAGCAACAGATTCTTGTCTAGGCTGGACTTGGGTATTAGGATCAGATGTGTCCCATGCTTGAGTAGTTTCTACAACATACTTAAGATGGGCCTCAGCATCACTAGAGTCTAATTCCCAGAATGGTCGTTCACACAGTGTTTGAACAAGTTGTTTGGAAGTCACTGTCAACCCATTATGGAAGAAATAGATCAAGCGGTGTTTTTCAAATCCATGATGGGGTCATACACTTACCAACTCTTAAAATTGATCCCAACTCCTGTCAAAAGGCTCATTATCTTGTTGTCGGAAAGCTTGAATTTGAGTCTTGACAGAGTTGGTCTTGTGTGGTGGGTAGAATTTTGAGAGAAATTTGAATTGCATATCCTTCCAAACAATAAAAGAGTTCGGGGGTAGAGACCATAGCCAGGTCTTAGCTTTATCCTTTAAGGAAAAAGGGAAAAGCTTTAGGCGAACCACATTCTACGTGCAATCTTGGTCACTAAATGTCTCGCACGCCTCTTCGAACTCTCTTATGTGAAGATATGGTTTCTCCAAATCCATGCCATCGAAAGTAGGGAGAATCTATATCATCCCATTTCGGAAGTGAAACTAACCGTCATTATACGGAACTAAAATGCAACCAGGTGTGACAGTTCATTCAGGAAAGAGTAAGTCTTTCATGGGATGATAGGGTGGATTTCCCTCTCTAGTGTCGAAACTAGCGGCGTCAGACATCGCTCTCTCTTCAAATGACTTGGAATCCTCACTCGGTGTCCTAGATGTGTGGCTCAAGGATTGACTCAGGGTGTAACTAGCAATAAAGTGCTCAGGAGTAGGAGGTGGAATCCAAAACTGTGGAACGTGAGGCATGTGGGGACTTTCAGAATTATACTCAACAATTGGATTTTCGTGAATTCTGGTCGGAGTATTTTGAGGAGTTTGAGTATGTTCAGGATTTTACATTAAAGGCTTTTGAGAGATGATTTTTTTTTTGGATTTTTAATTAATTTTCTTTTTTTTTTTTAAAATTTTGGTCTAAGATTTAGATTGACTCGATCATAATGGAAATAGATTTTTTGAATTGAATTTTAAAGGAATCGTGTTGCATAACTATCGCAACCGTCGTAGGACTTTTGATCTCGTTTGCCCTAGGTAATCAGGATGCTTAAGAGTGCGACGCGCGCGTAGTTAATGAGACACTGATTTATTCTTACCTTTGATTTCGTATGATGCGGGATACGATCCTTCATATACGGAATTCTTAGGATTAATAAAGACCGGGTTCCTTGTAAATTCTAATTCCGAAATCTATTATCCTACAGGGAGAATTACAAGGGTGTGGGGGATTGTAACCCAACCTCTCGTTATCATTTGCATTTAATTTTGTTAATAGCTTGCCATCCATCTTAGGTTAATTATCTCCTTTTCATTTCATTTAGGCATAGCTTAGTCAGTCCGTAATTTAAATACGCATTTAGTTGTAGTAAATCTCCCTTTCAAATCAACTTTTTGTTTCTTTTAGAGTCTAAGTTAGGATTCCTTCATCTTTCCAACTTCATCACGTATTCATTCGTCCTTTTTCCCTGAGGATCGATACCCGACTTATCGGGATATTACTTGAGCGACAAGCTTGCACCTGAGCCTACATAGCACGCACACTAGACACATTTGTGGTCGCGTCAAGTTTTTGGCACCGTTAAAAAATACTTGGAACGAACATGTGATCAAATCAATGAATCTACACAATAAATGGGATAAGTATCCCACACCCCCTAACTTAAATGTTAATTTATCCTCAATGCAAATCAAGAACACGACACAAAGAGAGGAAAAGAAAGATATTACCCAAATGGAGCGATCCCCAATGAGTACGAGTTTATTGAATCTGCAAAACATGTTATAACCAAGCATAACAAAAAGAATAACAAAAACTTTAACTAAGTACTCTAAACTAAAAAAAAATGAAAAGGCAAAAAAGCTAATTATGTACAACCTACGATTGGAACTTCTAATAAGTTATATACTAGAAGTCGAAAAATTTTAGGGTCCATCCAAAATATGATATAAATTTGAAGGATAATCGGTGTACCCTCATTTTCATGCATGCCTTCCGAAAAATAAGAATTCCATTTGAACAACGAAAGGCATGTGTAAGGCGGAAGAAATGAACCATCACCAATTAAATTTTTTAAAGGGATGACGGGGGATTTGGATGTAAAAGGGGACAAGTACAATTGGTATCCAAAAAAAATAGAATCACTTCCCAAATATTTTTCAAGTAGGATGGGAAGCGGGGAACAAAAAAGGGAGAGTCCATATTGGAAAACAATTCAAGCAAAGAGTGCTCGTCGGTAAAATGTTTAAACGTTTCAAAAGTTTCAACCGACTCATAGGAATCTAGCGGTACTTGTAATGGTTCAATAACGATGAACGAGAATGGTGGTGAAATAAACTCAATCTCAAGTGATTCATCATCACTTGGAGATTGAATTTCAAGGGGAAAAACTCACTTTCAATGAGATGTTATCAAAATTTTGAGGTGACACACGAGTCTCAACCTCCTCTTTGTTTTCTGAATAATAACGCACCTCGTCGCAAAGGGCGACAATTTCCTTAACAAGACCATAATTGATATTCTTCGTGCTTTGGGTGGAAAGAAAATTCAGTACTCTTTTGGTTAGAAAAAGCATGTTTTCTTCCAAAGTAGGATTCCTTGGCTCTAGAACCTCGGATTCCTCATTTGGTTGAAAACATTCCTTAGTTTAAAAAATATCGAAAGAAAAGTCATCATTGGATTCGAATAATGCATCCAACTCTTGCTCCCCAAAATGATTTTTTTTCGATATTCATTTTCAAGATTTTCAGATGCAAGAGTAAAAAGGCCTCACCCATGGTAATAGGTCGAGGCACGAATTCTTGAGAATAAAAAGATTGAAAATGAATTTCTTCTCGATATTTGTTTTCAAGCCTTTCATACTCAGGAGTTAGAATGGCCTCACCAATGGTAATAGGTCGAGCCGCGAATTCCTGAGAATAAAAAGTTTGAAAACGATTACCATATGAACCATTATAATTACCAAACTCTCCATGAAAATACACGACTACTAATTGGTTTGTAAATGGACAATCCACGTAAAGAGGTGTGCGACGGAGGATTCAACGTTTCTTGGCGCTCAATTGTGCAAGTCTGCAAAAAAGGTTAAAACAAAAAAATGCAAAAGAAAAATATCTTACGAAATAGTAAATCAATTATGATCTATAATAAAACACTCCCCAGCAACGGCGCCAAAAACTTGACGCGACCACAAATGTGCCTAGTGTGTGTGCTATGTAGGCTCAATATCTCACCGGGTTTGATTAATCTCGACATTTATTCATAAAGTCGTCAATTTTCGTACAATTTCCATCTTTGGTCAATTTTGGCTTAGTGCTCTTGATTTTTTTACGATTTAAGACTTCAAATATAATATAGGTGATATTTTTGAAAAATTTAAATTCCAATTTTTATTTAATTTGAAGAAAAAAATATTTTAGGCTTTTCAACATTTTTCAATTTTTATTTTTTTGAAATTTTTGAATTTTTATTTTTTGAAATTTTCTATAAAAACGTACTTGGAACGAACATGTGATCAAATCAATGAATCTACACAATAAATCGGAAAAATATCCCACAGTTACAATCACCCACACCTTAGTAATTCACCCTATAGGATACTAGATTTCGAAATTAGAAATTACAAGGAACCCGGTCTTTATTAATCCTAAGCATTCCGTATATGAAGGATCGTAGCCTGCATCATACGAAATCAAAGGTAAGAACAAATCAGTGTCGCATTAACTACGCTCACGTCGCACTCTTAAGTATCCCGGTTACCTAGGTCAAACGAGATCAACAGTCCTACGATAGTTGTGCCACGCTGAGATGCACGGTGCCTTAATCCCCAAGACACTGTTGCTAATGTGAAATTACTTCTAATCTCAAAATTACCTTCAAGCCCCCTCTACACCAACAATTAAGTCCAATTTGTGTGAAAATGAAAAAGGGGCAATAAAAGAAAAACGCACAAGAAAATAGCAAGAAAAGAGAAATGTGAAAAATAGAAAAAGAAGATAAAAACGAGCAAAAGCCTGAAAAACACTAATGGGCATCATAAGGAGATTTTTCAATTCCAAAAACTTGACGCGACCACAAATGTATCTAGTGTGCTTGTTATGTAGGCTCAAGTGCAAGTCTGTCGCTCAAGTAATATCTCGATAAGTTGGGTATGAATCCTCAGGTAAAAAGGACGAATTAATTCGTGACGACGATGGAAAGATGAAGGAATCATAACTTAGACTCTAAAAAAAACAAAAAGGTGATTTTAAAGGGATATTTACTACAAATAAATGCGTGTTTAAATTACGAACTGACTAAGCTATACCTAAATGAAATGCAAAGGAGCTAATTAACCGAAGATGGATGGCAAGCTATTAACAAAATTAACTGCAAATGAGAACGAGAGGTTGGGTTACAATCCCCCACACCCTAGTAATTCTCCCTATAGGATACTAGATTTCGGAATTAGAATTTACAAGGAACCCGGTCTTTATTAATCCTAAGCATTCCGTATATGAAGGATCGTAGCACACATCATACGAAATCAAAGGTAAGAACAAAGTCGTGTCACATTAACTACGCGCGCGTCGCACTCTTAAGCATCCCGGTTACCTAGAGCAAACAAGATCAAAAGTCCTACGACGGTTATGATAGTTATGCAACACGATTTCTTTAAAATTGAATTAAAAAAATCTATTTCCATTATGATGAATCACATCGGGTGGGGTTCATGCACCCCAACCCTAAAAAATTTAGCCAGACATAACTAGGTGAAGAAAAACATTAATTCTAGAATTAAAAGAAATCATGATTGGCAAGAACAATTTTTAATTTGAGATAGCAACTAAGAATGTAGAATCAATTACTAAGTAAAAGAGAGAATTATTTTTTATGAATTGAAATTACTTGCATTCACTAAATCTGAAATCAAATCTGAATCCTCTAATTGATCTTCAAAACTAGGGTTTGCAACACAAGCGAGAGAGTTTTCTCTGTCTAAAACTAAACTAAAAAAAAAGTAAAAGTTCGAACCCCTTTGTCTAACAATAACAATAAGTTAAATACATCACGAAAAATTCGGAGTTGTAGCTGAATCAAACTCTAAAATCAACCGGTCCTGGCCTTTAGAAGTGGATCGATCCTCATTCAAATCCGGATCGATCCCTTTTTTGGGGAAACAAGATCGGTCCGCTATGCAAAATTTTCCATTAAGTGATAGGACTTCGGAGCCGTACTTTTTTCTGGAAAGTAGGATCGCTCCGCTAAGGGAATTTGTCCAGTGAGTTGTAAGGGACCGGATCGGTCCGCTTTTAATTTTCAGCTTCTCCTCAATTTCTCCTCATTTTCAGAACCTCGTAACTTCTCCTCCGGAACTCGGATTTGGACGTTGTTTCTTCCTACGTACTCGTAGACTCGAGATCTTCAATTTTCATTTTGGGTTCTCGTTCATATTCCTCGTGGAAATTATGCTTTTGCCCTTTTGACTTTTCTTCCTTGATTCATTCTTTTGCCTTGGCTTTTTTCTTTCTTCACTTAGCAATAAATACCTGTAAATATCATGAAAAAGGCACAAAACTCGAGATACGACGTAAAAAGGTCAGTAGCATATAAATGAGATAAATCAAGATGAATTACATTCTCCGAGGCGATAAAAATCCCTCAATTAAGGGGATAAATTAGGAAGAATTTACGCCTAATCATTATGTCTTCTTAAGAAATCACGACTCATTTAACACTCCTTATATAAAAAAAATTGAGTCGGTAACTCGCTCAAATGAAGTCAACATGTCCCTCGAACGAAGCTGAATCTCCCTCGAATGGCTTCGCGCGACATGTTAATGTCTTTTGAACGACGTGGCATTGTTGCTCGAATGACCAGAGCGTCAAAATTTCTTCGCCTCAACACTTAGAAAAATTTCCATTTGACGAAAAATAATGCCTCAATTGATTAAAAATAGTTAAGAAAAATTTTCCAAACACTTAGAAAAAATATCCTAATACTTTAAATGAACCGTAAAGGGACTAAAATACAACCTTAACAAAATTAATCTCGCAAAGGCTTTTTTGTTAAAGAATGTTGATATTCGGATCCGTCTCGATGCATGATTGATCTTTAATACATCTTCGATGGTTGTTGAGGTATACAACACATACTAATGTACTCCAAGACTAATAAACTATGTCCTTACAAATCTCCCCTGATGTCTATGCTGGTACACAATAAAAACATCTTAATTATCAAATCAAAATGTCTATACAAATCTAATACCCTCCCATGATCCCAAAACTAAAAAGGTACTAAAAATGCAAGTCCAAACTTTTCTTCACAATCTTCAACTTCAAAATCTTCAAATCTTCTTTTTCATCATCAGGGTGTGCAAAATATAATCTTCAATTTTGTAACTACACACGTGAGACAAGAAACAAATACCTTTGTGACGTATCGAGTTTGAAATGATATAAACATAAATAAAAAATTAAGATCAAATCTCAGTTCTCCCCCATAATTAAAACTCTCCCATAAAATCATAATTCATTCTCCCCCTTTTTTATTTGTCTGAAATAGACAAGAAAATGAATAAATAAAAAATATGCATGGAGTGTCACGGCAAGCAAAGCAAACAACTATGATCATCAAGGATGGTCATCAAGTATATCCTTGAAAGCATTTACCAACTATTTTTTATTTGTTAATTTTTTCAAACAAAAATAAAAAAATAATTTTACAAAAATTACACACCATGAATTTACACTAAGATAACCAAATCATCGAAACAGAATGAATGGGTGTGAACAAATTCGATAGGAAAATTAATGCAATCAAGCATAACATATGTGTAGGATGAATACGGATACTCCTAACGAATGAACTCAAAATCGTCCTTAGGTGTAAAAAATGTGAATTTATATGATATCGACTCAATCTAATCGAAAAATCAAAGTCGAAAATGATTTCCACATCAATAACGTCTAAAACTACGTAATGCTTTTTCAAGAATTTGTAAGGACGTGAAAACCCGTTGATTACTTGTCCATCTGAACACCCTCATAAATACTTATGCATTTATTTTTTCTTTTGAGGTGATAAAAACCTACTGGCCTCTTATTTTGGCATATTTATATTTTTATTACCTCTAAATTTTTTCGGGCTCTTTTCTAATGTTGGCTTTCACGATGAGTTAATTTTGTACCCTCGCAGTACTTTTCCATATTCACTCATCATTTTTTCAAATTTAAACAAATTCCTCACGGACAACGGTTATTATATGCACTACTTTCATTATCGAGTTTTATCGCATTTGGTTCGTTTTAAAGATAGGATTGAGATGGAAACACTTTGACCAACATATGATAGACGAGTATAACAATCAAACAAATTTGTGCAAATGTGCATTAAAGGAAACTAAAACTCAAACATGTAGGTAGTAATCTTAAATTACATCTTAATGACTCCAAACATTATAAAGCACAAAAATTAAATGATAACGCATATCAAAACACTATCAAACAGTCACATAGATATGGAATGAAATTGTGACTTGGTCATCCTAAATTTCCATCCATAAACGGTGTAAACAAAATACAAAACTCTTTTGTCTTTTTTCAAAAAAATTATCCAAATAAATCTTTTTGGCTTTTTCAATTTTTTTCTCAAAAAATAGAAATCTTTTTGTATTTTTCCAAAAAATTTCAAAAACAAAAATCTTTTTGATTTTTTGAAAAATATATCAAAATGGAAAAAAACTACAAACATGGTACACACTAGCAATAGGCAAAAAAAATATCATCATGAAAATCATCCTATGCTAGAAAATAAGTCTAAACCTCAACAGTTAGGTGTGGAGGAGTTTTCCAAAGGTGGTGTCATCCTATGAAAAACATCCATCAAGTCGTGTGAAATTTTGATAAAAAAATTCATTTGCTCCCTAATATGTGCAAACTCTCTCACGTAATCATCCGGAGCATCATGTGTAGGTGCGTGTGCGTGTGTGTGAACACGTGACAAAACTCTATGCGACACAGCACCCAACTTAAAGAAAAATTCCCTAAGGTGTCCTCTCTTTATGCAATGGTTGCAAACATACCAGGCCTAGGAATACCTTTCTTAAAATGTCTACGGCGCACTCTCCTATCTTAAACGGGACGCCTAGGTGGTTCAGGTTGATAGCCATATGGATCAATCACAAACTCGAAAACTGGCTCGGGTGCAACTTGGGAAGAGGACGCATCGTCATGACCTATTCCTAGTCTCTCAACATTACTCAAAGTGGGACCGAGGAGCATTTTTCCTACCTTCTTAGATGTATCCTATAAAGTGACCTTTACCTCCCGAGCACGTTCAAGATCTCTCTCTAATTATGACACACAGCCTATAAGCTCACTCTTCTCCTGATTTACAACGATCAACTACTCACTCAAAGAAATTGTCATCTTCTCGAGTTGACTCGTCGGTGCCTCAAATCCCCTCAAACTCTCAATCTCTCTCTCCAAATTTATCACCCTAAGACTTAGGTATTTGTTCAATTTTTTGGTCTTTAGGGTCTCGGCGTACAAATCTATAAACTCAATCTGGAGCTCACTATCATGCTCACTAGCGCACTCACTCTCACCCTCGCTAGAAACACTCGAATCATCCTCGGGGGTCTCACGTGCACAAGTATCCTCATTGTCGTGGGATGAACTAGGTCTGCTCATGTGACTAGATAAAAAGGCTTCACATATCCCATGTGAATATTCATCCTCAGAATCCTTCACCTCTTCCTCACTATCGCTAAGAGTGACTGGCATGGTACTCTTTTTGCCCTTTCTCTTTAGCCTATTGGGACACTCAAAAGCCTTATGCCCCTTGCCCTCGCACTCAAAACATCTCTCTTACTCCTCTTTCTCTTTCTCTTACTCTTTCTCACCGCTCTCTTTGGCCCCATTCTTCTTTTTATTTTTCTCGAAATATCTTTTATTGGAAGAATTATCTTTGGAAAATTTGAGAAACTTTTTAAAAAAATTCAAAATCAACTTCGCTCTCAGACTCGGTCTCACAAAGTTTCACTTTCATTTTCTTATCTCTCTTGTACACTTCCTCTCCCTTTCTAGATTGGGTTCTAAGTGCTATCCCTCTATCCTTAGGCTTGACAGTGTCAGGAAACATGTCAATCTCATATGTCTCCTACCAGCTCTTCTAATTTTAAATTGCTCAAATTACGTAAGAAATTCAAAACAGTCACTTTAGGGATAAAACATTTTGACAACGATCTCAAAATATTTTTAACTACTCGTGCATAAGGTATGTGCTCACCAAGATTGAAACTAGTGTTAACACTATCATATAAATGTGCATAAAAATCATCAAAACACTCAAATTCAAGCATGGTTATTGTTTCAAATTAAGTAGTCGAATTTTGAATTTTAGACTCTTTGACCGCATTTTTGCCTTCGTGGGTAAGTTGTATAACATCCCATGCTTGTTTCGATGTGGTGCACGCCATGATTCGTCGGAACTCTTAAAGAGTGACGTCTCCAGAAATTGCACTTAGCCCACGAGAATTAAAAGTACACCATCCAAAACCATCCTCAGTTCAGTCTGCCACGGATTTTAAATTAGTAACATTATTTGCGGTGATAGTGGGAGTAGTCTAACCTCTTTCACAAACAACCCAAACATGCTCATCGATTGCTTTTAAATGTGATTTCATACGGGCTTTCTAGTAAGCATAATTAGACCCGTCAAAATTGGCAACCAATTATATAAGTATTCATTCGAAAACATTGCAATTTTTCAAAATCATATTTTTTTAAGAAAATCAATATCACAAAATTTTGCGAAAAATAGGATCACTAGATAACTTAGAGAAACCCGCTCTTATACCAATTTGTGAAAGTGGTGATCGCTTAAATAAGATCTGATACCAATTCGTGAATGCTACGTGCTATTGATTAAAAATGGTTTCGCAAATTACAATTAAATACTTGTTTAATCAGGGTCATTTTTATCCAAATTAAATTCATCCCTAAATCATGAAACTACATGAGAATAATAAAACCAACATAAATAAATTGCTGACACACAAATTTCAGGAAAAAACCCAAAAGGGAAAACCTTTTTATTTCACTTAATGGTACTCACAAAATTACAAGCAAAATCTGCAATGAATATCCGCAGACACTCATACGAACACGCAGTTTTGAGTCAGAAATGGAATTTCGCAGCAACTCCACAAGTCGACAATGATCACCCACGAGTACTCCCAAAGACACGCAGTCGTAGTCAACCCATCACCTCCCTTAAGCAGTACTTAATCTGAAGTAGGAAATCTTCCCTACAAGAGAAACTCCAGCAAAGATGTATCTAGGGTTCCAAAAAAATGCACTAAAATATTGTGATTTTTATGAATTGAAAACAAAGGTTTGAACCCTAAATTGAAAAAGATAAAAGTGTTCTGCTGTTTTGTAGTTTTTACAAAATGAAAAACGTCAGGTCTTCTGAAGAAACCAGGATTCATTTAACACACCTTATATAAAAAAAATGAGCTGGCAACTCGCTCAAATGAAGTCAACATGTGGCTCGAACGAAGTTGAATCTTGCTCGAACGGCTTCACATGACATGCCAATGATGTTTGAATGATGTGGTATTGTCTCTCAAACGATCGGAGCGTCAAAATTTCTTCTTCTCAACACTTAGAAAAAATTCCATTTGACGAATCTTAACCCCTCAACTGATTAAAAATAGTTTAGAAAAAATTTCCAAACACTTAGAAAAAAATATCCCGATACTTTAAATGAACAGTAAAGGAACTAAAATTCAACCTTAAGAAAATTAATCTCGCAGAGGCTTTTCTGTTGAAGAATGTTGATATTCGGATCCATCTCGATGCATAATTGATCTTTAAAAAATCTCCGACGGTTGTATCAGTATACAACATAAACTAATGTAAACCAATACTAATAAACTATGTCCTTACAAATCTCCCCCTATGTCTATGCCGGTACACAATAAAAATATCCGAATTATCAAATATCTGGGGATCATGTGAATTCCTATGAATTATGATCTCGGACCTACTCATATAACTATTACCTAATATGCGGGGATTGTTTGATTCAATCTAAAATTGAATTGCACACATAGAAATCAAAGTGATAACTAAATAAGCATTCCAATCCTCATACTTCTCGGGATTAAAAATCTACGCATCCTTTGAAAATGATTGTGACACCTCGACTAATTAAATACCGGGTAGCTACTACTTTATTAAATTAATACAAAATTCCAAGTTGGTCCAGTAATTAGCATCACTCTCGAAAACATTTTAATGATTACTAACCACCTAGTATTTAAAAAGTGAGTTGCCAAATTTTAAGTTAACTCTGATTAACATACAGTAAAAGAATAATGAAAGAATAACAACCATTCACCATAACGAAGCAATAGAATAACCAACTACATAATAATAAGTCCGGAGGAAAAACTCCTCACAACAATCCCTCAACTGAACTAAATAAAACAAAGTATCCGGAATTAATTACATGCCAAAAGTCTGAAAATCTGAAATAGGAAATGTTTCTAATAGAAATGGGCGACATGCCCTACAACTGATGGAAGCTGAATATAGAGTCAAGATAGATGAAGCGTCTACTAGCAAAGTCCTGTAACTCCCACAAACAGCTACAGCTCGTCACCTGAATGAGAATCCTAAGCATGGTGTCCTTGTGGTTGGGCACCTAAAATGGTTTTTACAAAAATAGATTTGAAAGCAAACGGGTCAGAGCCCGAAAGTGGGGATTATTTTAAAAACAGCAAGTGTTTTAATGACATTAAAACAATGAATGCAAAATACATGTTAGGACGTGCACTCGCATGAAATACTCACCTCTAGACTAATTGTGCACTCCTAACGAATAACACCCATCTAAGTGATATTTTTATCTAACTAAACTGACATGAGTTCCATCCTTTCTACTCGGTTCTCATAATACATTCTAACGTCATTAATTAAGTAGGGGGCTTTACTTAAACTCAGATTCTCAATTATTAGCAATACAATTTATCACAGGTTATCCCTTTATAGTTACTCAAAGCGTTTCTTTATTTATACGCACAATATCAACATGAAAGTTCTCATTAATTTAAGTGTATATTAGTCACGCCATAAATATACGATACAAGCACCCGAGACTAAGCTACGGTCCACACATACTCTACTATCCATCCCGGTACATCACGTACATAAGGATCACGCATTCCGAATCTCTCAGGAATCGTTCTCAGATAATAGAAAATCACAAACAGTGGAGGCGAACACAGTCACATCACATGGGTTACGCACATACCTACGCTCCCACGATCAGCAGACTTATTAACATCCTAATAAGTCCTTCTCTGACCTATGTTCTCGAGGTACCAATCTAAATCCGGGCAACATAAGAATTAGAGGGCCCTAAGCGAACGTAAACCTCCCGTGATAGCAAGTATGGTAGGTATGTCATACACATAGAATCATATACATATACTAAGTATACACACATCTTAGTAATCACCGTAATTTATTTGTGGTACACTTCTCATTTTCGTACCGACTTATAATGTTGCACAATCCATAAGTTCCCGGTTAATTCAATTATTTACGCCGTTAATAGTTTACGCGTCGTAATAGTCACTCACGTCCTATTCCACAATTTCCATTCAATTCAAATCACACTTCTATGTTTTACACCTCAATATAACCCAAATGTCCCAACTATAATAATTTATCATCAAGGGAATGGTATCTCTGCAATTAAACAAGGTTACGGGACACGCGAAATCAAAACAGGCCAAAAAGCCTAAACTGTCAGCTCGTTAGAAGTCTCGTTCGAACGAGGCTGTTCGAACGAGAGTTCGTTCGAACGAACTGGGCATCTAACGAGATCTCATTCGAACGAAAGACATCGAACGAACATCCCTCTCGTTAGAAGGCAAACTGTCAACTCGTTAGAAGCTCGTTCGAACGAGCTCGTTCGAACGACCTGGGCAGGTCTTCTAACGAGAGGCCAGTTTCGAGCCCAGATTTTCCTATTCTCGTTTTTCCAAATTTTCTTCACCTCTAATCACATTCAAACATCCTTCCAACAATTGTTCAAGGTTTCTAATCATTCCTAAACATATTAGGTCACGTAATAACATGTTTATGGGGTTAATTCATCCTAATCATCACCCATTTATCCAGTCTCTACATTTTTCTCCAATCTCAAGAACATGAACCCTATAAATTTTTAAGATCATCAATGGTCATAATTAAATCCGATTTTGTTTCATACAAGATATATTATCATCAGAATAATCACCTAAAAACAATTCTACATGCGATTCCACATCAAAATGTAAGTTTCTAATTCCAATTTAATGGGTTTTCATCAATCTCCCAAAAACAATGAAATTTTCATAAATGTCTAAGCATGGAAGAAATATTCAATGCAATTAATGTAATTATACCACTTGCCTCTGATATATCTCTGAATTTGATGTTGAAGATTGAATTGTTCTCTCTCCCTCTGCAGAATTTCTCCTCTCTCTCTCCTTCTCTCTCTTTCTCTACAACTTCTTCTCTAAAGATGACAATGGTGGCTAAAGGTTTTCTTAGGAAACCCTAAACCTATTTCCAATAACTCCCATAGCCCATTAAGTCAATTAGTGTAGTTAGTGGGTTTAGTGGGTAAAGGTTAAGTCAGATTTTAATTCCTAATTTTCGTGGGTTTTAATTCCCAAAAATCCAAAATTACCAAACTACCCTTATACGTTGCCGGCATGACCTAAAAATGCCCCGGGACCCAAACTAAACCCCCGGCTAGTGTTTTCTGACTATTTCGACCCTTCCGGACGCGTTGGCGCACTCAAAACGACCATACGGTTAATAGAATTAAAATTCACTTTTTAATTAAATAATAATATTACTGACGCGACTGTCACACGCGTCTCAACAAAATTCCAAATTGTCGTATCTCAATCTCATGACAAGTTTCATAATTCAATATTCATATATAGTCATATATACACATTATAATCAAATACCAACTCACATCTTGTTAGTATTTTATCCGGATTAATTCCCAAATTAATTCACATTTATTTTAATTAATCCCAAAAATAAATATCACGAAAATACGGGGTATTACATACTTCCCCCCCTAATAACTGAATTTCGTCCCGAAATTCGGAATTAGAAAGTACCTGGTAAGAATAACTCTGGATAACGTTCGCGCATCTCATCCTCGCGCTCCCATGTGGACTCCTCGACATTATGATGTCGCCACTGAACACGCACTAATGGAACTATCTTTGACCGTAGTTCCGCTCACTTCGGTCCAAAATAGCAATCGGCCCCTCCTCGTAGGAGCTATCAGGATGGAGATCGATGTCCTCTAAAGAAATGTGAGAATGAGCCAAATCGTCTCTAAGATATTTCCTTAGCGAGGAAATATGAAACACGTCGTGAATCCGATGCAAATGCTCCGGTAACCCAAGTCTATACGCAACCGATCCAATCCGCTCAATAATAGGAAATGGTCCCACATATCTTGGTGCCAACTTCCCTTTCTTCCCGAAACGCATAATCCCCTTCATAGGAGATACTCTGAGCAAAACCTGGTCCCCCACTTCAAATTCCCTGAAGGACCTCTTCGCATCAGCATAGCTCTTCTGCCTGTCCTGAGCTACCCGAATGCGACTCCGTATCAGCTCTATCCTTGCCGAAGTATCCTGAATCACTTCCGGTCCAAGTAGTTTGTTGTCCCCCACCTCCAGCCAACATGCTGGGGAACGACAAGGTCTACCGTACAGCGCCTCAAATGGAGCCATGCCAATGGTGAACCGGTAGGAGTTGTTGTAAGCAAACTCCACCAGTGGAAGATACTGCTCCCATACACCACCAAAATCAATGATGCACATATGTAGCATGTCCTCCAACATCTGATTAGTACGCTCGATTTGCCCATCGGTCTGCGGGGGATATGTCGTACTCAACCGCAATTCCGTGCCCATGGCCTCCTGAAAACTTTCCCAAAATCGTGAAATAAATATCTTGTCTCTGTCAGACACGATATTTAGGGGCACACCGTGAAGTCTCACTATCTCTGCAATAAAGAGTTGGGCATACTGTCCCGTTGTGTAGTCTGTCCTTACGGGTAGAAAATGAGCGACTTTGGTCAAACTGTCCACAATTACCCAAATGGAGTCGTGACCTCTCTGTGACGTAGGCAACCCCATGATAAAGTCCATGGATATGCTCTCCCACATTCACATCGGAACCTCTAATGGATGTAGAAGTCCTGCCGGTCTCTGATGGTCCACTTTTACTAGCTGATAAGTGAGGCATTTAGAAACAAACACGGCAATATCTTTTTTCATCCCGCTCCACCAATACTGTCGTCTCATGTCTTGGTACATTTTGTCCCCACCGGGATGTACCGTGAACCGTGAGCCGTGCGATTCTTCCATCACCTCGTGTCGCAATTCCTCCCCTTCCAGAACTACCAATCTCCCATTGAAGCGTAATCCCCCGTCTGAGCTAACGGTATAGGACTCGGCTCCCTCTGCTAGTAATCGAACTATCTTCTCCTGACAGAACGAGTCATCTGCTTGTGCCTTTACCACTCTCGTGACAATCTGTGGCGTAACAGTCATCACCGACATGAATGATCGGGCCACTGCATCCTGGTGTCCCAACAACTTCCACTTTGCCTTCCACACCCCTGCCACTTCATCTACTGGCCTACGGCTCAACGCGTCTGCTACCACGTTAGCCTTCCCCGGGTGATATTAGATATCAAACTGATAGTCCTTCACAAACTCTAGCCACCTTCGCTGTCGCATATTCAACTCCTTATGCGTGAATAGGTACTGTAGGGACTTGTGGTTCGTGAACAATCGAAACTTCTCCCCCAAAAGATAATGTCTCCAAATCCGAAGGGCAAATACCACTGCCGTTAACTCCAAGTCATGAGTGGGGTAATTATTCTCGTGAGGCTTTAGCTTACGGGAAGCATAAGCTATGGCCTGACTCTCCTGATGCAATACACCTCCAAGTCCTTGCAAGGACGCATCGGTGTAGACTAGATACTCAACTCTCGGTCTCGGCAATGCTAACACAGGTGCTGAGGTCAACTTATCCTTCAACTCATCAAATGCCAACTGACAGGCATCACTCCAGATGAATGGCACACCCTTACGAGTCAGATGTGTCAAAGGACCCGCTATCTTCGAAAATCCTCTAATGAACCTCCTGTAGTATCCTGCTAGGCCCAAGAAACTACGGATCTAAGTCGGCATTGTGGGTTGTCCCCACTCCCTCACCGCGGATACCTTCCCCGGATCAACAGATATCCCCCGGTTGGAAATAATGTGTCCCTAAAAACTGGACCTCCTTCAGCCAAAATCCGCACTTCTCATACTTTGCATACAGCTCGTTCTGACGTAGCGTCTACAAAACCTGCCTCAAGTGCTCGGCATGCTCCTCCTCTGTCTGGGAGTAAACCAGAATATCATCAATGAAGACAATGACGAACTGATCAAGGAACTCTCTGAACACCCTATTCATCAAGTCCATAAACACTGCTAGAGCGTTGGTCAAGCCAAAAGGCATAACCCGAAACTCGTAGGAACCATATCTTGTTAAGAACGCAGTCTTCGAGACCGTCTTCCCTGATACGCAACTGATGGTATCCTGATCGTAAATCAATCTTGGAGAAGAAAGAAGCTCCCTTAACTGGTCGAATAAGTCATTGATTCGGGGTAACGGATACTTATTTCGTATCGTGACCTTATTCAACTCTCGGTAATCCACACACAACCTCAACGATCCATCCCTCTTCTTCACGAACAATACAGGGGCACCCCACGGCGAAGTACTCCTCCGTATAAACCCCTGACCCAATAACTGCTCAATCTGATCTCGTAGCTCTCGTATCTCTGTCAGAGCCATACGGTACGGTGCGCATGCTATAGGTCTCGTATCTGGTAATAAGTCTATAACAAAGTCTATCTCTCGACTAGGGGGTAGGCCTGGTATCTCCTGAAACACATCGGAATACTCCCTGACAACTGGGATCGAATCTAAAGGAATCACAACCTCCTTAGAGGTATCCTCCTCTATGTAATACAAATGAACGGTCGAGCCTCCCTCTGGGTGAGGCATCGCCACTACAAACATCTCTTGCCCCGGAATGGCAAAAATAATGCTCCCACCGAAGCAATCAATCATGGCTCTATAAGATGCGAGCCAATCCATACCGATAATCACATCGTGCTTATGCATATCCAATACCAACATGTCTGCAGGTAATACCAAACTACCAATCTCTACCCTCACTCCCCGGCATATAAAGAAAATAAGTGACCCACTCCCCAATGGTGAGTCTACACACGTCACTGTGCTCTCTACTGTGGCTAATAACCCAAAGGCTTTCGCAAAATGTGTAGCTATAAAACAATGCGTTGCCCCCGTATCAAACAAAACCCGACCCATAGTGCCATGGATAGGAAATATACCCTCAATCGCGGGTGGTGCCTATGGAACTGCTGCCTGCTGAAGCTGGTATACTCTCCCATACTGCAGCTGCCCCTGCTGAACTGGGCCCGCTGGAATGGGTGGTAATGATGCCATCTGTGGTGGCGCCGGGAGGGCGGCGAGAAACACGGGTCTCTGCGGCTCCTGTTGAGCACCCTGCTGCTGCTGCTGCTGCGGGGCCCTGCCCTTATTAGGACAGTCCTGGCATTTATGGCCAGTCTTGCCACAAATGTAACACTTCCCCGGGAAGTTCCTCCCTCTCTGTCCCTGCTGCCCCCGGCCCTAGTGGCCGTTACCGTTCCTCCCCTGGCCCTGCTGAAACTGCTGTTGACCATTCTGACCCTGCTGGTTCTGATGGCCGTTCGGACCCTGATGGCCCTGCCGGAAACCTCCCTGTTCATGCCTGAAATTTCCCGATCTGAACCTCTTATGATCCCCCTGCTGGGAACCCTGGTCACCCTGTCTCTGCCCCTGAACAAATTGTGCCCCACTGGCACCATGTCCTCCAGTCCTGCCCTGATGGCTGGACTCTCCCAATCTCTTGCCCTCAGCCATGTGAAAGCGGTGATCCTGGCAGTGTAACAGTGCAGCATTAACCACATCAGAGTAAGTGGCCAACGATAGATTCCCCAACAAATGTTGACGGATCCTCCAAGTTAACCCGTCTGTAAATTTCTGTATCTTCTTCTCCTCTGTCGGTATCTCGTCCGGAACAATATTCAACAGATTTGTGAATTCGGCCTCATACTCGGCCACAGTCTTACCTTCCTGCCTAAGATTCATCAACTTCCTCCTCATTTCCGTGTGAACAGCTGATGAAAAGTACTTGCGGTCGAACCGCACCCAAAACTCCTGTATAGTGAGAGTATCTCTCTCCCCCACGGTGGTAATAGACTCCCACCACTGCAGTGCAGACCCCACTAGCTTAAAGGTAGCTAGTATCTGCTTCTGGACATCGGTGCACTCATACATCCTCAGGTGCCGCTGAATGTCTTTCCTCCACTGACTCGAAACCACAACATCGGAGCTACCTGCGAACTCCGATGGGTGTGCTTTCTGAAAAGCATCACGTACACGTTCCCAAGCAGACGGGAATGCATGGGCCTGAACTGGCGCAGCTACTAGCGCCTAAGGTGGTGCCTGCTGAACTACTGCTAGTGCGGCATTTACCGCCTCGGCCACAATGGCTGCAACCTCGGCAGCATTCATCGTGCCCTGAACTGGTGCGGGTTGTGGTTCTGGCATTGTATCCCTGGGAATTCATTGTGCACGTCGTGGAGGCATCTGAAATAAGAATAAAGTTTATAAGTTCCCAGTTATAAACTTGAAATAGCTAAAGAACGTAGCATATACAAAAGAATACAACAGTCCTAAAATATAGGGCTCTACATCAAAGAAAGCTCAGCGGAAACAAAAATAGCCGTACAGATCCTAAAGGACACTAGAACCTGATGCTCTGATACCACCTGTGACACCCCGACTAATTAAATACCGGGTAGCTACTCCTTTATTAAATTAATACAAAATGCCAAGTTGGTCCAGTAAATAACATCACTGTCGAAATTTTTTTAATGATTACTAACCACCTAGTATTTAAAAAGTGAGTTGCCAAATTTTAAGTTAACTCTGATTAACATACAGTAAAAGAATAATGAAAGAATAACAACCATTCACCATAATGAAGCAATAGAATAACCAACAACATAATAATAAGTCCGGAGGAAAAACTCCTCACAACAATCCCACAACTGAACTAAACAAAACAAAGTATCCGGAATTAATTACATGCCAAAAGTCTGAAAATCTGAAATAGGAAATGTTTCTAATAGAAATGGGCGACATGCCCTACAACTGATGAAAGCTGAATATAGAGTCAAGATAGATGAAGCGTCTACTAGCAAAGTCCTGTAACTCCCACAAACAGCTACAGCTCGTCACCTGAATGAGAATCCTAAGCATGGTGTCCTTGTGGCTGGGCACCTAAAATGGTTTTTACAAAAATAGATTTGAAAGCAAACGGGTCAGAGCCCGAAAGTGGGGATTATTTTAAAAACAGCAAGTGTTTTAATGACATTAAAACAATGAATGCAAAATACATGTTAGGACGTGCACTCGCATGAAATACTCACCTCTCGACTAATTGTGCACTCCTAACGAATAGCACCCATCTAAGTGATATTTTTATCTAACTAAACTGACATGAGTTCCATCCTTTCTACTCGGTTCTCATAATACATTCTAACTTCATTAATTAAGTAGGGGGCTTTACTTAAACTCTGATTCTCAATTATTAGCAATACAATTTATCACAGGTTATCCCTTTGTAGTTACTCAAAGTGTTTATGTATTTATACGCACAATATCAGCATGAAAGTTCTCATTAATTTAAGTGTATATTAGTCATGCCATAAATATACGATACAAGCACCCGAGACTAAGCTGCGGTGCACACATACTCTGCTATCCATCCCAGTACATCACGTACATAAGGATCACGCATTCCGAATCTCTCAGGAATCGTTCTCAGATAATAGCAAATCACAAACAGTGGAGGCGAACACAGTCACATCACATGGGTCACGCACATACCTACGCTCCCACGATCAGCAGACTTATTAACATCCCAATAAGTCCTTCTCTGACCTATGTTCTCGAGGTACCAATCTAAATCCGGGCAACACAAGGATTAGAGGGCCCTAAGAGAACGTAAACCTCCCGTGATAGCAAGTATGGTAGGTATGTCATACACATAGAATCATATACATATACTAAGTATACACACATCTTAGTAATCACCGTAATTTATTTGTGGTACACTTCTCATTTTCGTACCGACTTATAATGTTGCACAATCCATAAGTTCCCGGTTAATTCAATTATTTACGCCGTCAATAGTTCACGCGTCGTAATAGTCACTCACGTCCTATTCCACAATTTCCATTCAATTCAAATCACACTTCTATGTTTTAAACCTCAATATAACCCAAATGTCCCAACTATATCAATTTATCATCAAGGGAATGGTATCTCTGCAATTAAACAAGGTTACGGGACACGCGAAATCAAAACAGGCCAAAAAGCCTAAACTGTCAGCTCGTTAGAAGTCTCGTTCGAACGAGGCTGATCGAACGAGAGTTCGTTCGAACGAACTGGGCATCTAACGAGATCTCGTTCGAACGAAAGACATCGAACGAACATCCCTCTCGTTAGAAGGCAAACTGTCAACTCGTTAGAAGCTCGTTCGAACAAGCTCGTTCGAACGACCTGGGCGGGTCTTCTAACCATTAGGCAAGTTTCGAGCCCAGATTTTCCTATTCTCGTTTTTCCAAATTTTCTTCACCTCTAATCACATTCAAACATCCATCCAACAATTGTTCAAGGTTTCTAATCATTCCTAAACATATTAGGTCACGTAATAACATGTTTATGGGGTTAATTCATCCTAATCATCACCCAATTATCCAGTCTCTACATTTTTCCCCAATCTCAAGAACATGAACCCTAGAAATTTTTAAGATCATCAATGGTCATAATTAAATCCGATTTTGTTTCATAAAAGATATATTATCATCAGAATAATCACCTAAAAACAATTCTACATGCGATTCCACATCAAAATGTAAGTTTCTAATTCCAATTTAATGGGTTTTCATCAATCTCCCAAAAACAATGAAATTTTCATAAATGTCTAAGCATGGAAGAAACATTCAATGCAATTAACGTAATTAAACCACTTGCCTCTGATATATCTCTGAATTTGATGTTGAAGATTGAATTGTTCTCTCTCCCTCTGCAGAATTTCTCCTCTCTCTCTCTCTCTCTCTCTACAACTTCTTCTCTAAAGATGACAATGGTGGCTAGAGGTTGTCTTAGGAAACCCTAAACCTATTTCCAATAACTCACGTAGCCCATTAAGTCAATTAGTGTAGTTAGTGGGTTTAGTGGGTAAAGGTTAAGTCAGATTTTAATTCCTAATTTTCGTGGGTTTTAATTCCCAAAAATCCAAAATTACCAAACTACCCTTATACGTTGCCGGCATGACCTAAAAATGCCCCGGGACCCAAACTAAACCCCCGGCTAGTGTTTTCTGACTATTTCGACCCTTCCGGACGCGTTGGCGCACTCAAAAAGACCATACGGTTAATAGAATTAAAATTTACTTTTTAATTAAATAATAATATTCCTGACGCGACTGTCACACGCGTCTCAACAAAATTCCAAATTGCCGTATCTCAATCTCACTACAAGTTTCATAGTTCAATATTCATATATAGTCATATATACACATTATAATCAAATACCAACTCACATCTTGTTAGTATTTTATCGGGATTAATTCCCAAATTAATTCACATTTAATTTAATTAATCCCAAAAATCAATATCACGAAAATACGGGGTATTACAATGATGTGAGATGTTTTTAGTCTAATGAAGATAGCCCTTATACTCAAATCTCATGAGTGGTCCCGTTCAATACATTCATGGGATGTACCGATCACAATCCTCTATTGAATATCACACAAGTTCCTGAACCATCACACCAGTTTCCTATTGTTTGAAATAAAACTACTAGGAGTGCATCTCAATCGTTTCGATAGGATGACAAATTCCTATCTAGATTGTGAACTTTTCAGTAATGCTAGAACCAAAATTCTAATCTCCTTCTGATCAACCCAAAAGTCACATCACTAGGATTCCTACTAAGCTTTATTGATCGACATTTATATGAAATATTATATCTAAAGAAATATAAAGAATTCTTGTAACCATGATTATTATATCAAAATAAAATGACACACCTTTACTTAAAACTATATGTCGTACATGGTTTTAAGAATAAAACCCCAACATCCATACACTGCGATTACCGTCTGATCGCTAACCAGTTGAGTTGAGAAGATAAAGATTGAAACATGGGATGCTCGCCTCTCGGGATAAAGTAATAAAATTTTTTAAGGCCTTTAAATCGGTGTCACTCTACTAAGGAACTACAAGAGTCATATCAATGCCCTAGTCACATTGTCATCATCAATTGACATCGATCTAAAGAGGATAATTAAAGTTAAATATGTCATCCAACCAAGCATTAATGAGATAAAATCAATGCCAAATGTCATGCACATCGGGTAGTCTCCATCTCAGATATGGACCCCATCATGGAGAAAAAAATTCTTGTAAGATGACAAAGAGGCCCACAAATTGAAAATTCAGAGGGAAAAATTTACTGATAATCTTTCACATTCCCCTTGCTTAAGTGTATCCGTCCATATTAGGTAAAATAAATCCCCAATGAGATGAACAAAGGTATCTACGGATCTTATACAATAGAAAATTTTCTATCTTATAAGGCGATCTAACAACGTAACTGGTGGACTTTCAAAAAAAAGGATGAGATCCAATTCCTTCAAAAATGCCTTAAATGTTAGGAGTGCTCTCCCATCATCAAGTATCCGACCAATAACCTAAACCTTCTTATAAGTCCATGGAAATTTTCTTAATGGGACATGGATATTGTAGGACCTTTTCATATCATGCTTAGAACCAGAAGTTCTTAATCACTATCACCAATTACTTCACCAAATGGGTGGAGGTTAAGTTGCTAACTCACATGAGAGAGATCGATGTCAAATAATTTATATGGATGAACATCATTACTTGATTTGGCATCCCTAAAGCCTTAGTATCTCATAATGGAACCCAGTTCTACAACGATGAATTCAGGGTCTTCTGTTCAGAGTATGTGATATGAAATCACTATGCCTTATTGGTTTTCCCATAAAGTAATGGACCGGTAGAGATTACTAAGACTCTACTCACTAGGATCAAACAACAATTAGAGGATGTCAAAGGGTGATGGGTGAATGAAATCCAATCTAGCCTATGAGACTACAATATAACCCTTTGGTGGACAATAAGTAAACCCTTTAGGCCTTGGCATATGGAATGAAAGTAGTCATCCCTCTGTAGATTGGTGCACCAACAATCGGGTTGAAATTTCTAAGGATGTCCATGATAACGATCATTTGGCTTATTAACTTCATCTGGATGAAGAGTGAATATATTAGGCAATCATCCACCTTGCACCATATCAATAAGAGCTTGCCAAGTAACACGATAAAAAGATCAAGGTAAAAAACTTATCGGTGATTTGGTAGTTTGAAAGTGGCCCCCAGCTGGTAAGAAATTTCTAACAACCTTGTGTATTTTTCCATTGGGGTTGATGAAGTCCCTATGCCAATATATGCCCGCCATTAAAATTAAAATACCATTATTAGCATATGATGGAAATATGAGACAATTTAAAACTTTCAAACAATATAAGACACGTGAGAAGATAATATGAATAATCTCCTACAATACATAATCTTTAGTAGAAATCAAAAATAAATAACAACTCCAACAAAGTATAAATACAAATGTTAAATCATAAGGAACCCACCAATCCAAAGATATTTGTCTCATATAAAGTAATTGATAGAATGGAAAATTATACAATATGTGATGATATCGCCAAAGCCAAAGTCTGCACTCCATAGGGACAAAGTGACTTCTATCGTATTCCAACAAGTTTTCATTTTCGGGAGCGCCCATACACAAGGCTTATTTGTGTGGGTGGGGGTGTGGGGGTGTGGGGTTGGGGTTGGGGGGTTATATACTAGAAGATTAAATACATTCAGGAAATTTTAGGAAGAATTTAGAGCATGAAGAAAATTATTCTCTTCATCTTCTATATCATATAATTCTTCTCATTCAGATCACATACAAAATCTGCAAATGTATAGTGATGTGACCCACAAATTTTTTCTTTGAATATAATTCTTTTTGCTAAATTTTTTAATCGTGATCAATCGAAGTTCTTTAGGCATCAAAGTTTTTTTATAATATTAATCCCCATTAGTGCCATGGACAACCTGTCATATCTCATAAGTCTTAAGGGACAGGGGGAAATTTCACACCTCCTTTTTCCCCCTTCTCCATCTCTTCTCAAAGACGACTTGAGATGTCTTCCTCTTCTTATGAATATATGGGAGTAATGTCGTTAAATGAAAATTCCTCTTGGTATTGAATCGATTTGGTGTCCTCCGAATCAGTGGAGATTATGTAAGTAGGCAAATATGATTCACCCATATATACTCCCCTTGCCTAGACATTGAGAATGGGAGTAATTGTTGGAATTGAAGAATTTATGACCATTGAGTAATCGCCTGCTGTTACTTGAGGGCTAACTGTGAAATTCTTAACTGACACAATTTCCAGTTCATAGCCAATAGCAACCGTACAATGATATCTAAGTCCACAAGGAGTTGGTTGGTCCCAGACTTTCTTGAGGTCAACAAGGATGAATTCAAAATCTCTAAAAGCTTTCTCTTGTAATGAGGGTTTGCACCATAAAAACAAAGGATCATCAATATTAAATAATATTTTCAATAAAAGCCAATTAAATGGAAAAAAACCTACAAGGGGGTTCGATCTGCACATATATAGAAAGACTTGCATAGTTCTCACCATAGAGTTGTATAGAGAATACCAAGACTTTATATAAGTGTCTTTTAGGGACCTAGAAATCCAAGTTACCAAGTTACGAGACTTTGTTTTATTTGGAAATGGTATGTGCTGATCCAAGAGAAGTCCTTAAGTCATAGAAATACCTGATTTCATTCAAAACTAGGTTAGTCCCATAAATCTGGTCTATGGCGATTGTACTCATTACAATCTGAAAAAACTTCCCTTTTCTTTCTAATCATGTAAAATGAAGCACTTCTGCCAGTAAAAGAGGGATGGAGAAACGAACCCCCTTTTTTATATTATAATGACCGTCATAAATGCAACCTCGTCGTCAAGCAAGTCTCACATATTGACATAGTTTGGAATATTTTATTTAGCATGAAATGCCTCAAAGTCACTCGCCAAGGTCACTTCGTAATTCTCATATAACTAGGCATGGTTGGATAAATTCATAAAGATAAAGATTTCTTGAAAGTGTTTTCTCTGCAAATCAAACCAGAGAGAGATAAAGGAAAATGAGATTCGTACCTTTGGCTTCAAGTAAAGAGCTAAAGGAGTTTTTTTGAAACTCCTTATATTTTTTACCGTTAAAGGGCATTTAAAGTGACGATTATCATGCTCATGCACAATGAAGACCTAGGGGAAACAAACCTATGATGCACGAAACACTAAACATTTGGATTACGTGCGAATAATCTCATAATTGTGCTCCCACTAAAAGTTAAATGGAACGTTGTGACACCCCGCTTATAAAAATAGTGGGTGGCCATCCCCTTACATAAATAAAACAGGAATCTCATTTGGCTCATTCTTAACATCACCGTCGAATAATTAAATTAATTACTAATATCCTATTAAGTCCGGTGTCAAATTTTAAAACATAATTAAATTGTCGTACATAAATGCATTCACCACAAACCATCCAAAAAAGTAACTACACATTCACCATGTATAATGACTAAATACTGAAATAAACAATATCCAAATGACCTAATAAACCATTGGTATAAATCCAATACAATAATCCATCAAACTGAAATGAATAAAGATTGAATAACTAAATGTTTGATAATGAGCAACATGCCCGAATGACAATTGAATAAAATCCTATTTAGAATCAAGGAGATAGAAGCGTCTAATAAGATCCCTGCAAGTATCCACAGCTATTGCAGCACCATCTGATTGGAAGGAATGATAATGTTTAGCATCCCTCTGGCTGGGCACCTAAAAGTTTTCGAAAATTATTTTGATGCGGGTCAGAGCCCCAAACCTTTTGAAAATATTTTTCAAGGTTTAAATTACATTAATAAATATGTAATGAAATCTTTCTTATTTAAACTGGTGTTGTACTCCTATGAGAGAATCCTTACTCCTCATCTATAGTGCTCACCTAATGCATGTATTTTAATCACACTAGTTATACTACCCTGCCTAACTAGTATCAACATTTATCTTAGTCCCATACGCTACCATGTGTCCTGCGTGTACATTATTTTACTTTAAATTCTCAGTTAGCATTCACGTCCGCTTTAGAATTATAATTCTCAACTATAATTTATCATTTCATTTCGCATAGCTTTACTCTAGTTATTAGTTCAATATTCACACATTTATGTCATGCACCTGTATATATATTTTTATCACACTTATGTACGTATTTTCATACCACATCTAGTATAAATACATATATATCGCTCTCTATATGCATATAGTCGCAATCCCCATAGCATTACGTTGAGGAAGCAATCTCTAGTGTGTTATCCGACTCCAGGGATATATACCTCAACCTGGGCCACTGGGTCGGAATCTTGCCACCGAACTCAAATCGTAAACATAAAACTAGAGGCGGTTATAGGCATACATCCGTGGGTCATAACCATACCACATTATCCCACTAGACTCAAAAATCACATACATTGGTCATGCGACAGACCTATAACCTGGAAAATTGATCCTACACCTACTAGTCAATGCCAAGGTGGACCACCCACTATGCGCAACCTCCATCGATAGCATCTTGTAGAGCAGGTATGTTTCACATATATCAATCACACACACACACACACACACACACACACACACACACACATATATATATATATATGCGATAAAAATCGACTGATCGTGTCTATATCACTCATAACACTAGCCCATAGTCCCCGAGTTTAATCACAACTCCTGAATATATAGGTAATCCCTTACTTAATTGATACATATAATATATAATCTAGACACTAAACTATTTTTAATCATCCCGTATCACAATTCTAGCCGAATTTCCCACTAAATTCCGTTAATTAAATTCCAAGTGTTGTTCCTCCTTAACACCCATAATTTGATACCTCGAATTTATTCTTAACTAACCCAAGGTAATATAATAACCCCCATAATTTCCAGAAGTCTTAATATTTATTTACGGACCCTATATATTCACGAAAAGCCAAATGATTCCCGGATTTATTAAACAAACCAAATTATTTCTCACAGCAGGTCCGAATCGATTTGGCTTCCAGGCCCGAATCGATTCGCCCTTGAGGGTCGAATCGATTCGATTTTGGGCACATGCCTTGTTCATGTATCCAGTACGAGATTTCATCTTTTCTTATCCATCAATTCAATATGTATCATAAATTTAACCCAGGTATTTCAATTCCTATCAACTCCAAATATGATTCTACTATTTTTCATATTTAAATTCATTTAAACATAATCAAATTCAGGGGATTCAATACTCTAATCAAGAATTGCACAATTTCTCAATTTAATTACAAGAATTCACTAATCCTCAATCTTTTTTATTCAAGATCATATCTTTTTATTTGTATTAAAACTCAGAATTCATATGGAATAATTATCAATTCCAATTCTATTAAAATCATTCCCAAAATCCCATTTTATTCTATAAATTCCATCCAAAATTCATATTTTATTCACCAATTATAATATGAATAAAAACATGCATAAACCATTAAGCAAGTTTAAACACATGCCTTAGATAATTGTAGGCTCCAAATTTGCCTTTGTGAATCCTCTTGCACAAATTCCTAGCCCTAAAAAATGCTCCCAAATTCCTTCCCGAATTGCCTTTTCTTGATCTCCCTTTGTTTCTCCTTCTCTTTTCTCTTCTCTCTCACTTTTAGTCTCTTGGAAGTGTAGCGTGGCTACCCCTACCATCTCCCATCCCTTCTTATAATCTCAAACCTGAAATTAGGTTATTACCCAAGTGTAAAATGACCCGTATACCCATATACGAGTCCCAACAAGTCTAAAAAGCCCCTAAAATCCAATTACTACACCTAGGTACTTAATTTTGACTATTCCAACCCATTATGGATCATCCGTTCATTCGAAGTCATCATCTGAGTCACCTAACATCAATTTCCCATCTCATTCCTATCACGACCCTCCATGCATGTTTCTAATGAGATATCGTCAAATCTCGTCGATTTTACACACTTACGGTAATAACATTTGACATAATTTTATTTACTTAACTCACTAGTAAATATATTTTCAGATAAATATTAATCTTTTTCTCACTAATTAACATTTAGTCCTGTTATATCTCATTTAAATTATGTGCACACGTGTAATTTAAATTATCAAAAATAAATACTCAAAATGTTCAAAAATAATACTAAAAAATACGGGATGTTACAAATGCATGGTAATTAAAAAGCGTCTAATAAGAAAATCCACTTAATATGTGGATAATATGACAAGACAGAATTAGGTCGACGAGGCCTAAAGACCGATTACCCCAAGTTTGGGTGAAATTGAAAGGATTATGAGTCGGGTATGCCACATGGCATGGCATGTGAAACTTTGAAAATTGTAGCGATCTGGTTATATGGAGATCACGGAACAACTAAAGATGAATCGCCAGTGATAATAATAAATATGACCAGATGCAGTCGAAACACAACTTAACTGCTTCAGTAATAAGATCAAAGATAGAGGCCGCCTGCCATAATAAATGTCTTATAATATAATTCATGTGATTAGAATTATTATATCTGTAAATATGATAACCTTAATGACCAAATGGGATATAACACATCATCGTACCTATGACTTAAACTCTCAACTAGCAACCCTAACACTCCAAGTTGTCTTCCTCTTTACTTGAAACTTATAAAACCTTTCTCTCATTTACTCGTGGACGTAGGCAAATTCATCTTCCAAACCACGTATATCTTTGTGTTCCTTTGCTGATTTGCACTCATATTTGTGTTGAAACTGATATTAAGTGTTATTGTAAGAATGACATCCCTTACACTTAAAATAGACATTACATACTTTTATAGGCTTAATTTTATTTATTTTATCCTCCAAGTTATTATTATACTTATCAAAATATTAAGTAATTAATGATTTTTAATAGGGTCGGATAATATCCAATCCGACTTAAATCCATTGAGAGTCGAATATGAATCATAATATTCAAGATCCTATATATGATATGAATCTGATTTGATTAGATATATTCTTATTAAACACATATGAATTAATCTAGATCCAACCCATATTCGATTTCTAGACTAGTAGCATCACTACATTCCAAAATGCCTATTTTAAAAAAAGGACCATTTTCATTTTCGGGTACGTTTGTTCTCACTTATTCTTGATTAGGTGCCATATTCATTATTAGAATTTTAATACTATCTTAATTTATATCATTTTCAAAAAATTCTAAAATTCTAAAATTCTAAAAAATAAGAAATAAATAATATTCTCGAAATAAAAAACCTTACTATTTGGTATATAAAAAAGGTATTATTTAGAATAATGAAATGGTTTTATTATTATTGTTTTACAAAATAGTTTTTTTCTTAACTTTATTTTAATTTTTTTTTATAAATAACGTCCATTACAAAGTATAATATTTATTTTTAAAATATTAAGTTAAAAAAAATTATATAATAAAAATGTTTTACAATTTTTTTTAAATCTTTCCACTTTTAAAAACAAATCCATTTGTATAAAAATGGCCTTCTGCCCCTCTTTACAAATAACACCGATTTTGTTTTTTAACAAATAAACTGATTTCATTTTTTTCTCTAAACAAAATTGATTTTGTTTTTCCCCTTTTTAACAAATAAAACCATTTTGGCCCCCTTTTTTAACAAATAAAACTGATTTGTAAGAAAGTTAAAAAAATGATCTTGTGTTTTTTATTTGACGTTATTTTTATTGAATTAAAGCTAGACTTTTTTTCGAAAAACATAACTTGATGTAACTATTTTTGTTTTAAAGAAAATGCATTTTCCATTTCATAAATAAAAGAAATTTTTTGAACGTTATTGAATGTACCAATTAGCTTCTGGATGTTATTGGATACACCAAATTTTTATTCAATTTTTTTGTATATTATATTCATGTAACACCCTGTATTTTTAATGATTTTTATATCAGGATTAATTAAATTAAAATGGGAAATTGATTGGACATTAATCCAGATTAAAATAAATATTAATTAGCGAGACTAGTGTTAATATTTGTTTGTATGCATTATATTGAGTATTACTTAGTGAACGAGTAATAATTAGTAAGAATGCACTATGATTGTCGTGACTGAGAAATACGACAGTTACGGTAATTTAGTCAAGACGCAAGTGTTTGTCATGTCAAGAGCTATGAAATAAAATTTGATTTAACTATGGGTCATCTAAATGGTCATTTCGAGTACGCCGGTGTGTTCAAAAGTATCGAGATAATAAAAAAAAGTGTACTCGAGGGTTTGAATTGGGTCCCAGAGCATTTTTAAGCCAAATCGGCACCCCGAGAGGGTATTTCGGTCTTTTGGATTTTTAAGGTAAAGGGGCCTACGAGTTTTCTAGAGTTATATCATCAGGTAGGTTGAGGTTGATAGTGTTAGAAGTTCAAAAATCAAAGAGAGGCCACTAAAGGAGGAAGGAGAGGAGTTCCAAGGCTTCCCGCACTATTTTTTGCACCACCACCACCACCAGAGTGTAGATCGGGAGGAGAGGAAGAAAACCCTAACACATTTCTGTAGAAATGAGACCTGCAATTCCAGGCAAGTGTTTATCTTGCATTTACTTTAAGCATGTTATAATACCTATGTAGTGTAGGGTTTGATTTACACGTTTTTAGAAGATTTAATGTGAATTTAGGTGGGTATAATCCCTTATGTTCCTTTATGTTAGTAACACGAAATCAGAGGGTTTAGGATGATTGATATGAATGAAATCTTGGTTTCTTGCTGAACACACTTTAAGAACAAATAAACTAGGATTTTATACATTTCTAGAAGATAACCGATTCTTGGATATAAATCTAGATGACTTACCGTTAGATTTACGTTAGAAATCATCTCTATGCACTTATATAATGTTTAGTGTTGTTCGTTGAAAGTTTGGTGAAGAATCATGAATGTTTGATTAGTGAAAATTGAAGAATACATAACTGCGTAGAGAAAGTAGCCACCTGCACATTTTCGAATAAATTCGGCTCCTTGGCCGAAATGATTTGGCTAGGTAATCGATTCGGGTTAAGCCCGAATCGATTTGGTTTGCCCATGTTTGTTTTATTTCCCTTATTAAGCCCTTAAACTATGATTTATAAATTTGGAAACTTATGGGACATCCTTAAAATATAATGAGGGGTATATTGGATAACAATAGCCATTGGTAGGTTTGAGACTTAGTCACATTTGAGAAAATTTAAGCTTAAGAATAAAGTTGGGCTTAATTGGTAACATAATGGATTAAAGAGAATGAGAAAGGATTACGGAGAGGGAAATTTGAACCTATCATGTTGACCAGTAGAGTATAAGTGAATTTGCTACTGAAACGACTTAAGGGGGTAACAAGGACCCTCTAGGTAAAGAATAATGCTCGTGAAGAGTATGATAGAGATTTAAAGTCATAAATTGATAGTACGTTGAGTATTCGAGAGATATATATCACGTACGGATTATATTTATAAGTTGTGTGTATACCTATACGGACTCGATTATAGGTTGTGTGTATAACCATACATATTATATTTATCGATCGTGTGTATACCTATATGCGACATATGGATAGGTTGTGTGTATAACTATTATGTACTTTCTTATGTGTGTAAACATACCTACATTACCTGTTATCACGGGAGGCTTCCCGTCGTGGAGATCATATCCTGATGAGACCATTGAGGGGGGGGGGGGTTAGACTTGTGCCTCAGAATTAGGGGTGGGCGCGGTCCGGTCCGGTCCGGGTTTTAGCCAATTTTAGGATCGGACCGAATTATTCGGTCCTATATATTGCTAGAATGAATTTGGACCGAATAATTCGGTTAACCTATTTTATCGGTCTAGGTTAATTTCAGTTCGGTTCGGTTAAAAAATCGGTCCACATTTTATGTATTAGATGATTTTTCTAAACATAAAATTTCATATACTGCTTATTATAGGGTTGAAATAATTTTAAGGGTTGTTTGCAACAACTCTAAGAGTGTTTGTTTGGAATGATAAAGTGATGTTTTGAACTTTAAAAAAAATTTAAGTGCTGTTTTTAGGAACAAGTGCTATTTTTTTACAATTTTTAAGTGCTGTTTTTTCCACATAATGTGCATTTAAGTGCTGATTTTTCAATATCTTGTGCATTTTTAAGTGCTGATTTTCCACATTATGTGCATTTTTTCAAGTGCTGTTTTTTTCGAACAAAAGGGGCAATTTTTAAGTGCTGTTTTTTTCAGAACAGGGCAGTTTTTTTCGAACAAACAGGGCAGTTTTTTCAAAAAACAGCCCTTAAAACATCCAAAAAACAGCCCAAATTGTGCATTAATCTAAATTATTAAAATATTACATGTCCACGAGCAAACTTAAATTCAATATTACATAGAAGTCCCACAGAATTAAAATAAAAAAAACAGCAAAAGTACAAAAAGAAAGTTGTATTCCTCGACTCCAAATGGTGCCTCAATCCACCACAATAGTTGAACTGGATGACTTGAATTATTCTCCCAAAATTTTTAGCAAAAACAATACAAAAATCAATTAGTAAATAATGGTAATGAAAAAAAGTAAGAAACATTTAAATAATAGAAATGTAATAAATTAATAATTACCCGCATCAAGGTTTTCCAATTCTTGAATTTCATCCATGGCATCTCGAACATTGATGGGTTTATATGAAGACTTTAGCCAATTTTGTGAACAAACAAGTGCTTCCACCGTCTTAGGTGCCAATGAGCTACGAAAAGGATCAAGCAAACGACCACCCGTACTAAATGCAGATTCCTAGGCAAAGGTAGATACGGGAATAGCCAATACGTCCCGTGATATAAGAGATAGGACTTGGTACTTAGTTTGATTGTTTTTCCACCAACTAAGAACATCAAACTTGGTATTTTCCTCTTCACATGCTTCCAACAAATACTTCTCAACCTCCGATTTAGCCCCAAAATTATCTTCCCCCTCTAAATGCCTTTTAAATTGAGATGTTAAAAATGTACGACCATCCTCATCGTCATCAACCCCCACCCCATTTTTCGATTGATTAACATTGTTTGGAAATGGGCGTGATGAATTATGACCATCGTACCAATTAAATAAATGAATTAGTACATCTTTAACCCTTCTTGATAACTCAATTCCCATGACACTTCCATATAACTCACTAAAGCAAAACTCAACATACTTTAACTTGTATCGTGGATCAAGAACAATTGCAACAAATAACAAGAAGTTAATTTTCTCCACATTCCAATATTTTTCAAATTTTGCTTGCATATTCTCCGCCATTGACGATAGAAAGTATTCACCATGATTTTTCAAATGCGACAGTTTGCTTTGTATAATGACGAGTTCGTGAAAAAAAGAATTGGAAGTAACATACAACGAACCCGAAAACTTCAATGTTGCATTATAAAATATTTTAAGAAATCTCACAAAAGTATTTGATTTCTCCCAATCCTCACTATTAGGAGGTCCCAACCTCTTTCCCCCTAACGCTCTCCCATCTCCATCAATGTCATCCTCTACACCAAAGTAAGGCAAGTAATCACCATCATCGGTCTCCATTCGTTTGAATGCTTTTTCAAATTTTTTTGCCACCTCCAACATCATATATGTTGAGTTCCATCTCGTTGGAACATCAAGACATAACAAACTATTAGATTCTATCTTTTGCTTCTCACAACATTTTTAAAATTTTACCAATCTAGATGGTGATGATTTCACATACTTCACGGCCCGACGCACTTTTGCAATTGATTCATCCATCTTCTTTAAACCATCCCCAACAATGAGATTAAAAATATGTGCACAACATCTCATGTGCAAATACTCATGATCTAAAATGGTACCATTCCAATCTTTTGTGCTTCTCCTCAAATAATTAATGGTACCATTGTTGGAACTAGCATTGTCTACTGTGAGGGTGAAAATGCTATGAATCCCCCATTCAATTAAACAATCCTCAACAACTTGCCCAATCACTTCACCCTTGTGACTTTGGACTTGACAAAAGTTTAAATTTTTTTTGTGGAGTTTCCATTCCTTATCAACGTAGTGCGCGGTGAGACACATATAATTCACATTTTGTATCGATGTCCATGTATCCGTGGTTAAGAAAATCTTTTGACCCTTCAATTCTTTTTTTAACCTTTTCTTCATATCCACATATATGTTTAGGCAATCACGTGCAATCGTTTTACGACTAGGGATTGTTAGCTTTGGTTGTGCGAGGGCCATAAACCTCCTAAAGCCCTTATTTTCAACAAACTTAAATGGTAGCTCATCAATTATTAGCATCTCGGCAAGTCCATGCCTACATGCATCCGCATTAAATGGTATAGCTATAAGGTTTGGAGTTGGATCGCTTCCATACGTTTCTTTTTTTGGCACAAAATCAAGTGTTTGTTGTCCCTTTTCATCTAGCTTATCCTTATTATAAGGATACTTCTTACAAAAAGGGGTATGATTTTTCATATTCTTAGTGCCATTTTTTTTAGAATCGCACGCATAAGAAATGCCACAATAGTTACAAATAGCCCTAGGTTTTTTAGGATCATTATTTTTGTGGAAATGATACCATACCGATGATGCATTTTTTCGTTTGTGCGGTGATGAAGGATTGGTCGGAGAAGGGGGTTTCCTCGGAGACCCAGCATGTATTGTAGCATTTGCTTGACCTCCACTTATTCCATCAATTTAAGCAACACAACGACATTTAAAAAAAATCAAAAATAGGTAGTTAAATTTGCAATGAAAAAAAAATAAAAGTAACACAAGCAGTTGCTAACTTTCTAAAAAAAATAGAAGTAACACAAAAAATAGAAAACTACATGAAAAAAAATAAAAAAAAAACATACGCAGATTTTTTAATAATAAAATAAGTCTCATTTCATTTATACATAATGAACATCATCTGATTTCATTTAATACATAAAAAAAAATTAGTCTAACAAAGTAGAACAGAGTCAAATACCTACAAGGCTAAAAATTTGCACAGAAAAGAAAAAAAAAATAGTCTAAAAAAAAAATTCATCAACTGATTTCCTACAAGGCTACATCTACAAGTCAAATACCTGATACATCATACATGGACAAAAAGTAGAACAAACAACAAAGTAGAACAAATCAGATTTATAACTGATTTGTAAACAAAGTAGTAGAGCAGTTTGTAAACTAACAAAGTAGCAGAACAAAGTAGAAAAAAAACGAAAAACATATCAAATTAGTTTGTTTACTTCATAGAACAAAGTGGAAAAAAACTAGAACAAAGTGGAAAAAAACGCAGTAGAACAAACTGATTTGTGTGAATGAAAGTGGAAAAAAAAAGCGCAGTAAACAAAGTGGAAAAAAAAACACAGTTGTTTGTTCTACCTGATTTGTTAAAAAACGCAGTTGTTAAAAGAAACGCAGTTGTTAAAAGAAAAAACAAAGTGGAAAACGCAGTTGTTAAAAGAAAAAACGCAGTAAACGAAGTAGAACAAAAAATGCAGTAAACAAAGTGGAAAAAAAAACGAACAAATCAAATACCTGATTTGTCTCCGTCGGCGCCGGTAGTGCAGCATCTGCATCGCGAGGTGGTTCCATCTGCATCGCGAGTAGTAGAGCCGTTAAGAGAGAGAGACAGAAAGAGAGAATGTTTATGTTTGGGTGAATGAAATGAAATGAATTAGGGTTGAGTTGAGTGAGTTAGTTTTCTTCTAACTTATGAATTGGGTTTTAAATGGGCCGACTAAGACTCAACCCAAGTAACTTAAGTTCTACTAATATATATATATATATATATAAAATAAGTTGTGTTGTAAAGAAATGGGTCGGTCCGGTCCAGACCGAATTTAATTATGAGTAAACCGAGACCGACCCGAAAAATCGGGTTAGTGTTTTTTGGACCGGTTTAGGACCGAATTAAAAAAATACCGAAAATATAGGGTCGGTCCGGTTCGGTTCAATCGGTCCAATCGGTTCGGTCCATTTTTGCCCACCCCTACTCATAACATATAACCTAGGTACGGGCTATCTGAGTGTATGATAGTTTTGATGGTAAATTGGGCACGTTAGGTGTGTGCGTGGCCCATAGACTTGGATGTGTGGGATATTCTATCCATTTCTTTATTTAGTCCATGTTTTTGCTCACATGTTAGTTACTTAGTATGATTTTCTTAGAAAAATTCGAAAATTTTAAAAAGATTTTTTTTTTCTGTTTTCTCCTTTTTTGGGCCTTTTGCCTTTGTTTCCGATGATAAATTTCAATAATTTCCCGATCCAATAGACAACCCAATGATGCATGTTCTCGATTTTAGAAGTTATTAGACTTTAGTCTCCATTATTGATATTATGAATAACTTCATGAATTAAACTTTAATCCCATGAGCACATGCACTTTCCTTGTTTTATTGATTTGGTTTAAGATTTTTATAACTCGGTAATATTTTGTTGCATTGTATATACTTACACCGAGTAAGCTTTGTACCTTTAGTCGTTTGTGAGTGTATACAATATTCTTTACTCATTGAAAATGTTGAATTCGTCGGTAATCTCACTATTCTTTCATTTGATCGTTTATTAATTGAGTTCATACTTGAAATGTGTTACTTGAGCATGATTTTCATATATTATTTTGACTCGAGCATTGCGTAAACTTTTAAAAATGATCATAGGCATTCTTTGTTATATCACCCATATTGACCTTGACCTCACCCTTATATGTTTACCCTCGTTAACCCCTTTGAGCCTAAATATAGCCTTTCATTTCATAACCCCAATCCCATAACCAACTCTAAATTGGAGTTTTAGCCCATATATACACCTTACATACCTTTGTTTGGTTTGTTACTTGGGATTGAATGATGTTGTTATGATGTCGGTTGAAATTTAGGCATATGAGAGTTTGAAAAGTAAAAAGAAAGAAAGTAGTGAAAAAGTGAAGAAAAAGAGAAAAAGAGAAAGAAAATCTTTTTGAAAATTTTGAATTTTTCTAAGAAAAGCATACTAAGTAACTACCATGTGAGCAAAAATAGGGACTAAATAAAGAAATGGATTTAATCCCACACTCCTAACTTAAAACTTGAAATTGTCCTCAATGTAAATTAAGAACCAAGCAAAGAGAGGAAAATAGCGATATTACCCAAAATTGGAGCGATCCCCATAAGAATAAGTCCAAAGAATCTACAAAACAAGTTAGTACCTAGCATAGAAAAAACAAATAACAAAAAGTTAACTAATTACAATAGACTAAATTACAAATGGGAGAAAAATATAAAAAAGAAAGAATAAAAAGCTAACTATATACAACCTACTATTTAGGCTTCACACTAACTATACACTAGAAGTCTAAACAGTTGAGGGCCCACCGTGAAAACGATTTGACTTTGGAGGATAGCCGATGTACCATCACATACAAGCATGCCTTCCGAAAAATATGAATTATGTTTTAACAATGGAAGGCATGTGTAAGGCGTAAGAAAGGAACCATAGCCAATTAAAATTTTTGGCAGGATGATGGGGGGTTTGGATTGAACGGGTGACAAAAACAAGTGGGGTCCTAGAAAAGACGAATATCCTCCCAATGATTTTGAAGTTGGCATGGGAGGCGATGCACACAAAGGCAAAGATGCGATTGTGGAGGGCGACTCGAGCAAGTACTCCTCATCGGCGATAGGGTTTAAAACATTAAAGTTTGAAACCAAATCGTCGGGTACTTGTGACGATGTGGTAATAGAGAATAAAAATGGGGATGAAAGAAATTCAAACTCTTGAGATGAATCATCATCGCATGAAGATTGAATTTCGAAGGAAATAATATCATTCTCAATGAAATGTTCTTCTTTGGGGGCCAAAGAAGAAATCATTTCATTGCAAATAGATATTACGTCATTTTCATTTTCACTTTCAATATCTATTACGCAATGGGCAAAGTCTAGAATGGCTTGTTCCAAAGTAGGCACAAGTACCTCATTTGGTTCAAAACATTCCTCGACCTCAAAAGTCTCAGAAGTAAAATCGTCGTCGGACTCAAATAATAAATCCAACTCATGTTCCCACGAACAATTTTCTTCCCGATAACGAGTTTCAATTTTCTCATTTTCATACATACGCAAGCCCTCACCGAATGTCATAGGTCGAGGTACGGATGCATGAAAATGGGAACTTTGAAAATTTCCATCGGACTTAAACGAAACATCATTATGATAGGAATTTTGAAAAATATTCGAATTCGTTTCAAAATTCCTATTATAAGGAGGTAAAGGCCCAAAATCATTGTCATCATCATCATCAAAATTCCAATAACCTAAATTTTGACTTTCGTTATACTCGCCCAAAGTCATATTTGAATTTGGTGTACTTTGGGATTCTAAGTACTCACGGAAAGTCATAGGTTTGCGAGAATTTTGAGAATTATAACAAGGATTACCGAAAGAATTGGAATAAGACATGCTTACCCCAAAAAATGGCTCAAGTGGCGAATTCCACAAAGTAAGTGCGCACGAAAAGAATTCGAGTGTTTCTAAGTGCTCAAATGTGAAAGTCCTACAAAATATTAGCAAATAATACAAATAGAAAGAAAATACTATGAAATACTAAATCAAATAAAGTCTAAAACAAACTCATCCCCGGAAACGACGCCATTTTGATAGCGCGCGCGAGAGGTGTGAGCGTGTAAAGTGCACAGTTGTTGTTTTATGTCTCGCCGCGACTATACAAACAAACCTAAGTTACTACTACACTTGCGGGGCAAGCACAACGGTAAGTCGGGTATAGAAAATCCACGGGGACAAGTTGTTAGAATTTAAGTGATTTAATATTCTGAGATAAAAAGGAAAAAAATAATTACAAACTAAAAGAAAAGATGCATAAATGGGAAATGTTATTCTAGGCAAGGCTATTGAAACTAGGTTATGAAAGCGAGTAAAACTATAAGTTGCGTCGAATATCCCTCACCCGGGTTAATTTGTATAAAATGGTTACATGGGTTGACGAGTTATTACAAATGCGTCTCGTTTCGACATTTAATTAAACCAAGGGTTGTCACGCCCCTAAATCATCATAAAAGCCTAATAAGATTTTGGCGTCAACAAATATCCCGGAAATTACGCATGAAAAGTCGTAAGCACGGGACATACATGATATGCCCCATCAAATCTCCTAGGCGCAATAACTAGGACAACGCACCCAAAATAAACCCGAAAACACTATCACCAAGCCAAGCAACGCGTTAACCCGAGTGAGTTCCATTCAAACAAAACCTAGTTTAAATTACCTAGAAAGCATGTTAAAAATGCGGTAAATAAACGCAATAAAGAAACGCGGTAAAACTATACTAGAAAGCGTGTAAATCAAAGCATGTAAACTAATTAACAAAGCATGTAAACCTAATTAACAAAGAAAGAAATAATGAAAAACAACTATATTAATGGAGAGGGTAATGAATAGTCAACTTACATACCAAAAAGGGTGTCAATCCTAAGAGAAATGAAGAAGAACTAACCGAAATCACCCAAACCATAACCTATTCTAAGATAAAATCGTATATACTGTTATTACAACCACAATTGCTTTATATACTAAGATGGAATAAAAATAGAAAAGAAAAGAAATGCCAAAATATCTCCTGAAAATAGGGGATCGATCGATCGACAAAAAGGGTCGATCGATCGATCAAGGCCAATTTTTAGCTGCAGAGAAGGATCGATCGATCGATTAAAATGGTCGATTGATCAATCAAGCAGGGGTGAGCCAAGCAGCAGCTTCTGCATTCTTTTATTCTCTTTTCCTCCTCCTCTTTTGGTTCATTATTTTTCCCTCCGCTGAAATCGCCGTGACTTCTTCATACGGACTCGGAATCGCGTACCGTTCGAGGCCACGCGAAGCTAGCGAGGAGGGCTACAACTTCCATGAGATGTCGGGCCAGATGCTCAAGCTATGAAAAGTCTAAAATGCTCTTAAACGTGCAATTGCATACGGAACTTCACCGGAATGCGTCTGAACTCCATACTTAGTACCTAAATACCTACAAAAGTCTAATTATACCTCATATAGCATGTTAACAATATAAACCGAGGTTGTCTGGTTAACGAGCTTAAATATAGAGATTAAGGCACCCGCGGGGGATAAAATGTGTAGGTTCGAAGGATGAAATACGCAATATTTGCGTATTATCACACCCCCTAACTTACACATTGCTAGTCCCTAGCAATGAAATAGGATGCAACAAGAACTACAAGCAAACCAAAAGTAGGAGATAGTACAAAAGTATGGTATAAAAGAAAAAGGCCACTTTCGCGGGCGATTCGATTGCATTTAGCGTATGCAATAAGCTGTTAAATCCCTAGGTCACCCTAGTGGACGAGTGTCGTCTCGTGAGGGTTTTCAGGGATGGTACCCACAAACATCACATGGTTTCCTCAAAATATGTCCAAACCAACATGCGACAAGCCCAATAATGGCGAAAAGGATTTCATACACATTATTAACACATTGAATGAATTCAAACAAAAGTCCAAATCATTAACATTATAGAATGCACCTTATAGAATTGAAACCTCAAAAAATGGGAGGAGAGTGAGCACATGAAAAGTATGATTTGGCGAAAAACTTATATAAATCGGATAAGCGTTAAAGCAGGCATATATTCAATCCTTACGGGCATTACACTCATCAAGCGAATTCACTCAAAACAGGGAGGTAACACACGGAACATGCGGGCTAAAGAGTAAATGTAAATGGAAACTAGGCCGCACACATGTCACAAAAGAAGAATGCTATATATAAAATGAAAAACTGTAATCTCAATGAAAGGATACCGCACACTAAAAGAGGCGAAATGCATTTTCACAGATTATCAAAACTATTATGACTTTCAAATTACATTAACCTAAGATCACATAGGACTTTAATAGGATTGTAATGTAGGTTAGGCTGGGGTACGAAATGAAGGAAAGTATGTACGGATTCAAAGTGTTCGGGATGAAAACTCGGGATAATGGGAAAATACGAGCAATATCAAAATTGGAAAACAAGTTCCAAAAAGGCATTAGATAAATCATCAGGGAGAGTAATCAAAGCTTATTGAACTATATACAACATTTATAACTTTCTCTTTCTTTTCTTTTCTTCTTTTTCTAATTTTTTCTTTTGTTTTCATTTCTTTTTGCTTTCTCTTTTTCTTCACTTTTTCACTGCTTTCTTTCTTTTTACTTTTCAAACTCTCATATGCCTAAATTGCAATCGACATCATAACAACATCATTCAATCCCAAGTAACAAACCAAACAAAGGTATTCAAGGTGTATATATGGGCTAAAACTCCAATTTATAGTTGTTTATGGGATTGGGGTTATGAAACGAAATGCTATATTTAGGCTCAGAGGGGTTAACGAGGGTAAACATATAAGGGTGAGGTCAAGGTCAATATGGGTGATATAACAAATAATGCCTACGATCATTTTCAAAAGTTTACGCAATTCTCGATTCAAAACAATATATGAAAATCATGCTCAAGTAATACATTTCAAGTATGAACTCAATTAATAAACGATCAAATGAAAGAATAGTGAGATTACCGACGAATTCAACGTTTTCAATGAGTAAAGAATAGTGTATATATTCACAAACGAAGAAAGGTACAAAGCTTACTCGGTGTAAGTATATACAATGCAACAAAAGATTACCGAGTTATAAAAATTTTAACTAAATCAATAAAACAAGGAAAGTGCATGTGCTCATGGGATTAAAGTTTAATTCATGAAGTTATTCATAATATCAATAATGGAGACTAAAGTCTAATAACTTCTAAAATCGAGAACATGAATCCTTGGGTTGTCTATTGGATCGGGCAATTATTGAAATTTATCATCGAAAACAAAGGCAAAAAGCCCCAAAAAGGAGAAAAAGAAAGAAAATCATTTTGAAATTTTTGAATTTTTCTAAGAAAAGCATACTAAGTAACTAACATGTGAGCAAAAACATGGACTAAATAAAGAAATGGATAGAATATCCCACACCCCCTAACTTTAAACTTGACATTGTCCTCAATGTAAATTAAGAACCAAGTCAAAGAGAGGAAAATAGCGATATTATCCAAAATTGGAGCGATCCCCATAAGAATAAGTCCAAAGAATCTACAAAACAAGTTAATACCTAGCATAGAAAAAACAAATAACAAAAAGTTAACTAATTACACTAGACTAAATTACAAAGGGGAGAAAAATATAAAAAAGAAAGAATAAAAAGCTAACTGTATACAACCTACTATTTAGGCTTCACACTAACTATACACTAGAAGACTAAATAGTTGAGGGTCCACCGTGAAAACGATTTGACTTTAGAGGATAACAGGTGTACCCTCACATACAAGCATGCCTTCCGAAAAATATGAATTATGTTTTAACAATGGAAGGCATGTGTAAGGCGTAAGAAAGGAACCATCGCCAATTAAAATTTTTGGCGGGATGATGGGGGTTTGGATTGAACGGGTGACAAAAACAAGTGGGGACCGAGAAAAGTCGAATATCCTCCCAATGATTTTGAAGTTGGAATGGGAGGCGGCGCACACAAAGGCAAAGATGCGATCGTGGAGGGCGACTCGAACAAGTAATCCTCATCGGCGATAGGATTTAAAACATTAAAGTTTGAAACCGAATCATTGGGTACTTGTTCCGGTGGGATAATAGAGAATGAAAATGGGGATGAAAGAAATTCAAACTCATGCGATGAATCATCATCGCAAGAAGTTTGAGTTTCGAATGAAATAATATCATTTTCAATGAAATATTCTTCTTTGGGGGCCAAGGAAGAAATCATTTCATTGCAAATAGATATTATGTCATTTTCATCCTCACTTTCAATATCTATTACGTAATGGGTAAAGTCTAGAATGACTTGTTCCAAAGTGGCACAAGTACCTCATTTGGTTCAAAACATTCCTCGACCTCAAAAGTCTCGGAAGTAAAATCATCGTCGGACTCAAATAATAAATCCAAATCATGTTCCCACGAATGATTTTCTTCCCGATAACGAGTTTTAATTTTCTCATTTTCATACATACACAAGCCCTCACCGAATGTCATAGGTCGAGGTGAGGATGCATGAAAATGAGACTTTTGAAAATTGCCATCGGACTTAAACGAAACATCATTATGATAGGTATTTTGAAAACTATTCGAATTCGTTTCAAAATTCCTATTATAAGGAGGTAAAGGCCCAAAATCATTATCATCATCATCATCAAAATTCCAATAACCTAAATTTTGACTTTCGTTATACTCGCCCAAAGTCATATTTGAATTTGTTATACTTTGGGATTCTAAGTATTCACCAAAAGTCATAGGTTTGCGAGGATTTTAAGAATTATGACAATGATTACCGAAAGAATTTGAATAAGACATGCTTACCCCAAAAATGGCTCGAAGTGTTAGATTCCACAAAGTAAGTGCGCGCAGGAAAATTCGAGCATTTATAAGTGCTCAAATGTGGAAGTCCTGCAAAATATTAGCAAATAATACAAATAGAAAGAAATGCCATGAAATACGAAATCAAATAAAGTCTAAAACAAACTCATCCCCGGCAACGACGTCATTTTGATTGCATGCGAGAAGTTGTGGTCGCGTAAGGCCACAGTCGTTGTTTTCTGTCTTGCCGCGACTATACAAACAAACCTAAGTTACTACTACACTTGAGGGGCAAGTACAACGGTAAGTTGGGTATCGAAAATCCACAGGGACGACTTGCTAGAATTTAAGTGATTTAATATTCTGAATAAAAGGGAAAAAGGTGATTACAAACTAAAAAGTAAAAGATGCATAAAAGAAAATGATTAATCTAGGCAAGGGAAAATGAATCTACATTAAGAAAGCGAGTAAAAATATAGGTTGCATCGAATATCCGTCACCCGGGTTAATTTATATAAAATGGTTACATGAGTCAACGAGTTATTACAAATGCGTCTCATTTCGACAGTTAATTAAATCAAGGGTTGTCACGCCCCTAAATCCTCATAAAAGCCTAATAAGATTTGGCGTTAACAAATATTCTAGAAATTGCGCACGAAAGGTCGTAAGCACGGGACATACATGATATGCCCCGTCAAATCTCCTAGGCGCAATAACTAGGACAACGCACCCGAAATAAACCCGTAAACACCATCACCAAAGCTAAGCAACGCGTTAACCCAAGTGAGTTCCATTCAAACACAACCTAATTTAAATTACTTAGAAAGCATGTTAAAAATGCGGTAAATAAAGCGGTAAAGAAACACGATAAAACTACACTCAAAAGCACGGGAAGAAAGCACGTAAACCTAATTAGAAAACATGTAAATTATCTAGAAAATAAGAAATGAAGGAAATACAAACTATATAAATGGTAGGGAAGATGAATAGTGTAACTTACAACCCAATTGGGTGTCAAACCAAGAAGAATCAAAGTCAAACTCTTCAAATCCCACAAACCCTAAGCTAAAAACGAACCTAAAACTATCTAAATTTGTCCACCCTACCTAATATCTAAATATTACAACAAAAATTATATTTATAGTAAGTGGGAATAAAAGAAAAGAGAAAAGAAAATAAGGCAAAATATCTGCAAAAAATAAGGGATCGGTCGATCGATCTATCAAGGCAAAATTTCAGCTTTACAGAAATCGATCGACCAAAAGGGACGATCGATTGATCAAGAAGGTCACAGCCAAGCAGCAGCTTCTGCATTATTTTCTTCTCTTTTCCTCCACCTCTTTTGGTTCATTATTTTCTCTTCCGCTAGAAACGTCGTAACTTCTTCATTCGGGATCGGAATTTCTCACCATTCACGGCCACGCGAAGCTAGCGAGGAGGGCTACAACTTTCGTGAGATGTCGGGCTAGATGCCCAAGCTGTGGAAAGACTAAAATTCCCTTGAACGTGAGATTGGTACGAAACTTCATCGGAATGCGTTCGAACTTCATACTTAGTACCTAAATACCTACAAAAGCCCAATTATACCTCATATAGCATGTTAACAATATAAACCGAGGTTGTCTGGTTAACAGGATTAAATATAAAGATTGAGGCATTCGAGGGGGCTAAAATGCGTAGGTTCGGAGGATGAATTACGCAATATTTGTGTATTATCACTTACCATATAGTCATACCAAGTATATGAGGTATAGTTGAGATAAAAATGTCACGTCTAGACGGTAGTGAAGAAATGCATGGGGAATAGGGTGTTTGGGCGCCCTAATTAGTTGTATCCTCAATAACATTCACGAGGAGGAAACGTGGAAACGTATGAATGAATGTAAATGTATGGATAAATTTAAGGCATAACTAGAATGAGACAAAGGGGTAACGAAGTTGCTTAGTGCGCAAGGTGTATCACCAGAGAGCGAGGAGTAGACAGAAAAGAGGCAATTATAGGGGGGAAGTACAAGGAATGTACATTGTAGATTTTTTAGAATAATCAACTGTTACTCGGTGCAGAGGAGTAATATGACGAGAGTTACGTCATAACAAATTAAAATATTTTAAAGCCTGATGCGAATTATCGGGTATAATTGTAGATGTTTTCCATGAAGGAAGTTATACGATTTAAAAAAGGGGGGAGTGGCACCTAGAGAGGTGGGGACCTTTCCAGGTATAGTGGTAGCCGTTATAATGTAGGCTCGTCGCATTGGACTATTCTTTGAAGAAGTGTGACATGTTGCTCAGTCACCAGGGAGAAACGTGAAGTAAAAGTTTGGAATATTTCAGAATAAGGTTATTAGGGTGGACTGACTACTAGTTTGAACGGAAAGGTATAAACCGTCGAGAAAAAGTGTACCATTAGCGAAGGGGTACCCGAGACAGCATAATATTTCTGACAAGGGAATATCCGTGGATTCGAGTAAGGTGTCAGCGATGAGGGAGTGGGGACAACCCATGACACCGACAAAGGTACGCAGTTTCTTTGGGTTACTTGAGTGATATCGAAGATTTATTGGGGTTTTTAAAAGTTACGGGTCCGTTGACCAACTTAACTCGCAAAGGGGTACCGTTTGCCGGGAACGACGCTTGTCAATTAGCTTTCGATGAGCTAAAGGACAAATTCACCTAAGCATCGGTACTCGCACTACCCAGGACTGGAGTGGAGTATCTTATTTTTACTGATGTGTCCCTACAGAGACATGGGGGTGTGCTACAACAGAAGAAGTAGGCTATAACTTATTCTTCCCGCAAGCTTAAGCCTCACGAGAGGAATTACTCCACACACTATTGGGAGTTATTTATAGTCGTATTTGCGCTGCGAATTTGGAGGCATTACCTCCTGAGGGAGAGGTTTTGTGTATTCATAGACCATAAGTCACTATAGTAATTGTTCACTTAGAGAGAGCTGAATATGCGTCAGCGTAGGTGACTGGAATTTATGAAGAATTACCAGTTCGACATCCATTACCATATAGGGGAAGGCTAACGTGGTGGCAGAAGCATTGAGTCGTAGGCCAGTGGGGGATGTGATAAAAGTTTGGAAGGCGAAATGGAAGAGCTGGGATACCAGATATTCCTTTTCAGAATTTCGACATGAAATTCTGTTATTAGGGGGAAGTATGTAACACATCGTATTTTTAATGATTTTTATATTAGGATTAATTAAATTAAAATGGAAAATTAATAGGAAATTAATTCGGGTTAAAATAAATATTAATTAGCGAGACTAGGGTTAATATTTGTTTATATGCATTATATTGAGTAATACTTAGTGAACGAGTAATAAATTAGTAAGAATGCATTATGATTGTTGTGAGTGAGAAATACGATAGTTACGGTAATTTAGTCGGGACGCGAGTGTCAATCGTGTCAGGACTTAAAGCTATAAAATAAAATGTGATTTAATTATAGTCCATCCAAATGGTCATTTATAGTATGGCAGTGTATTCGGAAGGGTCGAGATAATCAAAAAAGCATACTTGGGGGTTTGGATTGGGTCCCGGGGCATTTTTAGGCCAAACCGACACCCCAGGAGGGTATTTTGGTCTTTTGGATTTTTATGGTAAAGAGACCTACAAGTTTGATAGAATTATATCATCAGGTAGGTTGAGTTGCTAGGTTTAGAAGTTAGAAAATCAGAGAGAGTCCACTAAAGGAGGAAGGCGATGTGTTCCAAGGCTTCCCACACCATTTTTTGCACCACCTTCACCACCGGAGTGTAGATTGGGAGGAGAGGAAGACAACCCCAAAATCTTTCTGTAGAAAATCAGACTTGCAATTCTAGTCAAGTGTTTATCTTGCGTTTACTTTAAACATGTTATAATACTCATGTAGTGTAGGGTTTGATTTACATGTTTTTGGAAGATTTAATGTGAATTTGGGTGGGTATAATCCATGAATTGGAATATGAATGCATGTAGTTATATTCATTTATGTTAGTAACACGAAATTAGAGGGTTTGCGATGATTGATATGAATGAAATCTGGATTTCTTGATGAACTCACTTGAAGAACAAATAAACTAGGGTTTTATAGATTTCTAGAAGATAAATGATTCTTGAATTGAAATCTTGATGATTTAATGTTAGATTTACGTTCAAATCATCTTTATGCACTTATATAATGTTGAGTGTTGTTGGTCGAAAGTTTGGTAAAGAATCATGAAGATTCGATTAGTGAAAATCAAAGAATACGTAATTGCATAGAGAAAGTAGCCACCTGCACATTTTTGAATCGATTCGGGGTAAGGCCGAATCGATTTCAGTTTGCCACATTTGTATTATTTCCCTTATTAAGCCTTGAAATGTTATTTATAAATTGGAAAACTTTTGGGACATTCTTAAAATATAATGATGGGTATATTGGATGACAGTAGACATTGGTAGGTTTGAGACTTAGTTACATATAAGCAAATTTAAGGTTAAGAACAGAGTTGGGCTTAAGTGATAACGTAATGGATTCGAGAGAATGAGAGTGGATTATGGAGAGGGAAATTTGAACTTATGATGTAGACTGGTAGAGTATGAGTGAATTAGCTACTATTACGACTTAATGGGGGTAACTAGGACCCTTCAGGTAGAGGATAATGCTCAGAAAGAATACGATAGAGAGTTAAAGTCGTAAATTCATAGTCGTTGAGTATTCGAGAGGTATATAACACGTACAGATTATATTTATAAGTTGTGTGTATACCTATACAGACTATATTATAGGTTGTGTGTATACCCATACATATTATATTTATAGATTATGTTTATAGATTATATTTATATATCGTGTGTATGTCTATATGCAATATATGGATAGGCTGTATGTATGACTATTATGTACTTTCTTATGTGTGTAAACATACGTACATTGCTTGCTATCATGGGAGGTTCCACATCGTGGACAGTCTTATCCTGATGAGCCAATTAGGGGGATTTTAGACTTGTGCCTTACAACATAGAACCTAGGTACAGGCTATCTGAGTGTATGATAGTTTTGACGGTCAATTGGGAACGTTAGGTGTGAGCGTGACCTATAGGCTTTGAACTATATTTGCCTCCCATATGTGTTGTTTTGATTTATGGTTCGACGGTGACATCCGAACTGATAGTCCTTGATTTGGTACGAGAGGTACATAGACTTGATAGCAGAGTATGCATACTCGCACCGCGGTTCTTAGCTAGGAGATGATGGAATTATATATATATAAATTTCATGTTGTATATAAATTTGTTTGACGAATTTAGACTATTTGAATGTTGTTTGACTATTTGTTATTTGTTAAGCTGGTTGTATAGTCCTTTAAATAAAGGAGATTATGGTCATTTTTTTTAAATTACACTTTGCTTTGTTGGGGAACTAAATTTTTGTCGTTTTGCAATTATGTACATTTCTAAATTTTCGTCATGCCTTCAAGCACGGGCATTCCGCTAGTATATATATATACACACATGTGTGTGTGTTTTATTCTACTTGTATGTGAAAGGACTACACTAAAATTGCTAACTTGTCACGGTCTTTGACCGTGATAAGTTTAGGGGTGACTAATGAATTTGTCACATATTTATCACGGTCAAAGACTGTGACAAGTCCGTGATAAAAACTTAATCTTCTCATGATTTTTTACCATGAAAAGTCCGTGACAAATAAAAAATTATCACGGACTTTGATCATGACAAATCCGTGACAAGTTTCTATGTCACGGACTTGTCGCAGTCAAAGTCCGTGATAATTTTGGGTAGATTTTAAAAAAAACTATTGGGCAATATGGTCACTACCACTGCCCAACAGTATATTTGTACCTATTATAGAAAAAATTTACCTGTACAAACAGCATATGTATAGAGCAACCAAACCAAAAAACAAATATTCATAACCAACATGTAAATATCAATAACCATATACAAATATCCATATCCAAACCAACATGTACAAAATAAAAAAAATACAAATATAATCAAATATCCAAATAAAATAAATAGAAATAATGTCATGGTATAGGGTCTTGAACAGGTTGGAGGAGGAAGGAAGGTCACATGACATATGCATTGGCACACCCATCGATTCACGGAACTCCGAATTGTTCGTGCAACCACAAAAGTGAGTTATCCTTTTCGGCCAAAATGTGCTTGACGATCACATTTGCCTCAATGTCTTGTAAGGAACGTCAATGAACCACCATAATCGAGAGGGTGCTCGGGTACCTCAACCCCCTCGCTATTATCTCCCTACTAAATATATCGAGTAAAAACACGCTCGGCCAAATGATTGTTGATATAGGCCATTCGACGGGGGTCAAGATGGGAAATGGATCATATGGCAGCGAGTGCCTGCATATCAGCGATGAAGTAGTGATGTCCTTGTCTACCTTGTTCTCCTTCCCCTTCCCCTTGCCCTCATCGGAGGTGGACCCCCACTGACGCTTCATGAAAGCGTACATATCTAGGACCGTCGCCTCCAACCTTGATAGCTTATCGTCATGGGTACCCACCTTATGAGCTAACTCGATGTTTCTCGTCTCCATTATGATGATCCTCGACTTCACCACTCGTGATCTCACCCCTAGTTCTCCACTTGTGATCCATCCCGAGCACTTGGCTGAGTGCGTCCATAGTCAAAGATGCTTTGTCGACATCAGATTGGGACTCGTGCACTTACTTAAGGTTTGCTTGAAACGATAAAAAGTATACGATTAGTTAATTATGTAAATAAAAAAATTATGACATAATTAAAAAAATAAACATTTATAACTTACAATCGTGGTTGCGACGCTGGGGGACACATCTTTGTCCTTGCCTTTTTTTGTCCGAATTGCCACATAGGCATCAATCCCATAATATGTTCAGCGATGTGCCAACAATATGTTCAACAATGTTCTTCTCTGCGTGCATCACATCCAATACATGGCGCACCAGGTTATTCTTCCAATAAGTCAAGTCAAATAAAATTGACCTCCTAGACCATGCCTTTCTTGTCTTAGTTTTATTCCCAGTTGAGGTCTTCTTATGCTTGACATTCTTAAATTTAATATTCTTACCTAGCATATTAGGTCCACAATCAGAAAATTTATTTTCAATTTCTGAACCTGAAAGTTTTCTCGTAAGTAGCCTATATTCAACCCCGCCTAGTAAAAAATTAGAACCTTTCTCAAATCTAAAACTATGAGCGGGGGGAAAAAACCTCCTATGACAATGGTATACATTTTTTGAGCTAGCGCGAAGACAAAGAGATTCAGTCTCCTTTCCGCAAATAGGACGCCCTAAATAACCATGTATTACACAACCAAATAATGTCCCATAAACTAGAAAATCATGAATTGCCCACATCAACATAGGTTTTAGCGTAAACTCTTCTTTTTTAAAAGAGTCAAATACTTGCATACCTTCTTCCCACAACTCATTTAATTTTTCTACCAAAGGAGACAGGTAGAAATCGATGTCCTCACTTGGTGCCTTTAGCCCAGGTGTCAATAAAGACAATATCGAAAATTCAGGTCTTATATACAGTGAAGGAGGGAGGTTGAGTGGGGCTAGGATTACTGGCCATACACTCTGATTAGCACTTAAATTTCCAAATGGATTGAAACCATCTATTGATATTGCCAAACGAATGTTACGCTTTTCTCAAGAAAAATCGGGATACACAAAACTCATCCTCTTCCAAGTTATAGAATCAATAGGATGACACATGAGGTTATCCCCTACTTCTTCCCTAGCATGTCGAGTTATTGCCTCCGCTATCCATGGGATTATGAAAAACCTTTTAAATCTAGGACCAACGGGAAAATATTTTAACACTTTTTGAGGCATTTTTTAGCTTGTGCCTTCCTTGCCAGTAGATTGGACATATCTAGGTACATCGCATACCATACATCGATCTAGATTTTCATACTCCTTTCGGTATAGTATGCAGTCATACAGAAAAACATGAATTGATTTATACTTCATTCACAAACCTTTCAAACTATTCTTCATAGTAGGATAACTATTTGAAAGCGTATTCTACTTGGGTAGCAATCCCTTCACCCAATTCAAAATTCCTGTCTCGCTACTGCCAGACAAACTATGTTGGGTCTTCAAACTATGCAAACCAACCATGGCATGTGAAGTGGTTTGATATTTCTCACAGCCAGAGTAAAACGGTTGGGTCTTTAATTCCTCGTGAAAAATCCAAAATCGATGACTATCTTGCATACCCCATCTTAACAAATGTAGTTCAATTATTTTCCACTCAAACACCTTACCATTCTTACACTTAGCACACGTACACGAGAACTCTTCATCATTATGACATCTTGTTACGTATTTCACAAATTTATTAGCACCTCTGCGAAACACTTCCCCTAATCTATTTGTCTCACCCATCCAATTATGAATAAGAAGCGTATATTCGTGGATTAGTATAAACAAAAGTGTGAACATTTAGCTCCCATTAAATAATTTATTACAAGAATGACATCTCATCTTTCGGTGTTATATTATAAAAATAATATAATTCCTATTTCCTCTATATCCTTTAAAGGGTGAGGGGTACTATCCCATTCAAAACCAAATAATTCTGTAATATACTTAATATCTCATGCACATTGTTCCAATTTGAGGAAAATTAGGCACCATATCTCCGTAGTTCTTCAAGTACGCGACATAGATTCGCAAGTGTAAGTATTATTTCAATTTATCAATTGAATTAACACTTAACATCGCATCATTTAGTATGTACCCAGATAACATTAAGATACGATATAAGAACTTCCCTTAAAAGTAACAAGTTTAAGCCACTAAGGATATTATTATATAACTACATAGTCTCAAATGGGACAATTCGAGAGATCTCATTATAGGGGGTAATGACTCTTGAACGGGCCTAAGCGCTATTGAATGCGTACACATAAGAACTAGAAGGCTAGTATCTATTCGCACTATATGTAATTTAAATTAGTTATAAATGTTACAGAATCGTTATGTCATGCATTCAAATGAGAATACATGCATGCATGCTCCCCCCGAAGCAAGTGTTATATAAGAAGTTGACTTAACGTAAATTTACACCTGGGATATCTATTTCGGTTCTTGTTATTACCTTTTACCCTCATTACTTGTTATATAACACCTGCTTTGCGGGCTACATGCATGCATGTATTCTCATGTGAATGCATGATTACTTATTACTTGTTGTTTAAAATTTATAGTATGTTTCATTTAATTATGTCTTATTTATATTTGATTTTTACATAGTTATGTTTCATTTTGTATCATAACCCTAAATGTTAGAGAATGCCTAGGGTCAACCAACTCAATGGCCATCTAAGTGTTCAAATCCACTAGTTAACAACCATTCAATAAATCAAAACAACAATGCAAATAATAATATCTTTTATTAGAAATTCCTAGGGCCAACCAACTCAATGGCAATATAAATGTTCAAATCCACTAGTCAACAACAATTCAACAATCCTCTATGTGTGTGTGTGTATATATATATATACAGAAAGGATCTCATGCATACCTGGTTTGCATATCCTCCGTGTGGACCATTTTTTTAAAATAGTAAAAAAATAATTTTGGGTTGATTTTTTTTAATGATTTTTAAACATTTCAGTAGGACCATGAAAAAAAATCAGCTTAAAAGTTATTTTGCTATTTTAAAAAAATTGGTCAAACTTTGTCAGTTTTTAAGTTGTTAAAAACTGACAAAGTTTGACTGATTTTTTAAAATAGCAAAAAAAATCATTTTGAGTTGAATTTTTTTTATTGTCCTACTGAAATGTTTAAAAACCATAAAAAAACAATTAGCTCAAAAATATTTTTTTTACTATTTTATCAAAAATGGTCCGCGCCTGGGGTATGCATGAGAACCTCTCTCTCTCTCTCGAGATGTACCGAAATGTGTGTAGAGAGAGAAAGAGAGATGGTGGCCGCTGCTGCAATTAGTGAGAGAAACCAAATTTCAATTTCAGAATTGAATACCAAAAATCAAATAGACACTATACCGAAAATTAAATATCAAATACCAATTTCAATTGCAATTTCAATTTATAATACTAATTTTAATTTAGAATACCAATTTCAATTTTAATTTGATATACTAGTTTCAATTTATAATACAAATTTCAATTACATTAGTGGTGAAATACAAATTCTAATTTATAATACCTAAAATACACACGCAATTTCAATTTCAATATACACAATTTCAATAAACATAATTTTTAAAAAAATCAATACCACACACACACACACACACACAAAACCACATATACACACATCGCCCCCCCCCCCCACTACTCACATACATATTCGTACACGCACACAGAGAGAGAGACCCATACACACACACACACACACACTGATGCGCACACACATACACACCAAGAAAATATATATATATATATATATATATAAAGAGAGAGAGAGAGAGAGAGAGAGAGAGAGAGTCATATAAATGGAGGGAAAGAAAATGAGGGAAAGAAAAGGGGAAGCAGCGAGGGTTTTTATTTTGATGTTGTCGCGGACATGTCATGGTCAAAGACTGTGACAAGTCTGTGACAACTGCTTGTCACGGTCATGCCACGGTCTTTGACCGTGACAAGGCTGGCCGGGTGAAGAGTGCTATTTTGGCCTTTTTGGTGTAGTGAAGAAGGGGATGTAAATAATGTATATCTAAATGTGATTTAATTATGAGAAAAATTCACTAAGTGTGCGATGGTAGTAAAGTTAGATAGCATATATCTAAAGATGATTTAAGTAGAGGAACTTAATGAAATATTTAATGATAACATATGTGAAATGTTAATTCTTCTTTAATAATAACCTACGAGGAATGTTAATTATTAGTGCTACTAGAACGTACTGTATGGGCGATAAGGGGAAGAGTTAAAGAAATATTTATCTAAGGACTTAATGAGTAAAGATTGGGATGCTATATAGCGTACTGTATGGGTGGTATGAGGGCGTAGATAGTTATTGATGAGACCTAGTTGCACTAGTAGCATAGCTAGGTAGATTACGTTAGGCATACACATTAGTTGAGAGGTGAGGAACTCAAGGGAGTGTACGTTGAACTAACATGTGTAAACAATAACTAATTTAAATTGTGATAAATACTTGCTAAATGTTTTCAAAGTTTTGGGCTCTGATCCGTTTACAAAATATTTTCAAATTTTTTTAGGCGTCCATCCACAAGGACACCAAGCTTGATGATATGTTCCAGGGATGCGTATCTGCAACACTTGTGGATGTTTGCAGAATTTGGATTAGACGCTTCAGTTCATTCCTAGAGTAGGATGCAGTTTTTGTTATTTCATTCGGGCATGTCGCCCCTTCAGTTAGTTCATTTATTCAGTTTACCGGACTTTGTATTTGTGGACTCAGTTTTATATCATTAGATGTTAGTTGGATTTTGTATTTGGGAACTGATAGTTTATTCGGTACTATTCTATTTAGTTATTTATTCTGTGGTTGCTTCAGATTATAATTACTATGTAGTTGGATTGGTTATTGTACTTATTTTCGCATGTTGCTTTTGTTAAATAAAAAGATAAAATTTGGCACCGATTTTTTGAATACCAAGTGGTTAGAAAACTTTTAAAAATATTTTCGATAGTGACGCTAAGAATGAAGCAAATGAAATTTCTGTTTTATTTTTATAAATGACTGATCACCCGATACTTAAATAGACGGGGTGTCACAATTCATTGGGCCATCCTTTTAAGTTAAAGTTTAAGCATTTCTTTACTTTCATTAAAGGTCTTTCATCAAAACTTTAAGCTAATGTTTTTTTCTGACATATCTTTACTTAAGTTAATGTTATGTGAATTATTGTTCGATTTCTACAAACCCACATTTCCTGTCTTTTCACACAGTCCCAATAATAAACTCTAATACAGGAAAAAAGCGAAATGAGTTTTATTTGTAAAAAAAGGGCAAAAAGGGCTATTATAAAAAAACGGATGTTATTAAAAAAAAAATAGAGGGGCATCATTTTTCTAAAATATTTTTTTATTTTATAAAGTTTTTGTAAACTTAATATTTTGAAAAATAAGTGTAATAGTTTGTAATGGGCGTTATTTATAATAATTTAAAAAAATAAATAATAATAAAATCATTTCACTATTCTAAATTTTAGGTTTATTTATATTCAAAATAGTATGTTTTTTTATTTACAAAGCATTTTTTTAAATTCTAAAATTTATGATATTTTAAACTTTTGAGAATGATATAAATTTAGATAATATTGAAATTCTTTTATTGAATATACAAATAAATACAAACACAGAAAAAGAGAGAGAACGGTCATTGACACTTCTAATAGATTCCATCAGAAATGACACTCAAACCAACAATACTAAAAATCGATCTTAAGTATTTAGTAATAGATTTAAAGATTTACTTGTGACCACTTTTATATTTTTATTTTTTTAATTGTTGATCCTACTATACCAAATATGACAAGTGTCATTTTCTATTAAAGAAAAGTGTGTTTATAGAGTAGTAACGAAACTTATAATAATTTTAAAAATACATAAAAGTGAAACTTCATAAATCTTTGAAAATAAAAGAAAAACTATATGGAAAAGTATTATATCCAACTAAAAATAAATGGGAACAATCCTACCAAAATAAAGGGGCGAAAGGACAAGGGGCGGAAAACGGAACACGGAACCAAACAATTTCGTCCCTACAGTTAGGACGCGTGGCCCTCTCGTAATCGTGATGGAGATTTTAATCGACGCTCCCAAATAGTTTGAAGAAACTTCTAAAACTTGTAAAACTCCGTATTCTCCCTATCGACTGAGAAACAGGAGGATAGATAGATAGATAGAGAGAGAGAGAAATGGCTATAGAGGTAAACGCAGTGCCTTTCTCATATGTAGCCCACGTACTGGCCATAGCCGGTGCGATTATGGTCTTGGTTTGGTGTATACACTTCAGAGGAGGATTAGCTTGGGAAGCTTCTAACAAAGGCCTCATCTTTAATGTAAACAACCTCTTCTTCATCATCTTTTATTTTTTCCTTGGATTCTTTTCATTTCGCTAATTTTTATCAGATTAGGATAAACCCTTTCATTTTCTTGTGTTTATGTACGTGTAAAGAATGAATTTCATCTCTTAGTTTATTGCCTTTTTGAGTATTGCTTTAGAAGCTAAAAAAAAGGGCTGCCTTGGATAATTAGGGTGATTAGTGTTTTAATCAAATATGTCTAGTCATGGGCTAGGACTTTTTTTTTTTTTTTTTCTTGGTTGGTGGGTGGGTTGTTTTAACAGCCTGTCGACGTACATGTTGCTTTTGTCATGAAAAACATGTGCTGTGTTGATGTATATTGATTATACTATAGCTATAGTTTAATTGAATAGTTGTTGCTAAAACAAGATTCACTGTTGTCATGGTCAATATTGTACTATTTTACTGACACTGCATAGAGTAATTTTTTTTAATCAAAGCGTTGGAAACACTAAATAATTTATACATATTTATATACTAAAGTTAAGAAAAATAGTAGGGTTAGCCACTACTAACGTGTCCTAGTGCGTGCGGAGTGAAGGGTCAAAAGGTACCTTCTAGATTAATTAGGTGCACAACGACTTAGGAATATCCAGAACTTTTTTTTAAAAATTGATTTTAGAAATTTCCTTTTTTTCAAAACATTGTTATAGATAGTCATTAATGGATCAAAACACACAAACACAGAAGATGAGCCTGCAAGTGATTCTGTTGGTGAGAGTTGAAAAACAGTTGTTACATGGTGCTATATTGGCTTAAATCACCAAATAGTTTTACACAGTTGTCTATGTGCTAAACAAACCTTTGATGCAAGGGTAACCAGACGACTCTTTAGTGCATTGTTTTGAACTCTGAGTTACCTACCTCTTCACATGAATAGCTGCCCTTCCTTCTGGCATATCCACATGTAACTGGCCTATCTACTTTTGTTGTTAATCACCTAACTGATGGACTTTAAAATATGAGTGGGATTCTCACAGTTTAAGCACCCTATTATATTTTTGGATTGTCATAGCCTGTTACCTACTATGGCCCAATAAATTGAGAACTTCAAAAGGGGAGCCTGCATTTAAGAGAAGGCTTGAAATTGAGGGGCAATGGACCCTTTGAAATGCAACTAGTCCTCTAAAATGTGAGGGCACACCCGTATATTCCCTCTTATGACACGGTTGTTAGTGCTATTCCGTACACCCCATGACATGCATATATGTTGCAGAAATATTCATAGTGAAGTTCGTGATATATTCTGCTAAAATGCCCATTTTTAAATTGAAACACATGGGTACCTAGACTTTCTGAAAAGGAAGTTAAAGCATTACATGATGGTTCTGTTTGTTAGTTATTTCCATAGTTTTTGTATTTAATGTTTTGTTGTAACGAATCAAATTCAGATTTTGGTGATAATTCGAATATAGGAGATACTGATTGAATGACTAGGTTTTGTCATGTTCTTATGTAAAGTATAGACCTTATCTTTAATGGTCCAACTTTAAGATGTTATGATAACTGGTATCCCTCAACTTTAAGAACGGAAATGATGCGTGGGCACATATGGTGGCCTATGTTGTTATTTTATTTCTTTTATGTGTATTTTCATTTTTTTTCCCTTGGGGCATACAAGGTGTCTAACCTTGACATTTGTGGAATTTTTCTGATCATTGTGAAATTAGATTGAGAGAGATGAATGAAACCCTAGCAAGGGCTTGAGATTGCCATGTTGTGCATGTGTGTGTATATCTTCACTGCGTGTTACATCAGGAAACCATATTTTGATTATCTTAAATTATTTTTTTTTTTCCTGTTTTTTCAGCTTCATCCTGTTCTGATTCTAATCGGCTTAATTATTATTGGAGGTGAAGGTAATAAAGTTACATTTGTAAGATATATAATTGCCCCTGATTTTGAACTTTTACTTTTCATCTTCTAATTAGTTTAATTATCTTTAATTCCTTTGTAAATGCAGCCATTATAAGTTATAAATCTCTTCCCTTAAAGAAGGAAGTGAAGAAGGTAATACATCTAGTTCTGCACGGCATTGCTCTGATACTTGGTATCATCGGAATTTACATGGCATTCAAATTTCACAACGAAAGCAATATTGCCAATCTATACAGCTTACATTCATGGCTTGGAATTGGAATTATTGTTCTCTATGGCATTCAGGTAATTATCAATTTTTACTCTGAATAGCCTGTTATTTTTTTAAGAATCATCTGCAGATTGTTATTTATATATCCAGTATCCATCATATAATTCTACACGTCTTTATAAAAAAGTGTTCTTGTTGCTAATGTGCATCACCTCTTACTCATAAAGTTCCGCCAGGGTTACATCTGCTTTTTCATGCATAATTTCATCTAACTGAAAATCTGACGGTGCGTTTAGTTGTGGAAAATAGTTTTTAATTTTCGTTTTCCATATCTTGTGTTATAATTTGGCAAAGTATGCCTTCTAAATGGGAATAAGAATGTGCTTTCATTAAAAATTGTTTTCCAATTTACGCTAATCTGGAAATCATAAAATACATGTTTTCTAGATTTGTCTAAGTTGAGAAACAGTTTTTCAATCCTCCTTCCCATCTTAATGGTTCATTGACAAAGATATAGAGCAAAAAGTGGCAATGGAAAATGGAAAACAGTGTTCCCACTATGGAAAACTTAATTTTTCGAAGAAAACATGAGTATTTTATTATTCATTATGGATGCAACTCGGTGCACATAATTAATATTCATCAACATGCTTAGCAACACAATTCTTCAATCTACTTGAACCTGTCCACCTTTTTGGAGTATCACAAGCAATTCCAAGTTCATGTTCCATTATTCTGAAAGTTTATAGAAGTTCATTATTTTTGCAGTGGATTTATGGTTTTGTGGTGTTCTTCTTCCCCGGGGGTACATCGGCCATTAGAAGGGAGTCGCTTCCATGGCACGTGCTTTTTGGTCTTTTTGTCTATATTTTAGCTGTTGCCAATGCCGCCCTAGGATTTCTTGAGAAGCTTACATTTCTCGAGAGCTCTGGCCTTGCTAAATATGGCTCTGAGGCCTTCCTTGTCAACTTCACAGCCATTGTTACCGTGTTATATGGGACATTTGTATTGCTAACAGTTCTTTCTCGAGCCCCTGTCGAAGATGAATACAGCTATTCAGCAATATAATGTGTATTATTGTTGTCTACAGTCGCATTACAAGATGGCTGGAGTTGTGAAACAGGGATTGGTGTTATTTGTATGGACACAAGTCTGACAATTTTATATGATGTGAGAAAGGGAGTGTAATATTTGTCTCTATATTTGTTATCACTTGAAGACTCCACATGTAAATTTTTCTTTTTCATTTTTGTGGTGGTGATGGGTGGGTGTGGGTCGGGGGCGGGGTGGAGGGGGTGGGGGGTTATCATCACCATTTCATCTTCTTCCCTGAGATAGAAAAAAATATTTTTTTATAATGGGGAAAATGTTTCAAATCTGGAAACTTAAAGCTAATACAACCTTTAAATATAGAGTACGTCACAACTAAAGTGTAAGACACAGAGGGCCCGACATAAAGGAAAAAATACAGCAATGGTCAAAATAACACGAAAGCTACCCCCCCCCCCCCCCCCCCCCAACTAGAGTGATGATATTAATCAAACTCAGCTTGACAATGAAAGATCGGAGAAGAGTTGGCTTGATGTAATTAATGGTGTGGTAGCATAAAATAATTATTATCTACACAACAACAACCAAGGAAAAATGAATAAGAGTGTATTATTTTTCTCTAGTCTTTCAATATCAAATAGGCAAAAGTGATACAAATGAGAGCCTTTCAGCTATTTATACTAAATGTACAAAAGAGTAAAATAATAAAGAATGTTAAAATGACGACAAAGTTCATATGCTCCTGCATCATTCTCCTCGTTGAGAAGAATTCATATACGCCGAGTATTGTCAAAAGAAATCAGGGTCAATATGCTATAATATGGCCTCGGTAATTCAAGAATATTTCGCCTCGGGACGTTTAACCCAACGGACCAAGTAACAACTAGTCTATTGAGGAGGAAGAGACAAATGCTGAATCAAGGATGTCCTCAATACGATCCACATGTGAACGGACCGGATGGGTCGAGGATGGGGGAAGGGGAATGGGTTGTAGTCTCTTGAAGAGGACTTCACCACGTCACTCCCGAAAGGAACCTTCAACCTAGAGCTCTGATACCATTTGTAATGCCCCGACTCGGATTTATGGATTCCCGTAGTCAACCAGATTCGACCCGAGTGCTAGGTGTGAAGTGCAAGGAAACAACCTATATAATATTGCTAGTCCAATTTTATTTTAATTAACGTTTCACTTGTTTAGCATGCAATTTCAATTTCGAGTTCAAACTACATTACAAACTCGTGGGAAGCATCTCCAGAGTCCAAGCATACAAAACTACTCATATATATATATATATATATATAAAGAGAGAGAGAGAGAGAGAGAGAGAGAGAGATGCCCTCTCTTGTAAGAACTCCTTATGGTGCAGATCCCGGTATATACTATTTTTTTTAAATAGTAAAAAAATAAATTTTTTGATGAAACTTCATGGATATGATCTCCATGGTATGAGGATCATCTCCAATTTTTTTCATCAAAAAATTCAAGAAAAATCCGTTGAGATGAAATGATATATAAAAAAATTATATAAATATATATTTTTGACCTTTGAAATGTTGACGATCATCTCACCCACTTTTTTATTGAATTTTTTGTTGAAACTTCATGGATATGATCATATCCATGAAGTTTCATCAAAAAATTCAATCAATAAAGCGGCTGACGCCGATTCAATATTTCAACGGTTGAAAATGCATATTTATACTCTTTTTTTACATATCACCTCATCTCAACGGTTTTTTTATTGAATTTTTGACGAAAAAATGGAGATGATCTTCTCAACGTGGAGATGATCTTCTCAACGTGGAGATCATATCTATGAAGTTTCATAAAAAAAATCTATTTTTTACTATTTAAAAAAAATAGTATGTACCGGGTTCTTTACTATAAGGTGTCATTACAAGAGACTTTCTATATATATATATTGCATGAAACCGTTTTGCTTCTGAAAACGTTATCTATCCCGATTAATTCACCTTAATCTTGTAAAAAGACTTCCTTTTCCTTTGTTTGACATTTATCCTTTTATTTAACACATGTGGCTCAATACTTGAAACGACTACACTTGGTTTGACTAAAAGCCATTTCTTTATCGAAATTACCCTTTGCATTTTAACCAATTCACATCAGTATTTTCACTGAAAATCACCCTTTCAACACACGCGAACACCATGTTTGAAAACAATTATTTAGTCTTTGATTTTTTTTTATAATACACCCTTGTGTTGACCATGGTTTGAACCACTTAGGTTGCTTATCCACCCATTTATCCACTTACTTTACCATTTTCTTTACCTTATGGACATTAATCAATTTTGCATTTATTTGTCCATATTAACCGTTATCAGAACATTTATTCATTCATTCAAGTTAGGTTGTCTTAACATGTTTTCACCACACAACCCCTTTCTTCACGTGTTCCTTATTGTGTTATCTTTATTCTAGAATCTTTCAATAATCGCGTACTTTAACGGGTTCCACACTGTCGGTGACGCCACCATATACTCTGGCGGGTGGTTTTGGGTCTTTCACGCCCTGGCTTCGGGCCGTCCATAATTATTCCGGTGGCATCCGAGTTTTCTTTATGTGTTTTAACATTTTACAAATGTCCACATTATTCCTTCTTTCCCTTTTTACCCGATCGAAACCAAACCCGAGGTTTCACCCCAATTTGTGTTACACTTCGAAATTATCATTTCATGTCCTTTACACATTGATATTATTACAAAAATCATATTCATTTAGGATCAATTTGTGTAACACCTTTTCTAATATTTTTAATTCATAAAAATGTTCCACTTTAAGTAAAATTACTATTTTAGCCATTTGTTTCCAAACTTGTCATTTTCCTCAATCTTACAACTGTTGTTTTACTAAAACACCTTTAAGTTACTCATACTACTTCTTAAGTGCTTTCAACACTTTAACACCTTTTTTTTTTATTTATTTGGAGTATCATTCTTTTCAAGCTAGAAACCTCTTTATTCGATTAATTTATTTTCAAATTCACAAGTGTTAATCTTGCAAACATTATTAAGTTACACACACCAACTTCTCAATGTTTAACCTCAAACACTTAATTTCTTCAAAACATAAAGACATTTTTAATTTCTTCAAACTTAGCAAATTTTCATTTTTCCTAAAATCTCCATTTTTACAAGAAACTTTATAATATTATTTCATCAATTATTTTAGCAAAATCAACATCATTTCCCAACATTTTATTTCATAAAATGTTTAACATCAAACTTCTAGAAAATGCACTATTTTCATAAAATCCCATCTTTATATCAAGAAACTTTGAAATGTGCATTCTTCATTTATTCTAAAAAATGATATTTTCCTAAAAAATTTATTTCATAAAAATATTTATTATTAATTCTTCTAGAAAATCCATCATCAAGTTCATATGCATTATACTCTTAACATTTTAACAAAAAGACTACAAATGCATAAAATATAGTCTTAATCTAATAGTAGATTTTTCCTACCTTAGTGAAGCTCCAACAATGGAAGGCATGGAAGATCCAAGAAGATGACAATCATTTACCTCATAAGGTGGCCTCAAGGAGGTTTCCCCACTCCAAGCTCTATTTAGCTTCCAAGTGAAACCCCTTCAAAATCCCTCTTCAAACTCCATGAAAGCTCCATTTTCATCTTCATCAAAAATCCCCCAACAACACCTTTACAAATTCGTAGCTTTGTTTAATGATGGTGGACATGGGTATCTAAAGCTTAGATATGGTGAAGACTAGATGAATATGATGGTTTAATGTGGATATATGGTGGTGGAATGGTGGTTTGAGGTGGAAAGATGCTCAATAATGGTGAAGACCACCATTCTCTTTCTCTTTGTCTCTCTGTCTCTCTCCCTCTCTCTCTCTTTCCATATTCCAACAACTAAAATGAACCCAAACAAGCCTTATAAAACACCCAAAAGCCTTAAAATCCCATTTTTGCCCAATCTGGGCTCACCAGAGCTCGATAGCTCATCAATCTAAAGGCCCAGAATGAGTCAGCGCAAAAGGGAAATCAGATTTAAAAATTCGAAGGTCATCCTCCGAACGAGATCCGCCCTTCATTCTAGCAAGAAAGACGCCTCGTTCGATCCCCAACTTCGAGTGACCTTTGCGCGACCCTAAACTATTAAGCAGTGAGATCTCGCCCGAAGCTCATTTGAACCTCTGCTGTAAGAGACCTTCATGCGACCCTGCTTCTCGCTTCTAATCACATCCATATTCCTCGAGCGACCCTTTCTTCCAATTTCTTTTAATTAATTCAACTTTTACTCTCAAATTCTAGCAATTAACATCAAACCTCCAAAGCAAATAAATCATAATACGACCCCACTCATAATTATTCAATCCCCAAGGTTCTCACTCTATTTCAACTTATGCGAGAAAATTAAATGAAACATTAGTGCGGTGTATTACACATACACATTCCAATAAAATATGGTTCAATTTGATTAATCTTTAGCATTTTAAGATTAAACAATAACAATCATTTATAAGAAAGAATGTCTTAGTCACCTCAATCGAATGAGACTAACACAAATGAAAATTTATATGGCCTAGATTTAGATGCAGGAATTAGACATTTATATCTACTTTTGACTGTGATTTTCTCTTTGATTATAAACTCTCAAACATGGTATGATATGATTATATCAGAGTAAGACAATCTTTCATGGAGTTAAATCCAGTACCTTAAAAATAGTGAATAAAAAAATTTCCTCTGTGAGAGAGCATTTCAAATGCATCATTATAGTTTCACCTCCTTATTAACTCTATTGTGTTTGCATGAAGCATAAAACCCATAGTTATTTCCCTGTCATTGGCAAATCAAATTTGCTATATATGGGGACTCATACACTAACGTTATATTCATAACACATTAGTGTGTCAATTTGATTTTAACTGTGCTAGAATATCTCATCACCCTAGAATTACTCTGTATACATATTTGAGATTAATGTCATATAACTTATCATTCACAGATGTCAAGGTCAGATCTTCGCCAATCTGATTTTCCACTTCCACATTGAAGTCCATAATTGGTAATAACTCTTCCTGTTTATCTGCCAGCAATATTAAAACATCCCTATCAATTTCATGGTGTCATCGAAGGAGCTAAATTGTTAATGAGTAAAACATAAGATAACCATATTATAATTGAGGTAAGAGTGCGAAAATCCCTGAACTTATCAATTTTTGAAAGAAAGAACCTCTTTTACGTTGCTAAACCTTGCCGCTAAAAAGTTCCGGATATGAGGTTTGCAACAATATATATAGTTCAAGGGGTATAAGGATTTAGGACATTCATCCACTAGGGGATTATTTTAAAACAATTGAAAATCCAACTGAACTCTGAGCCAAACTTAATTTACTGTACTCATATATTTGAAATGAAATGAATTAAGAAGTAACTAACATATGTTCTTAGTACGTCACAAAATAATTTCATCAGCATCACAATGATAGAGCAATTAGGCAGGTTATTAGACACAAAATTAAAGTTAGGACCCAATTTAGCGAAATATCCAACATAAGACTATTTACCCAACTAAATCTTCATTCCAATCTTAACCACGTAATTCTAAAAATAAAACCCAAATCTGAATTGAAGCACCTCCAACTAAAAATCAACAAAAAACCCCCAAATTATAATTGACATGCAACTTTGCATAATGCAATAACAATAATAGATCTAGTTTCCTCTATTATGGGATTATAATGTATTGAAGGTTGAGTAGTAATATCTACAATTAGGGTCACAAGCGTCAAGAACTTCACTTAGTTAGCTTATTTCATTATCACTAAAAAAGAACAGTACAACTATTTTCTTTTAAAAAATTAATGCATCTAACTTTTTGGACTGTTAGAGAGACCGAAACAGTTCCATTCCTATAATACACATGGAGTTAAACTTTGGCTTGACACACTGAAATATAGACAAGCATCTACCATATACACTAATGGGCTGAGAAATCAAATGGTTCCAAAAACTAGTTTCCTTTTGTAGATTCTCTATAACTAAAACAGATGAATCATCCTCTAATAACAACCACGTTCACATATTTGCTGAACAGTTGCAGTGAATAGAGAATGTCTGTAATGCAATAAACCTCCTGCAGCTGCCACGTGAATCATTAACTTGTCTATTTAGAAGATGCTCAGATTTCTCGACATCAAATAGAAAGTTCGATTTTAGCCTCCTCTTGAAAGATCAAAAACATTTACGTCGAACTCCTTTCCCCGCAAGACCTATTGAGAGAAGAGACCTAGAATTCGGCTGCCATTTTAGCTCTTTAAGAATAGAAAACAAGGCTACTTGTTCTGGAGTTATTTCATTGTCCTTTATTTTATTACATGAGAAAGCCCTAAGCCTCTTTAGCTCTTTTTATGAAAGAACTACCGACTCTAAACCATCTGTTTTAAGTAATGAGCATCCTTCCAATGATAGAAGCCTTACTCTCCTAAAAATACTTGCAGTGCCAAATACAATGTTGTCCAAAACCCTAACAATCCTCAATAACAAGCTCCTTTGCATCCTCACAAACTAAAAATAATGCTATATATCCCCCATTTGACATCTCTACAAAATAAATTCTTCAAGTGTAGGACATAAACTCAAATGCTCATCAGGTCTAGGACTTGGATCAATACTCTTGCAAGATTGAAGCTTCAAAGTCTTCAAATTCCCATAATATGACAATGTCGCCACCCACCCATCATCCAATCTATGGTGACAAACTATGCAAAGTGAAAAGAAAAAATGTACAGTAAATAAAGAGAAATTAGAAATTTACCTTGGAGTCTGAACTTGTCTACAAAATGCCTTTGAGAGCTCAGTATTGAGATCAAACTTGCAATGGAGCAATTTATATGATAACTCCTCCCTAGGCTTCAGGCCAAAACATAAGTTCACAAAAATTAGAAAATAAAATACACTCATCCATTGTGTGAACTTAATGACACAAATATAAAACTAAAATAAATATCTAGATTAAACCGTTAGTTGAAGAAAAATAGTATTGAAAAATATCAATAACACAGATTAAATTTTAATGCTAAAAGAGAAAAAAAATAGCAGTAAAGATTAATACGAGTCTTTATGTTCACTGTTTAAAAATAAGAGGTTGGGGTGGGGGTGTTTAGTAGGTGTACATTGGGAAACATGGAAATATCATTTCACTTACTCACAATTCCTACCAAACAAGTCTTTAAAACACCCTATCGAACAGAATCATGTTATTGTTAAACTCACATGCATAATCTGAGCATAAAACAGAATTGCCAAATAAATAGTACATGCTCAAATACCAACCAAATTCCTTAATAAAGACAATTCCATCCATTAATCAATTTACATGAAAATGTTTTATAAATCTCATAGAACAACACAATAAGCATATAGCAGTAATGCCTACTATCCATTTACTCAACCACCTATTCCTCATTTATCACGCATATTTATTACCCCTCAACTACTTTTGATCATCATTTATTTATTTCATCCCACTCAGTGGTGTTGATCTGTTGTTTCAAGAATTACTGGCTCTGTCCGTTTTCTCACTATCCTCCTTAGTAAACCAAGGAACCCTTATAGATCATTGGCACTGTAACTTGTTTATCATATTACCGTGGAACTGGTGGGTTAAGTCTCATGCTCCTTAAGTGACCATGTCACTCATAAACCCCTCTCAAACTTAATTACGTTATTATATATACCGATTCCATCGAGGAAGCCAATTTCACTCAAGTTCGAGAAAATGACAGCTCTCCACCCACTGATAACATTGTTACAATCACATATGATCCTTCATATACTAGCTTGTCACCTCTTAAAAAGATTATATTGCTTAAAACGTTCTTTTATGGCAATAACAGAGACTTATTTCAGCAGAACCGATGGTGGCCCTGCCACCCAGGTCTTTTATTATGTAATTCACATAATAGAGTATCCGGATGATTGTTTATACATCATGCCACTAATGCACACATTAACTAATTCATGCTTGCCACAGAGCAATAATTAACTGATGTTCCCATTCCACCAGCGTCTTCGGCATGACAGAACATTTGGAGTGTTGTTTCCAAGTGTTGAAAACATCTGTCCACATATCAAGTATCGACACTTAAAAGAGATGAAAAAGATATTGGATGTGCAAGCCCAATACCCTTCGACGAGAAGGCATTGGATGGCAAGTTTCGCCTATTAGTGTCCAAATAAAATTATGATGCTCCGTATCCATCTAGGTACATGTCTCCCAAGTTACATTCATTTGATAGGAAGAAAGGAAACCCTCAAGAGCATGCCAACCGTTTCATAATTTAGGGGCTTACTCAAATGATGAAATAGAAATGTATAAATTACACATCGATAAGGCCTACACATGCTACTCTCACTTAGCACTTGAGGGTGTGGAAACCAGAGAGGAAATACATCTTTTCTACCAAAAGTTAATTAAACATATAAGAAGCACTCTATCTTTGACCTACACACGAGAAAAAGCTTGGGGAGGGGAAGCAGGGAAGAAGCTAGTATAGGGCCACAGGGGTCCATGCCCCCCTCCAACATTTCAAATAAATTTGTCACGTAGTGTTGCTAAGGAATTTTCTTTGTTTTAAAAAGAAAAATTATCTTTCATGGTATATTGTTTTTTCATACGTTTTCATTGTTCCAAATTATATCTGACCATCACTTACTACTTTTTTCCTTAACCTTTCATTTGTATACCTCCTTATTGTTTTAATCCCATTGGTTGAGCTTTAAAGCTAGTGAAGTCCACTGTCAAAATTTAACACCATCTTTCATCTTATATTTACCATCACCTTTATTTTAGTTACATATTTATGCCTTTTGCAAACCTGATTTTGAACTTATTTTGCTTATTCTACTTATGAATTTCATTCGTGACTCTTTAATTCATCATATTTTTTAGACTTAATTATGAATATAATTTTTTACTCTTTCATCAAGTATAATTGCAGCATTTTGGAGTTTAACAAAAACCCTGGGCTACTGTAAGAAATTAATACCAAATGAATATTTAATATCAAGATATACAACTAAACCCCTCATTAGATTCAGTTAATTATGAACAAATCATAATATCTCTTGTTTCTACCAAAAAATTCCACCTCCAAAAGATTTCCCAAATCGAACCATAATATTGGATTGATTTGAAAAATATTATACATTATCTTCCAAGTGCCTCTAGCGATGATTACTTTTAAGAGAATCATATTTTTCAAATCAATCATATAGTATGATTGATGTGGGAAACTTTGGGTTATTGTTATTCGATTTTAAAATACTACTTTTCGAAAAAAATGTTTAGAATATGATTATTTTGACATTTTCCATTACTTGTATAATTTTGCATGCTTTGCGAATTTTAGGGATGGCACATATATCATAATGTTTGAAAATTTTCTTCATAATTTTTTTGGCACCCCTTAATGTAAAATCCCGGCTTCGTCCCTGAGGGGAAGAGATGATTGGGGAAAAGATGATGGCATATATTAAAAGGTTCAATGAAATCTTGAGGGATCCACGAAGATTTTTATGAGGCACAACTCATGGCTTTTATGTAAGGGCTTGTAGACAATTTCAAGATCCACCCTATTATCAAATGCAGGTAACATTCAATCATTTCTTAGAATGGCGAGAGATAGAGTTAAAATGAACCACAAACACCACACACACACACACACACACACACACACACACACACACATATATATATATATACATATAATAATGCTCTTGTGCGGACTAGTCCGCATTTTAAGAATGCGGACCGGACATGTGTCGCCTAACCGTTCCCCTAGAAATTATCGCCTAAATTATAGGCACATTCTCTCTCTTTTCTGGATTCACCGCCAGGTGACACATGTCTGGTCCGCATTCTTAAAATGCGGACTAGTCCACATAAGAGCAGGACTGATATATATATATATATATATATAGCCAAGGACTTGCGAAAAGCTATGATTCTTATTTGTCTAAAACCCAAATAATGGTGCACACAGAGTGGACGGGTTAACAAGTAATTGACACATGTTGAGTAATGATTCAGATGCAAAACAACACATACTCACATTAAATGTATGACAACATGCATCAAACTAATTTAGAAATCTCACTTAATGGCATTTATCTTCCTCTCAATACACCGAGGAACCCTTATAGATCATTGGGTTGTCACTCTTTTATCTTATTCACCATGGGGCTAGTGGTTATGCCTCACGCTACTCGAGCTACACAAATTCACTCGTACAAACCCCTCTCAACAACTTTTAAATTTCCGGAGATCTGACGAATATGTGAGAACATTCTCTGATGTGAAACATAACCCGGATCTTTATATGAGCCTTGTTTCACTGATTCTTGCTAGATTTCAAGGGTTGCACTATTATGACATATGATGGATCTATGAAGGTCAAGAATTTTTTTTTACTAGTCATTTACAATGAGTGGAGCTACTGTAGGGTCTTTTATAATGAGTGGATACTCACATACGGGGTTTGGAAAAAAGGAGTTGGTAGGACGGGTTTGCATTAAACGGCGTCCGTCCGTTTGATGGGGCATGACAAATGTTTCGAATCACATATTTGTTCACTATTTTGTGTGTTTGATGATCATTATTTGACATAAATTTTTTTTCATGGATATTCACATTCACATACAAATTTGTCATCATTTTTTCACTTTTGTTAGCAAAATTTGCTTACCTATATAGTAAAGTTTCTCCACAAATTTGCCATCCTTTTTAAAAATATTAAAAAAAACTATTTTTTGTTTGTTAAATTTTTTTTTTAAAAGAAACATTTTTTTTCGTAAAATTATTTTTTTTGTTGTTAAAAACTGTTTTTCCGTTAAAAATATTTTTGTTTTGTTAAAATCATTTTTTTAACTATTTGTTTGTTTGTTTGTTAAAATCGTTTTTATTTTGCTAAAAACTATTTTTTTTCATTGAAACTGTTTTTTTTTGTTAATTTTTTTTTTGTTACAAGTGCTTTTTCTTTAAAAAAATCGTTCTAAACTGTTTTTTTGTTAAAAGTGTTTTTATTGTTAAAAGTGTTTTTATTATTAAAAACTGTTTTTCTAAATAAATATTTTTTTCCCGTAAAAATTGTTTTTTTGTTGTTAAAAACTGTTTTTCCGTTCCAAAATGTTTTTATTTTGTTAAAATCATTTTTTTAAAATTGTTTGGTTGTTTGTTAAAACCGTTTTTATTTTGTTAAAAACTATTTTTTTCATTGAAACTGTTTTTTTTGTTACAACTGTTTTTCTTTATAAAAAAATTGTTCTAAACTGTTTTTTTTTGTTCAAAGTATATTTGTTGTTAAAAATTGTTTTTCTGAATAATTTTTTTCCCCGTTAAAACTGTTTTTTCCCTATTTAAACTGTTTTTTTTGTTAAAACATTTTTGTTTTTGTTAAAAAAAATTTCTTCTTAAAAAACTATTTTTTGTTAAAGTTTTTTATTTTATTAAAATTTGTTTTTTTTTTCTAACCTGTTTTTTATTTCTATTTTCCATTAATGCTATTAAACAATCCACTTTTGCCACCTAGGAAATTAATCCTATCAAACAACCTTATGTGGCAAATTATAGAATTTCCCTCACAAATTTTGCCATGGCAAATTTTATTATGAAAAAATTTGCCCACTTTTGTTCCCAAAGAGGTTGTAACTTGTAAGGGGCCATTTGTGCCTCTTTCCGAGGCTTTTGCTACTCACCCCCTAAAGTCGACTTATAACTCCAAAACAATTGTATACTAGTCAATTTAAAAGATAAAGAGTCTAATGAGAACATAAATACTTTTCATAAGTTACTTTTGTATTTGTGGGGGTGTTCTTACATCTTTTGAGATCACTTGATTGATGTTTTGAGTTTTCGCACCTTAAAATTCATTTTATACAAAAAAACAAGCATATACTAGTCAATTTCGACAACTTGACTTCGATTAGGAAACAAACCCTTTCTACATTTTACTTTTGTGCATCTTGGGGTGTTTGTGCCTCTTTTAAGGATACTCGATTGATGTTTTTGAGTTTTTATCTTCAAAAGCTCATTTTTAACACGTAAAAGAACATTTACTAGTCAATTTTTGAAACCAGATGTCTTATGAAGAAACCGTTAGAGTTTGTGTCCCAACACTTAAGTGATTTTAATATTAAGATTTAGCATTTGATATGTTGTATAATAACATTAGCGATTTTTTCAACGCTAATGCATGTCTGAATTAATTAGTCCCATCACATATATCACAAAATAAAATCATAATCAAATAGTAAATTAAATTAATGGCATAAACTACTTGCAAAGGATATGAATTAATTAACATAAACAAACATATCAATAATTCTAACTAAAATTCACACAAACAAACATGTAAATACTCTCACAAATTTATCTTAAAACTATCCTACAATAATAATTAACAATCCGGGTTTTCAATTGGATCTCCCTCAACCTCCTATCACCATTACAAATCAATCCAGCTAATGATATTAATCAATAATCAATAATTAAAATTACCTTTTATTCGTATCAATTCGACGATACTATAACTTAAATGCTTATGATTAGATCAAATATTTAAACATGAATGAAAATCTATCATATAAGCAGTAATCATCATGTCAAATACCCATGAATGAAAAATACATGATTGCCATTGAAAGATCATAATTATTATATAAGGCAGAAAAAAATTACTGTTCTATGATTATAAGAAATTTATAATATAACAAAAACTCCAACTATCCCAATAACCAATGAATTGAATCAACGAGACATCAAATTACTTTTTCATTACATTTTTTTTCATTTTAACAACATCCAAACAAGAAAATTAACAATCAATAGATCACAAAACTAATTTGATGTCTTCAATCACAAAATCCCAATTTGATAATTTCCAATTATATTTAAGCCTAATTTTTGAAACCCTACCTAACTAGCCACCTACACCACCATAATCCCACCATAAATAAAAGAAAAGGGAGCAAGACATATTAATGGCAATGGAAGGAGAGAGAACTAGGGCGAGCGGTGATGGCAGGGGAGAGGTTTAGGGCAGAGATTGAAAAGGGAGACCGGGGCAGGTGGCATTTTTGTTCGGATTGAGAAATGATTTAGTTAGGTTTTGTTCACTTTTTTTTTTTTGCTTTGTTTTCTATGTATAAGGGTTTGTTTTCTATGCACAAGGCAGGAGTTAAAATCATAAAGTTGTGAACCCAAAAATATTTTAGGCGTCTCAAAAGGTGTATTATTTGGGACAACTAATAATATGCAGTCCCATTAATATTACTTTATAAGACAGATAACAGTAAGGGTTTTATATACTATTAGTTTTTAATACCTCTACATTTACCTGTTCCAAAAGGTATGCTTTATGAACTAAAATTTTAGCCATCTCAAAATCCTCAGTCCCCAAAAGTAATTTTTGTTATAGTGACTGTTGGTGATGAATATGGCAGTGGAAACCTCAACGAGTCACGTGCTAACTTCTCAAACCACTTTTGTACAAAATACCTCAGACTTGAGGGAAATATGAAATACATAATGGATTTGTTGTTTCTCTATAGAGCCGTGGCTTGTTGGTACTAACGAAACTCTGACTCTTCAAATAATATTGAAAATGGAGACTTCATCTGACTGGTGAGGGCTATCCTGGCCATTTCCTTAATGGATTTAGCACCTATTGAGCAGGATGCTCGTCCATCTCATAACGGATGAGATTGCGGAGATCCTCCTTCCGACGCCCCCTTCTCGATCTCTTCTTTCTGATGGGATCCTATGCCTGGAGCGCTCCATATCATGCAACGATCTCCTTCCTCGACTACTTGTTTTATTCTCTTGAGGGCTAGGTGTTCGAGCATGGAGTTTGAATTTGGACCCATGGAGCTGTTGCTTCATTTTCTCCAGGCGACATTGCAAAAAAGAATTCTCCTCCTGCTAGAGGCGAGTGGCATCCTCTTGTTGATGAAGTTTATGTTTATATGCATTTACAAGTCGTGAGATTAGAGTAGATATTGGTTGTTTGTCGGTTTCCAAAGTTTGTTCTTCACGGGGACGATAACGGGAGCTAGGAGTGTTAAGGTGGGCCACAGACCTGACTATGGGTGTTAGTGGTTCATTGTGATCATTCTGATGGTCACCGTTAAATGGTTGACGTAGGTTGTGCGAGTGAGACATAACTACTCATTAGGTTTTCTTGGCTAAGAAAAGAAAATTTATTCCCATAGATGGCGCCAACTGTAGGTGGAAAAAAAATACTACTATAGATGATTTGTAATAATCAGGACTTTTGAATCGAATCTATCAACTGACCCAAATCCAATATATTAATTATTTTAACCTTCATAAACTATTCAAATTCAATAGTCCTACAAACAAGAATGAAATTATCTTTAATTCCCTATAACTTTACTCAATTATCCTAGACACCCTGAAGCTTTAATAATTACAAACTAGACCCTAAAAAGTTTACTCCAACATAACTTGACTTATACTTAACCCCTAAACCCCAACTTTATATCAAATTAATCCTCTAGATTTCAACTAACATAAAATTGTAATTTAAGCCCTTTAAACTTTTTGAATTTACAAAAATACCCTTAAACTTCGTCAAAAGTACATCTTTAAGTCTATAAATGCATATAATTGACCAACTAAGGACCACACACTAAATTGTTGATCATTTCACATTACCCCTGTCTAAATAAGCCTATGCATCAGCACTAGAAGCCAAAAATCACATGTGTACACCATGAACACATGTGAGGTACACTTGCCAAGATAGAAAACTTCATATATTCAGTTCAAATTCACATCCCTTCTCAACCAATGAACTCTCCTGATTAAACACTATAAATACCCTACGATTTCCTCAATTTAAACTCAATCCAACAGCAGTTTCAATACTCGATTTTTCACTCCAAACAGGTACATAATGATTTTATGTATTATATTCAGTTCTTTTAGTTTCAATCGATTTCTATGTTGTTATAATGCTATAATATATTAAAATAATAGAAATCTTATGTAGAAAATAGGCCATGGGTGAAAAATATGGAGTTCAAACCATTAAAGCTTGAGCTTTAATGGTGACCTTTGAAATAATGATCAAAACTCAGTTTAAAACTTTGAATGTCTTCATTAAAACCTTAGGAACTCGAGTGTAATGATAAAATCCCATGAATGTGTATAATAAGCTTAAATCGATTGAAAGTGTATTTTGAACCAGAAAACTGTAAATCTTAAATTCTCCCTGTATAATCAATCTCAACCTTTGCAATCAAAACCAAATTACTTCTACATATATAAGAGACCAAACTATGTTCATTAGAATCCCTTCCATACTCTTGAAAACCACGAATGTTAGGTCAAAATTTTAGTAAAATACACTGTTAGAGAACCTGAGATATACCGTATCTCAATCCACAAAACCTATATATTGGGATTGCTTATGAAATTTTAGGTTGAGTTTGTTAAGAAATCATCTCAAATGGTTTAGACACGAGGATGAGATCTCCGGTCAAAAATAAGAAATCCTAAAGTCAAATGTTGGGGGTAAGAAGGTGAGCATTTTGATCAGGAACTTTGATCTCGCGCGTGAGGGCGCGTGGCCAATCAGAAATTTCTTAAATTTTATTTAATATTTTTATTTTATTTTTCTGGTCAAAATGATATAAGGTAAGTCCATGTTGGGTTCAGCCTAGCCTAAGTTATGTAAAATTGAGGTTTTAACTTTGAAATATTTTTCCTAAATTACAACTTGACTTTTGCAGCTTATGAATTCGAACCCCGGACTTTGTCTATAAATACTTCAAAACATTTTAAGACAAAAGGTTACACCAAAGTTCAGGTATAACCTTATTATGTCCTAAATTATTTATAATTAAACCCCCAAAACTTTAAAAGAGATATTTTTTTATATAAACTGACCAACCCAATCCCATTCCCAACAAATACTTAGATACCCAAACATTGTATACAGAGAGTTAAGTACCAGCTCCTCTCGGTATCCTGTTTTGATCCATAAAATTGTATGATATACCGAGCAAGTAGTTTTTTCTTCCTTTTCAATAGTAAACTTTATGTATTTGACATACTGCTATTGATATCACTCTGTGATAGCTTCTGTTTACTCTTGGTATGTGCATGTTATAATACTTTCTAACTACATATTTTATTAAATGTCATTGATATTTGAATTTGAATATAGATTTAACCCTTCTCACCTAATAACTGATGTCATGTTCCTTATTGAATCATTTCACCCCTGCACTTTTGTGCTATTATTTATATTTTGAGCATCATTATTAACTAGGGAGTAGACTGATGTGTTATCCCACAAAACTTTTTTCTTGACCTAATGGTCTCAGATGATTGAGGGCCCTTGATAATTGCTACATACGTATGAGTGCCACTTTAATTGTGCGCCTAGCCGGTTATTTTTTTCCAAAGGTTTTGGGTTGATTTTATTTGGTTTTACTAACGGCTTAATTATTTCTATACCCCTTAGTGAACTGGTACGTATGGGATTATTATTTCAAAGATCCTTGACTTTCTTGTTATGATCCTTAATGAACTGGTAAGTATGGGACTGTTAGTTCAAAGATCCCTAATTTTCTTTATATAACCCTTAATAAACTAATAAATATGGCATCATCATATTTAATTCTTTAGCACTGCTATTCACTGAATTCTATACATACTCTAACTCTTATCATACATATACTTGTTATAGAATTGGTAAAGCCTTCATAGTATATTTGTGTTAATTCCTTTTTTCCTCCAGATGAACCATGAGAAAGGGGATAATATCTTCCCTTTTAGAGACAGATACCGTTCATCTATTTGCATACGTGATCGTGTGGGCAAAGATAAGCCAGATGGGAGCAAGGGGTGGCGCTTTTTAATTTTCTACTTTATAGTTCGTGTTAAAATAGTGTAACTCACGTATGTGGTGGTACAACCGAATGTAAACTATTTTAATAATGAATAAAGTTCTGTTATTCTGCATTAACTTTAATTCATTGCTTTATGTATACTCTATTTGTCATTCACACTAAAAAGCAAGATGTGACAAGTTGGTACTAGAGCATGTTTTAAATTTAACATATCGTCGGGTTGGCATTCTATATGGGAAAAGAAATTTATTAGATATTCGTTATTTTATCTTTTCGTAACTTCTTTTATTACTATTATATGGTAATTACATTTTGTAGTATGGATATTTGGGATAGGTTTTTGTTCAATGTGAAGATTGAGCCGATTAACCATTGGGGAACTAGAGTCCAGGAAGAAGCGTTAGCAAGGCTACGGGAAATGATTCATTTAGTAGAAGAAGATTAGGCAGGTGCCAGTAGCGATGTCAAGCAGTTAGTACTGAGTAATATAATTTGAGGTGAAATGCAAGCTATCAAAAAAGTAGATGACTACATGAACGATCCAGTGATATTTCAAGAAACGATCAATCTTGCGCTCACATATACTCCACCGACCCCACATATGTATCCAGATGCGAAGTCAAATGGAGAAATTCATAGTGATTATTCTCCTGACACCAGTACTGACTCGACTGATGATTCCCCAACCCCAGAAGATTACCTAGTTAGTTCAGAATCTAGCTTTGAGGATGAGGTTGTTGTTCCTACTTAAAATCCAAAGTTAAAGTTGACTCCTAATGTATATATCATAATAAAGTATTATACATAGCGTGCCATACGAAGCCTTAGTATATTAACTAATTTCTATAGTTAAGCACTAATATAGAATTGGTCTGTGATATATAACTTTAACGTATTATACAATGCATCTTGTATAATATAATAGGCTTGTGACATATCCTTGTTTCATGATTCTTCTTATTAAAACTGTTTAATTGTATTTTAAGATGGTTAGTACTCGAATCCCTTTCGTTGGAACTCAAACTGAAGGAATCATGCGATGTCTTCAGGAACTCACTTCTTTAGCCCAACAACAACAAACTTCTCGTTCTACTCTAGAGGATATTTCAAAAAAAATTAGTAGGATGAATGACCTTAAATAATTTATGATAGAACAACCTCCGTTTTTTATTAGAAAGCTAGGTGCTAGTGAATCTGAGAAATGGTTATGTCAGACAGTGAAAATTCTGAATGGAGTAGGTATATCTACAAATCATCGAGTAACTTTAGCAGCCTATATGTTTGAAGGTGAAGTTGATTTCTGGTGGCAAGCGTGTCACGTAACCAGATGGTTGTTAATTTTACTTGGGAGCAATTTGAAGAGATTTTCTTCAAAATGTATTATCCTGAGGCTGAACGAGATCAATGAACTGTTGATTTATTAGAATTGCAACAAGTCAATATTCATGTAGCCTAGTATGATGCCAAATTTATTGAGTTATCTCATTAAGTCCTTGAGTATATAGATACTTAGATAAAGAAGTGAAAGCATTTTAAAAGAGGACTATATCCAAAAATCAAGAATTCGGTTGCTCATTTACAAATCCATGAGTATTCTCAACTTATCGACGTTGCGTATATTGTAGAACAAAATTCTTCTGCCGTAATACGATTATCTCCCCCCTTTACTAGAAATAATCATGTTAGTAGAACCCCGCCTCAATCTCGACCTCAACCTTATCAAAACTCGAGTGGATAATCTTACTCCCATATCCATCATAACACAACACGTTTAATGATTTGTTGTTATGAATGTCACAAAGTAGGACATATCCGGCTACAGTGTCCTAAGTTAAAATTTGTTTCGATCTGTCGTTAGTCAAACAATCCCTCACAAAATCCAAAATCTTGCCCTATCTGAAATCAACATAAGCCAAATCCTGTTAAGAAAATTGTGCTAATCCCGAGTCGTGGAAAGAATTATGAAATACTGCCTGCACGAAACTCTTATGACGTGATAGAAGGTATGATATGTTTCTAACATATTCCTGCACATGTTTTACTTGATTCAAGTTCAACACACTCCTTTATAAGTCTTAAACTAGCTAAACTATTTTAATTACTACCTACCTTTTTAACTCCTTCATTGGATATTGAATTACCAACAGGTGAAATTAATACACCAGCACAAGGCAATAGTAATTATATAATTCATATTGGTTTAGGAACACTCCTTGTTAATTTGATAATTTTATATATTTGAGATTTCGATATTATTATCGGAATGGATGTTTTATTAAGACATCATGCTTATATCGATTGTCATGCCAAGAAAATTTATTTTTAAAATGAAGATAATTATTCTTTGTATTTCAAGGATCAGGTCCATCGGAACCATTAAGTTTTTAAATTCAAATCTCTTCTTTAATTCCAAACCTTTTGGAACAATTCAAAGATGTTTTCCCGAAGAATTACTAGGATTACCTCTTTCCGGAGAAATTGAGTTTAGTATCAATATTTATCCTAATACATTTCCTATTTTGATACCTCCATATCGAATGGATCTTTTTGAACTTCAACAACTTTGTACCTAATTATATGACCTTATTGAAAAAGATTTCATTTGACTAAGTTCATCTCCTTGGGGAGCTCCGGTATTATTTGTCAAGAAACATAATGGAAGCTTTAGATTATGCATAGACTATCGTAAACTGAATAAGGAAACTATTAAGATAAGTATCCTTACCCCGAATAGGATATCTATTAGATCAACTTTGAGGAGAAAGGTTTTTTATAAAATAGAATTACGATCCATCAATTACGAGTTAGAGAAGAAGATATTTCGAAAAATAGTTTTCAAACCCATTATAGACATTTTGAATTCACTATAATGTCATTTGGGTTAACCAATGCACCTGCAACTTTTATGGATCTAATGCAAAGAATCTTTAGGCTCTTTCATGGCCAATTTGTTATCATTTTCATCCAAGATATTTTTATTTATTCTCAAAATCCGATAAAAAATCCCAACATTTAGAAGTAGTCTTAGTTACTCTGAGAAACCATCGATTATATGCTAAAAAAGAGCAAATGTGATTTTTCAATGAAGGAAATAATATTTTTAGGACATGTGATTTCTAAAAGTGGAATCCAAGTCGATCCAACTAAAATCTCAATCATTTAAGATTGGAAAAATCCTGCCAATGTTACGGAGATAAAAAGTTTTCTAGGATTAGCAGGATATTACCGTCGTTTTGTAAAAAGATTTTCTCGTATTGCTTTCCCCCTTTTAAAGCTAACTATGAAGGAAGTTCCATTTGTATGAACTGGTTAATGTAACCAATCATTTGTAAATTTGAAGGACAAATTAACCACTACTTCAATCCTCACCACTCCTTCTAGTGATGTAAGCAACAATATATATACCGACGCCTCATTGCAAGGTTTAAGATGTGCGTTAATGCAGAATGAGAAAGTTATAGAGCATGGGTCATGACAAATCAAAACTCATAAGCATAACCACTCTGTCCATGATCTTGAATTAGCAGATGTAGTTTTTGGGTTGAAAATCTGGTGTTGTTACCTTTATGGTGAAAACTTTTAGGTATTTTTTTATCACTATTTTTAATCAAAAAGACTTAAATTTAAGACAATGACGCTGGAAGGAATTTTTGAAAGATTACTGATTTAAATTAAAGTGCCATACAGGAAAAAGCAATGTAATAACCGATGCTTTAAATCGAAATCTAGTAAGAAGACTCCGCAGTTTAATTTCTTACAATATTGATGCAACCGTAGCGCAATATGTCCTTCGATTGATATTCCTTTTCGTAAAATTTTCCAGCATCATTGTATATCCCGAATTGAGAGAGAAAATATTAGTTCAACAAACCCAAGATTCTTTTGTACAAACCTTTCGAGATAAAAATCTTGACTTCTCATACGATAAGGAAACAGGTTTAGGATTTAGAAATAAATTGTATATACATGATAATTCATCTCTTCGAGAAAAAGTATTGTAAGAAGCCCATCGTTCAAAATTTATGATTCACCTTAGATGTTCAAAAATGTACCATGCCCTAAAGAAGCAATATTAGTGGCTAAATATGAGATATGATATTGAGAAATTTGTAAGGAAATGTCTTACTTGTCAACAAGTAAAGATAGAGCACCAATATACCCTGGTGAACTCCTCCAACCCTTACCAATTTTCGAGTGGAAACAATATCATATTACCATGGATTTTGTTAGTGGACTACCTCGTACGTCGCAAGGATATAATTTTATTTGGGTAATAGTACACCGACTCACCAAATATGCTCATTTTATACCAATAAAGACCTCCGACTCATTTCAAAAGCTCTACATTTGGGAATTTTTCCAATTACATGGAACTCCTTCATCCATCGTATCAGACAGAGATTCCCATTTTGTAGGAAAATTTTGACAAGCGTTGCAGACCACAATGGAAATTAAACTTCATTTAAGTACCACATTCCACCCACAAATAGATGGAAAATCCAAACGTACAATCTAAACATTATAAGATATAAAACGCGCTTGTGCATTAGATATGCTCGACAACTAGAATGTGTATTTTCCTCTTGTTAAATTTTCATATAACAATAGTTATCAGACTAGTATTAAAGTTTCCCTATTTGAAGCTTTATATGGAAAACCATGTAGATCAACTGTATGTTGGGTAGAATTCAGAAGTAGTAAATAATTTGTTCCTGAGATAATCTAGGAACCCACTCAAAGAATACAATAAATTCGAGAGAGATTGAAGATAGCCTAAGATCGTCAAAAAAGTTATTTAGACCAGCGCGGAAAATCTTTAGAGTTTCAAGTTAATGACCAAATATTTCTAAAAGTTTTTCCTCGGTAAGGAATCTTACGCTTTAGAAAGAAAGGAAAATTAGCCCTCATATATATTGGACCTTTCACAATTTCTAAACGAGTTGGCTCGGTAGCCTATAAATTAGAATTACCTCTGGAATGGTCCAATATTCACAATGTATTTCATGTGTCTCATTTACGCTAGTATATTTCAAATCCCTCTCATACCATTACGTGGCAAGATATCTCTATCGAACCAAATCATGAATTTGAAGTATGCCATATTCAAATTCTGGATTGCCAAGTGAAGCATCTCAGGAACAAGGAAATCCCCTTAGTTAAAATACTTTAAGAAAAATCAAAATCTGTAAGAAGCCATATGAGAACTAGAACAGACTATGAAAGATCAATATCCTGATTTGTTATAAGGTAAATTCGAGGACAAATATTTTTTAGGTAGGTAGGCTGTAATAACCAGCACTTGCGAATCAAATCTATCAACCGACCCAAATCCCATATATTCATTCTTTCAACCCTCATAAATATTCAAATTCAAAAGTCTTCTAAAGAATAATGAAACTTTTTTTAATGCCCTGCAAATTTACTAAATTAACCTAGACAACCTGAAATTTTAATAATTATAAACTAGCACATGAAAACTTTAATATAACATAACTTGATTGATACTTAACCCCTTAACCCCAACTTTATATAAAATTAATCCTCTAGACTTCAACTCACATAAAAGTATAATTTCAACCCTTAAAACTTCCTAAATTTAGAGAAAATACCCCTAAACTTCATCAAAGGTATATTTTAAGGTTATAATTGCATATACTTGACCAACCAAGGACCAAATACCAAAGTTTTAATAATTTTACATTATTCGCTATCCAAATAAGCCTACACATTGGAACTAGAAGCCAAAAATACATGTGTACACCATGCATACATGTGAGGTACACTTACCAAGCTAAAAAACTTCACATATTCAGCCCAAATCCACCTCCCTTCTCAACTAATGAACTATCCTGATCAAACATTATAAATACCCCATAATTTCCTCAGTTCAAACTTACCCCAATAGAACTTTCAAAACTCAAATCTTTCACTCCAAACAGGTACACTATGATTTTATGCACCAAATTCAAGTTTTTTAGTATCAATCGATTTTTGTGTTATTATAATGCAAGAATATATCAAAAAAGTAGAAATCTTATGTCGAAAAAAGGCCCTGGGTGAAAAATATGAAGTTCCCTCCATTAAAGCTTGAGCTTTAATGATGAACTTCGAAATAATGATCAGAACTCAGGTTTAAAGCTTTGAATGTCTTCATTAGAATCTCAGGAGCTTGAGTGCAATGATCATATCCAATGAATGTGCATAATAAGCTCTAATCGATTGAAAGTGTATTTTGAACGACAAAACTGAAAATGTAAAATTCTCCTTATATAATCCATCTCAAACTTTGCAATCAAACTCAAATTACTTCTACACATAGCAAAAACCAAACTATGTTCATAACAATCCCTTCTATATCCTTGAAAATCACGAATGTTAGGTTTAAATTTCAGTAAAACACATAGTTAGAGAACTTAAGATATACTGCATCTCAATCCACAAAACCTATATATTTAGATTCCTTATGAAATTTTAGGTTGATTTTGTTAAGAAATCATCTCAAATGGTTTAGAAATGAAGATGAAATCTCAGGTCAAAAATCAGATATCTTAAAGTCAAATGTCAAGGGGAAGAAGACGAACCTTTTTACCAGGAACTTTGACCTCACGCGTGAGGTTGCGTGGCTAATAAAAAAATTTTGAATTTTTTAAATATTTTTATTTTATTTTTCTTATCAAAATGGTATAAAGTAAGGCCATGTTTGGTTCAACCTAGCCTAAGTTATGGAAAAATGAGGTTTAACTTTGAAATATTTTTCCTAAGTTACAATTCGACCCCTCCTAAATTTTTCAACTTATGAATTTGAACCCCAAACTCTGTCTATAAATACTTCAAAACATTTTAAGACAAAAGTCTCTTACACCAAAGTTCAAATATGACCTTAAGTCCAAGATTTTTAAGTCCCAAATTATTTATAATTAAAACCCTAAAACTTTAAAAGATACAGTTTTTTGTATAAAATGACCAACCCAATCCCAATTCCAATAAATACTTATATACTGAAACATTGTATACAAAGAATCAAGTATTCGCTATTTTCGATATCTTGTTTTGGTCCATAAAATCATACGATATACTGAGCAAGTAGGTTTTTCTACCTTTTCAATAGTAAACTTATTTTTTTGACATATTGCTATTGATATCGCTATGTGATAACTCCTATTTACTCTTAGTATGTGCATGTTATAATACTGCCAAACTACATTTGAATTTGAATATGGATCCATTTGGCCCCTATCACCTAAGAACTGATGTCATGTTCGTTATTGAATCAGTTCACCCTTGCACTTTTGTGCTATTATTTATATTAAGAGCATTAATAGTAACTAGGGAGTAGACTGACGTGTTATCCCATAAAACTTTATGCTTGGCCTAATGATTTCAGATGATTGAGAGCCTTAATTATTGCTACATACGTATGAGTGTCACTTTAATTGTATACTTAGCCAATTACTTTTCCCCAAAGGTTTTGCGTTGATTTTATTTAGTTTTACTAATGGCTCAATTATTTATATACCCCTTGGTGAACTGGTAATTATGGGATTATTAGTTCAAAGATCCTTGACTTTCTTGTTATGATCCTTAATGAACTGCTAAGTATGCGATTGTTAATTCAAAGATCCTTAATTTTCTTTATATAAACCTTAATAAATTGGTAAGTTTGGGATTACCAGCTTTAATTCTTTAGCGCTTCTATACACTGAATTCTATAAACTTTTCAACTCTCATCTATACATATACTTGTTATAGAACTAATAATACCTGTTTAGAATATTTGTGTTAATTGCTTTTTCCTCTAGATGAACCAGGAGAAATATGATAATATCTCTTCCCTTTTAAAGGCAGATACTGGTCATCTGTTTGCATACATGATCGTGTGGGCAGAGAATAAGCCAGATGGGAGCGATGAGTGGCGCTTTTCAATCTTTTATTTTATATTTTTGTGTTAAAAAAATGTAACTCACCTGTGTGGTGATACTACCCTATGTTTACTATTTTAATAATAAATAAAGTTCTTTTATTCCTCCTTAACTTTAGTTGATTGATTTATATATACTCTCTTATGCATTCATACCAAAAATTAAGGTGTGACATGATTCAAAATAATTAAGAAGGACTAAATATAACAATCACAATCACACAACATAGTATATACGTGGTTTGGTAACGTGCCTAAGCCCATAGGTTTTTTTTCTATCTCTTTATGAATGAACTCTTGATAACAAAGATTAAATGTCCCTTTTTCAGGTGTATGGGTTACATTTACAGATAATGGGAAGATGATAAGTCATGTGGAACTCCATAGCCTTGGATTGTTATTGTGATCTAGTCGACAGAATCCAAGATCGGAGATTTTTGTTGCTCGGCTTCTCCTTGTTCTTATGTCCAAGTTATGATTGATTATCTATTTGGTTGGACACATATCAGATGTTCATGTTACGTTTGATAATTCTCACACAATAAATATTTACTTAGAGTATGTAGGTCAGGCTTATTTATAGAATTCCGTACTTAGATATAAGTTACTTTAAGTAGGCAAAAAAGAAGTTCGTTTGATGTTACATATCAAAACACTTGAAAGAATAAATAAATTATTTTAAAAAAGTTTAAGGAAGAATAGAAAAAGCTCAAGTTCAAAGTTCATAAAGAAATTTCTCCCGAGGACACAGAGATTGAAATAACTCAACACGATCAAGCACACTGCGAAATAGCTCATCCAAGGGAGCATATTGTGAGCAACCACAATCTTGCATGATCAATGATGCTCATGAGTTGTAAAAATATGCTAATGTAGAAAGCATTATCTGACATAAAGGAATATTAATTTTACATATGATCCCATTGTGGCCATCCCCGATCCTCGCCATGTAGGCGGGGGCGTGGAGGAAGGATCCGTTGGGTCCCACGCGTCCCTCTCGTGAGCGCTTCGACTGACGTTATTTGAGATATGGTGTAAAAATGTAGAGAGATTCAGAGTCTCAGTCTATTTTACTCAAAACAGACAAAAGAAAAATGGAAATCCACCCCGAAGGATGGCATCCAAATACATCCTGGTGCGTGCGAAACCAAAATGATTCGTGAAGGATTCGGAGGCTTAGTTACGAAATGGGAAGGTGTTAGGCACCCATTCTTCCCTTTCGATCTCTCATGGATATTTGCTATTTTCCCTTATATTTCCCCCCGTGATATGTGTGCATGTGTATATATATAATGGAGGTAGGAATCCTTGACTTGTATTATGGAAAAGATAAAGCGAGTCATACGTAGGAAGATATAAGAATAATATTAGAAAAATAAGATTTACACGAATACCCCTACGTTGATCGTTATAATGGAACGATAACGCATATGGAGCAATACGTCACTACGGGCAAGTATATAGAATATAAGAAGATTAGGTTTAGAGAAAATAGGAAGTAAAAGAAAAGGTGAGAGAGAGGACTCGAGTCTCGGGTTTTACCCCAAGACGCCTACGTAGCCTATAAAGGCATCAAAGTCCACGTAGTTCACATACAAAATAAGGGGTGGGGCTTATCCCATAAATCCAAATGGGGGATCTCTTATTTATAAATGTGTGTATGTGTGTAGAAAAAGTGTTTTAGTTGTGAGAAAAGTGTGAGAATCCCTATTTGGAATTTATGAGTAAACCCTCTTTTTCTTGTTTTTTGGGTTTTTATTTATATGAAAATAAGAGATGTGCAATAATACTAAATAAAAAGTATATAAGGATGTGTGGGATGAGATAATAAGAGTGCTAAGTAATGAAAATAAGTTATTGAGAATTTAAGAGGATTTAAGAGAGAGTTTGAGAAAGTTGGACCTTCTTGAAGATCTTGAGCTTGATCTTGAGCGTTGGAGAGCAGCCCTTGAACTTGGATGATGATGGAGAGTGACTAATTCACCAAGTTTGATGAAAAGTGAAAGTAAAAAAGGGATTTGGGGGTTGAAATCACATTGCCTTCGAGAGAGGTTTCTGGGATTCGTTGAGAGTGAATTTTATTAGATCTGGCACCCCCTTGCAAATGGGGTGAAGGCATCCTTTTATAGGCCCAGGTAACTATCGATCGGCATATACCTGTTCCTGCCTATCAGCACCTACCGATAGGCAGGGTCTGGAACCTGCTATTTGGCAGTGCGTTTCACATTTTTTTTAAAAATTAACTGCCGAAGGAAAACCGTTGGTCAGAATCGTTCACGGGGCATACCGTTGGAAGTGTAATTCAGAGATCTTCGAAAGTCCTTTGGACCGCTCCCTAGTTAGGGAGCTAAATTTAGGTAAAATATGTCTCGGAAGCGTTTATCGGTCCATTGGACGGTGAATCGTTCGGACGCAAACGGATCGTTCGTCCACATGGTAAGTCTGAATCGTGTACGGGCAGACCGTTGGAAAGGTTAGGAGATGTAATTCGACATTCCAAAGAGTTTGACCCAGTTTGGAGAGTTAACTTTGGTCAACCGGGCTCAGGAATCATTCGGTGACCTCTCGGAGTCAAACGGATCGTTCGTTTGTATGGAAAGTCCGAATCGCGCACGGGATGGACAGTTGGAAAGGGTATTCAGTTCCCTTCGAAGACTCATTCAGTCTCAGTCGAGATGAAGAGTTTAACTTTTTGGTCAAAATGAGCCGAGGACTGCCCGATGGCTTCTAAGTCAGTTTTCGGGACATGACCTGGGTTTGTAGTCATGAAGGGAGGTACTAGGGACCTAAGAAGAGTTGGGGGTAACGGAATGGGGTGTCTACATATCCCCTCAATGGGCGAGTTTGGAACAAGTGATGACCGTCGAATAAACACCACAAGATGCTTTTGAAGGAGTATGACCGATTCAGAGGGTCGAGGCTGATTCTGAGGACCTAAGGAGTGTGCTGGGGATGATTAATTCTGCTGGTCAAAGTCGAATCTGTGGGCTTAGGGTAAAGGTATATTAGCCGAGGTCAATTTTGACCTAAGAGTGGTGATGATCGAGGACCGCGGTCAACTCTGACCCAAAGAGTGGTGACGACCGAGGACCAGGATCAATTCTGACCCAACTCAGGTGACGATCCAAGACCAAGGTCAATTATGACCAAAGAGTGGTGACGAGCGAGGACCGGGGTCAATTCTAACCCAACTCAGGTGACAATCCAAGATCGAGATCAATTCATACCTAAGAGTGGTGACGGCCGAGGATCGGGCTCAATTCTGACCCGAATCAGGTGATGATCCAAGACCGAGGTCAATTTTAACCCAAAGAGTGGTGACGATCGAGGACCGGGGTCAATTCTGACCCGACTCAGGTGACGATCCAAGACCGAGGTCAATTCTCACCTAAAGAGTGGTGACGATCGAGGATCGGGGTCAATTCTGACCCGACTCAGGTGATGATCCAAGACCGTGGCCAATTCTGACATAAAGAGTGGTGACGATCGAGGACCGGGGTCAATTCTGACCCAACTCAGGTGACGATCCAAGATCGAGGTCAATTTTGACCTAAAGAGTGGTGACGACTGAGGACCGGGGTCAATTCTGACCCAACTCAGGTGACGATCCAAGATCGAGGTCAATTCTAACCTAAAGAGTGGTGATGACCGAGGACCGGGGTCAATTCTGACCCAACTCAGGTGACGATCCAAGACCGAGGTCAATTCTCACCTAAAGAGTGGATGAAGATTGGATTTTTATTTTGTTGGGGAAAAAGTACTTTTGTGATTTTGATTTGAGATGGGGAGCTGATTGCCGGGGAAGCTTTTGTTTCATTAGGAGACCTTGCGGACGGGGGGGATAACCTATTTTGGGTGTTGTAGGAGAATTTCGCTGGGGAAGTGATCAGGTGATCATTAGAGATCCTCCGGAGCTTTGCTGGGAAGAGTTTTCACTTGGTTTTTGAGGATTTTGCTGGGAAAGAGGGGTTCTGCTCGAGGGAACGTGAAGTTTTCTTGGTGAAAAGGCTTTAAATCCTTCCTGGGATTTTTAGGAATTTTTCGGGTTTTTTTTGAGGTTTTCTGGTATTTTCTGGGAATTTCTATACAAAATTTAAGGGGGGTGCCGATCGGCATAGTATGAAGGGTGCCATTCGGTAGTGGCACAGACTTTTGGTCTACCTCGAGAAGGCAAGGGGTCAGTGCCGATCAGTATGGTAGGGGGAGGTGCCGATCGGCATGGCGCTTGGCATCCTATATAAAGGAGGTGAATCCCCTCATTTTTTCACAGCTTCTTTGCTTTCTCTCTCTCTGCGAGTCTTCTACAAATCATTCTAGCATTCCGATCTTCAAGAAATGGCCGCTTTTGTGAGCACTGCAGCCCACCGGGAGTGGTTGACTGTTAATGACTGGGCGAATGTGGAGTGGAGGACTAGGGCGCCTCTTGATTTGGGGAGTGAGAACTCCTTTGATGCGTTTGATCCTGTTGCGAATGAGCGGACCTTGATGCGGGAGTCATCGCTCTTCGAGAGTGAGTCCCGGTGGTTATGTAAGTAACCCAACCTTTGGCATTCTTCTCTTTTTGGTGATTTTTCTTTCTTGACTTTTGATGAGACTTTTCTTTTTTCGAGTCTGATATTTCTTTAAAGAACATGCATTCCCGTGGGACAACGGGGATCAAGGATGTATGGGAGCATATCCCACCTGTGGTGTGTTGGATGGTATCATCAGCGGGTTTTAGTCGGTTGGCATCGGTGCTGAATGAGACGCCTCGTTCGACAGCGGTCTTGTGCGCTTTGGTAGAGAGGTGGTGGGATACTACCCACACCTTCCATTTCGGCTTTGAGGAGATGACTGTGACTCCCATAGACGTGCAGCAGCTGCTGGGGCTAGATTATGATGGAGAGAAGATAGAGGTGGATCATTTTTTATGGGTGAGATCGGAGGCAGTGCGTGCGGCACTTGGTGATGTAGGGAGGATAGTTTTTGGGGATTCTATCCGACTGTCCCTGCTAAAGGATGTTCTGCTAAGCAGGGTGATTGATGTGGAGGACGGGATGCAAGTGAAGAAGATGGCCTGGTTATTTATTCTCCTGGTATTGGGAGGTTTCATGGTGGCGTCGAGTGGTGACGTCGTTCATTTATGGTTTCTGCCGTACTTGAGGATGTTTTTGAACATCCCTTTCTATGATTGGGGGAGTCTGACCTTGGCGACCTTTTACTCCTCTCTGTAAGCATTCAGTAGGTGCATCCGACAGACCCTTACTGGTGCCACGTACCTTCTTGAGGTATTCTTCACTTTGTGCATTTCTTTTCATGCATTCACATTTTTCTTTCATGCATCTCTTTTTCCTTTCATGCATTCGCATTTTCCTTTCATGCGTCTCTTTTTGTTTGTGAATTCAGACATGGTTCTACGAGGTGATGGGGTGCAACACCCCACTAATTGTTTTGAAGGACGACATTGTTGGGGACTTCTGTCGATTGCATCGATGGCGTAAGGCTAATCGGCAGTCGAAGGGATCTATCTCCCTGGAGGCGGTGCATTAGGTCTTGAATGACCTAACCAGTGGTAGGGTAAAACTCTTTCCATTTCAATCTTGTTTTTTTCTCCTTTTGATTTTGTATTGATTTATGCTCGCTTGGATATTTTCAGGTGACCTTTTATCCCTGGGGGACAACCATTCAGGTTACGGGGGCGGCTGGGGTGAACACACGGATGAGGTGTTTGCTGGCGCATGAGTTTGTCCATTCCTGGTATCTTGGGGAGAAGGTGGTTCATCAGATTGCCGAGGAGGAGGTGGTGGTGCCACCTGCGCAGCCTCCTACGTCTATGAGGCGGGAGCGACTGCTGTTAGAGTATGATAGGATTGCGGCGATGATTGGCGAGTCCTACTTGCTATACAACGATACGACTGCGCCGTATGACTATATGGATTTCATGACGAGCTGGTTAATGGCGCCCAGCATATATGATGCATTACCTTTCCCTCCGGCGGGTTAGAGTCGGGAGGTGGGATCTTCCCACAGCGGCGGTGGTCCGTCAGCATCTGCGGCGGTGGTGACTTCAGAGGTTCCTTTTATGCGGCTGCATACCCCTTCATACAACATTCGACAAGATGATGGATGGATGGTGCCTATGCTGCACCGTCCTCATGCGATGGATCCAAAGGAGTTGGGTTTGACAGAGGAGGTCTTTCGACCTGCGGTATACTTTTCTGTTAATCTCTTTCTTTCTTTTCTTGTTTGGTCATTTCTTCTTTGATACTGATTTGGCCTTTCCTTGCAGCAAGTTCGGGTGTCGACCACTTGGCTAAGGGACATCTGAGACTGGATATCTTCGGTGACTGTTCATATTCGGGACGCAGTTCCTATTTTTTCTTGCTTGGTGCCATCTGCTTCATCCGAAGAGGACTCGGGCTCGGGTAGTGGTGGCGCATCATCTCGTCGTAGTGGGAAAAGAGAACGTCGCAGGGGTGGAAGCTCTTAAGAGAGAGAGAAAGAATGTGGGTTCGGGCTGAGTCCCATTATTTTTTCTTTTTCTTTTTATTTCCTGCAAAAATGATGTAACACGAAAAACAGATATATGTAATGCAATGGAGTTTTTTTATTATCTTTTATTAATGATGAATGAATGCATGCACATGCGCTTTTTACTTTGCTGCTGAGACCGTAAAAAGGAATATTTTTGAAATATTTTTGAAGGAAAGTTTTTTTATTAAAGGGAAATTATATAAGGAGAAAAGGGATTTCGAAATTCTATTGAGAATATCAATTTATTTTTATTGAGTTTTCTGATTTGACAAAAGAGGAAAAAAGGGAATTTTCTAAAAATGGGGGGTCGCCGATCGGCAAACACCCTGACCTGCCTATCGACAGTTCAGTCCAGTCCCACCAATTCAAAGCTTTGAATGGTACCCTGTTCAGCCTTTGGTACCTTATAGGGTTGGATTCCCTCCGATTTTTGTAGGTATTATGTCTCTTGTGAGGGTTCTCAAGTATAAAAAGGGGTAAAGGTGGAGTGTTTCATCACACCTTTGCATTTTTACTTACTTTCCCACTATCTCTTAGCCTTGTAAGATGGCTCTCCCTAGTAGCATTGAGTTTGTCAACTACCTCGAAACTTTGGAAGCAATCTGCTCTTATAATGTCGACTACGATGCTTTCAACATGCGTCAAGTCTCCTTGTGGCGCAATCGGCCTTTTGAGTGGAACGTGCTGACGGCGATGGTATAATTCTGGTACCCCGATGACCATGTATTCCGCTTTGGGTTGGAAGAAGTTTGTCCTACCTTCGAGGAATTTTCTGCCATACTGGGTGTAAATCCTAGTGTTGCTGCAGCTTTGCCCGAATTTTCCCGCTCTCCCAGGGATTTGTTGGCCGGGCTTCTTCATATTTCGCCTTAGGCGGCTAGATTATTGGTTACTGGAGGAATGATCTCCCTCCCGGCGGTGCTGTAGTCCGTGCATTTACAAGAAGTAGGTGATGATGGCTATACTGGAGCTGTTGTTCTGGGTCTGGTTTCCAAATTGCTGTTGGTGACTGGGGAGGTGCAAGTGGACCCATAACTTGAAGCCATTACTTCATGGATGTCATACCGTCGCAATCCTGTGGCGGTGATACTGGCGGAGACTCTTAATGGCCTGGATGCCTGGAGATAAGGTCGTTTTGACTTTTTGAGGGTAGTCCTGTGATGCTGTTCATGTGGTTGTCTAAAATATTTTGCTTGGCGACTCCTCCAGAGTATCCCTTGTTGGCCATACCCAACTTCTTTTCACGCTACTTCATCAGCGTTGGCCTATATGTTGAGAACTGGGAGCATTGGCTTGTGGAGCATGGGGCTCGTGGGCTGTATTGGTCAGTGCCTTGGTGGGGACAGTTGCATCCTGTTTTGGATCTAGGAGAGTATTCATATGTGCGAATGGTTTGTCTTAAACAAACCTCCTTTTACTTCCCTTGGCGACTTCTGTGCCAATTTGGCTGGGCATAGGTCGTGCCCCCTCGGACCTCAAATTTATTTCCGGTAGCATATTTGACTGAGCGTCTGCGTATGTTGCTTGGGTCTCTGTGGAAAAATCGGCGTCTGTCGACCCTTCCCTCTCAGTCTGTCGGGAAGGTTTGACATGTCCCCAAAGATTATATGAAGTGGTTGTGGAGGAAAGTAGTCAGCAAGATGTTGGCAGTGGAGATTGGATAAATATGGTTTGTTTTATCTAACACCATGGAAGGGGGTGTTATGGTCTTTTCGAGGATGGTTAAGGCTCAAAGATCCATGGAATGTTTGCAGCACACTATTCAGGCAGGGGAAACTTGGGGACCTCCGGATGTAGATGATGAGGGTGCAGGCTCCTCTGGTGGCTGTGGGTAGGACTCTTGGAGAGTTTATTTGTGTAATAGATGTGGGGATTTTATTTGCCTTTTTATGGTAGTAAGGGAAAGGGAGTTATCTATTCCTTTTTCTTATGTAATTCGTACTGTAATTTCTTATTAATGGAATAAATAAGTTTCTGATCATCTAGCTGTACCTTTTGATGAATTTTGTATTTTGAATTATCTATACTGATCGCTAAGGCATACATAATACTTTTGTTCAAGTATTTTTAAAATGAACCGTCGTTCTAAGAGGTAAGAAAAGAATAGTATTTTGTGAAAAAGAAAGGGCCGCACTCATGTGAGGTGCATGAGCTACCTACGTACCTCTGGGGTTTTTGAAATTTTTTTTTTATCCGTTTGAAATTTTTTTTGCAGAGGATCAGGCCCACATATTCTGGGTAGAGGAAAATGAAGAGTTTTTTTTTTTTTTAGAATAGAAGGGGGATGAGAAGAGTCGTAGCGCGCCAAGATTTCTGACTAGGGGTAGAATTTCTTAAGACGGTCCAGATTGACTGGATGAGCCATCTCTTCCCCATCTAGGTCAGTGAGCATGGCGGCACCGCTGGATAAGATTTTCTTCACAATGTAGGGGCCGCTTCAATTGGGCTTGAATTTCCCTCTGGGGTCCCAGATGGGTTCTATTATCCCATTGAGGGCTAAGTCTCCCTCTCCGACACCGCGATCCTTGATTCTCTAGTTAAATTACTGCGCTATTTGGCGATGGTACCCCTGTATGTGGTAAAGATCTTTTAATCTTCTTTCATCTAGGAGGGCTAGTTCATCAAGACGGCTTTGGCACCAGTATTCTTCGCTAACTTTTCTTTCAAGCATGACGCGTAACGAGGGTATTTCCAGCTCCACAGGTAGTTATGCTTCCATGCCATAGACTAAGGAGTAAGGGGTAGCCCCAGTAGAGATTCGAATTGAGATTCGATAGCCCCAGAGGGCGTACGGGATCTGGTCGGCCCAATCTCTACAACTTTCGGTCATCTTGCTGATGATAGCTTTGAGGTTTTTGTTGGAGGCTTCCACTGCACCATTGATCTGAGGTTAGTAGAGAGAAGATTTGTGTCTCTGAATCCCATACTCTTTAACTACTTCTGTGACTTCTGCTTTAAAATGCAATCCGTTATTTGACACCAGCTCATGCGGGACCCCATACTGGCAGATGATATTTTTCTTGAGGAACTTGGCCACTTTCTTGGCGTTCGGTACTGCGTATGACTCAGCTTCGACCCATTTGGTGAAGTAATCGATGGCGACTAGGATAAAATCATATCCGTTTGAAGCCTTTGGTGTAACCTTCCCTATGATGTCAACACCCCAGGTGGAGAACGACCAGGGAGAGGTCATGTTATATAATTCTCTCGGAGGCAGGTGTTGAAGATTAGAGAATTATTGGCATTTGAGGCATCTCCGGACATAGGCGGTGCAATCCTGGGTCATGGTGGTCCAGTAGTAGCCCTGTCGGATGATCTTCTTGGCGAGCATGTGACCATTTATGTGGGGTTCGCATTTCCCGCTGTGGATTTTCTGCATTATCTTCTCAATCTCAGCCCCTGCAATGTAGTGTATATGAGTTCCATCGAAGTTCCTCTTGAGTAGAGATTTATGACAGATGATGCACTGGGCGGTCAGTCTCCGGAGAGTCGTTTGATCTTTCTTGTTGGAACCCTCGGGATATCTACCATGTTTGAGGAGGCACCAGATATTATAGTACCCACAATCGGCTAGTTCGGGATCTTCGACGGAGACAAGCTCAATATGGTATCAATGGGTCGATTTGTCTTTCTTTTGAACTAGGAAGGGGTCATTGTTATTCCCTCGGGCATGTCGACCATGGAGGCCAAGGTAGCGAGAGCATTGGCTAGGTTATTCTTTGCTCGGGGTAGGTAATGGAAGGTGATATCTCGGAATCGGGAGGCTAGCTCTTCTAATTGGGCATGAAAAGGTTGGAGTTTTTCGTCCTTGACTTTCCACTTTCTGAGCACTTGACCGATGATAAGGGTAAAACCCCCGTAGACATCAAGGTATTGAATACCTTTCTTGAGAGAAACTTTGAGGCTCACTGTGCATGCCTCATATTCCGTCATGTTGTTGGTGTAAGGGAAATCCAATTTAATGGCGATGAGAGTGTGGGAGTCATCAGGGGCGATAAGAAGTATCCCAATGCCATATCCCTTTTTATTGGCAGCGCCGTCAAAGAACATTTTCCATCGAAGGTGGTCTTGAGTGGTGTAGAGGGATATTTTCATCTGGGAATTCGTAGATCCGGACATCTGCTTCGTCTATGGGGTTATTAGCGAGGTAGTCAGAGATGGATCTTCCTTTAACAGCTTTCTGTGTGACGTACGCGATATCGAACTCGGTTAGGAGCATCAACCATCGGGCCATTCGACTCCATAAGGCGGGTTTCTCAAGAAGGTATTTGATGGGTTCCATTTGGGATACAAGTTTGATGAGGAAGGTGAGCAGTTAGTATCGCAACTTTTGGGTGACCCAGACAAGTGAGACACATGCCTTCTCTAAGGCAGCGTAGTTGACCTCATACCCCGCCAATTTGCGACTGGCGTAATAGATGGCTATTTCTTTATAGGAGTCCTCAAGGTATTGGTCTAGCAAAGCCCCAGCTGCAGCGTCGGTTATGGTTAGGTATAGGAGCAAAGAGAGACCAGACTATGGTGGCATGAGAACTGGAGGTTGGGTCAGGTATTGTTTGATTCGGTTAAAAGCTTCTTGGCAAACCTCATTCCAAACCTTGGTTGAATCCTTTCGGAGGAGCTTGAATATTGGTTCACAAATGGAGTTAAGCTGGCTGATGAACCGGTTGATATATTATAATTTCCCAAGAAAACCTCGGACTTCTTTCTCTGTTCGGGGTGGTGGCATCTCAAGTTTGGCCTTCAGCTTTGCAGGATCTGCTTCTATCCCCTTTTCGCTTACCATAAATCCCAAGAGTTTTCCCTTTGTAATGCCGAAGAGACACTTCTGTGGATTAAGTCGCATCTGATACGGTTGCAGTCGTTTAAAGAACTTTCGGAGAGCGGGAATATGACCTTCTCTAGTTTTGGACTTGATAATCATATCATCCACATAAACCTCGACCTCCTTGTGAATCAGATCGTGCAGGATGGTTGTGGCAGCCCTTTGGTAGGTAGCCCCAGCATTCTTGAGACCGAATGGCATAACGGTTAGCAAAAGGTTCCCCATGGGGAGATGAATGCGGATTTTTTTTGTGGTCGGGGTGCATCTTGATTTGGTTGTATCCGAAAAACTCGTCCATGAATGACTTGAGAGCATGACTGGTTGTGTTGTCCACAATCATGCCGATATTGGGTAGCGGATAATCATCCTTCAGAGAAGCTTTATTTAAATCTCGGTAATCCACACACATTCGAATCTTCCCTCCTGATTTCGTCATAGGTACAATGTTGGATAGCCATGTGAGATATTCGATCACCCGAATGAAACCCACATTCAACTGTTTGACCACTTCTTCTTTGACCTTGAGCGACCATTTGGTGCGGAATTTTATCAATTTTTGTTTAACTGGCTTGTAATCTGGGACAGAGGGGATCTCGTGCTGAGATATTTCAGGATCAATGCCGGGCATATCATCATAGGACCATGCGAAGACATCTACGAACTCCTTCAGCAATTCTTCGAGTTGTGCACGCCCATGCTCGTCAAGGGTGGCCCCTATCCAAATCTCGCGTAGTTGGCTACTAGTTACGAGATTAATAATAATAGTCCCTTCTTCATTAACTTGAACGCGGTTATGTTGTTTATTATTAACGTTATTTAGATCAGTTAAGAATTGTTCATTTGCAAAATCATCATCATCAAAAGTTCGATTAGAATCTAAACAATTAATGTAAGGCACAAAAAGAAACTCAAAATCTTCGTTTATTTCATTGATAGGAAAGATAACATTGAGAACCTCATCAAAAGAGGTCTCGATTACATTTGAACAAGGATAGAGAGTAGGAGAAGAAATAAGGTAAACATTGGGGTTAGGGGGATTTTAAGAGGTAGAACTGGTGCAGCATGCCAGTTGAGGAGAGGCGTATTAGCAACTTTAATCAGACGGGATGGGTCCATTGATGTAGTGCTTGAATGAACCATGCAGAGTGCCAGCCCCAGTATCTGTAAGTTAAAGGAATCTTCGGAATCACTTTCCTCAGTCTCTTCGGTATCTTTGATAAGCGGTTGTACGCGGTGTTGGAAACTTTCATCCCATGGGTAACTGTCTTGGAAAAAGATCACCATTCCAGGCTTCATCTTCTTGTCTGTGTGGTATACCATGGTTCTGGAAAATTGCAAAAGGGGAAGTCCTCGCCTTCTTTGATGAATCATCCATTTAAGGAGTCTCCTGAGATAGTTCGGATTCAGTCTAATCTTATCTTTGGTTGAGACGTTGGATCATTCTGAGCTCTTGTTCTGATGGTTGATACCCCAAGCCGCAAGGAGGAAAAGCTTTCTTTAGTTCGATTAGCTCAAGTATCCCTTGCTGCCTTTGCTCTAGTCCCAGTCCGGGCATGAAGTGCATACTTCTGAACATCTGGATCACATTGACATTGCCATGAGGGTTATATTTTGGACAAACCCTTTCTTTGAAACCGTCCCCTACCGGGAGTAAGAGTGGCTCAATTCAAAATCCTGATAGGAGCATATCATTTGACCTGTGTTGTATCTCAGGGATTGGATTGCTGGTGCTTGCGCCCTCGACATTTTCGTCGTCGTCCAAAATGGTGATGACTCGCCGTCGACTAAGAACTTCAATTTCTGATGGAGTGAGGAAGACACACCCTTGATATTGTGGAGCCAGGGTCATCCGAGCAACAGGTTGAAACAAGCTGGGATGTCTATGACTTAGAATTCGACCACAGGGTTTATAGGGCCAACCCCTATTATAAGTTTTATGGATCCCATCACCTCACGATGGGTATTATCGTAGGCACGTACGACGGAGGAGGTTGGAGCGAGGTTGCTTTATTTCAGGCCTAAACACTTGAAGGTTCTTAGAGGGCAAATGTTCGAGGCATATCCGTTATCGACAAGGGAGAGTGGCACGACCTTCCCCATAACTTCGATGGATATGTTGAGTGAATGATTGTGATTCAGACCAATTTTGGGGATTTCTTCTTCAGAAAATGAGAGCATTTGGGTAGAGTTCAAGGATCCGACCATATTTACCGCTTCTTCTGGTGTGGTAGATGGAGGAACTATGGGTCCAATGAGCAATTTGATTAAAGCATTTCTGTGCAACTGGGAAGACATGAAAAGCCCCCATTGAGTGATGTTAGCTTGGGTTTTCTTCAGTTGATCGAGGATCTTGCTATCCTCGATGGTCATCTCTGGCATATGAAGGTTTTCAACGCCCTTCCCCTTATCATTTGCTGGTAGTGAGCTTGAAACCTGGTAATGTCTCCCTGATCTGGTCATGTGATTTACTGAAAAAGGAAAGAACATGAATCCCATTTCCTCGTCAATCTCAGGTTGTTCTGCCACCCTATTTATTTTTTCTAGGAGTTCTTCAAATGATATCATCCCACATATGTCGGCTACTGGGCCAGTTCTCCCTGAAGCTTGTTTTTCATTCAAATCTTCGAATTCTTCCCCCATCCAGTGGTAATAATTATGTCTTTCCATGTAAAGTCGATGCATTCCACAAATTCAACGGCTTATTCATACAAGTTCTCCCATTCTTTGGGGATATATGTGATTGAAGGAACCAAACGCCCTTGTAGCTTCAAAATGTCAAGTAACCCGGTGATACTGCAAATGCTGTTGGTTTTCCCAAATAATTCTGCCATAATCTGGACAACATCATTTAAGCTGACTTCGTCGATTGGTACCACCCACTTATCTGAATATCGGGCCCATTTTTGTGCTTTCAAGAATAGTATGCTGAACTTCTGGCAATCGATGACCATCTGTGAGGGAAATTTCAGCCCGAACTCTAGGAGTTGGTTTAACACCTCTGACAATTCCATAGTTCTATTTTTAGAACGGGTACGGACAGTGATGCATGCTCTGGTAAGGAGTGAAAGTGCCTGATCAGCGAGGCTAATAGGGTGTAGGAGGAAATATGGGCAAATTTTAAGAGGTTTAGGAGAGTATATGGGTGTGATTTGAGTTGAGGGATCGAAATCTAGGTTTTCTTCTAAGAAAATGGCATTGGCATCATTTGGGGTGTGGGTTGTGAGTAGTGCTTGGCTGGTAGGGTGATGGTACCCCGATCAATGAGATCTTGGATTATGTTCCGAAGGTGAAAGCATTGGTCGGTAGTGTGTCCAGTAGTTTGGTAAAAGGCGCAATGAGCATCGGACTTGAAATTTCTTGGGAGTGGATTTGGCAACGGACGTGGATCCAAGGGTTTGATGAGGTTTCGGCTTAACAGGTCTTGGTAAACTTTGGAGAGGGGATCATGTAGCTTAGTGTATTCCCTTCGGATGGGGGCAAGGCGACTTTCTGGTGTCCATGATGTGGTTGGTTGAGAGATGTTATTGATGGTTGAGACTTTAACACTGGCAGGCTTGTCATACTTTCTAGGGGTGAACTGTCCGGACACCTTCTTCGATTTAACCTCTATTTTAATGAGGCTTTCCTTGATTTGTACTCCTGCCTCTCTGAGAGCTCGAAAGTGGGGATAGTATTGTCCTCCCATCATTGCTCGGACATGGGGCAAGAAGTTCTTCTTCACTATGTTGACCTGTTCTTCCTCGGATGGCCGATTAGTCATGGTAGCTGCTTTCTCCCTCCATCAGATTATGAAGTTACTGACTGATTCCCCAGGATTCTGTTTGAGCAGCTCTAAATCACGACGGGTGACCTCAAGATCTTCGTTGTATTTATATTGCGACATGAATTCTCTTACTATATCCTCCCAGCTACGAATTCTGGATTCCTTAAGAGATAGAAACCATCGGAGGGCACTATCCTTCAAAATTTGCTGAAACAATTGGGCAATCACTTCTTCAGAAGCCCCTAGTAGAGTAATGGAATGATGATAATTGCGAAGATGAACAATTGGGGGTCCACTCCCTCCGAACTTCTCGATATTCGTCATCTTGAACTTCTCGGGTAACCTCGCTTTAGGATAAGGAGACATGTGGGTGTAGTCCATGTAACTCCTATAGATCCTGACTTGGTCAAACTTCTTGGTGAGCATCTTGAGATCCTCTTTGACTTTATTTAACTCCTCCTCTTTTGGATCAGCGACCATAGGCAGGTTAGCCACAGGCTGGGCAATATTTGGCATTGGAAGCTAGGCAGGCGTCGGCCCATTGGCAGGAGGGGCACGTGGAGCGTGCTGATATTCTTTCAGAACCCAGATAGGCTCAGGTGGACCCATAGCATGAGGGAATGGGGCCTCGGGCTCTTGAGGAATTGGAACCTGGTTTCGTTGCATATCTCGGACCTCAGTTTGGAGGCTGTTGATCTTAGACACGGGCTGAGCTAGGACTGTCGTCAGATTCGGCTGTATGAATGGTGCTTGATCTGTATTCTCCATGGAAAGTGGATGGATTCCGATCTCGAAAGAAGTAGTAGAGGAACAGACGAAACTCTGGGGTGATTTGACTGAAGACCGAAGCCAATAGGGAGCCAGACCAACGACTTGCAATCGACCTGGGAAGGCGTAGGATGAGATTTATTTTTGAGAAAAAAGGAAGAACTATTTTTGGATTTTTTATAAAGAAGGGAAAAACGTTTTTGGATTTTTGATAAAGAAGGGAAAAATGTCTTTGGATTTTGATAAAGAAGGGGGAAAAAGATTTTGGGAGACGAAACTCAACATGTTTATTATGATTATTATGTTCTCACTTGTATTTAATTCTCCTAAATGCAATGCCGGACAGGACTCGAGCCTGGAAAAGTGGGGTTTTCAATATATGTAAAGCTATGGTTTGGACTTGTAACCAGGCTCACGGATAGGGTCCCATTTTAAAAATGTGAAAAATTAGGGCGGCAGGCCGACCCGAAATTTCTACAGAGTTTCGAGTTGAAATCGGCGATCTAAAGTGCGTGTCCTAGGTTTGACACCTATATACGGGTATGCAGTTGGTTGGGTAAATCGGCATAGGTTCCCCCCTTTGGCGTGATTTCCACGATATACGTCTTGCTCTTGCGGGCAATCGGTACGTGTGGACAAGCCATTTGATATACCAGAGTGTACGTGAATTGCCTCACCATATACCTCGTGGGGATGGTACGTGTGAGAGCGAATTTGATATACTCGGTGTATATGAGTGAATTCCCTGCGATATACCTCCCGTCATGACTTCGGTCAAGCGGTACGATGCGGGGGAAACGTTCGATATACGTCGAAGGTACTTGGCCAATGGAAGGTGAGAGTCATATCGCTTAGGCTAACTGCGACATGCCGGACCAGCATCCATTACGAAGTGACCCTCCAGTTATTGGGTAAAATTTGGTCAATAACAATGCTCTTTGGTGATGTCGTGTAAATCATGTATGATTATCTTATTAGTATCTTATGATAAGAATGCCTTTCTTGATTATGCCAGAAGGGGAGCAAAGTATAAGTACCCAAAAAAGGTACACTAAGTATGGATGGGTGATGCGTGCAACATGGGGATATATGTGATCCTAGGTGCACGTGGTGTGAAGTGTACATGGCTAATTTTCTACAAGTGTGTGAACATAAACATAAACAAATACAACATCCATGTAAATAGAGTCAAGCCTTCAAAATAAACACAATATTCCCCAGCAGAGTCACCACTGTGGCCATCCCCGATCCTCGCCATGCGGGCGGGCGCGTGGAGGAAGGATCCTTCGGCTCCCGCGCGTCCCTCTCGGGAGCGCTTCGGCCGACGTCGTTTGAGTTGTGGTGTAAAAATGTAAAGAGATTCAGAGTATTCAGTATATTTATTCAAAACAGACAAAAGAAAAAGGGGAATCCACCCCGAAGGATGGCATCCAAAGACATACTGGTGCGTGCGAAACCAAAATGATTCGTGAAGAGTTCAGAGGCTTAGTTACAAAATGGGATGGTGTTAGGCACCCATTCCGCCCTTTTGGTCTCTCATGGATATTTGCTATTTTCCCTTATATTTCCCCCCGTGATATGTGTGCATGTGTATATATATATAATGGAGGTAGGAATCCTCGACTTGTATCATGGAAAAGATAAAGCGAGTCATCCGTAGGAAGATATAAGAATAATATTAGAAAAATAAGATTTACGGGATTACCCCTACGTTGATCGTTTTAATGGAACGATAATGCATATGGAGCATACGTCACTAAGGGTAAGTATATAGAATATAAGAAGATTAGGTTTAGAGAAAATAGGAAGTAAAAGAAAAGGTGAGAGAGAGGACTCGAGTCTCGGGTTTTACCCCGAGACACCTACGTAGCTTATAAAGGCATCAAAGTCCACGTAGTTCGCATACAAAATGAGGGGTGGGGTTTATCCCATAAATCCAAATGGGGGATCTCTTATTTATAAATGTGTGTATGTGTGTATAAAAAGTGTTTTAGTTGTGAGAAAAGTGTGAGAAAAAGTATGAGAATCCCTATTTGGAATTTATGAGTAAACCCTCTTTTTCTTATTTTTTGGGTTTTTATTTATATAAAAATAAGAGATGTGCAATAATACTAAATAAAAATTATATTAGGATGTATAGGATGAGATAATAAGAGTGCTAAGTAATGAAAATAAGTTATTGAGAATTTAAGAGGATTTAAGAGAGAGTTTGAGAAAGTTGGACCTTCTTGAAGATCTTGAGCCTGATCTTGAGTGTTAGAGAGCAGCCCTTGCACTTGGATGATGATAGAGAGTGACTAATTCACCAATTTTGATGAAAAGGATGATGAAAAGTGGAAGTAAAAAAGGGATTTGGGGGTTGAAATCACGCTGCCTTCGAGAGAGGTTTCTGGGTTTTGTTGAGAGTGAATTTTATCAGATCTGGATCCACCTTGCAAATGGGGTGAAGGACTCTTTTTATAGGCCCAGGTAACTGTCGGTCGGCATATACCTGTTCCTGCCTATCGGCACCTGCCAATAGGCAGGGTCTGGAACCTGCCATTTGGAAGTGCGTTTCAGGCTTTTTAGGAAAATTGGCTGGGGCAAACCGTTGGTCTGAATCGCGCACGGGGAATATCGTTGGAAAGGTAATTCAGAGACCTTCGAAAGTCTTTTGGACCTCCCTAGGGTTCGAGAGTTGACTTTGGGTCAAATATGGCTCGGAAGCGTTTGTCGATCCATTGGACGGGGAATCGTTCAGACACAAACGGATCGTTCGTCCAGATGGTAAGTCCGAATTGCGTATGGGGCAGACCGTTGGAAAGGTTAGGAGATGTACTTCGACATTCCAAAGAGTTTGACCCAGTTTGGAGAGTTGACTTTGGTCAACTAGGCCCGAGAAGCATTCGATGACCTCTCGGAGTCAAACGGATCGTTCGTCCGTATGGAAAGTCGGAATGGTACACGAGATGGATCATTGGAAAGTTATTCAGTGCCCTTCGAAGACTCATTCAGTCTCAGTCGAGATGAAAAGTTTGACTTTTTCGTCAAATTGAGCCGGGGAGGGCCCGATGGCTTCTAGGTCAGTACTCGGGACATGACCTGGGTTTGTAATGATGAAGGGAGGTACTAAGGACCTTAGGAGAGTTGGGGGTAACAAAATGGGGTGTCTACAGAGCCACTCGATGGGCGACTTTGGAACAAATGAGGAACGTCGAATAGACACCACAAGATGCTTTTGAGGGAGTATGACCGATTCAGAGGGTCGAGGCCGATTCTGAGGACCTAAGGAGTGTGCTGGGGATGATCAATTCTGCGGGTCAAAGCCGAATGTGCGGGCTTAGGGTAAAGGTCTAATAACCAAGGTTAATTTTGACCTAAGAGTGGTGACGATCGAGGACCGGGGACAATTTTGACCCAAAGAGTGGTGACGACCGAGGATCAAGATCAATTCTGACCCAACTCAGGTGACGATCCAAGATCGAGGTCAATTCTGACCTAAGAGTGGTGATGATCGAGGACCGGGGTCAATTCTGACCCAACTCAAGTGACGATCTAAGACCGAGGTCAATTCTGACCTAAGAGTGGTGACGATCGAGGACGGGGGGTCAATTCTGACGCGACTCAGGTGACGATCCAAGACCGAGGTCAATTCTGACCCAAAGAGTGGTGACAACCGAGGACCGGAGTCAATTCTAACCCGACTCAAGTGACGATCCAAGTCCGAGGACAATTCTGACCCAAAGAGTGGTGACGACCGAGGATCGGGATCAATTCTGACCCAACTCAGGTGACGATCCAAGATCGAGGTCAATTCTGACCTAAAGAGTGGTGACGACCGAGGACCGGGGTCAATTCTGACCCAACTCAGGTGACGATCCAAGACCGAGGTCAATTCTGACCTAAGAGTGGTGACGACCGAGGACCGGAGTCAATTCTGACCCGACTCAGGTGACGATCCAAGACCGAGGTCAATTCTGACCCAAAGAGTGGTGACGACCGAGGACCGGGGTCAATTCTGACCCGACTCAGGTGACGATCCAAGACCGAGGTCAATTCTGATCTAAAGAGTGGTGACGAGCGAGGACCGGGGTCAATTCTGACCCGACTCAGGTGACGATCCAAGACCGAGGTCAATTCTGACCTAAAGAGTGGTGACGACCGAGGATCGGGGTCAATTCTGACCCAACTCAGGTGATGATCCAAAATCGAGGTCAATTCTGACCTAAAGAGTGGTGACGACTGAGGACCGGGGTCAATTCTGACCCAACTCAGATGACGATCCAAGACCAAGGTCAATTCTGACCTAAAGAGTGGTGACGACCAAGGATCGCGGTCAATTCTGACCTAACTCAGGTGACGATCCAAGGCTGAGGTCAATTCTAACCTAAATAGTGGTGACGACCGAGGACCGGGGTCAATTCTGACCCAACTCAGGTGATCATCCAAGACCGAGGTCAATTCTCACCTAAAGAGTGGATGAAGATTGGATTTTTATTTTGCTGGGGAAAGTGCTTTTGGGATTTTGATTTGAGCTGGGGAGCTGATAGGTGGGGAAGCTTTTGTTTCATTAGGAGACCTTGCGGCGGGGGGGGGGGGGGGGGGGGTGGACAACCTATTTTGGGTGCTGTAGGAGAATTCCGCTGGGGAAGTGATCAGGTGATCATTAGAGATCCTCCGGAGCTTTTCTGGGAGGATTTTTCACTTGGTTTTTGAGGATTTTGCTGGGAAAGAGGGGTTCCGCTCTAGGGAACGTGATGTTTTCTTGGTGAAAAGGCTTTAAATCCTTCCTGGGCAAACCGTTTGTCAGAATCGCGCACGGGGCATATCGTTGGAAAGGTAATTTAGAGACCTTCGAAAGTCCTTTGGACCACTCCCAGGTTCGGGAGTTGACTTTGGGTCAAATATGGCTCGGAAGCGTTTGTCGGTCCATTGGACGGGAAATAGTTCAGACGCAAACGGATCGTTCGTCCACATGGTAAGTCCGAATCGTGCACGGAGCAGACCGTTGGAAAGGTTAGGAGATGTACTTCGACATTCCAAAGAGTTTGACCCGGTTTGGATAGTTGACTTTGGTCAACCGGTCCCGGGAAGCGTTCGGTGACCTCTGGGAGTCAAACGGATCGTTCGTCCGTATGGAAAGTCTGAATTGCGCACGGGACGGATAGTTGGAAAGGGTATTCAGTTCCCTTCGAAGATTCATTCAGTCTCAGTCGAGATGAAGAGTTTGAATTTTTGGTCAAACTGAGTTGGGGAGTGCCCGATGGCTTCTAGGTCAGTACTCGGGACATGACCTGGGTTTGTAGTGATGAAGGGAGGTACTAGGGACCTAAGGAGAGTTGGGGGTAACGGAATGGGGTGTCTACACCCATGCTAATAGAATTTATATAATTTATTAGATAGTGCGATTAGCACACTTTATTAGAATAATAATTTTCTCCATATTTTGAGATAACTTTATAGCACTTCTAACAGTTTTGTTCACTATTACATAGCTGATGCTGGTTTACTAACATAAGCGTAAAAAATAGGAAAAGGGGTTCAAGGTCCTACGAAATGGAGACAGACTATATATATGTTACTTCTTTTCATTGAAGTGGGGAACCAGACTGTGGTCAAACAAGAAAGACAATAGTACTAAAATATAACGCATACACAAAGAGAAGGAATATTTCAAAATAGATTTCAAGAGACTTGAAGAGATTCCAAGAAATTTTTAAACACTGTAAACACTTAGAGATGTGAGGTTTGATTGAGATTTGAGCGTCTATAAACATTAATTTCCATTCTAAGTGAAATAAAACTCTACCGCCTGTAGACATAACCCAAGTTGGGTGAACCATGATATTTATTGTGTTCCTTGCAGTTCATTTCCTTTCATAAGCACATTTTCCCCTCATTATTCTATTTTTTTGTCATCATTGTTGCAAAGCATATTTTTACATTACCATCACTAAGGGTTACGCCTTAGTTTTACTAAAAACATCCATGGGACAAAATTACCGCTTCCTCTTATTACCCAAAGAGAAGTGCTTTCTTATATTTGGAGACTTTGCTGGGGAGGTATTCTTTTAAAAATGGTGAATGAAACTATAAATCATACTCTTGCGTTCGATGATGCTCAGCATGAGGAAGATCAGGTTAGTATTACACTTGCTATTGAGATTCCTCAAGTAACTGTTGCTATAAGGAATGTCGCTTGGGGATAAGCTTCCACGAGCTTTGTCTTAGTTCCCAAGTAAATGACTAATCTCATGGACAAGTTTATGGAGTTTTTTCAAAGGCAACAAGGAATGATAATGTTTAGTTCCACGATGGATCCTAGTTACTTCGCTAAACCAACGGAGCAACCGACCACTCCTCTAACGTGAATTCTCATTACATCACCCAGTCCAGTTGTCCCCATTATGATTAATATTAATCTCGCTATAATGCCAACCGTTGACCTTCCAACTGTCATTACTTATTTACCTGTGGTCACTCCACCCTAGGGCAAAATGGTGGAAACAAATGTCCCATCCTCTTTAAGCATTAAAGAAGTCAAGAGCGAGATGATGAAGATGCTCACATTATCCTCACAAACATTTAGTGAGGCAACATATATTTACGATGATTTTTATACTCCTTATCCAGAGGTGTACAATGATGAACCTTATACTGAGGGGTACATTCCTTTTATCTTTGAAAAGTTTAATGGTAAAGGAAGAAACCCTAAAGAACACTTGAAAATATTTGGGGAGCATTTAGGTGCTCATTGCAACAATAAAAAAATTCTTTTATAGGAGTTTTCAAAATCTCTTACTGAAAAAGCTTACACATGGTATTCTTACATGGCTCGAAGGAGTCTAGCTACGTAGGAGTATATACATTGTCAATTTATCTACAAATTCTTTTCAATAGATGATGAGTTTACTCTGGCCCAACTTCCTAGCAAGAACAAAAGGCCAAGTGAGGAGTTGGTGGCTTACATCAATAGATTTAGAGAAAGATCTCTATATATACGAGAAGATGCAATAAGGGGAAACTCCTTTAAATTTGTGTATAGATTTTGTTGCCATAGTTTATTTATCATTTGATAAATGAAACTAGAGAAGGCACATTCAAAGCCTTTATAAGAGCATCCCAAAATATCGCATTGGTCATTCGACCTCTGCCAGTTATGACCAATGTTGCATGTAAGCGGCCAGTCAACCAAGTAGTTAAAAGATCCTAATTTCCATGAGTAAACTATACTGATGGAGGTAAAGAAGCGGGTAAGAATGATAAGAAAAAGAACAATAAGAGGAAGTTTAACCGTGAGTATCCAACTAACTTTCCTTATATTTTTGAAGAAGCAGTGAGTTTTTATAATATAATATTGGGTGATGGATTAGTTTTTCCACCAAGAATTTCTCCACCTTATGCTCCAGTAGTAGACGTTCAAGCTGATCCAAATTATTACCAGATCCATTTGTGCATTGGTCATCCCAGAATTTCATACTTTACCTTGAGGAAGATCATTAATAAACACTTGATGGCAGAAACTCTACAGATCCTACAATGTAATTTAAATAAAAATCCATTGCTAACCCACAGGGCTTGGAATGCACAGTCGATACATTTGATGAGGAAGTACTAGGTCGAACAAGAGGAGGATAAAACTTTTAAGATATTTATGATAATTTTTTTTATCAGGAATGGCTTATGTGGTTCTTGCCTACGATGAACCAAGTGGCAAAGATAGCAAGAAAGCCTGTCAGACATAGGAATATAAGATAGATCTAAGCTGAAGTATCAAGCTGCATTAAAATTAATAAAAAAAATTGGTTCTTTGATCAGGTTGGGATGACTTCAAAAAGTAGTTTGGAAATAAATCAAGCCATTTTGGACATCATAAAAACGAATGTTATTTTATCATTGAGGTGGGAGGAACCTATGGTTAAGTTAATTAGAAAGTTTATGTTTGACATCACTTTCTTATATGCAGATAGATTAATAAGGTTCCCTCATAATAGACCTTTGTAAGTGACATAAAGCATCAATGGAACAAGTTTTTCTACAGCTTTGTTAGACAGAGGTGCTTAGGTGAACATAATATCTATTAGCTAAAGTTATGCAACTAATATCTTAGAGATAAGACTTGTTGCAATACTACTTTCAATCTCTGGATATGGCAACCAAACTTACAAGTCCATTAGATATGTGAATATCGGAATAACTATGGGGAATATAACGTCCCACATTAAGTTCCATGTGATTAAGTCAACCACTTTATACCATCTACTGATTAGAAGAGTTTGGATGCACAATAATGGTTTGGTTACTTCAACATACCATTAATGTGGAAAAGCCAATGTTAAAGGAACATAAAATGTGATACGAGCTATTAAAAAGCCTTTTGTAAAGAAGGATGCACATTTGGTGGATGTTGCCTTTTACACTGAGTTAAATGAGGAAGCACGTATCTTCACAAGGCATATTAAAGGGGTGAGAGTGCCCTCTATCAAAGATAGATTAGTTATTCTGAGAGATTAAGAGGGAGAATTTAAAGAAGCTTTGCAGGTTAGAGTAGAAGTGAAGGTTAATCCTGAAATTCATTATATCTCTCAACAACTTAGAAATAGAATGAAGTTAAGGATAGATCCAATGGAACAAGAGGTGAAGCGACAAAGTACACTAAGCAAAGATAATAGCCAGCGATGAAGCAGTTGGAAAACTGTAAGAAAAAAGGCACCACCAACTTCTTCATAGTACTGCTAAAAGGTGATACTCAATGATGGAAGGGTGATATATCACCTTTGAAAGTGTGAGGGGGAAACTAAATACTTGAAGAGGCTAACCCAGAGTATGAATTTTTTTATTTATAATCAAGGATGATGTCAGATCATTGATAATTAAAATATTCAAGAATATATAGAATAGCATGAAAATGAGCCTGAATGCATACAACACCATCCAAATCCATAAGTTTAAAAGCTAGAGAAGGTGGATTTTAATCGAGATGGCGATAAACCAAGACCAATATTCATTTCAAAATACCTGTAACACGCGAATAAGTTGGAGCTAATCAAGCTCATTCGAGAGTTCAATGACAATTTTTCGTGAAAATACACTGAGATGCCTGGGTTGGATCAATAAGTGAGTTTTCACAAGTTGAATGTCCGACTTTTAGTAATATTGATCAAGAAGTCAAACAAAACGTACAAGCCTGAACTGAACCTAAAAATCAAGGCTGAGGTGGAACGATTGCTGGCAGTTAGATTTATTAAGAAAACTAAACATCCAATTTGGCTTTTCAGCATTGTGCCAGTGGGGAAGAAAGATAAAACATAAATTCTCATTTGTGTTGAATTTAGAGATCTTAATAGAGCTTGCCCCTAAGATGAGTTACTTCTACCTTCTATTAATAGATTAATTGATATAGCGACTGGTCATGAGATATATAGCTTTATGGATAGCTGTATGGGCTACAAACCGATCAAGATGGACCCAGATGATGCATAAAAGATCGTAATTTCATGTATAATGTAATGCCTTTTAGTTAGAAAAATGGGGGAACTTACCAAAGGACAAAAATGGCTATTTTTCACGACCTTTTTTATGACATTGTGGAAATTTATGTGGATGACTTAGTCATCAAATCAAAGAAGGAATATTCTCATCTATCTAATTTGAGAAGAGGTTTATACAAATGTAGAAAGTACATGCTAAAGATGAACCCACTCAAGTGTGCCTTTAGTGTCACTAGTGGATTTTGTTTTGATTTTGTGGTTATTTGGCATGGAATACAGAACAAAGAAAGCAAAAAGCCTTTCTTGATATTCCTTTTCCAAAGACACATAAAGAGCTAAAAAAAATTCCTTGGAAAGATTTCTTACTTGAGGAGATTTGTTCCATGTTTGTCTGAGATAACCCACCGGCAGATGGAGCTATTGTGAAAGACTATGAAGTTAAAACAGGAAGATTTTGATAAGCTTAAGAAATTTACCACCTCTCCTAAAATGATGATTCCACCTAAGGCAGGAGTGCTTTGACTGTTTATCTAACCTAAACCACACAGTCCATTAGTGATTTATTAGCACAAGGTGTTGATGGATAAGATAGACATATCTAAGGCCTGATTAGGATTATCCATGGCCCTGAGGAAAGATATATAAGCATTGAGAGACATTAATTGTCTTTAGTCTTTGTGTCTCAAAAACTTAAACATTATATGATGTCTTTCATGATCAACATTGTGACAAGATGTCATCTAATTAATTTTTTGCTCGCATGAAGTATCTTGGTTGGGAGAATATAAAGGTGGTTCATCATTCTTCAGAATATGATCTGAAGTGTGTGGATCTTTGAGAAATCAAAATCCAAGCCTTTACAGATTTATTGGCTATTTTTCCTTCAAATTTATTTGAACCCCCTCATGTAGATATACTCAGTGTTGATTTTCAAGCCAGCATTTATGAGGCAGACTTAGAGGAATGGACCATGGAGGTTAATGGTTTATTGACTAAAGGCAAAGAAGGAGCTGGAGTAATTTTATATAGAGGAAATGAGGATATCTCTTTGTTCTTTAGCTTAGATTTTTCTTGTTCAAATAATGAAGCAGAGTATGAAGCTTTGATTTTGAGGTTGCTTGAGGCCCTTTAAAGGGGGTATTCGTAAACTTTTCATCAAAGGAGACTCTAACTTGGTGATCAAATAAGTGAATGGTTAATATGCATTGAAGCACCTCAACTTAACTCCCTATTGAACAATCCTAGAAATTCTGATCGATCAATTTTATGAATTCACAGTAGAGAGAGATCCAAGAACGTGAACAAACATGTTAATGCCTATGCCATGATTGCATAAAAGATAGCCATGCAAGGTGAGTCGATAACTGTGGTGATCCATTATAGGACGGATCTATCTTTTGTGCACAACCCTTTTCCCATAAATGATGCCTAAGATTAGAGAGAAGCAATAAGGAAGCAACTAGAAACAAGAGATGATTTGATAAAGCTCACCGAACTAGCACAATTCCTCCTTTAAGGAAGCCCGTATTACAAAAATCCTGGTGGTTGGTTAGATATAGGCCCTGTCCTCAAAGAAGCATAAAGATGGTTATAAGAAACTCATCAGAAACATTCACTACACCAAATCCTGCAAATGGTCACGGTCTGGGGGTTACGACCCATAGCCATGACCAGGTGATCACAGCCCAAAGCTGTGACCCTATCCAAAGTTGGTGTGACCAAGTCCATGACCCAGTATGGTCATGAATCATCTTGAAGGTGGTCACGGCCTAAGTCCGTGACCAGTGTGTGCTATGGACCATAGTCGTGACACGTTCGTGACCATTATGGCGCCAAATTCGCTCCAAATTTTCTTCCAAGTGTGGTCGTGAATAGGGTCATAATCCAAGTCTGTGACCAGTAACCAAAATACACACTGAGCTGCTCACGTCTTAGGGCCGTGACTATACCAATTTAGGACTCACGACTTTGGGCAGTGACCATGGTCTTGTTTCCAGGCTGACGTGTTAAATTTTAAAGGGGTCACGGCATGTGGTCACGGAGGAGGCCCATGACCAGTGTCTTTATATAAAAATCCTAGACCAATTTTTATTTTTCACTTAAAATTTCCAAACCCTTAACATTTCCCTCTCTTCAGCGATTTCTAATCTCGATTTTTCATTTTTAATCTTAAGTTTTTCACTCAAAGGTAACACTTAAACCCTAATATTTTGTATTCAGGTATTTGTACATTTGTATATATGTGTCTATTTCTGTGTGTATTTGTATATATGTTGATTTTTGTGTGTATGTGTGTATTTGTATGTATGTGTGTGTGTGTATATGTGTGTTATGTATATTATGTATGTATATGTGTATAATGTATACTGTATCTCATATATTGTATATGTGTATTGTGTATGTATGTGTGTATAGTGTATATGTGTGTGTGTGTGTGTATTGTGTGCATATTGTATACAATTTTTTCTAAAAAAAATACATATATATGCTTATATAAGTTTTTAGGTGTAATTTTTTTTTTTGCAAACCAGGGTCAATCTTAATTTAATGGATATTATTGGTTTAAGTTTGAGGCTAAAATATAAAAATGTATTTTTTTTTATCTCCATCACCTTTAATATTGATTCTAAATTCGGGATTAATTGTAGGACTAATATTTGTAAGATTTAATTTTATGTTTGATGTTAGGATTGATTTTAGGAATTGTTGGCTTAAATGACAAATAATCAAAATTCAATCATTTTTTGTCTTTTTCATTAGATCAAATAAGTATTTAAATAATTCTTTGATAAATACTCAAAAATTACCTCAAAAAATTCGGCTTAGGGCTCATGCTCCCGAACCCCAAAAAATCACCATCAAATTAGCCTCCACTCATGCCACATTGTATATATTGCGTGCGCGAGCATGCGGGCGTGTGTGTATTTATGTGTGTGTACTCTGTGTGCGTGTGTAAACGACAATCCTTTTAACTAATAAATTAGCAGAGAGATCCAACATGCACGAGATTCACCCCCTCGTACATAATAACTAATAAATTAAAATTGCACTAGGTGAAGAGAAGGGTGGTGATTATTCAAAATCAAACTAACCTAACTAGCTAATGATTCATTAAAGCCATTATTTATAGAAATCATATTCGTGTCCTCATTCATTTTTCTTAGGAAAAATGTGTTACGGTGATAATCAATGGCAATAAGAGTATGAAAGGTTACAGTTGAACAACACTCGTACCTCTTTTATTAATGAGCCACATTTAGTGGGTAATTCGGTTATTGGTATGGGAATAGGAAGATCGAACAATTTAACTACCTTGTAAATCGTGGAGTCCATCTACAACAAGATTACTTGTTCAATCGTATTCTGTTTTTCCTACCAGAATGCTGGGATGAATATATATAATATATATTTTGCGTACATAATCCCGATGGAGCACTGACCTTGCTTACGCTGTTAGAGAAGGAGAAAAAAAATCTCTCATTATGGATACAATTACGTAGAAAGAGCATTGACTATGACTGTGATGTCTCGTGACATATACACGTCAGACTCAATCTTGCTAATATGCTAAAGAGGATGAAATTTCGAGTTCATGTCGTTGACAATCTGGAAATCTGGGATTTAACTTTCCATTTTTTGCCAAAAAATGGAAATCTGGAAATGACTAATTCATAACCTCAACAATCCTAAGAAATCAGGAAATGAATATATAGATCTTATGCTTCTCCAAGAGAATAGGTGTGAGAGTAAAGAAGTTGTACGCGTGACAGTGGTGTATTTGTGGTAGAAAGACCAAAGTATCTTAGAAGTAAGCTATAATCTGTATGGGAAGCTTGTCGGACAGAAAATCAGGGCGAAGGAACACTCAAAGAAATGGAAAAGGAGTGTTGAAAATTAGAAACATTAAAAATGGGGGAAAATATTATTGGAGAGTCCTAGATTGGTGGTTCTTGATGAAGGCCACACTCCCCGTAATGAGAGGAGTCGTGTTTGGAATACTCTATCAAAAATCCAAATGGAAAAATGCATCATATAATTTGAGATTCTTTTCCAAAACAATTTCATTGAGCTCTATAACATGCTGCATTTGGTAAGGCCAGAAAAGGCATGTTTTCTTTCCAAACATGACCTATTTTCTAAGTCAAAGAGAAAATACTTCAGAATGGGAAAAGCCCGAGAAAATGGGGATTCAGTTTGCAATACAAGTGGAAAAATATACCTTATGACAAACGGCCTCGTGATAGGCATGGACACCTCGCATGGGACCAATGTAACCCACAGGAACTGACCACATACTCACGGGACTCCCGATTTTGAGAGCACAATAAAAATTTGCAATCTGTCAGACTTAGGCTTAAAAATAAGCCATAAAATGATGAAGCCACAAAACGATCCCGTGAGAGGCCCAAACACCTCGCACGGGACCAATGTAACCCGCAGTATCCGATCGCGTACTCACGGGACTCCCGATTTGAGAGCACGATGAAAATTTTCAAATTGTTAGACTTAGACTTAAAAACATGACGTTAAAGGGTGAAACTATAAAACTGTCACAAAACTTCCCCGTGAGAGGCATCAACACATCACATGGGACCAATGTAACACATAGGAACCGATCGCATACTCACGGGACTCCCGGCTTGAGAGAACAGTAAAAATTTACAAATGGTAAGACTTAGGCGTAAAAATATGCCGTCAAGGACTTAAAACATAAAATGACCTCATGAGAGGCATGAACACCTCGCACGGGATCAATGTAACCCACAGAAATAGACCGCATACTCATAGGACTCCCGATTTGAGAGCACGATGAAAATTTACATATTATTAGACTTAGGCTTAAAAACATATCGTCAAAGGGTGAAAATATAAAACAGATAGAAAACGACATCGTGAGAGGCACGAATAACTCGTAAGGGACCAACGTAACTTACAGGAACTGATCGCGTACTTACGGGACTCCCGTTTGGAGTGCACAATGAAAATTTATAAATTGTTAGACTTAGGCTTAAAAACATGCCTTCAAAGGGTGAAAACGTAAAACAGCCAAAAAAGGCCCCCGTGAGAGGCACGAACACCTCACATGGAACCAATATAACTAACGGGAACCGACTGTGTACTCACGGGACTCTCAGTTTGAGAGAAGGACAAAAATTTGCAAACTATTAGACTTAGGCTGAAAAATATGCTGTCAAAGGGTGAAAACGTATAATAGGTACAAAACGGCCACGTAAAAGGCACGAATACCTCGTACGGGACCAATGTAACCTGTAGGAATCAATCGCGTACTCATGGGACTCCCGATTTAAGATCACAATGAAAAATTATGAACTGTTAGACTTAGGCTTAAAAACATGCCGTCAAGGGGTGAAAATGTAAAGTAGCCACAAAACGGCCCCATAAGAGGAACAAACACCCCGAACGGGTCCAATGTAGCTCGTCTAAACCGATCACATACTCACGGGTGAAAATGTCATTAAAGGGTGAAAATATAAAATAACCACCAAACGGCCCCATGAGAGGCATTAACACCTCGTACGGGACCAATGTAACTCAAAGGAACCAACTGCGTACTCATTGGACTCCCAATTTGAAAGCACGAAAAAAATTTGTAAACTGTTAGACTTAGTCTTAAAAACATGTCGACAAAGGGTGAAAAAGTAAAACAACCATAAAACGGCCCCATGAGAGGCATGAATACCTCACATGGGACCAATGTAACCCGTAGGAACTAATCACATACTCACTGTAATCCCGATTTGAGAGCACAACAAAAAATTGCAAACTGTTAGACTTAGGCTTAAAATCATGTCTTCAAAGGGTGAAAATGTAAATTATGCACAAAACGGCCTCGTGAGAGGCACGGACACCTCGCACGGGACCAATGTAACCTACAGGAACTGACCACGTACTTTCGGGACTCCCGATTATAAAGCATGATGAAAATTTGTAAATTGTTAGACTTACGCTTATAAACATGCTATTACAGGGTGAAAATGCAAAATAGTCACAGAACAGCTTCGTGAGTGGTAAAAACATGATAAAAATTTGTAAATTGTTAGACTTGGGCTAAAAAACATGCTGTCAATGGGTGTAAATGTAAAACAACCACAAAACGGCCCCGTGAGAGACACGAACACCTCACACAAGACTAATGTAACCCGCAAGAACTGATTGCATACTCATGAAACTCCTGATCTGAGAGCATTATTAAAATTTGCAAACTGTTAGACTTAGGATTAAAAACATGTCGTTAAAGGGTGAAAATGTAAAACTGCTACAAAACGGTCCAATGAGAGGCATGAAAACCTCACACGAGACTAATGTAATTCGCAAGAACCGACTGCATACTCACGGGACTCCCGATTTGAGAGCATGATGAAAATTTGCAAATTGTTAGACTTAAAAACATGCCATCAAAGGGTGAAAACATAAAATAGCCGCAAAATGACCCCTGAGAGGCACGAACACCTCGTACGGGATCAATGTAACCCACATGAACCAATTGCGTACTAACAGGACTCCCGATTTGAGAGCATAATGAAAATTTTAAAAATGTTAGACTTAGGCTTAAAAATATGCCTTTAAAGGGTGAAAACATAAAATATCCACAAAACGGCCCCGTGAGAGGCAAGTACACCTTGTACGGGACCAATGTAACCCTCAGGAACCGACTACGTACTCACGAGACTCCCGATTTGAGTAAAAATACTGAATATTTTTTTTATTATTATAAAAAATAGTCACAAATTCAGACCGTGACCATTTTATTTTTATAATAAAAACTGGTCACAGCCCCAAGTCCATGACCATTGTTGTGGATGCAAATGGTTTGGTCACAGACTTGGGCCGTGACGATTTTTATTTTAAAAATTAAGTGGTCATGGCCTAATTCCGTGACCATGTTTCGTGGGAACAACTGGTTGGGTCAAGGATTTGGGTCGTGACTATTTTTATTTTAAAAATTAATTGGTCACGGCCCAAGTCTATCGTGTGAAAATTGTTGGGTCATGAACTTGGGTTTTGACCATTTTTATTTTAAAAATTAATTGGTCATGGCCCACTCCATGATCAGGTTTTGTGGGCACAAATGTTAGGTCACAGACTTGGTCCATGACTATCATGGGATGTGACCAATGATGTTGGTCAGGGACTTGTGCCGTAACCACCAAAAATGGTCACGCCTGATATGGTCACGTACCAAATCCATGACCCACCTTTAATGGTTTTATCAAATATGGAGTTATTCTAACTGGACAAGCAGATCCATAGCACTTGAAAAAAGAGCCACGAGGTGTAGCAACCTGTGATTTTTAAATCGATTTTAATTAAATTATCTCGGATTTTCAAAAACCAAATTTGGGATCTATTTAATTTTTGTATGTATAGATGTTAGTTTATATATATATATATATATATATATATATATATATATATATAAGGTTTCAAGTGGAATTTAAATCGGTATTAAAAATTGGAAATTATAACTTTTCGTATAAAAATCGGGGGAGGATTCGAGCTAAGGAGAATAAAAATAATATTTTTTAAAATCTGACCGCCCAATCAAGCTTAATTTTTTATAGAAGCTCCGCCTCGTCGTTTGCTACAAAATATTAAAATTTCAAGCCATTTTGACGGTTAGATCATTCGTAATATTTTTTGAGTGTTTGTATTTGATTAAGACTCAAATTCTTTTTCGTATATAAATAAAGTGATGGGTTTAGTACTTTTAAAAACAAATGCTTCTAAACCCTAAGAGCATCAATCTCCCCTTTTACATCTTCTTCCTCCCTCAAAACCTCAACTCCATTGGAGAGCTATTTTCAATCCAAGTTTTGAAGCACCGAGTTTTCTCAAGATTCTTCGAGAACGACTCTTTGCTAATTTTTTGAGAGAAATTCAACCGTCAACTTAGATTTTCTTCATCTAAATCACAGGTATGAATACTATATTCCTTTCCTTTAGTATTATGTGTTTTAAGTGTTGCCTAAACCCTTAATCATGTTTTTTTTTCTTAAAAGAGATTCGTGACTTAATTAGGAATAATGATACCAATTTTTGGGACTGTTTTTATAAAATCTTTCAATATGAATAATATTCATAATCCTTGGGTACGTAGGATTTATGAGTGGATTTTGGATTTTATTGGTGTAGGTTGCATGTAGAAAAACCTTAGTTTTGATTTAAATGAATTTGGGGGCGTATAACTCATGTAATTTGTGTTGAGATAACGAAATTGGAATTATGATGTATTAATGGTGAAATCTTGATGTATTTAATTTAAAATAATTAAATGGGATTATTGGGTGTTTATTAAGATGTGAAAATTAAATTAAGACTTAATTGAATTGGACTATCATGCGTAGTTTGGTACATTGATTAATTATGCTTATTTGTGTGACTTGTTGGTATTATTAAATTGCCATTGTGACGACGGGTAGTTGGGTATTTTTGCTCTTCCTATATTTTAGGATGCTTTCTAGGTATGGGACTAGTGGGTAGGCCTTTTAATGATTTACGCCTTCTAGGTATGGAACTAGTGAGGGTAGATTATTACAATTTTATCATATCAGGGGCGAGCTGATTTTTGGTATTTTATCGTCGTTACACTTGTCTAACTACGTGACTAGGTCGAGATTTATGTTAGAAATTCATTCTATACATTGGGTAGGACATATTGCTAAGTTAAGGACCCTTAGGAATGATACTAAGGGGTATTTTAAGGATCTCACATTGATAATAAGGGTGGGGGAAATTTGTAAATTGGGAAATTGAGAATTTAATAACTACAATAATAAAATGGGTATTAAAATATATTGGCGTCGTTAATAATGTGCAGAACCGACAGTTTAAATGGGCTGGCTGGCTATTTCGACGTGTGGGTATGTGACGTCTGAATAATGTGCAGGGCTAACAGTTTAAACGGTCTGGGTGGCAATGAAGACGTGTCATGTGTGGAACCTCGTGCATAACGTTCAGGGATGACAGTTTAAATGGGCTGGCTGGCTATGGTGAGGAAAATTGTGGGTGGTGTAGAATTTATTACGGAAGTACCATAATGGATAATGAAATTGAGATAAATGATAACTTTGGGTTAATTGAATTCAATTAATAATTTGGGGAAGTGGGATAATTAAAATATCTTGGTGTGATTTTTATAAGAATCTCTGGGGGTAGTTAGTAATTTATCTTTCACGCGTTTAAATTACTCGTCAAATTAAAATACTCTGTTGTGGTATTTATTGCATATAATGCTATTGTCTGGGTTCACGGACCCTATTTGAGGGAAGTAGTGTGTATTCATGCTCAGGGCTCTGACCTCGTGCGTTGACTAACATTTTCAGGTATTAGTACTGGAGTAGCCGCATAGGATTTTCGGAGTTACCATTTGGAGTCTACTTCATTTATATTGCTTTATTTAGCTTAGACTTTCTTTTCGGTCGTATTTCATTATAAGACATCATTTATTTTTTTTATTGGGCCATTCGGTTCCAAAGTTGTTAGAGGATTTCAGTTGGATTTTTTTCACAGTTGCTTATATTTAATTTTTTAATTAAATCTTGATTAGAGATTGGATTTATTCGAAGTTTTAGCATGTGATGGATCTTTTATCGTTTAGTTGTTATTATCATTTGGGATTGATTCAATTATTGATCTCGTGGATGGATTTTTTTTATATCTCATGTCTGTCTCATGCTAAGAATGGTATTTATTTAGTTCACGTCTGGCATAGTTCGGCGACGGTGGCTAGCCACCTTGTCCGTCGGATTGCGTGGGGTGTGACACAAGGTTCTACTTACTAAAGGAGAATCTCTATCGGCGAGGATATTTAAACTATTCTTTATGATGCATTAGTGTAGAAAAAGCAGACAGGGTTCTTAAATAAGGTCGCGATTCAGCTCACATCGAAGGCTATGATTCGACTCACATTGAAGGAGCAAATTATATTATCAGCTTATGACACTAGGCTATTATTGGCCAATAATAGAGAAGGATTTAAGTGAGTATGTTTGAAAGTGAAAAGTTTGCCAACTACATGGGAATCTAATACATGCTCCATCGATCAATCTGCATTCATTGAAAATACCTTCTCCTTTTCATACCTGAGCATTTAACCTTATGGGGACAATTAAATGTCCATCTATGGAACAAGTATGGATTTTTATGGCAACTGAGTACTTTACAAAGTGGGTAGAAGAAGTACCTTTGAAGAGGGAAATAGAAAGAGTGGTGGAACAATTCATGAGAGAATAAATCATTTGTTGTTTTAGCATTCTCAAGGCCATTCTTATAAATAATGGCACACCATTCATCAATAAAGAAGTGGCAATATTGATTGAAAAATATTCGATTAGTCACAACACTTCAATGGTTGTTTATCCCAAAGGCAATGGTCAATCAAAAGCTACAAACAAAACTTTGGTCAACATTTTAGCCCAAATGATGGAGGATTTTCCTCTGGTATGGGATGACAAGCTGCCTATGGTGTTTTGGATATTTTGAACAACTAAGAGGAAGCTAATAGGTTACACACCTTTCTCCTTGGTTTATGCACCAGAAGCAATTCTTCTAGCGGAGTTAGAAATACCATCTTCCAAATATGCCTTATGAAGAAACATGCTTCCTCAAATTGGGCATGTTCAACTGGAAGCATTGGATGAACACAAATCCAACACAAGGAAGCAATTTCAAGTTTACAATCTTCTAATGAAGTTTGTGGAAGGAAATTGTAACACTCTCTATTTTTAAGCATTATGTATTTCATTAATTTGACTAATTTAAATTACTAGTGTGTCGTAATTTCATTGAATTAATTATTATGAGTTCATTTAAATATTAATTGGGAGTGTTAATGGTCAATATTTATGGAAAATAATTACTAAGTGAAGGGTAATAATTTATTTACGTCATAACGAGTGATAGTGATGTGGTATTATTTTACCTCAACCGGGAGTCGGTGATAGACTATATTGAGGTCGAGATAGGGAATTTTAGTAAACTAATTTGGATGACAATCTTGAGTGCACGGTTGATTCGAAATAGGTAGAGATAGTAAAAAATAGTACCGGGGGTAGTAAATGGGTCTCGAGGCATTTTTAGGCATAATCGGGGCCATAAGGGGATGTTTGGGCCATTTTAATTTGACCCATAACCTTAATTTTGGCATTATCATAATAAAATCTAAGTTATAGAGTTTGGAGTAGACACAACTCAAAAAGAAAACCCCAGTTCTGCAGAGAAGAAAAATGGATGAAAAAGGGAAGATTTTGAGAGCCAAATCAAAAGGGAGCAAGTGTGTTCTTGGCCAAATCATTGTCCACCTCAAAGGATCAGACACTACGCATCAATAGAGGCAAGTGGTTAACCTGTTGTAATTTTAAATCCGTGATAATCGATTCATATCATAGTATGTGTAATTAAAAATCTGTTTTTGAGTGGAAAATTGCATGAAATTGGGTTTTCCTTAAATGGGACACTTTGGGAAGATTAAAAGTGAAATTGGTGATGCTAAATGATTCTAGGATGTAGAAATCTAAATTTTATGATAAACTCAGTAAAAATTGATGATAGTCGAATTCATAATCGGTGGAATAAAACCCGGATAAAACCCAAATTGGGAAATATGGGATTATACGTAAAATAATTAGTGATTATTGGTTTCTAGGATGATTAGAGACTTTTCCTATGTATATCAGATGTTGGTTGTGATTGGGTGACGATCCAAGGGGAACTAAAAAGATTAAAAGTTTGACAATTGAGGAAAAATGAATCTGGGAAGAAGAAGGTTTGCAACCCAGTTACAACGAATCGGTCCGAATTTGGGGATGAACCGGTTTGGGGGTCAGGCCGAACCACTTCGGGGAACCTGACAATGTTATTATTCCCATTTAGTTATGGGGTTAAAATGGAGGGGTTTCCAATGGAGTTTTCAAACCTAAGGATGAGACAAACTTGCTGGGATGACTTTGGGACATCATTTTTACCTTAGGAGAATGAATTAGTGATTTAATTTATTAATGAATTAAGTGAAATAGAGTTCGTATAACTTAAAGTTTGGGCCGAGTAGATGTGTCCGGGTATTGTATTTGAGTGACACTACCTAAATAAATTTAATTAATGTGAAATTGATTCAAATAAGAGTCATGATATAGACTCGAGTACTTTTAGACTAGTTCTATGAGAGTTAGGCACGGGTTAACCGGGTTAAAATTATTCTCTCTCTCTCTCTCTCTCTCTCTATCTATCTATCTATCTATCTATCTATCTATATATATATATATATATATATGTATATATATATCACTGTTCAAAAAATCCGCCTAGGCATGCCTAGGCTTAAGGCTTGGGAGAAACGCCTCGCCTTACGCTTTTCACACCTTATTCTTGGTAAAACCCTTAAGGCACACTTTTTTCTAAAAACAACAATGCTTTAGTGAAACGATGTCGTCTTTTAAATAATTTCTTTACAAACCGGACCATTATCTCATCCAAAACAATCAAATAGTATTTTAATTTGCATATATTCAGACATATTTTTATGATATGTGAAATTTTTGTATTTTAATAGCCTTTTTATGGTTAAAAAATATTAAAATATATTAAGAAGGCCTAAACGCCTTTTTACGCCTAGGCCCGCCTAGGCTTCTAAGGCTTAAGGCTTGGCCTCCACGCCTCAATCACGCCCTGCGTTTTTTAGAACCTTGATATATATATATATATATATATATATAGTGTGATTGTATATATATTATTGTGTGCTAATTAAATATCGGTGTGAAATATTTTATATAAATACATACACCTTTAGTGCTATCATATGAGGTTGTGCGATGGGGGTGAATCTCCTGGCTAGTGAACACAGGATGAGTTTAATCCCCATGTCATAGCGTCCATTATTTTATATTGAGATTATTTTCGGCATGAGACACTTTGGGTATGATTTGGTCTCACAATCGAGGAACTATGACCGCCTCCCCTACGTTTACTTTTATTTTTCTGATTCGGTGAGATAACCGTCTCAGGGTATCGGGGTGGATTGAGTATACCTGGGGTGATAGTATTCTAGAGGAAAGATCCAGTGAGTTATTACTCGGGAGGATGGATACAATATACAACATGTGTAAGAATATGTAGTATATTTATACGTATATAATACTGCAGATATTTATATACAGGTGAAATACCAAGAGTGAAACGGTATTGTTTATATAACTGGTGAAATTGTTATATAGTTATTTAAAGGTGATAAATTAAGTTAATGTGACAAATAACTTATAAATCATTAGAAAAAGTTACTCGGGCTAGAGTAATGTGTCAGGAAACGTTTATTAGACGGGGTAGTTTAGCTAGGGGTTATAAGAAAAAATCGGTTGGTGTTCACAATAGTTGAGGGTTGAGTATTATCTCAAGTGAGTGTGACACTAGATTAAATATGAAAAGCATTCATGCATTTTAATTACTGCAAACTTAATCACTTTCTAAATATTTTCAAAATGTTTTGGGTTCTAACCCTTGCTGTAAATATTTTTAAAATTTTTTAAGGTGTCCAGCCACAGGGATTCCAGGCTTGAGATTCTATTCCAGGGATACGTAGCTGCAGCATATGTGGATGCATGGAGGAGTTGGATTAGATGCATCATTTCTTCATTCCTAGCTTAGGGATCTCATCTCAGTTACATTTTCTCTTAGGGCGTGTTGCTCATTTACTTTTCGATTCAGTATTTGGATTATTTATTTATCTGTTGGATTATTATGTTGGATTGGATTTATAGCCGATGTTTTATTCGGCAAGTCTTTCAGTTTTTTGACTCAGTGATTGTGTACATGGATTAGTCATTTTGTTTCCACATACACTTATATGTTCAATAAAAGACAAAATTTGGCAATAATTTAATTAATTAACTAGGAGATTAGTAATTAATACGATTTTCGACAGTGATGCTAAGAATAAACGAAATGGAAATCATGTTTTAATTTAATAAAGGACTGATCGACTGGTATTTAATTAAGCGGGGCGTCACAGATGGTATCAAAGCATCAGGTTCTAGAATTCTTAATATTTATGCGGCTTATTACATTTTCGCGTAGCGTTCTTTAATATAGAGCCTTATTATATGATTGTTGTATTACTTCACGTATGCGATTTACATTCTCTTGGTATTAAGTATAGTTGATGTGATTCGTATATGATTCGGTTGGGCTTCGTACACCGAATAGTTTTAGATGATCAGCGAGGGCCGTTGGATGGACTGCAAGGGGATAAGCTCAACAGAATCTATGGAATATTTTGGGAACGGTGACAGTGATCGAAGTCACCATGGTTATTGTTCAGGCATATGGTATTGGGATAATCACTAGGGTGAAGTACTTTCCCTACGCACCTTCATAGAAGGCGGTGGTGCAAGGTCAGACTTACCCAGCGTAGTCGATAAAAAGGGGGAGTTAGAGGAACTCTTTCGAAGAGCCATCCATAACGATTCGAGGAAGAGACGGAGTGTGATTGGTCAATGGAAGGAGATAACCCAGAGGCAATTATGTCAGGTGGATTGCTGTGGCACCTAAAACTAAATTTTGGGCAAAATCTTGGCCCAGAGGAGCAGTGTTGTAATGATAGGAGTCAGTCACCATAACCATGGAGAGATAACGTGAATAATGAAGAACTTGGGGTGCAGTTTGACCGTAAATCCTCTCATCAGTTGTTTAATCAGAGAGGCAAAGGAGATTTCAATACTTATTCCATAAGGGTCATGCAGTGGTCAGTCATAAAGGAGAGTTGATGTCTCTAGCGAACTTCGTACCCGACGAGGTGGATACGAAGAATAAAAAAGGCCCGTAAGTTAATGATGGACTAATAAATATTATATAAGCCTGAATGGGGAAATTAGGATAGAACACTGGTAACTTTATCGTCAATGTCATGAGAAGGGAGCTAAGAGAGTTGGAGAATTTAACCAAAGGGCAAGACTGGAATTAACAGTGCTAGTGAGGCACCACACGAGGGGATACCCAGTAAATGACCCGTTATAATAATTAAGATCAATATAATCCTACCAAGTGATGGTGTATTCAATCAGGTCCATCAAGGCCAGTAACGAGTTCCATAGAGCCAACAGAGTCAAAAGGAAAATGGGGGGTAGTAATCAAGATCAAGTCTACTAGGTCCGTGAGGAGGACAACCCCAACATGGCCAGTGGGTCCAGAGAAAGGGGAATGACACAGAGAGGCGTCTTATATGTAAAGAGTAGGACAACATGTGTGGATATTGTCCACAGAGAATTCAGGGACAGGAATGGGATGCGCAATAGGGGCAATAATTATAAGAAGTTTTTAGCTCGGTTGGGATAGGGGTGTTATGTCCAGAAACCATTTGAACCGCCAGTAGGCAATTAAAAGTATGAGTTTTATGATTGGGATTTGTTTTGTATGACACGAGCGAGTCACAGTAGCTTTTTAGTGCGAGATTCACATATGAAACGGGATTAGTAGGGGTACCGTTAATATTACTAGCGTGTGTATATTTACCATTGAGTTTGTGGGGCTCTCTTCAGTTCTATCTGTAGGGGAGCAGGTGTCGACACTAGGAGGATATATTTTGCATGTTTTGAGAGGCGATATTCAAGGTATGGTTTTATCCTGAGTACAAACTGTTAAGTGATAGTGGGCGGTTACAACAGGACTATCATGTTCGCTGTTCCGGGGCAAGATGTATATTTTTGCGATGTCTCACTTGAAAGAGATTTAAGATCACGGCTATATCTTTATGAAATAGGCTTTAGAGAGTACGATGGTCTAATTACATTGGATCTCTGTGCGTAGGGACTTTTAGTGATGTGATTCAAGATATATCGGGTTCACAATTGAGCGGGGAGTTTTTAACGCATTGTTGTTTATGTGCTAGAAACTTAGTGATAGTGAGAGCATCGTATCGTGTGACGCCTTGAGATACATGGGAATAGATGATTTAATTTATGTGTTAGGAGACAAAAATTATGATATCTTAGTTATGTATTTTAGACCCACGAATTTCGATGATCGATAATGCTAGGGAATAGTGCAGTGGGGAAAGTTCTTTTGAGCTTCGATGCTGGATGTTACATAAATGGACCTTAATAAACGTTGGGAGTAGTGAGACGTTGTTGGATGCTAGTGCATCAGTTTTACATGTTAATTATTGAACATGTATAGAAAACACTTTGAGCTGAGAGCTATTACGATGTAGGTCCAGTGGAGCCAGGTAGTGCTACAAATGAAGCACTAAGAAGACTTTTGCACCACAAGTTGATGGGTGGGGAAATATTGAGAAGAATTTAATTGTTATTTGTGGAAAAATCGATAATGCCCGTATGATATATCCACGCCGAGAATGTGGGAGCCGAGCTTGAGATAAATATGTTACGTATGCTTCATTTGTGATGTTTGTGCAAATACACATGAGTTATAGGGTCTATGAGCGCCCTGGTTAGTTTGATTTTTCATAATCATCCAGGATAAAGGAATGTGGAGATAAATGTGTTGAATGTATACCTGTGGGGAAGTTAGAAACATAAGTGGAAAGGTATGATGGACTGAAATCCCTTTGAGAAAGTAGACAGTCCGACTATGTGTATATCAAGGAGAACTATCACAACTGCGAGAGTTGAAAGACAGTTGAAGCTTAAGTAAAAAGATGTCCTTGGACAAAGGAGAACCCCACAATTTTAGGAAAGTAAAGTAGAGTCTCGCTTACTCAAATTCCAAGAGTGGTTTACACATAAATAATATGTTGAGTACAACCAAACATAAAAGTGTTCTAAGAATGCATAGTTTTAGAACAAATGCAAGGGTAATGATTTTTGGTATATCCTGGAAAAAAGGAGTAAGATGTTCCGCATGATGGAAAACGTTGAGCATGGGGATTGGTGTGGAGCGAGGATTAGTTCAGTTGTCTCCAAGTACACCATTTAGGGATGGAAAAGGTTGATCCTAGGTTATTAACCAAGATTTTTGTAATTTTGATGGTTCCAGTAATGGGATTAATGCGTAGATTGGTAAAATTCATATTTGGGTTATTCAAATATCGTGGAGAGGTCAGGGTTTCCATCGGTTTGAGAAATAAATTGAACAGAACAGAATAATTTTTATCTTAGGGTGGTTTATACTATCTAGAAATATATCCAACTTTTCAATTAAAGAGGAGAAGTGAAACGAAACAAGGTGCTGTCTAATATTGTTGTGAATTAGGATAAGACCTTTCAGTCCCATATTTGGTAGGAAGTGTCGAGAGGTGATGGGGACGGAGTTATATATCCTATTAAACGTGTCACCCGTTAGTTGATGGGTAGACGGGAAATGACTAGGTTGTCGGAGAAATCGAGAAAAGTGTATACTAGATTTTTGGGTAATTGTTAGTATTAATTACCACTAGCAGAGTTACGTGTGATAACTCGTAGAGGTTTATTATTTACGTGACCCCTTTTGAGACTTTAAAAGGATATTTTGTCATCCACCCTTTAGTGGGTAAGAGGTGGGGAAATAACAAACTTCTAGGACCCGAAATGATTTATGGTCCATCGGCAGGAATTGAGTAACTCTTGTCTTTTTTATATAGTTAAGGAACGTAATGAGAGTTATGTCACCGTGAGTTAAAGGCTTTAAGTCTGACATGAGTAGTTAGGAATTGTTGTGGGTATTTACACTAAGGAGAGTCACGTGTTTGGAAATAAAGAAATTGGCACCCAAAAAGGTGGGGCCTTTTCTAACATATAGATAGTAGAGCCAGTGGAGTATAGGCTCATCTTTTGAGAAAATATATGGTCGGGGATCATCGAGTTGGAGACTGGTGACCAGATCTTGGTATGGGTCTCCCATGAAGGGGGTAATGAGGTTTGACAAGAAGGGAAAGCTAGAAATGAGATATGCGGGACCCTTCACTATTATTGAGAGAGTGGTATCGGTAGCATATAGACTGGGCTTGCTAGAGCATCTACAATGGATACACTATGTGTTCCACGTGGCATCGCTGAAAAAGTATCAGAGGAGCGAGAGCGCTTTTTGGCACATTCCACTCGAGGAGATTGACTTACAGCCATACATCTCATATGAGGAGAGACCCATGGCTATTCTGGATCGTAGTGAGCATAAGCTGCGATCTAAGGTGCTACCACTAGTCAGGGTGCAATGGGGACATCACAGTGTTGACGAGTCGACATGGGAGCGGAAGGATGGCATGCGAGAGTAGTATTCAGAATTTTTCGTCGTAGGTACAACCTAATTTCGGGGATGAAATTCTTTTATAAGGGGGAAGTATGTAACACCCCATATTTTTAATCATTATATATTTAATTAATTCGACTAATTTAAATTATTAGTGTGTCGTAATTTAATTGAATTGATTATTATGAGTTCATTTAAATATTAATTGGGACAGTTAATGGTTAATATTTATGGAAAATAATTACTAAATGAATGGAAATACTTTATTTACGTCATAACGAGTGATATTGATGTGGTATTATTTTATCTCAATCGGGAATCAGGGACAAAATATATTGAGGTCGAGATAGTAAAAAAATGAGTAACCGGGGTAGTAAATGGATCTCGAGGCATTTTTAGGCATTACCCGACCCACACGGGGGTGTTTTGGCCATTTTAATTTATCCCATAAGCGTAATTTCAGGATTAGCATAATAAAAATTAAGTTAGAGAGTTTGGGGTATACACAATTCAAAAACAAAACCCAAGTACTGCAGAGAAGAAAGAGGGTGAAAAGGGGGAGATTTTGGGAGCCAAATCAAAAGGGAGCAAGCCTGTTCTTCGCCAAATCATCGTCGACCTCAACGGATCAGACACTATGAATCAATAGCGACAAGTGGTTAACTTGCTGTAATTTTAAATTTGTTATAATCGATTCATATCATAGTATGTGTAATTAAAAATCCATTTTTGGATGGGAAATTGCATGAAATTAAGTTTTCCTTAAATGGGACACTTTAGGTAGATTAAAAGTGACATTGGAGAATGCTATATGATTATAGGATGTAGAAATATAAATTTTACGATAAGACCAGTAGAAATTGATGAAAATTTCTGATGTATAAAGTCGAATTCATAATCGGTGGAATAAAACCCGGATAAAATCCAAATCGGGAAATTTGAGATTATACGTAAAATAATTGGCGATTAATGGTTTCAAGAATGATTAGAGCATGTTCCTATGTATATAAGATGTTGGTTATGATTGGGTGACAATCTAAGAGGAAATAAAAATCTTAAACGTTTAACAATGAAGGAAAAACGAATCTGGGAAGAAGAAGGTTAGCAGCCCAATTACAGCGAATCGGTTAGACTTTGGGGGCAAACCAGTTTGAATTTGGGAGCAAACCGGTTTGAGGGACCTGGCAGTGGGTTAAAACGGATGGATTTCCAATGGAGCTTTTAAATGTCATGATAAGACAAACTTGTTGAGAAGATTGTGGGACGTCATTTTTACCTTATGAAAATGAATTAGTGATTTAATTTATTAACGGATTACGGGAAATAGAATTCGTATAACTTCAAGTTCGAGTCGAGTAGATGTGTCCGGGTATTGTAGTTGAGTGACACTAACTAAATAAATTTAATGAATGTGAAATTAATTAAAATAAGATTCAGGATATAGACCCGGTTACTTTCAGGATAATGTTACGGGAGTTAGGCACAGGTTAGTCGGGCTTAAATTATATATATATATAGTGGGATTGTAAATAAATTATTGTGTGCTCATTCAATATCGATGTGATATATTTTATATAGATATACCCCTATAATGCTAACACTGGAGGTTAGGCGATGTGGGTGAATTTTCAGGCTACTGAATGTAATACCCCCTATTTTTACGCATATTTATTTTTATGAAATTATGAAAAATGGGGATTAATTCATTTAAAGGAAGAAAATTTAATTTTAAATTTATCTGATTTAATGGTAATAATTACTAGCGTGACAAGAGTTAGTAGCTATCGAAGTAATATTATGGCCAGGATGAGATACATGACAGTAATGTTATAATTATTTGGGATGCACATATAAGTCGCGTCACCAGTATGTATTAAGGTAAATTATTTTTATATAAGTCGAATGACTATTTTGAGTACGCCAGAGTGTATGAAAGGGTCAAAATAGTCAGAAAACACTACTTGGGTATTTTATTTAGAGTCTGGGGCATTTTTTAGCCCAAAACAACACCTCAGAGGGGTATTTTGGTCTTTTGGGATTTTTGGGTAATTAAATGGACACAAATTGGGTTTAATTAAAAGTATTGAGGGTTAGTGGGCTGTCAGTTTCAATTTACGTGAGAAAAAGAGAGTGAGAACCAAGGAAGAAGAAGAAGACTCCATTGGAGCCCTAAGCCAAGAACTCGGGCTTTCGCACCAAAAATTACAGCGACGCATAGATCGTGTCAAGAGGATCGTTCCCATACCAATTTCAGTGCAAGAATCAGAAGTTCATTCCGAGGCAAGTGTTTATCTTGCTCCTCTTTTAGCATATATTGTTCCAGTTAATTTAGGTTTGATGATATAAACTTGGTACGATGAACACTTAGGTTTAATTAGACTAAATTGTGAAGAAACCTTATGAATTAGAGATAGGTATGCATGTAGAGGTTTTGCCCTTGATTGGACTACTAAAATCTGGGAATTGTATGTTGTAATCATGAATTATAATAAGAGTTTTGGACAATTAAAATTTTGGGTTCATATTTAAGAGACTTATTGGAAAATAAAGAGATTGTTGAAATCCAATTGATTTTATAAGGATTTGACCTTTAATTCTTGTTAGAAAGCATCTTAGGGTGATTAGGATTAGTGTAAGAACATTTAATTTGGATTGGGTTGAGTAATTGTATATTTTTGAAGATTAAAAGTTGAGAAAAATCGAAGTTGGGGAAGAACTGGGTTTGTCCGAAATTCTTGTTCGAAGACCTGCCCAGGTCGTTCAAACAGCCTCGTTCGAATGAACCTTCTAACGAGATTTCCAACGACCTTTCTAACGAGTTACTGAGTTCGTTCGAAGTGGGAACTTCGTTCTAACAAACTCGTTCGAACGACCTCGTACGAACGAGAATCCAGGAACTTCTAACGAGACTCCAGATTGAATTTTTAGGGCCCGTTCGAGTTAAAAACCATCCTAGGGTTATCCAAGAGAGTGTATTAACCTACGTGAGTAACGGGTGGCTTAAATTCCAAAGTGTTAGGTAATTAAGGGTGTAATGGTTCTCGGGGTATCGAATTTATGTGAAAACCTAGGAGAGAATGTAAGTCCTAGAGAGGCTATATATATATACGGATATCGTGGAGAGTAATGTCATTAATATTACTTACGGATCATAGTATATGGGTTATGTGATTACCTATCAATATATATAAGTTGTGTGCATGCGTATTACTTGGAATATCATGTGTATGACATACCTAGCTACTGGCTATCGAACGGGAGTTAACGCGTTATGGACGACCATATCTTGTGTGCCTTCAGGGAATTTCGAGTCATACCACTAGATCATGGAACTTAGGTACGGGATATTTGTGAGAACAATAGTGTTGACGTTAGTATGGGTGCATAGGTATGTGCATAGCCCATCAGCTTGGGACTATGTTTGCCTCCAATATGTGTATATATTTTATTTGGTTCTTGAGAGATTGAACCTCTTGTCCTTTATGCCTGAGCGTTGCAGTGCGACTAGATAGCCGAGTATGCCTAGCACCAGGGGTTCCTTAACCATGGGTGCCGTATAGATATATTTGTATGTATACATAGCGAGATTTTATATATGTATACTGAGTTCCTATTTTGTGTTTCTTATTGTCTACTTTATTAAAGTATATACTTATTGGGTCACCAGTTGAGAACAAATAATGTTATGAGAATGAGTTACAAAATCCTTAAACCTATTCCTAATAATAGTAATATATTGATTTCGGGTTTTTTAGATATTGTATCCGACATTGTGATTATCCTTTATATAGTCAGGTAGAGTGACGAGACTTGTACGGGTAGTTCGACTCGCTAGGTGTGCACATTAGATGAGAGGTGAGCATCTGAAGTGAGTCCTCTAAGTTAACATGGGTAATATATTTGCTAATGTAATCAATTTGAGCACTTTATATATTTAAACTGTTTTCTACTCGGGCTCTGACCCGTTTTTCTGCAAATCTCTTTTCTTGTTTTATTATTTTTGGTGCTCAGCCACAGGGACACCAGACATAGGAGTTTCCATTCATTTGCCGAGCTGTAGATGCTATGGAAGCTACAGGACATAAGTAGTAGACGTTTCTGAGTCTATTGCTCATTATTTATCAGTCTTTTATTTCAGCTGGACATGTCGTCCCTCCCATTTTACATTAAGAGATTTAGTTGTTTTATTCTATCATTAGACTTTGATGTCATGTTATTGGATTATTGTATGGGATTGACTGGATGTGTTTATTTCAATTCCTTATTTTACTCCAGTTAGTTCATACCTTATACTATTGTGATGTATGGTGATGTTTAGATATTACTCTTTAATGATAATGGTTAGTAACAAGATAAAATTTTAACACCAACCTTTTTAAATATTAGGTGGTTAGTTTTTATTAAATTAAAATTTGAGTTTTCGAGAGTGACACATTATTTGAACCAACTTGATATTCTGAAATTAATTAATTAAGGACATATCACCCGGTAATTAATTAAGCGGGGTGTCACAGGTGGTATCAGAGCATAATGTTCTAGTGTCCTTAGGATCTGTACGACTTATTGTGTTTCCAAGTAGAGTCCTTTGATATAGAGCCCTATATTTTAGGATTCTTGTACTCCTTATGCATTTTACGTTCTTCAGCTACTTTGAGATAATAACTGTATACTTATGAAACTTTTCTCTCTTTTCAGATGCCTCCTAGACGTGCACAGAGAGTTCCCAGGGATGCCCAGCCTGTGCCTTAGCATGCTTAAGCTCAAGGTATGATGAATGCCACTGAAATTGTCTCCATTGTAGCTGAGGCGGTGAATGCCTCATTGGTAGTTGTGCAACATGCACCACCTTAGGCACCGGTGGTGGCTCCAGTTCAGGCCTAGGCCTTCCCGTCTGCTTGGGAATGTGTTAGGGATGCCTTCTAGAAGGCGCATCCTCCGGAGTTTACAGGAAGCTCCAACGTGGTGGTAGCGAGCCAATGGAGGAAGAATATCCAGAGGCACTTAAAGATGCATGAGTGAACGGAGGTGCAGAGTCAGATACTGTCCATGCTCAAGTTAGTGGGCGCAGCACTGCAGTGGTGGGAGTCTATTACCACCGCTGAGGAGAGAGACACACTCACTATTCAAGACTTTTGGGTGCGGTTCGACCACAAGTATTTTCCCTCTACCGTCCAGACAGAGATGAAACGAAAATTAGTGAACTTAAAACAGGTGGGAAAGACAGTGGCAGAATATGAGGCAGTATTTATCAACCTTCTGAACATTGTACCAGATGAAATCCCGACTGAGAAGAAGAAGATTCAGTGTTTTATGGATCCACCAGCACTTGATAGTCCATCTTTCTTTGGCCACCTATTCGGACGTGGTTAATGCAGCACTACTCCACTTTGAGGACCACCGTTTTCATCTTATAAAGGTTAAGCGAGTAGGAGAGCCCAGCCAGCAGGGCAGGATAGGAGGAAATAGTGATAGTGGGGCACATGTAGTTCAGGGTCAGCATAGACACAGTGATCAGGGTTCCCAGCAGGGGGATCCTAAGAAGTTCAGATCAATAGGTTTTAGACATGGGCAGGGAGGCTTCCGATATGGCCAGCAGGGTCAACACGGCCATCAGGGCCAACAACAAGTTCAGTAGGTCCAGAATGGCCAAGGGAAGGGTGGTAACGGCCATCAGGGACATAGGGGATGACCCTTCCCTGGGAGATGTTTCACTTGTGGCAATACTGGCCACAAGCGTCAAGACTGCCCACAGAAGGGTAGAGGCTAGCAGCAGGAGGGCGCTTGCCAGGAGCCCCAAAGACCATTATTTCCCGCAGCTCTCCCAGCACCCCCACAGATGCCAACACTTCCGCCCATTCTAGCCATCCCGATTCAGCAGGGGCAACTTCAATACGGACGAGTCTACAATCTTCACCAAGCCGGAGACCCACAGGACCCACTCGCGATTGAGGGTATGTTTTTTATCCAAGGGACTTTGGGCACATTTTATTTGACACGAATGTCACACACTATTTTATTGCCATGGGGTTTATACGTACTACGGGATTATTTGATACACCAGAGAGTACGATCACTTGTGTGGATTCATCGTTGAGTAGAGGTTTTGTTATTTCTTTTATTTTTCGGGGAGTGGGTATAGAGATTGGGAGGTTTGTCTTACCCGCTAACATGCTCGTATTGGATATGTCCGAGTATGCCGCAATTGTAAGTATGTATTGGCTTGTCAGGTATAGGTCCATGATTGATTTTTTTAGTAAGAGTATATGTTTTTCCATACCCGGTCAGGAGATGTTTCTGGTGGCGATGCCTCACTCTAAGGGAGGATCATTCACTCATTTATACTATATAGAGGAGGAGACCTCTTCGGAGGTGGTTGTATCGCTTGATTCGATTCTTGTTGATCAAAATTTTGCCGATGTGTTTCAGGAGATTCCGGGGTTACCATCAAGAAGAGAGATAGACTTCGTCATTGATTTAGCGCCAGGAACTCAATCGATAGCCCGCGCACCTTATCGTATGGCTCCAATAGAGATGAGGGAGCTAAGTGACCAGATTGAGCAATTGTTGGGGTAAGGGTTTATTCATTAGAGTACTTCCCCGTGGGGTGCCCCGTACTATTCGTTAAGAAGAGGGATGGATTGTTGAGGTTATGTGTTGATTACTGGGAGTTGAACAAAGTCACGATACGGAACAAATATCCATTGCCTCGAATAGATGACTTATTCGACCAGTTGAGAGGAGCGGCCTTCTTCTCGAAGATTGACTTGAGATCGGGATACCATCAGTTGCGTATCAGGGAGCAGGATGTGTCGAAAACTACCTTCTTGACGAGATATGGTTCCTATGAATTTAGGGTTATGCCTTTCGGACTAACCAACGTCCCAACTGTATTTATGGACTTGATGAACAGGGTGTTCAGAGAGTTCCTATAATATTTCGTCATCGTCTTTATAGATGAAATTTTAGTTTATTCGCAGACCGAGGAAGAGCATGCCGATCACCTGAGGCAGGTTTTGCATACATTGCGTCAGCATGAGTTGTACGCAAAATATAAGAAATATGGATTTTGGCTGAAGGAGGTCCGATTTTGGGGCATATCATCTATGACAGAGGGATATCAGTGGATCCGTCGGCGATGAGGGAGTGGGGACAACCCACGACATCGATCGAGATACGTAGTTTCTTGGGCTTAGCCGGATACTACAGGAGGTTCATTCGAGGGTTTTCGAAGATAGTGGGTTCGTTGACACACCTGACTCGCAAAGGAGTGCCATTTATCTGGAATGACGTCTATCAGTTAGCCTTTGATGAGTTGAAAGATAAGTTAAACTTAACATCACCGTTAGCATTACCCAGGCCGGGAGTGGAGTATTTTGTCTGCAATGATGCATCCTTATTAGGACTTGGAGGTATACTTTAGCATGAGGATCAGGCTATAGCTTATGCTTCCCGTAAGCTTAAGCCTCATGAGAAAAATTATCCCACCCACGATTTAGAGTTGGTGGCAGTGGTGTTTGCACTTCAGATTTGGAGACATTACCACCTGGGGGAGAAATTTCGTTTGTTCACAGATCACAAGTCATTACAATATCTCTTCACACAGAAGTAGCTGAATATGCATCAACGCCGATGGCTTGAGTTTTTGAAGGATTATTATTTTGATATCAAATGTGACACCCCGCCTAATTAAATACCGGGCGATCACTCCATTATTAAATTAAAATCAAGGTGAACAGTTGGTTCATTCTTAGCATCACTGTCGAAAAAAAAATAACTTTTCCAATTTAAACACCCTAAATAATTAAGCTAAGTGTCAAAACCATTTTTAGACATTACTTTCCAAATTTTATTTTATATAAAGCAACATTTAAAACTTTACATAATTCACAATTTAAATAATCGCACAACAATAATCCTGTAACTTATGATCCCAAAGAAGTAAACATTCAACAAATAATTTCCAACCTTAAAACTTAAAGGAAAGCATCCTGACAGTAATAAAATCCAAAGCGTAAATACTGGAAATAAAATAATTACAATGCCCAATAAAACAACTGAATAATGCAAAAGGGCGACACATGCCCAACTGAATAAATAAATGCTAGGAACGGAATCAAGAAATGAGGTCGTCTAAACAAGAGGCCTGCAACTCCTACCTAAGCTGCAGCGCGTTCCTTCCAAAGGATCCTATGTAAGACGCCCCTGTGGCTGGGCACCTGTAATATATACATATATATACAAGAGAGAAAAGAAAATGGAAACGGGTCAGAGCCCGATTGTAAAAACGATTCAAAATTTTTTTAGCAAGTATTTAAAATGTTTACTGGCCAATGCAACAACATATTTGTGCGACACTCCCTTGAGAATTTCTCACCTCTCTTCTAATGTGCACGCCTATCGTACTAACCTTCCCAATGGTTTAAGTTATCTTATATTAGATTTCTCGTAAGATTTAGATTGACAAATTCAACTGGTTAAGAGGTAAATACCGTTTAACACCAAAGTTCTCATTTAAGCTTTATTTGCTAATAAAGTTTCTTAATAACATATTATACTTTTCAAAACACGTATTTCCCAATTGAAATCATTATTCATTTCGTACTTACCAGAAACACAGTAGGTGGTTTCCACATTTCGGAATTTAATATATATATTAAATACTCATGTAATATATATATTCTAACAGCACCCCACATAATAATTATGGTGCGGGCATACTCTGCTATCCATTCCCCGTATCACTCGTACTAAGGAAAATACAAGTTCGGAATCACTCTCGAACTGTATTGAACAAAGCATAAACAATATTGAGGCGAAGCTTAGTTTCCAAGTCCAAGAGGTCAGTACATACCCTCACGTCTCTTAGGACCGTCCGACTATCTATCCGATAGTCCGTACCTAGGATTCCTATCTTCTAGGGTACGAGTCAATATCCCCCCATGAAGGCCCATTCGAGATAAGACTGTCCCAGCGCGGTAACCTCAAGGATAGCAAGTAGCGTGGGCATGATTTTTATACGTATATAGTATATGCATAATCACAGTCATATAAATATACTACTATTATCATATCAAATTTAGGTACATCTCATAACCCATAATTATGACATTTATCCTTATTTCTCGTTATTTAGTTATCACGTATAACGGTTCGTTTCTTACTTTAATTTATGGAATTACCCCAACCTATTAAGCGACACTCGCGGATTCCTATCCTCCCAAGTGTAATTTCAGTAGGTACTCATTTATTTACTAACTTAACTACCTTACTCGCCTCCCCCTTTTTATACACAGTTCGTTCGTCCCTTATACGTACACATCTCCAAAAATGTGAATCTCATTCGACATTAAAGGTTTCATATTCTTATTATGTCCTACTGGTTTCCTACACCTCCCAAAATATTTTAATAAGGATGCCCAAAGATTATTTCTCATCTAAATTGAATTTAACTATTTAGAGGGGAAAATAAGAGTCTGCCAGGAGGGGTCGATCGATCGATGGAAGGGACTTGATCGATCGATGGGTCGATCGATTGACACTCCTGGTTCGATCGATCGATCAAACAGGTATAGCGAATTCTGCAGATTAATAGTTACGGGTTCTATCATCCAACATCAACCAAGTCCAGATTTTTAACACCCAAACTCCCAGAACTTCGTACTACAAACATTATAAACCCAAATTAAACATCTTCTACATAAAGCATGCGAATTTTCATCAATATCCATGGATTAATAGACCAAAACTTATATCAATCTCAAGAACCCTAAAAATTTCTTTAACTTTGTTCTAATCAGTCTTTTTCCAGAATTTCTACTTCTAATCCATCATAAATCCATGGTTAAACCTCTACATAGGAAGGAAATTTCCAGATTATCATTCATTACTACATGCAATTTTCCTATCTCCAACATGGGTTTTCTTCTATGAAATCCATCCTAATCAACCCTAGACTAACATGAATGATGCATTAACGAAATTAAGCAAGATAAATACTTGCCAGGGAATTTCAGAGTTCTGATTTGTGGACGAATTTGGTGTGGTTGCGTTCCCCGTCGCGTGATCTACGTGTTGGTGGTGGCGGCGGTGGTCCAATCGGATGACTTTTTGGCCTTGGATTGCTTATAATGCTTTCTACCTTCCTCTCTAATGGCCGTTCTAAGGTTTTGAGTCTGCTAACCCTAAGGGACCATTCCAAATGGCTGATATAAACTAATAAATTTCGCGGTTTAATTACCCAAAAATGCAAAATGTCCAAAACGCCCTCCCGGCGTGCTAAATAGGCATAAAAATGCCTCGAGACCCAAACTAAACCCCCGGGTATATATTTTTGACTATCTCAACCCTTTCGGACATTTTGGCGCACTCAAAATGACCATACGAGCAACTTATATTTTATTCACTTTTTATTAATCAACATTTAGTTCCGACACGACACAGGCGCGTCTCGACTTAATTTTCAAAATTATCATTTATTCGCACGTGACAATTTTTAAAAAATTAATCTCGTATATTACTATACTCATCTAGTAACATTCAACAAATTTCCAATAATTACTAACTCTCGTCACGCTAGTAAATATTTAAAACAACTTTTCGGATTAAAATTAAATTAATTTATCTCAATTAAATTAATAAATCCCTAAATTTAAAAGCCATAAAAATACGGGGTATTACATACTTCCCCCCTAATAACGGAATTTCGTCCCGAAATTCGGAAAATAAGGCCTACCTGGTAGAAAATTTTGGATATCTTCTTAGTACGCAAACTATCTACATAGTAAAGTGCTTAATCACAATATCCCCCCACCTCACAGCAAGCTTGATTAACATTCTCATTGGAGACACTTCACATGGTGCTCCTAACCGATAACATTCGCATAGGTCACGCTTATACATTAAAAATTTCCATTATCCCATTATCATTGGGAGGCCGCACTTCACTATATGACCACTACTCGGATTTATCTATATATAAAACTCCCAGTCTGAGGAGATCAATACAAACATTTGACCACTCTTGTTCGCCTAAAACAGTCGTGGAATTTCATCGTAGTCATCGGAGTATTCTCGACCGATCCAAAATTCTGAGTATCCACTCACCTCTAAATATACGAAAGGAGAATATTCGAGGTTCTTCCATACCAAAACCTTAATAAGCACCTCATACGCGATTAACAGGTACGAGTGCCTTTACAGAGCACTTCTGAAAACACCGTACTAAGATTCCAAAATTTCCTTTACGTGGTTCCACTAATTTCTAATCATCGTGCGCCTATTCCCTGGCTAGGGGTGATACATCCTACTCGAAATGAAACCTTACCTCCGCTGGTTCCTGAAATCCCATATTAAAGGTGGGATTCATAAACCTCATCCCGATTTAGAAATTAATACTGTACCGGGCCATGTCCCGGCGCGATCCTTCCTTTCAAAGAAAGTCTGGGGCACACTGGTTAATATTGTAAACCAACCCAAAGGAATGTCAATCACTTCCTTCTTGGGCGACTTAATTCACATGTTCGGATGAACCCTTGATCTTATTTTGTGGATGGTAATCCATTCAAGAACTTTACCGACCTCTTCAAATTTCAGGAATTATCGATGAACACAAAATTTTCTGGTTGATTCCCCTCTTCCAACCGAACTCTACCTATGGGCGGTGCATGTAGAGACTACTCACTACTCCCCTTCTTTCCTTCTTGTATGCCGAAGGTTCCTTACTCATGCTTTTTTCTCCACGATGCGCATTTCTGGATGTTTTATACCATACTAACCTCACCACTCTTTGTATGCGCAAGTCGCTCTCACACTTGACTAATAACAACCCCCGCTCCGAGTGTTCTTCATAATAATTAACTTTTACTCTATTCAAGGGATACTCCTTCTTAAATGGCTTCCCACAGCCTTCCAATGAACAATAGGGTGTGCTATTTCAATTGCACACTTATGTATGGATTATCGCCCCTCATGTGATGATTAATTCACCCTATCACTTCCCCTTCGTTATGTTAGTCCCACAAACATATTTCACACGTCTATTACCACGTCCCTTCATCTCGGACAATTTTAACATTAGTTAACCAGGATGTTTACACATCCTATAAATCGTGCATACTAGCGTAAGCATCACATATGCTTCTCACCTAATAACCAATTCTTTATTTTCCCTAGTGCTTGCAACGTGATTACAACACTTGGGTATCTCAATGACCCTAAAAATCAAAATTTTAAATCCTCTTTATCATCATTCCATCCCTCAACTTGTGAGGATAACTTTCAATGCTTTCTTACCAGATAACTAGCTCCACTGGCTTTAACTCATGATTCAACTCCTAACTTATAGATGTAATTACCTACCCCTAGTACGACCGAGGAACCGAACTCACAGAATAGTGACCAAACATCTCCCTTATTCCAACCTTACACTAAGTTTCATGCGTGGGATGTCTCGCAAAGCGAAATCCAAACAAGGAACCCCCTCGATACACTACTACCTAGCATTATCGGTTATCAAAGTCCGTTAGGTCCTCCGTCCATAGCATGTACCCCCTTTATTACATCCCTTGACAGAAAAGTTACCCTTCTTCCCGTAATTACACTCAACAAAGAACGTTTCACCATTTGCACTATCGTTCAGTATTGGTTGGTGGTAATTGCATTCCATAAACCTCGATTACATACAATCAGAATTCTCGAAATCCCTTTTCTTAATAATAGGGGTATAACTCTTAATGCTCACATCCCTAGAGGATAGATATAATAATGCTCTCTTCCTATCACTAAGTCCGGTGTGCCAAACATAATACTGAGTCAAATCTTTTTGCTCAACAGTAAATCCGATATATACTGAATCGTAATGACAAAGTCCGAACATAAATTGGCATTAAGTATCTCGTGTCCACTATCCCCTCCGAAGTCTCTAGATTAGCAAATATAAGTGTGAGTCCACCCTATTGCAGGTGAGGCCTCGTCAGATAAAACATGTTATACTAATGTAACCACTCCAATAGCTTTGTAATAAATGCCCACTATCGTACTAACAATTTCTATAACATTTTAACAAAGATAATATCATACTTGCATATCGCATCACTATAACGAGTAACCTCAATAAAGTACATAACACTGTTAATATACTCATTCATCCTCCGCGGATAGCACTAAAGAAAAATCCCGATACACTAGGAAAAAATATCCACATAATAATAACGTTTATAATTATATGTATTAAACTCGTCTCATATGCTAATCTAGCAATGAACAAAATATGGTGACTCGTTCGTGTCACATAAACACGCCGCATCCTCTGAGGATACAACTTATACTTCCACCTTGCCAATCGTCTTGACTGCGCAAATGGTTTCCGGACGTAACACGTCTACTCAAACCAAACAAAATTACTTTAATCGTTGTCTTTTACTAGGCACCATATTCCTGTCCTTTTTCTCACTTCGAAACATATTATCGTGAGCAATCTCACTCCTCACAAAAATACCTCAACACATAATTCACTTATCACCTGTCCTACTAACTAGGTTAGGACTGTCCTTCGTTCAGACTTTAGTAGACTCTATTCCTGTTGGCTGCCTCGGTTATACCCTTAGCCTTTTAGGCCCTAAAGAACATGTCACTGTCTGTAATAGTACTTACTAAATTTTACCATCACTTGGTAAGAATTCAACTATTCGAATCATTTAAATGGGTCCCCTGATGTGTATCCACATCCCTTTGTGGTGCTACACCACCACCGTTGTATTCAGTCTTATTCTCGACTAAATTCTTCGATTCTTTTAGCTTCCCCCACAAAGAAGAGTTATCATCTATATTGACAAAATACGACATTGTCAACCTCTGAATTGATCGTCCATCAGAATTTCCTCCTTGAGTGTTATCAACTATTATTACGAGTTGGTCTCCCACTTGGAGTAGTTTCCTCCACTTGTATCTATATCTTCCGATACGAAATTCGCTAACGATTAAGATTCATATTCACAAATGGACCCCTGCCATGCCCTCTCACGATGAGTTCAGAACAACGTTCGCTTCTAATCCTGAACAGCTGAGGAAGGGACATACGGTCAACACTGTACCTAAGGTTCTCCTATAGACATAGCATTTCACTTCTAAATTTGTGGTTGGCTCCCATCATATAATTTCTTTCCGACAACCAAGAAAAAATTTCTCTAAATTTTCACTTTCAGTTAGCCACACTCCGTCCTATATCTAAACCTTTGGATACTTTACCTCCTTTGGTAAACACACATAATTTCCGCGTTTCTAGAATTTCCCACTGACAGTTCTCTACACGTTTTGTAATACGTTGGGTGAGTTTCCCATCGCACCTCGTTCGACTATAGCATCATTTTGGAAATCATGGTTGCGCCTTAGTCACCTTTCTAGTCTTGGCTTCTCGTGCCCTAATGGAGGTGACCTCGACTACGGTCATCATCCTCGAATATATTTTACCATCTCAACTGAGCCCGGCCTCCTGATGTCCGCTTAACGGTCCTCTTCTGACATCCATCATCGCTCGGCACACGCACACATCCGAACGCAATAGAATTCACTAAGACATATATGTTATAGCAGGAGAACGAAATCTCGTCAAAGAAATCGTTAATCCTAAACATAGGGCTCTATATCAAACAAAGCAACGCTGAAAGCATAATAAGCCGCACAGATCCTAAAGGACACTAGAACCTGGTGCTCTGATACCACCTGTGACACCCCGCCTAATTAAATACCGGGCGAGCACTCCTTTATTAAATTAAAATCAAGGTGAATAGTTGGTTCATTCTTAGCATCACTGTCGAAAAAAAATAACTTTTCCAATTTAAACACCCTAAATAATTAAGTTAAGTCTCAAAACCATTTTTAGACATTACTTTCCAAATTTTGTTTTATATAAACCAACATTTAAAAATTTACATAATTCACAATTTAAATAATCGCACAACAATAATCCTGTAACTTATAATCCCAAAGAAGTAAAAATTCAACAAATAATTCCCAACCTTAAAACTTAAAGGAAAGCATCCTGGCAGTAATAAAATCCAAAGCGTAAATACTGGAAATAAAAGAATTACAATGTCCAATAAAACAACTGAATAATGGGAAACGGCTACACATGCCCAACTGAATAAATAAATGCTAGGAACGGAATCAAGAAATGAAGTCGTCTAAACAAGAGGCCTGCAACTCCCACCTAAGCTGCAGCGCGTTCCTTCCAAAGGATCCTATGCAAGACGCCCCTGTGGCTGGGCACCTGTAATATATACATATATATATATACAAGAGAGAAAAGAAAATAGAAACGGGTCAGAGCCCGATCGTAAAAACGATTTAAAATTTGTTTAGCAGGTATTTAAAATGTTTACTGGCTAATGCAACAACATATTAATGCGACACTCCCTTGAGAATTTCTCACCTCTCTTCTAATGTGCACGCCTATCGTACTAACCTTCCCAACGGTTTAAGTTATCTTATCTTAGCTTTCTCGTAAGATTTAGATTGACAAATTCAACTGGTTAAGAGGTAAATTTCGTTTAACACCAAAGTTCTCATTTAAGCTTTATTTGCTAATAAAGTTTCTCAATAACATATTACACTTTTCAAAACATGTATTTCCCAATTGAAATCATTATTCATTTCGTACTTACCATAAACACAGTAGGTAGTTTCCACATTTCAGAATTTAATATATATATTAAATACTCATGTAATATATATATTCTAACAACACCCCACATAATAATTATGGTGCGGGCATACTCTGCTATCCAGTCCCCGTATCATTCGTACTAAGGGAAATACAAGTTCGAAATCACTCTCGAACTGTATTGAACAAAACATAAACAATATTTAGGCGAAGCATAGTTTCCAAGTCCAAGAGGTAAGTACATACCCTCACGTCTCTTAGGACCGTCAGTCTATCGATCTGATAGTCCGTACCTAGGATTCCTATCTTCTAGGGTACGAGTCAATATCCCCCATGAAGGCCCATTCGAGATAAGACTGTCCCAGCGCGGTAACCTCAAGGATAGCAAGTAGCGTGGGCATGATTTTTACACGTATATAGTATATGCATAATCACAGTCATATAAATATACTACTATTACCATATCAAATTTAGGTACATCTCATAACCCATAATTATGACGTTTATCCTTATTTCTCATTATTTAGTTATCACGTATAACGGTTCGTTTCTTACTATAATTTGTGGAATTACCCCAACCTATTAAGCGACACTCGCGGATTCCTATCCTCCCAAGTGTAATTTCGGTAGGTACTCATTTATTTACTAACTTAACTACCGTACTCGCCTCCCACTTTTTATACATAGTTCGTTCGTCCCTTATACGTACACATCTACAAAAATGTGAATCTCATTCGACATTAAAGGTTTCATATTCTTATTATGTCCCACTGGTCTCCTACACCTCCCAAAATATTTTAATAAGGATGACCAAAGATTATTTCTCATCTAAATTGAATTTAACTATTTAGAGGGGAAAATAAGAGTCTGCCAGGAGGGGTCGATCGATCGATGGAAGGGACTAGGTCGATCGATGCGTCGATCGATCGACACTACTGGTTCGATCGATCGATCAAACAGGTACGGCGAATTCTGCAAATTAACAGTTACGGGTTCTATCATCCAACATCAACCAAGTCCAGATTTTTAACACCCAAACTCCTAGAAATTCGTACTACAAACATTATAAACCCAAATTAAACATCTTCTACGTAAAGCATGCGAATTTTCATCAATATCCATGGATTAATATGCCAAAACTTATATCAATCTCAAGAACCCTAGAAATTTCTTTAACTTTGTTCTAATCAGCCTTTTTCCAGAATTTCTACTTCTAATTCATCATAAATCCGTGGTTAAACCTCTACATATGAAGGGAATTTCCAGATTATCATTTATATCATTACTACATGCAATTTTCCTATCTCCAACATGGGTTTTCTTTTATGAAATTCATCCTAATCAACACTAGACTAACATGAATGATGCATTAACGAAATTAAGCAAGATAAATACTTGACTGCGAATTTTAGAGTTCTGATTTGTGGACGAATTTGGTGTGGTTGCGTTCCCCGTCGCGTGATCTACGTGTTGGTGGTGGCGACGGTGCAATCGGATGACTTTTTGGTCTTGGATTGCTTGGAATGCTTTCTACCTTCCTCTCTAATGGTCGTTCTAAGGTTTTGAGTCTGCTAACCCTAAGAGGCCATTCCAAATGGCTGATATAAACTAATACCCAAAAATGCAAAATGTCCAAAACGCCCTCCTAGGGTGCTAAATTGGCCTAAAAATGCCTCGAGACCCAAACTAAACCCCCGGATATATATTTTTGACTATCTCGTCCCTTCCGGACACTTTGGCTCACTCAAAATGACTATACGAGTAACTTATAATTTATTCACTTTTTATTAATCAACATTTAGTCCCAACACGACACAGGCGCGTCTCGACTTAATTTCCAGAATTATCATTTATTCGCACGTGACAATTTTTATAAAATTAATCTCGTATATTACTATACTCATCCACTAACATTCAACAAATTTTCAATAATTACTAACTCTCGTCACGCTAGTAAATATTTAAAATAACTTTCCGGATTAAAATTTAATTAATTTATCTCAATTAAATTAATAAATCCCTAAATTTAAAAGCCATAAAAATACGGGGTATTACATCAAATACCACCTGGGAAAGGCTAATGTGGTAGCAGACGCATTGAGCCGTAAGACGGTAGGGGACGTGTCCGAAGAGTGGAAAGCGAAATGGAAGGAGTTAGGACACCAGGATGCGGTGGCTCAATCGTTCATGTCTGTGATGACGGTTACGCCGCAGATTATTACGAGAGTAGTACAGGCTCAGGCAGCTGATCCGTTCTGCCAAAGTTAGATAGTGAAGCTTCTAGTAGAGGGGGTCGAGTCTTATACCGTGAGTTCAGATGGGGGTCTATGTTTCAATGGAAGATTGGTTGTTCCTGAGGGTGAGGACTTACGACTGAAGTGATGACAGAGTCACACAGTTCACGATTTACGGTACATCTCGATGGAGATAAGATGTACCAGGATATGCGTAGACAGTACTGGTAGAGCGGGATGAAGAAGGATATCGCCGAGTTTGTCTCGAAATGTGCCACTTATCAGTTGGTAAAGGTGGACCATCAAAGGTCGAGGGACTTCTACAACCATTAGAGGTTCCTATGTGGAAATAGGAAAGCATTTACATGGACTTCATCAAAGGATTACCTACATCGCAGAGGGGTCACGATTCGATATGGGTGATAGTGGATCGACTGACCAAGGTAGCCCACTTTCTGCCATCCAGAACAGACTACATCACGAAACAGTAGTCCCAGATATTCATAACAAAGATCGTGAGACTCCACGGAGTGATCTCAATGTCGTGTGTGACGGAGATAAGGTGTTTGTGTCTCGGTGTTGGGGAGTTTTCAGGAGGCGATGGGTAAGAAGTTGCGACTGAGCACAACCTATCACCCACAAACAGATGGTGAGACTGAGCGAATAAATCAGATGTTAGAGGAAATGTTGCGTATGTGCATTATTGATTTTGGCAGAGGCTGGGAGTAGTACCTTCTGGTGGTGGAGTTTGCCTATAACAACTCCTACCAGTTTACTATCGGTGTGGCTCCATTCGAGGCACTATACGGCAGACCTTGTCATTCCCCAGTATGTTGGTTAGAGGTGGGGGGACAACACGCTACTTGGTCCGGAGGTGATTGAGGACACCTCGACAAGGATAGAGTTGATATGGAGCCGTATTCGGGTTGCTTATGATCGACAGAAGAGCTACGCTGACGCTAAACGGTATTTCTAAGAGTTCAACAATGGGGATCAGGTGTTACTTCGGGTTTCTCCTATGAAGGGAGTTATGCATTTTGGGAAGAGGGAAAGTTGGTGCCTAGGTATGTAGGGCCATTCCCCATTATCGAGCGGATTGGGCCAGTTACTTATGGACTTGGGTTATCGAATCACTTGCATAGGGTCCATGACGTGTTCCATATATATTCGCTAAGGAGATTTCTTCGAGATGATTTGACCCATACTCACATTGCGTTAGAGGATATCGAATTAAAACTTGACAGCTCCTACGAGGAGGGGTCGATTGTTATCCTAGACCGTAGCGAGAGGAAATTGAGGTCGAAGATAGTACCACTAGTCCGTGTTCAGTGGCGATGCCATAATGTTGAGAAATCAACATTGGAGCGTGAGGATAACATGCGCGAACGTTATCCATAATTATTCTTGCCAGGTATATTGCCATTTTTGAATTTCGGGACGAAATTCTGTTATTAGGAGGGAAGTACGTAATACCCTGTATTTTTATGCATATCTATTTTTATGAAAATATGGAAAATGCGGATTACTTAATTTAAAGGAAGAAAATTTAATTTGTAATTAATCCGATTTAATGGTAATAATTACTAGCGAGACAAGAGTTAGTAGTTATCGAAGTAATATTATGGTCGGGATGATATACACGACAGTAATATTATAAATATTTGGGACGCGCGTACGAGTCACGTCATCGATATGTATTTTGGGGTTAATAAGGTAAATTATTTTTATATAACTTGAATGACTATTTTGAGTACGCCAGAGTGTCCGGAAGGGTCGAAATATTCAAAAACACTACTCGGATATTTTATTTGGAGTCCGGGGCATTTTAGCCCAAAACGACACCCTAGAGGGGTATTTTGATCTTTTGAGATTTTTGGGTAATTAAATGGACGAAAATTAGGTTTAATCAAAAGCATTGAGGGTTAGTGGGCTGTTAGTTTTAACTTACGTGAGAAAGAGAGAAAAAGAGAGTGAGAACCAAGGAAGAAGAAGAAGAAGACTCCATTGGAGCCCTAAGCCAAGAACTCGAGCTTTCGCACAAAAAATTACACCGACGCGTAGATCGTGTCAAGAGGATCGTTCTCATTCCAATTTCAGCCCAAGAATCAGAAGTTCATTCTAAGGCAAGTGTCTATCTTGCTCCTCTTTTAGCATATATTGTTCCTGTTAATTTAGGTGTTATGATATAAACTTGGTATAATAAAAACTTAGCTTTAATTAGACTAAATTGTGAAAAAACCTTATGAATTGGAGATGGGTGTGCATGTAGAGGTTTTGCCTTTGGTTGGACTACTAAAATCTGGGAATATTATGTTGTAATCACGAATTATAATAAGAGTTTTGGACAATTAAAACTATGGGTTCATATTTAAGAGACTTATTGGAAATTAAAGAGATTGTTGAATTCCAATTGATTTTATAAGGATTTGACCTTCAATTCGTGTTTGAGAGTATCTTAGGGTGATTAGGATTAGTGTAGGAACATTTAATTTGGATTGGGTTGAGTAATTGTATGTTTTTTAAGATTAAAAGTTGAGAAAAATCGAAGTTGGGGAAGAACTGGGTTTGTCCGGAGTTCTAGTTCGAATACCTGCCCAGGTCGTTCAAACGACCTCGTTCGAATGAACCTTCTAACGAGATTTCCAATGACCTTTCTAACGAGTTACCGAGTTCGTTCGAAGTGGGAACTTCGTTCGAACGAACTCGTTCGAACGAGAATCCTGGAACTTCTAACGAGATTCCAGATTGAGTTTTTAGGGTCCTTTCTAGTTAAAACCCATCTTAGGGTTATTTAAGCTAGTCTATTAACCTACGTGAGTAACGGGCGGCTTAAATTACAAAGTGTTAGGGAATTAAGGGTTTAATGGTTCTCGGGGGATCGAATTTGTGTGATATCCTAGGAGAGAATGTAAGTCCTAGAGAGGCTATATATATACGAATATCATGGAGACTAATGGTGTGAATATTAATTACGGATTATAGTATTTGGGTTATGTGATTACCTATTAATCTATATAAGTTGTGTTCATTCTTATTACTTGGAATATCATGTGTATGACATACCTAGCTATTGGCTATCGAACGGGGGTTAACGCATTGTGGACAACCATATCTTGTGTGCCTTCGTGGGATTTCGAGTCATACCACTAGAGCATGGAACCTAGGTACGGGCTCTATGTGATAACGATAGTGTTGACGGTCGTATGGGTGCATAGGTATGTGCGTAGCCCATCAGCTTGGGACTATGTTTGCCTCCAATATGTGTATAAGTTTTATTTTGTTCTTGAGAGATTGAACTTGTTGTCCTTTATGCGTGAGCATTGCAATGGAACTAGATAGCTGAGTATGCCTAGCACCAGGGGTTCCTTAATCGTGGGTGCTGTATAAATATATTTTTATGTATACATAGCGAGATTTTATATATGTATACTGAGTTCCTATTTTGTGTTTCTTGTTGGCTAATTTATTAAAGTATATACTTATTGGGTCACCAATTAGGAATAAAGAATGCTATGAGAATGAGTTACAAAATCCTTAAACATATTCCTAATAATAGTAATATACTGATTTCGGGTTATTTAGATATTGTATCCGACATAGTGATTATCCTTCTTATAGTCTGGTAGAGTGACGAGACTAGTATGGATAGTTAGATTCGCTAGGTGTGCACATTAGATGAGAGGAGAGCATCTCAAGTGATTCCTCTAAGTTAACATGGGTAGTATATGTGCTAATTAAATCAATTTAAGCATTTGTTATATTTAAACTATTTTCTACTCGGGCTCTGACCCTTTTTCTGCAAATCTCTTTTCTTATTTTATTATTTTAGGTGCTCAGCCACAGGGACACTAGACTTAGGAGTTTCCATTCATTTGCTGAGCTGTAACTACTGTGGAAGCTAGAGGACATTTCTAGTAGATGTTTCTGAGTCTATTGCTCATTATTTATCAGTCTTTTATTTCAGTTGAACATGCCATCCCTCCCATTTTACATTTAAAGATTTAGTTATTTTATTCTATCATTAGACTTTAATGTCATGTTATTAGATTATTGTATGGTATTGTGACTGGATGTGTTTACTCCAGTTCTTTATTTTACTCCAGTTAGTTCATACCTTATACTATTGTGATGTATGGTGATGTTTAGATAATACTCTTTAATGATGATGGTTAGTAACAAGATAAAATTTTGACACCAACCTTTTTAAATATTAGGTGGTTAGTTTTTATTAAATTAAAATTTGAGTTTTCGACAGTGATGCATTATCTGAACCAACTTGATACCCTGAAGTTAATTAATTAAGGGCTGATCACCCGGTAATTAATTAGACGGGGTGTCACAGTGAACGCAGGACGACTATAATCCACAGGTCATAGCATCCATTATTTTATATTGTGATTCCTTTCAGGGTGAGACGTCTTGGGTATGATTCGGTCTCACAACCGGGGAACTATGACCGCCTCTAATACTTTTATTTTTATTTTTTTTTATTTGGTGAGATAACCTTCTCGGGGTATCCGAGTGGATTGAGTATGCCTGGGGTGGTAGCATTTTAGAGAAAATAACCCGTGAGTTCTTACTCGGGAGGATGGATACTATATACGGCATGTGTGTGAATATGTAGTATATTTATATGTATATAATAGTGCAAATATTTATACACAGGTGAAATACTGGTAGTGAAATGGTATTGTTTATATAACTAGTGAAATTGTTATATAGTTATTTAAAGATGATAAATTAAGTTAATGTGACAAATAACTTATGAATCATTAGAAAAAGTTACTCGGGCTAGAGTAAGGTGTCAGGAAACATTTATAACAAGGCTACTTAGACGGGGTTGTGTAGATATAGGGTTATATGAAAAAGCGGTAGGTGTGGACAATAGTTCAAGGGTGAGTATTATTTCTAGTGAATGAGACAATAGCTTAAATATGAAAAGCATTTATACATTTTTAATTACTGCAAACTTGATCACTTGCTAAATATTTTTAAAATGTTTTGGGTTTTAACTCTTATTGTAAATATTTTTAAAAACCTTTTAGGTGTCAAGTAACAGGGATGCCAGACTTGAGATTCTATTCCAGGGATACGCATCTGCAGCATATGTGGATGCATGCAGGAGTTGTATTAGAGACATCATTTGTTCATTCCTATTTTAGGGATCTCATCTCAGTTACAATTTCACTTAGGGCGTGTTTCCCATTTACTTTTTGATTCAGTATTTGGATTATTTATTTATCTATTGGATTATGATGTTGGATTAGGATTTATAGCCGATGGCTTATTAGGCAAGTCTTTCAGTTATTTTTTCAGTATTATTTTTCAACTCAGTGATTGTGTGCTAATTAGGTGATTAGTAATTAATATGTTTTTCGACAGTGATGCTAAGAATGAACCAAATGGAAATCTTATTTTAATTTAATAAGGGACTGATCGACAGGTATTTAATTAAGCAGGGTGTCAAAGAAATTTGGTTTTACAGGCTGTTGTTAATCATATTAGAGGATTTCCTTTGCCTAAATATGCAGCAAATTAGGAAGGACCATATGTGGTTAAAGAAGCACGTGATTTATGTTATTTCTTGATCTCAAAAATTGAATATGATAACCCTTTCAAAGTTAACAAGTGGTTAAAGTGTATCGTGTTTGATAAAGAAACTTCTCATTTCTATTTGTTACTTAATACTTGAAGAAATGCAAAGGAGCACATGAGTTTGTAACATATATGAACTAAGTGTTGAACCAAGGAATGAAATGTACGCATGATATTAAAGAACAAATACTTTATTTTTATTCCAATTTGAGATAGTTACAATTTAAAAATGACACTACTTCCCAGAGATACAAAGCAATAATTTCACCCTAACAAAACTCCTAAGCTGCAAGCAGTGAAGAAATCTTACCTAACTGAGGTAGCTGTATCTTGAGAAATCTTCCGTTGATTCTCAGATATAGAAGAAATATTCACTTCAACTTCTGTCTTGCGTTTGAAAAAGATTTGACACTCTCTTTTAGCATTAGTCAAAGCCTCATTTGCTGTAGTTAACCTTTTATCACACTTCTGAAGCTTAGGGATGAGTTCTTTTGGTTTTCTTTCTTCTCTCTTTAAATCCTCCATAACTTTGAGGTAGCTAGAATGGTAGTCTTCTAGCTGAGGGTCTTTTAGATCCCTTAACTTGTTGATTAGCTAAGAAAAACCATTTTCATCATTCCTCAAAGATTTGAGGTTTTCTACGAAGAGATTTAGTATAGATCTATCTAAGGCATATGGTTAAATATTCTTAATCTCAGCTACAATGGAACCAGACACTTACAGGTGATAAGCCATTACCAAGTTATGAGGTCTCACGCAATCTATAGTAAAATTCTTAGGGTGAAAAGTCAAAAGCCAATCAATCACATAATAAAATGATAGTTGAATGATAGTGTCATTCTCAAGCACTTGTCGACTGTACTGGGTTGGTGATATGCTTGGCAAAGGAGGCTCAAACCAGACTCACTTTCCCAAGTTTACACGTTGGATGTTGAACCTTGGTCATCATGGGAGGACGAGTGAGAATGATCTTAAACAACCAAATCCACCTTAACAGAAGGGACAACGAGAGAAGGTTCCTCAAGATAGATGCTCTCTATAATGGGCTATATGAACAGTTAAAACATAAAGGTTAGACAAAACCATAGCACAATTGGTGTTGAGTCACCAAGAAGGTTTATCTAATTTTTTTAGAAAAAACCTTTGTAGTAAGCTACTAAGTTGACTTACAGAGTGTAAATTATTTTAGAAAAAATCTTATTAGTAAGCTACTAAGTTGACTTACAAAGTGAGAATTATTTTAGAAAAACATTAACAGTAATTTACTAAGTTGACTAATAAAGTGTGAATTTTGGGAAAAACCTTAGGAATAATTGAGCTAAGTCATAAAACGGTTCTATAAAGAGTTACCTCAATAATGGAAGGAGGAGGAACCACATCTCCTGAATCTTAAATTGGTGCATTACCAGAAGAAGCTTGAGGTTTCATGGTTGCACTAAGGGAAATTGAAGATGGATCAACCTAAGTTGAGGGAACTTAATAGTCTCTCTCTTCACTCTTGGTCGATTGAAACACTACAAATCTAAGGAGGTCATAAAATATTTACTTAAAAATATGCAAAGAATAACATTATGTTCTAAAATGGTAATTACCTCAACAATGGTCTCACGAACAAGAAGAAGCTTATCCAGAGGAATCATAGCTGTGAATACCACACTCACCTATAATTACGATATTAAGATAAATATTTATAATGCAACATAATTAGATGATGAAATAACAGCAACAATGACGATCTATTCCAAACCTACCTAAAAAGAATCAGTTGGAGGGACCACAATGAGAGGCAACCCCACCACTGTTAAAGGAGTTGAAGGAATGGAAGTCTCAATAGTTGTAATTAAAGTTGCCACTAGCTCTTTAGCCAGAGGCATTTTTTGAGCTACAGTAGCAGCACTCTCAGTAGGAGGCCTCTTAGAGTATATAAGCCCAGTCATTGGATAACGGGGCATTCGAGAAGTTGTAATGAAAGTATATTCAATAACCGAAATTAATTATGCTTTGGAGGGTGTGATATCATCAATATATACAATGATCGTTGAAGATAAAGGAGCATCCTACAAAAGAAGAACCAAGAAAATTTTATAAAAGATATTTCTTCTTTAAAAGAAATAAGTCCAACACTTAAAATACTTACCGACTGGACTGGCAAAGATTGCCATGGAAAGACATCACGCGTGGAAATAACTTTCATAACATCATTTGGTTTATCTTTTAAAGGATGTAAAGAAGAACCTTAGGTAAAAGGAGCTGAAGTTATTATTACATGTGCCTGGATTAATTTCATCATCAAATATTTCTTTCATTGAGGAGGCACATTAGTTAGGGGACCTTCCACCATTGGAACTTATGGAGCAACTTGTTTCGAATAAAATTGAGTAATAGTAAAATCATCATCAGGGTGACATCTTTCGAAATCAGCTAAAATGTCATCCACACTAACTAGAGTATGATTTATCCTAGATAGAAGATCATTTACCATTACGTGCACCTTTTCAACAAGATCTGTGTTTGAGGGGTGGGTCAACAGCCTCTAAGGTAATACCAACCACTTCAGAGGAACCTCTACTTACTTTGGATTTCTTGAGATATTTGGATTTTATGGGACCTGCAACCATTTGAGCTTTTCTTTTTACACTAACTCCGCCTTTTAGGGCTTTCTTTTACTTTTTTGCCACTTTAACAATCTCACTGAGTAGGGACAAAGGTGTAAACTTGACGGGTAGCTTGAGGTTGGTGGCGCTCAGTTCGAACTCCAAGGTAGCAATATAATTATTCTTGAGACCAAGCTCATTAGGCCTAAAACATTCCATAATGGTATAAACTATCTGGGTCCTTACAAAAGCTTTAAATTATCTAGGCTGGAACAGTCAAAAGTGGCAAAGCTGTCTTACCAAAATATTACTTTGCCTTTGTCTAGCAGAAACAATCATCTTACCATTAAACTCTCTACACAAAGAAAATACATTTCGATGTGTGAAGTCAAGGCAATAAGTAGAGAAGGAATCATCAACTATGCTATTTTGGCAAACTGAAATAGGAACTCCTTGGTCAAAGCCAAATTGCCTTCCATAATGGTGGGGATTATAAGCTTCATTCTCTCTCTTTCTCCTACTCAGTGAATGAATGGATACAATTGGGTGTAAATAAAAGAACCACATCCAATGAAGGATCATCAATTACATATGCTTTGAAGGTGATTGAACCGACTGTATAAGCTTTGTCATTGAAGAATAACCATGTTTAGGAGTGAGTTTCCTCGGTGTAACGTCTGTTGATAAAATCACTAAGAACATCTATCAAGGGAAGAAAATCCTTCTTGCTCTGTTTGTGATTCCAACTTAAAAAATTAGGGTGTCTGACTAGGAACTTACTCATTAGGAGTTCCACTGGAGCAATCTTGGGAACCTACTCTAAAGGAACCCCACAAGAAGAATTGTGTAGCCAAAATTGGAAACATCATATCTTCCAATACAACGGTCTATATGTCAAAATGGCTTTTATCCAACCAAGTGTATAAAGATCCCTTCGTTATAATAGGTAAAGAAATGCCGACTCCACGAGCTAATTTAACTATAAAAGTGATCAAAACCCTGCTTTGTTGATCATTTAGTTTACCATTAAGGAAGAAATGAGAGATCAAGCATAAGAGATAAGAAGCTAACTCAGAGGGGTGATCTTTGCCTGAACCAAACGGTACATTAGGTATCACGCCCTTTGCCTTCTGCTCCTTAGTCAATTTCAGTGGAACCGTGTAAAAATAATTAATCAACTAAGTGAAAGTTTACTAGGAGGAATCACCTATGCACTCACGACAAGTTTATATAGATCCGTTTGAGCTTTAGCTTCCTCGTTATCTAGATGTTGATCATTGTATGCAAAGGGGCGATAGGTCTCTAAAGTGACTCTAGTCTGAACTCAACCCCAAGTTGTCACGAATGTGTGAGACAATCAATAGGTGGATCGCATAGTTATTTTTGGAAAGGGTAAAATCCCCAAACCAATAAGAAACATTTGAGAGGACCACTTTGAGAAGATCATCCTCATACTTCTTGTACGTATAAGGTGTCGAAGTAGCGAAACCTTTGGGTAAACTATTCAATATTAGAGTAGGAAAAATCTCCCCTATTCAAATGAAACCTCAAAATATCATAAGGGGGTGGATTACCTCCCTCAGACTGATTCTCTAAAACATTAGCCATAAGCAAAGGATCATCTAACCGTTTCAAATTCACAGAGAAGGCCGTACCTTCTTCCCCAAACTGATCTCCCTCTCCAAAGAATGGAGCGCGACGATGGAGATTAAAATAAACTCCCTCTTTGATAGCTCAGACAACGGAGTAATGCTTAAATCCTCAATGGAAAACTCAATGTCTTTGCTTAATGATGCCATTGTTGTGTAAATAAGAGCATGAACAAAAGAAATGTTGCAAAAATATTAGAAAATGGGATCAAAACAGAGCTCGATCTCCAAAGAGTGAAGAACAAATGAAGTTATTATTGTAGAAAAAAGGGTTTGAGAGCGTTAATAATAGTAAAAAGTTAGAATATTTTGAATAAAGGAAAGATAAAATATTTTATAGGGTTGCTAAAAGACTATTCGTTTATTTTCTTTTCATGGTTCATTTAGGGGTGGCAATTTGGGTCAGTGGGTCGTGTTTTGACACGACACGATACGACACGACAAGGTTTTTTTCGGACACGAACACGACACGACACGAATTCGTGTTTTTTTTAGCTGACACGAACACGACTCGAATAAAAAATAACACGGCACGACACGACAACCATAATTTCTTAAATTTTAGGCTTAAAAAACACGATAACACGACACGACACGACTCATAATTAAGACACGAACACGACACGACTTCGTGTCAAAAAAATACGACACGAACACGAAATATCGTGTCAATTTCGGGTCAATTTCGTGTCGTTTCTAAAATTGCCACCCCTAGTTCATTACAAAGGCGATCGACTGAATTTGGGGCCAAAATGATGGTTGTACAAACTGATGTCACAGAGATCGTGTTATGATTACACGTGGCAATAGGCGATGGAGATATCAATAATGTCAGCATTTAATGCAAATATATACCAACGATTATTCTTGAATGTGTAAAGTACAGGTAGACAGAAATGAACATGCGTAAAGACAGGATTCTTCAGTTTGAGGTCCTTCAATAGAAGGCTCTTCAGTTTGAGTTTTATTGAACAAAGGTTCCTTGATTCTGGATTAAAAAATGGAGAGTTTATGAATAATGAACCATTAAGATTGGAGATGACTCGATTTACCTAACCAAAGTGTTTTAAAATCATAATTTATTTGAGCGAGGTGTTTTCTGCAAAAACATATTGTTTGAACAATAACTTTCTCTTCGAGGGGACAGGTGTAGGAGGGACTTATTTGTAGAAGTCATTACTCAGAGATAAGTTACTTTAAGAAAATAAAAAAAAAGAGTCCATCTGATGTTACATAGAACAGGTTAATTAGAACACTTGAAAGATCAAGTCTTCCATTTCGAAGAAGCTTAAGGCAATACCGAAGAAGTTCAAGTTCAAGGTTCTGAAAAAAATTGCTTTTGAGGACATAGAGATCGAAACAACTCCACACGATCAAACATGCTGCAAAATAGCTCACCCGAGGGAGCATGTTGTGAGCAACCATAAGCTTGCATGATCAACGATGCTCATGAGCTATAAAAAATGCTGACACATAAAGCATTATCTAACATAAATAAATATTCCTTTTACACATGATCCTATACTGACAGAATTTATATAATGTATTAGGCAGTGCGATCAACACACTTTATTTGAATAATACATTTCTCCATATTTCGAGATAACTTTATACCAGGCTTAACGATTTTGTTATCAATTACATAGTTGATGGTGGTTTACCAGTAGAAGTGTCCAAAAAGGAGGAAACAGGGTTCAAGGTCTTACGAAATAAAGATAGACTATATATATATATATATATATATAGGAGAAGGCTCACCTACATCATGCTCTATACATCATCCATGCATCACGCTTAATTACAGGCCCTAAAAAACTTTTTTTTTTCAAATTTTATATTTTTTCCTTGAAATTAACCTTCTAATCAACCCATATGCAAAAAATTAGGTCAAAATACGTTTTGTAACTATATTTAAAAAATCCACAAAAAACTGCTAAAAATATCTTATTTATAAGGGTCTGCGCCAGCAGTTTTTTTGTGGATTTTTTAAAAATAGCTACAAAATGTATTTTGACCTAATTTTTTTCATATGTGTTGATTGGAAGGTTAATTTCAAGGAAAAAATATAAAATTTGAAAAAAAGATTTTCTAGGGCCTAGAATTAAGTGTGATGTATGTTGTGATGTATAGTGCATGATGTAGGTGAGCCTTCCTCTCTCTCTCTCTCTCTCTCTCTCTCTCTCTCTATATATATATATATATATTACTTCTTTTAATTAAAGCAGGGCACCAAACTGAGGTCAGATAAAAAAGACAACAATTCTGAGACAGAAAGCATACACATAGAGAAGAGAGATTTCAGAATAGACTTTAAGAAACTTGAAGAGATTTCAAGAGAGTTATAAACAATGTAAACACTTAGAGAGGTACATTTTGATTGACATTTACGCGCCTGTACATAATGATATTCATTCTGAGTGAAATAAAACTCTAGCTCCTCTGGACGTAGCCCAAATCAGGCGAAGCACGTTATTTATTGTGTTCCTTGCAGTTGATTTCCTCTCCTAAGAACATTTTCCACCTATTTATTGAGTTTATTTATCATCATTCTTGCAAAACATATTTTCACATTACCATCAATATAAGGGTTACGACTTAGTTTTACTATAAATACATAGGTGACGAGAGAAATTGTCATTTCCTCTTATTACCCAAAGAGAAGTGCTCTCTTACACAGTATATACTAATCTCAGAACATAAAAAAAGGAGTAAGCATAAAAATCAATAGTAGCTCTCTTTGATTCTCTTTCTTTCTTCTATAAAACACACAATCGCACACATATACATAAAATAATACATGCGCACACTCACACATATATTAATAAACACACAATGACACACAAGTATACACATGCACACTCATACACACGTATATAAATATATACACACACTTTCACATATACGCACACTTGCACATATATATACCTATACACGGACACATATATACACAATCAAACTCACACACAAATATATAAATATACACACACTTGTACACACACACATATATAAATATATATACACACACATATACACATAACCATAGACATATATAAAAATCGCACACACATACATATATAAACACACACACACACACACACACACACACACACACATACACATATATAATAAATCAGTAGAGAGTGATGAAGAGAGAGAGAGAGATGTTGCTTGAAATGAATTAGATGTGGGAATTAGGGTTTTGATGGCTAGTTTAGAAATTTTAGTTTAATATATTTTAATAATATTACTATAACAGTTAAATTAAAGTCAACAAGGCTAAATAAGGGTTGACCAGAAAAATAGGACTAAAATACAAAAGCTCCTTAAATTAATCTAGAGATATTTGTGCTCGCAAAATAAGCATGGATTAAAGTTTCGACATGTTTCCACTAAAACGTCTTAAATGTTTCTCTTCATATGTGTCCCCGTATGAAATTATCATATAATATAAAAAATTAACAGTTTCACACAAAAGTCATTAGTTTTGGCATTTTCTGGAGAAACATATACATTTTGACCATTTGTGTGCATATATATATAATAATATTTCCCTAATATGTAAAATACTGAATTTTGTATAGAAAAAAGATTAAAATGCTCACATATCATCTCTATAATTACTCTCATAAATTAACAATATTTTCATGGGACATTAGCTAATTAATTCCTGAAAAGTCTATTTATAAATGATCAGTCCAACCAATAATTTTGTTGGTATCTTAAACCTATAATTTTTTTAATTAATTAACGATAAGTCCAAACGATATGTAGATACAATTACAATTGTAACCATATCTACATTAATAAGTGTAAATGTATTGACATTAACAGGTGCAATTGTATCTATATTCATGTACATGTGGATTTATTGAAAAATAATTTTTAATTTGTCCTTATCATTAATTTTTAAAGAGTATTTATGACCATGAATTTTGATTAATTTTCTTAAACGGTTTCATAAACATGTCCAAAAAAATTCTATTTTTTTTGCTTCCGAAACTTCCTCTCAAAAGGAAACTTAGAGTATCTCCAATGCTAATGTGAAGTGAGAGAATAAGAAGCACCACGTATGACTAATAAACTATGAGTTAAAAAAGAGTTCTCCAATGCAACCTTCTAGAATGAATGTGGATGTGATGTGTCAATATTTAATATTTACAATGTGAAGTAGACCCTTTAGATGTAGAGACTCTCTTTCACATTGTGAAGAAAAAAATTAATCACTTAAAATATTTTTCTTTTCATCTTATCATTGTCATTCTCTCTCTACACAAATGAATCAAGTAAATGTGCCACTCAAGTTTAATTTTAGACATTTGTATTGAAGATTGTTTTTTATTTACAATACTTACATAAAAAAATTTATGTCACTTAACATACACATTGTTTAATCTCATACACATAAAATAAGAATGCATAAATAACTTGGTGAACTTTTGAACTCATATTAAATCACTCCACAAAATGTAAAATTCCCAACTTTTCCATTGCCAAGAATTACAATTCCACGACCTCTCAAAATTTAAACATCAAAAAGTAAGAAAATCTCTCAAATTTGAAGTAAACAAGACGGCATTTGGTAGCAATATCTTGCTATGTGGGACCTTTCTTGATCTCCTAAATCCAAATCTTATATAAATCTTTAGAAACCAAAATTTAATATTTTGTGGTTGGAAAGGTTGTTGTCGACTCACAGTACAACGCATATCTGATGGCATCCCGAGTCTGCTGGTGATGATTGCGAAGGAAATGGTTTGATGATTTCATGAGCACCAGCCTATCACATATGGTCAAGTGTCCTCTTCCTTCAAAAACTCTATTATTGCTAACAAAAAAAGTCTTAATGTTTTTCTTTCCAACAATTATATAAAAAATGATGTTTTTTGTATTTCATTTCATATAATTTAGCAAAACTCACTTGGACTCCACGATGTAAGTATCCGAACTGTGTTGTCATGGATGGCCTACTATTATGGTATTAATCATTATTAAAGGTTATAATAATGATTCTTATAATCTTTAAACATATTTTTAAACTTCTTGCAAAAAAAATTCTTGCAGACTACTAAATTGGCAACATGACTTGTCACATTAACATGTACAAACGGTTTATACAAAAAATTAAGGTGTTTTTGATTGACATAATTTTTTTTTAACGAAAAATAATTGTTTTGATTCATATTTTGCCTTTGTATGATTTTAATTACAAATACTTTATATAAGAAAAATATTCGTTCACATAACGAGTGTTCCAGCTCAAATCTCATTTTTAATAAAAAAATATTTTTTATCTATCCACCAAGAAATTGGTTTTCATAGAAAATAGAATAAGTAGGTAGGACAAAAAAACTCATATATTTTTTCACTCATTGTTCAATTTCTAATTTAAATGAGCTATTTTTCACGCATTTTCTATATTTGTAATCAAACGCACCCTAATATTAATAGTATCCTACCTGTTTAAGACGTTAATACTTTTATATTATGCTTTTTTATTTGAAGTATAGCATTTGTTACGAAATTTTATTAACCTTGGTATCTTTTTCATTAATGTCCAGTTGGACTTCACGGTAAAGAAAATTATTACAATCCCCATCAAAAAAATCCAAGACACAATTTAAAAACGAAGAAACTAGAATTAAATAAATAAGCTATAGGAAAAAAATATCTAGGACTCGTTTGGTTCTATATTCAGAAAACTCGATTTAAAAGCTGTTTTTAAATACAATTTTAAAATTCAGTTTTTTGTGTTTATAAATATTAGCATGCGTTTGGTAAACTTATTTTTAAATACATTTTTTTAAAAATTTGACAAAATTCACAAACTGTATATTTAATGTGTGTGTGTGTGTGTATAAATACATACATAAAACCTTCATACATACATAATACATGAATGTATATATATATACATACATATATCATAAATTATATACATGTACATTTAATATTATATATTTTTATGTATATTTAATGAGGTATGTTGGAGAGTTTAACTATATATACACATACATAATAGAAATATAAACATACATACATATATAAATGCACACACACACACACACACACACACACATATATATACAGAGAGAGAGAGAGAGAGAGAGAGAGAGAGAGAGAGAGAGGATCTCATTAGGTTCATTTTTTTAAAATAGTAGGCCATTTTTTTTTAATTTTTAAACATTTTAGTAGGGTCATATAAAAAAATCAACTTAAAAGGAATTTTTTTACTATTTTAAAAAAATCGGTCAAACTTTATCGGTTAAATACAACTTACAAGCTGACACAGTTTAATCGATTTTTTTAATAGCAAAAACAATTCATTTTGAGCTGATTATTTTTTTATAATGCTAGTGAAATGTTTAAATATCATAAAAAAAATCAACAATAAAATATTTCTTTTACTATTTTAAAAAAATGGACATCATTCGGGGACCTCAATTTGGGATAATATACATACATAATGCATTAATATGTGTGTAATTCTGATAAATAAAAAATATATATGTACATGTATACAAAATTACATATGTATAAAACTATTGGAATAATATAAAGTTAAATAGTATTATTACGAAACACATGATACTTATATATAGTTTTATACATATGTAATTTTGTGTACATGTACATATATATTTTTTATTTATCAGAATTACACACATATTAATGTATTATGTATGTATATTATATATTAAGAAATAAATGCATTAAAATATTAATAGTGAATAACTTTGAGTTGAAAAATAAAAAACAAAAGTTATAAAACACTCTCAATCTGTTTTCTAAAAAACTTATTATATAGAAATATTATAATTTAGTGTTTAAAAACAGATTGTCAAACGTAATTTTTTATTAGAATTGTATTTAAATACAAAAAACAGAATTACAGTTACAAAACATATCCTAATTTTTAAAAGGTGACCTACTTGACAAGTGTTCACTACGTCTAAATAGACATTAAAGGGATAGGTATTAAAATCAGTAAAAACATGGGAAACTATCGTTAACTAGATTATACCTAAATACGTTTACTATTACGAGGCACCAACTTTACAAGAACAATTTTGTGACTTTGTAGAGTCTAATTTTATTGCCCATCACCTATGAAATAACAGAAATTATGGCACTTTATTGGCTCATTTATAAAAAAATCTCTAATTAGTGTACACTCCCAAACTAATATATTACTAGAGTTTGTGTGAGGCTAACCTAACTCCAGCAAATTCCTTTTTGCATCTAGCTATGGAACATTATCAGGCATGATAATAACCATTATTTCAAGTAATGACAGCCCCAACAAAAAAATTGTGTTATAAATAAAGCACGAACAGGTCTTACTTTGATCACAATTCACATCAAACGTTTAAATTATTTTCTACAAGTATACTTGACCATGATATGGCTGTCATTGATAAAATCATACGTGGCCCCCATGTGGTCTTAGTTTTGAATCAATGTTTAATTTCACTGTCGAATGCTTGATCGACATGGAAATTGCCTTATAGGCAGCCCACTATTGTTTCCATTATGAATCGAAAGTTTAATGCACTGAAATGGAGTAATCTGAGCATTTTCTGATGTGGACAAAGTGAAATGTAGCGGATAAAGTGATTCCAAGGCCATCTCAAATGTCATTTTTCATTAAGATATATTTGAACTAAGAATGTAAGAATGAATACACTAAAATAATTTAATAATTTTTAAAGAATTTATATAGGATAAACACAATTAATCCAGTGAGGTCAAAGTATTTAGATCAATTAATGTATTTGTAAATTATTGGTGGAAATCATGGGATTTACTTTGGGCAAATTTCTTCGTCCACTCAATAATATAAGCTTTACGAGGGTTAGCAAAGTAAAGTGTGTTCAATTCTACGTACATTAAAATATCGGGACACTAGGTTTATCTTCAAAGATATCATGACAAACTATATCCTTATATATTGGGAATATACTACTAATATATAAAAATTTAAATTTTCCAAAATTCTTAAAAATAGTTTTTGATAATGAATTTGGAAAGTTACTTTCTATTTTTTTTTTTGCCAAACAAAAGAAGCTTTATTACAGGTGTCCTCATAAGTATACAATTGCCAAACAAATGAGAGTGGGATACCTGTCCTCAGAAGTATACAGTTGTCATCATAAGCTTTATTACAGTTGCCAAAAAAATGAGACTCGGATATCTGTCCTCGTGAATATACATCTCAGCACTTCATTTATAGTTGATCGGCTCCATAAATACATGGTCGGCATACCGGTCGACCAGCTTAAGAAGATAAACCACCAGGAAGAAGAAAAGTCATTTGCATGGGAATTATCAAGAGTCATACGTACCTTAAAAGATCAATAGTCTCATTCATTGTATATTGGTGTAAATACCTGAATATATAAAGGTATTCCACCACTTGGTTTCCAGGACTATTATAACAACCTCATTTCCTTTAGCTCAAGGGACAAGTCAATTGCACACAAACAAGACTACCCAAATATATAATACCATAACCGTGGACGTATGCTTTCCTGAAGCTGAAACAGTTAAAAATCTTTATTGTCTTTTATTGCGTTGTTTATTTTTCTTCTCTTTACTTAAATAATTATCTATGCTTACAAAATTGGTAATTCTTAGCTAAGATAAAGTCTATGCCAATTTTGGACATCAACATATTGGCGTCGTTTGTGGGAACGACTGCTTATCATCGATCTCTACTAATCCCATTCACTTGTTTACATTGAACACTGTCTAAGAGATGACAAACGTTTCTGAAAGCGGACTTGCTGATGTAGGTGATACTCTTGATCCATTTTTTTCTCCTAGCGTGACAGTTCTTCAAGGGATCTTACTCAATCTTGCCAAAGGGAAAGAAGCAATGGAAGGACAGTACGATAATTAGCTTAAATGTTGCAAGATAAGTCTACTATTGCACCATCTCGGAGAGAGATGTCGCTTCCTCTTCCCAGAAATGAGAGAAGTAGTTATTCTAGGTCCTCCCGCGATAGATTTTATCGCTCAGGAGCAACATCGTCCAGCCGATCTATTGACTATTATGATGATCGGTTTTTCACTTCTGAGCGGCCGAGCGTGGTGAAACGATTGAGTAAAGCCTCTACTTTTGATTGTCTTGGTCCCCGAGCAACCAAAGGTCATCATAGAGAACTGATATGGTTCCATGAGCATATGAAAGAATTAATTAGGTCCAGAATGAGCATCAGTGGATCTGTGCGTGCCTATAAGACTTCTTGGGAAGAGAGCTCAACATAAGTGTACAGTAAGGCCCCCAAAGCCTCATCAGTCAAGTCCAAACAAGAAGAGCACTCTTAGAAGGGATCAATACAGAGATTGGAAGATCGACTAAGAGAAATGGCTAAGACCAAAAATCAGAGTTTTGTGAAGGGATCTCCTTTCATCCCGCCCATCTTGGATTTTCCTACCCCCTCCAAATTCAAACCACTTGTGGTCACACCTAAGTACGACGGTAAAACTGATCACGTCCTTCATAATGAATAGTACCAGGCTGCTGCTGACATTTATTATGTTCCTGATAAGATGCGGTGTCGAGCTATTTCAAGTTCAATCACTGGTCCAACCCCAATCTGGTATAATAATTTACCCTCAGGGAAAATTGCTAATTTTCATCAGCTCACCGAACAATTCATCAGTAACTTCTACTTTGGAGAAATCCAATCACAAAACTCATTTATGAAGTGTAGAGAATGTAGTTTTTTTAAAACCAAGAAGAGGTTCATTGGCATGGTGAACTAAAAAAATGTTAATTATTAAAATATTTACATTTTATAGTCTTGCACCAAATATTATGAAGTCGAGTAAAAAGTTTCCAAAGAAGTTTGAGCATAAACGCTTCCTTTAGAGGATGTAGGTTTTTGAAACCCAAACCTCCTAAATATTTTGGAGGACTAATAATTTTAAAGGGATTGTAAGAGTTTTGTGAGTGTTTTTAGAAGAGTTCTAAAAAAGGAACTTAATTTTGTATGAAATCTATTTAAAATATGAATAGGAACAAGATACATAAACATTGTATAAGAAGGAATTGTGGAATTAAGAAAATTAATTAAACCATCACATCCAGCATGAGGAAGAAAATTCCTATACCATACATGTAGATGTTGATCCATTTTATCCGTTATATCAATTAAAAATTACTCAGTAACACGATCGTTAATCAAAGGAACTCCAACGTATTTATCAGGGCCATGAGAAGCATGTATTCCTAATAAATTAATAGTTTAGTGTTTAATAGACCGAGGACTACGCAGGCTTAAAGTGAGTGAAGACTTATCATGATTAATAGTTTGACCAGAATACAAACAAAATTGTTTCAAAATTTATTAACTTGAAATGAGTAAGAGTTTTACTCTTGGATTGTAAGAAAAAAACACAGTCATTCGCAAAAGCAAGTGCAGGAATACGAAGACCCTCCTTAGAGGTTCCAAGAGAGGTTAATTTTTTTGAATGACTGTCCATATCTATTTTCCTTAAGAAGACATTTAAAGTCAAAATAAAGAGATAAGGTGATAGTGGGTCACCTTGTCGAAGACCTCAAGTAGAATAAATAAAAGGCACATATGATCATTAATAAGTGTGTTAAAAGAGGTGAAAGACACTTATTCCATAATACATAGAATCCAAAAATCAGGAAATTCATGTGGTTGTAAAATCTATTTAAGAAAATGCCATTCTAATTGATCATATGCCTTTGATAAATAAAACTTAAAGCACAACTACCTTTTTTAATTTAGAGTTTTGCATAATGTGTAAAATTTCATGAGTGATAAGAATGTTATTCTGAATGTCTAGAATTGGAATTAAAGCATTTTTGTAAGAATATGCAAGATATTGTAATATAGGTCGCATTCTAAGATAATTATGGTGGATATGAGCTTATAAATTACATTACATAAACTATTGGCCTAAGGAGGGTCTTCGTATAATAAAAAGTCTTCTTAAGTAGCAATAAAAAGTAGATTTTATTTAGTGGTCATTTAAATGTAAGAGGAAAATAAAATCTACTTGAGTAGCAAGAGGAATTTTTGGTATAATAAAAAGTAGACTTTATTTAGTTCACGCAATAGATGACCACTATGAAAAAGTCTTGAAAATTCAAGTGCAAAATTATCCACGATAGGCTAGTGATTTTAAAACATAATCAGTCGTCAATCCATTAGATCGCACACTTTTATTATTGGCCATTTTGGATAAGGTGAAAAAAAATTCAAATTCGGAAACAAGTAATAATAGATTAGTTGTTTCAAGGTTTTTAACTTTGTAAATGAATATTCATAAGAGGATAAAGGCAGACAGGTTGTGGAGAACAATTGGGAGTAAGAAGAAGTAAATTGTTGTTGAATATGAGAAGGATCATTCTTCTTCTTCTTCTTCTTCTTCTTCTTCTTCTTCTTCTTCTTATTATTATTATTATTATTATTATTATTATTATTATTATTATTATTATTATTATTATTATTATTATTATTATTATTATTATTATTATTATTATTATTATTATTATTATTATTATTATTATTATTATTATTATTATTATTATTATTATTATTATTATTATTACTACGCTGATGATTGGCACATGCATGAAAATATTTTGTGTTAGTATATCCATCCACAAACCATTTATTATTTTTTTTTCTAGAATTGAGATTCCAAATTTATACATTCTAATAATTCTTTTGAAGTTGCATTTCCCTTAATATAAGATTTGGATGAGCCTGTGTATCATATCACGTCGAAGATTTTGAATTTCTTGTTTAAGGTTAATTATTTTAATTGTCATATTCCCTAGAGTTTTTTTTTTCAAGTGGATGTTGAAAAAATAAGAGATTTTTCTTATTTATTAAATTTAAAACATAATAACCATGTAAGGGAGTATTCCACGGATGGTGAGTACTAAACCTATTCAGAAAGATAAACAAAACAAGGTTTATATTTAAAACTTTTCAAAAATAATATAAGATGAGACAAATGATAGTATCAAAATTCGTTAACAAAAAAATTCAATAATACAATCATCTCCAACATAGAATGTCACCATCAAAATCTCTAATAAATATCTAATAAAACTCTTAGAAACTATGAAATCATATATAACCCGCCAAACCAAACCCAATTTCTTATGAATAAAATACCAAAAGGAAATTCTAAGATGAGATATATGATAGTATTAAAATTCATTAACTAAAAATTCGTATAATTTAATCATCTTCAATATAGAACGTCACCATCAAAATCTCTAATAAAACTCTTAGCAACTATGGAATCATCAATAACCTGCCAAACCAAACTAGATTTCTCATGAATAAAATAGTAGAATGAAATTATAATTATTACATAAATAAGACTCTAGTTGCAAATCATGCTCTACTAATCCAAGCATCTAAAGTAGACTAACTTGAAATGTTAGTCAACAAAGGCGAGTAAATCCCACCGCAATATGTAATCCCATATAGGGTTACGCGAACCCACTCAGAAGTGCTGAATGAAGTATATATCATAATAAAGTATTTTAATTAACGTTAAAAGAGTATTATCAAGATGCATATTACTTTCTACTTTTATAACTCATCAATATCAACTAACTCTTTGTTACACCACTATAACCAATGGGTTTCCCAGAAGACATCTCAAATACGATAGATTACTAATCGTATCATCATACACATAGTAAAAAAATTATCTGTTACTATAGCCTGGCAATCTAGGTCCCACACATATGCCTCACTATAGCCGCACACTTTATTTCTTGTTACTATAACCTGAAAGCTTAGTTACCACACATACATACTCATTGTAAACATATAACTCTAGACCGCACATATAGTAATGCTCAAACAAATACCCATCAAGGTATCCAGATGATATTTGGACTCACTATAGCCAAACGACATGACACCTTTCAAATATAATAAAGCCTAAATAATTATCAAAGTCTTATACTTATCGTCTCATAGGTACTATTCTCAAAACATCACGTCAACATATATAATTATTAATAGACATTTATTTTTCTTTCCCTTTAGCTCATAGAATAAAATATATATCACCTCTAGCCCCATACCTAGCGGTCACGTAATAACATGTATCTCCTAGTCCCATACCAAGAACATACCCAACCGATAATATACTTATAGTCATAACGTTACAATTTCATAAATTTCAATATCTTTGTAACGGTAAATCCAATCAATTAGATTTAAACAATAGTTTATAATTCATTGTTACCTTTTATCATATCCCAAAATTTACTATTTTAATAATCTTTTAGCATATCAATTATAACATTTGTGTCTCTCATTGAATACATAAAACCCAACAATAATGTGTAATCCAACCACAAGATATGGATGGCCATCCCTCCTGGATCCTCGCAGTGGGCGAGTTCGTGATGGATGGATCCTAGGTCCCGCGCGTCCCTCTCGGGAGCGCTTCGGCCGACGTCATTTGGGTGAGGTGAAAGATGTAGAGAGATTAGAGTCTCCAGTCTATTTTACTCAAAACAGACAAAAGAAAGGGAGCCATCCCGAAAGAAAACATCCAAAGACATACTGATGCATACGAAACCAAAATGATTTGAAAAGGGTCGGGAGGCTAAGTTACGAAATGGGAAGGTGTTAGGCACCCATTTCGCCCTTTCGGTCTCTCATGGATTTTTATTATTTTCCTTTATTTTCCCCGTGATATGTGTGCATATCTATATATAGTGGAGATATGAATCCTCGGCTTGTACCATGGAAGAGGTAAAGCGAGTCATTCGTAGGAAGGTATAAAAATATTAGAAAATAGGATTTACGCGAGTATTCTTACGTTGATCATTATGATGGAACGATAACGCATGTGGAATAATACGCTACTAAGAAAAAATATATGTATATATATAATATAAAAGAGTGGAGTTTAGTGAAGATAGAAAATGAGAGAAAAGGTAAAAATAAGACTCGAGTCTCGGGTGTTACCCTGAGATGCCTACGTAGCCTATAGAGGCATCAAAGTCCACGTAATTCGCATACAAAACGGGGAGGGGGCGGGGTTATCCCATAAATCCAACCGAGGGATTCTCTTATTTGTGTGTGTGTGTGTGTGTGTAGAAAAAGTGTTTTAGTTGTAAGAAAAGTGTGAGAAAAGTATGAGAGTTCCCGTTTGGAATTTATGAGCAAACCATCTTTTTCTTATTTTTTTTTATTTATATGAAAAAAGAGATGTGCAATAATACTAAATAAAAAGTATATTAGGATGTGTGGGATGAGATAATAAGAGTGTTAAGTAATAAAACAAGTTACTGCGAATTTATGACAATTTAAGGAGAGAGTTGAGAAAATTAAACCTTCTTGAAGATCTTGAGCTTGATCTGGAATGTTGGAGAGCAGACCTTAGACTTGGATGATGATGGAGGACAGTGAATTCACGAAGTTTGATGAAAAAGATGATGAAAAGTGAAGGTTGGAAAGGGATTTGGGTGTGAAAATCACGTTGACTTCGAGAGAGGTTTTCTGGATCTGCTGAGAGTGATATCTATCAGATCTGGGATCTTTCTTGCAAGTGAGGTCAGGCCTCCTTTTTATAGGCCAGGGCACTGCTGATCTGCATAGCCCTATTCCTGCCAATCGACAGGTGTGTTTAGGCACACTACCGATAGGTAGGGTCTGGGACCTGCCGTTTGGCAGTGTCTTTCAGACCTTTTCGGAAAATCGGCTGCAGAATGCAAATTGTTGATCAGAATCGTGCATGGGTTGGACCGTTGGAAATGTAATTCAAAGACCTTCGAAAGTCCTTTGGACTGCTCCCAGGTTCAAGAGTTGACTTTGGGTCAAATATGGCTCAGAAGCATTCGTCAATCAATTGGACGGGGAATCGTCGGATGCAAACGGATCGTTCATTCGCATGATAAGTCCAAATCGTGCTCGAGGTGGGCCGTTAGAAAGGTTAAGAGATGTACTTCGACACTCCAAAGAGTTTGATCCGGTTCAGGGAGTTGACTTTGGTCAACCGGGCCCTAGAAGCATTTGGTGACCTCTCGGAGTAAAATGGGTCGTTCATCTGTACCGTAAGTCAGAATTACACACGGAGTGGACCGTTTGAAAGGGGTTTCAGTACCCTTTGAAGATTCATTAAGTCTCGATCGATCTGAAGAGTTGACTTTGAGGGAGTGCCTGGTGGTCTCTAAATCAGATTTTGAGGGAAAATGGGTTGTTCGTCCGCATGGTAAGTCGAAATCGTACACGGGATGGACCATTGGAAAGGGGTTTCAATTCCCTTTGAAGATTCATTCAGTCTTGGTCTAGCTAAAGACTTTGACTTTTGATCAAGCAGAGCCTGGGAGTGCCCGATGGCTTCTAGGCCAGTGCTCGAGGTATGACCTGGGTTTGTAGTGATAAAGGGAGGTGCTAGGGACCTAAGGAGAGTTTAGGGGGTAACAAAATGGGGTGTCTATAGAGCCCCTCGACGGGTGAGTTTGGAACAAATGATAGCCGTCGAATAGACACCGCATGATTCTTTTAAGGGAGGATGACCAATTCATAGGGTCGAGGCCGATTCTGAGGACCTAAGGGGGAGAGGATGACCAATTCAGAGGGTCAAGTCCGATTCTGAGGACCTATGAAGTGTGCTGGGGATAATCAATTTTGTGGGTAGAAGTCGATTCTACGGGCTTAAGTTGAGATGACCAATTCTGTAGGTTGAAGCCAATTCTGCGGGCTTAAGTAGAGGGTGACTGATTCTACAGGTCGAAGCTAATTCTACGGGCTTAAGGTGAGATGAACAATTGTGCGGGTCGAAGCCGATTCTTCGGGCTTAAGGTGAGATGATCAATTCTGTGAGTCGAAGACGATTCTACGGGCGTAAGGTGAGATGACCAATTCTGTGGGTCGAAGCCGATTCTGTGGGCTTAAGGTGACGATCCAAGACCGAGGTCAATTCTAACCTAAGAGAGGTGATGACCAAAGATTGAGGTTAATTCTGACCTAACTAAGGTGATGATTCAAGACCGAGGTCAATTTTGACCTAAGAGAGGTGACGATCGAGGACCGAGATCAATTCTGACCTAACTAAGGTGACGATCCAAGACCGAGGTCAATTTTAACCTAAGAGAGGTGACGACCAAGGATGAGGTCAATTCTGACCTAACTAAGGTGACGATCTAAGACCCATGTCAATTCTTACCTAAGAGAGGTGACGATCGAGGATCGAGGTCAATTCTAACTTAACTAAGGTGATGATCCAAGATCGAGGTCAATTTTGACCTAAAAGAGGTGACGACTGAGGACCGAGGTCAATTCTAACCTAACTAAGGTGACGATCCAAGATCGAGATTAATTTAAACTTAAAATAGGTAACGACCAAGGACCGAGGCCAATTCTAACCTAACTAAGGTGACGATCCAAGACCGAGGTTAATTCTGACCTAAGAGAGGTGACGACTGAGAATCGAGGTTAATTCTGACCTAACTAAGGTGACGATACAAGATCGAGGTCAATTCTGACCTAAGAGAGGTGACAATCGAGGACCGAGGTCAATTCTGACCTAACTAAGCTAACGATCTAAGACCGAGGTCAATTCTGACCTAAGAGAGGTGACGACTGAGGATCGAGGTCAATTCTGACCTAACTAAGGTGACGATCCAAGACCGAGGTCAATTATGACCTAAGAGAGCTGACGACCGAGGTTAATTCTGACCTAACTAAGGTGACGATCCAAGATCGACGTCAATTCTGACCTAAGAGAGGTGACGATCGAGGATCGAGGTCAATTCTGACCTAACTAAGGTGATAATCTAAGACCGAGATCAATTATGACCTAAGAGAGGTGACGATCGACGATCGAGGTCAATTATGACCTAAGAGAGGTGACGATCCAAGACCGAGGTCAATTCTGACCTAAGAGAGGTGAAGAGCGAGGACTGAGATAAATTCTGACCTAACTAAGGTGACGATCCAAGACCGAGGTTAATTCTAACCTAAGAGAGGTGACGACCGAGGATCGAGGTCAATTCTGACCTAACTAAGGTGACGATCCAAGACCAAGGTTAATTCAGACCTAAGAGAGGTGACGACCGAGGACCGAGGTTAATTTTGATCTAACTAACGTGACGATCCAAGACCGAGGTCAATTCTAACCTAAAAGATGTGACGACCGAGGACCGAGATCAATTCTGACCTAACTAAGGTGACGATCTAAGACCGAGGTCAATTCTGACCTAAGAGAGGTGATGACCGAGGACCAAGGTCAATTCTGACCTAAGAGAGGTGACGATCCAAGATCGAGGTCAATTCTGACCTAAGAGAGGTGGCGACTGAGGACCGAGGTCAATTCTGACCTAACTAAGGTGATGATCCAAGACCTAACTTAGGTCAATTCTAACCTAAGATAGGTGACGACCGAGGATCAAGGTCAATTCTGACCTAACTAAGGTGACGATCCAAGACCGAGGTCAATTTTGACCTAAGAGAGGTGACGATCAAGGACAGAGGTCAATTCTGATCTAACTAAGGTGACGATCCAAGACCAAGGTCAATTCTGACCTTAGAGAGGTGACGACCGAGGACCGAGGTTAATTCTGACCTAACTAAGCTGACGATCCAAGACTGAGGTCAATTCTGACCTAAGAGAGGATAAAGATTGGATTTTGGGTTCCGCTTGGGAATAGCGAATGAGCTGGGGAAAATGTAGTGTGTCCCTTGGAGACATTGAAAATGACTTTCTGGAGTTCCGTTGGGGAAATCACCTCGTGATGTTGTTTTTAGTCGGGGATCCGATTGCTGGGAAATCCTTGTGATTTTGGGGATTTCGCGGAGGAAAGGCAAGTTTGATGCTGTAAATTCCACTGGGGATGTGATTAGGTGGCCCAAGTATTGGACGTATTGCTCGGGGAGGTTTGAGACCTTTGGGGGATAGTAGGTGATCCTTAGAGATTTTTCGGGGACATGCCGGGAGGAGTTTTACTTAGTTTTTGAGAGTTCTGTTGGGTAAATGGGGGTTCTGCTTGAGGGAGTGTGAAATTTTCTTGGTGAAAATGTTCTAAATCCTTCTTGGGATTTTTAGGAATTTTCTGAGGATTTTTTGGGATTTTCTGGTATTTTTTAAGAATTTTTGTACGAAATTTTAAGGGGGGTGTTGGTCAACATGGTGCAGAGGGTGCCATTAAGTAGTGGTACGGACTTTTGGACTGCCTCGGGAAGGTAAGGGGTTAGTGCCGATCGGTGGGTGGGGGGTCAATGCTGATCGGCAAGACCTTTGGCATCCTATATAAAGGGGGCGAATTCCCCTCATTTTTCACAGCTTCTTGCCTTCTTTCTTTCTGCGATTTTCCTCAGCAAATCATTCTAGCATTCCGATCTCTAAGTAATGGCTTCCTTTGTGAGCACTGTAGCGCATAGGGAATGGTTGACTGTTGATGACTGGGTGAACGTGGAGTGGAGGGCCAGGGCGCCTCTTGCTTTGGGGAGTGAGAACTCCTTTGATGCATTCGAGCCGGTTGTGGATGAGCGTACCTTACTGCGAGAGCCATCATGCATCGCTCCTCAAGGGTGGTGAGCCCTGGCGATTATGTAAGTAACCTGGCTTTTGGCATTCTTCTCTTTTTTTATGATTTTTCCTTTTCTTATGGAATTTTGACAAGGTTTCTTCTTTTGACGGTCTGATATCTCTTGGAAGAACATGCGTGCCCGTGGGATGACGGGTCTTAAGGACGTCTGGGAGCATCTTCCACCTGTGATGCGTTGGGTGGTATCATCAGTGAGTCTTGGGAGGTTGGCGTCTGCGTTGGATAAGACACCTTGTTCGACAACGATCCTGTGAGCTTTAGGGGGAGGTGGTGGGATACTACCCACACCTTCCATTTTGGTTTTGGGGAGATGAACGTGACTCCCATAGATGTGCAGCAACTGCTGGGGCGGATTGTGATGGGGAGAAGATAGAGGTGGATCGCTCTCTGAGGGTGAGACCGGAGGCGGTGATGGCGACGCTTGGTGACGTCGGGAGGATAGTCTCTGGGGATTCCATCCGGCTATCCTTGCTGATGGATGTTTTGCTGAGTAGGGAGGTTGATTTGGAGGATGGGCTACAGGTGAGGCAGATGGCTCGGTTGTTCATTTTGCTGGTGCTGGGAGGCTTCATGGTGGTGTCGAGTGGTGATGTCATCCATTTGTGGTTCTTACCGTATTTGAGGATGTTTTTTAACATCCCTCTCTATGATTGGGGGAACCTGACTTTGGCAACCCTTTATTTTTCTTTGAATGCATTTCGTCGGTGCTGCCGGTAAATTTTTATTGGAGCTACGTATCTCCTTGAGGTATTCTTTAATTTGCGCATTTTCCTTTCATGCATTCGCATTTTCCTTATGCGTATCTTTTTTATTGTGAATTCCTATATTTGGTAGATGTTGTTCTATGAGGTGATTGGGTGCAATACCCAGCTGATTGCCCTGAAGGATGATACCGTTGGGGACTTCTGCCGATTGTATCGGTGGCGCAAGGCCAATCGGTAGTCGAAGGGATCCCATTCTATGGAGGCAGTACGTCAGGTTTTGAATGGCCTGACTAGTGGTAGGGTAAGACTCTTTCCTTTTCAGTCTTAGTTTTGGCATGTTCTGATTTTGTATTGACCTGTGCCTGCTGGGAATTTTCAGGTGACTTTTTACCCTTGGGGGACAGCCATTCAGGATACGGGGGCAATCGGGGTGAATGCATAGCTAAGGCATTTGTTGGCTCGTGAGTTCGGCCATTCCTGGTATCTGGGGGAGCGAGTGGTTTGGCGGATTGCTGAGGAGGAGGTGGTGGTACCTCCTGCGCAGCCTCCTACATCTATGAGGCGGGAGCGACTATTGCCGGAGGATGCGAGGATCACGGCGATGATCGACGAGTCCTACTTGTTGTACACTGATACGGCTGCGTCGTTTGACTATATGGAATTTGTGATGAGTTGGTTGATGGCGCCCAACATATATGATTCCTTGCCTTTCCCTCCTGCGGGTTCGAGTCGGGCGGTGGGGTCTTCCCACAGAGGCGGTGGTTCGTCGGCATCTGCGGCGGCGGTGACTTCAGAGGTTTTTTTCCTGCGATTTCACACTCCTTCATACAACATTCAGCGGGCTGATGGAGGGATGGTGCCTATGTTGAACCGTCCTCATGCGATGAATTCGAAGGAGCTGGGTCTGACAGAGGAGGTCCTTCGTCCTGCGGTATACCTTTCTGTGCTTTTCCTCTTTTTGGTTCCTTTTCTATTTTGATCCCTCTTTGATACTGATTCTTCCTTTTCCTTTGCAGCAAGTCCGGGTGTCGACCACTTGGCTGAGGGACATTAGAGACTGGATATCTTCGGCGACTGCCCATATTCGGGATGCGATCCTAGTTCCTTCTTGCTTGGTGCCATCTGCTTCGTCCGGGGAGGACTCTGGATCGGGTAGCGGTGGTGCATCATCCCGTCGTAGGGGAAAGAGAGCGTGTCCTAGGGGTGGAAGCTCTTAGAAAGAGGGGTGAAGGGTAGGTGAGAGAGAGAGAGAGAATGAATATGGGTTCGGGCTCAGTCTCACTGTTTTTTGCTTTTATTTCCTAAAAAATATTATGTAACACAGAAGAATATACATATGGAATGCAATGGGATTTTTTTATTATCTTTTATTAATGGTGAATGAGTGAATGCATGCACATGCGCTTTTACTTTGCTGCTGAGACCGTAAAAAGAGATATTTTTGGGATTTTGAGACAAATTATATAGGGGTGGAAGAGGATTTAATTAAAATTCTGTTGAGAATATTAATTTATTTTTTATTGGGTTTTTCTAATTTTGATAAAAAAAGAAAAAGGAAAATTTCCAAAAATAGGGCCCTTGCCCTGTCTATCGGCAGTCAAGTACAATCCCATCAATTCAAAGCTTTTGATTAGTGACCTCTTCAGCTTTTTGTACTTTGTGGGGTAAGATTCCCTCCAATTTTTGCAGGGATTATGTCTTTTGTGAGGGTTCTCATGTATAAAAAAGGGTAGGGGGAATGGAGTTATCCATTCCTTTTCTTATGTAATATGTACCATAATCTCTTATTAGTGAAATAAATAAGTTTCTGATCATCCAGCAATGTCTTTCGATGAATTTTGTATTGTTTCAATTATCTATACCAATCGCTAAGGCATACATAATCCTTTTGTTCAAATATACGTTAGAATGGACTGTCGTTCTCGGAGATAAGAAAAGAATAGTATTTTGTGAAAAAGAAAGGGTCGTGCTGATGTAAGGTGTATGAGCTGCCTACGTACCTCTGGAGATTTTGAAATTTTTTAGTTTTGTTTGAAAATGGTTTTTTTAGAGGATCAGGCCCACGTAGTTCTGGGCAAAGGGGGAAATAAACAGATTTTTTTTAGAATATAAGGGAGATGGGAAGAGTCGTAGCGCGTCAAGATTTTGGACTAGGGGTAAAACTTCTTGAGACAGTCCAGGTTGACTGGACGAGACATCTCCTCTCCAACTAAGTCGGTGAGCATGGCACCACCGCCGGACAAGATTTTCTTGACAATGTAGGGGCCGCTCCAATTAGACTTGAATTTCCCTCTGGGGTCCCAGATGGGTTCTCTGATTTATTTGAGGGCTAGGTCCCCTTCTCGGACACCACAGTCCTTGACTCTCTTATTAAATAAATGCACTATTCGATGATGGTACACTTATATGTGGTATAGTGCTTTTAATCTCCTTTCGTCTAGGAGGGTCAGCTCGTCAAGACGGCTTTGGCACCAGTCTTCTTCACTGACCTTGCTTTTAAGTATGACGTGTAATGAGGGTATTTCCATCTCTACGGGTAGGGCTGCTTCCATACCGTAAACTAGAGAGTAAGGGGTAGCCTCAGTAGAGGTTTGAATTGAGGTTCGGTATCCCCAGAGGGCGTATGGGATCCGGTCGGCCCAATCCCGACAGCTTTCGATCATATTGCTGATGATGGATTTGAGGTTCTTATTGGCGGCTTCAACTACACCATTGGTCTAAGGTTGGTAGGAAGAAGATTTGTGTCTCTGAATCCCATACTTGTTGACCACCTCTGTGACTTCTGCTCAAAATGCAATCCGTTATCTGATACTAGCTCGTGCGGGACCCCATACCGGCAGATGATGCTTTTCTTGATAAATTTGGCCACTTTCTTAGCATTCAGCATTGCGTATGACTCCGCTTCGACCCATTTGGTGAAGTAATCAATGGCAACTAGGATGAATTCATTCTTATTGGAAGCCTTCGATGTAACCTTTCTTATTATGTCGAAGCTCCAGGTGGAGAACGGCCAGGTAGAGGTCATGTTGTATAATTCACGTGGAGGTAAATGTTGAAGATTGGAGAATTATTGGCATTTGAGGCATCTCCTGACATAGGCCGTGAAATCGTGGGTTATGGTGGTCCATTAGTAGCCCTATCGGATGGTCTTTCTGGCAAGCATGTGATTGTTTATGTGGGGTCCGCATTCCCCGCTATGGATCTTCTGCATTATCTTTTTAATGTCAGCCCCTACGATGCAGTGCAGATGAGTTCCATCGAAATTCCTTTTGAGCAATGCTCTGTGACAAATGATGTACTCGGCGACCAGTCTTTGAAGGGTTGCCCGGTCTTTCTTGTTGGAACCCTCGGGATACCTACCATGATTAAGGAGGTTCCATATATCATAGTACCAATAATTGGTTAACTTGGGATATTCTGTAGTGACGATCTCAATGTGGTAGCAGTGGGTTGGTTTATCTTGCTCTTGAACTAGGAAGTGGGTCATAGTTATTCCTTCAGACATGTCGACCATGGAATCTAGTGTAGCAAGGCATCAGCTAGGTTATTCTTTACTCGACGTAGGTAATGGAAGGTGATATCTTGGAATTGGGAGGCTAATTCCTCTAAGTGGGCATGAAAGGGTTGGAGTTTCTCGTCCTTGACTCTCCACTTTCTGAGCACTTGACCAATGATGAGGGCGGAATCCCAGTAGACATCTAAACATTGAATACCTTTATTAAGAGAAACTTTGAGCTCTATTGTGCATGCCTCATATTCAGTCATGTTGGTGTAAGGGAAATCCAACTTGACGGCGATAGGAGTGTGGGAGTCATCTAGGGAGATCAGGAGTATCCCAATGCTATATCCCTTTTATTGGCAACGCCATCAAAGAATATTTTCCATCGAAGGTTATCTTGAGCAGTGCAAAGGATGTTTTCATCTGGGAATTCGGAGATCCAGACATCAAATTCTTCCGTGGGGTACTCAACGAGGTAGTCAGAGATGGCTCTTCCTTTCATAGATTTCTGCGTGACGTACACAATATCAAATTTGGCTAGGAGCATCAACCATCGGGCCATTAGGTTGGATAAAGTGAGTTTCTCAAGCTGGTATTTGATGGGGTCCATTCGGGATATAAGTTTGATGGGGAAGGCGAGCATGTAGTTCCGTAACTTTTGGGTGACCTAGACAAGTGGGACACAAGCCTTTTCCAAAGTGATGCAGTTAACCTTATACCAGGCCAATTTATGACTGACATAATAGATGGATTTTTCTTTGCGAGAATCTTCAAGGTATTGGCAAGCAATGCCCCAGCTGCAGTGTCGATTATGGTTAGGTATAGGAGTAGGGGGAGAGCAGGATGTGGTGGCATGAGTACTGGGGGTTAGGTCAGATATTGTTTGATTCGGTCAAAAGCTTCTTGGCATGACTCGTTCCAAACTTTAGTTGAATCCTTTCGGAGGAGTTTGAAGATCGGTTCGCAGATGGAGGTTAGCTGGCTGATGAACCAGCTGATGTATTGCAATTTTCGAAGTAAACCTAGGACTTCTTTCTCTGTTCGGGGAGGTGGCATCTAAAGTATCTCTTTCAGTTTGGTGGGATCTGCTTCTATCTCCTTCTCACTGACCATGAATCCCAAGAGTTTTCCCTTTGTAATGCCGAAGACCTATTTATGCGAATTGAGTCTCATCTGATACTGTCGCAGTCGTTCGAAGAACTTTCTGAGAGCGGGAACATGACCTTCTCTAGTCTTGGATTTAATAATCATATCATCCATATAGACCTCAACTTTTTTGTGAATCAGATCATGCAGGATGGTTATCGCATCCCTCTGGTAGGTAGCCCCAGTGTTCTTGAGACCAAATGGCATAACGGTGTAGCAAAAGGTTCCCCATGGGGCGATGAATACGGTTTTGCTCGGTGGTCTGGATGCATTTTGATTTGGTTGTATCTGGCAAACCCGTCGACAAATTACTTGAGATTACGACTGGATGTGTTATCCACGATCATGTCGATATTGGGTAGCGGATAATCATCCTTTAAATAGGCTTTGTTCAAATCCCGATAGTCTACACACATCCGAACCTTTCCTCCTGATTTCGGCATGGGCACTATATTGGCTAGCCACATGGGATATTCGATCACACGAATGAAGCCTACGTTCAACTGTTTGACTACCTCTTCTTTTACTTTGAGCGACCATTCGGTGTGGAGCTTTCTTAACTTTTGTTTAACCGGCTTGTAATCTGGGAGAGTGGGGATCTCGTGTTGAGATATTTCAGGATCAATGTTGGGCATATCATCGTAGGACCAAGCAAAGACATCCACGCATTCGTTTAACAATTCTTCGAGTTGTGCACACTCATGCTCGTCGAGGGTATCCCCTATCCTGATCTCGCGCAATTAGCTACTAGAACCGAGGTTAACAACAACAGTCTCTTCTTTATTGACTTGAACGCGATTATGTTGTTTATCATTAACCTTATTTAGATCAGTTAAGAATTGTTCATTTGCAAAATCATCATCATCATCAAAATTTTGATCAGAATCCAAATAGTTAATGTAAGGCACATTAAGATACTAAAAAAAAGCATTGAGAACCACGTCAAAAGAGGACTCAATTACATTTGAACAAGGATAGACAACAAAAGAAGAAATGGGGTAAACATTGGGATTAGGGGAGAGTTCATCAGGTAGAACTGGCGCAGCATGCCAGTTGAGGAGAGGTGTATCAGCAGCTTTAATTAGGTGGGGCGGATCCGGTGATGTAGTGCCTGAGTGAACCATACAGAGTGTCAGCCCCAGTGTCTATAAGTTGAAGTAATCTTCGGAGTCACTTTCCTCAGTCTCTTCGGTATCTTTGATGAGCGGTTGTACTTGGTGTTGGGAACTTTCGGCCTATAGGTAGTTGTCTTGGAAGAAGATCTCCATTCTAGGCTTCATCTTCTTGTCTATATAGTCATATCACGGTTCTGATAAGCCACAAAAGGAGAAGTCATCACCCTCTTTGATGAATCATCCATTCAAGGCGTTACCTGGGATAGTCTGGACGCAGTGTAGTCTTCTCTTTGGTCGAGACAGGTGGATCATTCTGTGATCTTATTCTGATGGTTGATACCCCAAACCATAGGGAGGGAAAGCCTTATTTAGTTCAACCGGCTCAAGTATCTCTTGTTGTCTTTGTTCTAGCCCCAGCCCTGGCATGAAGTGCATATTTCTAAACATCTGAATCACATTGACATTGCCATGAGGGTCGTATTCTGGACAAACCCTTTTTTTGAAGTCATCCCCAGTCGGGAGTAGGAGTGGTTCACTCGGAATCCTGATAGGAGCATATCATTTTACCCGTGCTGTATCTCAAGGATTGGAATGCTGGTACTTGCACCATCAGCATTGTTGTCGTCGCCCAAGATGATAATGACCCATCTATCGGTGAAGAACTTTAATTTCTGATGGAGTGAGGAAGACACGCCCTTGATACTGTGGAGCCAAGGTCATCCGAGTAACAGATTGAAACAAGCTGGGATGTCAATAACTTGGAATTCAACGACAGGGTTTATAGGTCCAGCCCCTATTACAAGCTTTATGGATACCATCACCTCCTGACGAGTATTAACGTAGGCACGCACAGTAGCGAAGGTTGGAGCGAGGTCGCTTTCTTTCAGGCCTAAGCATTTGAAGGTTCTTAATGGGCAGACATTCAAGGCGGATCCATTATCGACAAGAGAGAGTGGTACAACCTTCCCCATAACTTCGATGGAGATGTTGAGTGCATGATTGTGGTTTGGCCCAATCTTGGGGATTTCTTCTTTGAAAAAGGATAACATTTGGGTAGAGGTCAAGGATTCGACCAAATTTACCGCTTCTTCTGGTGTGGTAGAAGGAGGAACTGTGGGTCCAGTGAGCAACTTGATCAAAGCATTTATGTGCTGCTGGGAAGACAAGAAAAGCCCCCATAGGGTGATGTTAGCTTGAGTTTTCTTTAGTTAATCGAGGATCTTGCTCTCCTCGAGGGTCATCTCTGGCATATGAAGGTTTTCAACGCCCTTCCCTTTGTCATTGACTGGTAGTGAGCTTGGAATCTGGTAATGCCTCCCTGATCTGGTCATATGATTTACTAAAGAAGGGAAGAACATGAACCCCATTTCCCTATCGATCTCGGGTTTTTTTGCCACCTTGTTTATTTCTCCAAGGAGTTCCTCAAATGATATCATTCCACACATTCATTCGAATCTTTGAATTCTTCCCCCAATCCGGTGGAAATAATTTTGTCTTTCCATGTAAAGTCGATACATTCCACAACTTCAACGGCTTCTTTATACAGGTTTTCCCAATCGGTGGGGATATGTACGGGTGAAGGGACCAGGCACCCTTGTAGCTTCAAAGCATCGAATAACTCGGTGATACTACAAATGTTGTTGGTTTGCCTGAATAATTCTGCCGTGATCTGGACGACATCATCCAGGCTAACTTCATTAGTTGGTACGACCCAACTATCTGACTCTCAGGCCCATTTTTGTGCTTCCAAGAACAGCGTACTGAACCTCTGGCAATCAATGACCATCTGTGAGTGCAATTTCAGCCCGAACTCTAGGAGTTGGTTTAACACTTTTGACCATTTCATGCTTCCATTTTCAGAATGGGTACGGACAACGATGCATGCTCTGGTAAAGAGTGACAGTGCCTGATCAGCGAGGCTAGTAGGGTGTATGAGGAAATATAGGCAAATTTGGAGAGGTTTAGGAAAGTATATGGGTGTGATTTGAGTTGAGGGGTCTAATTCTGGGTTTTCTTCTGGAAAGATGGAATTGGTATGATTTGGAAGTGGGTTGTGAGTAGTGTTTGGCTTAGGATTGGCTGGTGGGGCAATGGTACCCAAGTCAATTAGACCTTGGATTATGTTTCGTAGGTGAAGGCATTGGTCGGTGGTATGGCCAGCAGTTTGGTGAAAGGCGCAATGGGCATCTTCCTTGAAGTTTCTTGGGAGTGGATTTGTCAATGGACGAGGATCCAAAGGTTTGATAAGGTTTCGGCTTAACAAGGCTTGATAAACTTTGATGAGAGGAGCATAGAGCTCGGTGTATTCCTTTCGGATTGGGACAGGGCGGATTTTTGGTGACCATGATGTGGTTGGTTGCGAGATGTTGTTGATGGTTGAGACTGTGGCACTGGCAAGCTTGTCATATTTTCTGGGGGTGAACTGTCAAGACACCTTCTTCGGTTCAACTTCTGTCTTGGCAAGACCCTCCTTGATTTCTACTCCTGCTTCTATGAGTGCTCGAAAATGGGGCATCGTTTCTCGGATATGGGGTAAGAAGTTCTTCTTCACTATGATGACTTATTCTTCCTCGGAAGGTCGATTGGTCATGGTAACTGCTTTTTCCCTCTATCGGGCGATGAAGTTACTGACTGATTCCCTAGAGTTCTGTTTGAGTAGCACGGCGGGTGACCTCAAGCTCTTCATTGTATTTGTATTGCGACATAAATTCTCGGGCTACATCCTCTAAGCTACGAATTCTGGATTCTTCGAGAGACATAAACCATCGGAGGGTGCTATCCTTCAGAGTTTGCTGAAATAATTGGGCCATCACTTCTTCAGAAGCCCCTAGTAGTGTCATGGAACGGTGATAGCTTCGGAGATGAACAATCGGGGGTCCACTTCCTCCGAATTTCTCAATATTTAGCATCTTGAACTTCTCGGGTAACCTCGCTTTAGGATAAGGAGACATGTGGGTGTAATCCATGTAATTTCCTGAGATTTTGTCTTGGTAAAACTTCTTGGTGATCATCTTGAGGTCACCTTTGAATTTTTTCAGCTCTTCTTCCTTCGGATCAATGATCATAGGCAAGTTAGCCCCAGGATGGGCAAGGTTCGGCATAGGAAGCTGGGCCGGTAGCGACCCATTAACAGGAGGGGCACGTGGGGTGTGAAGATATTCCATAGGAACCCACGTGGGCTCGGGTGGACCTATAGCGCGAGGTAATAGGGCCTCTAGCTCTTGATGAATGAGAACCAGGTTTCGTTGCATCTCTCGAACCTCAGTTTGGAGGTTTACAATCTTGGACATAAGCTGAGCTAGAACTGCCGTCAGATTCGGTTGCACAACGGGTAGTTGATATGTGTTATCCATGGAAGGAGGATGGATTCCGAACTCAGAAGGGGTAATAGGGAAACGGACGGAACTCCGGGGTGACTTGACTGAAGACCGAAGCCAATAAGGAGCCAGGCCAAGGGTTTGCGATCGACCTGAGAAGGCGTAAAATGGGATTTATTTTTTTAGCAAAAGGGATGAAAAATTTTTGACAATTTTTTTTCGAGATTGAAAGACAAAATATTTTTGGATTTTTGATAAAGAGAGGATAAATGTTTTTGGTTTTTTGATAAGGAAAGGAAGAAAATGTTTTTTGGATTTTTTTTTTCAGGAGACGGACCTCAGCATGATTATTATAATTATTATGTTCTCACTTGTATTAAATTCTCCTAAATACAAAATGCCGGACGAGACCCGAGCCTGGAAAAATTGGGTTTGTAATATATACAAAGCTATGGCTGGACTTGTGACCAGACTCACGGACAGGGTCCCATTTTAAAAATGAGCAAAAATTCGGGCGGCAGGCCGACCCGAAATTTTGACAGAGTTTCGGGTAGAAATCGGCAATCTAACATGTGTGCCCTAGGCTTGACACCTATACGGGGGTATGCAGTTGGTTGGGTGAATCGAAAAGGGTTCCCCCCTTTGGCGTGACTTCCACGATATTCGTCTTGCTCTTGCGGGCAATCGGTACGTGTGGACAAGCCATTTGATATACCTGAGTGTACGTGAACTGCCTAACTATATACCTCATGGGGACGGTACGTGTGAGAGAGAATTTGACATACTCGGCATACGTGAATGAATTCCCTACAATATACCTCATGTTATGACTTCGGTCAAGCGGTACGATGCGGGGGAACCGTTCGATATACGTCGAAGGTACTTGGCCAATGCAAGGTGAGAGTCATATCGCTTAGGCTATCTGCGCCCTGCCGAACCAACGCCCATCACGAAGTGACCTTCCAGTTACTAGGTAAAGTTTGGTCAATAACAATGCTCTTTGGTGATGTCGTGTGAATCATGCATGATTCTCTTATTAGTATCTTATGAGAGTGTCTTTTCTGATTATGCCAAACAGGGAGCAAAGTATGAGTACCAATGGTATACCAAGTATGGGTGATATATGCAACATGAGGATATATGTGATCCTAGGTGCATGTGGTGCGAAGTGTACATGGAGAATTTTCTACAAGTGTGTGAATAGAAGCATAAGCATGAGGTACACATAAGTAGTAAAGGGGAACATGCAAAATTTGGGAAAAATAAAAGCAAACACAACATCTATGTAAATAGAGTTTATCCCTCAAAAGAAATTCCCCAGCAGAGTCGCCACTGTGGACATCCCTCCCGAATCCTTACGGCGGGAGGGCACGCGATGGATGGATCCTAGGTCCCGCGCGTCGCTCTCTGGAGCGCTTCGGCCGGCGTCATTTGGGTGAGGTGAAAGATGTAGAGAGATTAGAGTCTCCAATCTATTTTACTCAAAACAGACAAAAGAAAGGGAGCCATCTCGAAAGACAGCATCCAAAGACATACTGATGCATACGAAACCAAAATTATTCGAAAAGGGTTCGGAGGCTAAGTTACGAAATGGGAAGGTGTTAGGCACCCATTTTACCCTTTCGGTCTCTCATGGATTTTTGTTATTTTCCTTTATTTTCCCCGTGATATGTGTGCATGTGTCTATATAGTAGAGATAGGAATCCTCGGCTTGTACCATGCAAGAGGTGAAGCGAGTCATCCGTACGCGATTATTCTTACGTTGATCGTTATGATGGAACGATAACGCATGTGGAATAATACGCTACTAAGAACAAATATATTTATATATATAATACAAGAGAGTGGAGTTTAGTGAAGATAGAAAATGAGAGAAAAGGTAAAAATAGGACTCGAGTCTCGGGTGTTACCCCGAGACACCTACGTAGTCTATAAAGGCATCAAAGTCAACGTAGTTCGCATACAAAATGGGGGGTGGGGTTTATCCCATAAATCCAACCGAGGGATCCTCTTATTTGTGTGTGTAGAAAAAATGTTTTAGTTGTAAGAAAAATGTGAGAAAAGTATGAGAGTTCCCGTTTGGAATTTATGAGCAAACCCTCTTTTTCTTTTTTTTTGGGTTTTTTTATTTATATGAAAATAAGATATGTGCAATAATACTAAATAAAAAGTATATTAGGATGTGTGAGATGAGATAATAAAAGTGCTAAGTAATAAAACAAGTTATTGCGAATTTATGAGAATTTAAGGAAAGAGTTGAGAAAATTGGACCTTCTTGAAGATCTTGAGCTTGATCTTGAATGTTGGAGATCATCCCTTAGACTAAAATGATGATGGAGGATAGTGAATTCACCAAGTTTGATGATAAGGATGATGAAAAGTGAAGGTTGAAAAGGGATTTGGGTGTGGAAATCATGCTGGCTTCGAGAGAGGTTTTCTAGATCCGCTGAGAGTGATATCTATCAGATCTGGGCTCTTTCTTGCAAGTGAGGTCCGACCACCTTTTTATAGGCCCAGGGCACTTCCGATAAGCATAGCCCTATTTCTGCCAATCGGCAGGTGCGTTTAGGCACACTGCCGATAGGCAGGGTCTGGGACCTACTGTTTGGCAGTGTCTTTCAGGCCTTTTTAGAAAATTGGTCGTTGAACGCAAACCATTGATCAGAATCGTACACGGCATGGATCATTGGAAAGGTAATTTAGAGACCTTCGAAAGTCCTTTGGACTGCTCCCGAGTTCGGGAGTTGACTTTGGGTCAAATATGGCTCGAAAACATTTGTCAGTCTATTGAACGGGGAATCATCGGACGCAAACGGATCGTTCGTCCACCTGGTAAGTCCGAATCGCGCACGGGCTGGAATCTTAGAAAGGTTAGGAGATGTACTTCAACATTTCAAAGAGTTTGATTCGGTTCTGGGAGTTGACTTTGGTCAACCGGGCCCTGGAAGCATTTGGTGATCTCTCGGAGTAAAATGAATCGTTCTTCCGTACCGTAAGTCAGAATCCCGCACGGAGTGGACTGTTGGAAAGGGGTTTCAGTGCCCTTCGAAGATTCACTCAGTCTCGGTCGAGCTGAAGAGTTGACTTTGGTCAAATGGAGCTCGGGAGCGCCCGATGGTCTCTAAATTAGATTTCGGGGGGAAAATGTGTCGTTCGTCCGCATGGTAAGTCGGAATTGCGCACGGGATGGACCATTGAAAAGGGGTTTCAGTACCCTTAGAAGATTCATTCAGTCTCAGTCGAGCTGAAGACTTTGACTTTTGGTCAAACGGAGCCTGAGAGTGCCTGATGGCTTCTAGGTCAGTACTTGGGGTATGACATGGGTTTGTAGTGATGAAGGGAGGTTCTAGGGACCTAAGGAGAGTTTAGGGGATAACACAATGGGGTGTCTACAATATGCATCCTCCAAAACTACATGTGTAACCCAATAACATATAATCTAGTGAGAACATGCATATCTTGACAATAAATATGTCCAATGACAACCTATTAAATTTTTTAAACTAAAATTATATTCTTTTATTTTATATTTAATAAAACAAACTATATGTAAATTACGAAAAAAATCCATAATGTAATTTTTCAAGTCCTAAAAATAATATTGCATCAATTCATATAATTTACTATAATAGTTTATATGAGATTTCATTTATCCAAATCATATATCAAGATAAGCATATAAATTATTTATATTATAGCAATTCCAAATGACATGTTAAGTTTTCTACCCATAATTCATCTCCTTTTTAATTTCTTTATCTTTAGTGTATATTAGATGTTCATACTCAATATCATACAAATTTAATAACATTATCATAATCTAATACCCAATGTCATGCAACATTATAAGTGCTATATAATTTTTCTAAGCATCTATAAACACAAAAAGTAAATAGGCTTTTATTTCCATAATCAAGTTTCTAATTAATTACCAATTCACAAATAAATATTGTTAGGCAATACTTAATTCATATGTAATTAAATAGAAATTTATATAACATTCTTGCCTTGATATTAGTTTCCAAATATCTGAATCTGAAACCTTATTTTGAGGCCCATATTTTCTCTCTAATATTATTTAATTTATTTATATGTTTATAATTTTATTATTATTATTATTATTATTATTATTATTATTATTATTATTATTATTATTATTATTATTATTATTATTATTATTATTCATTTATATAATATTTTATCATGAATAATCTATAAAATATTGGTCAAGACATAATTTATATAATTAATATTAGTCTCCAATTAATTTAATTATTTGACTAGTTTAATAATATAATTAACACGTGACCTAAGAGAGATGATGCACATATTTTTTTGGCATGGAAAGGATAAAATAGATATGTTAGTAATACTAAGATTTTATATGGATTGATAATAAGAAAATTAAATTAAAAGGGAATAGTATTTATAAATAATTAAATGGTGATTATGAGGATAGTTAGTGTGGACTTATGAATTTATGTTGAGAAATATAGATAAATGTATGGGTAAAATAATACAAAAGGCCCATATTCATATTTAGTAGAAAATGTAGAGATTTCTCGATTAATATTTACATAATAAAATATGTGTGTAGTGAATAAATTAAAATATTAATTGACAAAAAATTGACAATTTCTCTAATTTATAGGTATCGAAAAATATGTAAGAATGGGGCAGTATAATTTATGAAAATTATATTATTGTGATTTAGTTGATAATTTTTATGCAATTATGTGTTGGTGAGTTTACTTATTAACCTATCAATTTTTTAATTATAATTAGAGATCTATCACACTAAATTAATATATGTGAAAATTTGGTTGAATTGGGTAGACTCGAAAATGCCCTAATTTTAGTTAATTTCTCTCCATTTATTTTTTTTATGAACTTATGACTTATTGGGGTTTGTTATATGTTAAAACGGCATAATATATTTGGATTTAGTTAATTAAGTTAAATTTAAATATATGGCTATTTTAGTTCACTATGAAAAACACCAAATTTGTATCATTAATTGAGTTTGTATCACCCAATTTATGTCACGTTATTAAAAGAATTTCCTCTTGATCAAATGTCATTTCTCTATAAAAATTCTCAAAGATTTCTTCTTTAGAGTTTGACAAAAGATAGATATTATGATATTATTCTCTCAATATATATTAAGCTCTTCTAAATGTGAAAGGAAAGCACAAGATAAGTGGGGAGGATGACTTCACAAGAGAAACCAAGACATTTGAGTTCTTAGAATATTTAGCTCCAAAGAAAATCTTCATGATGTTCCATGACATATTTGAAAATTATCTACTTTTACAGATATAACTCAAGACCAACGAATCATCTTTGCTAATGCTGTAACATCTCACATATTTTACCATTGAGAGTGATCATACCCCAATGCAAAGATATGTCAGGTGCTAGAATTCAAATTCCATTATTAACATGTGACATTAAAAAAAATCACAAAATTCAATTGACGTTGACCAACAATAATAACCCACTAACTACAATAATATCCATCGCCATGCTAAAAATCCAATAACATAAAGCTCAAAATGATAAAAAGTCAACAACATAAATATAATTGTCTCATAAATAAAATAACTGAAAAGAAAACTAAATTATGCAGTACTATAAATATCCTATTGTAAGTCCGCTAATCTCCAAACTATACATCTACCTATCCTGAAAGGTTAGCCAATAGCAATGGGTGAGTGATCTCTACAAGAATATCATCTACTCTTCCCAAATACGATCTAATGATCCAATCATAAGCACTATAAGAGATAAATATCACGATAGAATATTTTAATTAACGAAGAAATATAATAACGATGTGAGTAATGTAAAGCTATAACAACTACCCACAAAAACTAAATCAAACCCAAGTCCAATTATATTACTTTCAATATTTATTAACATATTTTCATTATCTTTCTAAATTTCAATTATCTTTGTCAATATAAATATATTATTGAAGCAATACAACTATGGTTAGTTTGTCATTCCTACGACCCTGCACATACCATGGTGCGCCAATTGTCTCATCCCATACATTATTATAAGATCACACCCAAACTTTTTAGCCTGCACATATCGTGATTTTCCCCACATGAGGCAAATCATTATAACCGGTTTGATTAGGTCCTACACATATCGTAGTGTCCAGTCATCATTTGAATCTGCACATAGCATGATGTCAATATAACAAAATTACTTTAGTTAGTTTGCCTAGGTCCCACATACATCGTAATGGCCATTCAACACTAGACCCTGCATATACTTTAATTCTCACATAATCCCATCAAAGTAACCAAGACAATGGAAGTCTCGTACACACATTGTAGCCAATTAACATACACCCACATATACAATAACGCCACAACAATCTATCTCCAATACCCGTTTATTATATTAGGTATTCATTATCTTCTCATTATCATTTTGTCATTATTTATCACTAGCCCACCAAAAATACGAATATCAAAACTAAAACCCATCCCTGGTCCCATACCTAGAGATCACTAAATCATAAGTACCCCATAGTACCTCACCTAGGAAAATACCCAAAACCATAACTATTTCCTAATATCGCTCCTAGGATAAATTAAAGTGGCATGTATCACCTAGTCCCATACTTAGGAAATACCCAACCATATAAGTGAACACCCCCTAGTACCAAAAATCATCAACTACAATTGGTATGCTTACTAGCTGGCCCTATACCTAAAAAGTTATTGTACTAATAACAAGCGTGAAATTAGAACTAACATTCGTAATCTAAATGTCCCAATGATGTCATTTTAATAACATATACAATTTCTACAATATACCTCATAATTTTAATGAATTAATTATATGATGAAATTTATTATTTATGATTATATGTGCCCGTAGTGACATTTGGTGTCAATATTTATATTTTCATATGTGTTATTTATATTTTTATATGGATTGTATATATCATTCAAAATTGAGATCGGACTTTAGGCATAGTAATGAATTAATAATTATTTAATAAATAATTGAATTATTATTAATCTTAGACTTGTAATGGTTGGAAGATCGATATATTAGTTTGGTACTTAGGACTGACAATTGGTACATGTAGAATGTTTAGTTAGACGTAAAATAATGGATTATTATTGGGCTTGGACTTTGTTGTAGGTTGTTGAAAGAGGTATTTAAACTCTTTGGGTTGAGGCTCACATGGGGCCTAACTCTAACTTCGAATTTACATGAAAAAATGATCAATTAGTTAACCCTAATTCATTCTAACATAATTAAAGAGAACCCCTAGAGCTGTAGATAGGAAACAACTTGGAGAAGAAGATAATTAGGCAATTGGGCTTAGATTCTATCCCTTTCAGTAAAGGCAAGTTTACTTAGTGTAGGATTTTAATTATTTTTGTGTCATAATGAAGTTATTCATTGGAATCAAAACATAATATTATAAATATCTTATTTGGATATTAATTCACTAGTTTAGTAAGTAAATTAATATGATAAATTAGGTTACTATTTATATTCTTGATATAAGAAATTTAGTTAAATTCTTTATGAATTGGAGATAAAAATGATATACAATTGTTAAGATTATGTTAGACCTACATAATGGATCAAAATCCCTTTAGTTAACTCATAAATTCATAGTAAATCTAATATTTATAGATGAAATTAAATATCTAGGATTATTAATCCATAATTTTGAAATATACCTCTAAATCCATAGTAAATCAATTAAAACTGTAGGGACACAAATTTCCAATTGAGTCCTTTGTAGTTTTGGCTCAATTTCGGATAAAAATATTTGAGTCATAGGATAGTGTTCATGTTGTATTCTTTCAAGCCTATGACACGTAAAGTTGAAGACGTTGCGGCCAGCATTTCAAGTGAACATCAATTGTCGAGTTCCAAGTGCCACGTTTTACGTCATCAACATCATATTTCGAGTCTCCAAACGTATGAATGCTTTTATATATTTGTAGGAGACTTGGAATAATCTTATAATGGGTGTAATTTTATTTTAAAATGGATTATACTTTCAGAAGGGTATTTTAGAACTTTTAATAAAAAGTTTTTGGTTATAAATTGAAAAATGAACATTCTCGGATTTCGTTCGAAATTGTCGTTCGAACGAGTTTGCCAATGACTTTTCCCATTTGGTCACTGGAACATCGTTAGATGGTCATTTTAATGAGACTTCATTCAAACAAAAATCTCGTTCGAACGAGATTTCTGGGCGGGAAAAGTTTTGGCGGTTTTACACCATTTTTCCACCACTTTGTCCCACTCTCTTTTGACTGTTTTTAAACCAACTTCGGGACAAACTTTTTCCAAGACTTTTGTAACATCTTTGAGATCTTTTATAGATAAAATTTTTCCAAACAAAAGTCACTGTTTTGTTTATACCCATAAATTTTTTTTGTTTACAATTCCAAGTATTTCTTCATATATATAATATTAGCTTGGAGTTGATTGGCACAATTGGTTCATATTTACCACAAGAAGGAGAGGTTTAGGTTTTCTTCTACATCCCTCAAATAAGAAGAAACTTTTTTTTTGTTGTGGCATTCTCACAGGGTGAAAGGCACCATGTGTGGTTGATGGTTGCTTGGTCTCAATTGGTGGACTCCAATGTTTCGATGGACTCCGAGATTATTCGCTAGGCGGAGGTTGAAGTTCGAAGGAGCACGTCAAGGCTTGAAGGGAGTCGAGTCGGTTGTGCAAGACCTCTTGTCGAGTCTTTGTTAAATTCATACCGTACTTAGTGAATTTGTTAGGCTAGGGTCGTCCGAGGTTTTTTCCCGATTTGGATTTTTTCTCGTACATCACCGTGTTGTGGGATTGTGAATTTATTTTATCTTTTGCAAAAATCACCTAGAACTCATGCTTAGGGTAAAAAAGATAAAATTGGGTTTAATTCGTATTCTTGATTAAAATGGTGCAAGTTTAATTATTTGAGTAAATTTGGTTTAAGGTAATTTAATTCAAGTTGGCACTAAATTAATTGGATAATATTCTTGTCTAATTTGTTTAAACTTGATAATTAAATTATTTTAGTTTAAGTGAATTTAATGTGTGTGAGTTTACTTTAATTCACTTTGTTGTGTTTAATTTTGATTTATTTTAAGAAATTTAAATTTGTCATTTGTGTGTGTTGTGTTGATCCATCTTTATTCCGCACTTTTAGGAAATTAAAGTGAATGTTTTTAAAATTGGGGGTCCTTGAACGTCTTTTCAAAAACTTGTAAGGGGAGTATAGAGTTTAGTTTAGTGAAGTTTTTATGAGATGTAGTGGGGCCTTAGTATTGGTTGTTAATGGAGATTTTAAGCATAGTTTTCTTGCCAGGGCACAAGGTTGATGAAGCCTAAAGTTCTAGGAGTTTTGCTTTTAAACCCTGGGTGCGAGTCCATTTTTGGTCTGTGTGAACAGTAAGTGACTCATACGAACGACATGCGTATGAATGACTAAGTTTTGGTACCATGCGCACAAACATAGCTGTTTTGTAATTTTTCTCTAAAAGGTAAAAGTGAATGCTTAAAGAAAATTTGTAAGGAATAGACGTAGATTATTTAAAGATAATGATCTCAGACCACAAATCATATCTACATAAATATTTAGATAGATATTAATTAAGTTGTCATATATATATATATATATATATAAGCATGGTAACCTCTAAGTAATTAGGATTACTTGTATGGTCTATTAAGTGCAACATACTGGGTGTGAGTTCTCATGGGTTATGTTCTAGGGGGATTATCCTGATGGGGCCCACACGATGGAGACCATGTCGATACCCCGGTAGATAGAGACGATCATGATTACCCTAGACACTAAATGTTAAAAGTACACATTGTATCTAGATGATATTCACACTGGGGGATCCTTTAATATAGCTTTTGAGTATGCGTCCATATGACTAGTGTGAAGGCGTAGTGATGATCCCTAGTAAATTTTTGGTGGCTATAGGTGAGGGAAAGCCTACAATAATGCCTAGTACACGCAATCGATCCCTGAAGGCAGTAGGGATACACCTTTGTTATGTGAGGGCTTGAGAGTAACCCGTTTATTATGTAAGTGGTATGGATCGTACTTATATGTATATGTTAGAATTATAAATTATATGTATTCCTTATTGTGTTTATATACTTTAGATGTATATAAACGTTAATAATGAAACCTTTACTTATATTCAGTTGATATTAATAATATGTAATCATGAGGTTCATTTTGGTTTAGGAGTAGACGTGTGAGAGATTTAGGATTATTTGGGGTAGGATAACTAAAAGATAAACTAAAATACGCGAGAAAGATGTATAGTAATATTATAGCCGAAACTGAGTTATAATCTTACTCTTCATAAACTTGTTGTTAACACTATTGTTGATATCATATTTTAGGACCTAGGTTATCGTTGTTCCCTTAGCCCCGATCTTTTTAGTTATATTTTCATCATTTTCTTCTTATTTAGGATGTACATGTCGATCTTGCGAGCTCAATCTATTTATTATTCTCCATATTCAGTTGAGTCGGATTTAAGTAATAGTTTTATTTTAGCATTTAGTTTATGTTGATATGGTTGTAGCTATCTGATGGTGCTATTATTGTTGGTTAGTTTGGTATGAGAGTTTATATGGTTCACCTCTACTATATTTCAGGTATTTATTGCTATGCACTTATCTTTCAATTCAATTCATGCTTAGAATTATATTCAATTGTTCTGACTCCCTATAGTTTGTATTAGGCCTGATCAATCTATTAATAAATTTTACGAGTGAGTCCAACTTCTAATTATTTTATTTCATTGTTATACAAGTCCAATTTCATATGTGATATATAAATCTAAACATGTGATATACAAGTTCTACAAAATATTCCAACAAGTTATGCAATTATTCCAATTCGTGTAACTTAGAGCAATTCAAATCATAGATCACTCTAAACATGCGAGTTAAAAATTTCAATAACATATTATCCTATTCTTTATCATATTCAATATTTATGTGATTTTATGAACCAAAATATATTTTCATGAGAAAGCCACGATCGCAGTTGGTGAAGTCGTAAGGGAGGTCAAACCACCCATGATCACAGTTGGTCAGCGTGTCCCTCTTTCTATTTAATCTTGTTTCACTTTTCCTATCTTATTTATGATAAATCAATAAAAGTTCAATCAGTTTAAAACTCCGAGTCAACTTTAGTTCCTACTCATGATTGAATTCTACAAGGTCAAAACTTGGAGTCTAATAAATTAAAAAAGGACTAACATGCCATTAAGTTTTTTTTTACCAAAATCCTAAATTAACAAATTATTAAATAAATGTCCAAAATATTCATTTAATTAACCAAAATTCACTTTCTTAATTAATTCAAATTCCAAATAAAATTATTATTTTAATTAATAAACCCAATTTAATTAATTAAATCTATTTTTTTTTAAATACGGGGTATTACACAAATGCTCTGCTTCATTGAGATGAACAGTTAGTTATGTAAGTCACGAGGACAAATCACGTATGGGACTAAAACTTTGGTTGACCACGTGACTAGTGAACTCAGTCATGCACTAAATTTGAGTCATATTTCACTATGGCGAATGGCCTATAAAAGTCCCAAACTTGGTCAGGGCAATTAAAAGCTATGAAATTCGATCCTTACTACAACTTTCATATGATATACACATGAAAAAAAAACCTTTAAAGTAGATTTTCAATATGAAGAGTATACTTGCATATGTATATCACCAAGTACCAAAAACTAAACTAATACACGCACACATAAATTAAATTTCCATTTTATGAAAAAAATAATTTTAATATGATAAAGAATTTAAGTCTATTTGAACTTTGTTTACCTTGACTTATAGAGTAATCCAACATTGGTGATCATGATCGATGCCCACTGACATTAATGAAGATTTTCATGGAATGTGACTTATTAACGGAATGACCTCAAGGACAATACTCAAAATATATTTTATATCTTGAATAAAATAATTGAAGTGATGCATGGAAATATGAGTATACATGCACTCCTACATAAAGGTTTAAGGCAACCAACATTGGGTCCATTGACACTAATATGGTCAATGTATCTCCTCATAAATGGTATTTTATTCTTCTTTGATCACGCTTGTAAACCTTGTTTGTTCATATTTTATTTTTCTTAAACAATGTTTAATTCTATACTTATGCTTTCTCAACATTTTGAGATTTGTTTTTATGTGATGGATTTTTAGATATTTCTATTTTTTTGTTTTCAATGTGTTTTTTCTAAATCTAACTTGAATAGTGATTTAGTTAGTGGACTTATCTAATATAAATTCTTGCAAATGTTATTGAGTTTTGATCCTTATTTAAACTCTTCCCCTAATTGATGGAATAATTTAACTTGACCTAAAATTTCATTATCATTACAAGATGTAAAATGTTCCTATAGTCACAATTGTTTAGCTGATTAGGATTGGATAATTTCTTTAAGTTGTATAATATGGTCGAGGAATTTTAGACCCAACTTTTTTTGCCAAAACTTAATTTAATAAAAAAATTACCTTTTTAGCCTCATTTTGGGTTAAGGCTAAACTTTTGCGCTTTAATCTTTTGAATTCTTTACATGTACATTATCCATTAATTTCCTTGTGTTTTAGACCCCCTGCCTTCTATACAAATCTATAGATCATAAGAGCTTAACTTAAATATGATTAAGATGAGGATAAAGTCAAATACCCATTTAGACAATGAAAAACTTTTCATTGGTACTTCATTTCCATTTGATGATATACATCTCATTAAACTTTAAAAGTCAAATTAAATTTCTCTAATGGTAGTATTTATTAAGGTTATCCGAATGCCAAGTAATTCCAAACAATTTAGGTTTCAAATTTTACAACGAATAAATTTTGAGGACATCTTTGGTAATACATAATGGACCATACCATTTTATATCTAGCTTGTTACCTTTTTAGATGAACTTTTTAGCACATCATCACCCATATTCAATAATAGGATAGTAAGCCTCTATGTAGAACTTGGATACTCATTATTTCCAAGATTCCTAGTGTATTAATGACGCCTCCCTTTTCATACCTAAAAGCCCAAGGTTCAACCATCTCTCTTCATCCATTTTAGACTCATTATAATCTTGCATATGGTGGATCGACAAGAGAATCTGCATTAGTATGAACTCTATTTATCCAAATCATGATAAGAATTTTTTCCAATGAAGATCCTTTTTTTAATATGAGTGGTTATTAGGATTTTAAAGTTACTTCTTGGGCCCATTTCCTTTATCTTCTTCTAACCCAATCCCGATTCACTCTAGAATCATCTTATTCAATACATGCCTCTATCCATTTAGGTACCCCAAATATAAGTGTAAGAGTAAAGTATACTCATGTGTCTTTGATTGATTAGGTTCTCTTTATTCCATGAACTAAAATAACACTTTTGGTATATTGGTCTTTTTTCGGTTCGTATAGCTGCATCGAATTTTATATCCCTTCTTCATTAATAATCCACATTGATCACTTTTTTGGATAAGGTATAAGACTTAGCTACCATAGTACTCACTTTAGTTGAGAAAATCATAAGTTGTTTAAAATATTTTTCAAAATATTGTGTGTGTGTGTGTGTTTGAGATTTTCCATCATCGTATCATATAATACTTTTAAGTTTGAAATGTAATTTTGAAATATTAGGAATATTATGCAAAGGTCCCAATTATCATTAAACTTAGGACTGTGTGTGTGTTTAAGACTTTTCTCGCTGGTAGTTTGTTCCAATGAAGGCCTTCTTTGCTACTACCCACAACCCCACTATCCATTTTGGGGAAATTTCTTTGTTAGTGTTCGCGGTCTGACTTCACTAAAGCCTCTCCATAGTGAAGGACCTCTTCTCTCCAATGAATGATTTTGTTCATTCCAACAAATATGATCTAGGCAAATGGTTTTGAAAAATATCAAATGCTTTTTTCAACTTTATACTAAATCCTCTTTTTAGAGGTATATATGTTGATAATTGGACTTCATAACAACTACCCAGTCTCTAACACCTTAATGGAAATTGAGAAATAATAACCTAGGCTCTATTATTCATCAAATCAACCATTAGTGTGGACTTCCTCTAGTTAACCCCTTAATGTGTTTTATATGAAGGGACCTTTGCTATTAATATTTTTGCTATCAAGAGAGAGAAAAAAAATTATTATGTTGAAGCTTTTTTTCTTCATACATTTTAGAGAAATAAAATATTCGCAATCCCCAACATGTTCTTCTTTCTTTATTTTTCTTATCTTTTTGCATTTTATCTCCCCTTGTCCTAAAGGTTGATTTATAACACATAGAATGACTAAATTTTTTAAGCCTACATATTTTATCTCTAAAACCTTAAAGGGAAATGATAAATGACCTCCTAACCTATCTTGGTCCTTAGGTCAACCATTAATATGTATTTCCTCTATTTAACCCTTTAATGCCATTTATATGAAAATGATATGTGCTAGCAAGCTTTTTTCTATTAAGAGAGAGAAAAAAATCATTGATTTGAAGAGTTTAGTCTTCAAGTACTTTAAAGGCATAAAATCACCCCAAGACCTAGCATGTTATTCTTTGTACTTTTTCTTATCATTATGCATTCCCTTATCTTAGAGGTTGATCAATAAAAAAAGGTAATAAACTATTTAAGTCTACATATTTTATTACTTCGTATCCAAAAACTTTCGAATTTTTATTCCTATGAGATATCTTGTGATCCTTGAATTTCATCTTGGGATTTCATTTCATTGGAATATTAAGATTGCTTGATCTTTAAAGGAGACTTTGTTAAAGTTCTTAATGGATAACATCGTTGATTTTTTATCAAGACATCAAAGATGTTGATATTATTACCAATGTTGTAGTCGTCACTAGTTTGCTAAATATTGGTGAAAAAATTTGGTTGTGGAGGTAATTCAGAAGGTAGTGATGTTAACCCCTCTATAGTTCTTTATCAGTTTTTTAGTGAGAGGGTTACATTGACCTAAGGTTTTACCATTAGTGGGGTTTTCCTTATATATCAATTGTTATGTGTTGATTTAGTTTTTCTGCACGATTTAACATCCATATATTAACAAAAACTAGAATGTGTGATGAATCATATATAAATCTTTGCACAAAGATCTTTTAGGATGTGATTTTATTTTTATCATGTTTAAAATTGAAAAAATAATTTTAATTGGTGTATCTTCATTGATCCTCTTTTTAAACCTCACTCTCAACGAGAAGTGATGTTGAATCCTTAGAATGAGGTAGTTCTCATGAAGTCTTTATTTTCCAATTATGTCTCGTATTTTATATGAATTTCACAGGGTTCCCATAGTGACAAATATTCCTATTTATGAATTGAAAACATGTGGCATTAGTTATCTTAACAAGGGTCTTATATTCGACCCATCTAGTGAATTAATCGAATGCCATGATGGCAAACAGGATTTTCCCCCTTGTGTTTTGGCAAGGGTGATGTTGTCCATTCCATGCTAGGAAAATGGTGACAATGTTATTAGAAAATAATTTTTTAATCTATTGGAAACTTGGCCTTAGTGCCAATAGCCCCAAGAGAGTGAAAAGCTAGACTTCATTCTTGGTAAATATGCTTCTAAGTAATCTCGAGCATCATTTTCTTCTATTAGGTGAGAGCTCCTAAAAATGATAACTTCTTATAATGACCAGGAAGGTATGGCTGCTATGCTTTGTGCCGAGCTTGGGAATATCAAAAACATAATTGGTCCATTACAGAGCGAGAATAATTCTATAATAGATGAGCTCGGTACGATCGATCAAGCTTTTAAGGAAGACCAAGTGGCCAAGTGAATCTTCATATGAAAATGATGAGCCTGAGGTACCAATTTTGTCATGGGCCTTGTGCAGTTTGAGCAGAGGTTTATGATGAGGGATGGATGAATGACTTGCACCACGTGGATAAAACTAGCTAGGTCACCTATAAGCATGTGTGGCTGAACGCTTTGGTAGTCCTTTGAGGACCTTCGAACTCCCAATTTTGGTATTAATATGAAGTTTATTACCTATTTGTTCATCTTTATCTACTTAGGAATGAGGAATCATGGATTCTTATGAATGCCATCCCTATTCAATTTTTGAGGGACTACATTCTTGATCATGATAGTAACAACGAGTGTCGTCTCAATCCAAATGATGGCTGTCGAGAAGCTATGACCGTAGAGCTTGAATGCCCAATATGATCCAATCATGGTCATCTTTTTTGTACTTTTGTTCACTTGTAGTTTTTCCAATCTTGGCTACTTCTATAAATAAATGAATGTTATGAATAAAATTATAAGTTAATTGCATGTCTTGTATTTTTTGTTTTCTTTGTCGAGAATATTCTATCATTTGTATTATCTTTTAGGATAGTGTCATCACACCTCCTTAAGCCTAGACTAAACTATGGAAAAGACGAACCTTGTCACAAGGCCATCCACTTATTCAGAATTTCAATCGACTAATGTCGTGACACTTAGTGCGTAACATTAAGATATAATTAAATGTAATATTACTAAGGCAATAAAATTATGATAAGAACTAAATCGAATAAACTTGAACAATTTTGCAGCAACAATAATGGCCTTGATGTAATGATGTTAGTGACGTGATTAGACGGGCTTTTAACAATGTTAGACTGCCATTTGGAACAATAAGAAAGTTAATTACATTACTTGACTCTTTAAATAACCAAGTAGTTTGAATGATAAAATAATTGAAACTCGTAAAATGCTAAATAATTAGTAAAAACTTCATAAATAAAACTTCCTAAGGTTATCTACATTTGTCCACTATTTTCAGATGGTAGGCTCCTTAGAGGTTATCTTTGATGACTTTGAATGGTCCCTCCTAGTTAGGTCCTAACTTAAAATCTGATGGATTCCTCGTATTACTGATGACCTTCCTTAGCACATAATCTTCGACCTGGAATTTACTCAAATTGACGCCTTTGTTGTACTTATTGGCCAACTTTTATTGGTAGGATGCCAGCTTAATCAAGGCTTGTTCCCTTCTTTCCTTGACTAGGTCGAGCTAGAACCTTATGATTTATTCGTTAATACTTTGGTTAGCAACACTGCTCTTCATGGTCAATAATCCTACTTCTAATAGAATTATGGCTTCCATTTCATCAGCCAAAGCGAAGGGTGTTTCCCTAGTTGACCTTATGGGCATTCTTCGGTATTCTTAGAGAACATGGGAAAGCTTATCCAATCAAGAACCTTTATATTTTTCCAGTTTCTTCTTTATCCCATCGAGATCTATTTTGTCAGATGCCTCATCCTGCTCGTTGGTTTTAGGACAGGCCATCGAAATGTAGTATTGCTTTATATCATGGTTATGACAAGATTCTTAGAATGGTCTGCTCTCCAATTGAGTTCCATTATCAATTATGATCAGCCTGCACATGCAATACGGGTCACGATATTTCTCAAGATGAATCTAATCATGTTAGTGTCCCTTATGTTTGCCAGTAAGGTTCAACTTCTATCCACTTGGTGAAGTAGTCAGCGCCGACTAGGAGATACTTTTGATTCCCAAGTTTTATTGGTAGGGGGCACATTATCCATCCCTCATTGAGAGATAAGCCGTAGACTAGTCAAATATTTGAAATTGCTTGCTGGATGATGGAGTATGTGCTAGAACACTTGGCACTTTTTTCACTTCAATACGTAAGAAATTGCATCATTCTGCATGTAAGTCCACTAGTACTGTTATTTTATATCCCTGAATGCCATATATCTTCCACTTGCATGACTCCAACATATTCCCTCGTGCAACTCATATATAACCTAACTAACATTACTAGGTACACGCACTGAAGGTATGGACCAGTGAAAGATCGTATATATAGTTTTCCCTCAGGGGATAAATAAAATTGAACATCCTTTACATTGAATTAATGGGCCTCCTTTTTTCTCTGCATGAAGTGTGTCATTGTGCGAGTACACAATAACTAGATACATCCAGTTAGGAGCCCTTTGTATGATGATGACCTATTTGAGAGTATTCTTCTTCACGATGCACAGTTGAGAAAGGTATTCCATTTCGACCATTCTTTTAGGTTCGGAGTCGATAGTTGAGGCCAAATTGGGTAAAGTGTCTGAATGACTGTTGTTCCCTTGAGGAAACTATTGAACTTATTCATACTTGAATTTGGAAACCAAAATCCAAAGTGAGTTGGAGATATACCGACATGTGCTTATATCTGGAATTATAGACTCCTAGTATCTGGTTAGATACAAATAATGAATCGCAATAGACTTTAAGGTAACTTGCACTAAGGGATAAAGTCTTTTTTAATCTGATAATGAGGGTCTCATATTCAACCTCGTTGTTGGATCGCTCGAAGCTAAATATGATTCCTTTATCGAGAACGGTGTGATCGGGGTCACTAAGATAATCCCCACTCCAGACCCTTTTGAGTTCGATGCTTCATCAACATACATAACCAATTTATCAAGTTGATTGGGATCTTTAGTGGACACTTGATTAGTAAATTCCCTCTTTTTGGGTTCCTTTCGTTAAGTGAATTCAATAATAGAATCTACCAATACTTGTCCTTTGATAACAGTTCTTGGTTGATAATGGATATCAAACCTCCTTAAATCCACTGACCATTTGAATATTCATCTAGAGGGGTCGTCATTTATGAGGATTGCCCTTAAAGGAAACAAACTGATGACAATGACAAAGTGGAACTCAAAATAATGTTTTAACTTTTGTGAGGTGATTACCAACGAATATGCTAGGCTTTCTAGAGGAAGGTATCATTTCTCAGCATCAATTAATGTCTTACTAACATAATAGATCAGGCATTAATGTCTTCCTTCTCATATACCAAGGTAGGGATAACTACATCATCAAACATTATAATATGCAAGTAGACTAAATCGTTCAGATTTGGGACCATGAGTAAAGGTGGTCGGCTTAAGTATAGCTTGATTTTTTAAAATTCCTTTAAGAATTCTTCGTTCCAGGCCTGACCCTTATCCTTTTTCAAAAACTAACAGAATGGTTGACACTTCTTAGAGAACTTAGAATAAAGCATTAGAGTGTTGCTATCATTTCAATCAGCTTTTGAATGTCCCTGACTAGTTTAGTTGTCTAAACATTGTTTATCACTTTGATCTGGTCGGTATTTGCATCGATTCCTCTTTAACTGACCAAGTAACCCAAAAACTTCTTGAACTGGAATCCAAAAAAGCACTTGGTTTCGTTAAGCTTCTTTTATAATATCCGATGACCTTAAATGTCTTCGTAAGATCTGTTTGGTTATTTTCTTTTTACTTACTATTTATGAGCATGTAATCTATGTAAACTTCCATGGTGTCACCCAACTGATGTTTGAACATCTTCCTGACCAACCACTGGTAGGTCGCTCTTTTAGTTTTAAGTCTAAATGGAAGGATTGTGTAATAATACAGAGTAAGGGTGGTGATGAATGAGTCTTCCCTTGATTGGGCCCAAACAAAAAGGATTTGATGATACTGTGAGTAAGCATCTAAAAAACTCATCCGTTCATGGTTACTTGTGGTGTCGATTAATTGATCATTCTTCACCAAAGGAAATATGTGTTCAAAAAAGGTTTTCTTCAAGTTAGTGAAGTCTATGAAGACTTACCACTCCCCATTGCTCCTTTTTACCACGGCTGGATTTGAGAAATACTTGGGGAATTAGACTTTTTTAAATGACCTTACCTTCAGAAGTTTCCATACTCGTACTTCTACTGTTTCTCCTTTTATGAGGTTTTTTAATGCACCTTCTACATGATCTATGAGAATTTTAAATCCACGTGAATTCGATGGCACATGACATTGGGATCAATTCCTATATATCATATGGCTTCCAGGTGACTACATCTTGTGCATCCTTGAGGAGGACAGTCATTTCATCCTTCTCATAATCGGACAATGAGTTATCTATAAAAAATTTCTTCTCTATCTGGGAGTCGTCGAACATGACTTCTTGCAATGGTTCCATAAATCTATTTATGGGAGACACCCTTATTTATTCCACTCTTGGTCTTCCGTGTTTTCGTTTTTATTTTAAGGGAGTGTCTCCCTTTGTGTTATCCACTTTTTTCCACCTTCCCCTTCTTTATTTTCTATTTAGGTATAATGGCAACAATGAAGCATTACCGAGCAATACCCTCATTTCCCCGTATTTCTATTATCTATGATCTATGATATATTTGAGCCTTTGATGGGAGGTGGAAGGAACATCATTCATGAAAATGAGACATAATTATCTTAAGATCATGTTATAGGGACGATTAAAGTCAACCATTAAAAACTCTATTAATTTGAAGATCTTCCCAATTCGTAGTAGGAGTACCACCTTTCTTTAGGGCATCGTCATTTTTTGAGGAAGATGACCAAAATGATGTCATTTCCTTGATATCATCCATCTTGAATTTGAGTTTTTTAAACTCCTTAAGGTACATGACCTTCGAGGACCTCCCCTGGTCCATTAGTAGCTTATCCACTTCCCAATTGGCTATTCTGATAGTGATTACTAGTGCACCATAATGTGGAGTTCTGACTCTGACCAGGTCCTCTTCAATGAAGATGTTATGCTTGTCATAGTTAACATTTTACGGTTAGTGATGCTTGCCATCTAAGGTTTTGGATGGGTCAATCTGGAAAGAATCTATAACCACAGTAAATTTCTTCTACACCATCCGCACAACATTGCCTTAAATCTAGTTCGGAGTTAAGGCACCATGGATAACCACGAACTCATGTCTTATATCATCATAGTCTAGGACATTGTTGGGTTTCTGTTCGTGCTCTATATGATATTTTCCCTTCTTTTTTCCATATATTCATCCAGATGACCTTCTTGGTCAAGATCCTGTAGGTGTGACTTGAGTGCCTTGTAGTTTTTTATCTTGTTCCCATATTCCTTATGATAAGAACACCTCAGGGCGGTGTTTCTCTTTGATGCCCCCCATCTTCCACGACCACTTGAAATATTATTGATTTTTAATCTTGTTTAAGATTTTACAAATAGGCTTTTTGACCATAGTTTTGATTGCTCGGTGGGCCTTAGTGGGGTTTTCTTTATCGTTGCCCTTAGCTCCTGCATTTTTCTTTATGCACCCTTTCTTGGGAGCATTCTCTTTCTCTTTGTTCTTACTCACCTTTGGCTAACCATTATCCTATTGTGTGTCAGCCACCACATCTTCCACTTTAGCATACTTCTGAATTCTTAACATACAGTCGTTAATGGTGATGGCTTCCTTCCTATTAAGATACTGGTGCAACATATAATTGCTTAGTAGGACGATTTTAAATGAGGCCAAAACCACTTTCTCGGAGCAATCTTCCACTTTGTTATAGCTTTCCCAGTATTGCCCAACGTACTCACTAACTGTTTCCTAGGGATTCTTCTGCATAGTGAGGAGTGAGCCCATCCTTTTAGGATGGGAATTTCTAGTGATAAATCTGGCGATGAAGGCCTCCACAAAATAGGCTTGTCAACGGGTCATGTCGAGTCGTGTACGAAATTGGTGACAACAGGCTTATGTCAAAACAACCTTAACCCATATATGACCCGTTAGGCTTAAAAAGTCTAAAAATAATACCCAAATATGATTCATTAACATTAATGGGTACACGACCCAAACCGTTTGCACCCACTAATATTAACAAATCGTTTTGGGTCTAAACGGGTGACCCATTACGTAACAGTTAGGCACATTAACTATTTATTTATTATTTCTCACTATGTGAACAATGAAGGTTATTAGGTACAAGTTGCGTGTACCCGTTAACAGGTATTAACGAGTAAAAATCTATAAAAATGGGTATTGGTAAATTTCCAAACCTAAACCATTATTTTCATGGATCCATCATGTTAACACGTTAATGAGCCAAACCAAATAAAAGGTAAACCTGTTAACTTGTAATTTCATGTCGAGTCGGGTCATGTCATGTTATCGTATTTTTTGATAGGTCTATCCATGAGTTGCTTGAAATTGGGGACCAACCTATGTGGTAACTTTTCAAACCACTTATGTGCGATATCCCCCAAACTGGAGGGGAATATTTGACACATAAGGGCCCCATTATTACTTTATAGGCTCCTGGCCCGTCGATACTGGCAAACATGATCGATACGATCAGCCTCCTCATCATAAATTTTAAATTGGGAGATAACAAACTTGTTATAAGGTTCGAAGTCTTTAATCGATCTCGAGAATGGTGACTTTATCTGACTGGTGAGGGCCTTCCTGGATAATTCTTTAATGGATTTGGCTTCATGATGAGCTCTATACTCATCCATCTCTCACCAGATGAGTTTGCATATGTCCCTCTTATGATAACTACCTTGTGGCCTTTTCTATTTAACGAACTCCATCATTTGGAGAAAACCTGATCGCGTCGCAAATTCCTTCCTTGATTGCATGTTTTGCTCGTCGGAGGGTTAGGAGTTCTAGTGTGATGCTTACGTTTGTCCCCCTTGATCTCTTGCTCTACTATTTACAAATGATAAGGGAGACCGGAGTTCTCCTCCTATTGGAGGCATGTGGCATCCTCTTATTGACGAAGTCGTCATTCATAGGCATCCACCAATTGTGAGATCTGGCTGGATCGTGATGGTTCATTTTTCTCCAGAATACGATATTCATATAGCCGATAACATGAGCTAAGAGTGTTGCGAATTCTTTTATAATGGACCTCAGACCTAGCCCTAGGTGCTTCGGGTCCATTTTGATGGCCATCATGAGACAACAGACATAGGCTATGTGAGTGAGACACGGTTGCTTGTTGTCTTTTATTTAGATGAGAAGGGAAGATAGATTCCTACAGAAGGCACCAATTGCAGGTGAAAAAGTCCTACAATTGTAAAGATAACACAATCAAATCTAAGTAATGTAAAATCAATCACAATCATACAAGAATATAGTACGCATGGTTCGATAATATTCCTACGCCCACGGGGTGTTTATATTTTTTATTGATCGTTTCTTAATGACACTTTTTCTAGGGGTGTGGATTACATTTATAGAGAATAGAGAGAGGTCGAGTTGTGTGGGACTCCATGACTTTAGATAACTATCATGACCTAATCAGGAGTATCTAATTCGAATGTTTCCATTGATCGGCCTGAATCCATCCTTATCCTCTTGAGTTGTGATCGCTAACGAGTCTAATGGACATCTGTCACTTCCTTATGTATAGTCAGATACTTCGCCCATAAATATCTCCCCAAATATAAGTTTGTTTCAGATAATATTTATATCTTTGGAAAAGTTTCGACGAGATCTATTAAAAGAGATCCATGAAGGATACTTTTGAAGTTGGAAATTTTGATGTGCAATTTCCAACGTGTTTTTCGATGGTAAAATTTTTCAGTGTGAAATTTCACAGTATGAAGTTTCAAATTTTGCTATGATAAATTTCAATGAGAATTCGCCATGAGAACTTTACAATATGAAATTTTTCTATGTAATTTTACATTGAGAAATTTTAGGAGTTGTTGGAGCATCGTCAAATCCACCTCTCATCAGTTACTCGCCATAGTCACTAGGGTATCGCCTGAGTGTTGTATGAGTGTCACCAGAGGGCATCTGAGTGTTGTAGGAGTTCATTGATGTATCCTCAAAGCATCGATGGAGGGTTGTGTCAAACATGCCATGCTGAAAGTTTGTTATATAGTCACCGAAAACATAGATTGGGTTAAGGTAGAGAGAGAGAGAGAGAGAAAATTAATAATAATGGGTTAGTTATGGTAATGAATATTTTGGGCTACTCTAAAAAAGTAGGGGATATAACTAAACATGTTTTATTCTTGGATATTCTGTTCCAAATATTTGACTCTTGGGGGATGAGTGATTGCCTATATAAAATATTCCTTGGGGATGCATTTTTTATTTATAAATAAACAAAGTTGAGCACATATGCATTAGTATAAGAGTTTAGAGTTTATGTTAAAAAAAATAAACCATCGAAATATAGACACATGGGAAATAGACAGATGCTCACAAGGATGTGTTTGATGCACTTTTTTGGATGGGGGCTTACCTATATGTCATTGTCACTTTATAAATTAAAAAATATATATAGGAGTGCATTTGCCAGATTTATATGTAATAAGAGTTTTAATTTATCAGATTTAAAATGTAGTATTATATTTGTTTTCAATTATTTTGTATCCAGAAGCCCTTTTTTTAGAAATTTTAGGGAATTTTTTCATAAAAACAATTTTATAAGTTTGTCATATTTTCATATAGGTGGTGCACTTAACTAAACTTAGTATAATATAATGTTTTTAATTCACCATTTAAGCATTACCGTGTTAGACCATCTGCATGACATGGAGCATAAAATTATTATAATATTTTGCTCCACCACTTGCTTATTTTGGTTTAACAGAGCATGGAGAAAAAAAATGATGTTTTCTCCCCAAAACAACAAATTCAGGAAAAAAAATGTTCCTCAATATGTTGATTCTCGACGAGCATACCCTATAAAAGTGCAATAGTAGGTGAGTTGCGGGGAGATAAAGCATGACATTTTGAATGTTGTGACAAATTAGATGTCTATTTCTTTAAAATATTTTAATTGGTTTCACTTTTTGGTTAACCTAAATTAAATTCAAAAAGGTGAAATAAAGTCATAATATTAAACAAAAACATAGCAAATGCATTAAAATCATAATATTAATTACAATTGTGGGGTTCATCACACAAGCAGGTGCTCGGCACGAGCGCTTAGGCCCCTTGTGCCCTGAATTAAGGAAGAGTCCAAGTCAAGGAAGATTCCTCAAGTCCATCAGTTGTAACAACTGAATATAATAAAGGAAGGTTCGAATTCTCATGGATATCTATTAACGGAGCTTAGGAATTTCCTAAGATTTTCTATAAATCTAAACTTGCTCCCCTTTAAGGGGGGAATGTCATATAGTAACACCGAGAAGCACTATAATTTTTTCAATTATCTAAAATAATAAAGAGCAAACCCTAAACCCTGTGGACGTAAGCACATTATCGAACCGTATATATCTTGTGATGTGTGTGTGATTTCATTACTTATTGTTACATTCACTCCTATTTGACTTTTGTGCATTGGTTACTATCACATGTAGGAAACCACCACCTACAATTTGAGCTCTCTATGGGAACGATCTCAGTTCTTTACCACCAGACAATCTTCTGAGATGTATCACTTCCCTAACCAAATCACCAATATCTTAATGACTAAGAGGGTCATTAGCAATATGGTCTAGGAGACTAGAAGGTTTGCCCCTTAAATTATGATAGCCACGACGACAATGAGCGTCTTCAGCTATCTCCTCTATCCCAGAGGATCATATCTAAGATTTATAATTATTACCAATCCTGTGATGTGAATTATTGTCATCAAAAGGATAAAATGATGAATAGTTATGATCTTGAGCAATCTAACCAGGTCTTAAGTCTTATTGTCAATTATGAGAAACACCTCCGAGATGAATGGGCTGCCAACAGGAGTTTAATGCTGCGCTCCAATGGACCTTAGAGAATTTTAAAAGAGAAGCTTAGATGGATAAGTTCAAGCGTGGAAATAGGTCGAGGGATCCTATCCCTCAAGCGATCAGGGATTGCCGGTGAGGAAGGAGTACTCAACAACACAATTAATCCCCCCTTATGAGAGGTCTTTTAGAAGATACCATGCTCTGACGAGCGGCGAGGAGACGTAGAGCTCTGCGATTTTATCAGAAGAGAGGTAGAGAGATATATAACCCATCAATGGGCTTGCATGACCAAGAACTTGTAAGAATATCTCTCGTCAATCAGATGATGTCATCCTTTAGCTGGGATATAGAGGAGTTTGATCCTCCTAAAATATTTACTCCCCCATTATTCAAGATCTATGACGAGAAAAATGACTCTACTGATCACGTCAGGTGATGACATTATAGAACAACAACGAAGGTTTGATGTGTCGAATATTACCCTCCAGTCTTAGAGACACTGCCCAAAAATGGTTTGAGAAGCTTCCACACTGATTGATTTCCTCCTTCAAGCAATTCTCTAAGGCCTTCACTGTCAAATTCGTTACTAGCAGAACCCAACCTAAATGGATGGATACGCTTCTGATGATGAGGAAAAAAACTCATGAAACACTTCGCAAGTACGTGAGAAGGTACTGGCAAGTGTGTAACGAGGTGGAGGATAGCACTGAGAAAATTGCAGTGGCATCCTTTAAAATTGGTCTAACGAGAAGCTTCATGCTTTACAAGTCCCTCACTAAGTGAGAGGCCATTATAATTTATGCACTTATGGAGAGGATTAAGAAATATGCCAAGGTTGAAAATATAGTGATCAAATTTGGTCCGGAAAGAGATTGCCATAAATAGTTCAAGAATAGGGACAAAGAGGGTGTGAACAAGGAAGGAGGGAGAAAACATAATTGGAAGAAAAAGGCCTTCGAGAAGAAGGATCTTGAGAAAGTTTTTAAAGCCATCAACACGATTTTCTCCATACCGATATACATATCTTTTATAAGATCAGAGGTCGACATTACTTCAAGTGGATCGAGAGCATGATCATCGACGACAACAAAAGAAACATGATACTGCAATGTTCGTATAAAAAAAATCACGGCCACAAAATAAAAAATTATATGGAACTCAAATCCCACCTAGAGGAACTGTTCTGAGATAGACACCTTAATGATTTTATTGAGAAGAAGGAAGGTCGAACTTAGCCTATGTGTAACCAAAGCCTGGACATCGTATTGGACAATGAAACAATGCACAAGTATGAAGTAGTTTATAGGGACCTAAAACCATTAAGCATCCTGAATCGAGATAAAGTTTTGGTTTAGGATTTAGGTCACAAATTCACAGTGATTTATGGAGCCTTAAATGCAAATAAAATCAAAGGGAATGCCTTAGAGATGGAAATGCAGAACCTCGCGACAGTAATAGAAGCAGTAATGTGGCATAAATTTAAAAGAATTTAAGTAATTATAATAATTAGTTAATTCGAATTCTTGGGATTTAATTTATTTCTCAAAAAATTTAAATGACTATTTTTAAACGAAAACTCAGTTTTTATTAAAAAATGTATTGAAAAATAAATTTTTATAAGAAACTTTTAAAATATTGAAATTCGGGTTTTTTTTAGAAAACAAAATAATTTAAAATGTTTAGGGACTTGTAAATTATTATGTGGAAACTAAGTAATGTAATTAGTGGGGATGACAAGGTTAGTAAGGGAATTGAAGTATATACTAAACGAGGAAGCTAGGGTTAAGAAAAAAAAAGAGTAAAATCTTAATAATTAGGGAATTTATATAAAAAACTAAGGGAAACCCTAACCCTACGACCTCCCACAATCCAACTCCCAACACACAAATTATTTATTTTCTATTCTAAATAAAAACATTAAAACTTTGTAAAAACAACCCAACTATTGTTTCAATGGGACTCTTTTCTAACCAAATTGAGGATTTTAAGGAGCAATTACAAGGTACTTTCAAAGGAATTTATTCTCGATTTCTTTTGGGATTTAGTGTACATCACTCAGGTAAGATAATTCTACTATCTCCTCTTATGATGTAAATAATGATTTCTACCAAAATAAGGTTTTCTAAATTATTAAAATTTTGTAAAGATAATTAGGTTTATTTCATGAAATAAAAATTTGTGATTTTTATAAATAAATGAATTAACCTAATTCTTGAGATTGTATATTTATATTAAATTAGGTTAAATTTTGAATTGGGCTAGAGAATTGTATGCCCATTCTTGAGATTTTTACTTATATGGAATCATGTGGTAAATTACTTCTTTACATGTATTTAGGAATCTCCCTGCACATATTATTATAAAAATTGGATATGAAATGTATATGTTGAAATTTTACAATTTAACATGGGAAATTGGGATTTATAAGTAAGTATTGATATTAATAACTATGATAGACCATATATGTGGGGGTATGAGGGCATATAATTTCATTATAAGAAGAAAATGGAAATTTGAATTCTGGGCTTAGGACAAGGGGTGTACAGATTTAATTCTTGAGAACTTCGATTTTTTTGCACCATGCGAATGGACATAGTTTTTACTGTGCACATGGTGGCATACGAACAAACATGGTTTTTATCGTGTGAACGACGGATTTTGAATGGCTGCATTTTATACCCGCGCAAACGGCCTTAATGGGGTTTTGTAATTTAGTTTAACTTTGAGAATTCATATGATAGTTTTGAAAGAAACCCTTTACTAAATAAATTCTACTTATACGTAAATGTTGGGGTTTTAAAACCTAATAATTGAAAATAGTAATACTCTAAATGTTTTAAACTTACACAAAATATTGAGTTGAACTTTGTGGGCAATATATGCGTTAGTGACCTTATGCGTAAGGGGGACGTATACTGATTAACATACTAAAGACACCATTTGGATACTGTTAGAAATTAATAAAAAAATGTTGCATGGCTCGACTCAGAGACACGAGTTTAGTATAGTCAATATAAAGAAGGAGAAGGATGTATCGGCACATGTATAAATCTTTTATTTAAATGGATAGAAATTAATATAATAGTTATAGAGCTTATTATTTATACTCATGACTGATAGTTTACTACTTAAGATCGTAGATATTATCTTATTAGGGTGGGACTAACCCATCATATTGTTACAAGTGCTCCCGTGTACCCGACCTAGTTTCTTATTCTAGCACATCGTCTTTTGATCCATTCAACATTGAGCTTTGAGGATGTAGGGATTGTACCTACTTTTAGATTTACTTTATTTATTTTGAGATAAGCTAGGTTCACTCATTTCTTCGAATTTGTACTCAGTTGTAAAAGATAAATTGGTGTTGAGAGAATTAGTATGTATCAATTTTTACTTGGCGATGGAATTTACTCTTATTCATTATATATCAATATTTGAGGATTTCTCATGTTGATCTATACTTTGGTTTATTATTGATTTGTGTTTGTTATTACATGCTAAGGATGGTATTTAACTTATTTTGGCAACCTATAACTTTTTTATCAATATACTTGATTAACCTAATTATTCAAAATTATGGGGTGTCAGAGATGTAGGTTCCATAGGTCAATTCTAGTTTTTCGCATAGATTTTTTTGATACGTTCATCCCCTTTGTATTATCATCTTAGGGTAATATAGTGCCAGTTATCATGACAAACGACCAAACTAGACTTAAGTGTATCGGGGGGGGGGGTCTTTATTTGAATTTCATTCGTGAGACATCCCACATGTGGTGCTTAGTTCAATCGAGAGTTAGGCAATATTAGGCATAATAATCTTAGCACGTATCTAGTAATACATTGGATGAAGGGTATTCAAAGATTATAAAGATTTTTAATGACAAGTATTTCCACAACCCAACCGCTCACAACAAGTGTAGAGTGGTGTTAAAGGAATTAACTGCCAACATTAATAAATTACCGCACATATTTAATCAATATGGAATTATGATTTATTAAGGTTTACTACAAACAAGACCCTACACGGGCTGAGATATTATTATGCGTAAATTAATATATTGCGTATACTCCACATTTGATAATATATATACTAGACAATGCTCAAGTAATGATTTAATTAATTATTTGATATGCCACCACATATGTTGTGACAAATGGCACCATAAATATTGGGCACTTGGTTCCAAAGAGAACAAAACATGCGTCAAGCCCACTTGGGGCACTTTTGCTATAAAAGGGGGTCTCCCCCTCATTTGATGGATGATGGTCTTGGGGCCAAAGTAAGGAGAGGAAATATAGATCTCCTCCCCGATGCACCTTTGGAGCTCCGTCATGGGTTTGATAGTGATGAGCGAATTTTTATAGTTTCATTATACAGTATATGAGCGTTTGAGAGGCGAATAGCCAGATTTGGCACCCCCACGCACCAAAACTATCAAGAATGGCCATTCGAGAGGCGGCTCGCCAGATTAGGGACCCCGCACACACCAAAACCACTAAAATCGAGCTCTCTTCGGCGTATCGTACAGAACTACGCAGACTTTGATTCCGCAAAGACGGATATGTAGGCATAACCACGTTGCTCAAGTCTAAAACACGGTCGATGCGGTGCCTCCTCAAATTTGCACTCCTATCTTACAGCAAGAGATAGAGTTTATTCTACTCGAGCATGAGTACTCATGCTATGTTAGAGTATGGGAAATAGTGTACAAGTTAGCATTGATTTATTCGAAGGAAGTGAATACGGAGAGGAAAATAATTGAGTGTTTCATGGAGGTTTCTGCCTACCCTAAAGGATAGTTTTTAATGGTGAACCCGATATACACTACCAACACAAAAATGGTGGTTGTAGTGCCTACGCTTTGTAGAGAGCTTACTAAATATCAGAAGAAGTTTGAGAAAAGGGAACAGTCAAGTGGGCCTAAGATTAAGGGAGGATCTGACAGCGATTGAAAAGGAGGTTAGTGCGAATAAGGCCAAGTAATATGGAAGAGATTTTATTCTAATCAGCGAAAGCCCTAACAGAATGGGTATGATTAACAACAATAGGGGAGGCAGGGTAATATCTCCAAGGGATAGGCATCACTAGTCTATTTCAAACATAAGGATTTTAGTCATATGATGAAGGACTGTCCAAATGAGAAAAAGCCAAGCCAACAATTTAGTATGACAGGGGCTATCAGGTGGGATCTAGGGATAATTAGACACCTATCTAGGCCATCAATGGTATGATCTTTGTTCATGGTACTTTATCCAAAGTTTTATTCGATACGAGTGCCACACTCTTTTGTTGCACGATATTTAATGAGTTTATCGTGGATGGTTCGGGTTTCTTGTACTAGGAGATTATCTATAGCTACTCCATTAGGCGTATCCATAATCATTACCGAGTCTTGTCATGGGGTAGGCATTGAGATTGATAGGCTATGATTTGTAGCGAATTTATTAGTTTTTAGATACCCGCACATATGATGTGATTTTGGGTATGGATTGATTGTGTACATGCCCGGATTAAATTGACTGTGTAGGTAGAACGATTGAATTTTCTATACGGAGACAGGAGATGTGTTTGGCGTCTATGCCTAGACATGAGGGTGGGGCTATTATCCACTTGTATTTTGTTGATGACGAGACTCGGGGGAGACCATAGTGTCCCTAGATATGATTTTTATAGTTCAGGATTTCATTTACGTGTCTAGTAGGATTCCAGGCTTGCCACCGAGTAAGGATATTTATTGTGTCATAAATTTGGCACTGGGAATTAAGCCAATAGCTAGATTATTGTATCGTATGGATCTTATGGAGATGAAGGAGCTCATAGACCAAATTAAACAGTTGTTAAAGCAGGCGTTTATACATCATAGCATTTCCCCTTTGGGTGCGGGGTGCACTAATGTTGTTTGTGAGGAAGAAACATAGGCTATTGAGGCTGTGCATAGACTACCATGGATTAAATAAGGTGACTATAAAGATTAAGTATCCATTGCCAAGAATTGATGATCTTTTTTATCTGTTGGAAGGAGCTTCTTTATTTTTGAAAATTGATTTACGATCCAATTATAACCAGTGGAGGGGAGATATGAGGATGTGTCCAAGACAGCATTTTTGACTCGTTATGGGTCTTATGAGTTTCGACTGATGCCGTTTGGGTTGACAAATTCCACCGCTATATTCATAGAATTAATGAATCGGGCATTCCATCCATAATCATCATCTTTATTAATGATATTTTAATCTATTCAGGGACTGAGAAGGAGCATGACCAACATTTGTGGATTGCATTGCAGACATTATGGGAGCATAAATTATATGCTAAGTTCTACAAATGTAAATGTTGATGTCTAAAAATGGACTTAATCCAAATTTATAATCACGGTAAAAATATAGTATGTTAATGAAATCACACACACAGGAGAGAGGTCTTTAGAGTGGTTCTGCTGTAAGCCCACATACACTATTGGTAATATTTTGTATGGTTTACAATAGCTCATATGGTATGCATATGAGTAATTTGAGTTCTCTCATGAGCTGAGGGAGTATATTTGTATTTATAATGGTGTAAAACCCTAGAAATGGAATGACTTTATATTTTCAGGCATTTACATCTGTGTAAAATCAATGAAACTCTGGAATTCAACGCTGGTTGGCATCCCATTCGAGTAACTTTTGATATTCCTGATGGTTGGCATTCTGGAGTTGGTCGGTCTTCCTATTGACTAAGTATCTCTGATGCCGATCAAGGTGGTTAGTCGGCCACATAGGCGGACAAGTGTACATTTATCATTGGTCCACGTAGGAGAATAATTTTTACATGCAACAAAAGCCCCCAATGCTCTATGTTTGATGCTTGATTGAAAGTATAGAGTATTTGGCCCAAGAAATTGCTCGGTGTACTATTTTGAGTGTTTAGTCAGCTGCCAACCTCTCATGCTTGTAAAAATTTTTGCTAGTATTTTTGTAAATAATTCAAACTTTTTAAACCTCTAAAGGGCATAATGATATTTTAAAGTTTTGGGAAGCGTTCAGCTGGTGGTAGTTCAATCGTTCGTTCAGTTAATTATTTTGTTTCTATTTATCGAGGTAACCTATAAATAGGTAAAAAATTCCCCTCCTTTCTTTTTACCTCAAACCTTCTACACTTAAAATTTTTCCTTTGTCTTCAAGATTTCTTTATACAAACGTCTGCTGCTATTGTTTTTTCTTCAGTTCTTGCAATCACCTTATATCCATTGTAAGATTTCTTCCTTTTATTCTCTGTTTTATCATCTTTTTCTCAATTTCCACCATGGTTCATATTGTAGATGAGGGTTCATTAAATGACTTCAGAGAATAATGAAAAATTCCATCTTAGGTATATTTAGAGATAACCTTGGGTCCCATAGATGTATATTCTCTTCCTGAGGGAGAGTCATTGGATCCCCACCTTATTCAACGCTCATCACTTTTCCACTAAACCTTCTTTTCCTTCAATGTTATCAATACTTTGATGTGGTTCCAGGTAGGGTGGCACAAAACACTTGAAGGGTTGTAAATGGTGTCCATATGTTAAAAAATATTTACGAAACCCATATTGGGATTCAGGAGTTGATGTTTTTTATAAATGGGATACTTTTGGAGAGAACACATATTATTTGAAGACTAGACAAGCCAATAGGGCTATAGTAGTGAATTTATCGGATTCTAGTAAGGATTATTAGGATTATGGGGTAGTTGGTAAGACTCTTCCAAAGGGAGTGTCTTATACTGGGGCCAGATATCCTCAGATATGGCGTGGCATAGGTTGCAATTCTATTCTTTATTTTTCTAATTGTGCTAGGTGTTTCTGAATTTCGCCAACTAACTTTGATGTTCCTTTTTTATGTAGAGTAAAGTAAGAAGAGGTGCCCCAAAGAATGGGAAATTAATATTGATGAGCTCAAGTTTATATGGGGACTTATCCAGAGGATTGGAGAGGTATATCCCCGAGCTGCTTATTTACTATTAGAATACAAGAGTTTTATCACATATTTTGTTGCTCGACCAATAATTGTGCTACCCCAAGTTGCTACCAATTTAGAAGAGGATCATGTACCTTCATCTTGAACTACGGAATCTATTAGTGCTGAATTCACCCAGGGAGGAACTTCCTCCTCATTTGAATATTTTAACGTTTTCAAAATTCCACTTTCTCCTTCAACATAAATGGTGAAAAGAAATATGCCTAGTTTGATGAGTTAGTCATTGTCCCCTCCCCCTAGAATGATGACACTATCAATAAGCCAGTTGAGAAGAAATCCCAGGCCAGTGATAAGAGGCTTCAAATCCTTGGTGCCGATGAGATTCAAACTACTGAGTCTAAATTTAAGAGATTAAAAAGTGGTTTACCTGATCCTCAGAAATAGGCCCAGAAAAATCAAGTCGATCAGCAAGCGTTGGATGTAAAGAAGACGTGTTGGTTAGAAAAATCCAACTTCTGTTGTTATCAACCCTGGATTGGCTAGGGGTTTAATCAAATCTAGAACTCTTCCTACTAATAGAGCTACATCAGTCCTCATACCTAGATCCACGCTGACTAAAGGGCTTACCATAATTTAGCACTGGTAATTGTCTTTTCCTTTTCTTTTTCTTCATGTTGATGAAATTTTTTCGACTTCTGGTGTTTGCTCTTTTTTACCATTTTTGGATGACTTCAACCAAACGATGGAGAAAGATAACCAGCTGAAATTTTCTCCGAGTGAAGTGGAAGAGTATTTTGTGGGACTAAAATAATCTTTCGTTGCATCTTGAGAAGCTATAGAATCAAAGAAAAAGTTTTAGGAGGAGGAGTTGAAGAAGACTAAGGATAGGGCGACTGCAGCAAAAGATAAATTAAAGGCTGCTGATGAGAAGGCCCAAATTGTCGAGAAAAAATTGGGTGAAGTTGAAGGTAGAGTCAAGGTTGCCAAAGACAAACTTATAGAAGCCACAACTCGACCCAAACTGTTGAAGATAAAATGGTTGGCTTGACTTCTGAGGTTGCCTATTTGAAGGATAAGGGTAAGAAAGATAAAAAGGGTTATTTCGATAAGGCTTAGGAGAAAGAAATTTTTTAGGATTCTACCTATATTGAGTATTCCAAGAAACTATCCTTCGAGGAAGGCTGGTCGAAGGCTCTGAAGGTGGTCGGCACAAAGGCAAACTCTGAGATTTTCCTAAGGCTTGACTTAGACACTCCTCATAACTTGGATAAGGAGTCTGATGACGAAGAAGGGTTGAGAGAGTCTTTAATGATGCCTATTGAGTCTTCAATAGTGCTAGAAACAAGTGCCGACATGCCTATTGCCAGCCAAGACCAGGATAAGGATAAGGAGAAGGTTTAGCTCTTTCTTAACTAGTTTCCTTTTTTTTCTTCTCTCATATGCATTTTCTATTTCTTCTCTTCTCTTTCTTGCTAATATATCCACCTTTATATTTTAAGATTAATAAATGAAAGAACATATTTTTCTCAATAGTTGATGCCTTTAAATGAGTTTAATTTCTTGTTGGCTTGATCTTTTCTGCATTGCCTATTTCTATGGATTTGCCCTATAAACTCATATACTTTTAACTTTCCAGTTTGATGCTAGAAAGAGGTCTATAATTTCTGCTTAATCCAACCTACTCAAGCGACATAAAAACCTTTTTGAATCTAATCATGTCTCCATGTCTGAGGAAGACTTAATAGGGTTACTCGGCCCAGATGTCTCCGACCAAGTTAAGGAGTCATATATCCATCTTCATTGCCTTTTAGATAGGGTTGTAGCTAATAATTTTGCTTACTATAAGATGATTGAGTAGCTACAACATGATCACAAACTGACATTGGCTTTGCTTCACTCTAGTTATGAGGCTAAGTATACGGCCTTAAGTGAAGCAAATATTTTTGATAAAAAACTACAAGTCACCACTTCTTCTATAAATAAGAAAGAATTATCTCTAAAATAAGATTTAAAAAATGCTCGATCTATTGTTGCTATACTGAAGAGAGAAAATAATGCCTTGAGGAATGAACTTGACAGTCTGAAGAGAGAAACCACTACTGGTCCAGATGAGGGTGTTTTATTTTTAGAGGATGAAAATTCCATATTCTTAAAAGAGCTAGAGGCATTGCAAAAAAAAAAGAAAACCAAATTTGTCTTTGGCCAATAATCAAAGCAAAATATAGTTGCTTGGTCTGTGTTGATGAGGAGAGGACCAGGAGAACTTTGGTCAAGAAAGATGCTCAATTAAAAGAAAAGGACAAGGCCATCAAAGCTTCAAGATAACATGTACCGGCTTACTTTCCATTTCTACAAGGAACCCATAGTTGTTTGGATGGATGGATATGATGAAGCTCTAACTTATCTGGATGTGTATATGGAGCAGGCCAGAAATGAAGGTTATAAATGGGGTTGGTTGAACCTGCTCACCTTATTAAAGGTTCCCAAAAGTGATGACAATGGAACTTGAATACTCCAGGGATAATGGACTATCCCGATCCTCCTTTATTAGTTGATATCAGTTAAATTCCTCCAAATGCTAGTCCTCATAATTTTATTAGAAAGTATGTTAGGGATTTTGTCCTTAAAGAAGAAGTGGAGTATGTTCATCCTCGGCACCTTCTTGATCAGCCAAGTGGCGGTAGGCGTTCTAAGAGGAATCCTTTTTATTCTATCAATCATCCGAGCACCCTTGACGATCCTCTTTTGGCATGAGCAAGGTTGATGGAAAGTGCCCAATATAATAGTTGTATACTTCTTTTTCTATTGTAATGCATCTTATTCAATGAAATGAAGTTATTTTTCTTTGAGTTCCCTTTATTTAATCTTGTTGTTAATATTAATCTTTTTGTCGACTATATAACATGTATAATATGATTAGTTAATCAACTTATAGACTAAATAACCTACTTAAATTCTTAATATCTGATTCGTGTTTGAATTATTTATGGTCTTAGATTCGACTAATGCACTTAAATAGAACAATACATTTCTTTATTTCAATAAGTTGTAGCATTAGTTATTAGTGGCTATCTAGTGTATTAGGAATGTATAATTATTCATGTGTTTTCACCTTGTCAGGTAAAATTTTTAGTTAGAAATTTTACCTCTGGGGAGATTATTATACCAGATTTAGCGGATTTATTGTGTTTATGTGCTGAAATCTCCTCCTGAAAGGTCTGTTCGACACAGACAAAGCCCCTTATACTGGCCCTAGATCGTGTTGACCCTTCTCTATATTCACGATAACGATCCTGCTCCCTATGATGACCTCTAGTTACTCAGGGACCTAGATGATCAAAATCAGACTCCCTCCTTAGCCTCTCCAAAGCACTTGGTCTTTTTTTAGGAAACGATCTACCAACATAGTAATATGTTGATCGGAAAGAAGAAGTTGCGCTATGATAGTATGACCTATCATGAGAACCTTTCATTCTGGCTGGTAGAGGTGGCATGTTTCTTCTAGAATTAAAGGACTTGTCTTGCATTGTGCGAGCCAACTGCTTGACTGATTCTTGCATATCCTCCCGTCCTTTAGCCAAATTGAACATGACTCATTGGAGATCTGTCTAACCAGGGGGAGTGAATATTTATTGATTATTACCTACAGTTTCCAATCTGCTTTTAGGGGCATTAGTCATTCTTTAAACCAAAGAATGAAATCTGAGGTAGAGAACGATGACTAACAGTCATTCCCACAAATGTGCCAATATGTCGATGTCTAAAAATGGACTTAATCCAAATTTATAATCATAGATAAAAATATAGTATGTTAATCAAATCACACACACAAGAGAGGAGGTTTTTAGAGTGGTTTAGCTGTAAAATAGCCTACATCCACTGTTGGTATTATTTCGTAAGGTTTATAATAGCTCAGTATGGTGTGCATATGAGTGATTCGAGTTCTCTCCTGAGTTGAGGTAGTATTTTTGTATTTATAATGGTGTAAAACCAAATAGATGATATGCCATTATATTATCAGCATTTACATTTATGTACAATTAATGAAACTCTTGGAATTCAACGATAATTGGCATCCCATCTAAGCAATTTTTGATATTCCTGATGGTATCCATTCCGGAGTTGGTCGGACTGTCAGTCGATTAAGTATCTCTGATGTCAATCAAGGGGATTGATCGGTCACGTAGGACAAGTGTACATTCATCATTGGTCCATGTTATAGAATTATTTTTATATAAAATAGTAAATTTTCCAAATGGCAAGCAAAGATTTTGGTCCATATTGTGTCAGACAAAAGAATTTCAATGGACCCAAGGAAGGTGTCAGCCGTATTGAATTGGGGATTCCTCATTATGCCTGCTGGGAATCGTATCTTTTTAGGTTTGGCTGATTATTATAAAAATTCATCCAAGGATTCTCAAAGATCGTGGGGTCAATGATCGAGTAGGACAAAAAGAGTGTGGTGTTTAGTTGGAGTGAAAAGTGTCATCATGCATTCAACACTCTCAAGGAGAAGTTGACTTCTGCACTAGTTCTTGCCTTACTAAGAGTGGAGTTGAGTTTTCGATCTATACGGATGCTTCACTACAGTTATTAGGTGGCATATTAATGCAGGAAGATAAGCCAATTTCTTACGCATCTCAAAAATTAAAATCGCGCAAGGTTCATTATTCGACTCACAACTAGAAGGTGGTGACCATCATATTTATACTACATGCGTGGATAAATTATTTATGGGATGAGAAGTTTAGTCTCTTCAGTAATCATGAGCGTCTACAGTAACTGTTTACATTGAGAAATATCAATATAAGGCAACGATGATGGTTTAATATCATCAAGTATTATTAGTTCACAATCCAGTACCACCAAGGTAAGGCTAGCGTGGTGGTATACGTGTTGAATCAAAGACCCATTATTAGTCTCTCAACAGTTTAGGCCATTGAGTGGGGCGCAGTAGAGATGATTGGTGAGTTCACCAGAGAATTCATGACTATGCTCACAGTAAGTCCAGAAATCGTGGTATGAGTATTTCGAGAATAGTCACAGGATGAGATGTGTAAGGGGAAGGCGAAAGAGATTCTTGCTACCAGCGTACATTTCTTTTCTATGCGATCCGATGTCATGTTACGTTATAAGGATAGGTTGGTGATATGATTGAATGGGGAATTAATAAGGGATGTTATGGAGGAGACACATGGTTTGCATTTTGCGGTGCACCCAGGAGGGGATAAAATATACCAAAATAAAAAGCACCAGTATTGGTGAGCCGGTATGAAGAGTGTGTGGCCGAGTTCGTATCGAGATGCACTACTTATTAGATAGTAAAGTTCGAATATCAAAGGCCTTCTGGTATACTTCAGTATTTACCCATCCCTAAGTGGAAGTGGGATAGCATCTCAATGGACTTCATCACAAGGCTACTCTTGACGCCTCAACAACTTGAATCTATATGGGTGATAGTTTCCCATCTTACCAAGGTGTCACATTTTTTGGTAGTTCGTACCGATTATTCGACCGAGCATCGTGCACATTTATATGTGGTCGATATTACTCACTTACATGGGGTTGCATTTATGATTATTTCATATCAGGTCCCTATATTTATGGGAAACTTTTGGTAGAGTTTCTAACGGGCCATTGGGACTAAATTGGATCTTAGCATGACATACCATCCACAGACTGGCCAGACCGAGAGGGTCAATCAGACGTTAGACGGTATGTTGAGGTTGTGTATAATTAACTTCAAAGGTAGTTAGGAGGCTCATTTGTCGCTAATGGAGTTTGCGTATAACAATAGTTATCCGAAGTCCATTTTTATGGCCCCTTATGAGACACTTTATGGGAGATCGTGCCAATCAATGGTATGTTGGTTGGACCCAGATGAGGGTAGATATTTCGTACTGGAGTATGTCGAAGAAACTATTCAAAAGATCAAATTGATAAAAGAGAAAATCAAAATCACTCTGGATAAACAAAAGTGATATGTCGATAAAATTGGAAGCCGATGGAGTTTTATTCGGAAAGGAAGGGAAGTTAGACCCTCTTTATATTAGGTCGTTCATGGTTAGAGACAAGGTAGGGAAGGTTTCATACCATCTAGCATTTTTGGACCACCTCGACCGAGTGCATAATTTGTTTCATGTCTTTGCAATCCTTCCATTTTTGCACCTTAAGACTGCATATCAGCATATTAATTTGGGTGAGATTGAGTTAAACTCAGAAGCATCATACAGTGAGAAGTCGGTGAGTATTTTGGATCGGTGAATCCAAAAGTCGTGCTCTAAGGAGATACCACTAGCACAAATGCAGTGGAATATCATGACAAGGAGGAATTCACTTGGGAGCATGAGGACTTAATGAGGCAACGTTGTCCCCATCTGTTTTGACTCAATTGTATGAGTTATTAATATATTTTGACTTATTTTAATACGGGGAGATTATTTTGACTCATTATAATATGGTGAGGTTATTTTGACTCATTCTAACATGAGGAGATTATTCTAACTCATTTTTATATGAGGAGATAATTTGATTTATTTTATATGAGGAGAAAGTTAACTCATTTTATATAAGGAGATAGTTTGACCATTTTATGTGAGGAGCTGATTTTGACTCATTTTATATGAGGAAATGATTTTGACACATTTTATATGAGGAGATCGGTTGAATCATTTTATTTAAGGAGATAGTTGAAAAAAAAAATTTACTCAACAAAGTAAGAAATTTATTATGAATTCCGAGTATGAAATTCTTTTTCTTAGGGGGAGACTAAAAACCCCGTAAATTTAAAAGAATTTAATTAATTAAAATAATTATTTAATTCAGATTCTTGGGATTTAATTTAATTTTTGAAAATTTTAAATAATTGTTTCTAAATGAAAACTTATTTTTATAATTTTTTATGGAGAAATAAAGATTTATAACAAACTTTGAAAATAATGAAATTTGGATTTTATTTCAGAAAAGAAATTAATTTAAAATGTGTATGGACTTTCAAATTATTATGTGGAAACTAAGTAATACAATAGTGGAGAGGACAAGGTTAATGAGGTAATTGAAATATAAACTTAGAGAGGGAACTGGGGTTAAGGACAAAAGAGTAAAAGTTTAAGAAGTAGAGAATTTATATAAAAAAATCTAAGGCAAAACCTAACCCTACTACCTCCCACAATTCAACTCCCAACTCAAAACTATTTCTTTTCTATTATAGATAAAACCTTACAACTTTGGAAGAACAATTAAACTATTATTTGAAATGGACTCTTTTTTGCATCATTGGGGATCTTTTCTACACAACTTAGGAATTTTGAGGAGCAATTACAAGGTACTTTCAAAGGAATTTCTTCTAACTTTCTTTTGAAATTTAGTATTTATCATTTAAGGGAAGATAATTCTACTCTCTCCTATCATGATATAAAAAATGATTTCTACCTAAATAAGATTTCTAAATTATTAAAATTTTGTAGAGATAATTAGGTTTATTTCATGAATTTAGAATTTGTGATTTTTATAAATAAATGAATGAACCCAATTCTTGAAACTATATGTTTAATTTAAATTAGTTTAAATTGAATCGGGTTAGAGAATTGTATGTCCTTTCTTGAGATTCTTATTTATATGGAATCATGTGATAGACTACTTCTTTACATGTATTTAGGAATTTACCTTCACATATTATTGTAGAAATTGGATATGAAATGTATATGTTGAAATTTCACAATTTACGTGGGAACTTGGGATTTGTAAGTAAGGATTGATTTTAATAACTATGATAGACCATATTTAGGGTTATGGGGGAATAAAACTCGATTTTAAAAAGAAAATGGTGATTTGAATTTTGGGCTTGGGACAGGGGGTCTATACATCTATGATTTTAGATTGCTTTGGTTTTCGTGCATCGCGCGACGTGCGAACAAACATAATTTTTACTGTGCAAACGGTGGCGTGCGAACGGACATAGTTTTCACCGTGCAAATGGACCCAGTGGGGTTTTGTAATTTAGTTAAACTTTGAGAACCGATATGATAATTTTGGAAGTATCCATTTACTTACTAAATTCTACTTATACAGAAATGTTGGGGTTTTTAAACATTGTAATTGAAAATAGTAATACTCTAAATGTTTTAGACGTAAATGAAATATTAAGTTAGAGTTTGTGGATAATATATGCATTATGGACCTTATGCGTAAGGGGAAATTGTAATGATTAACGGATTAAAAACACCATTTGGATACTATTAGGCTATACCCTATGGGCCTGTTACGAATTAGTAAAAAATGTTGCTTGGCTCTACTCTGAGACATGGGTTTTGTATACTCGATATAGAAAATGAGAAGGATGTGTCAGTATATGTATGAATTCTAGATTTAATTGGATAACAGTTAATCTAATAACCATAGAGCTTATTATTTATACTCATGATTAATAGTTTTACTACTTGAGTGCATGGTTATTATCTTATTGTGGGGCCCAACCCATTGCGTTATTGCAGGTTCTCCCGTGTACCAGATTTAGTTTCTTACTCGATCACACTATCTCTCATTTGATTCACCATATATCTTTGAAGATGTATGGGTTGTAGCTAATTTCATATTTACTTCATTTATTTTGAGAGATGCGAGGTTTACTCATTTCTTTGTATTTGTATTCAAATGTAAAAGATTATTAGTGTTGAGAGAATTAGTATGTATCTGTTTTTACTTGGTGATGTAATTAACTCTTATTCCTTATATATCAGGATTTTAGGATTTGTCATGTCGATCTTTACTATGGTTTATCGTTGATCTCCATTTCTTATTACATGCTAAGGATGGTATCACTACAAAAAAAAGAAGCTTTTGAGACGGTGGCCTAATAGTCCCAAAAGATGGTTTATCCGTCTCAAATACTTTTTGGGATGCTATTTGGGACGGCTAGGAGGAGTCTTCTTGATAGGGGGTTATAAATACTTTTTGTGACGCCATATCCGTCTCAAAAGAGTTTTTTGAGACGGGAACAAACCCGTCTCAAAAGCTCACCATTTTATATGAGCCTTTTGAGACGCCAAGAGAGCTGTCCCAAAAGAGTGCTTTTGAGACGGGAATTAATCTGTCTCAAAAGGTTGCTATTTTAGAATATTTTTTTGAGACGGCAAAATAACCGTCTTTAATATATTTTTGGGGCAGTTTTAACCATCCCAAAATAAGTGAAAGGATCTTAAAATTTTTGCACCAATATATTGTGAACAATAAAATCTACCACTAAAGTTTAATATAGAATTGAATTATATTTGAGACAACGCAACACAACGAATAATCATAAAATGATTTTCAACCAGCACAATGAATCCTTTTCATTCAACAATAGTTAGAGTTCTTGCAAGCATCTTCAGATATTCATCAAAACAAAAATGATAATACTAAGTTCAAATATTCAACTTGACAACAAAATACATTATTTTTTTATACTCCAAAACATGAAATGTTTTTATCAAAGTAATCATGTAGTCTTAAAGCGCACGACCTCCCAAATCACTGATTATCATTGCATGTTCTACAAAAATTGTCACCTAAAAAAAATTAGTGTAAATTATGTCAAAATTAATATTCCCTCATCAATAATACAATGTGCAATGAATCAATGTAGTATATTCTCATCACAAACAATATCAATATCTAACTACTATTATTTTTAAAAAAATCGACAGAGTCTCCTTCATTTATTCATGAAAACCACAGGTAGAGAACCCGTTTTAAACACTAAAATTGATTCTACGAATATAAACCAACGAACAAAAACTTCTGACCACCATCACAACAAATTTTCACCACCACCATTGAAAATTTAACTTTAAAAGAGAATTTTCCACCTGAAAATCTCTCAATGCATATAAGTAATTATATGTATGAACTATATATTATTACCTAGTCAGTCTGAATTGTTGAGGTGATGGAAGCACGAAGTGAATGTAAGATCTAAACTCATAACTCTCACGCGACCATAGAAAACATAACACGAGGATCTACCCAAAAGTAGTTTTATCCAGTTCTGGAATAATAAGAGTGACGTTCAAATATCTTACAATAGCAACCATATCACATATCTACACAATAATGAAGTGAATGAGAGTAGCAAATGAACACACCTAGAACAATGAGGATAAAATCCAAAGTGAAAAAAAAAAAAGCAGAACTCATGAAAAGATATTGATAATAAAGTGGAAAATAAATCAACCATGATTGGTGGATCAATTTTTAAAAACCTCCTTGATAGAACTTTGTTTCATGAATTACTCTCAGTCTCAAACCTTCCATCCATTATGGATATTTAAGTTTGAAAGTGAGAATTCAAGAGGTTTCCTAAAATCAACCATATTTTCCTATTGGTATTTCAATGTTTTATTTTGTTAGTTTTCTCGTGCTTATTTTTAAAGTTTGAAATTCTTGTGAGATGATTAGTCTACGAATAGTCGTCTTTTAATCGATGTTTTGAATTTCAAACATTGAAAATCTCATATGAGATCCTACCTTAGGTCAATACATGAGCAAATGTGGAGTGTAGAATATGGGTGGCAATGGACAACTAATGTTGTTAATAATGTCGTTATGAAAAGACTGTTAAAGGATTATGGCGGAAAGACTGAGTAAAAGAATAACAAGTGATGAACTAACTTATATATATATATATATATATATATATTTATATATATGAAGTGAACAAAGAATAACAGATGTTGCTAATGACTTAATCATTTTAAGAAGTTGTTCAGACCTTAAATTTCCTACTTAATCCTTTGATGCGATGACTAGCAATCCCAAAGCACCAATAAAAATATACTTTATCATAAATAGGCTTTTCAGTCATGATAATAGTAACCCAACCTACGTATGGTAAGAACCCTGAAGCTCTGCCCATGATATGGTGCTGGTGAAGCCAGAGCTGACCATGAGCACATAAACCTATGTCATTGTCATAATTGTTATCCCCTTTAGTGAGGATATCAACTTCTCCGGTATCTTTTCATTCATGAACCTTAATTACACGATGAACAATTGGGACATTTGGGTATTGTCGGGATGGGAACTTTGAAATCTCGCCTAGTTTTATATATAGTTTTTTTAGGAACAGGACTTTTAGGTACGGACGAAAAAGGATTACATGACTATTAAGTTGGGAGAGTATAAATACCAAAAAGAGCAATATTGAAATTTAACTGCCATACCTCAATGATTCTTGGAGTGGCACAAGTCTTCTTTCGATTAGAATTGTTCCCATTAGCATGTAGAGATGAATATGGGGTTTTAACCTCTACCTAATCATCTTCATTATTGCCAATGTTAATTTCACTTGTGAATTTATCTTCTGACACTTCTCCATCAGACCCCTTCAAAGGGGCACAAATAGTTCCTTCAATATCAGTTGTGTGGAGTAACTCTTCCTCTCTAGAAGCAATGTGGTAATGAATAGTGTCGAGGTACTCATTGCTACTCTTCACTGAAGGTGCATAATATATCTCATATGTATGAGCTGTACTTCGAACATAGACCTGCCGGATCTCATGCTTTTGAGTAAAACTTACTGTAATTAAAGAAATTTTCAGTCAGTCAAAATAAGTATGTCACATTGAAGAAAACACAAAATCAAAGGTGTTGAAAATTTGCACAACAGGTCCAGTCAGAGTATGGTACGTTCGCACCCTATGGAAGAAATCAATTTTAATTTTGATGAACATTTAAATTACCTATTTGATGTAATATATGCAATAGAAATAATATGTAAAATACCATGTATGCCAGTATTCTAGACCAAATTAAAACTGTACTCTAAATTTCCAAAGAGATTACTGCACATTGAAAGATAGGACGGTGAACAATTACAATATATATATAGAAATAATACAACTGCGAGTGCCAACCATGTTGTAATTAAAAAATAATCCTCCCTTTTGTATAAATCGAGCAACTGTAAATGCCAAATCCTGAACTGGACTCTGATGAATTGGACCACCAAACTCCGTAAACCTAACAATTTAAAGATTTTAATCATTTTATCTTCCTTTTAACTGAAAATGAAAAGTAGAGTTAAAAAAAATCAAAAATTCTCATACCATCAAATCCAGGATTCAGTCCAAATTTGTGTAGTGGCAGTTCAAAGAAATTAAAAAGGAGCATCACTAGAGGTTTTGAGGATCCACTCTCAATCATAGGCTTAGGCATCCTCTTAGCACATAAGGTGCTAATAATAATGTGCTTTAAGATAAGGAACAACCAATTAGGACAGACCATGATTGAATTTGTATATAGGCATACCACATATATCTCTATGAATAGAAGTACGTCCATATCAAAAGAACTGCTAGACCATTTCAGAGAGGAGTAATATATTCCCAAATTCGATAACTTATCAGCAGTCATGTTGTCCTCTCTGTAGATATGGGTGCAAAAGAAATGCATGTGGGCCAATATATCTTTGCAGTTATTCCATCCAACTTGAAGCAGCCATTGAGGGTGGTAAAAATTGCTCAAAATGCAATAAACAACATAATAAGAATTAGACGCAATCCAAAGATTAAGCCAACCATGAGACCAGGACAATTCAATGCCAGTTAGAACTGCTTCCATTTCAGCCTAAAGCCAATTTAATGCCAGTTAGAACTGCTTCCATTTCAGCCTAAAAGGCAATTTGATTCCAATAAATTTGTAGTAGGGACCAAGAACCTACCCCTTATGATTTCTAAAAGGGCCTCCAATAGCTACTAGACCTGGGCAGCCTTGTTTAATAGTATGTGACATCTAGTTAAGGAATGACAGTAACATGTACCGTTTAAACACCCTTCAGTATAAATATTTCTTCGATTATCAGTTGGATAGAGTAACATGCATCAACATTTTCATTATTTATATTTTATTAACCTACCTTCCAACATTTGGATCGAATCCAATTACGTAATAAGTAAGGACAACCCAAACGGCACATTCTACAAATGAAATGGGAATCTACCAATTAGGAATAGCATATGCCTACGGGGGATAGAAGAGAAGTCCATTTGCTTGTAAAATAAGAGAAGCCTTGTAATTGTCGTGGAAATCTCTGACATTCCATTAAACATGATCATAATCACAGCGAAAAACAAAGTATATCCCACCATTGGTTACTGGATCTTTGGGCATCTCAGTTCGAAAGAAGAGTGTCGTGGTAATCAATGCCATAAATAATAACTGAAAGGAAAAAAAATGTAAAGTAATATCATTAATAATTGCACATACAAAACAAAGTTGGGTGTGTTTGTAACGGGAATCCTCACTTGGAATAATTTGAAGAAGTAGACGAATGAGTTCCTTTTCATAAGTAAGATTTCTCTATTGGTATAAGGTTTCAATAGTTCCTTTTTGTCAATACCATATGTTTTGAATGTGAGAGCAGCGGCGTGACTTTTTCTCTCGTCATATGGGGTTCCTAGATCGTCTCCCAACATTCCCCCGACGTGGAATGACTAGAATGCCTCAGTAAATTCTTTGGCTGCCACAAATCTGTAGGGCTCGTCTCTTCGTATCCAATACTGCTTCTGATCTTTCCTCGATGTCACATGTCACCAAATTATATAAAATTCATCATTTTAGGGGTCTTAATAAGTAAATAATAATAGGAGGATGAAATATACCTACTTCTTGGAGAAATTATGTCGTGCCTTTCCTCTTTGGACATTTGAAACCTATAGATTCACGAGGGTCGTTATAAACAACCATGCCATTAGTTAGGAGAATGATGTCATCGAATAAATCATATGTTTCAAGTGCAGGCTGAAGGAGAGAGATGACAACAGTTCCTTCAAGAATGTGGACGAAATGCTGGAGAGAATTCACGATTTAAAATGTTATTGAACTGTCTAAACTAGTAGATATCACGTCCATGAAAGCGCCTTTGCTGGTCCAACCAACATCTCACTTATAATTTATAAATAACAAGTTAAGTTTATATAAACATAGGAGAAATAAGAAAGTTGGATGGAATAGCTGCAAAGTTAATCAATTTGTAGGTGTTAAAATCCATTCAACATCACATTTGCATCAGCTGCTCAATAACATTTGGTATCTATTTAGAAGAAAGTTGTCGTGATTCACAAAATTGATTAACTTAAGCATTATTTAATAGTAACCGACTACACAAAAAAAGAAAAAAAAACATTCAAGATTGCATGTTGTCAAGGGTTTATATTTGGAAATGATATGAAAGGATCAGCAAATCATGTATTAATTCTGTGATAGCTACGACGATATACAGAGATCAAAGTGGATGGGTAAGCAGCAGAGAACATATTTGCAGATGATGGGAGATAATTATGTCGCCTTAGGTTGGTTGGACAAATCCGTCGAGGAAATGACTCGGAGTTGGACAATAAATTTTTTCAAGAATGCGAGTCTTTGCATACTATGACAATGCTTGACTGCATAAAAGACATATTCCGCTTAATTGAATCGTTGATAGTAATGTCAATGGTGCTATAGCTTCTAAAGTTCCTGTAATTAGTTCAATGGCTATTTTTTTATGATCACCTAGTAATCACTTTGTGTGAGAATGATAAATTAATATTATTACTATGATTATTAAAACAAAATTAGCGCATCGACCTCCCGTACAATAGGTCAACATGCAACATATATGCTCTTTTCACTATATTTCATCATATCACCATGTTCAAAGGCTACATTTACTAACATCTAATGTGCATAAAAATAAACTTTGTCAACATTAAAGAATGCATTTATGGAGGTTACTATAGAGTCATTCATTTGATGTGTCTGTAAACCTCTCCCCACCTTGATTCATAACATCAAACATGAAAAGAAAGTATAGATAGAGAGGAGATTATATAAGCTAAAATAATGTTAAATATTTATACAAAAAGTGCATGTACCACTGCAACGGAGGGAATTTAAATTATGCGGGAGAAAACCACATAAGCTAAAACATGGATGTGAAAAAAAACATACACCTTACACCGATGATGCGATTGAGCCCTAGGTCCGTGAAAAGAAACATATACCTTACACTGGTGCTACGAAAGAGACTAGGTCTGTGAAAGAGGAGAAGAAGCAGAAAGCAGACTGCATGATTTCGATGTTGCGATTGAAATCAAAATTTATTCAAATCTAAGGTTACCTGAATTGAAACCAAAATTAAAACAAAGCATAAGTTATTCAAATCAAAATTTTGATTCAAACAAAACAAAACACCGAAGTTATTAAAATCGAAGGTTACCTCAATCGAAACCAAAACGAAAACATAACATCGAAGTTACTCAAATCGAAGGTTTGGAGTCTGAAGGTTTGAGATTTTGTGAATAGTTGAGGGAAGGAAAATTATCTTTACACTTTTAGGTTCAGATGCCGCCAATTTTGTTTAAACATTTTAGGGATATATTACCCTTTTAGGCTTGGGTAATAATAAAATTACTAGTAGAGCAACGGTCTTGAACACTTATAAATTTTCTAAGTGTTCAAAACCGTTGTAAATTTTGTAAGTGTTATAAACACTAACAAATTAAATAATCTATTAGCCATTATGGTGTAGTGAGAATTTGAATTTAGTGAAAGTCGAAGTTGATATTGAAAGTCAAAGTTGATGTAGTGAAGCGCAAGTCTCATTCAACTACCTGTGTGTTTCATCTTCTTTATTTATTCTTTGTACATGTCATGAACTAGAGCGTGAAAATGCTCTCCTGCGAACCATTGATAATTTATATCTACCTATACACATATGCTTAATCTCTGCCCTTCTTTCCTATGTTTACTTCCCCTTTGTTTTTCTAGAACGTAGCAGTACACGTGATCATTGCTACGATATGCGTGTTACCCTCTCTTTCTTTAGTTTTATCTCAGTTGTACTATAGTATGTTTACCTCACTATTCGGAGTTTATATCAATGTGAAAACCTCTTCCTCTCCCTATTATTGTTCTTCCTATCCTCTCTATAAGCTCATTCTCTCCTACATTTCCATCCTTGCCTAGATAAAATCCAATTACCCCATTGTTGACCTCTCTGGCGACAATATCTCCATATGTTTCTCACTCTTTTGTCCACTGTTATATTGAGCACGGTGCAAGTCTTCTTCTTCGCTTGGACTTCTCTCGTCCAGATCGCGGACTTTATGTTCACCAGTCTCTCTTTCAATTGCCAACCTCTCATGTTTATCACATTTTCATAGTTTCTTATATATACGTATATATGAAATCAGTTTTCCAGTACCTGTTTCTCTTGCACTGAAAAACTAATGCCTTCCATTTCTCTTAAGATTTTTTTTTCCCAGAACCGGTCTATTTCCTTCTTTCTCTATCCTCTACGTTCTTTCCCGCCATGGGTACCTGTCATTCGTTATTCCCTTATTTTGCTTCTTAAAAGCACACAAGTCTTGTAGCTTTATATGAGTTTTGTATTGATATTATTGCTGGTAGTATGTTACTTTCAATGAGCTCTTTGGTTTTTTTACAGTTAGTGTGATTGCTTGATTAAACACATTTATACCACATACTTCTTAAATGGTGTTGATTATGTGGAAGTAGAATTGTTAAATGGAATGAGCACGATGTTTAGCTGTAGGTTCAAATTAGACTATATTGCCATCCGATATTTTGCCCATGAGAGTTGGCACACATTCTTTGTTATAGATATTTTCTTTGATTCCTTGTATAGGTTGCAGGGAACTTTTTGATGGTCATTGTCTGTCCTTCCTTATCTTTGTTCCTTGTATTCTTTTATAGGCCTTCCATATATGGTAATGATGACTTGTCCTTCCTATGCATTTTTTTATGTACATTTTGTATTTATCTCTCGAAAAAGAAGTATGACTTAGTCTCTAGTTATTGCAACACCTGCTAAATCACTCGGAGATTTACAACCTGTGATACTTTTGACCATTGTGTGGGAATCACAAGAAGTTAGGTCTGAGCTGGGTAACACATGAATCAACCCTTCCCTGCGTATATATTCCCCATGGTACCTGGTTGTGTGTGTGTGTGTGAGAGAGAAAGTATTTAGCAATTGGCCGTATCGTCACAGTATCGGCCTAGACTTTGAACCATGATGGTGGACTTTTGGTTGGCATAAATGATATCATAATTATCATCTCGAGTATCGGGATAGTGGTTTGCGGTGTTTTCTCTCCACGATAGATATTTGTGATTTTTGGCTTGAAATCCAGTCACTGGTTGTGCGTTTGTTGGTCGTAAAGTTGAGGAATACTTTTTTTAAATTCCAAGATTTTGGAGTTGGCAAGCAGCGAAGACCTTCACTGCGAAGAATCTTTAATGGCATAAAGCGAATGAAAGTTTCGCAACAGTGAAGCCTCTTGGTTGTAGAAAATAGATTGCGAAGGTGACAGCAAATGTAACAGCGAACGGATGTGTAGTTAGGTTAATTGGGGACCGTTTTAAGGTTTCGCAACATGATAGCTCACACTTGTAAAATATAGTTTGAGTCTTTTAAACCCAAGTGTTGCAGCTTATTTGAAGAATGAGAGTTTCTTCCTAAGGTGAGGGTTTTGAGTGAGAAGCGAGGCATTTTCCCTTTCACCTATGGGTATTTATCAAAAGATGGAGGTAGGGTGAGTGTACACGTGTTTCATATCTTGATAGTGTGTTTTATATGTATTGTGTGAGGGTTTTCTCACCGGGTTACGTAAAGAGTGGCACTCATGGGTACATAAGGAACACTTTGGAAAACACTTGTAAGTATGAGACTGAGAGGGTTCTAGCTTTATAAATTTTAATCAGTTGAATAAAGAGTTGGTGTACAGTGGTTATCCGAAATTTTGGTGGAATGTAAAGGTATGTGTCTTGGAATGATTCACAATTATACTTGCATTTTGATCATATATAGTGGAATCGGGTCTCTATGTGGACGTAGCCATTTGGTGAAGCACATATATCTTTTTGTGCTTGTGTTTATTCACTTGTTTTAGATCTTCATTGTGCGGCTTTCTTATTATCCGCAGGGCCATGGTTGATAGAACTTTGTACAACAAACTGGTGTAGGGACACCACAACAAATTCAATTAATCTGAAGCAATACAACCAGAGTTACCTACATTTTTCTCGCTTATTATCTAACTCCCGAAAAATATGTTGACTACATCAGAATTAGTAACAAATTTACATTCGCTTCATAGTTTCAACATTATTAATGAGACCCACACATTAAAAAGTTCAAAACGATTATTAATAAACACATTTTTGTTAAATTAGGATAAAAATTCACTAAAAATAGTGTGTCAATTCGTTTACAGAGTCGCGTGGCATCCCCCACACCCCACCCCACCCACACACATACAATTTCCCCACTAAAAATTTGTATTTAACGTTTAGTCCAATAAATTTTAAAAATTAATTTCTAGTCCCCATAGTGACACTAGTCTATGAGGGACTAAATAGAATTGTTGAATATACACTCAACTCAACAACAGAGCATTTTTTCCAATTATTTGGGGATCCTATTTTCTATTTTTTGAGAAAATGTCGGACTAAAAAATAAACAATGGCATTTATGCTAAATGCCTCTTATGTGCTTATCTTAATCACAAAAAATATATGCACTATAACACAATTTGTAAAAAAATTACATACCCTTCACAATATCAACATTATCAATCAATCCCACAAAATAAAAAAGTTCAAAAATGTTATCTTTAAGAAAATCTAAAATTAGGACAAGGAAAATCTAAAATTAGGATAAGGAGGAGTTAATTTAACTGGTGAGGTCATTGAAATTGAAATTGAAGAGTTTTTCATATTCACAGCTACTATCAAAGTTCCCATGAAGCTCCCAACAACTTTCTAACTATAAATTATCCAAAAAAATTATAACTTAAGATAAATAAACCCAGAAATAATGTGATTTTTTCTTTAAACAGAGCGTTGAAAAATAAATATTTAATATACAAATCGTGTTTGTGTGTTTGTGCGTGGGTGGGAGGGAGGGGGGTAGGGGGCAGAGAGAGAGAGAGAGAGAGAGAGAGAGATGTTAAGTACCTAAGGCGCCGACCAGTCAAGGGTTTATCCGCCGACTGGGTTTGTTTGGCCACCGGCTCGCTTTGTGTAGGTTTGGTAAAAATGAGGTTTGGTCGACGGGGGTAAAGTGGTTTGGGCTGAGTTCCATATCTTTTGTTTCTTTTAGGGGGTTAAAGTGTTCGGGGCGGGAGATGAAATTTTTTAACGATAGGAACTTAAATCTTTAGCGATCTTATTTGGTATATTTTTTGAGACAGTAAATATTTTACGGTCTCATTTTGTTTACTTTATAAGACGGAAATAATTCACTGTCTCAAAAAGTGACCTTTTTTGAGACAGATATAATTAGCAGTCTAAAAAAATAATAGTTTTTAAGACGGCTAATTATACCCGTCTCAAAAGGTATGTTTTAAAGACTATATTTTATCTGTCTAAAAAAATAGGGTCTTAAAAGTAACTTTTTTTTGTAGTGTATTTAAATTATTTTGACAAATTATATTTTTTTATAAATTGACTTAATCAACCTAATTATTAAAAATTACGGGGTGTCATAGCTTTCAGATCAACCCGACCAAGCCCATTGTGGGCTAATATCAGTGACCTGAGGATATTTATTATTCAAATCACAATTTTTTCACTAAAGACAATTTGGTTTGGGTAAGGACTCCCCCTCACGACGCTCTCATTATCACTCTCAGGGTTGCTAAATGGGATGTGGAGAAGTCATTTGTGAATCGGGGGACCTCAAGATGTTCAACTAATTGAACCTGCATGTATAAGAGATGCCAGAATCCACTATGCCTCTATTCGTCTTTGTAGGAAGGATGACTTTGCTGCTGGGGAAGGTTGTTCTCCCTGTCCGAGCAAGAGGAATATCTAAGCTTATTGAGTTTCTTATAGTAGACATAGATGCCCCGTACAATGTTGTCCTCGGTAGATTGCATGTCTTAAGGCAGTGCAGTCCACCTACCATCAGAATATAAAATGCGTCACTGATAATGGGGTCATGGAGATTCGGGGGAACTAGGCCTTAACTCGAAAGTGTTTTATGGATGCCATCCGACTAAAATAGGAAAAGAAGAAGGAAAAAGCAGTGAAGCCAGCAAAGGACTCCGTAGGCTCCTAGTAGAAACTAAAATATAGATGACCAGGTGTTGAGGAAATTAGGGTTACCCCTATCGATCGAGTCATAAAGCCTCTTCAAAAGGTTATTTTGATAATAACCAATCTGAGAAGAAGTTCTTGATCGACAACTCATTCATTGATAAAGAAAATGAAGAACTAGTTATTTTCCTCAAAAGAAACCAGGATATTTTGTATGGAGACCATATGACATGCCAGGATTATATCCAGGGATACTGTGTCACAAGCTCCATATGAATCCATTACATCTACCAGTGACTCAAAAGGTACGACGAAACGCGATCGAAGAGGAAGTGGGGAAACTTTTGGAAGCTGAATCCATAAAATAATTTCAATTCCCCAAATGTGAGTAATATTCGGTGGTCACAAAGATAAGAAACGGGAAGTGGAGAGTTTGTATAGACTTCACCAATTTGAATCGAATATGTCCAAAGGATATTTTTCCTCTACCCAAGATAGACCAGTTGTTCGACGTGACCACCAAACACGAACGGATGAGCTTCTTCGACTCCTACTCGGGATACCATCGGAACCCATCGTTTACACCTAGCGAAGAAAAAACTTCTTTCTTCATGACACATGGGTTATACTGCTACAGGGTGATGTCATTCGAATTAAAGATCATAGGAGAAAATAATCAAATACTTGCGATGAAGATGTTTAAGGAGTAGCTGGGAGATATGATGGGGGTATACATATATAACATGCTTTTGAAAAGTGAAAAGAAAGAGCACCATCTCGTGGTCCTAGAAATAAATTTTGAATTTCTTTGCTATTACAAAATGAAGTTGAACGTGGCCAAGTGCTCTTTGGTGTACAATCGGGAAAGTTCCTTGGATATCTAGTTATTTAAAGAGGTATTGAGGCAAACCCCAATCATATTAAAGTCATCATAAAGGTGCAAGGCCCAAGCACTATGCGTGAGGTGCAAAAGCTATTAAGAATGCTTATCACTCTCAACTGGTTCAAGTCGAGATTTTTAAAGAAGTCTCGACCTTTCATCTAAGCACTGAGGAAACAAAGAAAATAAATATGGAGTGAAAATTGCACCCAAAAACTTGAAGAAATAAAAAAATATTTGTGTCGACTGTCGTTGTTAACTATCCTTGATGATGAGAAACCCTTGCACTTATATCTAGCGGTGTCCAGTAATGAAGCTAGCTCGTCTCTAGTTTGTGAGAATAACTGGAGTCAATCTCTCAATTATTTTGCAGGAAAAAATTACTTGATGCTGAGAAAAGTTACCTCCCATTGATGAAGCTTACATATGCATTAGTGATCGCCTCTCGAAAGTAAAACACTAATATAAGGGGCACACTATCATTGTTTTGACCTCCTACCCTCTGAATGTGGTGATAAAAAAGTCCAACATGTCTAGGCGGATGTTTGAGTGCTCGACGGAACTTGGGAGGTTCAATGTCTAGTTCCATCCTAGGATTTCGTCCAAGGGTCAAATTCTAAAAGACTTCATCGCTGGATTTTCTAGTGACCAGGAACTAGCGAACACGAGCACTAAAAATAAAGAATTTCCTTAAGAATCTATTAAAGATGGGGAAAGATAGACTCTTTATATTGATAGAGACTCAAATTCTAAGGATTCAGGAGTTAGTATAGTGTTGGTGTCCTCAGAGAAAATAGATCTTAAGCATGAAATTTTCTTGGGATTTGAAGCCTATAACAACGATACACAATATGAGGCATTCATCGATGGATTGAACAAGGCGCTCACCCTAAGAGCACGTCACCTTGATGTCTTTTGAAACTCAAGGCTAGTATCAAATTAGATATTAGGAGACAACAACACTAAGGATGAACGCATATCTGCATACCTTGAAGAGGCTCAAAACTTGGTCGCCGAGTTATAATATATACAATTACAATAGTTCCCAAGGGGGAATAATAGTCACGAACACACTTTCTTCAGTTGTTAAGGGAGATGAAGTGAAAGAACCAAGTAAATTACCTTGATTGGCCAAGCATCAACAAAGGAAGATCTACAAAGAAGGTTATGGCCATTGATAGAGCTTCGAGATGGATGGATCTGATAACATGATGTTCAACCAGACGATAAGGAGACAAAAAAGATTTTAGTGATAGATTATCGTTTCCACTAATCAACAGAATATAAGCTAGATTGGCACTCTTTCTCAGGGCCTTACCTTTGGTGCGTACATCCAGTCGATGTCGATAGGACTCTCTATGAGTTACAAAAAGGGATGTGTGGAAGCCATGTAGAGGTAAGCTAACTAGCATTTAGAGCTACGAAATAAGGCTACTGGTGCTTGTGCATGCAACAGGATGTGGTTTCTTATGTTAAAAAATGTAAAAACTATTCACTTTTCTCCCCACTAGTGCATCAGCCAGCCAGCGACCTTAAGTTCCTTACGAATCCTTGGCCTTTTTCCCGATGGGAACTTGGCAACGTCGATATATTTCCCCTTACCTCTGGTAGCAGGAAGTATCTGTTGGTTACCACATACTAATTCTCAAAATGTATTGAAAGAGAGCCCTTAGCGAACATCTAATAAGTCGATATAACCACATCCATATGGAAGAGCATCACAACACGATTTGGCATCCCTCTGATCATCATCACAGGCAATATAACTAAATTCGAGAGAAGTCTCTTTCAAATCTTCGACAACGATCACGGAATTATGCACTACTATAGTTCAGTGGCCTACCCTCAGTGTAATGGCCAATCAAAAGCTTCTAACACAATAGTCCTCAACCAAATAAGGAAGGTATTAAAGAAAGAAAAGGGCACATGGGTCGACCAGATCCCCTATGTTCTTTGGGCATTTTAAATCGCAAATCTTATGTAGATTTGGTAGAGTTTGCACTTGAAAAGTTTCTTCACCTACTATTTTTAAAGTATAAATCCTTCATTCACAAGGTATAACACATTTAGTTATAATCCTCCTTTTATCATTATTCTGGAGCTTAATTTCCTGTTTATTTGGAATTTTATACTCCTTAGATTCTTGTCTAAACACCTCTAGACTTGCAAACTTTAGCCCAAGTTCAAACTGAGGATTGGACATATCCTTTTCTATCTCAAACTTAAAAAATCTAAAATTGGTTTTACATGCATTATCTCCCCCATCTTCAGATAAATCTAAGCTAATAAGATCATTAGAGTCGTCCATATTAGATAAAAATCCCAGGTTATCTTCTTTTTCATTACTTCTTCCTCATCATTCACAGTCATCTGGGAACACACTATATGGTTGACTCACTTGAGTCTGCACCATATAGAAGTTCTAACTAGTTTGGATATAGTGACAAAATAGGAGTAGATTTCATGAGCTTCCCCTCTAAGGTATCTACAAGATTCATCTTCAACATTATCCAGTCCAAGTCCATGTCCAATTACAAAAAGGAAAGTATTCTTATCTCTTGAACACACTATAGGACACAATTCATGCATATGGGTGTTAATGTGTGTGCACAAATGTTTGCATATTTTTAAGGATTTTTAAAAGATTTTAAAGTATTTTTAAAATAATTTTTAAACATTTAAAATCATGTTTTAAAATTTTGTGGGCTTAATTTGAATTATTTTATCCTTTAAAAATTGCCAGGGTATAATATAAAAGCGATAGAGACATTTATGGGTGCAATTTGTATTTTAAAAACTTTAAAAACATGCGTTTTATAATGTGTTGGATCATTACACGTGTTTGCTTTATAATCGTTGGATTTGTGTTTATTTACACTCTCATAACTGATCTCTATTTACCATCGTTGGATTATATGTTATCAACGTATTGCATGTCTTCGAAGTCAATCCATGTGTTAGCTAAAAGGGCCAATAAGAGTAAGTATAAAAGTGGTGCATCATTAGCCCTTAGATTAGGACGTTGAATCGTTAACTCAATCATAGCCCTTGATTGCCTTCGAACTTTCAGACCCTTCCATTCATTAGTATAAATAGAGACCATTTGGTATCCATTAGAAGATTTTGGCATTAGTCTCATTTGAGAGAAAAAGAGAGAGAGAGAGAGAGAGAGAGAGATAGAGAGAGAGAGAAAGAATAAAAAAGTAAAGAGGGGGATAGAGAGAAAACCAATCATCCAAAATACCAAATCCTTGGGTTTTTCTCACAAACCAAACACCCAATTTCATACATAGTCAAAGTTAAAAAAAAAACTTAGGTGAGATTTAGAATTTCTAGGGTTTCAGTGAGTTTGATGTGTGGTTTTGTGGTTTGAAGATCCTCTTCAATCTATATCTCTCTTAGGAACCTTTCTCATGTTAGATCTGAAATTTCTTTTTAGAAATTTTGAGTTTTGCGAAAGAGATATACTCCATATTATATTTTAAGGTTTCTGATATCTCTTTTTGTTGGATCTTGCTTTGCATGTGTATATTTTTTGAAGATCCACTATGTTTTTCAAATACTCTGAAAAAGAGACTTCATATAGTCTAAAGTTTTATATCTGAAAAGTCTTATTTCAAAAATACAAGTTTCACAGTTTGTGAAATTATTCTCGTATATAAATAAGTTTGGAAACGATTAAATCTATTTTTCAGAAAGATTCTTTTCAGATTTGAAAAAAATCTTGAAATTTGATTTTCATAACGATTTGACCTCTCTGCTTATCATATAGAAATTATGTAATTTGTAGGATTTATTTGTATTAATCTTGAGAGGTGTGAGCTACATACTTGCATGTAGTTTTAGTCACTTCACTATCATTGTCACTCTCACACGAACACCTAGATTGTGTGGTTCATTTGATAGATACAATATTGTCTGAGCCATTGCAAATAAAGGACAAGGAGAAAGGCAAAGAAGTTGCTAGAGAGATTAAAGAGGTCAGATCAGAATTGCCTAAAGAGAGGGGAACTCGTGTAGGTACATTTCGATCTTAGTCTTAGGATCTTAAATGCATGCTTAGTGCTTGTAATATTGTAATATTTTTTTTATTATTAGTGGATTTTTGTTTTGTGGCATAGAGTTCACCGTAGATGTTTCCCCTAAAGGTTTTACCACGTAAAAAACTTTGTCTCTTGAGTGTGCTGTTTAACTCTTCACTACTACTGCTGCAACTCAGACTTAGGTTTAACTTTAAAACCTATTCCAAGAACTTAAAATAACTTGTTCATAATATTGAAACACATCTTGTGTTAATTGTTCTATTTTATAAAAGAGTTTCCTCAAAAAGTAGTTCGAACAATTTTAACTTGTGTTAAACTACTTAGTAAGGTTTTTCACCATCTTCTATGTTCCCCTCATATTATCTTTTATTTTCTCTCCTCTTTCAACTTCATCTTCATTTACCTCATTTACCTCATCAATAAATCAGACCCAAGCACAATTCATCTTTTGGTATTTCGATGTACACATCAACTTTCCTATATGTGGGAACCTATTCACACATTTCAATAACATCTCTATCACTGTCTATTTTATTCAAACCAATTCTTAAACCCAAATCTGGGACCTTATACCTCAATTGGTTGGGATTATGGCATCCTAATTCTCTAAGCATTTAAAATATGTCTTGGAGAGACATTCCATCTCAATCACAAAAGTTAAAATGATTTACAATCTCATTTATATATACTTTCTTTGGATTCTCTTCAAAACAACCACCATGGTGCAATTCCTTTTAGCTATAACAACGCATGCATCGTGAAAAAGGGGTCAAAATTCATTATTATGACACATGCATTAGATTTAACATGAGAAGAAATTATGTTTTTGTTGAATAACCTAATAAACAACATCAGCGTACAAACCATATGTTTTATAGGTCCAAATATTCAAGAAAACTTAGGGATCATCACAAAATCAGACATGAAAATGAATGTAATAACATAACCTGTGCATTATACGTCAAAAATTCACATACTATAAATCGTATTAGGGTCTATTAGCTCATCTTGATCATCAATAACTCGTAACATCCACTTTATTTCCCCTGATTTGTACGAAATGTATGATGACAAGTAATGCTATGGTTTCTTCATGACCTTGGTGAAAACGATCGGATGGAAATCAGAGTATTAGGGTATAAGTCTCTTTTACCCCTCTAATAATGGTACATGGCTTCTTTCTGTTAATGTTTAACAGGATGGTTGTAATAGTCCCTATTTTGAATTAATTGACATAATTTAGGGAACTACTTGATTTAAACAAAAGATTATAGACCATTTAAAAACTTATAAGACAGTTTATGGACTAAAAGCATAATTTACTCTATATTGTATGTATGCCTATATATATATATATATATATATATATATATATATATATATATATATATATATATATATATATATATATATATATATATATGTATATATACACACACACATATGTTTATCAAGTTTGTTTGGATTAGTCTTTAATTTTTGAGAAATTTGAATTTTAAAACAAGCTTACCAAACACATACAATATTTATAAACATAGAAAATTGAATTTAAAAACTATGTCTAAAAATTGTTATTAAATAGAGTTTTTAAATACATAACGGGACCTAAGGGTGTGTTTGATCAAAAGTGGAGAAATGACTTGGGTGGCAACTTTTCCATGGAAATTTTTTCATTGGCAAATCCTATAATTTTTCAAGTGGGGTTGTTTGATAACATTTATTTTTCAGGTGGTTGTTATCATCTAAAACTAGTATATGAATTTTTGGGCCTTAGCTATGATATACTACTTATAAGCAATAATAAATAAAGATATTATCACTAGCAACGTGTTAATTTAGGATGAATAGAGAAAGATGAGAGATAAAGAAGGAAACTAGAGATTAATGTGGTTCGGCCCAATGCGGTGCCTACGTACACAGGTGTGGTGATGTTTGTATATATTTTAATGGACAATAACCATGAAAGGAATGATTAAAAACTCTCAAAGTTCTCTCTAGGGATTTGCATAAGGCCGTTAGGTGAAATATTTTCAGAATCCTTTATTCTGTGAGGTTAAGTGTTATTTATAAGCAGTTATGAGTGAGTGAGGGGGAGCGAGAGAGAGAGAGATGATGAGAGTAGTGGGACAGGTGGAGTGCCTTTATAAGTCAAGCAATTACAGCTTTTACATTTCAAGAGAGGGCTACTGATGAGTTTGTTACAGCATGATAAAGATAGAGGATTACATAACTTCCTCACATGTGTAGATGGGATAAACATGACTGTTGTTATTCCATCATGTGGTGTAATAAACTGATGTAAGGCAAGCATTGACGGGGTCAATTAACGTTATTAACTAAAATCATGTTAACATTAATGAGACAGTCAGTTATATGGAAATGCCGAGCATATTTATACCAGCGCCGACCACATTGCCAATAGTCGACCAGGTTATATGTGAAGATGACCTCACTTTCTACCTTAAATGAGTACACGCATCACTTTTGAGAGGTTCAGATGGTGTCCTATATTTATCGTATAACAAAAGACCCTAAGACTTCATTCATGACTAAAACTTGTTGCAAGTCCTCTGGAGTGTTGGATCTTCGAAGGATTAGTTAGGAGAAATAAATTAACGGTGTATTTAAAAGTAGGATATGGTTATCTTTAAATTCTGCTCGGCGCACACGAAGCAGATGCACTTGTAATATTTAGGTTTCTGATTGTTGATTGTTACGTGTCAAATGATTTGGATCGGCGTCTGAGGCAATCATCACGCGCATTTAAGAACGAACGCGTTTTTATTCTTTGTACCTACTACGCCATTTTCTTTTCGAAGATGACATCAAATGATATGATTAGATGAACTTCTTACCAAATAAAAAGTATTTAAAGGCACAAAGATCCATCGGTCGAACTCCCTCAATGTTTCAAATTTTTTGAGTGTTTTTAGAGAGAGAAAAAGATCATCCCATCTCCGAAGATTCTTCGTCTTCGAAAAGTTTCCAAACTATACACCTAGGACAGCTTCTTCTAGAGATTCTGCCCCTTTATTATTCGGAGTAGCATTCGAGGGTTCTGAATTTGAGGGACGAGAAGCAACAAACCCAATGGGTGTTGAGAATTTTTCAAACACCGTGTCAATGTCCACCATAAATTTGGACTCTTCTTTCGAAAGAGTTACGTTCGATAGAGCAGCACCTGTAAAGCTTATCTCTTCCCCTTCCCCTATCGAATAGTAAGTTAGTGAAGAACCAGTTGATGAAGAGAGTACTTTAGGGGACTCTTTAAACTTTTATGACCCCTCAAATACGGATGCCATGTGGTATACTTGTGATATCGTAGAGGATGAATTGGACGTCCTGAGGAAGAAATACACTATTCCCATGAACGTCTCCACTAGGTTGCTAACTAGTAGAGAGAGAGTTTATGACACTTCATATTCAGATGAAACTTGCCTTCCTCTATGGGACTTTTAAATCAGTCTCCCATCCCTTTACTCCCTATTATTACATCCATTCTAAATGGGTATGGTATTACCCTCATTCAGCTCCCCTCAATGCTTATAGGACTATCCTAAGAGATATGATGTTCAAGAAGGCCCAAACTGGATTTGACCTTACAGGGGACATACTCAGGTATGTCTATAGCTTGAAAGACAATGCTAAGGCTCTTGGGTACTATTACTTTTCTCCCAGGAGGTCACATTTGATAATGGTCAAGGTTGTCCAAACCAGTAATCATAGTTGGAAGGGCGAGTTTGTGTGTGATAGGGGTGAGTGGGAGTCCAGGAGCTATGAGAAGGATATGTCAATAAGGTTCCACATGAGTGGAAGGGGCCGAACAGAATAGGTAAACCTTTTTTACTTTTTCTTTCATAATGTCTCTATTTAAGTTGTTTTGGTCTGATGTTCTTGCTACTTGTTTCAATAAAAAAAGGGTCCAAATCTTCCAATTGCAATGCAATATCCTGTAGAAGCATGCTTCATACCCAAGCCTCTCATATTTGAAGATTTATTTTTCGTGTCCAAATTCATAAGCGGTGGATACCACACCCCTCCAGGTGGGGTTCCTCCAGTAGAGGTAGCAATCCATTTGCAAGGAGTGTTCTTCGAGACAAACCCAAAGACACAAGTTGATCAAGATGTTGAGGTTGAAGCTAAGATCGGTAGATATTTCTTTTTCTGCTCATTCTTACTATGGTTTTTAGTACTTCACTAACTGTTTGTTCGTGAAGTTCCTTCTACCACCTCTCCAAATCAACCTTCTGAATCTTTGTTCGGAATGGCCCCTAGACAACTTGATCGAACTCAAATAGACCAGGTTCATCGTAGGAAGATGGAAGCCGAGAAAAAAATAAAGGCCATTGTCGAGGCCAGGGCCAAGAATAAAGTGGATGCCTAAAAAAGAGTTGATGCTAAAGAGAGAAAACAGACAGAGGGTTATTCTCGGCGGACTGCTGAGGCTAAGGCTGCCACAAGGGCTAAAGTGAAAGAAGGAGCCCCTATGTCCCCCACCCCTATTGTAGTAGGGGACAATAGGCCACTTGAAGACCCGAAGCCTCAAGGTGATCCTAAGGTTCCAAGAATTGGAACCACAACTAAGAGAGTGTAGATTGAGGATCAATCTTTTCGTTATATATGCCACTCTAAGCGTTGCATGCTCTCTGACTCCCTTTACCAGATTTAAATCCAAGCTTCTCATCAGCTCGCTCCATAGTGAGGTGAAATTAAGGACGCGATGACTAGGTAGACTAATTTCTGTTGGGACTACTACCTCCATTCTAAAAGTCAACATATAAGAGGTCTCACCTGTCGTTATTCATGGCATTGTCCTATGCGCCCAGAGGACGGATTGTATCTCGTTGATCTAGTTCCCCTTTGCATTGTCTAACCTTTGTTAAATTCCATCCAGTAGGGTCTTATTAGTCACATATGTCTATCCATTGCACTTTAGATGACCTAGTGCAGAGGGTAGTTTCTGGATTTTAGAGCGAATGCAATAATTTTCAAACTCTTTATTATTAAAGAGTATCGTGGATAGTGATGAAGGAGTATAGCATCCTATAATGGAAATAATGTTCTTCCGAATAAAGTGAAAGACCTTCTCCTATGGAATCTCTACTAGGGGCCTCTACCCATTTACTGAAGTAATCCACGATTACCACTAGATACTTAAATCTGCTTCTAGTTTTTGGTAACCGGCCGAGCAGTTCTATCCTGCATATTGTAAATAGACAAAGGGAGGTGATCGGTATGAGGGATGCCCCTGGAGTTCTGTGGATAAAGACGGATTTCTAGAACTTGTCTTCCTTTATAGCGGGACAATAATAGCCTTGCATAACCACATGCTTCACTAGTGATCTGCCCGTTGAATGTGCTCTGTAAAAGACTTCACGCACTTTTAACTTAGATTGGATGGATACATCTGAGCAATGAAATGATGAACCCTCTTCTGAATAGGATTCCTCATTCTAGCACTTACCTCGCTGCTTTATACCATTGTCTTCTTGCTTCTTTAGGTTATATTAGGACAATGCTAGTTTCTAAGTATGCTCATATTGGATCAATCCATGATGGTCCAAGGTCCATCTATATCATATTGAAAATATCCTCCTCGATGCTCTGGTGCATGAGAATTTATATTAGAACTGTTCTCCTCAACTATGTCCTTATAGCGGGTGCCAATTGAGCAAGCGCATCTTCTCTAGTCTTTTCTGCCCTTGGAATTTTGACCATCCTTATCGCAGGGAATTTAAATAATATCCACTTAGTTTTGGCCAAGTATTTTTCCATAGACACCTCTCTCGCCTCATAAATTCCCAATACCTACTTTACTAGGAGCTGGGAGTCGGTGTGTGCCAATATATGTTTGGTGCCAAGAGATGATGACAACCCAAACCCTGTTATGAGCGCTTCGTATTCTACCTTATTTTTAGAGGTCTCAAATTTAAATTCAAGGGAATATTCCACATCGATGTCATATGGAATTGCAATTATTAAACCAACTCCACTACCAGTGGTATAAGATGAGCCATCCACGAACATTTTCCAAATAGGAGGCTCCTCTTTGAAATCTCCTTCGATCAAGTTTCTATATTTGAATAAGATTTTCATTTTCTATAAGTCATGAGAAATTTATTCTTTCTTGGCTGATGACTTTACTAAATCGGTATCCTTGTTGGCTAGATTAATGAATGAGCTATCTCCTAAAGGAGTCTACTTATTTAGTTGAAATGGTGAGCTCTCTTTTGAAGAAATATGCTTGGTCTGATTTACGTGTAAACTTTCTTCTGCAGAAGTCTACTATAACATCCTGCCTATTAAAATAATGGGTGGTCGTCCCCCTATCAAAATAAAATAAGAGTCTCATATGGCTCATTCTTAGCATCACTATCAAAATTCGATTAATTACTAACCATCTATTAATTTATTAAGTAATGTTAAGTTTTAATATTTCATTAACATGCAATAATATAAACCAATCAATAATAAACCCACATATAGTGACTGATATAAATGAAACCACACTGTAAAGTCTGAAGCTAAGATAAAAATAAAATTCTCGAATAAACCATCGGGTAAAAATCTAATACATCCAACCCAACATCTGAAATAGTCTAAAATACATAAGATTAAATAAAAAGGGCAACACGCCCAACCAATACTGGAATAGAGAACCTAATCTATAATATTAATAACAGAATCGACTACTCGAAAAAACTGCAAGCCTCCACATCAGCTGCAGCTATGTGTCCCTGGAATGAACAATCATCCTTGGCTTTCCTGTGGCTAGACACCTAAAAGTTTTGAAAATTGATTTGATAGGGGTCGGGGCCCAAAACATTTAAAAATATATGCAAGTATTTAAAATGCAGTAAGAACAATTGTTATATACATGTTAGCTTCACGTACACTCCCTTGAGTTCCACACTCTCAACTATAGTGCACACCTAACATGTCCCATTAAACCAACCTAGTTATGCTACCCAACCTAACTAGTCACAATAAGCATCTACCTATCCACTAATACTCTCAGCCTACCCGTATCGCCCAAATGATATTTTAGCGTAAAACCATAATCATTAGCCGAATATTATTGTTGAACAATCATTTAAGTTTCTCTTACTTAGATTACTTTAGATATGCACTATTTATATCTTCTACTACTACACAGGAGTAGAACAAATCACACGTGTATATATATATATATATATATATATATATATACTATTGATAAATACGACCATAACATCCCTGGAAAGAGCATCGCGATGCATGCCATAATCTACTATCGAGTCCATGTACTCACGTACCAAATCAAGGACTACCGGTTCAGAATCACCCTCGAACCATAATTCACATAAACACATAATGGAGGCGAACATAGCTTTAATAATTTGTGCTACGCACACACCTAACTCACCCAAATGACCGGTCACACTATCATACACTCAAATAGTGTTCACCCATAAGTTATATGTTCTAAGGCACACATCCAGACCTTGTTGGCATCGTCAAGGTGGGATCGCCCACTGCGAATGACCTCCTGTGATAGCAAGCAATGTTGGTACGCTTATATACATAAAAATCATACATAGGCCTTCATACAACCCATGTATATTCATATAGTACGTCCCATATATATCTCAATTATTCAACGTACTAGTATTTCACACTTTATTTTTATTCCCTTTATTATGAATATTACTTGTTATTCAGAGAGTTCTAATCATCTCATTTATAATTTCAGTAGTTAATATCACATTATTCTACCAGTTCAAATCTCAGGTTCATCTAAATTCTCTATGTATCCCCCATTTGATTCTCGTACGTTAATACGTTCAATAATTTTCGATATATTCTAATCTATAAATTCGACTACTCGACTACCTCTATGTCTCAATTATATACGATTGGTATTCTGTTAATTTTTCCATAATTCCAAAATACTCAAGTTATGGTTCCAATAATTTTTTTTTTATTTTTACATCTAAACTAACAAAATTGTCATTTTCTGAGAAAGCAAATTGGGTCGTAAATTTTCTGGCAGATTAAACACCCTTTAGTAAAATCGCGGTTTCTCCCTCTACAAAATTCCAAATGACCTCATTCAAATATCATTAGAAATATATGACATGGACCTTTCTAGGAATCTATGGCTCGTAATCTAATTCTAAGTACAATTAAAATGGCATACATTTAAAGTAACGTAAAAAATTCTGGCTGATTAGATACCCTATAGTAGAAAGTATATTACTTACTCTACGAAACTCCAAATGACCTTATTCAAAGCTCATTAGAAAGCTAAGACCTAGACCTTTCCATACATCTATAGATAGCAATCTAATTCTAAGTACAATTTAAATGGAAAAGGTTTAAAGTAACGTTAAAAATTATGGCAAATTGTCATCTTATGTTCATCAATCAAACCCTAAGTTATTCGAGATTTATGTTCTTCAACCAAGAACCCAAGAAGATTCCATATTTATTTGTCTTAAATATGAAATTTTGAACTATAATCCCAGGATGTTAATTCTAATATGATTCCCAATAAAAACCATAATGAAATCCCACGAAATCACCTAACATAACATGTTTTCATTATAGAGATAATTCTAGACTAGCATGGACATTATAACTAATCAATTTATGAAAGTTTAAACACTTGTTTTAGATGATGACGGTCTGATTTCCGTAGTTATGTGATGTAGGTTTCTCCACCTTGTGCCCCTATCAATTTTGGCGAAAACTGTGGTGCTAGGTAGTGTTGAATGGCCTGGAAATACTTTCCTCTTCCTATCATATGGCCTCTCTTGTTTCTCCCTTGTTCTAACCCTAGTCTTCCCAAATTCGTTGGTCTTCTAACCCTAGAATACCAAAATACCAAAATACCCTTACAGGATGCTGGGTTGGTCTAAAAATGCCCCAGGACCCAAGCACAACCCCCTATTATACTTTTCTGACTATCTCAACATATCTGAACACATTGATGCACTCAAAATGGCTATTTAGATAACCCATATATCACTTACAAGGTATTTCTTATTTGAAGTTCTGACACAACTCATAAGCGCGTCCTGACTAAATTATCATAAATTGTCGTATTTCTGACTCATGACTAAACATAGTGCGTTCTCAATATTTTATTATTGGATCACTAAGTAGTATTCAATTTAATTCGCATCCATAAATATTAACTTTGGTCGTGCTAATTAATATTTATTTTAAACCATATTAGTTTTTTGTTTTAATTTAATTAATCCCAATATAAATTACTCAAAATTACGGGGTATTACATACTCCCCCATTATAAAGGAATTTCATCCTCGAAATTCGGAAACGTCTGGTACTAATAGCTTCATCCTCGCTTGGTAACCACATCTTCTCAAAGTTGGAAATACTATTTTTCTTTCACTACAACTCCACTAATGGTACTCTTCACATATACTCTACCGGCTATACACCTCTCTTTACTAGGGAAAGATCTTAACATCCTTAGGTACCAGCTCCCCCATTTTAAAATCACATCACTCCCTTCGTGGGAGACCTTCGCAATCATACTTGATCACTCATGTCAGACTTCAAAATATTTGGTTAGTTACGACGTAACTGTTTCTATATTTCTCTTTTGCACAGAGTAACTTCTGATTAAATTCAAAAATCCACAATGTACATTCCTCGCATTCTCCAGCACCTTAGTTACCTTTATCATCTACTCCTCGAGATCTGGGAGATATGCCTTGATCCAAACATAACTTCGTTCCCATTGTCTCATCCTAATCTACAATAGCGTTGTCCTACACTTTGTGTCGGCTCATTCTCTTTCTTCCATCAAACAGTGGGCACACTGCCAGATAAGTAACTCACCATAAATTCACCATAGTTTTCACCTTGGTCAACCAATTCCATCACTCAAAGGAAACTTTGACCCTCCTGTGATGTTGGTAATCTATTACTGATTTCATAAGTTTTCCTACTCATCACATCATTGGAATTCTAAAGTCTTGCAAAATTTTTGGTCAATCGTCTCGGACCAACCCCTTCTCTGGGTATGCTCAAAAGAAAATCCTGATGAATGCGTCTCCTCCACAATTTTTCCCTTTGTGGGTCTTTCTCGTTTCGTAAAAGCATCTTCCCATTTATGTGTAAGGCATCCGAAGAAATTTACTGAGCACAACTCCGTTCAAAATCCCAAAACTATTGGATCATCCCTTTACTAGAGAAATCCTATCTTCTGCATCTTCACAGTCTTCCAACCCTTCCCGATTGTGATAACTCTCCCTGCTGTATATAACCAGACTATCTCCTTCCACAAACGAAGTTCAATCCATCTTACTTTCATAACTTTACTTCTAACTGCCTCTTTGGCATACGATTAAACATATTCATCATTCAGTTCTCTTATCAAGAGCGATTCTGAAAATTGAAATACCCAGGGTGCCCATACACCCCTATATCCCGTGTATATCTGCAAAATTATACCAAACATAAGAAATTTATGTTGAACTAGACCTTACATACTTGGCATGACTATAAAGTATGGGTATACTCAATTACCCTGCTAATCGTAACTTAATTATCCTCGAGATTGTACACAACACAACTCAGCTCCACTAGCCTTAAATAATAAAATAACTCTCAACTCGTAGTTTTAACCTCATACACATGCAATAACTAAAGAACTAATTCCATGCCCTAATGACCACACATATCTCAACTCTAGATGCTCACTAAGGTTCATGCGATGGACGTCTCGCAAGCGAAATCCAAATAAGGAATCCCCCCGGTACACTATTACTCAGCATTGTCGATCATCGAGATCCGTAGGCCCAAAGCACATAACTAAGAATCCCAAAATCCTATCCCCGGATATATAGGTATAATCCTCGACCCCTACATCATTAACGAAATCACACAACACCGCGCTCTCACTATCGATAAGTTCTCAACGCTAAATCAATAACGAGTTAAGTCTCACCGCTCGACGGTAAACTCGATATACCCGGAATCACATCAGTAAAAGTCCCTACGCACCGGGATAAAATATAAAATGACAAATATACTCTCCATAGTCTCTTCTACAATATAATATATGTGCGGGCTCGACCCTTTTTCAGGTAAAACCTTGCAAAAATAACATATTCTGTCCTGGAACAGTGAACACGATAGCCTTACTATAACTGCCCACTATCGCTCAACCGTCACTTACCAGCCATAACCAGAATAACAATATGTTATATCCTTATAACTCTCAAAACGAACAAAACTATCGCACATTACAAACATCCTTTAAGTGTCCCTGCCATCTCCCCTGTAGGCGGCATCAAAGAGCCCCGCTACCGAGTAGCTATATGCATAATAATAAGACTGATATTACTAGTGCAACCACTAAACCCAACTAATACGTGAATTTTAGTGTTAACAAACATATATTGTGATGCACTCACATCACCAAAAACTTACTCCATACTCATAAGGATAAAAATAAAAAAATTACCTTTGATTGCTAACTGCCCTACTTGATTAACGGGTTCCTGAACACGATTCTCACGTCGAAACTGACCTAAGAATTGTTTAATGGTTGTACCTCTAGGATACCATCCTGTAGTTGCCCCTGCCTCGCATTGGGAAATCCCTCCTCCTGTGATTGTCTCCCCACTAGTGAAACAATAGCTAGAAAAATCTCCTTGCCTCTGGCCATGGCCTTGCTAGCCTCCCCCGTTATTCTCTTGGCCCTGGGAGCCCTGAAGAACAGGTTGTTGCTGCTGCTGCTGGGAATGAGAGCCCTGCTGTCTCTCCCTAAAGCTATCGCTCTCGAGTCTAAAACCTTCTAATTTGAATCTCTTAGCCAGATCCCCCTGTAGAAAATCCCGCTCGTGCTGCTTACTCACATGCTGCTGTTGTGTCCCATTGGCACCATTCCCAACTGCCTTCCCACTCTGACTAGTCTCTCCCAGTCTCTTGCTTCCCTTCATGTGGAAGAAATGATCCTGAAAGTGTAGTAGTGTGCCATTGACAACCTCAATATAAGTCTTTAATGTCAGATTACCTAACAAGTGCTATCAGAATTCTCAGGTAAGTCCATCCATGAACTTCAACATCTTTTTCTCTTGAGTGTTCACCTTGTCCTTCACAAAATTAGCTAAACAAGTGAACTCCTCCTCGTACTCTGCCACGGTTTAGTCTCCTTGAGAAACATCGAGGAACTTTCGTTGCATCTCTGTCTATATAGTGAACATAAAATACGTGGGTCAAACCGCACCCAGAACTCGTCGATGGTCATAACACCCCCCCTCCTCTGCTGTAGTTACAGACTCCCACCACTGTAAAGTTGTGCCCACAAGTTTAAATGTAGCAAGTATCTACTTCTACATCTCACTGCACTCCACAAGGTGAAGATGGCGGGTAATATCCTTGTTCCACTAGGCGGCAACCACTACATTCGAGCTTCCCTGAAACTCTGGTGGATGGCCCTTCTGAAAGGACCCCTTACTCGCTCTCAAGATGAAGGGGCTGGATTAGTCTAAATGACTGGTGCCACCTATGGTTGAGGTTATGCCTGGGGAAAGTGTTGTGCCATTGCGATCATTGCAGCATTAACTGCATATGCCACAATGTCAACCACCTCTGTCGTCGTAATGTTTCCCTAGGTTTCCTCCCTAGCATTAGCTCTCGTTTAACGGGTTCTCTGATTGCATCTGAAAGGAGATTGAAATTTTTATAATATCACCATCAAGCACAAAATAATCAGCAGAAGAACGTAGATGTGTATACATAAGGATGAATGAAGCAGTCCTATAATAAGGCTCTATATCAAAGAATGCTACGCTGAGACGTAAAAAGCAGCAAAGATCCTAAGGACACTAGAACATAATGCTCTGATACCATCTGTAACACCCCGCCTATTAAAATAACAGATATCTATCCCCATGCCAAAATAAAACAAGATTCTCATATAGCTCATTCTTAGCATCACTGTCGAAATTCAATTAATTACTAGCCACCTATTAATTTAACAAGTAGTGTCAAATTTTAATATTTCATTAACATGAAACAATATGAACCAATCAATAATAAACCCACACACAGTGATTAATATACATGAAACCATAATGTAAAATCTGAAGCTAAGATAAATATAAAGTCTCTGAATAAACCATCGGGTAAAAATCCAATACATCCAATCGAACATCTGAAATAGTCTAAAATACATAAGTCAAAATAAAAAGGGAAACACACCCAACCAATATTAGAACAAAGAACCTAATCTTGAATATCAATAATAGAATCGACTACTCGAAAATCCTACAAGCCTCCACATCAGCTGCAACAACGTGTCCCTGAAAAGAACAATCATCATTGGCGTCCCTATGGCTGGACACCTAAAAGTTCTGAAAATAGAATTGATACAGGTCAGGGCCCAAAATATTTTAAAGATATTTGCAAGTATTTAAAATGTAGTAAGAACCGTTATTATATACATGATAGCTTCACGTACACTCCCTTAAGTGTCTCACCTCTCAACTATAGTTCACACTTGACGTGTCCTACTAAATCTACCTTGTTATGCTACCTAGTCTAACTAGTCAAAATAAATATCTACCTAACCACTAATACTCTTAGCCCACCCTTATCGCCCAAACAATGCGCTACCATAAAACCATAATCATTAGCTGAATATTATTGCTGAACAATTATTTAAGTGTATATTACTTAGGTTACTTTAGATATACACTATTTATATCTTTTACTACCACACAAGAGTGGAACAAATCACACATGTACATATATATATATATATATATATATATATATATATATCACTATCTATATATACGACTACATCATCCCTGGGATGAGCATCGCGATGGATGCATAGTCTGTTATCGAGTCCATATACCTCACGTACCAAATCAAGGACTACCAGTTCAGAATCACCCTCGAACCACAATTCAAATGCACACATAATGGAGGCGAATATAGTCCTAAGCCTTTGGGTTGCGCTCATGACTAATGCAGCCAAACGACCGATCACACTATCGTACACTCGAATAATGGTTAGCCCAAAGTTCTATGTTCTGGGCACACACACAGACCTTGCTGGCATTGCTAAGGTGGGATTCCCCACTACTAGGGGTGGCCATGGGCCGGGCCTGGGCAGGCCCCGTCGGGCTAGGGTCGGGCTTGAAAAATTAACGGCTATCCCAAGCCCGCTCGGGCCCAGATCGGGCCTTATTATGTAATCCTAAGCCCGCCCAGATTTGAAAGCTCTTTACCCAGGCCCACCCGATCGGGCCATATTATATTAATTAAAAGATTTTTTTTAAAATTCAAATACCTATTTTTTTTATTTAAAGACCAATTTTTTAATTTAAAATCTGTTTTAAACTCCACATATTATAAAGTCAATATATAAAGTTTCCCACTCTACATGAAAAGACTTGGTATACGTTTTTATATTTATAAAAGTTCCCCCCCAACATATATATATATATATATATATATTTCGGGCCTTGGGCCTGGTCGGGCCGCATCGGGCTTAAGAACTCATGCCCAAGCCCGCCCGAAAAAAAATCGGGCCTATAAAATTTTGCCAAGCCCTCTTTGCGGGCCTACTCACCTTACCCAAGCCCTATTTTTTTATTGGGCGGGCTTGGCGGGCCTCGGGCCTATGGCCACCCCTACCCACTACCGTGACCTCCCATGATAGCAAGCAGTGTAGGTATGCTTATATACATAAAAAGCATACATAATAGGCATTCACACAACCCATGTATATTCATATAGTACGTCCCATAGATATCTCAATTATTCAACGTACTACAATTTCACACATTATTTTTATTCCCTGTATTATGAATATCACTCGTTATTCGAAGAGTTCTAATCATCTCTTTTATAATTCCAGTTGTTATTATCACATTATTCTACTAGTCCGTATCCCCATTCGATTCCCGTATGCTAATACGTTCAATAATTTTTGATAGGTTAGAGTCTATAAATCCGACTCCTCGACTACACCTATGTCTCAATTATATACGACTAGTATTCCATTAATTTTTTTATAATCCTAAACTACTCAAGTTATGGTTCTAATAATTTTTTTAAAAGTTTTACATCTAAACTAACAAAATTTTAATTTATGAGCAAACGAATCGGGTCGTAAATTTTCTAGTAGATTAAACGCCCATAGTAAAATTGTGATTTCTCCTTCTTCATAAGTCCAAATGACCTCATTCAAATCTCATTGGAAAGCTAAGACTTAGAACTTTCTAGAGGTTTATGGCTCGCAATCTAATTCTAAGTCAATTAAAATGGCGTACGTTTAAAGTAACAAAAAAATTCTAGCAGATTAATATGCTAACTGATTGGACACCCTATAGTTATAAGTACGATTAAAATGGCATACGTTTAAATTAATGTAAAAATTTTCGACAGAATTTTCATCTTATGTTCACCAATTAAACCTTAAGTTATTCAAGATTCATGTTCTTCAACCAAGAACCCAACAAGATTCCATCTTTATGTGCCTTAAAAATCAAATTTTGAAATATAGTCTCTAGAGGTTAAATTCTAATATGATTTCTAGCAAAACCATAATTAAATCCTATGAAATCACCCAACATAACATGTTTTCATTGTAAAGATAATTCTAGACTAGCATGGACATTATATGCAAGTTTAAACACTCACCTTAGATGATAAAGGTATGATTTCATTAGTTTGGTGATGGAGGTTTCTCCTCCTTGTGTCTCTCTCAATTCTTACGGCAACGGTGGTGTTAGGTGGTGAATGGCCTAGAAGCCCTTTCTTCTTCCTCTCCAATGGCCTCTCTTTCTTTTAACTTGTTCTAACCCTAGCCTCTATAATATATCAGCTAATATAGTCTTCCCAAATTCGTTGGTCTTCTAACACTAGAATACCAAAAGACCAAAATACCCTTACGGGGTGCCGGGTTGCTCTAAAATTCCCTCGGGATCCAAACACAACCCCCGAGTATACTTTTCTGACTAACTCAACCTGTCTCGACACAACGGTGCACTTGAAATGACTATTTGGATGACCCATATATCACTTACAAGTTATTTCATACTTTAATCCCCGCATGACTCACATGCATATCCTAACTAAATTATCATAAATTGTCGTATTTCTCACTCACGACTAAACATAGTACATTCTAAATATTTTATTACTTAAGAGCTAAGTAGTATTCAATTTAATTCACATCCATAAATATTAACTCAGATCATGCTAATTAATATTTATTTTGACCCGGATTAATTTTTTATTTTAATTTAATTAATCCCAATATAAATTACTCAAAATTATGGGGTATTACATCTGCTTTGCCACTTTTGCTACCGAGCTATTTTTCGTAGAAGTATATTTGGCAGGTTTTTCTTTGTAAGTGAATTCAGCGATAAAATCTGCCTCAGCTTAGCCCTTGATTGTCCTTTTCGATCCACACTGGATGTCAAACTCTCTTAACTCCACGGCCCAAGCCATTAGTATGCCTGATTTCTCAAGTTTATGAACAATTTGGCACAGAGGCAAGTCTGTATAGACGATAATGGTATGGGCCTGGAAGTACGACTTTATCATTCTAAAAGCTTTAATTAGGGCCATGCTTGTTTCTCTAACCTAGGATACCAAATTTTTGCTCCACGGTATGCTTTGTTAGTGTAATACACAGGCCTTTATACCCCTTCTTCTTATCGGACTAGAGAAGAACTGACTGCAGATTCAGAAACGGCCAAATACAAATAAAGCTTCTTACCTAAAATTGGTCTAAAAAGTAATGGTACAGACCCCAATTACCATTTCTACTCCCGAAATACAACTTCACACTCATTGTTCTGTTCAAAAGTTTTTTGCAACACCTTTATAAATGAAAGGAATTATTCAATAGCTTTGGAAACTAACCTATTTAATACCTTCATGCGTCCAATTAGCCTTTAAACTTCTTTCTTATTCGTTGGGGACTTCATATTGATTAGCACCTGAATTTTGTTGGGGCTGGGCTCAATTCTTCTTTGGTTAACTATGAATCCCAAGAACATCCCCTCTTTTACCCCGAAGACACACTTCATCGGGTCTATCTATGTGGTGTTTTTCCAATTAGTTGAAAGTCTACCACAAATCTCAGATGTGTTTAGCCGCCTTTTTGCTCTTCGTGATCATGTCATCAACGTACACCTCCATATTCTTATTGATCTGTTCTTCGAATACTTTGTTCACTCATCTTTTGTACTTTTCCCAGCATTTTTTAGCCCAAAGGCATTACATTGTAGCACTAGGTACGTCGGTTAGTGATGAACGAGGTTTTTTTCCCATTTTTTCGGTTTCACCTTGATCTGGTTGTATCCTGAATGAGCATCAATAAAATTGAGTAGCTCGTGCCCTAAAGTAGTGTCTTTCAACTGTCTAATCTTAGGCAAGGGATAGTGTTCTTTAGAATACGCTTTGTTCAGGTCGATAAATCGACACACATTCTCCACTTATTATAATTCTTCCTAACCATCACCACGTTAGAGAGCCATTCTGGATATTTGACATCCTCTATAAAATTTGTTTTCTATAATTTCTCCACTTCTTCCTACACAACCATGTTCTTCTCTTGGCTGAAGACACGTCGTCTCTATTAGACTGGCTTAGCATCTTTAACTATGCTTAATTCATAACAAATGAAATCCAGATCAATTTTTGGCATGTCTCCATGAATCCAGGCAAACACACTTTTAGCCACCTTAGAAAGTCAATCAAATCTCTTTTGAGGTCGGGATCCAGTGATGAGCCGATATGAATTGATCTCTTTAGGTGATCATCGTCTAAGACAATTAACTCAAAATTTTCAACAATCTGCCCTTTGACCAGTTTCTCCTCATCTCGCTAATCTAACGTTTTAATCTGATAGCTCGTTGTCAGTTTAATCTGCTCCTACTAATAAGTTGAGGTATAATAACATTATTTAGCCTCAACTTGGTTCCCTTTAACTAAACCTACCCCATAATTAGTGGGGAATTTCAAACATTGGTGCACTGTAAAGGGGAAGACTTAGAACTTATTCAACCATACTCTACCATATATGATGTTGTAGATCGAATGAATGTACTTGTCTAGGTTAAAGATAGGTATCTTTTCTACTCGATAAGTTGATCAGGTGCCAATCACCACTCTGCGTTCGACTATGCCCAGAGGGTACACTTTCTCTCTGGAGAAATCGATGAGTGGCTTATTATAGGCCTCTATCTTGTTGTCTCTTAGACTTAGGCCCTTGAAGAAGTTGTAAAATAAGACATTGGCTGAGCTAATTATCAACCAAGATTCTTGACACTTTGCTCTCATGTACCATTATTGTGATGACCAGAGGCCATCGTGTGGATAGAGCATGCCAGACAAATCATCCTTAGAAAAATCCATAACTAAGTGATCTTTTCATACTTTTTTAGGGTGAGTATCCACATCGCATGTCAGGTTGATTTATCTGATATGGGCGTAAGCATTTACCTCATTAAGGTTGGCCTTTCTCTCCGCGGGCTTATCTCCACCACCAACATCTCCACTTGTAATGAAATTACACCTAAAAGAGATGGTTTTAAACTTATTCATAGGTTACTTGGGTCTATTGTGAAGGTCCGAATCGTCCTTCGAATCATCATCTATTTTCTTCTCGTCTACCCTTCTACGAGGGGAATTTGATCGCCTCCTGGATTTTTGCTCGTCACTATGATTAGTTAAGCCTCCTCTATCCATGAACCTTAATAGCTTTCCATCCCTAATCAAGTTCTCGATCTTGTCCTTTAGGTCTATACAGTTATCCGTGTTGTGGTCGTGATCCTTGTGGAACAAACAGTACTTACTTTTATCCATTCGATTAGCCGTGGCTTTCATCTTTTCGAGCCATCTCAGGTCTTTATTCCTGCAAATTTCCTCGAGTATGTGAGGAACGCCTACAATCAGGGGAGTGTACTCATCGTAATTCTTTAGCTTATTGACTTTCTTATCTTTTTGTTACTTCATTTTCACTCTTGCTAATGTCGACCTTCTCGTGGCTTCATTCGTTGGCCGTTATGGCCTCCTCAACACGCATAACTTTTCCTACCTTACCTAAGAGTTCCGTCAGGGTTTTGGGTGGCTCTTTAGCCAATGCCTCGTACGGTTTCCCAAGCAGTAATCCACTCATCAACTCAGTAATAGTAGTCCTTTCATCATAATCTATTACTTCAAGTTTTTCATCATTGAATCTATTACTTCAAGTTTTTCATAATTGAAAGGAGTGATAAACTCACGAGTACTTTTGTTAGCCTTCTGTCGGACGTTGAGTAGGTGAGCCACCCTTTTACCAAGATTATCTCCAAAACAGAAGTTGTTGATGAAAAGATCGGCTAGTTGCTGAAAGTTTGAAATTGTCCTCGCTATAAACTGTTGTACCAGATTTGCGCCGACCCAGTGATCATACTAGTAAATGCCCGACAATGCATCTCATCTGAAATTGAGTAAATGTTGGCGGTATCTTGGTATTTCTATACATGCAGTACTGGGTCAGTTTTACCATCGTAGCGTGGGGTTATAACTGGCAGCTTGAATCTTGTAAGTGTTGGATATACCATAATTAATGGAGTGAATGGAGATCACTTCATAAAACCTATGTGCAAAGGATTATTTGATTTGACAGTTTCTCCAAAATGATCCTCTAGTCATTGAATTGATCCCTTCTAGAGTCGTCCTCCTGCTTATCTTTAACTACAACGGCCTTGCCAGATTGGTCTCAGCTTTTTGAAAAACTATTTTCCTTGGAAATCTGCTAGGCTCTAACCAACCATCACACGCTCGTCCTAGAATTGATCGAGCATTTCGTTCTTCTAGTGATAGACCTCCTTGGCTCTTCTTTGCGTTCTTCAAACTCTTTAGGCTATTGATTCGTATCAAATATTGCATATTTCCGCCCGTTATATTTATGCATTCTATCACTTTTACGATTCTTAATGCCTATATTTATGCTCATTAACCAAACAACCTTGGATTTGGATATATACATGTTTTGTAGGGGTTAATTATGCTTTTGTAGGTATTGGAACGCTAAAAGTGAGGATCCATTACATTTTGAAGAAGTTTCATCGTCGGATGCTACTTCAAGGGCATTTTAGTCAATTCAATTTTCATCTTCGGCTCATGGAAATTCCATGGATGTGTAGTTCATTGAGCAAGCTTCGCGTGGCCACAAACGGTGCGCGATTTTGAGTCCGGACGATGAAGATATGGTCGTTTTCGTAATCAACCTTTTCCCCCCTCTTCATGGACCAAAGGATTGCAGAAAACAGAGTACCGGTCGGCCGCGGTTTGGCATTTTGCCTACGAAAGGAGATAGTGGGCTTTTACAAGAAGGCGCGATCGACCGCACCCCTGCGACCGGTCGACCGCGATTACCAGATATTTTGCACTTGTTTCCTTTTCTTTTCTTTTTCCTTTATTTCTTTTCCACTTACTATATAAACCAAATTTTGTGTAAATAACAGAAATTAAGTTTTAGAATAGATTTTAGAGAGTTGTAGGTTAGGGTTTGGGGGATTTGAGAGTTCTTCTTCTTCCCCTCTTGGATTGACACCCTTTAGGGTTTGTAATTGGTACTTTCATCTTCCCTCTCCATTAATATACTTGTTTTCCATTCTTTCTTGCTTTGATTAATTACATTTACATGCTTTCATAATTAGTTTACATGCTTTGATTTACTTGCTTTATATTATAGTTTTATCGTGTTTATTTATCACGTTTTTAATATGCTTTCTAGCTAATTTAAATTAGGTTGTGTTCGAATTGAACTCACTCGAGTTGACGTGTTACTTTGCTTTGGTATGGTGTTTACGGGTCTATTTTGGGGGCGTTGTCCTAGCTATTACGCCTAGGAGATTTGATGGGGCCTATCATGTATGTCCCGTGCTTGCGACCTTGTGTGCGCAATTTCCAGGATATTTGTTGATGCCAAAATCTTATTAGGCTTTTATGCGGATTTAGGGGCGTGACAACTCTTGGTTCAATTAACTGTCGAAACGAGACACATTTGTAATAACTCGTCGACTCATGTATATATTTTATACAAATTAACTCGGGTGAGGGATATTTGACGCAACCTATAGTTTTTACCGCTTTATTAATCTAGCTTTATTTTCCCATGCCTAGAATAATCATTTACCTTTCATGCATCTTTTTCCTTTTTAGTTTGTAATTCACCTTTTACACTTTTATTTTGGAATATTAAATCATATAAATTCTAGCATCTCGTCCCTGTGGATTTTTGATACCTGACTTACCGTTGTGCTTGCTTCGCAAGTGTAATCGTAATGTAGGTTTGTTTGTATTATCGCGGTGAAACGAAAACAATGATTGTGTCCTTACACGAACACACTTTTCACGGGGTAATCAGCTATCTGTGAAGTTGCCCTCTTATTTTATGTGGGTTTAGACGATCAAATGCAAAGCCTCTACTCGGCCTCTCTAATACACTTGGCCTCTCTTCAGAGAAAGATTGTTCGTCATCGTAATCGGTCATCCCGAGAGAAGATGTGGCCTTAGGGTGATATGACTTGTCATCTTGTGATTCATAATATCTGGATCTACTTCTGTCATCTTGTGAACCCAAATTATGCCTCCTTGGGTTCTCTAGAGTCCGTTTACGATAAGCCTGCCCCTATTTTTGTAGGGGTAGGAGGTAACATTTTACCCCACATGTCAAATGGTTCTCTCCTAACTGGGGTGATAGGATCTGCTCCTGGTCTACTTTTCCCGTCTTTGTCTGCATCAATTGCTTCACACTCTCTTGCACTGCTTTCTGGCCTTTGGCCAGGCTCATCAGAATTCTTTGTAAGTCACCCATTCCAACAGGTGTTGAGAGCGGGCTTGCATTTTGCCGCACGACTACTCTTTGGGTTTTCTGCCATTTTTCATAATTTGTGGATAAAAACAGAGTATCTAAACAAATAATTGGTGGAAATTGGGCTAAGGCAATTTCACAGAAATTGGACTCGTGTATAGAAAATGATAGGAAACAACAAACGACTTCTCGATGATGATGCTAAGATTTAGCACCACCAGATAAGAGGTGGAGAGCTCAAATAGTAATAACAATGGCAGCAATAGAGTTATATATATATATATATATATATATATATATGTGTGTGTGTGTGTGTGTGTGTGTGTGTGTGTGTGTGTGTGTGTGTGTGTGTAAAAAAGGGGATGAGAGTAAGAGGAATGAAGACAGTTGTGTATAGTGGTTCAGCCAATCAGGCCTACATCCACTGTGAGTGTGTGATCCACTAAAGATGGGCACTAATGGCCTTGGATACAATGCAAATAAGCTCACTCTCTCTCTACTGTGTGTACAAGCAGAGTTTTAGCTAGGGTTATAATTAGCGATCCCTTTACAGGGTTGAAGATGACAAGTATATATAGGGCTTGGGGGGAGTAATGTACCCCCTAAGCATGCATGGTGCATGTTAATGATGATCTAGCCAATCCCCTATTGACACCTGGATGTGCCACTTGTGATCAATGATGACATAATATTCCCTCACGTGAGGGGATGATATTGTTATAACGGCCTAGTCCACGTACTATATGAGTCCCACGCGCATTGTTCTACGCGTCTCCCAAGTCACGCGCTGTGATGATGTCACCCTCGGCCTAGGGCACCAAGCCGAGGCGAAAGATGATGCTGGCATTGGGCCCGGATGGATGTGGGACTCGTACTATCATTCCCTCACAGGTCTAGTACATGATGAGGGGTTGGCCCCTTATAAGCTCGTCTGGTCCATGATGAGGGGTCATCCCCTTAAAGGGTTGTTTGATCTTGGTTGAGGGGTCGGCCCCTTGAAGGGTCGTCTGATCTTGGCTGAGGGATCGTCTTAGCCGACCCTTCCTGTAACGGAACTGTGGTAATTGGACTTGTTCTGGACCTGAGCCCTCATCTGGGTGGAGGACCCCCACGGCCTAGCCGAGGGTATATATGGGTATATCAATCACCCCTAGCCCTTAGCCATCGATGTTGTTGAGATGGCTAAGGGGTAATATTGCCTTTGAATGCCAACAGCGTGATCAGTTTGATGAGTGACATTTGTCAAGTTGCATGACACCTTGTTAGATATCCATCATCGTTTGCATTTCCCAAGTATAACGGTTGCACACCATTCTTGGACTTCGTGCCCTAATGATGCCTCTCCTCGTGGGTTGTGTCTTGCATTGATTATTAGGCCTACTAATAACAAAGTATTTAAAGGATTTTTGAAACGTTTATTCTTTTCTTCTTCTTCTTTTTCGCGCGCCAGCTTTCTCTCTCTAACTCTTTAGTAGTTCCTAACCGCCATTTTTGCAACTTCTGTGTCTCAGTCCTTGCTTAGTCATCGTATTCTTCCTCAGGTAACCCTTTTACCTTAGATTCCACTTTTAGCCTTCAATTTTTGCTTGTCTTGCATTTAGGTTTCCTTCCCCATTTTTCTTGGCTGTTTGTATTTTTTCGGCATGAAAGCCTGTCTTATTGTGATGGTTTAGGGTTGAATAATAGATCCTGGGTCTCCTTAGGGTTCTTCCCCCACCTTTTAGTGGTGGTTTAGCTCTTCTTTGTGTCATTTCTTAGGTTTTCGTGTTCCCCGGTGTTCATCTTCGACTAACTGAGTTCCCCTTATTCTTGAGTGTTCATCCACAAAACCCTTTATTTCCTTAGGTTTGATCCAAAAGTCAAACTTAGTCAAATTGTGAACTTGTTTGTAGTTAGATTAAACAAATTCCTTAAATGTAGGGTCTTCCCCTTAATGCTCAAGAGACTTTATGTTTTAACCGAGGAATTTCCAACCTTGAGGGAGAAATTCTTCGCTGAGATCAGGCGAATAGAGGAGGAGTACGAGCGAAGGCGAGGGGTCGACCCTAATTGGGTACGACCCATCTTCCCCATTCCTTTAACGATAATAATACCATCTGAGTCCTGTGGGTCTTCCTGTCGTCCAGCTGAGAGTCAGACATACGAGGGAGAGATGAATGAGAGAGCATCGTCACCAATACGTGTTGGGCATTCTGGGAGGAGAGAGACGTCCACTCTTAGTCCAAGCCGACAAGCCGAGGGTACGGTACATTCAGAGGTTGTCCCTGTAATAGCCCTATCTCCTCTTGCTTTTAAGGTGGCCTTTCCAGCTGGGCCACCGATAGGTGACGAAGTTGAGAGATTTGGGGACGAGGGGTATGAGGACGATAGTGAGGATTTGGATGCTGATCAAGTTGACACTTCTAGTGCCTCGGCTTACGTCTCATTCTTTAGGGATCGTGACCTCTTACTGTGGAGGCACACATTTGGTGTACAACCCAATATAACTATGAGGGTACCAAATGCAGATGAGAAATTCTTCTAGGACAATGAGGGGGAAGTTGCTATTTATGAGCATATGTTCAGGGTAGGTGTTAGGTTCCCTCTGCACCTTATAATAGTTGACATATTATCCGCCCTTGGGGTTGCTCCTTCTTAACTTCCTCCCAACTCTTGGAGAATCATCCTCAGCTATATCTCCCTCTGGAAGAATACTTTCATTGACGAGCCTTCGATCGATCTTTTTATAGCTTGCTATAATATCACTTCTTCGTCCAAGCAACCTGGGTATTTTCATCTAGGGGCGAGGAAGTCCAACAAAAGGCTTCTTCACATGGCACAAACTTCAAACCACGATTAGAAGAAGAGATTTTTCTTCATCTCTGGGGATTGGGAATTCTCCGTCGGTGTAGAGCCTTTAGAAGACAGTCCGAGAGTTTTAAGGTCATGGTCTAACCCTTCAATGAGAGCACGGTCAGACCTCGGACTCAGCTTGGATGAGAGGGACATTGTTGACTATTTGAGGGAACAAGTGAAAGAGGGTGAACTTCACAAATTTGAAGATTTAATGACCACTCGTTTCCTCAAAGAAGCTGGTCTCAGGGTCGCCCCCCTGACAAAATTATGTGAGTTGATTCGTGCTCCATTTTTATTTTCATTCAAGTGTTTCCTCTTTGCCAGTCTATTTTTGATGTATTGTCTCTTTTTCAGGTCATCCTACAAATATATCTAATCAACTCTGGGATATAACTGCCCCAAGTTTAATGTCTGGCTTGGGAAAGAAAAAGGGAAAAGAGCCCCAGCAGACTCAAAAAAAGACAAAGGTCGTAGGGCCAACCCAGGTGGAGCCGACTACCGAAAATTGCAAAAGGAAGGAGCACGAAGTCCCTTGTGGCTCTCGGCCTGAGTCGAGGACAAGGGCGAGGGTAGAGGCCCCCCAGGAACACACTGAGGGGACTAGTTCCTCTTCCAGCATGGGGGCCTTCTGGTCCCAAAATTTGACGTTCTTAAAGGCTGAACCCTCTTCCCTCATAGCCAATCTGAGGGCAGCCAAGGCCTCGATAATTTCTGCTCCCTCGGCCGCAGATTATGACTTCTTGTCAAAGATGCCCACGGCCAAGGTTTATGACTACGATCTGCACACCCTGGTTAGGTATCTCTTTCAACTTCATTTCTTTTTAAATTACCAACATTTCATGAACTGTTCCTTCAGCCCCTTTAATATGTGCTTGTCTGTCCAGTCTGTCTGCTCCTTCACCTCTGCTACTAAGTGGATGGCTGCCAACCAGTAAAAGTTCTACGAGGCCGAGAGAGCTATTCAACATGAGGCCGATCTGAAGACCGAGTTAGAGACTGCGAGGGCAGAGTTGGAGAGTGCAAGGACCGAGCATAAAAGGGTCCTGGATGAACTGGTGAAGCAGTACGAGGCCGACCTGAAGGTGAAGGACTCCCTCATCAAAGAAAAGGAAGAGGCCTTGACCAATCAGGGAGCCCAATTCAAGGCTGAACTTGATGAGGCAGTGAAGAAGGCCGAGGCCGATGCATTGGAGGCTTACAAACTCTCAGACGAGTTTCAAGGCTTCGATTTTGAGTACTTGGAGAGGGGAATCAAGACGTCCTGTCGATGGGTCATCTTGAAGTTTGCTGACGTAGTGTCGTATGTCCGCCCCTCTCTGGAAGCCCCTCTCTGGAATCCGTGGAGTTGGATGACCCCCTTATTGCCGAGGCTCTATCCCATGTGGAGTCTCAGGTGCACATCGAAGGCACCGGTACCTCAGAGGATCGGCCTGTTTTGGTCATCGAAGAGACTCCTCTGGTTGGCATTGAAGCCTTGCCTGCTGATATTGCTCAATAGGGTGGCTGTCTGTAGCCCACACCGCTGTTTGTAAAAAAAACATTTTTGTAGTTTATTTCCTTGGATAAACATTTGTAACAATTTATAATAGAATCTCTCTCTTCCTGTCTTCTTTGCTTGCCTCTTGTGTGATTTGTCTTGGCTATGATATCTGAATTAACCATCCTATGAACTCCCCCTCGTCTTTCTTGAGAGTGAATGGAGGGTCGTCCCTACCATTCACCCTCATTATAGCCGAGGGTGGTTTCCCACCAAATAAATGATGTTTTTTAATTTCAAGTCCCCCCTCGTCTTTCTTGAGAATGAATGGAGGGTCGTCTCAACCATTCACCCTCATTATAGCCGAGGGTGGTTTCCCACCAAACATGATGTTTTTTAATTTAAAGTCCCCCCTCGTCTTTCTTGAGAGTGAATGGAGGGTCTTCCCTACCATTCACCCTCATTATATCCGAGGGTGGTTTCCCACCAAACAAATGATTTTTTTTAATTTCAAGTCCCCCCCTCGTCTTTCTTGAGAGTGAATGGAGGGTCGTCCCTGTCATTCACTCTCATCATAACCGAGGGTGGTTTCCCACCAAACAAATGATGTTGTTTAATTTCAAGTCCCCCCTCATCTTTCTTGAGAGTGAATGGAGGGTCGTCCCTACCATTCACCCTCATTATAACCGAGGGTGGTTTCCCACCAAACAAATGATGTTGTTTAATTTCAAGTCCCCCCTCGTCTTTTTTTAGAGTGAATGGAGGGTCGTCCCTACCATTCACCCTCATTATAGCCAAGGGTGGTTTCCCACCAAACAAATGATGTTGTTTAATTTCAAGTCCCCCCTCGTCTTTCTTGAGAATGAATGGAAGGCCGTCCCTCCCATTCACCCTCATTATAGCCGAGGGTGGTTTCCCACCAAACAAATGATGTTGTTTAATTTCAAGTCCCCCTCATCTTTTTTTAGAGTGAATGGAGGGTCGTCCCTATCATTCACCCTCATTATAGCCGAGGGTATTTAGCAAGAATTATCCCAATCATCCCAAAATTAACAAATAATATGTGGGGTCCATATAATATTCTCATTAGCATCAAGTGTTCTATTGGAGCAACACATTCATTACAACTGTGGTCCAATAGGACATTACAATATTATTGATAGTATTTCTTTAGATGATCTGCATTCCAAGGGATGGAAAAAGGTTCTCTAATCTATAGGTTCGAGGGACAACTTCATCAATGACCCTATATGGGCCATGCCAATTTGGGTGGAGTTTGTTAGGTTTTTGCCAAGTCTTTTAGAGGACTAGGTCCCCCACAGCGATTGGCCTTTGCTTCACCCTCTGGTTGTAAAACCTATCAGTTCTCTGCTGGTAGGCTACTTGCCTTATCTCAGCGTTTTCTCTTCTCTCCTCGATCAAGTCTAGGTCAAGTCTCCTTTCTTTTATATTTCTTTGGGGGTCATACATTTGGACTCTGTGAGTGGGAAACCCAATCTCGACGGGGATGACGGCTTCTGAGCCATACGCCAGCATGAATGGGGTTTCCCCGGTAGGAGTCTTGCCCGTCATCCTATAGGCCCGCAGTACATCATACAACTCCTCAACCCATCTTCCTTTTGCCTCCTCGAGTTTTTTCTTGATCCCATCTGGGACTGTTCTGTTTGTAACTTCAGCTTGCCCATTATCCTGAGGTCGTCCTGGGGTAGAGAAGAACTGTTTGACCCCCACTCTCTCGCAGTATTTCTCCAGGGTTACATTCTTGAATTAAGTCCCGTTATCTGAGATGAGGGTGTTGGAGAGACCATATCTGCATATAATATTTTCCCAGATGAACTGGAAGGTCTTCTGCTCAGTGATCGTGACCATCGGCTCCGCTTCCACCCATTTTGAGAAATAGTCAATTGCTACGATCAAGTATCGATAGTTATTGACGACCCTAGGCAAGGGTCCTACTAGATCGATTCCCCATACTGCAAATGGCCATGGGGATTTGATGGAGGTAAGAGGTTGATGCGGCTGGTGAGGGATGGTGGCGAACCTTTGACATTTATCACATTTCTTTACATAAGCCGTCGCATCCTTCCCCAAGGTCAGCCATCAGTATCCCTGGGTGACTATCCTCTTCACTAGCGACCTGCCCCCAATATGGCTTGAACAAGACCCCTCATGCACATCTTGCAAGATGTGTGGGACTTCAGTAGGGTGCACACATCTAAGTAAAGGGAGCAAGAATCCCTTTTTATACAAGGTGTCTCCAATGACAGTGAACTTCGCAGCTCTATATCTCAACTTCTTCCTTTCTTATTTTGCTTCTGGCATCTCCCCCTCTTTAATGTATCTGCTTAAAGGTTCCATCCATGAAGCTTCCCTACTAATATTTAAGCAAGAGCCAAGTGTTCTATCTACGTATTCAATCGTTGGTCGAAGCAAGATTTCCACTAGGATTGTCCTCCTGAATTTGTCCTAGTTACTAAGGCCAGCCTAGCAAGTGCATCGGTTCGGCCATTATTAAGCCTAGGTATCCTCTTCAACTTTACTTCTCCGAAGCTTTTTAATAGTGACTTCACTCTTTCAAGGTATTTGGACATTCTCTAATCTTTAGCCTCGTATGCTCCTAGTATATGATTCACCACAAGTCTTAAATCACTATGGACCAAGATCTGGCCAACACTAAGAGACCTAGCTAAGGAGAGTCCTGCTATCAGGGCTTCATATTCAGACTCATTATTGGAGGCTTTGAAGTTGAACCTCAGGGCGTACTCAATGTCTGTGCCGTCGGGGGATGATACTATTAATCCAACCTCACTTCCGCTCTCACAAGAGGACCCGTCAACGAAGAGGTTCCACACAGCCTGTTCCTCTGAGAAATTTCCCTCGGTGAGGGATCCCTGTCTAAAGAGATATCTTCCCTCTTCGTTTTCGATAACTTTTTCTCTAACAGTGCTTGTCTCAGCCTTATCTGTGGATGGGTCAATAATTTTGTCTTGTCGGGTATTTGCCTTCTTGAGGCTCTCATCTTCAGTCTCATCGTCTTCCCAAGTGAATTCAGCCATGAAATCTGCTAATGCGTGCCCCTTAATGGCCACCCTAGGTTAATATACAATGTTAAACTCTCTCAGCTCTATGGCCCAGGCCATTAGCCTCCCTAATTTTTCTGGCTTGTGTAAGACCTGCTTAAGAGGAGAGTCAGTAAGGATTACCATTGTATGGGACTGGAAGTACGACTTCATCTTTCTTGATGCATGGATCAAGGCATAGATTAACTTCTCCATCCTTGGGTATCTTTGCTCTGCCCCGTGGAGTGCCTTACTGTTGAAATACACACGCTTCTGTACCCCGTCTTCTTCTCTCACAATGACTGCGCTGATGGCTGATTCTGAGACAGCTAGGTACACATGCAGCCGTTCGCCCTACACTGGTCGTGACAACAGCAAGGGAGACCCTAGGTATGGCTTTACTTCTTTGAATGCCTGGTCACACTCTTCGTTTCATTCGAAGGTTTTTCTGAGAATTTTAAAGAACGATAGACACTTGTCTGTGGCTTTGGATACGAACCTATTCAAAGTAGCTACTCGCCTTGTGAGCCTCTAAACGTCTTTAATGGTCCTAGGGGTCTTCATTTCTATAAGGGCCTTTATCTTCTCAAGATTGGCCTTAATGCCTTTTTGGTTGACGATGAACCCCAAGAATTTCCCTACTCTAACCCCAAAGACACATTTGGTTGGGTTGAGCTTCATCCGGTACTTGTCCATCATGTTAAAGGTCCTCTCGAGGTCGGCCACATGATCCTTGGCCTTCAAACTCTTGGTCAACATGTCATCTACATAAACCTCCACAGACTTCCCAATTTGGTCTTCGAACATTTTATTGACATGGCGCTGATACGTTGCCCTCGCATTCTTTAGGCCAAAGGGCATGACCCTATAATAGTATGTCCCCTTGTCGGTAATGAAAGCCATTTTTTTCGAGTCCTCGGGGCTCATGAAGATCTGTTTGTAACCTGAATAGACATCCATGAAGCTCATGAGCTCATGGCCTGCGGTAGCGTCTACCATCTGATCAATGCAGGGGAGAGGGAAGCTATCTTTGGGACAATATTTGTTGAGGTCGGTGAAGTCTACACACATTCTCCATTTCCCGTTGGCCTTGGGGACTATGACCGCGTTAGATAGCCATTCGGGATAGATGACCTCCCTGATAAACTCTGCATCTTCCAGCTTCTTGACCTCATCCCTAATAACCTCATATTTTTCTCGAGAATAAATCCTCCTCTTCTGCTTTACTGGCTTTGTGTCCACTATCACATTGAGCTTGTGACACATGATTTCAGGGTTGATCCCCGGCATGTCTGCATGACTCTATGCAAAGACGCTTTGTCTCCTCCTTAGCAGCTTGATGAGATCTTATTTTATTTATGTCTTTAGAGCTTTGCCAATTTGGACGGTTTTTTTTTGGCTCATCCTCAGTGAGGATGATGGATTCTACCTCTTCCACGGCTTCTCCTTTCTTCATCTTTGTCTCATCCCTGGGGTCGAGGGTATCAATATTGTAAGTGGTTTTTGCTTTCTTGTGCGCCTATCTTTCTTCGATGGAATTAAAGTAGCATTCTCGTGCCGTCGTCTGGTCTCCCTGAACTTCCTCTACCCCTTAAGGGGTCGAGAATTTTATCATCTGATGAACTGTGGAAGGCACGACCTCAAATTCCTTGAGGGCCACTCGCCTCAGTATAATGTTGTAGGCTGAGAAGACTTATTCATCCATTACGAAAAAGTTGACCTTCTTGGTAAGCCATCTCGGCCACTCATCCCCCATTCTAACATCAGCCTCATACACTCCTAGGGGATGAACTTTATCCCCACTGAAACCAATCAAGGGGTGATGGTATGGGACTAGACTAGCACGACTGAGTCCTAAGGCCTTAAAGCACGGCCAGAACATCATATCTGCAGAACTTCCCCCATCCACCAAGATCCTTGGCACCTCACATCCGTGTACCCTGGTGGTGATGACAAGAGGGTCATCATGCAGGGCTAAGAGGCCCTTGAAGTCCATTCTTGAGAAACCCACTATCAGAGTATCCATATCAACTTTCTTCTTACTTTTTGACTTCGCTTCGATATAGGTTGAATGCATAGCTTTTGTCACTACCTTGGCTTCAGCTACATGGGTCTTCCTGTCTGCGACCTCTGACCCTCCTCCTGCTAGTCCCCCGGAGATCATCCCAACACCGAGTGAGATCATATTAAGTCTTTTTATAGGGTCGTAGTCGTCTCTCGGTGGGAGGTCAGGGTCGTCCTCATCATTCAAAGGGTCGCCCCTTCTGTTTGGAGGACCTTCTCTGCACGTATCGCCTCTCTTCTTTCTAGGATCGTTCCCTCGGCCCCTCTTGAAGGCACCCTTGTCAACATATTTCCTTAACTTCCCTTCTTTTAACATTTTTTTCAATTTCATCTTTCAAGGCAAAACACTTATCAGTCACATGGTCGTGGTCTTGGTGGAATTCACACCACAGGTTTTTATTCCTCTTGTGGGGAGGTGCCCTCAGCTTCCCTGGCCATTTTAAGGATCGATCACTCTTTATCTCATTCAGGATATGTTCGCAGCTAACTGTAAAAGGGGTGTAATCAGCGAATTTGTCATCTTCTAGCCTCTTCTTCCCCTCTTTGTTCTTTTTCTGGTACTTACCCCCACTAGTGCCTCATTTTTCATCTTCGTATTTTGCGGCCATCGCCTCTTCGGCGTTCATCACCTTTTCCACTGTTGCTAGCAATTCAGCCATCGTCTTCGGGGGGTCTTCGGTAAGCTTCCATAATAACTTCCCTTTTTGGAGTCCACCAATGAGTGCTGTCATGGCTATGCTTTCCTCATAGTCTTCGTCCTCCAATTTTTCTTTGTTAAATCTGGCTATGTAGTCTCTTAGGCTCTCGTTCTTCCCCTGCTTAACATAGAGCAGGTGTGTGGTCTTCTTCTGTGGCCTCAATCCAAAGCAAAAGTTATGGATAAATCGGTCAGCTAATTGTTTAAAGCTTTCAATGGAGTTCTTCGGAAGAGACATATACCAGACATGTGCGGCCCTAGTCATGGTGCCAGAAAAGGCACGACGCCTCATCTCATCTGAGATGGAGTATATGTATGTCGCTGATTGGTACATCTCAATATGATGGACATGGTTGGTACTCCCGTCATACCTTGGAGTGACTACAGGTGGCTTAAACTTGGATGGCATTGGGAAGTTGACTATCTTTGCCACAAAGGGTGAGCCTATGGAGTATCCTCTTTGAAGGGGATCCCTGCTTCTTAGGATATCACCAATTTTATCCTCCAGCCTTTAGATTGAGTCGTTCCAGGGCCTCGTAGGGTCGGCTTGGCCGATGTTATCCCCTGCCGCCTCTTTGAGGTGAACGAAGGGTTCTTTAGCGGCAGGTCTGTGTCGGTTGTTTACTTCTCTCTGACCGTCGTTCCGCCCGAGGGGTCGGCCCCGATGGGTTCGGCCATCTGCTGCCTCCCTTCTTGACCTCGCAATACTTCTTGATCGGGACAATTTTTGTCGCAGGTCATTTACTGGGCCTAGCCTCTCAAAGGTCGACCCTCTGCTCAGATGATCAAAAGCAGAGCCCCTTGGGCGATCGTCGGGGTTTTGCCCTCCACACTTCCGTCTGCTTTCCTGGATAGGTCGCACAGTATTGTTGGAGACCTCATACGACTCCCAACACTCTATGGGGGCCCCTTCCACCTCCAAATCATCATATTTGTCTTCTGGGCAGGGGTTTCCTTGCCTCCCCAGGCGTAGACGCCGTGGGTTAGCAACATCCCTCCGCCGCTGTGGAGGCGGCAAGTCATTGTGTGGTGCCTGGGGTGGTCCCCTAACCGCCATAGAGCTGCTGTCGGAGTAATCATCTCCGGTGAGACTCCTGGTGGTCTTAGTATGTTTTGGCTAAGAGCTGTATAATCCGCTGGCTTGCTGCTAAAGACTTCTGGGCGGCAGCCACATCTGCCATTTTAGACTGAGGTAGTGCATGACTAGAACTAGTGTAACACCCCGTCTAATTAAATACCGGGTAGCTACTCCTTTATTAAATTAATACAGAATATCAAGTTGGTTCAGTCTTAGCATCACTGTCGAAAAATATTTAATTGATTACTAGCCACCTAATATTTAAAAAGAGAGATGCCAATTTTATTAATTAAGTTAACAAAACCAAGAATTAAATCATTAACCATTAATCGCATAAACAATTTCATAAGAATACACAATGAAATGAAATCAACTGAGTCTGGAGTAAACACTCCAATAATAAAACGCCAGAGTAATTAAAGTCCCAATACAAGAGTCTAAATAAATAAACCAATAACTGAAATAATGAAAGTCTGCAATTACAACCTCTATATAAGAATGGGCAACATGCCCGAACTGATACAAATGACTCTGAATAAATCAAGGATAAATATGGAGGCGTCTAATACCAAGATCATGTAGCTTCCACAGCAGCCACAACACGTCATTAGAATGAAACTCCTATGCTTGGTGTCCCTGTGGCTGGGCACCTAAAATGTTTTTACAAAACAAAAATAGATTTGGAGGAAAATGGGTCAGAGCCCGATGTGAAAACAGTTTAAAAGTTTAGCAAGTGTTTAAATTACAATTAAACAACACATATTATAAACATGTTAGTTGAGTACTCTCACATGAGCTTCGTACCTCTCAACTACTGTGCACGCCTAACGTATGCCCTTAACCCATCCTAGTTATGCCACTATCTAACTTGTTTGTACCACTCCTGCCTTCACGTTCTAACATAGAGTATCTACTCGTAATACCCAAATAAGCCATATTTATAACCCATGTTCACATTCATTAAATTACTTATCTCAAGTGTTAATTAAATTCTCATTCTTAACCCATTTAAATATCTTAGTTATTCGCATCTACTAAGCAACAATGAACCAGTCACAAGTACATAAGTATATCACTCTCAGTACATAAATACAAATATGGCACCCCTAGGCTAAGCTGCGGTGCACGCATACTTTGCTATCAAATCCATGTACATCACGTACGTAAGGATCACGTGTTCCGAATAACTCAGAAACCGTCTAAATACAAATCACATATATTGGAGGCGAACATAGCTAACATACCCAAGGGTCACGCACATACCTACGCTCCCATGGTCAGTTGACTTATCAAATCACAAATAAGTCATTCACAATCCTATATCCTTAAGGTACAAGTCTAAATCACCCCGAAGGTACACAAGGATAAGAGGGTCCTTTTCCAAAATAAAACTAACCTCCCGTGGTAGCAAGTATGGTAGGTATGTCATACATATAAGAAATCCATACATTAGGTATTCACACAACCTAAGTAATCATATTACAATATAAGTATTCACACACTCCATCTAGTAATGACTCGTACGTAACAAGTTTACCCCGAACATAATACGTAATATATATTCCGCTTGATAACTCTCTCGTCGTATCAATTTGAGTACTTAAACCTATCTCAAAAGGTTATTAGGTCTCTTATTAGTTTCTAATGTTATCTCAGTACTTGAGACCCCTCTGTTACTGCCCTCAATCTTATATCATCATTAATTCCCGTTATAGTTTCAATTCGAACGATTTCCAATCGTACCTCACTCGGTAGACCCTCGTAAGCAATGTCATTCAATTCCATAAGTTACAACATTCTTCGATAATACTAAGACCCTACTGACTTTATCTAAATCCCACAATATTATATTAATCACCTTAATAATCAGCATCTGCTTTGGAATAATTATTAAACCCTAAAGTGAAACAATTGCCAAAAATCAGAAGGGGTCGATCGATCGAAGAAAAGGGGTCGATCGATCGATTATTGATCGATATTTATGAGTCGATCGATCGATCATGCATGTATCAGCCCAGAATTTCTTAAACAGTTACGGGTTCTCCTCTTTTACACCTCAAATTCTTCATCCTAACGTCCGAAACTCACAACTAAGTATACTAATCATCATACCAACATTTTTACATAATTTCTAACACTTTAGAATCGTTAAATCATCCCTAATCAACGGTTTCTTGGATCAAAAGTCATAATTATTCCTCTAAACCAAGTTCCTCTAAATTTCTTCAAGAACATCATAAATCTTAATTAAATTTCGTAATTACCTACACATGAAACATGATTTCGTATCTAAGATCTGTCCAGAAGCTTTAACTACATGCAACCCTACCCGGATTCAATATTTAATGCTCCCGTTTTACAATTTATTTCATTATTCATGATAAATCTTCAAATCTATAATAACATGTAAAATATATGCTTTGAATGTTTGCAAGATAAATCACTGGCCTGAAAATACCGATTCTGATCCGTTGATGACGTTATTGGTTGTTTCCCTCACTCTTTTCGATCACAAATCCGACGGTGGTGGTGGTGTGTGGTGGTTATGGCCATGGAAACCCTTGGAACTTCTCCTCTCTTCTTCTCTAACTGCTACTATGATTTTTGGTTGTGAAAACCCTAAGGGACTCAACTGTTGGCTGATAAAAACTATCTTAAATTCGTGGGTCACTATTCACCCAAAAATAGGAATGACTAAAATTCCCTCACGGGTTGGTGGTCATGCCTAAAAATGCTCCGGGACCCAAACTAAACCTCCGGCTAATATTTTCTGACTATCTCGAACCTTTCGGACACGTTGGCGCACTCAAAAAGCTCATACGGATGACATAAAAATAAAATACTTTTAAATCCATTAAATTGGGTCCTGACACGACTGACACGACTGACACGCGCGTCCCAACTAAATTACCGAAACTGTCGTATTTTCAACTCACGACAATTTAAATAAATTCAATGATCACATATTACCATAATCACTCAGTAATATTCAACAACATAATCATAACCAAATACTAACTCTCGTCTCGCTAGCATTTAAATCCGAATTAATTTCTAATTAATTTAAAAAATCCCAAATTAATTTAATAAATCCCATAATTAAAAGCAATTCCTTTTAATTATCCTCATAATTAAAAGCCATAAAAATACAGGGTATTACATACTCCCCCCAATAACGGAATTTCGTCCCGAAATTCGAAAAAGTAAGGCATACCTGGACAAATTAGGTATCCTCTAGTACTCAAAGTAAAATTCAATGTAAGGCTTAATCGCTACAGCCCCTGCTTCATAATAAGCTTGTTAACACTCTTGACACTTTATTAGTTATAGGATTACACCTCGATAAATGCACCTCACATTGTGCTCTTACAAAACATCATTCGAAAGAAAAAAATAGCATATACATTATTGTCCGCAGATCTCAATATGATTCCGAGTCCGCACCTCATTACATATTAACTCCCGCGTTTATAAAAATACCAAACTCCCATCCTGGAAGAAATCATAACACATCTGACTACTCTTGCCCATTCTTTGAATCTCTGTTCCCAGCGTTGTGACTTTTACACAAGGGAAAATCACTTCAGACGGTTGGCGTTACACAAACATTTGTAAGCACCTTGTCCACTATAAATAGATACGGGTGCTTTCACCCAACTCTACCATTAGGTAATATATTCTCCCTATTACCACAATATACCTCACTTACTAGTTATACCCGTTTTGGAAATGAAAATATCGCAATGAATCTAAAATTTCTTGCATACAATCCACCAGTCGTCAATCACCTTGCGCCTACAACTCGGGCTATAGGTGATACAACCCTTAGAACGAAACGTTATTTCCACTACTTCTTGCTACCCCACGTTGAAGGTGGATTTCGGGGATCTCCTCTTAGTTCTGAGTAATACTGCGTAAGACCATGTACCGGCGTTTCCACTATCTAATAGTGTAAACCACCCAAGTATGTAACAATTTCTCTCCTTCTGGACAACCTGTCCCACATATTCGAAGGAAGACGACACTTATTTATAAGTTGGCAACCCCTCAAGGAAAGTAATTAACTTGACTCTTCCATCCCCGGAATCGTCGGCTTGATAAAAATTTATCTGGTTGGTCATCTTACCCCAACCGATCTACTACTTACTACACCCCTTTCAATGCCGACTTTCACGTAATTCTTCCCGTTAAGTGATACTTAATGATCTTCTTCTTCTCTCGGTGTATACCAAAAGTTTTGACCCTTGCATTTTCACCACATTTTGCACATCTAGACTCTTTACCTTATTGACATCATCATTCTATTTACTCTTTTTTTTTCACCCTCAACATTTGATTAGGTGAAACTCCACTCCAAATTGTCCATAATAGTTAAATATTTTTCTTCTCAAGGAATACATATTTATTAAATGGATTTCCGCTGCCTTTCCACCAAGTTCGGATGTGCTACTCATCGCACATGAGTACACTGACTATCGTCCTTTTCTTACGACGCTTAATCCGTTCTACCACCACTATTTTACCATAACAGTCTCACAAGTATAAATCTCACTCATCTCTATATCTCTTCTTCGGGCGATTATCGCATTAGCAAACCAAGATGTCTACACCCCTTGTAACCCAAGCATACGGTTTTAAACATCATATACGCTTCATACGTATTCCAAACTCTTTATTTCCTTGCATTTACAATGTGGTTATACCACTTGGGCATTCTCAATCACCTCCGAATTTGAAATCCTAAATTCTCCTTAACCTCAATGCATCCTTCAACCTGCCGTAATAAAAACCAAAATCTTCAGTACTTCCTCACCACACCTCTAACTCTACTGGCCTTATATCGTAATTTACCTTTTTAACTCCCAGTTCTAACTACATACTTCCATAACGATCGAGGTATCCAATTCATGGACGAATGGTCAGATATCTCGCTACTACCAACCTTACGCTAAGTTTCATGCGTGGGATGTCTCGTAAAGCAAAATCCAAATAAGAAACCCCCCCGATATACTACTACCTAACATTGTTGATCATCGGGATCCGTTAAACCCTCAGTCCATAACATGTACCCCTATATTCCCGTCTCTTAACAACAAAGTTACATCTCCTTCCACAATTACACTTACACAAGGAACTCCTTTCGAAAGACACTTTCTCTTGACATTGATGGTAATCACATTCCATATACACCATGCAAATATAATCGGGGCTCTCAAAATCCCGTCCCCGGACACATAACTATGAGTATAAACTCCCAAATCTTTAAAGGGTGATAAGACAATGCACACTTCTTATTACGACATCTCGAGCGTTAATTATAATAACCAGCTAAATCTTTTCGCTGACTAGTAAACCAATTACGTACGAATCATATCAATTAAATCCCTACGCATGCTGGGATTAAATATCCGAGACCATTATACCCTTTTGAAATCTCGACAATACATATATACATATATACAATTATATAATCGCGAGCCCGACCCTCTCACAGATGGGGCCTCACCATAACAAAAACATTCTACACCAAGGTAGTAACCTCGATAAACTTGCAATATCCGCACACTATCAGTATAAGCATATTATAAAACTATAATTAGGATAATATCATACTCGTATAACACAGCACTAACACGAGTAATTTCAATAAAGTATATACTTCTATCAATATACCCATTTATCCTCTGCGGATGGCAATAAAGGTAACCCCACACTACAAGGGAAAATATTCACATAAATAATAAAATTTGTCGATCTACTCACTAAACTCGATTCTCAAGCAAAAAAATAACAAAAACAACAAATGTAGCAACTCGTTCATGCCACAAACAACATGCAACATCATCTGAGGATATAACTCATACTTATATCCTGACAATTGTCCTGACTGCTCAAATGGTTCCTGGACTTAACACACCCGTCCGTACCAAACCGAATATTTCAATAACTATTGCCCTTGCCAGGCACAATACCTTTATCCCTACACTTGCTTCGGGAAACATTTATAATGCACGGGTTTCACTCCCCACAAAATACCTCTACACATACTCCACTTATCTTCGGTCACACTGACAATGTTATGGTGGTCCTTCTCTCGGACGTTGGTAGTCTCGGCTTTGATGACTACCTCCATTGTTCCCTTAGCTTGATGGACCTAAGGAACACGCGGCTAGTTTCCACATCTCTTACTGAAATCACCATCGCTCGGTAATACTTCAGCTATCCGAATTATTTTAACGGGTTCCTCGTTGGGTCTTCCCTGAGTGGTGCTTCTCCAACACCATTTTTCCCAGTCTTACTCTATACAAATTCCTCGATTCTTGAATATCCCCACCCAAGGAAACGTTTGCTTCCAAATTAACACTACGCGATATTACCATCTGCATTGATTGTCCAAGCAGAATTCCCCTGAAGAGCTAACAATTCTTCTTGTATGTAAATTCTCCATTTAATGTCCTCTTCTCCATTTCACCTACTTCACCTGGTGTAAGGTTTGCTAAAAAATTAAATTTCTTCTCACAAAGTGACTTTTGTCCGGCCCTCTTGTGTGAGTTCAGAACAACATTCGCCTTTCACCCTGAACATCTAGTGAAGGAACTTATGGTCAAACCATACATGTACGCCTTCTCTCGATGTTACATTCCACTTCTAAGTGTGGTGATTGCCTCTCACCATTGAAACTCCGCTCTTACGAGACAAGAAAAATTTACCCCAAATTTTCACTCCCGATGGGCCATACCCCGATGTATGTCCAAGCCTTTGGATGTATTACGTTCGTTTGGCTAGCACACGCCATCTCCGCATTTCGAGTATTTCCACTGCTGGTTCTCTTCAATGTTTCACTTAACTCTTTCTCTCCCATTCCAACCTTGTTGGGTGAGTCTAATTTGACCCCACTCCTACTATAGTTGTACCTGGAAGTCACAAGTCACGCCTTAGCCGTCTATACCGTCCTGGACTTCCGGGCCATAATATGGGTGACTTCAACTACGGTCATCCTTCTTTAATAAATTAAGTAACCACAACTGATCCTTGCCTCCTGTTGTTCGCCCAACTGTCTTCGCTTGACGTACTACATTGTTCGGCGCACAAACACACCCGGTTGCAAATAAGATTCACTATCATATATATCGAAGCAGGAGAGCGAAACCTCACCAAAGAAATCAACAATCCTAAACATAGGGCTCTACATCAAAGAAAGCTATGCTGGAAGCATAATAAGTCGTACAGATCCTAAAGGACACTAGAACTTGATGCTTTGATACCACCTGTAACACCCCGTCTAATTAAATACCGGGTAGCTACTCCTTTATTAAATTAATACAGAATATCAAGTTGGTTCAGTCTTAGCATCACTGTCGAAAAATATTTAATTGATTACTAGCCACCTAATATTTAAAAAGAGAGATGCCAATTTTATTAATTAATTTAACAAAACCAAGAACTAAATCATTAACCATTAATCGCATAAACAATTTCATAACAATACACAATGAAATGAAATCAACTGAGTCTGGAGTAAACATCCCAATAATAAAATGCCAGAGTAATTAAAGTCCCAATACAAGAGTCTGAATAAATAAACCAATAACAGAAATAATGAAAGTCTGCAATTACAACCTCTTAGTAAGAATGGGCAACATGTCCTAACTGATACAAATGACTATGAAGGAATCAAGGATAAATATACAGGCGTCCCATAGCAGCTACAACACGTCATCGAAATGGAACTCCTATGCTTGGCGTCCCTGTGGCTGGGCACCTAAAATGCTTTTACAAAACAAAAATAGATTTTAAGGAAAACGGGTCAGAGCCCGATGTGAAAACAGTTTATAAGTTTAGCAAGTGTTTAAATTACAATTAAACAACACATATTATAAACATGTTAGTTGCGTACTCTCACATGAGTTTCTTACCTCTCAACTACTGTGCACGCCTAACGTATGCCCTAACCCATCCTAGTTATGCCACTATCTAATTAGTTTGTACCACTCCTGCCTTCGCGTTCTAACATAGAGTATCTACTCGTAATACCCAAATAAGCCATATTTATAACCCATATTCACATTCATTAAATTACTTATCTCAAGTGTTAATTAAATTCTCATTCTTAACCCATTTAAATATCTTAGTTATTCACATCTACTAAGCAACAATGAACCAGTCACAAGTACATAAGTATATCACTCTCAGTACATAAATACATATAGCTGCGATGCACGCATACTCTGCTATCAAATCCATGTACATCACGTACGTAAGGATCACGTGTTCCGAATCACTCAGAAATCGTCTAAATACAAATAACATATATTGGAGGCGAACATAGCTAACATACCCAAGGGTCACGCACATACCTACGCTCCCATGGTCAATTGACTTATCAAATCACAAATAAGTCATTCACAATCCTATGTCCTTAAGGTACAAGTCTAAATCACCCCGAAGGTACACAAGGATAAGAGGGTCCTTTTCCAAAATAAAACTAACCTCCCGTGGTAGCAAGTATGGTAGGTATGTCATACATATAAGAAATCCATACATTAGGCATTCACACAACCTAAGTAATCATATTACAATATAAGTATTCACACACTCCATCTAGTAATGACTCGTACGTAACAAGTTTACCCCGAACATAATACGTAATATATATTCCGCTTGATAACTTTCTCGTCGTATCAATTTGAGTACTTAAACCTATCTCAAAAGGTTATTAGGTCTCTTATTAGTTTCTAATGTTATCTCAGTACTTGAGACCCCTCCGTTACTGCCCTTAATCTTATATCATCATTAATTCCCATTATAGTTTCAATTTGAACGATTTCCAATCGTACCTCACTCGGTAGACCCTCGTAAGCAATGTCATTCAATTCCATAAGTTACAACATTCTTCGATAATACTAAGACCCTACTGACTTTATCTAAATCCCACAATATTATATTAATCACCTTAATAATCAACATCTTCTTTGGAATAATTATTAAACCCTAAAGTGAAACAATTGCCAAAAATCAGAAGGGATCGATCGATCGAAGAAAAGGGGTCGATCGATCTATCGATCGATATTTATGAGTCGATCGATCGATCAAGCCGGTATCAGCCCATAATTTCTTAAACAGTTACGGGTTCTCCTCTTTTACACCTCAAATTCTTCATCCTAACGTCCGAAACTCACAACTAAGTATACTAATCATCATACCAACATTTTTACATAATTTCTAACACTTTAGAATCGTTAAATCATCCCTAATCAACGGTTTCTTGGATCAAAAGTCATAATTATTCCTCTAAACCAAGTTCCTCTAAATTTCTTCAAGAACATCATAAATCTTGATTAAATTTCGTAATTACCTACACATGAAACATGATTTCGTATCTAAGATCTGTCCAGAAGCTTTAACTACATGCAACCCTACCCGGATTCAATATTTAATGCTCCCGTTTTACAATTTATTTCATTATTCATGATAAATCTTCAAATCTATAATAACATGTAAAATATATGCTTTGAATCTTTGCAAGATAAATCACTTGCCTGAAAATACCGATTCTGATCCGTTGATGACGTTATTGGTTATTTCCCTCTCTCTTTCCAGTCACAAATTCGGCGGCGGTGGTGGTGTGTGGTGGTTATGGCCATGGAAACCCTTGGAACTTCTACTCTCTTCTTCTCTAACTGCTACTATGATTTTTAGTTGTGAAAACCCTAAGGGACTCAAGTGTTGGATGATAAAAACTATCTTAAATTCGTGGGTCACTATTCACCCAAAAATAGGAATGACTAAAATACCCTCCCGGGTTGTCGGTCATGCCTAAAAATGCCCAGGACCCAAACTAAACCCTCGGCTAGTGTTTTCTGACTATCTCGAACCTTCCGGACACGTTGGCGCACTCAAAAAGCTCATACGGATGATATAAAAATAAAATACTTTTAAATCCATTAAATTGGGTCCTGACACGACTAACACGCGCGTCCCAACTAAATTATCGAAACTGCCGTATTTTCAACTCACGATAATTTTAATGAATCCAATGATCACATATTACCATAATCACTCAGTAATATTCAACAACATACTAATAACCAAATACTAACTCTCGTCTCGCTAGCATTTAAATCCGAATTAATTTCCAATTAATTATCCCAAATTAATTTAATAAATCCCACATTAATTTAATAAATCCCATAATTAAAAGCAATTCCTTTTAATTATCCTCATAATTAAAAGCCATAAAAATACAGGGTATTACAACTAGGTCCTACTCCACTATCCGGTGGAGGAGGTGGTGGTGGCATCTCCGGTGCCATATGTTTGAGCTGTGAAGAGCTGAATGATCAAAAGACTGATGAGTTTGAGAACCTTAATGGGTCTCTTTCAATGGTGAAGCAGCTCCACACGGAGGGGGAGAACTGGTTTACCACCAGAGTTTTCGGTAAGGTCAAGTTGTATAAAGGAAGAAATATTTTCTCGTTCCCACAGACGGCGCCAAACTGATGATGCTAAGATTTAGCACCACCAGATAAGAGGTGGAGAGCTCAAACAATAATAACAATGGCAGCAATAGAGTTACATATATATGTGTATGAGTGTATAAACGGGGATGAGAGTAAGAGGAATGAAGACAATTATGTATAGTGGTTCAGCCAATTAGGCCTACATCCACTGTGAGTGTGTGATTCACTAAAGATGGGCACTAATGGCCTTGGATACAATTTACATAAGCTCACTCCCTCTCTACTGTGTGTACAAGCAGAGTTTTAGCTAGGGTTACAATTATCGATCCCTTTACAGGGTTGAAGATGATAAGTATATATAGGGCTTGGGGGGGAGTAATGTACCCCCCAAGCATGCATGGTGCGTGTGAATGATGATCTAGCCAATCCCATGTTGACACCTGGATGTGCCACTTGTGATTAATGATGACATAATATTCCCTCATGTGAGGGGATGGTATTATTATAACGGTCTAGTCCACGTGCTATATGAGTCCCACGCGCACTGTTCCACGTGTCTCCTAAGTCACGCGCTGTGATGATGTCACCCTCGGCCTAGGGCACCAGGTCGAGGCTAAAGGTGATGCTGGCATTGGGCCCGGCTAGATGTGGGCCTCGTACTGTCGTTCCCTCATAGGGTCGTCTGGTCCATGATGAGGGGTCGGCCCCTTATAAGGTCGTTTGGTCCATGATGAGGGGTCGTCCCCTTGAAGGGTCGTCTGATCTTGGTTGAGGGGTCGGACCCTTCCCTTAAAGGGTCGTTTGATCTTGGCTGAGGGGTCGGCCCCTTGAAGGGTCGTCTGATCTTGGCTGAGGGATCGTCTTGGCCGACCCTTCCTGTAACGAAACTGTGCTAATTGGACTTGTTCTGGACCTGAGCCCTCGCCTGGGTGGAGGACCCCTACGGCCTGGCCGAGGGTATATATGGGTATATCAGTCGTTTCCACAGACGACGCCAATCTATTATCTTCTAAAACTAATATATGAATTTTTGGGCCTTAGCTGTGATATACTAATTATACGCAAATAAAGGCGGATGATTACATAACTTCCTCATGTGTGCAGGCGGGATGAGCATGACTACTGGTATTCCATCACGTGCTGGTGCAAGGCTGGCATTGATGGGGTTAATTAATGTTGCCAACTAATAATGTGTTAACAGTAATGAGATGGTCAGTTATATGGCAATGCCGAGCACATTGTCCATATTCGACCAGGTTATGTGTCAAGTCGACCTCACTTTCCACATTAAATGAGAACACGCGTTATCCCCTGAGACGTTCTCAAGGCGTCCCATATTTATGCTATAACGGTGGCAAATTACTGTTTTTAACAAAATAAAAATAGTTTGGAACGAAAAAAATAATTTTTAACAAAATAAATATAATATTTTAAGAAAAAATAGTTTTTAACAAAACAAAAAAACTTTTTAAGGAAAAAACAATTTAAAAAAGCAGTTGTTAACAAAACAAAACAAAACAAAACAATTTTTATCCAAAAAAATAGCAATTAACAAAATAAAATAATTTATAAAAAAACAATTTTGTAAGAAAAAATGTTTTTGACAAAAAGAAAATATTTTTTACAAAAAAAAAAAAAATTTAAATAAAAAGTGTTTTAACAGAAAAACAATTTTTTTAGGGGGTGGTGGGGGGGTGGGGGGAACTGTTTTAACAAAAAAAAAATCAATTTTTGGGGAAAAATATTGAGTTTTTCAAAAAAATATTTTTAACAAAATAAAAACTGTTTAAATGAAAAATAATTGTTTTTAACCAAAAAAAAAAAAGTTTAAAAAGGATGACAAATTTTTGAGAAAAAATTGATTTTCTATATACCAAAGCAAATATTGTTAATAAAATGGGAAAAAAATGATAAATTTTTATGTGGACATGAGTGTCCATAAATTTTTTTATGACAAATAAAATTTTTCGAACGAACAAAATAATAGACAAATTCTTTATTGACACTATCTACTGTATTTGGCATGACAAATAAGTATTTAAGATATTTTTAGGTTAATCCGGAGAGTTGATAAAGAAATAGAAACAAACCTTCTATATTTGATCGACATTTGGTGTAAAATATTTAGATATCTTTGAGTATAATAAAATATTGTCTCTCCCCCTATATGTGGTATGTGCCAACTCATAATTGGAGAATCAATAAATATCATCCAGTCCAGCTAGTCTTTCCAGCGACAGTTGCTTTCCCCCAACTATAATATCTTCTCCCTACTCTTTCTTTCTTTCTCTATCCTCTCTCTTCCTTTAATCTTCGAAGTTTCAACTCCCATAATTCCCCCAAGTTTAGCAACGAGATGGCAGCTGAGGAACCCAACAAGGTAGAATCCGAGTCTCCATCGGAGCATCCACAGGCTCCGGCACCTCAACCCGTCCAAGCTCCCAAAGATGTTCCCGAGGAGAATTCCGTACCTCCTCCATCTGAACACAAAGCTGATGACTCCAAAGCACTCGCCATAGTCCAAAGTAACCTCCCTCTACACTCTACTAAGATCAACTTAATTGTAATTATAGGCTTTTCAGATACCTGGAATTTTCTAAAATAAAACATCTCCAACTAAATATAATATTTTCTTGTCTATTATTTTCCACACAAGATATCACCGTTGCCTTTGTTGACAAAAGTATAGATTTGTTCTTTAGTTGTTTAGAGTAATCGCATACATTGCTCAAAAGTTGAGCCACCATGAGGTGTTTTCTTTAGATCTACATATTGTGCTCATGGTTTTGATGTAACAAACTCGGCAAGTTTTTTCTTTTCATTTTTCCTTGTGGGTTTAGACAATTAGATTGCCAAATTTTCTCCTTTTCAAGAAATTATTACCATCCGTTTTTTATTACAATAAAATTAGGATTTAAAACAGAAGATAGGTAGAAAAGTGAAAGAGAATTCTTTTTGTATCTATGTGTTTCCTACTCACTATTTGGGGGGAAAACAAGCACTTACCAATTATATCTTCACTTATATTGGACTAACAATTTTATCTAGCTATAGTAGAAAATACAAGAAAAAACATCTTCTTTCTTTCTTTTTTTTTTCTTTCTTTACTCTCCCTCTCCCTTCCCATGGCCAAATTAATGAAGCCAAAAGGGCCATGTGGTCTTTTGATTAAAATTTCAATTATACTCGTTATATGGACCATGTCCAGGTACAATCGATAAACAAATACCTTTCGGCGACTTTTGTGGTCTAATTGTTTAAAAATTTGTGGTTGTTGCAGAGGTACCAGAAGAGGAGAAAACCTCAGAGGGTTCTGTGAATAGAGGTAAGAAAGATTACTTCTCAATATGCACTTCCTTTCTATGTTGAAACTTAATGGCTAAATGAAATAATTTATCCCCTTTAAAAATTTTCAGACAAGGTGCTTGAACGTGTAGCAACAGAGAAGAGGTTATCACTTATCAAAGCATGGGAAGAAAGTGAGAGGTCAAAAGCTGAGAACAAGTAAGAGCTGCCATATCAGAATTCAATTTTATTTGTTTTAATTTCAATCTTGAGATGCTTATTGTATTCTTTTTTTACTCAAATTTATGCTTTTAACCCCTATACATCATAGTTTAGTTAAATTTGTTTTGTCGTGAATATATGTACTCAATCCACAACCTGCATTTGTTAAACAGAGCACATAAGAACATATCTGACGTTGCAGCATGGGAGAACAGCAAGAAAGCAACCATAGAAGCTGAACTAAAGTTGATTGAGGTAACAACTTTAATACTACCAACTTTGCTATCTCTATACTTTCTTTAAGAATTTACATCATATCAGTGACGCTAATATGTGTGCTTGACGTTACATTTTTTCAATGGAAAATACTTATTTTTGTTCTTTTTTTATGTTGGTGATGTTGCAGCTATAATATATGAGGAATAGCAGGCTTTAATGTGAAACCTGTTTCATGTATTCCTCATTTTTTGTCAAAAATATTTCTTACCCCAACTCAACTCAACTCAACTCAATAAAGCCTTTTTTCAATTATTTGGGATCGGCTACATGAATCCTATTTTTCCATTTCATTCTGTCCAGCGCAATGTCTTCGGTTAAACCACATGACATCATGTCATTTTTTATAATATCCCACCAAGTCAATTTAGGACTACCTCTACCCCTTGTGTTACCATCAATACTAACTAAATCACTCTTCCTTACAGGAGCATCCATTAGTCTACGCTTGATGTGTCCAAACCATCTAAGTCGATTTTCTCTCAATTTATCTTCTATAGGAGCTACTTTTACCGTTTCACGAATTTATTCATTTTTAATTTTATCCTTTCGAGTTTTACCATAAATCCATCTTAGCATTCGCATCTCCGTTACTCATTTTCTGCACATTTTGTTTATTGGTTGTCCAACACTCTGTCCCATATAACATGATTGGTCTAATGGTCGTCTATAAAAATTTTCTTTTAACTTCAAAGGTATACGCTTATCACACAAAATGCTGGTAGCACTTCTCCACTTAACCCAGCCTGCTCTAATACTATGAGTAACATCATCACTAATATCTCCATCTTTTTGGATAATCTATCGTAAATAACGAAAATGATCATTTCTAGGTATCTCTTGACCCTCTAATTTCACCACATCTCCATTTGTCCTCCTATTACTACTAAAATTGCACTCCACATTCTGTTTTAATTTTGCTTATTTTAAATCATCTTGTTTCTAAAGTTTATCTCTATAATTCCAACCTAGCATTAATCCCCATCTTAGTCTCCTCCACTAAAACAATATCATCTGCGAATAGCATACACCATGGCACCTCATCTTGTATTTGTCCAGTCAACTCATCCATAACAAGAGCAAAGAGATAAGGACTTAATGCTGAATCTTGTTGTAGACCTACCGTAATTGAAAATTCACTACTTTCTTCGGCTGATGTTCTTATTGTAGTCATCACATCATCATACATATCCTTGATCACATCAATATATCTGCGAGTCACTCCTCTTTTATGTAGAACCCACCATATTATATCGCTGGATATCCTATCATACGCCTTCTCCAAATCTATAAAAATCATATGAAGATCCTTCTTTTTCTCCCTATACCTCTCCATTAATCTCCTCAATAAATAGATTGCTTCCATTGTTGCCCTTCCAGGCAGATTGCTTCCATTGTTACCCTTTCAGGCATAAACCCAAATTGATTCTCAGATACTGCTATCTTCAATCTCAATCTATATTCAATCACTCTCTCCCAAAATTTCATTGTATGGCACCACAATAATTTGAACAACTTTGTATGTCCCCTTTATTTTTATAAATAGGTACTAAAACACTTTTTCTCCATTCATCGTGCATCCTATTAGTCATTAAAATTCTATTAAATAATTTTGTAAGCCATGGTACTCCATCCTCCCCTAAGCACACTTCCAAACCTCAATAGGGATACCATCTGGTCCTAAAACCTTCCATGTTTTTATCTTTTTTAGAGCAATCTAGGCCTCTGTTGTCCTAATTCTGCGAAAAAATATATTTGCTCGAGTCTCCCTAAGTTCCTCTATATCTAATCTACTCCCAATATCTCCATTTAATAACCTCTCAAAGTAGTTTTTCCATCTTTCCATAATTTCATCATCTTTGACTAGATCATCACTTTTGATACACTTGACGTTATTAAAATCTTTTATTTTCCTGTTCCTAAGTTTAGCAAGCTTATAAATATTTTTTTCTCCTTCTTGTGTCCCTAATTTTGTATAAAGATCATCATACGCTTTAACTTAGTATCTCTTACCACTTTTTTAACTTCCTTTTTAGCCCATTTATTTTTCTCAAAATTTTCCTCATTTCTATTTGTTTCAATCTCGATCTTTTTCCAATTTTATAATCAAACGCACACTTGTGATATTTTACACGCGTTACCAAGTAACTGTATATAAGTCATTTACATGTTGCTTTCTAATAGGAGCAAAGACAAAGGAAACTGATTTTGCTCTACCATTGGTGTATAGGCAGTTCTAGTTACCAAAATATAGCTTTATCACAATATTTATTGAGAAAAGGTCTTTGCCTATTCAAAGTTATTTTTATTTTGTTTTTTGATTAAATATGAATGATGAGCAGGAGAAATTGGAGAAAAAGAAGGCACAATATGTGGAGAAAATGAAGAACAAAATGGCTATGATCCACAAGACAGCAGAAGAGAAGAGGGCGATGATTGAAGCCAAACAAGGGGAAGATCTTCTCAAGGCAGAGGAAATGGCGGCAAAGTACCGCGCTACTGGAACTGGTCCAAAGAAAGTCCTTGGATGTTTTTGAAGTTGAAATTCATTTAGTAAAAAAGATTTCTTTGGACTTTATTTGTTACTTTAGATGCCCTGTGTGTTTTGTAAGGTGGAGGTTTGATTGTTCATTATTATGTGTGCATAAAGATATATTCGTGTAGATATACCATGTGGATAAACAACATTTATTTCGTTTGTCAGAAATTATTTTAATTATATGTTTGTGTTTTTAATTAAGTGACAATTCACTTATATTTGTTGGTGTTTTACCTTGCTTAAGCTTACCCCCAGTCAATGTATAGTTTGATGTGTGTTTGTGCTTTGTCTTCTTAGTGTTTCTTGTCCACACTGCAATTCTACAGCTTGATTTAATAAAGCAGAAAGGAAGAAACTATTATGAGGAAATTAATAAAAAAAAACAAAAAAGAGGTGCAATTCATTCTGCATAAAATATGGGAACTGTTGAAGACATTAACGGAAAGACCTCCTACTGAATATATCAGTCCTCATACATACCCTCAAAACTGCTTCTCTTCTGAACCTATTTTTGTTTGTTTTAGACTCCAGATCATTATGGAGGAGTTGTAGGTAGCTACAAGATGAAAATCACAAAAATAACAAGATTGATTTTTTAACTTACAAGTATTTTATAATAGGTAACAAGGCATAGCACTTCCAACATTACCACAAAGGCTGTCAAAGTTACTGGAGATAAATTGAGACATCATCGATCTCTTCTTGCAAGAAGTCCATATAGTTGCGATCTGGGACATCTAACAACAGCTTCAACGCTGAATCTGAGGAATTATCATCCAGTTCATATGAATTTGAGGAGCTCATCTGCGCCCTCTCTTTTTTCTTGTTGGTTGTGTCAGTAGAGGCAACTGTCATGGCGGGGCCTGCTTGAATTGTGACAACTGAACTCGATTCAACTTTTGTTGACGAGGATGTCTGAGACACTGAGCTTTCACATGCCAATTCATCTCGGCCGTCCTTAATCTTTCGAAACGAATCTCCAACTTCAGAATTCCAGACACGAAGAAAGTAGTCACAATCGGTTTCCCCTGCCAACGATGAGTTGAGAAAATCCATAGACATCCTGGCCTCGGCCTCGACTCTCGCATTCTCCCACTGGAACATGTGGCGAGTTGATGGGGACTCAGATTTTATATCAATTGTCTTCGAACTGGAGAGTGGCTGGTGGGTTTGCAGATTAAGGTTTATGCTGCAAAATCGCTTCTTAAGATGGGTGTTCCAGAAGTTTTTCACTTCGTTGTCTGTTCTTCCAGGTAGCTGTGATGCTATGGCAGCCCACCTGAAAATTGAAGTATTGACTCTGTCAGGTATGATCTGACCAAGCTCACTACTAAATCTTATAAGATTGGGAGCCTAATTCTGCCCTTTGAATTGTTTGTACTTCATACACATCAAAAGAAAAGGAAAGAGAGTAAATTTGTTGGTCCTAGAAGGCTGGTAATATGAACAAGTATTCTTTGTTCTACATGTAGCGATAACGTGAACATTTGGAAATTTGAACACAAACTTATCCCTTTAACATAGTACTGATTTTTGGAAGATATTATATATATCTACACTTCAAAACATTATCAAGGAACTGACTTATCAAGTAAAAAGAAAACAGTATCAAGGAACTGGCATTCAAGAATTTTTTTTCTAGTTCACAGTCATTGAGGCATCGACAATAGTTTTACTGCTAGATTGGATGTGAATAAAGATAGGTGGCTTCTAACTATTCAATAAATTAGGTCAAAACAGGGGTGATCAGTCTATAGTTCAGGCTCACAGGGAGGCTGTTTGTGCGACAATTCCATAACGTCAAGTACAATAGCATTACCATCGTGTCAAGGCCCAGCCACTATTTTAATGGTACCATGCCATGGCTTTTGAGGATTATACATTAGATTAAGAAACTTATCATTCATCCCATAAACTTGAAGTGCATGAAAGAACAAGCGTATTACTTTGAAGCTTGGCAGAAGATTTTACAACTCACTACAGAATATGAAGTTAATGTAACTGATCTCTTCCACCAATGCAATAAGGAAAAATATGACCTACATGAGAATTAAAATAGCGATCTACAAAATTACAAGCACATATTTTTACTATCATCTTTTCACCATCTTACCATGCTAGGAATGATCTTAACAAAAGGCTAAATTATGTAACAGACTAACAGTAAACTAACGCAATATAACCTGATTTCATGTTTGCTGGATGTGACAGATATGTATACCGGACTTTTAGAACGGCAGAGCACTTAGAAAACACCAGTCATAAGATATAGTCCCTTCATCCCGAATAAAAAGTCATACTTCCAGTGTTTGTACGTCCCAAATTAAGACGACGTTTTGAAAATCAATAGATTGATTCAATTCCACATTAATCAAGTAAGTTTTAATTTTGACCATTATCTTACGTCACTTTTCGACTAAAAGTTTGACTTTCTCAAATGTTGACTCTTTAATTGGGATGGAGGGCGTAATAAAGTATTTCTTAATTCTTACGTAGATTATCAATAGGCATACATACAAAAAGTACAAAAAAAGTATGAAAAAAGAGAAACTAATGCAATTGATTACTTGTTACCGAGCATGCCATGCATTTGGATGATAGTATTCTCTTCCTCCGGACTGAAGGGGCCACGTAGAATGTCAGGGCGAAGATAGTTTGTCCACCTAAGACGACAGCTTTTTCCACATCGAAGAAGACCTAGTAAAGATAGTGGTTTAACACAGTTTTTGGACTTCAAAATTCTGAATCAAATAAAATGATTCAGAATTAAATTACAACTTGACCAAATTTTATGCAACAGAGAGAGAATATGAATCTGAACACTATAATGGTATCTAGCTTCAGCCAACCAAATAAGATGTGAATTTTCCAAGGGGCATATACACTTAGGTCCCCTCACAAGCAATTTTATTACTTTAAATCGAGATAATTTTATTTCAAACACCTAAATCCTTCAAACACCCATTCGCCCAATACTATTTTACTTTTAAAGGTACGCGTTAGCGGCTCATTTGGTTCAAGATTTGGAAAGGTAATTTAGGATTCCTGAAATTTAGAATTCCCCTCGCATAGAATTACAATGTTTGCTTGATAATAGAATTCTTGGAATTTAGAGTTCCCATAAAATTGGAATTTTCCTTTTTCCTTTGAAATGGGAGAAATTCTATATTCTTGAATATTATAGCTTACTTTTACCCTCACATACACACACACAAACACATATACACACACACACACACACACACACACACACTCTCTCACACACACACACTTGCGCACACACACACTCAAGTCAAGTAGAAGTGCATTTTAGTTAAATGATATTTAATCCTAATATGGAGAAGTAATTTTAGATGCCCGGAAAAAAGAATTAATGTTTGAACCAAATGATGAAAAGGAATTTAAGATATCAGGAACTTAGAATTCCTGAAATCATTTTCAATTCCTTTCCAAACTTTGAACCAAACGAGCCCTAATTGTTTAAATTATTTTTATCTCAATTTTAGAATAATAATACTGCTGGTAAGGAATCTAAGCGTAATTATCTCGTTTGTCAATAATCAAATGAAATTGCAAGAACGTGGAGTTGTCCGATTGGTAAGACACACACCCGACCGTGGGTACCACCAAGGCCACATCCCCCAGTCCTTTGTAATAATAATACAAGTTAGAGTAGGATTTCTTGTGTTAAAAAAATGGAATTGGTTGGATGAAATAATAACAAACATTTTTATATTATTATAAATGTTTAGTCCTTAAAAAATGTTGAACATAGGGTTATTAATGTTTAAAAATCTGTTTGCCTTAAAAATAAAAAAATAATATATCATAGGGTTTTTGTTAAATGACCCACATGAGTAAGTTGTAAACCTAAAACCAATGGTTTGCAGTTGAAGCTTGTTTACAAGGTAAAAAATGAAGAAAAAAAATATCAAGAGGAAGATAGGCCTCCTCTGCTTACAAGGTAGATATCTAAAATACGTTTGTCCCGACCATAGGATACATCAATTTAGTGAGTGAAGTAGTGAGTATTCACAAAATATATGGGTATGTAAAACAATAATTAGGAGGAAAGGAACCTGCAAGTTTAGGGAGAGAGCGCCAAGTGCCATGACCATTCTTGGTGATATAGTCAACAAGTATCTTGTCTTCTTCGGGAGTCCAAGCACCTTTCTTCACTTCATTTTTCTCACAGCAGGGTGCTCTTCCCATTTTCTTCTCTCTACTCTTCCTCATTCACCCAAACCCCCCAACAAACTAAAACCGAGAGATAGGACCAATCAATCGAATCTCAAGGCTTTAAATGGTCGAGGAACTCCTATCGGCGACTTCGCCTCTCAACTTGCATTTACTTCTCTACTCTCAATGTAGACCCTGCCACTACTTCAGACTCTATTATGCCACAAATATGTAAATGTTTACTGCGGATTCTCTACACACAGATTCGTACAACCAAGCGCGCGTGTTATATACACAAAAAAAATGTCACAAAAGATGCAACAAGTTGTGAGAGGTCCATTTTCTGCGTTGTGAGCTGCCAATACGAGAAACGAAGTGATCGCCCGTTTGTTTGTTTATTAAAAGTCTCTTCACTCGTTATTCATGTGCGCGCAAAGACGACAAAAAGAGTGTGATTTGTTTTATATTTTTCATTTGAATATTGTGCAACCAAAGGAAAAGTTAATAGTTACAGCTTGTCACCTTGGGATTTCCAACACTCTGATCAATAGATCGCCAGGCTTGAAAATGACTCCATTTTTAGGGTAAACGTGTCAATTTGTGATGTCGTATCGCCTAAATGCTGTGCTACCTCGGAATTTCCCCCCACAATCACAGGTTTCTCAAGTGTCACGTTGATCGTGTCGAGTCGTATTCGTGTCGTTTTTTATCGTATTTGAATTTTATTGGGTTCGTGTCTAAACGGATGACTTTTTTATCGTTTGAAAAAATCATATTCAAACCCGAACCGTTATGTTATCGTGTTGCGTCGTGTTCACTCGTTAATACCCATTAAAATAATGAATAAATTTGAATTGTATATACATTCATATTATCTCATTTTTAACTCAAATAGACCCATTAATTCATTGACATTACTAAATATCTCATTTAGTATAATTCATTTTGATTAAATTAACGTTATGTTACATAAATTATTTATAAGTTCTAAAAGTATATCTTATTTACTTAAATTAATGGGTTATAATAGATTTTATCAGGTATTAACTGGTGAAGGGGGTCAACCCTAACCCGACCCGTTAACTATCGTGACTTATCGGGTTGGCACTGATATGACCCGAACCCATTAAGGATCCACCCATTAACTTATAACTTCGTGTCGATTCGTGTCGTGCCTCATTTTGCCAGCTCTAATGGCACGGTAAGACATTTATTGGGAAATTTTGCTTCATTAAATTCGAATTCCCAATTAAGTTCGAAGTGTGATAAATAAGTTATATTTGATAGAGCATTTTAGCGCAATGGTATAGGGTTATCTTTGGATTAAATTTAAGGTTGATTCGATTTGTTCTTCAATTCGACTTTCGGTTCTGTCAAAATAACGTTTGGTCAACAAAAGTCTCGAATCACGAATGAGGATTAGTCGAGGTGCGCGTAAAGCTGCCCCGAACATCTCGAGGTATGTTATCAAAAAAATAAAAAAATAAAAAGTTATATTTACTAGTATATTGGGCGATATAATAAACTGTTTATAAAGCGTAAAATCTCATCTATTTTTGTTACTAAAAAGATTTTATAAAACGTAAAATTTGTTTTCTTAAGAAACCTTTTTCTTGAAAAAGTGTTTTTTTTTTTTTGCAAATTTTATTTTTTGTTAAAAGCTATTTTTTTTTAAATGGTAAAAAGATTATTTTTAAGATAGAAAAAGAAACAATTTTTAACTAAAAAAATAAATAACGAAACAGTTTTTTAAATAAATAAAAGAAATAAATTTTTATTAATATATAAAAGAATGAGTTTTTAACTAAAAATAGGTAAGATTTTACGTTTTATAAACAGTCTTTTTTATAAAAAAAATGTTCTTTTTTATTGAAAATATAATTTTTTGTTGTTTATCAAAATGCATTTGTTTTAGTTGAGGTGAAAAAATTGGACATATAAATTTTATAAACCTAAGGGGACAGTTGTCATTTATTACCCAAAGGGTGTGGGGGAAGAGAGAGGGGGGGGGGGGGGGGGGGAATAGTTATTCCCAATAAATATAATAATAATTATAAAATTACAATATATTATAAATTTAATATCTTATTTTAAAGTCATTATAAAAGATTAATTATTTCATAAATAAAATTTATCAATTATTTTTGAACATTTTTATTATATAAAAATAATTTTTTATAATAAAAACTTCAAAATAAATGTACGTATTTTATATATAAAAAAATTATACCTATTTTTATTTATTTTTAGTTTTAAAAAATGTATGCCATTTATCGATACAAATTTAGGGTTTTTTCTATAAATAAAACGTTGAAACTATTTTATAACCAATTATTTATTTATTTATATTAAAAATAATTTTGAAAATTTTAAGACTTTTTTTAACTTAAAAACTATTTTTTATAAATAAAAACTTCAAAAAAACCTGTACGTATTTTATATAAAAAAAATATACATATTTTTATTTCCTTTTTAGTTTAAAAAACTTTATGTCATTTATAGATAAAAGCTTAAATTTTTTTCCTGTAAATACAATGTTAAGAATATTTTTATAACCAAATTTTTTTATTTATATAAAAAATAATTTTGAAAACTTTTTTTTGACAATTTTTCAGAAATAAAAGTGTTATATAGATGTATTAGTATTAGTAGCATTATAGAATGTGATTTGAGTGGAGAAAGATGAAAAGAGATTAATTGAATCAAGATTATGTTGAATCGAGATATTAATTAATAAAGCTTAGAATTGATTATCTTTTTAGTTTTCAAGAGACTTGATTTTATCCATTTTTTTTATTCAAAGAACTCAATATTCAAGATGAGAGAGGAAAAGATAGTAAGTATTAAAGCTTCATTAACTCCTCTGATACTATCGTATCGGAGGTATAACTAGCATGCAGCCCGCGCGGCGCGGGCGTAATTGTATACCACGAAGAGATGTGAAGAGAAATATAGTATTTCATTTTATTAAAAGGACAATTGCGTAAAAAGGCTAATGACAGACATAATTAATAATGATTTTTTTTTCACGTCTTATATGAATTATAAAATCACGATTATGATCTAACTTAAAAAAACTAGCTATTTGGTGTGGATTTTCAATGTTATATATGCTTTCTCATTGTTTGCGGAGAACCTGTAGTTTTTAAAATTGGAATACCATATTAAACGTCGATAGCCTATAAAAAAATTGTCACGTGAGTATTTATGATTAGACTTAAACTGGCGTTTGTTGTTTGTGATGTAGATTTGACATAATAAATTAATATGAAAGTAAGTGATTAATGTTTGGAGTATTACTAAGTTGAAAGTACTTTGTTGATTTCAGTCTTTTGGACGCCCTGGTATGCTTGCCTTCCTCGTCCTCTTTGATATTCGATGTTTGAGACTTTGAATTTTGTGTAACATGATTTTCCATTGATCCTTTTGTAAGTTGTTTGAGGGTAATTTAGCTTTCATTATTTGAACTACCATTATTCTGTAATGCTTCATTTACGTAAAGTTGATTATTTAATGCATAAGTGTAAATATTTTGTAATTATGAATGTACTAAAAGGATGTAATATTAATCTAATATATCTTTATAACATGAGAGCAGCCTCTCCATATATGCAGGGAGAGTAAGATTGAACAAAATAGTTAATTTTTCAACGAATAGTTATTTTATATCAAGAAATTTGAAAATTCCTGATAACAAAACAAAATAAAATACCTTGCAAAATTAATTATAAACAGGGGTGGAACTTGGTAGTAGAAATAAATTAACCAAATAGGTATCATGAAAATTTCTAATTTCCTTTATAACCAACCATTAATGTACCACAAAACATCATAAACTACTTAATAAAACACAAAATAAATACGCTGTTAACAAATAGTGATGAAACAAAATAGTAGGAAAGAAATATGAATTTTTAAGAGACAATATTCTTTTGTCATAAATAATGGACTAGATATTCCATATACATTTCAGTTTTGTTAAAACTTTGAATTCAGTTTATAATGAATTAAGGGAGTTTTTGGTCTCTCTCAACTAATGGTCGAGATTGAAAATAAGGATTTGTATTTAATGGTTGAAACTCCCAGATTGATGTAAAGTTTTGTATCTAATGGTTAAAAACGCTCCAAATAATGTAACGTGTGGATAATTGAAACGTATGGAACCAATGAACAAAACACCAAGTTAACTGTTAAACTGATGGGCATTTCACCAAATTGTACCATCTTTAGCTAGCCTATCCTTATATCTTTGCAGGGGTCGAATTTACTTTACTTGCCACCCTCTCCCTCTCCATTTATCTATTATCTATACAATGGATTTACATAAAATATTAATAGTAAATACAATGAATCTTATTTTTTGGGGGGGAAGAACAGAGCATTTCGATTTAGGGGGAAACATTTAGAAGTGGGAGAGAATAGTGGGTCTTTTTAGAATTGGTTGAACATTAATTTGGGATTGTGTAAATGTGTGTTTTATTAATTAGCATTTACACCTCTAATACTACCGTATTAGAGGTATAATAAGGATACGAATATTCTATTTAGTCCTATCAAAATAATTTTTCTTAATTTTATATATTTATACATATAGTGAATATTCACTGTATGTTTATAAATAAAATTAATTAAAACAAAAATATTTTTATATGAAGCAAAAAAATCATAGGACATATTTGACTACATACTTAGTATACGGGACTAACTGATATCATTCTCAAACTCCATGGCCCATAGCTTCGGTAAGAAACCAATCCAACGATAGTGGCAACAAGTAGTATAAGACTCAATTTTTATTACACTTTATGTTTGTTAGCTTATATTAAAAGACGAGTTCCAAAAATTATTGTGTTTACACTTTTGCTTTCTTAAATCAATATTTTTTTCATAAAATTGTTAAATTGATTCAGAATCGTCATTCTCCCTATTTTCACTCATTTAGGGCCGTCATAATCTTTGAATAAAAGTCTCCTATAGTTCTAGGTCTTTTCCATAACGATTGGTTGTTATCCTTGATCATATCTTAGAAGTAATAGAATTAACAGTAAATCTATATCCGTCTAAACATAATTGTCATCCCTTTTGATTCTCTCTTAGCAGGTACGTGATTATCGTACCATAAAACTAAAGTATGTCATGGACTAGTGAAATCATGACACCTATCATCATGAACTACTTATTTGGGCACTGTCAGCAACTCATTATCTTGGTCGGTGCAATATTCTCTAGTGGTCGGTAAGATGGACGACCATCAATAAGTTAGTCTATCAAGGCATACGTGTAAGATACACGTGGGAATGCATACAATCTCTTTATATATTCGTACATGGGTTAAACACCTTGACTATATGTAGATAGCTCATCATTAGTTATCGTCAAGAATGTAAAAAGGTGTAACTGCCTGACATAAAGGAATAACACCTCTTCTTCTTCATATTCCTACTATAAATAGCATATCATATCCCCTAGTTGGGACATGAAGAAAATGACACACACCAAACCCTAAAGAGATATCTGAGAGCTTGTACCCACATTTAATATAAAGCATCACTGCACTTATGGATGTAAGCATCTTATTGAGCCGAACCATGTTAACCTCTTATCTCTTTATCTATCTCTCATCTCTCTCAAAGCTCAAACTTTTCTCTTATATATTTATTATAGTTTATTATTGGTAATTCCTAGCTAAAACCTAAAAATATTTATTTACCAATTTTAGATAATAACATATTGGCGCTGTCTGTGGGAACGACTAGACAAGACATTTGTTTATTCCTATCTAAGCTCATCCGCTGGCCCCTTTGTTGCAAGAAATAGGGGATTATACTCAAAGTAGTTGGGAGAATGAAATTATTCCTTCCTCTACCCCTGTGGGGATGGGGAACCTATAAGGAATTTTGATGAGCATAGACAATGGTCAAGAGGCAATGTAGGAAATCGTGTAGTAATTGACTCAAACACTGCAGGCTAATCAGAGCAGGCCTATAGTAAACCCTATCACTCCATCTAGATGAGAAATCTCTAACATGAGAGGATAAATATTGCCTTATTCCCCCTATAGAGATAGAAAACCATCCTATCACGAACAAGCGCTACTAAACCCTACCAGGATGAATGTTGGATCATAAAACGAAAGAAAAAGATCTAGATATTCTAGATCTACATATGACAGACCATATCACCCGGGCATGAAATGTTGTTACTAAAGCCGTTAACATAAAATTAAACTATTTAAGTAACTACAGATGACAGATCATTTTGCGCTTATTTGCTCTTAATTGATAAAATTTGCGAGCATTCGATTTTTGTTGAAAAATGTTTTGCACATATTTTGAATTTTATGAAACACATGAGCATTTGGTTTAGGAAAGTGTTTAAGAATCCTTCTAGGGAATGTTCTTTTAGGTTTGGTCTTTCTTTTCCTATAGTTAGAGTTTTTATCTGGTTGTCTAGGCAGAACATAATTGTTACGGCTTCTCCTAGAATAGTTAAAGTTTTGATAGATAGGATGATTACAGACAAGTTTAACTAGTCTTCTAGCATAGCAGCTATAAAAAGAATGACCGTATATATTGTAGTAAGAGCAATAAAGATTGCTCAAGGTTGGAGTCTCCTTAGGAAAGTCTTTAAACATAGGCTTTAAGGAATTTTAAGGTTGAACCCTATTCCTAGATAGAACAGTTTTGAAAGTAGATTCACTCTTCTTAATAGAGGGGCAAACATATTTAGCCTTAAGTGAACTTTCATGTTTGGAGTAACTTAATTCCCCAATACCAAACTTTTGATGTTTTGAATCAAACTCAATTTTTGAGAATGAAAGTCTGGGCAGGTCTCAATAGGTCTTTTGCCTCCTGATACAAACTTGATGGGTTCAAAATATTTTGTTTGTGTCTTTAACTTGGGGCAAAACCCTATTCCAGTTCGATCATCAGAATTGGTTTTTGATTCAGCAACAAATCCATCAAAACAATTTGAGTTATTTTCAAATTTTGTAAATTTTTTGAAAACAATTTCTGTCTTTTCTTTAGTATGTTCCAATTCTAACAATGTCCCTTTGTATTTTTTCTCCAGAGTTTCATTTGTTTCAGTCAAAATTTTCAGTTTTTGATCAAACATTTTGATTTCACTTTCATAAGTAAGACATTGGGTAGTATACTCTTCAGCATTAAGATTGACCATCAGACTTAGATTTTTTAGTTTTTTAGTGAGATCTTTCACTATCTTCTCTAGTCTAGTGCTTTTCTTGAGAGTTTTTGCATAACGTGTGTGAATATCAGGGAGGTCTTCATTGTCCGAGTCACTAAGAATAGTGTGTGAAGTGACCCCTAAGGCTTCATTTCTTGAACTCACGCACCCATGGACATCGTCATTATCGCATTCCCTTTGACTCACGCACCCCGTGGTTGAGCTAACAATATTCTCAGAAAGAAAAGCATCTAAACCAGTAATATCATTATTCACAACATCATGAGTAGTGATACTATCATCATTCTCATACATAGGCATATCATCATTGTAAATTATCTTAGCAAAGAAAGACATGTAAGGATCAAAAGCATCAGATGACCCAGGTTCCTCATTTTCAGAGTTACTTGAATCATCCCATGTCTTGCAAATATTGGCCCTAGTGTGTTTATTGTGAGTGTTCAAATTAACTCTACAGTCTTGTGCAATGTGTCCTAGCTTTCCACATCTAAAGCACTCAATCTTCTTAAGGTCTTTGTTAGGTCTAGCATAAATGTCCTTGTGATGTTTGTCTTGACCTTTCTCATGAGGTTTGTGATTAGAGTGAGATGAATAATTGGACTTGCCTTGTTTGTTTGCCATGTTATTTCTAAACTTTGTAATTTTCTTAAACTGTTTTGACATTAAGGCAATCTCATTGTCCAAACTCTCTATGTCACATTCCTCATCAGAGTCATAATTAGGGATGTTAAGCTTAGGCTTAATCAGCTCAGAAGAAAAACTCAGATTGGAACTAGTCTGTTTCCTATGGGACCGGGTCAATTGTTTCTTAAATTCTAATTCCATTTCCACAGTTCTTAGTTTACTACTGAGTAATTCAGGAGTGAGATTTTGGTCACTCATTTCCTCAATAGCGTATATTTTGTTGTCAAATTTCTGTGGTAATGATCTTAGAATTTTAGATACAATTTCATGTCTGTCATATGTTATCCCATTGGCATGCAGTTTGGTCACAATATCAGTCAAATTCATATAAAAGTCATCAAATGACTCAGAAATCAGACATAATTAAAGAGTTATACTGTTGAATGAGCATTTGTGTTTTAGCAGCCTTAACTCTAGTGTCACCTTCGTGAAAAGTTACCAAAGTGTCCTAAGCTTCCTTAGAAGTGACACAAGATGAGATCCTTTTGAACTCATGTTCATTTATGGACATAAATATGGCATTCTTTCCTTTGTTATTGTTGCGAGAAACTTGCTTCTCTTCTTGTGTGAACTCACTTAACACTTTCTTAGTCCTCTCATTACTTCCTCCAGTGGCTGGTTTAGTAGAATAAATGTAACCATTTTCAACAATGTCCCAGACATCATCTCCCAAAGTTCCTTGAATGAAAGCAATCATCCTTACTTTCCAGTAAGCAAAATTGGTTCCATCAAAGATAGGAGGTCTGGTCAAGTTACCAAATCTTTCATTTTTCTCGTCCTTGTTTGATTTTCAGAAAACAATTTCAGAAACACAGGATCTTGGAAAAGAAGTTTACAAAGCACTGATACCAATTGAAATGCTGTTACTAAAGTCGTTTAATATAAAATTAAACTATTTAAGTAACTCCGAACTGTTTTTTGAGGAAACTCCTTTCTTAAAATCAAATCAAATTAATCACAAGATGTGTTTAACAAAAATATGTACGAGATCTGTTCAAGATTAGTTAACAGGTTTAATAAATCAGTTTAAAAAATTTAAACTCAGCACAACTAAGAATTAGATAAGGAGATATCAAAAGATTAAGAACAAGGATTTTTAACGTGGTAAAACCTCACCAAACTGAGGAAACATCCACGACTCCCTCTACGGAGTAAACCAAAAATTCCACTAAAACAAATTATAACAGTTACAAACTATATAGCACACATGCACACAAATCAGACCTATACGAGTTTAGGAATGTACCCACTGGTGTCCTTATAACTTCTCTGCAGTTCTGTTTGTTGATGTTGTCTTCCAGTTTGCTAACTTCCAATTTGTTCAAGTTTTTTACGTCGACTCTTGTTCTTGAGATCTTGTTACCAACAATTTTAGTGTGGTAGGGTGATAGTGTTTGTGAAGGTGCTTTCTAACACATGCATGCACACACACACATGCACACACACACTTATTTTATACAAACAGTCCTATCAAATTACATATAAGATCTATATGCCGTGATTTTCTATTTCTCTCTTCTTATAAAACTTATCCTTATTTGACCTTTATAATAATCCCAGAATCCACGGCTATCTTGATCGGACGACGTATCAAGATCTTAATCAATCTCAGGTTTTGAAAATATTTTTGAGATTGAAAATCACTGTTGATGCAAAAAACTGGACCGAATCCCATTTTTATGAGGATGAGATTGAAGATGAAAATAAACATTCACATCAAACATATAAGAGACAAAGATTTTTAAAGTGGTTCGGCTATAAGGAAAAGCCTACGTCCACTGTTATTTTATTCCCAGGGGTTTACAATAGCACAATGTGGTGTAGAGAGAGAAAAAGGTGTAGATCTTGTGTATAGTGTCTCTCATCCTTGTCGGATCTCCTTGGTTCTCTTGGATCTCTTGGATCTCTCCTCCTTTTGGCTAAGGGAATACATGTATTTATAGTGATGGGAGATAAAGAGATTCATTGTATGTAGACGTTTATACATTATGTCTACATTCAATGAATCTAATTGTTGAATTGCTTGGTATGCTATGTGTTGTCATCTATTAATACAGTATAAATGTACATTAAGGCTCATTAAATGCGCTGCCATCTTCATTAATGCACATTAAATGCATAATTATTCTTTTGATCTTCCTGGTTGATATGCCGACCAACTCTCCTCGGGTGTCGACTAACACTCCTCGGGTGCCGACCAACTCTCCTCGGATGCCGACCAACTCTCCTCAGGTGTCGAATATTACCACGTAGGATGACATGTGTCCTTTTCTGATTGGTCCTCGTAGATGGAGAATTTTTGCGTTAACAGAAGCCCCCAATGCTCCATGCTTGATGGTTTACTTGAAAGGATGGAGTATTTATTCTGCAGTGTTACTCGGTGCTCGTGAAATTCTTGATCTACCTTCTTGATTTGTTCAACATAAAGTGCATTATCTCCTGGACGACATATGATGTAGGCTGATCGACGGTTGCTAATCTTTCTTTTGAGGAACTCCATGTGCTATGTATCACCCCTGGGAATTTGGATACAGCCATGCTATAGTATGCAGCTTGTAGCTTGTAGTTTATCATAATCTTCAAGTATGTTGATTGGTTTGCTAGCCGACCAGCTGCCTCCTGTGCCGAGTAACTGAGTGCTAACTTCACGTGCTTGATTCTTCTAATTTATGATCCTCTGAATACTTTGTCGAGTAACATACTAGCTTTTGAACCCAACTCTTCAATCTGATTAGTACCAAGCTAGTGGTGGACTTCGAAACATTTTCACACAACTTCTTCTTCATTATTCGTCGAGACAGTAGTAGCAAAGATCTCAGTGTTGTAGATGCTGATTTTGACTTCTACCTCTGCTCGGGGACGAGCAAGAGCTGCTCGGGTAACTGTCGAAGAACAGAGAACTCAATCTGCTTTGGAGAATCAATCCTTCCAACTAATGGCAAAGAACCAGGCCTTAGCTGAGATGTCCGAGAAGATCATGAGTCTTGAAGAGTAACTTCCTGCTCGGGTACGAGCAAGAGCTTCTCGGGGACGAGCAAGAGCTGCTCGGACAGACCATCTGTGATGAACATCAGAATGCTGAAAGATTTTAACTTCATAAACTCCCCTTATGCTTTGGATGATCCTCCTGTTGGCGAGGAACCTATTTCAAAAGAAGAGGGAAAGAAACCAATAGAGTAGGAATCTCAATGTAATAGTTAGTATACATTTTCATTCTCAATGTATTTTGTTTTTGATTTTAATGAAAGACTTTCATTTTTGTTCGCAATCTTAATTGCTATTGTCTTGTAAAATACTCTACATCTATGCATATGTATAAGTTAAAAAGATAACAATATTGTGTTGTTCATCGACCAACTTAGTAATAAAAAAGTTACAAGTATCAGTAATGTTGCTCGATCACTTAATAATAAAGTAATGAGTATAAAAATGTTTAAAATTTTTCCAACCAACCAAGGTTGTTAAATTGTGCTCGTCGACCAATTATAGTTAGGGAGAGTTTTATCCCCGACCAACCATACTTGGTACAGTTTGGAATATTTTTTCCTCGTCGACCAACTACGTTGATACAGTTTGGAATATTTTTTCCTCGTCGACCAACTACGTTGGTACAGTTTGGAATATTTCTTCCTCTTCGACCAACTACGTTGATACAGTTTGGAATATTTCTTCCTCGTCGACCAACTACGATGATACAGTTTGGAATATTTTTTCCTCGTCGACCAACTACGTTGATACAGTTTGGAATATTTTTTCCTCGTCGACCAACTACAGTTAGTGGATTTTTCAGGTGAGAGAAAATTATTTTTTATATTGATCCCTTCCTATTCCCTATTTGGAGAGATAAAAATATGGTGAATGATTAAAGTTATTACCAAATTTATATCAAAAATCAATCAATTTGACTTTATTGACATAAATGGAAGCTGAACCAAATTAAGTATATAGTTCATAAAATTGAATGCAAAGAGACTCAAACTTGAAGAGAGAAAATAGATCTGGGTCATGATTTCCATGAGAAAACTTTTTATTGTCTTTAACCTTTTCCCATTCTTTTATTAAAAATATGATGGGAATTTGAATAGACATCAAAGATCTTACAAAATTTATTTCAAAATCAACAATGAAAATGATCAAATCTTATCATCGTCATATATATTGGTATATTTAATCATTTAAAATATTTATTCCATGATATAAAATAGAAACTTGAGAATCAAGCAAAAATTTATGATTTATGAAATCCACTATTTTTCAGATTTCTAAATAAGAATTAATCTAACAATTATGATTTTAAAATCATGATATGCAATATTTTGCAAATAAAAATTGGACAATTAATTTATGTATATAAACATAAAAATCATGATTGAATCATATAGAAAATAAAAACTTAGCTTTTGATGGAGAACAATGCTTGTAACACGTTCCCACAGACGGCGCCAATCTGTTGATGCAAAAAACTGGACCGAATCCCATTTTTATGAGGATGAGATTGAAGATGAAGATAAACATTCACATCAAACATATAAGAGACAAAGATTTTTAAAGTGGTTCGGCTATAAGGAAAAGCCTACGTCCACTGTTATTTTATTCCCAGGGGTTTACAATAGCACAATGTGGTGTAGAGAGAGAAAAAGGTGTAGATCTTGTGTATAGTGTCTCTCATCCTTGTCGGATCCCCTTAGTTCTCTTGGATCTCTTGGATCTCTCCTCCTTTTGGCTAAGGGAATACATGTATTTATAGTGATGGGAGATAAAGAGATTCATTGTATGTAGACATTTATACATTATGTCTACATTCAATGAATCTAATTGTTGAATTGCTTGGTATGTTATGTGTTGTAATCTATTAATACAGTATAAATGTACATTAAGGCTCATTAAATGCGCTGCCATCTTCATTAATGCACATTAAATGCATAATTATTCTTTTGATCTTCCTGGTTGATATGCCGACCAACTCTCCTTGGGTGCCGACTAACTCTCCTCGGATGCCGACCAACTCTCCTCGGGTGTCGAATATTACCACGTAGGATGACATGTGTCCTTTTCTGATTGGTCCTCGTAGATGGAGAATTTTTGCGTTAACAATCACCAAGTGCGATTCCAACTAGGTCGAAGGTCTTGTTCCAAAAGAACTAGAAACATAAAATATTTTTATTGATTTCGTACTTAAAAACATTTACAGAAACAAATCAACAAATATTTTCTCAAGATGAGAAACTAAATATGCAGATCTATGTGAAGTATAACATGCAATGACTTAGATCTAAGATTTCTATAAAAGTATAAACACAGATTTAAACAGATGTTTAAGTTGATAACAAGATCTGAGAACGAAGAGGTTACAACAACAAAACTAACAAACCAATCACTCAAAATCTCTCAAACACTCAAGGTTGTGTTTGGTATACACTATTTATGAAGGAGGATATAGTTTGAATATAGTTTTGGACGATTTAGGGCTAGGGTTTCCTAACTCTATTTTCTCTCTCTCTCTTCTCTCTTCTCTCTTTCTCACTCTAATGAACAAAGTGGCAACAGTCTCAGATGGCTGAGGGTAGGGTTCCTTTTATAGGAGGCTGAGAAGATTCGATAATATAAACCAAAATCAAGGGCTACGATCTGGTCTTGGAGGAGTGACTTTGATCCAATGGTTTAAATAGAGGTGGTGATTAAAACGCTTCTGATTGGCTCAAATTGGTTTCACCAAGATTGTATCAGAATCCATGCAGGTCATCGATTAAATCTAATCCAAGGGTTGAAATAACACACAGCAATCGTCTCACACAGAAAACACAATTTGGAACGATTATAGCTCGACAGGTGTAGGCTTGAGATTGGAAGATACACGCGTGTCTAAAAATAATTACACAGCATGCCTTATAGTCTCTGGCGCTTTCGGATTCTACCCAAGTGAACTTTTAGCCAATAAAACCAATAAACCAAAATAACAGTTTAACCCCAAAACTTTTAAAACCAAATTATAATGAATAAAAACCTTATTTTAAAAGTTTATTAAATTCCCCAAAAAATATTAAGAATCAATTTTAGGGATTTAAACACACTCAACATATATACGCACAATTATATGCAATATGAAATGTATGAATGCAATTCTAATGTGTGTGAGTGTTGGTAAATATACCTAGATCAATCAATCAAGAGGAATAATTTGGAAACCAATCTCTGAGGTTCTTTGGTTTCTAGGAAAGACATAATTTTATCACTATTTCCAAACTAGATGAACACTTATACAATACATACTCAAGTGAGTCAATGGTATAAGGTGCTTTAATCTCCCCCTTTGAAAATATGAGACAAAATCTCCTTTGAGTCATCTAGGACTCGTAGGGCAACAAAAATAAGAAAAACCTATTCCTATAAAAAAATTATCTACCCATTTCCTAAAAAACAAAAGTACATAACTCAACTAATTACAATTGAATACCCTATTACAAATTCCAACTGTTGAGAATAACTGTACAGAATCCTGCAATGAATCACTAAGATCAAGCTTTTTAGAACATGTAAAAAAAATTCATAGCGCACACACCATACCTATTGATTTAAGTAAAGAAATAAATCTATTGTAATTTAAAGGTTTGGTAAACATATATGAGAGTTGCAAATCAGTAGGAAGATAATTGATTTCTAATTCCTTAGTTTCAACCAATTCGTGTATAAAGTGATGTCTTATTTTTATGTGTTTTGTTCGTGAGTGTTGAACAGGATTTTTAGAGATATTGATCGCGCTTTGATTATCACAATAAAGATGCAATTGGTTTTCTTGAATACCATAATCACTTAGCATTTGTTTAAGCCAAAGTAATTGAGCACAACAACTTTCAGCGATTATGTATTCAGATTCAGCTATTGATAGAGAAGTGTAGTTCTGTTTCTTACTACTCCATCCTACTAGATTATTACCTATATAATAATATGCTCCTGATGTGCTTTTACTATCATCAGTACACCCAGCCCAATCAGCATCAGTGTACCCAATTATTATGCTAGATGTATCACTAGTGTACCAAAGTCCTAGATTCAGAGTGCCTTTTACATACTTAATAATTCTTTTAACAGAAGATAAATGACTCTCTTTAGGGTTGTTTTGATAACGAGCGCATACACAAACAACATACATTATATCAGGACTCGAGGTATTAAAGTTCCTATTATACTACGATATAGAGTTGGATCTATAGATTATACAATTTCATCTTTAGATAGTTTGACCGTAGTACTCATGGGAGTTTTTGCATCTTTAGCACTTTCAAGGCCGAATTTTTTTACTATCTCTAATGGGTATTTAGATTGCGAAATAAATAATCCTTCTGAATTTGGTTTTACTTGAAGACCTAGGAAAAATTGTAACTCCCCCATAAAAGACATTTGATTCTCTTTATGCATAATTTCAGAAAAGGATTTTACTTCTGAGGGAGAAGTTGATCCAAAGATGATATCGTCAACATATACTTGAGCTATAATGATGTGTTTGTCAAAATGTTTGACAAATAAGGTTTGATCATTTCCACCTCTCTTAAAACCTTTATCTAAGAGAAAGTTGGAAAGACGTTCATACCAGGTTCTAGGTGCTTGTTTTAGGTCATACAAAGCCTTTTGAAGATGAAATACATGATTTGGATATTGAGGGTCAATGATCTCTTTTGGTTGTTCTACATAGATTTCTTCAGTCAATATTCCATTAAGGAATGCAGATTTGACATCCATTTGGTAAAGTGTAAAGTGCAAGTGGCAAGCTATGGCGAAGAGAAGACGAACAGATTCTAAACGAGTAACAGGAGCAAAAGTTTTGTTAAAATCTATTCCTTCAATTTGAGAATATCCTTGAGCAACTAATCTAGCTTTGTTTCTAATGATTATCCCACTTTCATCAGATTTATTTTAAATATCCAACGTGTGCTAATAACCTTTTTATGATTAGGCCTAAGTACAAGATACCAAACATCATGAATGACAAATTGAAGAAGTTCTTCCTGCATAGAAAAAATCCAGTGAGAGTCATTCAATGCCTCATTTACATTCTTTGGTTCCACAAGGTAAACAAAACATGCATAGTGAGCATAATTTCTTAATTGAGATCTTGTGCGCATAGGCTCACTAGGATTACCAACAACGTTATTTATGGGATGGTATTTAGAAACCCAGTTAGGTACTTCAGGTGTCTCAATTGGTAATGAATCATTTATTTCTGGAGAGTTATTTTCTAAAACATTTGTAGACTCTTCCACAATAGTTGATTCACCAGTCTTACTCTCTACAGTACTGTCACTTACAATTACATTTATTGATTCCATCATGGTCTTAGTGCGAAGATTATAAACACGATAGGCTCTACTGTTAGGCGAGTATCGTAGAAAAATAACTTTATCTCCCCGACTCTCAAATTTGGATAAGTGTTCTATGTCTTTGCAGACATAACAAGTACTACCAAAGGTTCTAAGGTATTTAAGATTGGGTTTTTTCTTATACCAAAGCTCGTAAGGAGTATGTTTCGAATTCTTTCTAAGATAGACCATATTGATAATGTGACACGCAGTACGAATAGATTCTACTAAAAAATATTTAGGTAAACTCTTGGCATGTAACATAACACGTGCCATCTCTTGAAGAGTACGATTCTTTCTCTCGGCGATACCATTTTGTTGAGGAGTTTTAGGAGCACTAAACTCATGTTTGTAACCATTACAGTCACAATACTCTATTATACCGGTGTCTTTGAATTCTCCACCTCTATCACTACGAATTCTATTTACTTGAGTGTCCTTCTCATTTTCAATCCGAAGAAGTATTTTTAAGAAGGTTTGAGAAGTGTCAGACTTTTGTTTTAAGAAGGCTACCCAAGTAAATCTAGTGAAGTCATCAACTATAACAAGAATGTAACTGTGTCCACAGAGACTAACAGTTTGAGAGGGACCCATTAGGTCCATATCGATGAGCTCTAAGGGATTATAGGTAACGATATCTTTGACTTTCTTATGAGGTGCCTTAACAATTTTTCCTTCCTGACAGGAACTATAGACAATATTAGAAATGGGTTTGATTTTTGGAACTCCTCTAACTATTTCTTGAGAAGTTAATCTACTAACATTATCATAATTTATGTGACCCATCCTGTTATGCGATATCTCATTGCCATCCATTCTGGCAACATTACAGATTTTAGAACTATTCATGACAGTATAACAATTGTCAGGAGTCCTGAATCCTGTAATTATGCATTCACCCTTTTCATTTAAAATTTTGCAATTGTTCTTTGAAAAGGTAGCAGTATGATCTGAGTCACAAAATTGTGATATACTAAGTAGATTGGCCTTAAGACCTTTGACTAGAAGAACCTTTTCAAGAACAGGAAGTCCTTTCTCTTGGAGTGCTCCTATACATATGATTTGAGATTATACTACATCACCAAAAATAACTTTTCCTCCAGTAAAGCTGGTTTTGTTTAAGAGTTTTGTATCATCACCAGTCATGCGTTTTGAACATCCAGAATCTAAATACTAACCAGAAGATGTGTGTTCAGCTTTTAAAGTAGTAATAATAATGTTACACTTCATCTGGGGTAACAGATCATCTTTTCTAACGCAAATTGCTGTAGTTTTCATTTTCCGCTTATTTGCTCTCAATTGATAAAATTTGCGAGCATTTGATTTTTGTTGAAAAATGTTTTGCGCATGATTTTGAATTTTATGAAACACATGAGCATTTGGTTTAGGAAAGTGTTTAGTAATCCTTCTAGGGAATGTTCTTTTAGGTTTGGTCTTTCTCTTGCTATAGTTAGAGTTTTTGTCTGGTTGTCTAGGCAGACCATAATTGTTACGGCTTCTCCTAGACTAGTTAAAGTTTTGATAGATAGGAGGATTACTGACAGGTTTAACTAGTCTTCTAGCATAGCAGCTATAAAAAAAATGACCGTATATATTGCAGCGGGAGCAATAAAGATTGCTCAAGGTTGGAGTCTCCTTAGGAAAGTCTTTAAACATAGGCTTTAAGGAATTTTGAGGTTGAACCCTATTCCTAGATAGAACAGTTTTGAAAGTAGATTCACTCTTCCTAATAAAGGGGCAACCATATTTAGCCTTAGGTGAACTTTCATGTTTGGAGTAACTTGATTCTCCAATATCAAGCTTTTGATGTTTTGAATCAAACTCAGTTTTTAGAGAATGAAAGTCTGGGCAGGTCCCAATAGGTCTTTTGCCTCCTGAGACAAACTTGATGGGTTCAAAATATTTTGTTTGTGTCTTTAAATTGGGGCAAAACCCTATTCCAGTTCGATCATCAGAATTGGTTTTTGATTCAGCAACAAATCCATCAAAACAGTTTGAGTTATTTTCAAATTTAATAAATTTTTTTAAAATAGTTGCTGTCTTTTCTTTAGTTTGTTCCAATTCTAACAATGTCCTTTTGTATTTTTTCTCCAGAGTTTCATTTATTTCAGTCAAATTTTTCAGTTTTTGGTCAAACATTTTGATTTCACTTTCATGAGTAAGACATTGGGTAGTATACTCTTCAGCATTAAGTTTGACCATCAGACTTAGATCTTCTAGTTTCTTAGTGAGATCTTTCACTATCTTCTCTAGTCTAGTGCTTTTCTTGAGAGTTTTCGCATAAAGTGTGTGAATATCAGGGAGGTCTTCATTGTCCGAGTCACTAAGTGTAGTGTGTGAAGTGACCCCTAAGGCTTTATTTCTTGAACTCACGCACCCATGGACATCGTCATTATCGCATTCCCTTTGACTCACACACCCCGTGGTTGAGCTAACAATATTCTCAGAAAGTAAACCATCTAAACCAATAGTAGCATGATTCACAACTGCAGGAGTAGTGATACTATCATCATTCTCATACATAGGCATTTCATCATTGTAAATTATCTTAGCAAAGAAAGACATGCAAGGATCAAAAGCATCAGATGACTCAGGTTCCTCATTTTCAGAGTCGCTTGAATCATCCCATGTCTTGCAAATATTGTCCTTAATATGTTTATTGTGAGTGTTCAAATTAACTCTACAGTCTTGTGCAATGTGTCCTAATGTTCCACATCTAAAGCATTCAATCTTCTTAAGGTCTTTGTTAGGTCTAGCATGAATGTCCTTGTGATGTTTGTCTTGACCTTTCTCACGAGGTTTGTGATTAGAGTGAGATGGATAATTAGACTTGCCTTGTTTGTTTGCTATGTTATTTCTAAACTTTATAATTTTATTAAATTGTTTTGACATCAAGGCAATCTGATTGTCCAAACTCTCTATGTCACTTTCCTCATCAGAGTTATAATTAGGGATGTTAAGCTCAGGCTTAATCAACTTAGAAGAAAAACTCAGATTGGAACTAGTCTGTTTCCTATTGGACTTGGTCAATTATTTCTTAAATTCTAATTCCATTGTAATACCCCGTATTTTTATGCTATATTTAATTTGGGGATTTATTTAATAAAAATCCGGAAATTAATTATGTTATAATTATTAACGTGACTAGAGTTAGTAATTATGGAAAAATTGTTGAATATTTACTAATGAGCATAGTAATATGTTATATTGGTTATATTGAATGTCATAAGTGAATCAAATGACTATTTCGGAAAATTAAGTCGGGACGTGCTCGTGTCACGTCGGGACTAATTATGTTAATTAAAAAGTGAATATTTTATAAGTTGTCCGTATGGTCGTTTTGAGTGCGCCAACGCGTCCGGAAGGGTCGAGATAGTCAGAAAAGTGTACCCGGGGGTTTAGTTTGGGTCTCGGGATGTTTTTAGGCTTAATTAGTGACCCGGGAGGGCGTTTTGGTCATTTTACAAATTAGGGTAATTAAACCCACGAATTTCAGCCATCCTTAGCAGCCATTTAAGTCAGCCTTTTAGGGTTAGATCATTCAGAACCCTAAGACGGCTAGTGGAGAAGAGAGGAGAGACCTTGCTAGGTGATTCAAGGCCAAAAACACCACCTTTTGCACCACCGTCACCACCAACGCGTAGATCGCGAGGAGGAGAACGCAGCCATACCAATATCAGCAGGAAACCAGACCTCTGAAATCCCAGGCAAGTGTTTAACTTGCGTATTTTCGTTGGTGCAATAATCATGTTAGTGTAGGAATGATTAAGAGTATAATCCATGGAGGAAAACCCAATTTTGATAGGGATTTGCATGTAGAAATCATATGAACCTTATTCTGGAAATTAATATGTGAAGTAGATGTTTAACCCACGAAATTATGATGATTTGTTAGAAGGAATTTCTGGAGAAAACTGATTAGAACAAAGGTTAAGAAAACTGTAGGGTTCTTGATGATTAGATGAAATATTAGGTTGTTTAATCATGTTTATTGATGTATATACGCATGCTGATCGTTAAAGAAACCTGGAATTATGTTAGGATGTAAGCAGTACACTTTTTGGGTCAATTAGAGTTGGAAAATATGAGTTTTGATGAAGAAACCTAAGCAACCCCGTCACTGCAGTTTCTGCAGAATTTTCACAGACCTGCTCGATCGATCGATCGACCCTAGATCGTCGATCGATCGAAAGTTCGATCGGTCGACCCCAGACGTCGATCGATCGACCCTCCCTGGCAGCTTATTATTCCCCTTGTTTAATTAGTCGAATTAATTTATCGTGGAATAAACCTTGGGCATTCTAAATAAAATGATTTGGGAGATATTGAGGACCAGTAGAGTATATGGACATATGTTAGAACCTTTAATCTTCAACGAAGATGGTAATTATGGGATATTTACTTTAGGTTGTTAGGGTGAGGTGCGTAAGAGAGTTACGTTGGAATCAAATGAAGTTATTTACTGAATTTTAGAATTTGTAAAGTTATAACCCATGAGTATTAGGTAATGAGTGAGAAAACCCTTCGAATTAAGGTTAGAGGCGAAACCTTATACGTTATACTAATAAGGTGAAATTTAGGACAAAGGTTGTAATTATGGGTAATGAGAGTGACCTATATTAATATGATGAAATCGGTATATTTATATGAATGTGTGTACATATATTATATACATGTGAAAAACGTACCCGCGCTATTTGCTATCCCTGAGGTTACCGCGCTGGGACGATCGTATCCTGTGTTGCTTTATGGGGATATTGAATCGTACCCTAGAAGATAGAGATCCTAGGTACGGGCTATTAAATTGATAGTCGGACGGTCCTAAGAGACGTGTAGGTATGTACTGACCTCTTGGACTTGGAAATCTATGCTTCGCCTCAACGTTGTTTTGTATATGTTAATACAGTTCGAGAGTGATTCCGAACTTGTATTTCCCTTTATGTGAGCGATACGGGGATTGGATAGCAGAGTATGCCCGCACCATAGTTTAGTTGGGGTGCCATTATATATATATATTTTATGCGAGTAGTTAATATATATATATGAGGTTATAAACTTTGAACTGCCTACTGTGATTTGATAAGTAGAACGTGGTTGTTGACTCAAATTATTAAATACTTGTTTTGTGAAAATATGAAAAGGTACGGGAAATCTTATAATTTAATGAAGCTAAAACGAGAGGAATACTACAAATTGAAAGTAACCTTTTTATAACATTGTTATCGTTCAGTTTTTGAAAACATTTGAGTAAGTTAAGATAAACGAACCATTGGGAAGGCTAGTACGATAGGAGTGCACATTAGAAGAGAGGTGAGTATTTCTCAAGAGAGAGACGAACTAATATGAAGTTGCATTGGCCTGTATCAATTTAAATACTTGCTTAACGTATTCTAAAATCAAACACACTTTCGGGCCCTGACCCGTTTCCTTTTCTCTCTCTCTCTCTTGTATATATATGTATATTTTCAGGTGCCCAGCCACAGGGGCGTCTTGCTTAGGATTCTTTGAGAAGAACGAGCTGCAGCTTAGGTGGGAGTTGCAGGTCCCTTGAGTAGACGGCTTCTGTCATTGACTCCACTCCTATTACTCTCATTTATGGGGCACGTGTCGCCCTTTTTATCATTTCATTTATTGTTGGGGATTTTTATATTTCAGTTATTCCAGTATTGTCTATGGGATTTGTTTCAGGATGGTTTATGATTTTAGCTTTATATCATTGACATTAGATTGGTGAATGTATGGTTTTATTTAGATTTCGTGGTGTGATTCTTTAATGTAGAAATGTTGTTTTGGTATTAATAAAATCTTTTCTTTAATAAAATTTGGAAGTTTGTATGAAAAATGTTTTGACACTTAGCTTAATTATTTAGGGTGTTAAATTGGAAAAATTATTTTTATCGACAGTGATGCTGAGAATGAACCAACTGTTTACCTTGATTTAATTTAATAAAGGAGTGATCGCCCGGTATTTAATTAGGCGGGGTGTCACAGGTGGTATCAGAGCATCAGGTTCTAGTGTCCATAGGATCTGTACGGCTTATTTTCGCTTTCAGCTTAACGTTATTGCTATAGAGCCCTATTGTTAGGACTGTTGTATTCTTGCTTTCACGTTTAAGTCTTCAGCTATTCGAGATTTGTTGATAACTGTAGACTAATAAACTTGTTCACGTTTCAGATGCCTCCGAGACGTGCTCCGAAGGATAGGCGTGCCCAAGCCGAGCAGCCAGCAGCTCCGGCACCAGGCACAATGAATGCGAATGAAGTGGCCGCCATCGTTGCTCAGGCGGTAAATGCCGCGATAGCGGTGATTCAGCAGGCTCCACCACAGGTCCAGGCAGTGGCGCCAGTACCAGCATAACTTCCATCTGCATGGGAGAGAGTTCGGGATGCTTTTCAGAAAGCACATCCCCCTGAGTTTTCTGGTAGCTCCGATATTATTACTGTCAGCCAATGGAAGAAGGACATCCAGCGGCACCTCCGTATGTATGAGTGCACCGAAGTGCAGAAGCAGCTATTGGCCTCTTTTAAACTGGTGGGAGCCGCATTACAGTGGTGGGAGTCCACTACTACTTTGGAGGAGAGGGACACGATCCCTATTCAGATGTTCTGGGAGCGGTTTGACCGCAAGTATTTTCCACCCGCCGTGCAGACTGAGATGAGGCGGAAATTGCTAAATCTGAAGCAGGAGAACCTTACTGTAGCTGAGTATGAGGAGGAGTTCACGAGACTTCTCACTATTGTGCCGGATGAGGCACCCACTGAGAGCAAGAAAGTTTTCCTGTTCGTCGACGGGTTAGCTTGGAGGATCCGTCAGCACCTTATTGGGAATCTATCCCTGAGTACTTTCACTGATGTACTCAATGCAGCGCTACTACATTGCCAGGATCACCGCCTCCATCTTCAGGGAAGCAAGAGAGCAGGAGAGTCCAGCCAGCAGGGCAGGACCGGGGGTAATAGTGCCAGTGGGGCACCAACTCAGGGACAGACTCGTCAGCACGAGCAGAGTTCCCATCAGGGGGACCCTGCTAAGCGATTCCGTTCAGGTGATTCTAGGCAGGGATTCGGGGGATTCAGGCAGGGCCATCAGGGTCAGCCTAATCAGCAGGGCCAGCAGGGCCAACACCGACCGCAGGGACAGCAGCAGGGCCAGCAAGGCCAACAGCGTGCACATCAGGGCCAACAGGGCCAATGGCGTGGAGGTAACGGCCAGCAGGGCCGTGGTCAGCAGGGACAGAGGGGAGGTAATTTCAGAGGCCGGTGTTTTGTGTGTGGCAAGCACGGCCATAAGCGTCAGGATTGCCCAGAGGGCGATAGGGCCCCACAGCAGCAGGGAACCCGTAATGAGCCACAGAGACCACTCTTTCCACCTGCCCTTCCAGCCCCAGCCCAGGTGCCTGCCTTACCAGCCATTCCAGCAGCTCCAGTGCAGCAGGGGCAATTGCAGTACGGACGTGTCTATAACGTCCACCAGGCAGCAGCTCCACAGGCACCACCCGCGATTGAGGGTATGTTTCCTATCCATGGTACTATGGGTAAAGTTTTGTTTGATACGGGGGCAACGCACTGTTTTATAGCTACGCATTTTGCGAAGTCCTTAGGATTGTTAGCCACAGCAGAGAGCACCGTGACGTGTGTCGACTCACCACTGGGGAGTGGGTCACTTATATTCTTTATATGCCGGGGAGTAGGGGTAGAGATCGGTAGCTTGGTATTGCCTGCAGACATGCTAGTCTTAGACATGCACGAGCATGACGTGATTATTGGTATGGATTGGCTCGCATCTTATAGAGCCATGATTGATTGCTTCGGTGGGAGCATTGTTTTTGCCATTCCGGGGCAAGAGATGTTTGTAGTAGCGATGCCTCGCCCAGAGGGAGGTTCGACCGCTCATTTATATTACATTGAGGAGGATACCTCTAAGGAGGTTGTGATTCCTTTGGATTCGATCCCAGTTGTTAGGGAGTATTCCGATGTGTTTCAGGAGATACCAGGCCTACCGCCCAGTCGTGAGATAGACTTCGTTATAGACTTATTGCCGGATACGAGACCTATAGCACGCGCACCGTACCGTATGGCTCCGGCAGAAATGCGAGAGCTACGAGATCAGATTGAGCAGCTATTAGGTCAGGGTTTCATTCGTAGGAGTACCTCACCGTGGGGCGCTCCAGTCTTATTTGTGAAGAAGAGAGATGGCTCACTGAGATTGTGTGTGGACTACCGGGAGTTGAACAAGGTCACGATACGGAATAAGTATCCGTTGCCTCGAATCGATGATCTGTTCGACCAGTTAAGGGGAGCAACTTTCTTTTCAAAGATAGATCTGAGGTCGGGGTACCATCAGTTAAGGATTAGAGAGCAGGATGTTTCAAAGACTGCCTTCTTGTCGAGATATGGGTCTTACGAGTTCAGGGTGATGCCGTTTGGACTCACAAATGCCCCAGCCGTTTTTCATGGACTTGATGAACCGAGTGTTCAGAGAGTTCTTGGATCAGTTCGTCATCGTCTTCATAGATGATATCTTAATATATTCACGCTCCGAGGAGGAGCATGCCGAACACTTGAGGCAGGTTCTTCAGACTCTACGAGAACATCAGTTGTATGCTAAGTACGAGAAGTGTGGATTCTGGTTGCGAGAGGTACAATTCTTGGGCCATGTTGTTTCTGAGCAGGGGATAGCAGTAGACCCGAGCAAAGTGTCAGTGGTGAGGGAGTGGGGGCAGCCCACGACACCGACGGAAGTACGTAGTTTCTTGGGGTTGGTCGGATACTACAGGAGGTTCATTCGGGGGTTCTCCAAAATAGCGGGTCCATTGACGAATCTGACTCGCAAGGGGGTACCATATGTTTGGGATGACGCTTGTCAGTTAGCTTTTGACGAGCTGAAGGACAAGCTTACTTCGGCACCAGTCCTTGCTCTACCGAAGCCGGGTGTAGAGTACCTGGTTTACACAGATGCGTCCTTACGAGGACTTGGGGGAGTACTTCAGCAGGAAGAGAAGGCTATAGCTTTTGCTTCCCGCAAGCTTAAGCCGCATGAGAAGAATTACCCCACCCATGACCTGGAGTTAGCTGCGGTCGTCTTTGCATTGAGAATTTGGAGGCACTATTTATTGGGCGAGAAATTCCGTTTGTTCACAGACCATAAGTCACTGCAGTACCTGTTCACTCAGCGAGAGCTGAATATGCGTCAGCGCAGATGGTTAGAGTTTGTAAAAGATTACCAGTTCGATATACAGTATCATCCGGGGAAAGCCAACGTAGTTGCTGATGCGTTGAGCCGTAGACCGGTTGATGATGTGGCGGACATCTGGAAAGCAAAATGGAAGGAGTTGGGTCACCAAGACGCAGTAGCACGTTCTTTCATATCCGTGATGACAGTCACACCCGAGATTGTTACGAGGGTGATACAGGCACAGACCACAGACCCATTTTGTCAGGAGCAGATTGTACGACTTCTAACCGAGGGTGCTGAGTCCTATTCTGTTAGTTCGGATGGAGGATTGCGGTTTAATGGGAGATTAGTGGTTCCAGAAGGAGCAGAGCTACGTCATGAGGTGATGACTCATTCTCATGGGTCCCGATTTGCTGTACATCCGGGAGGCGATAAGATGTACCAGGATATGAGACGTCAGTACTGGTGGAGTGGGATGAAGAAGGACATCGCTGAATTTGTGTCCAAATGTTCTACTTGCCAGCTGGTGAAGGTGGACCACCAGAAACCGTCGGGATTACTTCAGCCGTTGGAAGTACCTGCGTGGAAGTGGGAAAGTATTTCCATGGACTTCATTACAGGGTTGCCTACATCACAGCGAGGCCACGATTCTATCTGGGTGATTGTAGACCGTCCGACCAAGGTGGCTCATTTTCTGCCAGTAAGGATAGATTATACCACGGGTCAGTATGCCCAACTATTCATCGCTGAGATTGTCAGATTACATGGGGTGCCCCTGAATATTGTGTCAGACAGAGACAAGATTTTTGTGTCGCGTTTCTGGGAAAGCTTTCAGGAGGCTATGGGTACAGAGTTGAGACTGAGTTCAGCTTACCACCCACAGACAGATGGACAGACAGAGCGTACTAATAAGATGTTGGAAGATATGCTACGTATGTGTATCCTCGACTTCGGGGGAGGTTGGGAGCCACATCTTCCACTGGTCGAGTTTGCTTATAATAACTCCTATCAGTTTACGATTGGCATGGCTCCATTTGAAGCTTTGTACGGCAGGCCTTGTCGCTCTCCAACCTGTTGGCTCGAAGTGGGGGACAACAAGTTATTAGGACCAGAAGTGATCCAGGAGACCTCCGCGAGGATTGAGATAATCAGGAGTCGTATTCGGGTAGCCCAAGACAGACAGAAGAGCTACGCCGATGCAAAACGATTTTTCCGGGAGTTTAATGTGGGAGATCAAGTGTTGTTGCGTGTATCTCCTATGAAAGGAGTGATGAGGTTCGGGAAGAAGGGGAAGTTGGCTCCGAGGTACGTAGGACCATTTCCCATCATCGAGAGAATTGGGCCAGTAGCATACAGGTTGGGTTTGCCAGAACATTTACATCGCATCCACGATGTATTCCACATCTCGTCGTTGAGACGATACCTTCGGGATGATATGGCCCATACTCACATTGCGATAGATGAGATCGACTTGCAGTCGGATAGCTCTTACGAGGAGAGACCGGTGGCTATTCTAGACTACAGTGAGAGGAGATTGAGGTCGAAGATAGTTCCACTCGTGCGGGTCCAGTGGGAACATCATAATGTGGAGGAATCCACTTGGGAGCGTGAGGCAGATATGCGTAAGAGATATCCAGAGTTGTTTTTACCAGGTATGCCTTATTTTCCGAATTTCGGGACGAAATTCCGTTATTAGGGGGGAAGTATGTAATACCCCGTATTTTTATGCTATATTTAATTTGGGGATTTATTTAATAAAAATCCGGAAATTAATTATGTTATAATTATTAACGTGACTAGAGTTAGTAATTATGGAAAAATTGTTGAATATTTACTAATGAGCATAGTAATATGTTATATTGGTTATATTGAATGTCATAAGTGAATCAAATGACTATTTCGGAAAATTAAGTCGGGACGTGCTCGTGTCACGTCGGGACTAATTATGTTAATTAAAAAGTGAATATTTTATAAGTTGTCCGTATGGTCGTTTTGAGTGCGCCAACGCGTCCGGAAGGGTCGAGATAGTCAGAAAAGTGTACCCGGGGGTTTAGTTTGGGTCTCGGGATGTTTTTAGGCTTAATTAGTGACCCGGGAGGGCGTTTTGGTCATTTTACAAATTAGGGTAATTAAACCCACGAATTTCAGCCATCCTTAGCAGCCATTTAAGTCAGCCTTTTAGGATTAGATCATTCAGAACCCTAAGACGGCTAGTGGAGAAGAGAGGAGAGACCTTGCTAGGTGATTCAAGGCCAAAAACACCACCTTTTGCACCACCGTCACCACCAACGCGTAGATCGCGAGGAGGAGAACGCAGCCATACCAATATCAGCAGGAAACCAGACCTCTGAAATCCCAGGCAAGTGTTTAACTTGCGTATTTTCGTTGGTGCAATAATCATGTTAGTGTAGGAATGATTAAGAGTATAATCCATGGAGGAAAACCCAATTTTGATAGGGATTTGCATGTAGAAATCATATGAACCTTATTCTGGAAATTAATATGTGAAGTAGATGTTTAACCCACGAAATTATGATGATTTGTTAGAAGGAATTTCTGGAGAAAACTGATTAGAACAAAGGTTAAGAAAACTGTAGGGTTCTTGATGATTAGATGAAATATTAGGTTGTTTAATCATGTTTATTGATGTATATACGCATGCTGATCGTTAAAGAAACCTGGAATTATGTTAGGATGTAAGCAGTACACTTTTTGGGTCAATTAGAGTTGGAAAATATGAGTTTTGATGAAGAAACCTAAGCAACCCCGTCACTGCAGTTTCTGCAGAATTTTCACAGACCTGCTCGATCGATCGATCGACCCTAGATCGTCGATCGATCGAAGGTTCGATCGGTCGACCCCAGACGTCGATCGATCGACCCTCCCTGGCAGCTTATTATTCCCCTTGTTTAATTAGTCGAATTAATTTATCGTGGAATAAACCTTGGGCATTCTAAATAAAATGATTTGGGAGATATTGAGGACCAGTAGAGTATATGGACATATGTTAGAACCTTTAATCTTCAACGAAGATGGTAATTATGGGATATTTACTTTAGGTTGTTAGGGTGAGGTGCGTAAGAGAGTTACGTTGGAATCAAATGAAGTTATTTACTGAATTTTAGAATTTGTAAAGTTATAACCCATGAGTATTAGGTAATGAGTGAGAAAACCCTTCGAATTAAGGTTAGAGGCGAAACCTTATACGTTATACTAATAAGGTGAAATTTAGGACAAAGGTTGTAATTATGGGTAATGAGAGTGACCTATATTAATATGATGAAATCGGTATATTTATATGAATGTGTGTACATATATTATATACATGTGAAAAACGTACCCGCGCTATTTGCTATCCCTGAGGTTACCGCGCTGGGACGATCGTATCCTGTGTTGCTTTATGGGGATATTGAATCGTACCCTAGAAGATAGAGATCCTAGGTACGGGCTATTAAATTGATAGTCGGACGGTCCTAAGAGACGTGTGGGTATGTACTGACCTCTTGGACTTGGAAATCTATGCTTCGCCTCAACGTTGTTTTGTATATGTTAATACAGTTTGAGAGTGATTCCGAACTTGTATTTCCCTTTATGTGAGCGATACGGGGATTGGATAGCAGAGTATGCCCGCACCATAGTTTAGTTGGGGTGCCATTATATATATATTTTATGCGAGTAGTTAATATATATATATGAGGTTATAAACTTTGAACTGCCTACTGTGATTTGATAAGTAGAACGTGGTTGTTGACTCAAATTATTAAATACTTGTTTTGTGAAAATATGAAAAGGTACGGGAAATCTTATAATTTAATGAAGCTAAAACGAGAGGAATACTACAAATTGAAAGTAACCTTTTTATAACATTGTTATCGTTCAGTTTTTGAAAACATTTGAGTAAGTTAAGATAAACGAACCATTGGGAAGGCTAGTACGATAGGAGTGCACATTAGAAGAGAGGTGAGTATTTCTCAAGAGAGAGACGAACTAATATGAAGTTGCATTGGCCTGTATCAATTTAAATACTTGCTTAACGTATTCTAAAATCAAACACACTTTCGGGCCCTGACCCGTTTCCTTTTCTCTCTCTCTCTCTTGTATATATATGTATATTTTCAGGTGCCCAGCCACAGGGGCGTCTTGCTTAGGATTCTTTGAGAAGAACGAGCTGCAGCTTAGGTGGGAGTTGCAGGTCCCTTGAGTAGACGGCTTCTGTCATTGACTCCACTCCTATTACTCTCATTTATGGGGCACGTGTCGCCCTTTTTATCATTTCATTTATTGTTGGGGATTTTTATATTTCAGTTATTCCAGTATTGTCTATGGGATTTGTTTCAGGATGGTTTATGATTTTAGCTTTATATCATTGACATTAGATTGGTGAATGTATGGTTTTATTTAGATTTCGTGGTGTGATTCTTTAATGTAGAAATGTTGTTTTGGTATTAATAAAATCTTTTCTTTAATAAAATTTGGAAGTTTGTATGAAAAATGTTTTGACACTTAGCTTAATTATTTAGGGTGTTAAATTGGAAAAATTATTTTTATCGACAGTGATGCTGAGAATGAACCAACTGTTTACCTTGATTTAATTTAATAAAGGAGTGATAGCCCGGTATTTAATTAGGCGGGGTGTCACATCCATTTCCACAGTTCTTAGTTTACTACTGAGTAATTCAGGAGTGAGATTTTGGTCACTCATTTCCTCAATAGCATATCTTTTGTTGTCAAATTTATGTGGTAATGATCTTAGAATTTTAGATACAATTTCATGTCTGTCATATGTTATCCCATTGGCATGCAGTTTGGTCACAATATCAGTCAAATTCATATAAAAGTCATCAAATGACTCAGAAATCGGTCATAATTAAAGAGTTATACTGTTGAATGATCATTTGTGTTTTAGCAGCCTTAACTCTAGTGTCACCTTCGTGATCAGTAACAAAAGTGTCCCAAGCTTCCTTAGAATTGACACAAGATGAGATCCTTTTGAACTTATGTTCATTTATGGACATAAATATGGCATTCTTTCCTTTGTTATTGTTGCGAGAAACTCTCTTCTCTTCTTGTGTGAACTCACTTAACACTTTCTTAATCCTCTCATTACTTCCTTCAGTGGCTGGTTTAGTAGGATAAATGTAACCATTTTCAACAATGTCCCAGACATCATCTCCTAAAGTTCCTTGAATGAAAGCAATCATCCTTACTTTCCAGTAAGCAAAATTGGTTCCATCAAAGATAGGAGGTCTGGTCAAGTTACCAAATCTTTCATTTTTCTCGTCCTTGTTTGATTTTCAGAAAACAATTTCAGAAACACAGGATCTTGGAAAAGAAGTTTACAAAGCACTGATACCAATTGAAATTTTGTTACTAAAGTCGTTTAATATAAAATTAAACTATTTAAGTAACTCCGAACTGTTTTTTGAGGAAACTCCTTTCTTAAAATCAAATCAAATTAATCACAAGATGTGTTTAACAAAAATATGTACGAGATCTGTTCAAGATTAGTTAACAGGTTTAATAAATCAGTTTAAAAAATTTAAACTCAGCACAACTAAGAATTAGATAAGGAGATATAGAAAGATTAAGAACAAGGATTTTTAACGTGGTAAAACCTCACCAAACTGAGGAAACATCCACGACTCCCTCTACGGAGTAAACCAAAAATTCCACTAAAACAAATTATAACAGTTACAAACTATATAGCACACATGCACACAAATCAGACCTATACAAGTTTAGGAAGGTACCCACTGGTGTCCTTATAACTTCTCTGCAGTTCTGTTTGTTGATGTTGTCTTCCAGTTTGCTAACTTCCAATTTGTTCAAGTTCTTTACGTTGACTCTTGTTCTTGAGATCTTATTACCAATACTTTTAGTGTGGTAGGGTGATAGTTTTTGTGAAGGTGCTTTCTAATACATGCATGCACACGAACACACTTATTTTATACAAACAGTCCTATCAAATTACATATAAGATCTATATACTGTGATTTTCTATTTCTCTCTTCTTATAAAACTTAACCCTATTTGTCCTTTATAATAATCCCAGAATCCACGACTATCTTGCTCGGAAGACGTATCAAGATCTTAATCAATCTCAGGTTTTGAGATTGAAAATCACCAAGTACGATTCCAACTAGGTCGAAGGTCTTGTTTCAAAAGAACTAGAAACAGAAAATGTTTTTATTGATTTCGTAGGTAAAAACATTTACAAAAACAAATCAACAAATATTTTCTCAAGATGAGAAAATAAATAAACAGATCTATGTGAAGTATAACATGCAATGACTTAGATCTAAGATTTCTATAAAAGTAGAAACATAGATCTAAACAGATGTTTAAGTTGATAACAAGATCTGATAACGAAGAGGTTACAACAACAAAAATAACAAACCAATCACTCAAAATCTCTCAAACACTCAAGGTTGTGTTTGGTATACACTGTTTATGAAGGAGGTTATAGTTTGAATATAGTTTTGGACAATTTAGGGTTAAGGTTTCCTAATTCTGTTTTCTCTTTTTCTCTCTCTCTTCTCTCTTCTCTCTCTTCTCTCTTCTCTCTTCTCTCTTTCTCACTCTAATGAACAAAGTGGCAAAAGTCTCTGATGGCTGAGGGTAGGGTTCCTTTTATAGGAGGCTGAGAAGATTCGAGAATACAGACCAAAATCAAGGGCTACGATCTGGTCTTGGAGGATTGACTTTGATCCAATGGTTTAAACAGAGGTGGTGATTAAAACGCTTCTGATTGGCTCAAATTTGTTTCACCAGGATTGTATAAGAACGCATGCAGGTCATCGATTAAATCTAATCCCAGGGTTGAAATAACACACCGTAATCGTCTCACACACAAAACACAATTTGAAAGGATTATAGCTCGACAGGCGTAGGCATGAGATTGGAAGATACACGCTTGTCTAAAATAATTACACTGCATGCCTTATAGTCTCTAGCACTTTCGGATTCTACCCAAGTGAACTTTTAGCTAATAAAACCAATAAACCAAAATAACATTTTAACCCCAAAACTTTTAAAACCAAATTATAATTAATGAAAACCTTATTTTAAAAGTTTATTAAATTCCCCAAAAAATATTAAGAATCAATTTTAGGGATTTAAACACACTCAACACGTATACACATAATTATATGCAATATGAAATGTATGAATGCAATTCTAATGTGTGTGAGTGTTGGTAAATATACCTAGATCAATCAATCAAGAGGAATAATTTGGAAACCAATCTCTGAGGTTCTTTGGTTTCTAGGAAAGACATAATTTTGTCACTATTCCCAAACTAGATGAACACTTATACAATACAAACTCAAGTGAGTCAAGGGTATAAGGTGCTTCAGGGCACCACCTCATCCCTTAAGACCACTGATCACTATGATGAGTAGTCATTCTTCGAGGAAAGGCCAAACATGTTGAAGAGGCTAAACAGGGGCTCAATGTTTGATTGGCTATGTCCCCAAGCGGTGAGGGGGCATTATCATAGAGAGTCTAGAGGATCTATAAATCTCTTAGAAGGATCCGTCAGGTTAAGGACCAACGTACGAGGGTCAGTAAACACCGAGAAAACTTCTCAGAAAGAGAGCTTAATGCAAAATAATGACCGAGCAGCCTCTCGGCTAAGTCCAATCCAAATGATCAGCCATGAAAAGGATCAATCCAACAACTGGAGAATCGTTTAGGGGAGATAGACAAGTCAAAAAATCCCTTACACTAGAGTTTTGTGAAAGGATCACCTTTCACACCTTCAATTGTAAATTATCCCACACTTTCCAAGTTCAAGTCACCCGTGATAACTCCAAATATGATGGCAAAACTGATCTAGTACTACATTTGGAATAATACCGTTCTGCCACTGACATTTATTCAGTCCCTGACGAGATGAGTTATCGAGCATTATTCAATACTATCACCGAGTTAGCACAAATTTAGTAGAACAATCTGCCACAGGGGTAAATATCTAGCTTTTAACAATTGGCTCATTTGTTAGTCAATAACTTATGATTTAGAGCCAAAACGGTAAAAAAGATAGCTCATCTACAAAGTGTTTGCCAGAGAGTTATAGAAACCACTCACGAGTATATCACCTAATTAATACTGAAAAGGTATAGGCAATTGATTATGACGAGAAGACGTCAATCATCACATTGATGAGTGGTCTTCTACTCGAGAAGTTATATTATGCGCTATCTAAAGAGCCACCAAAGACTATGACCAAATTATTGGCCAAAGCAGGTGAAATCATGAACATCGAAGAGGCTATGGCTCCTAAAGAGACCAAAACTCCAAGATCGTTGCCAATAAGAGCTCAGAGAATAAAGAGCAAAAAGATAAAAAAAAAAGGGTGGAGAAGTTGAAGAGATATGGCGATTACACTCCTCTGACTGTTGGCATTCACCATATTCTATAAGAGATCCGTGGAAGCAGAGACCTAAAGTGACTTGGAAAGCTAAAATCTCCTCTAAACCGAAGTGATAAAAGTAAATATTGCGAGTTTCGTGGAGATCGTGGCCATAATACTGGAAACTGCATAGCCCTAAAGAACGAGATAGAGAACCTAATCTGAAGAGGGAAACTATTAAAGTTCATGGGTAAGGGAGGCTGAACAGATCATGCGGATGAGCAAGAACCCAGAAGACGATCAGAATCCCCCTGTAAAAGAGGAGACGAGAAGAAAAAAGGCGAGGATGATGATTCCAAAGATGATCCGCACATGTCGGGGAGACCTAAGAAACTTGTTTATAACTAGTTGAAGTACCTATTGTTACAACGTTACGCCTTTTTGGCTCAAGAATATAGGGGAAACATACCAAAGTTTGGTAAAAAAGTGTTTAAAAAATAGATCGACATGAAAATATAGGTATACGTCGACGACATGCTCACCAAGAGCAAGGTAGACATCGACCATATCAGAGACTTGGGTCAGACGTTTTACCAATTAGAAAATTATAGAATGAATCTCAGCGCTTTGGGTGCCAGCCTATCAATAGAGGACCGCTCGGTTTATAACAGAAGGGTAAAGCCGAGCAATCTAAAAAAGGGATATTATGTTCTCAAGAAAGTAACCCAGAAAAGAAACAAGTTAGAACCCAATTGTCATGGTTCATATCTAATTTTTGTTGTCATCTGACCAGGGACTTATAAAATTGAAACACACGAAGGGGAACAATTCAAGAACCCTTGGAATGCAAAACATTTGAGGAAGTACTATTAATAATTGCATGAAATGTAATTTCTTTTCAACTCCCTGTAACTCATTTTCATTGATCAGTAAAGATTTTTAATTCCCAGTGAGCATTATTGCTCTTTTTACATTTTTTCGTTGGAGTGGGAGATGTGCTAAAAATTCAGAAGCAATTCAAAGATATCACGTAAAATAATAAAAAAAAACTTCATGTATGACCTCATAAGGTCATGAACAAGAAGTCCCAAATAAAAAAACTTCATCTATGACCTTGTAAGGTCAATAACAAGAAGTTTACCAAACCAAAATAAGGAAATATATGGCAGTCAGTCACGTGGACAACAAAGACCAACCATAAATAGCTAAAAGAAAGGACTAATCCTACCACATTTGATAACCATCGAAATCTAACGTTATCACTTGGTCAAAATGATAAGATACTTTTACGTGACTAATAAAACTAAATTACATGTTAGTAGAACCGAAGGCAGGACAACCTAGGTTCATTCGACATCGGTAACTAGTACGGCAGATTTGTTAAGCTACAGCCGACCATATAACAATAAGGCTAAACTATTAGCAGACAATTTCTAAAAAACTAACACTCAATAAGTTGATCAAGGAAAGAAGGATACAAGTTCTCATCAATCATGAATAATTATTATAATGCCCACGAAATAAAAATACAATAAAATATCAAAGGGGACAAGGTGGTTGTGACACACCGTAGTTTTAATGATTTTCATTTACTTGGATTAATTTTGAATTAATTTGAGTTTAATGAAATTTAAATTGGAATGATTAATCCGGAATGATAAATATTAATTAGCGAGACAACGGTTAACATTTATTGATGTGATTTGTATTGAATATTACTTATTTAATAAAGTATTATATGATTATGAATATGAATATATTAAAATTATCGCGAGTGGAAAATACGGCAGTTACAGTAGTTTAGTCCGACCACGCCTATCAGTCGTGTCGGTACATAATTTGAAAAATAAAATGTGACTTTTCTCTTGGTATTTCAAATGGTCATTTTGAGTGCGTCAAAGTGTCTTGAAGGGTCGAGATAGTCAGAAAAGTGTACCCTGGGGTTTAGTTTGAATCCCGAGGAATTTTAGGCCAAATCGGTACGCCGGAGGGGTATTTTAGTCATTTATATTTTGGAGGTAGGGAGACCCACGAATTTAAGAGTTATAAATCAGATTGGGAATGGAAGAAGTTAGGGTTACGTGAATCAAACTTGGAGAGGTTATCAAGGGAGAGAATGAGAACCCTGAGAGAGAGTCCCAAGGCCATAAAACACTACTCTTGTACCACCAACACCACCTTAGCGTAGATCGAAAGAAGAGGATCAAAACCATACCAACTTTCAGCAGATAATCAGACCTCCATAACAACGCAAGTATTTATCTTGCTAATTTCGAGCATGTATTCAATGCATGCTAGAGTTAGATGAATCAATCCATGTTTGTGTAAAGAATTAATGTTAATTGTATGAGTTTAATCCATGTTTGGGGAAGGAATCATGCTAGGTAACTCTCTTGATGCATGTAGAATGAAATTCACAAAAATTTGAAGTTATAATGTGAAGAAATATGGATTTAAATGGAGTTCTTGAACCAAAAGATGAACTAGGGTTTTTACGGGATGTTCTTGAATTAATTCAATTTTATGAGTAATCTTTGATGATTTAATGATTCTTTCACCTTAGAAATAATTCATATATGTTGGTATAACATTTAGCATGATTAGTTGAAAGTTTGGGGATTTATTAATGGAGTCGGTTGTGTAAATGGGTGAGATTTCATAACTGCTAAGGAAGAAGACGACATCAGGTCCACCGGACTGGTTCGCCACTACCCACTGGACAGATTCAGAAGGCTATAAATGACAGTTTGGCAGATCGATTCGCTGGTCCCACCGGATCAATTCAAAAATGTATTTTTGATTAAATTTTAAGGATTCGTGTTGATAATTTGTTTCCAATTAGAGATAATTGAGCCTTGGAACCTTAGGGTAGGATTGGATGTAGTTAACCTCTCGAGAATTTAAATGGGTTACATAGAATGGGAGTTAACTACAAAAATTATATAATGTTGAATAATATTGAGGATACCAAAATGAATGCAAAGGTTACGAGTAAATCCAAGACCGGATCAGTGGTAGAGGGATACTTTACCTACTAAAATAGTTTGATGATTATTCAGAATATTTCGAGTAGCGAGGGATACTCGGGAAGGTACAGTGAAAAGTATAATTGAATTTAATTAATACGTAGGGTATTTGGGGTATATAGATATATTACGTATGGGACATATATGATTGGTTGTGTGTATACCTATACTAATGATATAAATAGGTCAATTGTGTGAACAACCTTTTGTATGATTTATTGTGTGTATGACATACCTATGCTGCTTGCTATCGGGGGAAGGTTTTGCGTCATGGACGGTCTTATCTTGATGAGCCCATTGTGGGGATTTTAGACTTGTACTCAGAACATAGGACCTTGGATACGTGCTATTTGAGAGTATGATAGTTTTGACGGTTAAATGGGAGCGTTGGTATGTGCGTGACCTATTTGGCTGGGGACTATGTTCGCCTCAAATATATGTGATTTGTATTTATGGTTCGAGAGAGATACAAAACCAGCAGTCCTTTATACAGTGCGTGATGTACCAGGACATGATAGTAGAGTATGCATGCACTACAAGTCTCAGTCTAAGGGTGCCATAGTAGTAGTAGTAGTGTATATATATATATATATATATATATATATATATATATATATAGAGAGAGAGAGAGAGAGAGAGAGAGAGAGAGAAATAAATATATATACTTGTGATTTATGCTACTGTGTGTGCTTAGTAGATGGGAAGATTATGACATTTAAAATAATCTTTGGGCGTAAAAATATTAACTATAAGATGAAGAATTTATGCTTGGCCATTAATTATAACTTACTGGGTAACGTACTGTATGAGGAATATGGGGGAAGTAATGAGTTAGTGGTATAGATATAGAATTGTCTTGGAAATATGGGGGAAGCAATGAGTTAGTGGTATAGATATAGACTTGTCTTGGACTAGTTAAACAGGGTATCATAACTAGGATGGGTTAGAAGTACACGATAGGCGTACACACTAGATAAGGGGTGAGGACCTCAAGTTAGAGCCGTGAACCTAGCATTCATATAGTATTTGCTTATTATGCATTTTAAATACTTGTTGTATTTTTAAATATTTACTCGGGCTTAGCCCCTTTTCCCAAATCTATTTTTTTTACAAAACCATTTTAGGTGCCCAGCCACAGGGAAGGCCAACTTAGGAGTTCATTTCCATTTGTCGTTGCTGTGGACGATTACAGGTCCTAGTTTAATAAACGTTTCCATTTTCTTGCAGATCTGATGCACTCCTTACTTTATCTCAGTCGGGCATATCGCCCATTTTCTATTAGTAGTTTTTCCTGAGACATTGTACTTCTTTTTATTTCAGTTGTGGATTTAGACTTTTAATTATCGATTATTATATTGTCATTTCAGACAGGAGGTTTACTCCCGTCATATCTTATTGGATTCAGTATTTCATTATTTGTGGTGTTGATTAATTTAGAATGGTGGAATGTGATATTCAAATTAGTTAATTGTTTTATGTCACTGCATGTTAATAAATAAGATAAAATTTGGCATCAGCTTTTCAAATGCTAGGTGATTAGTTAATATATAAAAAAAATCGACAGTGATGCTAAGCATGAACCAACTAGACATTTTATTTTTAATTTAATAAAGGATTAATCACTTGTTATTTAATTTAGAGGGGTGTCACAGATGGTATTAGAGCCAACTTCTAGTGTCTTTAGGATCTGTGCAGCTTATTGTGTTTTAGTGTACGTCCTTTGATATAGAGATTTATTATAGGATTGTTGTATTCCTCTTCGTACGCACATTTACATTCTCCTACTACTGCGTATAATTGATATTAATTATATACGCGTTCGATTGGGTTTGGTACGCCGAATAATGTAGGACGACCATCGAGGGTCGTTATAAGGATTGCAGGAGGAGGGACTTTACAGAACTCACAGAGTATATCGAAAACGAAAATAGTCATAGAAGTTACCTTGATTATTTCTTAAGTGGACGACGATGGGATAATCACTCGAGAGTAGTAGCATCCCCAAGCACTATAGTATATAACAGTCGTACAAATTTAGACTCACGCCCCATAGGTGGCAAGGGGAAATCAGAGGGTCTGTTTCGAAGATCCTTTTGTAAGGATTCGAGTAAAATTAAGAAGTGTGAAGGGCTAACGAAAGGAGAGAAATACAAAAGTAGCTGTGCATGGTGAGTTTCTATGGCACTCAAGATTTAAATTTTAGCTTAAAATTTGGGCTCGTTGTAAGGACATTTTTCTCATGTCCAATATTTTACATTTATGTATGTCGTACGCCGCTACATTTGGCACGTCACCTCACGATCTCACATGACGGCCTCTATCTGAATTCCGGGAATCAAGCATCCAACATCTCCATCATGTGTCCCACATCGTCCTCAACAACTTCACATACCATGCTTTTAGGGTCTATATGCTAGTGGTATGCAAGAGAAGTCAAATCAATGAAAGAAGTCACGATATGGAAGTTCAAGGGAAATTTGGTAATTGTACATCCACCGTCTGGAGGATAGGTCAACTGGAAAGTTGAAGAGCTTGCCACAACAAAGATAGTGGAAGAAACAGAATCTCATTCCGAGCTACGGTGAAGAAGATATGGACTTTTGAAGATGGAGAGAATTCCTCGAAGGAATCTGGTTCCTGAGGATCGGACCGATCCGCCTAAAGAGACCGGACCGGTCCGCCTGCTAAAGTGAGGCCAGTATACCCCGGATCCATAGCGAACCGATGAAGATAAAAAGCCGAACCGATTCGATGTCAACCGGACCGATCCGCCTACAATTAAAAGAACCGATCTGGTATACCGGACCGATCCGCCCATCAACCGGACCGGTCCGCCTGGGATAATTACGAGCAGTCCCAGTATTTGAAAACTCTTTCCTTGGTTTTCTTATTTATACCAACTTCGGGAGAGTTATTTTTAAAGACTTTTCAACGATTTTAAGAGAACAACAACCCTAAAGTCTTCACCTATTGAGTCCTATGATTCTAGGTTTTTAGATTCACACATCTTCCATATCTATGTGAATCAAGTTTGGTAACCCAAGAACACCATTGTTGTTGTTCAACCCTTTGTGAAGTGGACCGTTCCTTCCTCTTCATTACAGCCCTACTGGACAGGGATAGTTCCAGCCGCCAACCCTACTGGAAAGGGATAATTCCAGCCGCGACTACAGCATCCGATACCCGAGGGTAATTCTTGGTCAAAAACTTGTATTTCAGTGTAATCCGATTGTAAGCCGTTTCTCTTACAAATTATAGTGATATACAAATGGTTTTACCCCTGTGGGGGATTTTTCCTTAACTTTGTGTGTTGAATAATTCTTGCATGATTTCATATTATTTCACTCACACCTAGTTGCATGTTTAGGGTTTAACTAAAATTTAGTGTAATCCGATTGTAAGTCGTTTCTCTTACAAATTATAGTGATATACAAATGGTTTTACCCCTGTGGGGGATTTTTCCTTAACTTTGTGTGTTGAATAATTCTTGCATGATTTCATATTGTTTCACTCACACCTAGTTGCATGTTTAGGGTTTAACTAAAATTTGGGTTTAATTAAAAACTGGATTTTATTTGAGGAGTCGCAATATTTCCGCTGCAGCTGCACTCTCACTCGTAGGAGCAGGGTTGCCATAACGGGAGATAATCACCACATATCAGAATGTAGATAAGAAATTAATCGAGAAATTCTGGGCGCAATCTAACCACAATTTCTTTCATTTTATGCTTAGACGGAGGTGCAAAGGAAGTCTATGGACTTTCCACGAGAGGGACAAATAGAGGTTGAGCGTGATGAAGAATTACTTATATGAGTGAACTTCGTACCCGATTAGATATGTATTGGAGAATAAGGTTCTAGAAAGTGATGATAGACTTACGAGTAGGAGTCCCTAGTATTTATGGGAAGTCAGTCTTGGAAAACTTATGCACATGGAATTTACGATGCACTTTTACAAATTCTGATCAACGCTTCCATGAGAATGAATCCAAGAGAGTTGGAGACATAGCGAGAGAAGGGTAAGACTAAAAGAAATTTGTGATAGTAATACATCATAGAGGGATCCTCCATTTAAATTATGTATATCCATGGAAATTCTATCGGGTGGTAATGGATTCAATTAGGGCCTCCATAAACCATAGTGTGTTACACAAGGCCAGTTAAGTCCAAGGAACTACGGGGGTAGAAATAGGGGCCAAGACTATGAGGTTCGAGAAAAGGACAATCCTGATATCGCTCGTCGGGCCAGAGATAGGGAAATGACATCAAGAGGTGTCCTATGTGTGGAATGTAGGGCCACATGTATCGACCTTATCTAACGAGTTAGGGGACAAGAGCAGGATGCCCAGCGGACCAACAATTATAAAAGTTTTTGGATCAGTGTGGATGATAGTGTTATGTCCAGAAATCATTTGGACATCCAAAACTATTGGCAATTAAAAGTGTGAGTTTTATCCTAGGGTAAATAGGGTATGTTTATGTGACACGAGTGAGTCACAATATTTCGTTAGCACTCAATTCGCGCGGGAGATAGATTTATTGGGTGTATTGTTAGTATTACTATTGTGTGCCTATATGTATACTATTTAAAATGGGGATATAGTATTAATATTGTGTGCTTCTAGTATTATTATTGGTAGTATTATAATTGTGGGTTACCTCATTTCAATAGATGATATTAGAGTATGATATTGTCCTGGGTATGTGTTGGTTAGCGATGGTGGGTTGTTACAACAAGGCTATCATGTTCGCTATTCCAGGGTAGGATATGTTAATTATTGATGTGTCAACTGAAAATTGAGCCCGCATTTATATTATATCATGGAGGAGACTTCAGAGGTTATAGTTGTCTCGTTATATTTGACCTCAATGTGTCGGGACTGTACTGATATGATTCGGGATATTAAACTTACTGTCGAGTGGAGATATTTAGCTTGTTATTGATTTAGCGCGGGAAAAATAGTGAGAGTGAGGGCGTCGTGTTGTATAACTCCTTTAGTAATGTGGGAGTGGATTGTTACACTTATACATCTAGGGATATAATTTTGGATGTTCAGATCATGTGTATGTAAGACTTACGGATCTCGATGACCGACAATGCTAGGTAGTAGTGTATCGGGGGGTTCCTTATTTGAATTTCTCTTGCGAGACGTCCCACGTATGAATCCCAGTGAATGGCGGGAGTTGAGAGATGTCTTGTTCACTAAGGCATGAGTTACCACTTTAGTTATTACACATGTACGTGGGTGTAAGCATAAGCTGAGAAATCTTCTAAACCATAGAGTTGAGTAGTGTTAAAAGGAGGGAGCACTGGGAAAAAACTTTTTTCACCACTAGTTGATGTGTGGGGCTGTCTCATGTGGAATTAAAATATTTAAATAAAATAACTAAGGTTAGCCATAATGTATAGCAACACTGAGAATGTGAGGTCAAATTTGAGATAAGTATGTTATATGTGGAACATAAAAATGATGTGCAGTTGTGCACGGGATATAGGGTGTACGGGTACCCTGGTCTATTTAACTTTGGGTATCGTCTGTGATAAGAAGGCTTAGAAAGATGTTGTAAATATGTTTGTGTGACAGTCAGAAAAACAAGTAAAACAATGTGAGGGAATAAATCTAATTCGAGGAAAGGAGATAGTTAGACTGTGTGTGTCATGAGAAAACTCCCACAACCAAGGTGAGTTGAAAGACGTTGGAATCAAATGGAGAAGGTATCCTTTGACAAAGGAGAACCCCATAACTTTTGGAGGTGGAGAGGAATCTCTCATAGTCGAATTTGTGAGAGTTGTTTATGCATAGATAGGGTATTTAAATTCTAATAAGACTGGAAAAGGGCCTATGAAGTTCACAGTCTTGGAGCAACGGACGGACCATAGTTTTGTATATTTCAGAATAAGGTGAGTAAGATGATCCAAATGATGTGAGATGTTGAGTGTGTTGATATCGGGATGAGTGAGACATAGCGAAGTTGTTTCCAAGTTCTCTACTCGTAAAGGAAGAGGTGGGTATGATACTATAAACCCGAATATGGTGATAGATTGATGATTCCAGGGACGGAATGAGTATATACATTGATAAAGTCCATGATTGGATTATAAAAAATTGTGAAATGGGCAGGATTTTCTTTGGGTTGTGAAGTAAATTGTCCAAGAATAAAATGATCATTATTAGTTTAGGGTGTATTATATTGTTGGACAGTGTGCGCAACGTGTTATACACACTACTAGAAAAATGACAATTAAGGACAACTAATTTGCTGTCCCAAAAGCCCATTTCCTGTCCCCAATAGTATTTAGGACAGTCATAGGGACAGGAAGAGCTGTCCTATCAGGTGGGCGTCATAAAAGGCTAAAAGGACAGCAAGTGCTGTCCTTTTTTAGTTTTTAGGATAGCAAGAAGCTGTCATTTTAGCTCTGTCCTTTAAAATCCAAGAACTACTATACGTCTATAAGGACATATGTTGCTGTCCTTTAAAACGGAGTATAGGGACATCAATAGCTGTCCTAAATAGATTTTGCCACATAAAATATGGCTCCAAATTAATATTTTAAAAGACATATGTAGCTGTCCTAAAAGATAAATATATATTTTTTTTAAATTACATTTATTATTTGAAAACAAATCAACAAAATCAACAAATTTCAGATATGAAAGAAAAAATATTTATTATTTGCAAAAAACAAATAAAGAAAATTCATAAATTGTGAATCTCACACGTTGATAAACTAATGTACATACATTCAAATGTAAAAATATTACAAGTCTTAATAGTTCACGGATAAAAAAAAATTGGACATAGCTTCCTCTGTTTTATGGACATTATAAAACCTTTTAATACAAAACTAGCATAATGTAAGGGATGCACAGTCATAAAATTTAATAATAACATTACAAAAACCTGCACGGCCATAAAATTAAACAATAAAATTACAAAAGTCCGCGCAATCATAACACAAACAATATCCTTGTTGTAAACCATTGACTCCTTCGTGTGTTCAACGCGGATAAAAGCTAACGATAAAATAATATCCAGCAAAAAATAGGATACAACAAAGAGATGATATCAGTAATCAAATAATATTTTTAAAAAATCATCTTCAAGATGAAAAATTGCATAATACTTATCGTCATAATAATAAATTATCATCATATTCCCAAACAGGGAGTTCCGTGACTACGTGGTTAGTTCTTATAATTTACATTGGTCCCGAGCGAGGTATTGGTGCCTCTGAGGAGGCTATTTGGGGTTTTTGCGCTCTAAAGGCATGTTTTTAAATCTAAGCCTAGATATTTAAAAATTATCATATTCTCAAATCGAGAGTTCCATGACCACGTGGTCAGTTCCTATGAGTTACATTGGTCCCATGCGAGTTATTCGTGCCTCTTACAGGGCCGCTTAAGGGTTTTTTTGTATTTTTTCCCTCTAACGGCACGTTTTTGAGCCTAAGTCTAGATATTTGCAAATTAACATCATATTCTCAAATTGGGAGTCTCGTAACTCCGCGGTTAGTTCCTACGAGCTACATTGGTCCCGAGTGAGGTGTTTGTGCCTCTCGTGGGGATGTTTAGGGACTTTTTGGATTTTGGCCCTCTAACGACATGTTTTTAAGCCTAAGTCTAGATATTTTCAAATTATCGCCATATACTCGAATCAGGAGTCACGTGACCACGTGATCAATTCCTACGAGTTACATTGATCCCCTGCAAGGAGTTTGTGTCTCTCACAAGGCCATTTAGAGGTTGTTTTGGATTTTCGTCGTATAACGACATGTTTTTAATCCTAAATCCAAATATTTTCAAATTTCCATCATATTCTCAAACCGGAAGTCACGTGACCACGCGGTCAGTTCCTACGAATTACATTGGTCCCATGCGATGTGTTTGTGTCTCACCGGGCCATTTGAGGACTATTTTGTGTTTGGCCCTTGAACAGCATGTTTTTAAGCCTAATTTTAGATATTTGAAAATAATTGTCATATTCTCAAACCGGGAGTCCAGTAACCACGCGATCAGTTCCTACGAGTTATATTGATCTCCTATAAGGAGTTCGTGCCTCTCGCTCGGCCGTTTGGGAACTATTTTGGATTTTCGCCCTCTAACGGCATGTTTTTAAGCCTAAGTCCATGTATTTTAAAATTATCATCATATTCTCAAATCGAGAGTCCCGTGACCACGCGGTCAGTTCTTACGAGTTACATTGGTCCCGTGCGAGGTATTCGTGCCTTTCGCCGGGTCGTTTGAGGACTATTTTGTATTTTTACCCTCTAACGGTATGTTTTTAAGCCCAAGTCTAGATATTTGCAAATTAAAATCATATTCTCAAATTGGGACTCCCGTAACTATGCGATTAGTTCCTACAAGTTACATCTGTCCCGAGTGAGGTGCTTGTGCCTCTCGCGGGGACGTTTAGAGACTTTTTGGATTTTTGCCCTCTAACGGCATGTTTTAAGCCTAAGCCTAGATTTTTTCAAATTATCATCATATACTCAAACCGGGAGTCACATAACCATGAGATTAATTCCAATGAGTTACATTGATCCCCTACAAGGAGTCGTGCCTCTCGCGGGGCTGTTTCGGAATTTCATCGTCTAACGACATGTTTTTAAGCCCAAGTCCAGATATTTTCAAATTATCATCATATTCTCAAACAGGGAGTCCTTTGACCACGCGATCAGTTCCTACGAGTTACATTGGTTCGATGCCAGATGTTAACATCTCTAACAGGGCCATTTGAAGACTATTTTGTGTTTTGCCCTCTAACAGAATGTTTTAAGCCTAATTTTAAATATTTCCAAATTATCGTCATATAATCAAATCGGGAGTCCCGTGACCACGCTATCAGTTCCTACGGATTACATTGCATTGGTTTCGTGCGTCGTCAATTTCTCATACCAAGAGTCCCGTGACAACACAGTCGATTCCTATGAGTTGCATTGGTCCTGTGCGGGGTGTTCATCCCTCTTTACGGGACCGTTTGGGGACCGTTTTGTGTTTTCACCCTCTAACGGTGTGTTTTAAGCCTAAGTCTAGATTTTTTCCAAATTATCCTGTTATTCTCAAACCGGTAGTCCCGTGACTACGTAATCAATTCCTACATGTTACATTGGTCTCGTGCAAGGTGTACGTGTCTATTATGGGATCGTTTGAGGGGGGGGGGGGGGGGTTGTTTTGTTTTCACCCTCTAACGGCATATTTTTAATCAATTTAGAACGTTTCTTAATTTTAAAAAATTTCAACAAAATTTCCTTTGTTAATTCATTAAATCCAAGTTGTTTTAACATTTAAAATAAACTCAACAGCAGCAGCAACAAATTCCACAACCAAACCGCCAACAAATCCCTTCCACCAATTTAACTAAATAAGGTCACAAACTTAGCCATTTTACGTTCGGCTACTTTTTGCCGTTATTTCAGGCCACTTTACCATTTAATGCGGTAATTTTTAAAGAGAATTCGAGACTTTCAAGGTTCTACAGAATAAAGATTACATGAGCATACAATTTGAATGTGATATTTAACTAAATATTCACATGGGCTACGAGGGCATACAATGGAAGCGTTATTCTAGTAGGTTTTAAACTAGTCTTAGTAATAGTTTAACTAGTCTTTGTTAAACTAGTCTTAGTAAAAGATGTGAGATTCTGTGTGAGATTCAGAGCTTTGTTGTTAAAAAAATTTGGCAAAAATGGATTAAGACAGCAACAATAAATCTGTAAGAAATCTCAATCTAATAGAAAACCAAAATGACAAAATCGTCTCTTTAATGAAGTCAATTGGGTTATGTATGTATGTCAAATCATTATATCTGAAGCATTTAGTAAAAAAATTCCTTTGAGAAATAAGATCGAGTGGAGAACCTATTACTAACAAGCAGATGACCATCGAATATCAAACCAAACACAAAATATCTTGTGGAAGGAAGCAAATTACCAGATGACCATCGAACCTATTACTAGAAAGCATCATGCATCTATTTTTCAGGCGTACTGATTATTTATATCTCGTGGAAGATTGACTTTGCACTGTATGAGTATAATTAAACACAAAATCAATTCTAAACACAAAATCAGTTATATACAAATCGCAAAATGAAGCGAAAAATTAGATCGCAAAATCGGAGGAAGAAAGTATACCTTTATTCTTCACAAGTTTTTCCATGCCAGAGGAAGAGAGAATCCAACCTTTTCACGAGGGAGAGTTTTCTGACGATTTATTTCTTAAAAATATGTCGTTTAAGGACATTCATGTTAGACAACGTATCAGAACACAATCAAATATCTAGGTTTATTTGTCGGTGGATTTACAACGAGACTGGAATCACGAAGAAACTAATGATTTTCTGATCATCTCCGAGAGATCGTCAATCATCAGAACAACCCATTCGCCTTAACTCCTCATCGATGGAGTGACGCCTCAGTGTGCGATAATCATCTCGTCAGTCGAGTCCCAAATTTTTTTTAATCTGCTACCTCCGATTCTCTCCAACCCGCCACCTGGAGCCAAGAATTTTTTTTAAGCATCCGATCAGCTTGGATATGGGAACCGCCATGAAAGGCAGACCATATCCTTCTAATTGTCTTCCTACATGTAGCAATTTTAGCATAGATATGACTTGAGTAAGTGAATAAAGATACCGTTGATGTAATGTACTGTTTAAATGACTCGCGGTAATTGCCATACAGCTCCTGAGAAGGAGGTTTTCGAGTACACATGTTATATATAGACCTGCAAATTAAATTAAGGAAAACAAAATAACAACAAACACATAATCTAACAAATAATAAAGTAAAAAAGGATATGTATAAAGCATTATGTAGTCCTCTGAGCTAAATTGAGGCTCAGGAAGACCTTTTAGAAATTTCTTTAGCTTCAAAATGCCTTTCTGCATAAATTCCCATCCTTTTTCTAAGTCAATTGCAGTTCTCTCATTCATTGCGATTCAAATCTATAAAAAAAACTACATACATCAATAAGAAACCCTAAAAACAAAATCGAATCATAAAAAAACTAACATAAACCCTAAAAACCCACACAATCAATTTCAAAACTCAAAAACTAAGCTCACAAACACGAAAACAACAAGAGCTTAATCAGAACTCATCATCCATCACCAAAACCAAAATCGAAATGAACATGGATATACATGTGTGTGTGTGTGTGTGTATATATATATATATATATATATATATATATATATATATATATATATATATATATATATATATATATATATATATATATATATTTGTGTATAAAGGGAGATACCTGGAGACGAGAACCGCCATGAAATTTGACAAGCGTAGACAATCCGAGAAGAACCAATTGGACATGGCAACTGATCGAACATAATAATCCATGATAATATAGATGCAATATGACTGTGAGATCGAAAATTTGTGCTCGGACTGGACCTCTATCCCTCAGATTCCCCCTCCGAACAAGATGGTTGCGATGACATCAAGGATATTCTTCGTAGAGAGAGGACAAGGCCAATGAACAAAAGAATATCCTTCGTAGATGAGAGAGAGCGAGACGAGGTTTAACAGTCGACACTTTCACGAGAGAGGTGGCGGGCGAGCGAGCAAAGGTGGGTGAGATGAGGTGAATGTAGATTTGGCTTTGATCTGGTGAGAGAGGAGAGAGAAGTGGATGAGTAAGTTATTTGGTCATAAAAAATTGACCGAAAAATAGAAGAGGGAAAGGGAGAAGAAAAAAGAGGGAACGAAATATTTTAATGGACGGCATATGCTGTCCTTTTAGATATAGTATTAAGGACGACAAATATTGAATTTCCTTAAAATTATTATAAAGGACGCTAAAAAAATAGCTGTCCTTTATAGTATATTTAAAAGGATAATAAATTTTCCTGTCCCTTATATAATTTTTTAAAGGACGTCTTAAAAGCTGTCCCTAATACATGTGTCCTTAATTATCAATTTTCTAGTAGTGTAAAGAAAATAAATGAATAGGCACAAGGTGCCACCCAATATTATTGTAAATCAAGACGAGACCCTTGAGTTCCACCTTAAATAGGGAGTATTAAGAGGCAAGGGGGAAAAATTGATCCCTGAGCTAGGTAAATCAACCGTAGGCCAATGTATAATCGGGAGGAGTGAGATATAATATAGCATGTCGTGAGAATGCACATCGTGGACTTTTGGGAGTAATTAGGAATGTTAACTATAACTGGTAGGGCTACATGTGAATACCTGTAATAGGGTATAAAACTGATAAGTAACTTCATAGGCATAATCGGGAGAAATTTTTTCGCTTACCCTTTGAATAGTTATAAAAAGGGGAAAGAACAAGTTTCTCGGATCCAAAGTGATTTATGATGCGCCGACTAGGATTAAATCAATCCACATCCTTTTCATATAGCTCAGGAACGTAGTGAGAATACTTTAATGGGAACCAAAGTTTTCAGGACTGACATGAGTAATCAGGGATTGTTGAGGGTGTACTTCATGAGTAGAAATGGCTTGGTATGACAGTGAATAAAATTAATTCATATAGAACTGAGGTCCTTTCTAAGATAGAGATAATAGAGCCAATGGGTATAGGCAGGGATGGAAACTCGGGCTAGTCGTATAATTTTAGAATTATTATTATAAATACGTTATCGTGTCAAAAATTGCCATCAATAAGTATAGGCTTGCCTCTTAAGACATTGTTACCGAATTCACGATAGTTTTTCTTGTCGTTATAAAAGTGAGACCTTAAGCATAAAGAAACTTTGATATGTAAGGACTCAAATGAAATTATTACTAAGCATGGGTTGTAGTGGACAAACCATCGGTTGAAACGATACCATTTTGTGTATGTATAGTGGAAAAATAAAAGATCATTACGAGTAAATTCTGAACATGTTTGAACACAGTTGTGTGTAAGAATACGAGGTCAAATTATGGGGCATCATAATAACGACGAATCTATGTGGGAGTGTGTAATACCCCGTAATTTTATTGATTTTTATTTAATGGATTAATTAATTAAATGAGAATTAATTGGATATTAATCCGGATTTAAATACCAACGAGACGCGAATTAGTATATGATTATGATGATAATTTTGAATATTACTGATAATATATGGTAATATATAAGAATTGAAAATATTAATATTGTCGTGAGTCGAAAATACGACAATTTGGAAAATTTAGTTGGGACGCGCGTGTTAGTCGCGTCAGAAATCAATTTAATGTGATGTAAAAAGTAAATTAAAATTTTATGAACCGGATGATCATTTTGAGTGCGACAATGTGTCCTAAAGGGTCGAGATAGTCAGAAAACACTAGCCAGGGGTTTAGTTTGGGTCCCGTTTTTTTTTATTCCAAACTGGCAACCTAGAAGGGTATTTTGGTAATTTTAAAAATTTAGGAGTTAAGACCCACGATTTTTAGAGTTTAATTATATATTATTAGAGAGGCCACTAAGGCCATTATCAGCCAAAAACAATAGAAGTGGGATGTGAGTTTGATATAGGTTACAAGAGGTTTCAAACCAAAACCACCACCCACCACCATCTTTTTGGAAGGAATTGTGACCGGAAAGAAGAGAGAATCAACCCTTGATCATCAACAACGATTCAGCACAACAAACCTAAGGCAAGTGATTTGGTTTCATTACTTGCATTGAATATTTCCTCCATGCTTAGTGTAAAAATTTACGTATGTCTTCAAGGATTGATGAAAACCCAATGGAATTGTTAGGGATTGCATGTAGAATTGCTCTGGACGAATTTAGTAGCCAAACACATAGTATTTGATAATGTAAAAACGGATTTAAAAAGGAGTTTTCATGTTCAATTAAATTTTGGGTTCATGTTTATAAGGTTTGTGGCAAAATTTGGGGATTTATGGTTATTATATGTTGATTAGTAAGATTTGACCCCAAAAATATGTTAAGAAGTGATCTAGGGTGGTTTAGGATAAATTAAGAACCTTAAAATCCAATTACTATGAATTTGGGATGATTTTGGAGAGGAGAAAAGTTGAGAAAAACGAAATGGGTGAAATTTGGGCACTTTCGGAAATTTCGTTAGAAGACCAACCCAGGTTGTTCGAACGACCTCGTTCGAACGAGCTTCTAACGAGATTCCAGTAGCCCTTCTAACGAGTTCGTTCGAAGCCCTTCATTCGAACGACACTCGTTCGAACAACATTTCTAACGAGTTGACAGAATGACCTTTTACGGCCGATTGTTGTTTCGAACTTCACATATGCTTATTTATGAGTATTATCTTTGGTTGAACTTCAATAATTTTCGACTCTAGAGACTTAATGTTGGGAAAATTTATGAACACTTACTCTGGAGGAAGACTAGTAGGTATTTTGTGAGACCCAAGTATAATTTAGGATTAAACTTTGGAGAAATAAATATAAGACTTGGTAACCTTTATGAGTTAGGTTTTAGGTACTTGAGATTTCGATCTGAGATGTGTCGGCGGTCTATATTGTATATTATCCAGATACTTATAAATGTGTAAATTCGAATGACGGTATAGGGAGATAGAATATACCTCTATTAACATTATAAAATACCTAAGATGTGTGAATGCTTAGTATACGAATTTATATGTGTATAACATACCTACCATACTTGCTATCACGGGAGGTCGGCTTTCGAAATGGGCCATTTAATCTTTGTGTTCCTACGGGGGGATTTAGATTGGTACCTTAAGGACATAGGGGTGTGAATGACGTATTCGTGAGAAATAAGTCAGCTGACCATGGGAGCGTAGGTATGTGCGTGACCCATGGGTATGTGAACTATGTTCGCCTCCACTACGTGTGATTGTTACTTATTAAAACGGTTCCTGAGAGATTCGGAACACGTGGTCCTCATGTACGTGATGTACCGGTTCGATATCAGAGTATGTGTGCACCGCAGCTTAGCCTAGGGGTGCCCTTATTATATATTTATGATGAGATTAATATACTGGTAAATTAAATGTACTCTTATTAAGGTATGAATGTGAATACTTGTAACATTGTTAGTAGAGTTAAAAATGGGTGATTCGCATGATAACTAAAGTAAATCTGAGGAATAAAAAGGGAGACTCATAATTTAGTTGGGAATGTCTGGTACTAATCCTCATATTATAAAGTAAGGTCAGGTTGTGTATTGGACTAGTTAGATAGTGGGATGACTAGAACGGGTACGGGTATGTTAGGAGTGCACAATTAGTTGAGAGGTTAGAAACTCATGTGAGTGCACGCGCTATCATGTATTTTATATTCATTGTTTAATGTTATTAAACACTTGCTATATTTTAAACTGTTTTCACAATCGGGCTTTGACCCGTTTGCTTTCAAATCTATTTTCTTGTAAAAAACCTTTTAGGTGCTCAGCCACAGGGACACCAAGTTTATGAGTTTCATTCCAGTGACGTGCTGTAGCTGCTGTGGAAGTTACAGGACTTCGATAGTAGACGTCTCCACTTTCTACTTGACTCCATTTTAGATTTATTAATCTATAGGGCATGTCGCCCCTTTACTCTTAGAGACATCTTGTTTACTCAGTTCTATTTTAGTTTGGATTTAATTAATTAGTGATTCAGACTTTGTATTTGTTCTATTCAGTATCCGAATTATTCTGAGGAGTATTACTCCAGATTCATTTTATTCCATTACTATTCTATTGTGACTGTGATGTGACTGTGGTATCATTATTTTATAATTTAAATTGTTAAATGTTAATCTAATTTAATTTAAATTTGACTCTCACTTTTTAAATATTAGGTGGCTAGTAATTGTTTAAAATGTTTTTCGATAGTGATGCTATGAACTGAACCAACTTGACATTTTGTATTAATTTGAATAAAGGAGTAGCTACCCGGTATTTAATTATACGGGGTGTCATAGGTGGTATCAGAGCATCAGGTTCTAGTGTCCTTAGGATCTGTACGACTTGTTATGTTTCCGCGTAGCGTTCTTTGATATAGAGCCCTATATTTTAGGATTGTTGTACTCTTTTGTGTATCTTACACTTTCAGCTATTTTGAGTTAATAACTGTAGACTTACAAATCTCTCTCATTTCAGATGCCTCCACGACGTGCACAGCGAGTTACCAGGAATGTTCAGCCTGAGCCACAGCCTGCACCAGTTCAGGGCACCATGAATGCCGTAGAGGTTGCCGTTATTGTGGCCTAAGCGGTAAATGCCGCTCTAGCAGTTATGTAGTAAGCACCGCCTCAGGCACCGGTAGTAGCACCAGTACAGGCTCATGTATTCCCGTCTGCATGGGAACGTGTTCATAATGCTTTTCAGAAAGCACACCCTCCGGAGTTTGTAGGTAGTTCCGACGTCGTTGTGTCTAGTTAGTGGAAGAAGGACATCCAAAGACACTTGAGGATGTACGAGTGTACGAATGTGTAGAGATAGATTCTGGCTACTTTTAAGCTGGTAGGGTCAGCGTTGCAGTGGTGGGAGTCCATTACCACCACGGAGGAGAGAGATGTTCTTACCATTCAAGAGTTCTGGGTACGGTTTGACCGCAATTACTTTCCCTCAGCACACCGAGATAAGGAGGAAGTTAATGAACCTCAAGCAGGAGGGGAAGATAGTGGCAGAGTATGAGGTCGAGTTCATAAATCTTCTGAACATCACTCCCGATGAGATTCCGACTGAAGAGAAGAAGATACAAAAATTTATGGATGAATTGACTTGGAGGATTCGTCAGCACTTACTAGGAAATCTCTCGTTAGCCACTTATTCATATGTGCTTAACGCAGCACTGCTTCACTGCAGGACCACCGCTTCCACTTGGCAGAGGGTAAGTGATCAGGAAAGTCCAACCATCAGGGAAGGACAGGGGGAATGGTGCCAGTAGGGCACAATCAGCTCAGGGTCAGCACAGACAGAGTGATCAGAGTTCCCAACAGGGGGATTCTAAGAGATTTAGATCTGGAGGTTTCATAAATGGTCAGGGAGGTTTTCGTCATGGCTAGCAAGGTCATCACGACCATCAGGGTCAGTAGGGCCAGCATGGACAACAGCACCAGTTTCAGCAGGTCCAACATGTCCAGGGGAGGAATGGAAACGGCCACTAGGGCCTTGGGCAACAGGGTCAAAGAGAGGGAAATTTCCGAGGAAATGTTTTATTTGTGGCAAGATTGGCCACAAATGCCAGGAGTGTCCTAATAAGGGCAGGGCTCCACAGCAGCAGCAGTAAGGTTCTCGACATGAGCCCCAGAGACCTATGTTTCCCGTCGCCCTCCCAGCACCACCGCAGATGCCAGCTTTGCCACCCATCCCAGCAATCCCAGTCCAGCAGGGACAACTTCAGTACGTGCGAGTTTATCAGCTCCAGCAGGCCGCAGTCTCACAGGATCCACCTGCTATTGAGGGTATATTCTCTATTCAGGGAACTATGGGGCATATTTTATTTGATACGGGGGCCACACACTGTTTCATTGCCACGAGATTTGCATGCACTATAGGGTTGTTAGACACTGCAGAGAGAACTGTTACTTGTGTAGATTCACCATTGAGTAGAGGTTCTATGATTTCCCTTATATGTAGAGGTGTGGGTATCGAGATCGGGAGGTTTACTTTACCTGCTGATATGTTAGTGTTAGATATGTCTGAGTACTATGCTATCATTGGCATGGACTGACTAGTTACTTATCGAGCCATGATTTATTGTTTTAGCAGGAGTATTATTTTTGCCATACCCGGGAAAGAGATGTTCTTAGTAGCGATGACTCATCCTGAGGGAGGATCTTCCACTCACTTGTACTATATAGAGGAGAGACCTCTAAGGAAGTGGTGATACCACTCAATTCGATTCCAGTTGTTAGGGAGTTTACTGATGTATTCTAGGATATTCCAGGATTACCTCCTAGTAGAGAGATAGACTTTTTTATCGAATTAACGTCGGCCACTCGGCCTATAGCCCACGCACCTTACCGTATGGCTCCAGTAGAGATGAGAGAGCTACGAGATCAGATAGAGCAGCTGTTGGGTCAGGGGTTTATCCGTAAGAGTACCAAGCTATGGGGTCCCCTTGTGCTGTTCGTGAAGAAGAGGGATGGATCTTTGAGATTGTGTGTAGATTATCGGGAGTTGAATAAAGTCACGATACAGAACAAGTATCCGTTTCCCCGAATCGATGACTTATTCGACCAGTTGAGAGGAGCGTCTTTCTTCTCCAAGTTCGGGTTACCATCAGTTGCGTATCAGGGAACAGGACATCTCGAAGACTTCTTTCTTGACGAGATATGGTTTCTATGAGTTCCGAGTTATGCCTTTTGGTCTAACTAATGCCCCAGACGTGTTTATTGAATTAATGAATAGAGTATTCAGAGAGTTCCTAGATCAGTTCATCATCGTATTCATTGATGACATTCTGGTTTACCCCCGGACAGAGGAGGAACACACCAAGCACTTGAGGCAGGTTTTGCAGACGCTACGTTAGAACGAGTTATATGCAAAGTATGAGAAGTGTGGGTTTTGGCTGAAGGAGGTTCAGTTTTGTGGCATATCATTTCAGACAGAGGGATATCTGTTGATCCAGGGAAGGTATCAGTGGTGAGGGAGTAGGGACAGCCCACGACACCCACTGAGATACGTAGTTTCTTGAGACTAGCAGGATACTACAGGTGGTTTATTCGAGATTTCTCAAAGATAGCGGGTCCTTTAACACATCTGACTCGCAAAGGTATGCCATTCATCTGGAGCGATGCCTGTCAGTTGGCATTCGATGACTTGAAGGACAAGTTGACCTCAGCACCAGTGTTAGCATTACCCAGGTCGGGAGTTGAGTATCTAGTCTACACAGATTCGTCCTTACAGGGACTTGGAAGTGTACTGCAACAGGAGAGTCAGGCCATAGCTTATGCTTCCCGTAAGCTTAAGCCTCACGAAAAGAATTACTCCACCCATGACTTGGAGTTAGCGGAAGTCGTATTTGCTCTTCGAATTTGGAGACACTATCTCCTGGGGGAGAAATTCCATTTATTCATAGACCACAAGTCCCTACAATACCTCTTCACACAGAAGGAACTAAATATGCATCAACGTAAGTGGCTTGAATTCATGAAGGATTATTAGTTCGATATCTAATATCACCGAGGGAAGGCTAACATGGTAGCAGACGCGTTGAGCCGTAGGTGAGGTGGCCGAAGTGTGGAGAGCATAGTGGAAAGAGTTGGGACACCAGGATGCAGTGGTCCGATCATTCATATCGATAATGACCGTTACGCCCCAGATTGTTACGAGAGTGATACAGGCCCAGGCAAATGACTCATTTTGCCAAGAACAGATAGTTCGGCTACTAGCAGAGGGAGTCGAGTCCTATACCATTGGTTCATACAGGGGCTTACGCTTCAATGGGAGACTGGTTGTTCCTGAAGGGGAAGACTTATGACACGAGATTATGACAGAGTTTCACGATTCGCGATTCGCAGTACATCCTGGTGGGGATAAGATGTACCAGGTTATGAGGTGACAGTAATGGTGGAGCGGGATGAAGAGAGATATTGCCGAGTTCATTTCTAAATGTTCTACTTGTCAGCTGGTAAAGGTGGACCATCAGAGACTGGCATGACTTCTACAGCCGTTAGAGGTTCCTATGTGGAAATGGGAGAGCATTTCCATGGACTTTATCACGGGGTTACCTACTTCGCAGAGGGGTCACGACTCCATATGGGTAATCATGGATAGATTGACCAAAGTTGCTCATTTTTTATCAGCCTGGACAGACTACACTACGGGACAGTATGCCCAAATTTTCATTGCGGAGATAGTAAGACTTCACGGGGTACCTCTTAATATTGTGTCTGACCGAGAAAAGATATTTGTTTCACTATTTTAGGAGAGTTTCCAGGAGGCCATGGGTACGAAGTTGCTGCTGAGTACGGCGTATCACCCGCGGACAGATGGGCAAATCGAGCGGACGAATCAGATGTTGGAGGACATGTTGCGTATGTGCATCCTAGACTTTGGAGGTGGTTGGGAGCAGTACCTTCCACTGGTGGAGTTTGCTTATAATAACTCCTACCAGTTCACCATTGGCATGGCTCCATTCGAGGCATTATACGGTAGACCTTGTCGTTCCCCAGCATGTTGGTTAGAAGTGGGGGGTAACAAACTCCTTGGGCCGAAAGTGATTCAAGATACTTCGGCAAGGATAGAGATGATACGAAACCGCATTCGGGTAGCTCAGGATCGACAAAAGAGTTATGCCGATGCCAAGAGGTTCTTCAGAGAGTTCAAGGTGGGGGACCAGGTGTTACTCAGAGTATCTCTGATGAAAGGGATTATGCGTTTTAGGAAGAAGGGGAAACTGACACCAAGATATGTGGGGCCATTTCCTATCATCGAGCAGATTGGGCCAGTAGCATATAGACTTGGATTACCGGAGCACTTGCATAGGATTCATGACGTGTTCCATATTTCCTCACTAAGGAGATATCTTAGGGACGATTTGGCCCACACCCACATTGCTTTGGAGAACATCGATCTTCATCCTGATAGTTTCTACGAGGAGGGGCCGATTGCTATTATGGACCACAGCGAGAGGAAACTGAGGTCGAAGATAGTACCGTTAGTACGCGTGCAGTGGCGGCATCATAATGCTGAGGAGTCCACATGGGAGCGCGAGCATGAGATGCGCGAGCGTTATCCAGAGTTATTTTTGCCAGGTATACTTTATCTCCGAATTTTGGGATGAAATTCTGTTATTCGGGGTGAAGTATGTAATACCCCATAATTTTATTGATTTTTATTTGATGGATTAATTAATTAAATAAGAATTAATTGGATATTAATTTGGATTTAAATACTAACGAGACACGAATTAGTATATGATTATGATGATAATATTGAATATTACTGAGAATATATGGTAATATATGAGTATTGAAAATATTAAAATTATCGCGAGACGGAAATACGACAATTTGGAAAATTTAGTTGGGACGCGCGTGTTAGTCGCGTCAGAATTCAATTTAATGTGATCTAAAAAGTAAATTAAAATTTTATCAACCGAATGGTCATTTTGAATGGGCCAATGTGTCCGAAAGGGTCGAGATAGTCAGAAAACACTAGTCGGGGGTTTAGTTTGGGTCCCGGGGCTTTTTTAGGCCAAACCGGCAACCTAGAAGGGTATTTTGATAATTTTAAAAATTTAGGAGTTAAGACCCACGAATTTTAGAGTTTAATTATATATTATTAGAGAGGCCACTAAGGTCAATATCAGCCAAAAATAATAGAAGTGGGCTATGGGAGTTTGAGAGAGGTTACAAGAGGTTCCAAACCAAAACCACCACCCACCACCATCTTTTTGGAAGGAATTATGACCGAAAAGAAGAGAGAATCAACCCTCGATCACCTACAATGATTCAGCACAGCAAACCTAAGGCAAGTGATTTGGTTTTATTACTTGCATTGAATATTTCCTCCATTCTTAGTGTAGAAATTTACGTATGACTTGAAGGATTGATGAAAACCCAATGGAATTGTTAGGGATTGAATGTAGAATTGTTCTGGACGAATTTAGTAGCCAAAGACATAGCATTTGATAATGAAAAAATGGATTTAAAAAGGAGTTTTCATGTTCAATTAAATTTTGGGTTCATGTTTATAGGGTTTGGGGCAAAATTTGGGGATTTATGGTTATTACATGTTGATTAGTAAGATTTGACGCCAAAAATATGTTAAGAAGTGATCTAGAGTGGTTTAGGATAAATTAAGAACCTTGAAATCTGATTACTATGAATTTGGGATGATTTTGGAGAGGAGAAAAGTTGAGAAAAACAAAATGGGTGAAATCTGGGCACTTTCGAAAATTTCGTTAGAAGACCAACCCAGGTCGTTCGAACGACCTCGTTCGAATGAGCTTCTAATGAGATTCCAGTAGCCCTTCTAACGAGTTCGTTCGAAGCCCTTCATTAGAAAGACACTCGTTCGAATGAGATTTCTAACGAGTTGACAGAATGACCTTTTACGGTCGATTTTTGTTTCGAACTTCACATATGCTTATTTATGAGTATTATCTTTGGTTGAACTTCAATAATTTTCGACTCTAGAGACTTAATGTTGGGAAAATTTATGAACACTTACACTGGAGGAAGACTAGTAGGTATTTTTTGAGACCGGAGTATAATTTAGGATTAAACTTTGGAGAAATAAATATAAGACTTGGTAACCTTTATGAGTTAGGTTTTAGGTACTTGAGATTTCGACGTGAGATGTGTCGGCAGTCTATATTGTATATTATCCAGATACTTATAAATGTGTAAATTTGAATGACTATATAGGGAGATAGAATATACCTCTATTAACATTATAAAATACCTAAGATGTGTGAATGCTTAGTATACGAATTTATATGTGTATAACATACCTACCATACTTGCTATCACGGGAGGTCGGCTTTCGAAATGGGCCATCTAATCTTTGTGTGCCTACGGGGGGATTTAGATTGGTACCTTAAGGACATAGGGCTGTGAATGACTTATTCATGAGAAATAAGTTAGCTGACCATGGGAGCGTAGGTATGTGCGTGACCCATGGGTATGTGAACTATGTTCGCCTCCATTACGTGTGATTGTTGCTTATTAAAACGTTTCCTGAGAGATTCGAAACACGTGGTCCTCATGTACGTGATGTACCGGGGTTCGATAGCAGAGTATGTGTGCACCGTATCTTAGCCTAGGGGTGCCCTTATTGTATATTTATGATGAGATTAATATACTGGTAAATTAAATGTACTCTTATTAAGGTATAAATGTGAATACTTGTAACATTGTTAGTAGAATTAAAAATGGGTGATTCGCATGATAACTAATAAGTAAATCTGAGTAATAAAAAGGGAGACTCATAATTTAGTTGGGAATGTCTAATACTAATCCTCATATTATAAAGTAAGGTCAGGTTGTGTATTGGATTAGTTAGATAGTGGGATAACTAGAACGGGTATGAGTACGTTAGGAGTGCATAATTAGGTTAGAGGCGAGAAACTCATGTGAGTGCACGCGCTATCATGTATTTTATATTCACTGTTTAATGTTATTAAACACTTGCTATATTTTAAACTGTTTTCACAATCGAGCTCTGACCCGTTTTCTTTCAAATCTATTTTCTTGTAAAAAGCCTTTTAGGTGCTCAGCCACAGGGACACCAAGTTTAGGAGTTCCATTCCAGTGACCTGTTGTAGCTGCTGTGGAAGTTACAGGACTTCGATAGTAGATGTCTCCACTTTCTACTTGACTCCATTTCAGATTTATTCATCTATAGGGCATGTCGCCCCTTTACTCTTAGAGACAACTTGTTTACTCAGTCCTATTTCAGTTTTGATTTAATTAATTAGTGATTCAGACTTTGTATTTGTTCTATTTAGTATTCGGATTATTCTGAGGAGTATTCCTCCAGATTCATTTTATTCCATTACTATTCTATTGTGACTGTGATGTGACTGTGGTATCATTATTTTATAATTTAAATTATTACATGTTAATCTAATTTAATTTAAAATTTGACACTCACTTTTTAAATATTAGGTGCCTAGTAATTGTTTAAAATGTTTTTCGACAGTGATGCTATGAACTGAACCAACTTGATATTTTGTATTAATTTGAATAAAGGAGTAGTTACCCGGTATTTAATTAGACGTGGTGTCATAGAGTACGGGTATATGATACGCGAGAGATACCCAGATTTGTTCGTACTAGGTACCTTCTTTTTCCAAATTTGGGACTAAATTCCGTTATAAGGGGGGAAGTATGTAACACCCCATAATTTTAATGATTTTCGTTTATTTGGATTAATTGTGAATTAGTTTGAGATTAATGAAATTTAAATTGGAATGATTAATCCAGAATGATAAATATTAATTTACGAGACAAGTGTTAATATGTATTTATGTGATTTATATCAAATATTACTTATTTAATAAAGTAATATATGATTATGAATATATTAAAATTGTCGCGAGGGGAAAATACGACAGTTATAGTAATTTAGTTGGGACACGCGTGTTAATTGTGCCGATACATAATTTGGGAAATAAAATGTAACTTTACTTTTGGTATTTCAAATGGTCATTTCGAGTGCGCCAAAGTGTCTGGAAGGGTTGAGATAGTCAGAAAAGTGTACCTGGGGATTTAGTTTGGGTCCCGGGGTAATTTTAAGCGAAACCGGTATCCCGAATGGGTATTTTAGTCATTTATATTTTTGAGGTAGGGAGACCCACAAATTTAAGAGGTGTAAATAAGATTATTAATAGGAGAAGTTAGGATTACGTGAATCAAACTTGGAGAGGTAATCATGGGAGAAAAGGAAAATCCTGAGAGAGAGTCCCAAGGCCATAAAACACTACTCTTGCACCACCAACAGCACCATAGCGTAGATCGAAAGAAGAAGATCGCCACCATACCAACTTTCTGCAGAGAATTAGACCTCCATAACAAGGCGAGTATTTATATTTATAGTTTTGAGCATGTATTTAATCCCTGTAAGAGTTAGATGAATCAATCAATGTTTATGTGAAGAATTAGTGTTAATTAGATGAGTTTAAACTATGTTTGGGTTAGGAATCATGCTAGGTTATTCTCTTGATGCATGTAGAATGAAATTCATGAAAATTTGAAGTTATAATGTGAAGAAATCTGGATTTAAATGGAGTTCTTGAACCAGAAGATGAACTAGAGTTTTTATGGGATGTTCATGAATTAATTCAATTTTATGAGTAATCTTTGATAATTTAATGATTTTCTCACGTTAGAAATGATTCATATATGTTGGTATAACATTTAGTAAGATTAGTTTGGAGTTTAGGGATTTACTAATGGAATTGGTCGTGTAAATGGGTGAGCTTTTGTAACTTCTAAGGAAGAAGACAACATCAGGTCCACCAGACCGGTTCGTCACTACCCGTCAGACTGGTTCGAAAAGCAGTAAATGATAGTTCGGCGGATCGGTTCACTGGTGCAACCAGGACGGTTTGAAAAAGTATTTTAATTAAATTTTAGGGTTTCATGTTGATAATATGTTTCCAATTAGAGATAATCGAGTCTTCGAACCTTAAGGTAGGATTGGATGTAGTTTAACCTATCGATAATTTAAATGGGTTACATAGAACGCGAGTTAACTATGAAAATTGTATAACGTCGAATAATATTGAGGGTACTTAAATGAGTGCGAAGGTTACGAGTGAATCTAAGGAAGGATCAACGGTAGAGGGATAATTTACCTACTAAAATAGTTTGATGATTAGTTAGAATATTTCGAGTGGCGAGGGATACTCGGGAAGGTACAGTGAAAAGTATAATTGAAATTAATTAACACGTAGGGTATTTAAGGTATATAGATATAATACATATGGAACATATATCGAAGAGTTCCCAATATGTGTGTTTCAAACAAAACTAATTTTTCTCCGAAAAAGATCCAACTTTTAATTACGCACCAAACCAAGTTGTGAAAAACTCAATTCTTACTTTAAACCAGTTTTATCTTGATTAATCCTAAACATGCATCTAGTGATTAAAGCAAGTAAAGTAAAGTAATGAATACTCACAACGCCGGATGTACGAGGAAAAAAACCCAAAATGGGAAAACAACCTCGGACGGCCCAAGGCAGACAATCACTATGAACAATGGTTTTACAAAGACAGATTAGCCTTACACTAAGACTCGATCCCCACGGGTCTTGTCGCTCCTTCTGATCTTCAACCATTCTTCAATAGTGCCTAAGTAGAAATTTCGTCTTCCACGATACCTGTCCATAACACACGCATCCACGTATGTCTCGGTGTCCACCGAATGGCTTTGATATGTCTACGATGTCGAACACGATGTCCGTCGCTTCTTCACCGCAAAACCCTTGGATGTTCAATGTGTAGAACAAACAACTTTGGTGCAGCAAGATCACATAAACATATAAGAATGATAACTCGGATCTTTACAAACTCTAAGGATGTGTTTAAGACTTTTAAACTTTAGAAAACATGTGCAAACAAGGTTCTAGTTCGTAAAACTGTTTTCCAGAATGCACACCTATGAAATTATGATGAAAACACTATTTAAATAGGATTTAAATGCCGCCTCGAAAAATGTGTTGTTTGAACGACTTGAGGAACTCGTTCGAACGAGATTGGATGTCGTTTGAACGACAACGCGAAAGTTTGACTTTTTGACTTTTTTGTTTAAAATGTCTCTTTCAAATAGAGATCCAAAAATGTCAAACTCTTTTACGAGCATATCATCATAAAACGTATTTTAAACCTTTAAAATAATTTTAAAACATTTATAACATTTTTCTTTATGAAAAATACATCCTTATCTTTTATAAAAATAATTTCGAGCACCATAAATTATATGTATTCATACCTGTGTGATCTCGGAATGAAATTATCTTTGAAGACGATTAAACTTGCACCAATTAAATATCGGCATGATTTAATTCTTTGAAGCTTTGCCGCAACGTCTTTAATTTCTTCAATACCGAGTGGAATCGTGACAAAATAAAATTCTCCCTATGACACATTACAAACACAATTTTGTTCACGGAATTACACTACACCAAAAACTGCAATTTGGCACGGTTTTAAACTGTGCCAGATCAAATCTGGCATGGTTCTGAACTGTGCCAGAATCAGGTGTTCCAAAATAGCCATTTTTTTCTGGCACGGTTTAAAAGTGTGCCAGATTTGGTCAAATAGGAACAATTCTGGCACACTTTAAAACCATGCCAGAATTTGATATTTCTGACACACTTTTGGCACACCTTATAACTGTGCCAGATTGACTACATTTTGGTACACTTTTGACACAGTTTCAAACCGTGCCAAAATTTAATATACTTTTGGCACGGTTTTGAACTGTACCAGATTTTTGGATCAAATAAAAAAAAATTATAAATAATATTACCCAAAAAAAATCAAAAACATTTCCACTATTTTTCGTACCGATTTTAGAATAACAAAAATTCAAAACAACAATACAAATAGTTCGCAACAACACTAATATACATCCAGACAATAAGTCCACTAAATATTAATGGCTCAAATTCCATTAATAGAAAATTTATGTCAATACATATTAAATTCATTTCAATACATGAGGAATTTGAATTTTATCTCAATTCATGTCAATATAAAATTCATGTCAATACATATGAAATTCATCTCAAATTTTGTGGTCTTCTCTTCAAGCAGCACTAACATGTTTAACTCCTAATTTATCAAGCAGTGGTTCACGTCTACATGCACAACCATCGAACTTCCAATGAGTTCCAACCTATAAAATAAACAAACAAAAAAGAGTAATTAATTATAATCATTTAACAATATTGAAGGCCAACAATTTAATAGAGAATAACATATATTCTTTCAATCAAACAAGATTTGAAATCTAGTGCACAATTGAGTTAATTAGTAATAAGCCCATTGATATACTAACTAATTAATACTTACAATTGACATTAATTAATTATACTAACGAATCAAACCAAAACCATTAAAATTACATCCAGAGTAGAACTGAATATTCACACCGCGTGAGTATGGAAGGTTGCAAGGGTTTCCTAATTTTTATCGATTTTAGCATTCTAGCAACTAATTTTGGGGACAAATTATTTTTTAGCAACAACAATAATTTCAGCATACTAACAACTAAACTAATTAACTAATCTATTGAAAACAATTAAAAACTAAAAATTTCAGCATACTGATCAGATCTATTGAAAAAAAATAACATACACGAAGGAATGTGTTGCCACTGCACTGCTTCGTGGATGAAAAGAGGGTTGCATGCTGTCGCTAGTCTACTTCGGCAGGGGGCTGCATTTGCGAGTGATGGAGAGAAGAGAGGACAGGGGCGGGAGAGAAGAGAGGACAGGGGTTGTCGCTGTTCTGCTTCGGCGGGGGCTGCCGCTGCACTGCGTTTGCAAACAATGCTTCCAGTTGTATAAAGCCTAGTGGTGGCACCCTCCAGGGCCATGGTAGAGACCACATTTTGAGTCTCACCCCCAGTTAGGACAAAGTAGGCTTCTATTGTTAAAAAAATAGAAACTTAAAACATATATGTATGCAGAGTTCATTTTTTCATGGCAATCAATCTCTATAGGAAATTTGTAAACTATAATTTACTGAATAAAGTTCTTTTGCTAATTTTTGAATGAAATAGATATAATCATATAGATAAAACCCATGCCCATTATGGCTTCTAGGGCCTACAATGTGGTGAAGACGAAGAACCCCACATGCTAAACCATGTCATCATGAAACTACAACCACAATAGCCTGAGTAAGAGCATGCTAAACGTACTAAATCAACCAAAAATCAGAAGAAAGCAGGTATATATATGTCATTAAACAGGTGCATATCATTAGATCGTTGTGTTTCTATGTTTGGAGCATCAACAATTTCATGAATGGGAATTTTTGCGTCCTGCATTACCTCGTGGATGGGAAGAGAGCGTTACTAATACCAATTGAATTTTGTAGGCTTAAACATTTATATGTTTATTAACAATACTCAATTAGCTTGTATAAATTTCACCTTTAGGAACGTAGAAATAAACTAGTATCATATAGTGAATAAGTGACTTTCGGCATCTTATTGATTAAACATCTTCTTTTAAAGTTTCTTTAGTATCTTTACTTTTTATTTTATGAAAATAGAAATCTGTATTAAACCAGGTGAATCGAAGCTCCTTCGATTCCAACATATTTCATTTAATTTTCCACATTATCTCATTTCCAACAATGAAACCTATTTACAGGCACTGTAAAATAGGGTCCAATGTCCTCCAATACTACTTCATCTATATTAGTATTTCCAATGAGTCCAGAAAAAATGGTCTCTTAGATCATCCTAATCATTTCAGCTATTTTTATACTTAAACATGATATATAAAATCAAGAAAAATTAACTTCTGTTCATATATATGTTCAATTCAATTATAGAACTAAGAAATGTCCTTAAGGAATCTAAGATGGTATTTTATTTCTAGTTAATCAAAGCACATTAGTCTATTAAATCATAAAATGATGTTAATTGAACCTTAAGCTATGTTAATCTATTATACGCTTTTGTACATTTCTCATTTCCATTGTGTTTTTATCAAGATCTAAATGTCATGTAAACTATAATGTAGAATTACCTCAAGCAGGGTCTGAAACTCGATATTCAAGAGTGCCAGATTCGATATTCAACAGTTTACCCCTTTTATATTTTGCGATTGAAAGGAGTAGAGTGGATATCAATAAAGGTGCATAATTCAAAATTCTAAAATAGAAATATAAAAGGGGTAAACTAACCATCATCATCTTCGAGCCGTTGTACTTTGACCGCGTGGGACTGCACCAATGAGTGACTGCACTTGGGAGGCTGTTTGGCCACCTGCTTGTTCCTCTGGCATGTATATGGCTTGAGTGACAACATTCATGACAATAAGCCCAAGAGGGATCAAATACATCCACTGAAACAGAAATTAGAAGAATGGAAAAATAATTTAGAAACTTAATTATTTTTAGCATAACATTAAGAAAGAGAATAAAGGGGGAAATATTATATAAATGTACAAGTCTTTCACTACTTACATATTTAGCCCATAAGGACCTTTCTAGCGGCTTTACACCTTCATCCTCACCAATATCATCACCACCAATATCTTCTGAGAATGTCGGAGTCCTGTTCGAATAATTACAACTTAGTAACTCTAAGATATGAATACAAAGATAACTATTAATATTTCCATGTTCCTTTAGAATTTCACAAATAAGCATGGTTTATTCAAAGTTTTACAATTATTAATACCTTTTGGGGTAGATGTTTTTCTCCTTGCCGTCTTTCAGCACAACCAAACAAGGGACAAGTCAGATGCAGCCCTTGTGTGTAGACAAGATCAATTAGTGCTTGTGCCTAGGTTCCCAAGTCATTATATGTATACATATTATAACAAATTCATTATTTGTTGGACAGTAATTAAGGATAAACTAATGTAGCCCTTTAGTTTATTCACAAATCTGGAAAAATGTGAAACAACCCAATCTCCCGCACGTAATGGAAAAAAGTTAGAAAATATTAATGTCATAATATAACATTTATTAAAAGAACCCACTTAAATGAGTTTGCCTGGGTTCCTAAATGACCTTGGGCCGCCTCTGGGAGAAATTATATTCTTATACTTCTTTTTTCCCCACCTAGAAGCCAGCTTCTAGAAGAAGCCGTGGAAAGTTATGAGATCAAAAACAGTTGCGCCATTAGATTGTAAATATTTTATCAAATGAACATATCAAATCAACAGTCAATGTATCAGATCTCGCAAGATTCTATTGTATCAAACGGACAAGGTAAGCAAAATGGCCACTAAATTAAGCCACAATATATACTTCTCAAACAAACTCGGAAAGGTTCTTAATTAAGTTTTGTTTGAATATTGATTTAATTGAACTCTTCATACACATGGTGACAGTTTCGAGAGAAATCAAAGCATGACAACTTTACCTTGGTGCCTTCTCACTGTTCTTCAATACTGTGTGACAGTTGAATGACCACCTGGCAGGCTGAAACAAAAACAACATATAGAATATCAATTGTGGTTTCTTTTTTTTTTTGTTAACAAAAAAATTATAGCATATCAATGGTACTATAAATAAAATTTCTTTGCTGCTAACTCAACAAACTACTACTCTTTTTCTTTATAATCCACGATTGCAAGAGAAATAGAGAAAACTGAAAGCAGATCCAACCGAACGTCCCTCGAGTCTCTTCTGCTAGCTTTAATATTGGGTATGTTAGATTAATTCTAATTGTTTAATAGATTACCAAATATCTGTTTCTTAATTCAATTGCTTTTTATATAAGTTGGGTTCTTTACATTTTCAAGTCTAATTAATTTGTATAGTGAAACAAAGGTGTTTAATACTATGGTTGAAATTGTCTTTTGTTCTAGAATAACAAATATTGATAAATTTCTTATTAAATCTGTAGATAATTGCAAATTTCTCAGAAAATTTACTAAGAAGATTGCAGTTTTTTCCACAAATTGAGTTGTACAAGCAGAGAAATTTTGAGACTGGAGAAATTTCAAAAAGTATAAATTTCAATTTTAGGGTGGATCTAGTTTGATAGCCCTGAAACTGAGTAGCTCAACTCCACATAATAAAACTTTGACATCCAAAAATCGACCCAAGTATCTTAATTCTATTTTTCCGGACAATATAATATACCTGAGTTCAATTCTACAATTACATGAGTCTAATCAGTGTGTTTATACCTGAGTTCAATTCTATAATTTTTTTCTCCTTCTCTTCTTTTAACCCTATTAGCATTTCATTCAAGGCAATTAGAAATTATGCAAAACTCCAACACCGATAAGTATAATATATATACACACACTGATTAGAAGGGGGAGGTGAGACCTTTTGGCAGAAAGCATATGCTTCATGCACCAAGGATGTCAAACCAATGCATTCAAAGAAATAGTCTACACCACGATCGGTCATCTCGTTTATTACCTGCTCATTGTAAAAAATAACAAAAAATGTTTAAAACTTGTTTAGTCACTTGTAATCATTAAAATAGATCTTAATGCACACGTTGAGCACAAATCACAAAAACACCACGAATCCAACCCATTAAGTGACTAGAAACCCTACAGCAAAAAAACAAAGTACATTATACACGACATATACATTACATATACGACGTACATGAATAATTGTATTGTTAGTGCTGAAGAAGAACGATATTATATACCTTTGCAATGAAGCTGCATAATTGAGCATCGATTTAGCGTTGATATAAGGGAGCATGAATAATTAGTATGTACGAAAAGAGTAGGCCTCACTCACTCCATTATGCTTGCAATATTGCACGTCAACCCAACAATCATTAATTTTGATCATATATGCTATCCAGTAAGTTCTGCACTAAAGAGAAACACATTACAAACCTTGGTCTCCTCAAGTTATATATGATCATTATTTTATAATTGGTGAAGAAATTGGAAATCCAACATAAGTGTACTTTCAACTGTCGTGCATATGTATCATTGTATAGCTACTGGAAAATAAAGTGAAACATATTGAAGAAAATATTCATTAAGAAATACCTATATCGGTGCAAATGTAAAATTTAAAAATAGAGAGACCGAGATTGAATAGTGTATCTTAGAATAATCGTCGCTCAGTTGGTGTGCAAAAACTCTCTATGTCCTTTGAACTAAATCTTCATTGTTTTATGTTATTTTTGCTTCCATACCCTATCATCTTCTCGACGTTTTATCACATCGTCTTCATATCTCCATGATTACTTCATTCGGTAAGCTCATATTTATTCGGTTATGACCTTTTCATTTCACCAGTGATTCTCGTGACTAATTTTTTATACATGGACATGCATATTATGTGTTTCATGTGTTGTGAAAATTGAAGGAGAGGTACTGAAGCCTGCATAAGTTTTTTTGGACTTCAATACTTTTTTCATTACTGGTAAAATCTTTTGCGACATTGGTACATTTAGTGGTGAAACATTTACATTCACCAATGAAGTACAAAAGTCAATAAAAAACACATGGAGCTACTGAAGTCTAAATATAACCATCATTGAGGTATCCGAGGGGGAATGAGGGCTCAACTTATAGTGATTAGGCTTATATGAGGGATCAAATTCACAAAAGAGTGGATGTTGATAAATAGACCCAAAAAGTCATAAGAAGATCATAGAAGATGAGAAAATCAGAGAAGAGAGATATAACCCTTGTTGCTTGTTTACATTGGCATGCTCATTACCAAATAAATTTTTGGTTCTGTTTAGGCTTCATATCTAAACATTTTAGAGATCTTCCTTTAGTCTCTTTAGGTTTCATATCTAAACATTTTAGAGATTTTTATGTGAGGAGTTAGAAGATTCTTCTCTAGTCCTTCATTATAAACTTAAGGTGGACTCCTCCACCCCCACCACCCACCCCCTCTATATTTAATATTTTCTTTACAAGTTTGTAAATAAATGTTGCTTTAAAAAAAATACTAAAATGTTGAAGGCCCCTCTTACTTTTAATAATTATACATCACTAGTGAAAGCTTTAAGAGTTCTCCAATCTACTAGACGCTAAAAAATATGATATTCTTTCTGTCGTGAAGTAAACTCTAAGTAGTCATGGAGGTTTTAGGAGGCATCCCGAGTTCGCCATGACTAAAATTATGCGCAAGTCAGTTGTCAAGACACAAACTGATATTCTTTCTATCATAGTCACTAACAATCCATCTTGAGTTTAATTTAAGAAGAGGTAGAACTGTAAATTGGTGCTTACAAGGATAGACGATAAAAGATAACTAGCCACGATTACATTTACCCTAACTATAATCTAAATTCGAATAAATGGATTGACGTTAATATCAGCATGAACACATGTGTCTTCGGCATTGAATTTCAGTCGTGTTCGGAGACTTTAGGGCATGTTGGACCATGATATGCTACTATGAATAGTCACACCAATGTGAATCATAACTTTGCAAGTCATTCAGACGGATTTGTGTACCATCCGGTCGTTAGTCGATCGATGCGAGGCAGTGTGTTGGTAGACCGAAGCCTTTCATCATTCAGACATTAACATTTCTGGGCATATTAAGGGACATCAGGTCATTTTGCATGAGACTAGGGGTTTTTACGTTACTGGACTATATTGGGAATCAAGCATAGGTCATGAAAATTTTCTGAAACTTCCCACTGCTTGAACTCTCACCCTATAGTATCGATGACTTTGTAAACACGTACTTTAAAGAGTTAGAAATAAATACTACCTGTTTTGATGAAGTACCATAATATTGAACCATACTGACACTCGACACTCTTTTTGATCTTCGAGTCGCATCCACTATACAATGTGTGGCGTCTATTTAATGCCAATCTAATATTAGAAGAAACATATATACCTCACAGACAATTTTATTCGAGGAATAACTATTTAATTCAATTGATACCAATACATATTGTTTATATTTTAAAATCACAACATGATTCATTGTCCAATTCAACGAATAGGAATATGTCAAAGAAAATTTGACATTGGACGAAAGACATTCCTTGAAATTCACCATCTACCATATAGTTCTATAATACACAAATGTAGGGAGATACGTTATCTTCTCGGTGACATTACACCGAATGGTTGATGGGAATAATGCATAACTTATAAGAACAAAATATAAAACAAAACATAACCCGATGGTATGTCTTGCATATGTGTGTGTGTATATATATATATATATATATATATATATATATTAATATTATTATGCCTACACAGTTGCACATACATGTATACATGTACAAACAATTAAAGGGAAACTCTATAATTCAGTGCTCAAATTAAGAAATGAATATGACCATCAGGAACCGGAGCATAGAAAGTTAATGACCCGTGGGACGATTAAGAGCAAAGAGGTTATTTTAGCGTTAATTTTATGAAATAGTGGCAGATCTATAAAAATAAAAAGTTCATCATTTCCTAACGTATCTCTCACAGCCCCCCACGTAATGGATTAGGTAGATCTCTTTCAATCACATATTCTATCCAGCACCTCGATAGCTATTAAAGAGGTTCAGACACTGTCATAGAAACAAAACCGTCCTAATATATGAACAACTTAACACATGATGTTGTTGATGCAAGCAGCTCTTTAATTAGAACCATATAAGAAAATCCTATAAATAGCAATAACCTAATGTTAATAATTATAAGTTCTTAAATCTTATAAACAACAATAACATAATGTCAATAATTAAAAGCATATTAGAAACTCTATAAACAAACTAGAAAATAATTATCAGTTCCTAAATCCTAACAGCTCTATAATTAGAAGCGTATAAGGAAATCCAACAAACAATAACAACCTACATATATGTGTATATATACGTACAGATATATGTGTATATATACGTACATATTATCATGCATGTATATATACAAAGAATTGATTCTAAGAGTGTTCCAAAGAATTGTGAGATTTGAACAAAAGATTCAAACAAACATTTTATCATATACCATACATACACAATCATATATGCTTTTTATAATTGATTATATACGCAATCTTTGTCATTAACATAAAAAAATTACAAAAAATATTTATATCAAACCTAACCAACATCATAACCTGTAAATAAAAATAACCTCAAATTTTAACTTAAGAAATATCAAAAAAGACAAATAGCTATTCAAGGTATAACTCATGTTTTTATCAAAACATGGATAAAATAAAAATGACTACCAAAATAGGGGAAAATGAAATACCCCAAAAAAACATAATAAATATTTAAAAATATATATAGATAAAACCCTAAAAATGCAAAACACGAATCAAATCACGGATTGCATAAATTCTAGGATCAAATCTGATACCTTTCCAAGAATACGTTCTCAGAATACGTTGAACCCTAACTTTGGGATTTTGAATACCTTTGCAAAGAAAATCGAGAACCCTAACTTTGTCTTTGTAAAGACTTAGGTTAAAAAAATATACATATGCTTTTAAAATTACCTGCATGGGATGAGTGAAGTGAGAGAGAGCTGAGCGGAGAAACATAGAGCTGAGAGGAGAGACTGCGCTGAATGGAGAGAGCTCTCCACGCTGATCGAAGAGAGAGATATTTGGCCTCCAGAGAGTGAGAGTGAGAGTGAGAGAGAGAGAGAAATCGAACCAGAGAGCGGGAATGAGAGAGCGAGAATGAGATGAGAGGGTGAGCGGGAATCAACAAAGTTAGTATAATGATTTTTTAGGGTATTTTATATTTTAGTGAACTGTACTTAATTTTGGCACACTTTAAAACAGTGCCAAAATTTGGCACTATTTTAAAGTGTGCCAGATTGTCATTAAACCGTGCCAAAATTTGGCACGGTTTTAAACTGTGCCAGATTTTTAATATCAGGGTGTGCCAAATTGCTGTTTTTGGTGTAGTGTTAAGTCAAAACAATACAGGGACTCAATTGGAAATTTATGTCCTTACAAATCTTTCCCTTTGACTATTCTGGGACAAAACTAAACCAGTGAAATACCTAACGGGGACGTCAAGCCGTATGACGCCTAAATCTCATCCCATAAACCCAAAAACAAAAATACAGGATACGGACTAGAATATGTAGCACCGGCAAGCATGAACTGTCTGAATGTGATGTAGACTTGAAAGCTCGAATCGCTGAAGCACACCTACACACATGAAACAGACAAACAAATACCAAGTGAAGTATGGAGGAACAAATGATACCAATTTATATTTCTAATGCGAATAAATCATTTGAAGCATGTGAGCAATTATTTGATACCAATTTTGAAAAAAAAATATAATCAAATAATATGTAAATCCAGATATCAATAGAAGCGCTCAACAAATCTTCCCCTACATCACATACATCTCTCCCCCTTTTTGTCTCGAATAGACAAATCGGTGAAAAGATAAAACAATATGAAATATCTAGCATGAGAATATGAAACCAATTTGAATCAAGTTGATACCAATTTGAAAAATAAAATACGCTAGATAATCATGAAACAACCAGCTAATTATGATCAAACAATAACAAATCAGTAGTTAGTAAATTAAGGAATCACACAAAGAATATAGCAAATTAATCAGGTGTGATAAATGGACTCATATGCAGAATACCAATATGGAACATAAAAGAACCTGCATATAAACCAAACAGTCCAGAAATGCTTCCCGCAGTACCAAAAATATATCAAATTAAACTAGTGGACTGAAAACCAAGGATAAGACATTTTTCATATGTCGTTCGAACGAGCCAGGGACATCGCTCAAACGAGATGAGGATGTCGCTCGAACGAAGTACATAAGTCGTTCGCACGAGATGAGATGTCATTTGAACGACTTTGCACGACCTGTCAAAATTTTCCAGATTTCCAGAAATAATATAAAGTATTGCCTAGTGAAAAATTTTCCACAAAAAAATTCCAGGAAGGGCCTGACAAAATTAAAACAGTTTTAAAACAGTAGGCTTTTAACACAAAACGCAAAAACTCATAAAAACTTTAAATGCGAGTTACATGCAAACATAGTACCGATGTGCTCAAACATGGATATGGAATGAATGTACGTGAAACTACAACAAATGAGTCACAACTCCAACACATCGAAACGATCAAGAAGCTCTAATTGATAGCGATAAATCATAAAAAATTTATCATAGCCATTTGACAATTAAAGTGTGAGCTTAATGAACTAAACAAACTACATGCACTCAAATCCAGAATTTTGACGATTTTACAAATAATAGCGTTAAATTGCAATGTTTCAACATTAGGATTAGTTGTGCAAACCCGTTTAAATTTTCTCCAACCAAACTCCCTCAATAATATCATATTTTTTCAAGTTCTTTTGAGGTTTCTATCATTCTCAACTTAGAGAAAATCTTATTGGCCCTTTTCTCAACATATTTCATTTTCTTTTGGGCTCTTTTAAACGGTGGCTTTCACATCGAGTTAATTTTGAATTCTCCCAGCCCTTTTTCGTGAATCACTCATCATTTTTACCAAATTTAAATCCTCACAGTAAATGGTTATTACATGCACACTTCTCCTTAAGTCTACTTACGCATAGATGACAAGATTGAGATAAGAACGCCTCACCAAATTCAAATATCCAAGAGAAGTCAAACATCCATATAAACTCGTGCATGTGTGCGATGTTGGCATATATACAAAGTCGAATCAAAATGCATATCAACTTCGAAACAACTCCATATAAACAATGGTTAAGATCATTCTAAGTATCGATAATAATTACCAAATGTCCTAGACACATGGATAATGAAACGATGGGGGGTCCAAGCACACTAATATGCCACATCAAACATGTAAACTCAAAATAAAAACCGAAAATCTTTTTGGATTTTCAAACATATTTTGACTCAAAGAAAAGCAAAATATTTGTGGATTTTCAAAAGTTTTTTTTCAAAAACAAAAACTTTTTATATTTTTCAAATAAAACTCAAACAAGTGAGAAATAAAATACAAAGAGATAAACATGTCATATCACTAGCAAATAATAAACCATGATGCAAGGGCTAGTGTATGACAAAACATGCAAGCAACAATCCATAAAAAATAGCAAGAGATGAATCATGTGCATGCATGTGAGAATCAACCAACGAAGAATTTAGTATCTCCAAAATGGATTTCCTAACCCAAACAGGTGTATACCTAACAAAACGGGTTTTGGGAACCAATGGGACACTACGTTTAATCTTCCTAGGGTCTTTTCTAAGATCAAAACAGAAACTCCTAAGGTGACCTTTCCTACGACAATGCGAACATGTGAAAACACGACGAGGAACGGGACCTTTAGGTTGACATTTTCTAATACTCTCGGATGTGGTTGACGCTCTAAAACAAACTATGGTTTTGGCCTTTACATTCGAACCACTAGAACAAGATAAGCCGCTACCATCACTACTCGAGTCATTTAGATCATTTTTTAACTTCAAAACTTTCGACTCAAGCAAACGATTAAACTCCTCAAACTTTCGAGACTCCTTCTTTAACTTTTCAATTACCCCTAGAAGGTTATCTTGCTCCCCCTCAATATGATCAAACTTATCCCTAAGAGCCTTTTCTCGTGTCACAAAATCATTAATCGAATTATTTTCCTCAAGGGCACAAACTTTAGAAATTTTTAAATCCTCTAACTCTTTTTCTAAAACGAGGAGTCTATCATCACTCTCCTTTTTGACCAATTTTAATATATTAAAATCTTTAAACAAGGAACTAAAGTGCTCACGACAAATATCTCTTTGAATTTGAAATCTTTGCAAATATTCAATCTTATTTTAAAAATTGGAATTTTTTTTTCCAAAACTTCTATACGTTTTGCAAACTTTAAATTCAAACAATGTAAATAGTCAAAGCTTAGAGAATCCATCGAGAGAGAACAAATACAGGAGAGGTAAACAAACACACGAGATCACAAAACAAATAAATAATATTTTCTAGCTCTGATACCAATTTGAAGAGTGCCCAATATGTGTGTTTCAAACAAAACCAATTTTTCTCCGAAAAAGATCCAACTTTTAATTACACACCAAACCAAGTTGTGAAAAACTCAATTCTTACTTTAAACCAGTTTTATCTTGATTAATCATAAACATGCATCTAGTGATTAAAAGAAGTAAAGTAAAGTAAAGAATACTCACAACGCTGGATGTACGAGGAAAAAAACCCAAAATGGGAAAATAACCTCGGATGGCCCAAGCCAAACAATCACTATGAACAATGGTTTTACAAAGACATATTAGCCTTACACTAAGACTCGATCCCCACGGGTCTTGATGCTCCTTCTGATCTTCAACCGTTCTTTAATAGTGCCCACGTAAAAATTCCGTCTTCCACGATATCTGTCCACAACACACGCGTCCACGTATGTCTCAGTGTCCACCGAATGGCTTTGATACGTCTACGATGTCGAACACGATGTCCGTCGCTTCTTCTCCGCAAAACCCTTTGATATTAAATGTGTAAAACAAGCAACTTTGGTGCAGCAAGATCACGTAAACATATAAGAATGATAACTCGGATCTTTGCAAACCCTAAGGATGTGTTTAAGACTTTTAAACCTTAGAAAACATGTGCAAACAAGGTTATGGTTCGTAAAACTGTTTTCCAGAATGCACACCTGTGAAATTATGATGAAAACACTATTTAAATAGGATTTAAATGCCATCTCGTAAAATGTGTAGTTTGAACGACTTGAGGAACTCGTTCGAGCTACATCCCTATCTCGTTCGAACGAGATTGGATGTCGTTTGAACGACGGCGTGAAAGTTTGACTTTTTGATTTTTTGTTTAAAACGTCTCTTTCAAATAGAGATCCAAAAATGTCAAACTCTTTTATGAGCTTATCATCATAAAATGTATTTTAAACCTTTAAAATACTTTTAAAACATTTAAAACATTTTTCTTTATGAAAAATACATCCTTATCTTTTATAAAAATAATTTCGAGCACCATAAATTATACGCATTCATACCTGAGTGATGTCGGAATGAAATTATCTTTAAAGACGATTAAACTTGAACCAATAAAACATCGGCATGATTTAATTCTTTGAAGCTTTACCGCAACGTCTTCAATTTCTTCAATACGTCATAGTCCGAGTGGGATCGTGACAAAATAAAATTCTCCCTATGACATATTACAAACACAGTTTTGTTCACGGAATTAAGTCAAAACAATACAGGGACTCAATTGAAAATTTATGTCCTTACATATATGATAGGTTGCGTGTATACCTATACTAATGATATAAATAGGTAAATTGTGTGAAAAAACTATTGTATGATTTACTATTTGTATGACATACCTACGTTGCTTGCTATCGGGGGGAGGTTTCGCGTCGTGGACAGTATTTTCCTGATGAGCCCATTGGTGGTATTTTATACTTGTACCCAGAACATAGGAACTTGGATACATGCTATCTGAGAGTATGATAGTTTCGACGGTTGAACGGGAGCGTAGGTACATGCGTGACCCATTTGGCTGGGGACTATTTTCGCCTCCATTATATGTGACTTGTATTTATGTTTCGAGGATACAGAACCAATAGTCCTGTATACAGTGCGTGATGTATCAAGACATGATAGCAGAGTATGCATGCACTGCAGGTCTCAGCCTACGGGTGCCATAGTAGTAGTAGTATATATATTTAGAGTGATAAATATATATACTTGTGAGTTATGCTACTGTGTGTTCTTAGTAGATGGGAAGATTATAACATTTAAAATAGTCTTTGTGTGTAAAAAAATTCAATATAAAATGAAGAATTTATGCTTGGCCATTAATTATAACTTACTGGGTAACGTACTGTATGAACAATACGGGGGAAGTAATGAGTTAGTGGTATAGATATGGAGTTGGCTTGGACTAGTTAGGCAAGGTAGCATAACTAGGACGGGTTAGATGTACACGTTTGGCATGCACACTAGATGAGGGGTGAGGACCTCAGGTGAGAGTCATGAACCTAACATGGATATAATATGTGCTAATTATACATTTTAAATACTTGTTGTAATTTTAAAAGTTTTTACTCGGGCTCTGACCCGTTTTCCCAAATCTCTTTTTTTTCTACAAAACCAGTTTAGGTGCCATGCCACTAGGAGGCCTAGCTTAGGAGTTCATTTCCATTTGTCGTTGCTGTGGACGATTGCAGGTCCTAGGTTAATAGACCCCTCCATTTTCTTATAGATCTGATGCACTCCTTACTTTATCTTAGTCGCGAGACAATGTACTTCTTTTTATTTCAGTTGTGAATTTAGACTTTTAATTATGGATTAATGTATTGTCATTTCAGACGGGGCGTTTACTCCCATCATATCTTATTTGATTCATTATTTCATTATTTATGGTGTTGATGAATTTAGAATGGTGGAATGTGATATTCAAGTTAGTTAATTGTTTTATGTCATTTCATGTTAATGAATAAGATAAAATTTGGCATCGAGTTTTCAAACACTAGGTGGTTAGATAATATTAAAAAAGTTTTTGACAGTGATTAAGAATGAAACTGCTGGATATTCTGTTTTTAATTTAATAAAGTATTGATCACCCGGTATTTAATTAAATGGGGTGTCACAGTGGCTCATTTAACTTCTTCTCGACACCAGCCGAAGGAACATCCAAGGCATAAGGGACCATAAACCTCGAGATATTTCCTAATCAATCTCGCTTGAATGGAATCTGGAGGAATCCATGGAACATCCAGTTTTAAGGGAGGATTAGGATGCTCTAAATAGCCAGAATCATGCCATTATCATAACCCATTTTCCTACGATAACTTTATTATTGTGAGTGCATTGAGACAACCTTGTTTGTAGCCTACCTTGCTATTATGGTCAAGATTTGCGCTCATGTGTGTAAAGGCTTCATCATAGCCATCCATCTAGATGGTACGAGGTTACTTATGGAACTAATTTATAAGACAATTAATTTTTTCATTTAACCTTTTAATGGTCGACGACTGATTCTTTATAATTGAGGCTTGGTGAGACAAAGTCTTCTTAGTATGTTCTTCCTCCACTAACTGAGGAATCGTAGCTAGTTACTGAGAGGGCTAACCTTTTCTAATAGAATTCTTCTTTTACTCTAACTCTTTCATAAATTGGGCACTCTCATGTTCCAGGAAAGAAACACCTTCATTTTTGTCACACCCCAAACCCAATTCCATTTTAATCATTTCATTTATATTATAATTAAATCATAATCTTCAGTCCATTTGAAATATAATTCATTTATTAATATTTTCATGTGTAATGTACATAATGAACATAATATTATTGTTTGTTCCATAACATAATCAACATCAAAGTCATGATTAGGCAAACATACAATACTATGAGTATCTATGATTAAATATTATAATCATCAACTCAACCCATGCTAACTAAATATATACAATGTGAGTGTAGTAAAATATTTAGTGTGACGATGACAAAATCCCAATACTTAAACCCTAACTCTTTCTAACGGTTCATCTCTCAAAATTTCTGATCATATGGTATCCTAGCTGGCAGCATACAAACCTGAAAATGTTAAATTATAAACTGTAAGACTTAAGCTTAGTTAGGTACTCTTTCCTTGCAATGACATACCAGTTCAATACATCAAATCTGTGGATATAAAATCCATACAATCCTTTCCGTTGGCAATGACAAATCCTGGATCATAAGACCTAAGTAATTCTGCCCATTGGTAAAGTAAGTCTGCCCATTGGAAATACTAAGTCTACCCATGGACAATAATATGTCTGCCCATTGGCAATAATAAGTCTGCCCATTGGCAATAATATGTCTGCCTAGTAGAAATAATAAGTCTTCCCATTGGCAATAATATGTCTGCCCATTGGCAATAATAAGTCTTCTCATTGGCAATAATAAGTCTGCCCATTGGCAATACTATGTCTGCCCATTGGTAATAATATGTCTGCTCTTCGAGATATATTCATATCATCATATCATTCATATACCCGTATATATGAAATAATCATAAGTACACTCACCTTGGTAATTTAACAAGCTTTCCGTTTTCCTTTATCTGGTACTTGTTCAACCAGTTCTTCTTTCCTTCCTTAGGGACTTTTATGTAATTTCTTATGAATTTTCCTCCAACTTTTCCTTGCCTTTCTCTTCCCAAACTTCACGGTTCTCTCTCCTTAGACTAAAACTCTCTCATGGATGAAATATGCTGAAGGAGGAGCTTATTTGAAGTCTTTAAAGTCGTCCAAAATCCACCTCCTTATTTAACCAATCAAAATCCACCATTTGTTATACTAATAAGACGAAATATCATTTAACGAATGGACAAATTTGCCCCTGCTTCTTAATTCAAGCATAACTTCTTGCTCGAACCACCGTTTAACACATAGTTTGTTATGTTACAAACCTAACTCATATATCTATAACTATTTAGTTTTTACCTTTAGTCAATTATTATTTTATAAGGGTCAAAAGTAGTCTCCAACCTTAATATTCCTACCGAAACTTCAAGATTTTGTATTTGTAACTAATTCGATATTTCATGCTTTCTGAAGGTAGGATTAGACTAAATATAATAACTTAACATCAGATATATTAATAACACATTACTCTTATCACATTAGCTAATTATGATTTAAGCATAATTTATCGTAATCATATTCGGGTTCTCATAATTCTCCCCCAGTTTGGAAATTTCGTCCCTAAAATTGACATACCTTGGTTGTCCGAATAAAAAAAAATGGATAACGTATTTTCATGCTATCCTCACTCTCCTATGTAGCTTATTCCATGGAATGCCTTCTCAACACAAATTTCACTAGTGGGATCACTTTGGATCTCAATATTTGTTCCTTCCTATCCACAATAGCAAGTGGTTCTTCCACATAACTCAAGTCTTCCTTCAACTCAATACGTTATTCCTCCAATACATGTGAAGGATCCGCCACATACTTTCTCAACATAGAAACATGGAAAACATCATGTAATCGGGCTAACTCTGGTGGCAATGCTAATTTGTAGGAAATCATCCCGACTTTCTCAAGAATTTTATAAGGTTCAATGTAGCGTGGACTTACCTTCCCTTTCTTTCCAAACCTCATAATTCCTTTCCATGGCGATATTCGGAGAAATACATAATCTCCTATCTGGAATTCCAAATCCTTTCTCCGTTTATCCGCATAACTTTTCTGTCTCCTTTGAGCTATTCTCATTCTAACTTGAATAATTTTTACCTTGCCAGTCAGTGGTGACTTCAATCAACTCTGGACCCTCTATCTTCCTTTCACCAACTTGAGCCCAACATACGGGTGTCCGACACCGTCTATCGTACAATGCTTCATATGGAGCCATACCAATAGTAGACTAAAAACTATTATTATATGCGAATTCTATCAAAGGCAAATATTCATCCCATTTACCTTTGAAGTCAAGTACATAAGCTCTAAGCATATATTCCAAAATCTGTATTATCCTCTCAGACTGCCCATCCGTCTGAGGATGAAAATCCGTACTAAACTTTAAGTTAGTACCCATAGCATACTGCAAACTATCCCAAAATATGGATGTAAAAGTAGGGTCCTTATTTGAACCAATAGAAACAGGCGCTCCATGCAATCGAATAATCTCATTAATATACAATCTAGCATACCTATCAACTGTATACGTAATCTTAACTGCTAGAAAATGAGTTGACTTAGTCAATCTGTCCACCACTACTTGAATCGAATCTGACCCCTTTTGAGATCGAGGAAGCCCAACCACAAAATCCATCGTTACATAATCCCATTTCCATTCTGGTATTGGCAATGGCTGAAGCAAACCCGCAGGTTTCTGATGTTCCACTCTCACTTGCTAACATATAAAGCATCTAACAACAAAATCAGCTATTTACCTTTTCATATTATTCCACAAATAATGCTCCTTCAAATACTTGTACACTTTAGCACTACAAGGATGCATATTATAAATTGAATTACGAGCCTCATCTAAAATTTTCTCTTTCAATTCATCCATATTAGGTACACATAATCGTTGCTTATACAATAAAGTGCCATCATTAATAATACAAAAATTGTCAGACTTACCATCTTGAACATCTTTTCATTTTTTCTCAAAAAAAGGATCCTGACTTTGCAAATCACGAATACGAGTAGCTAATAAAGGTCTCACGCTTACATGAGCAAATAATTTGTCCCCATCTGCTAGCTCTAATTCGACTCCCATTAATCTCAACTCCATAACGTGGGCAACTCTAGCACAGCGAATACAAGATTACATGCTTGAAGCCTTTCTACTCAGAGCATCTGCAACTACATTTGCCTTCCCTTAATGGTAGAGAATTGTACAATCATAATCTTTAATTAACTCCATCCACCGCATCTGCCTCAAATTCATCTCTTTTTGGCTAAATAAATACTTGAGACTTTGATGGTCAATACAAATTTCACATACTTCACCATATAAATAATGACGCAATAGTTTCAAAGCAAATACAATAGTAGCAAGTTCTAAATCATGTGTAGGATAATTGCATTCATGTGTATGCAATTGCCTCAAAGCATAAGAAATAACCTTACTATGCTGTATAAAAGCACAACCCAACCCCTGATGCGAATCATCGGTATAAATAACAAAATCATCTCCACCCTGTGGAATGGTAAGAACAAGTGCGGTTACCAATCTCTTTTTCAATTCTTCAAAACTATTTTCAGAATCATAATTCCATTTAAACTTAACATCTTTCCAGGTTAATTTAGTCATCGATAAGGCAATCTAAGAAAATCCCTTAATAAACCTCCTATAATACCCATCTAAACCAAGAAAACTCCTCACCTCAGCCACATTATTGGGCCTCTCCCATTTTACAATAGCTTATACCCTTTTAGGATCAACACCTATACCATCCCCAGAAATAACATGGCCTAAAAAAACTTGTGATATACAAAATTCACACTTACTAAACTTAGCATACAATTTCTAATCTTTCAACACATTCAAAACAATTTTGAGATGCTTTTCATGTTCAATCACATCACGAGTAAATTAGAATATCGTCTATAAAAACTATCACAAACGAATCAACAAAAGGATGTCGTACCCGATTCATAAGATCCATAAATACAGCTGGAGCATTAGTCAATCCAAAAGGCATCACCAGCAATTCAAAACGACCATATCGAGTACAAAAAATAATTTTAGAAATCTCACCTTCCTTCACCCTCAACTAATGATAACCTAATCTCAAGTCTATCTTTGAAAACACTTTATCACCTTTCAACTGATCAAACAAATCATCTATATGAGATAAAGGATATTTGTTCTTAATTGTAGCTTTATTTAGTTGCCTATGATCAATACACAAATGCATAGTCCATCTTTCTTTTTCACAAATAAAATGATTGCACACCATGGAGATACACTGGGCTGTATGACCCCCTATCAAGTAAATCCTGCAACTGAATCTTGAGTTCTTTCAATTGAACAGGTGCTATAATTCAATACTAAATTCAACTTCTCTCTCCGGAGGTAACCTAGGCAACTCATTAGGAAACACTTTTGGAAATTCCCGTACAATAGGAACATCAACTAATTATAAAGCCCCCTTCCTAGTGTCAAGAACATATGCAATAAAACCCTCACAACCTTTACTCAACAATTTCCTCGTTTGAATAACAGAAAATGATGCAACTGGGAATTTTTTTTCTTCCCCCCACAAATTTAAATTCAGAATCACCAAGCATATTAAAAATATCTTCTTTACGGAAACAATCCATAGATGCATAATATTTAGATAACCAATCCATTCTAAAAAATTATGTCAAAATTAGATATATCCAATGGAAGTAAGTCTATAACTGTATCCCTAATCCCCATAGTCATGAAAATATCCCAACCCACATCTAAACGAGTACATGGTCTATTTAGATATATGACAAAAGTATAGGACACAAAAGAATGTGTGGAACTAGGATCAATCAAAACATAAACACTTCTATCAGTAATAGAAAGTGTACCTATCACCACATCTAGAGTAACCTGAGCTTCTTTCATCGTAAAGACTCATTCACCTGGCCTAGAACCACTGGCTTGCCCCATGCCCCGGTGTAAGGACACAAGTATCCGATTGAGTCTTAATGTAGTGGTGGCTCAATTCCGTACAAAAATATTTGAGTCATAGGATTGTGTTCAAGTGTATCCATCCAAGCCTATGACGTGTTAGTTGAAGACGTGGCGACCAAGATTATAAAGTTTCATCATATGCCTGGTTTATTGTGCCTCGTTTCTACGTCAACAACATTGGTTTCAATGCTCCTAAGGTATGAATGCATTATATATATATATATATATGAGCTTGGAAATTTATTGGGTGTATTTTATAAATTTTTTATAAATTGTTTTAACGACTTTGTTTTGCTCAGAAAATATTTTTTTAGAACTTTTCATAAAAAGTTTTGGACTTTAAAAGTACTTTCCATTTTTTGACACGTCGTTCGAACGAACTGGAATCTCGTTCGAACGAGATTCCCAGGTCGTTCGAATGAGACTTCTAACGAGATTTCCTTTTTCTCACTGGAACATCGTTAGTAAAGTTGTTTGAACGAAAAAATCGTTTGAACGAAAATGTCTTTGAACGAGTTTGGCGGGAATAGTTTTTTGGCATTTTTAGCAGTTTTAGCAGTTTTCTCCATGTTCCCACTACTTTTTCCCCTCTACTTTTTGACAGAATTACTAAGTGCGGGAACCAACCTTTTAAAACTAAATTTTTCATATTCTACACTCTCCAAGAGAGAGTTTTGTGAGCATAATTCCACAATGAAAGAGTTCAAGTTTTGAGTGTTTGTTTTTCAAGGAAATTCTTAAACACTTTTGTTTACACCCATTTTTGTTTATCCAAGTCCCTACATATATACATCTTGCTTGGAGTTTGTTTGGCACCAGGTTCTGCTCTACCATTTGAAGAGTTATTTGGGTTTACTTCTACATCCCACAAAGAAGAAGACTTGTTTGTTGCTGCGGTGTTCCCACTCAGAGAAAGGCTTCGGGTGCGGGTTGATGATTGTTCCAAAGGACTCATTGGTGGATTCCAAGGTTCCAGTGGATTTTGAGATTGACAACTAGGCGGAGGTAGTTGTAAGAAGACGCGTCAGGGGCTTGGACGGAGTCAAGTCGAGTTATGTAAGTCATCTGTCTTGTAATCATAAAATCATACTTAATGGACTTAAGGCTAGGGCCGTCCGAGGTTTTTTCCCGTTGTCGGTTTTTCCTCGTACATCGCGGCGTAGTGGTTTGTTTATTTTATCTTTTCCATTATCACATTAGATGCATGCTTAGGTAAAAAGATAAAATTGGTATATTTAATTTGTTGCTAATTTAATTTGGGTAAATATTAATTTAATTCAAGTCATTAATTTTAATTGATAAAATTTGGTTTGGCCTAAATTGCAGAATGAATATTTATTGCTAGGCAAATTTCTAGGACTTGTATTAAATTGATTTTTGGGCTTAAAGTAAAAATTCTCAAATTTGATTTTTAGTACAATTTTAATTTTTAGAAAATTAAAATTTGTTTTAATTTAGTTTTAATGTGTGAAGAAATTAATTTTTTGTTTATGTAGTTGTTTAGTTGAACCATCCTTATTCCACATTTAAAGGGAAATTATAATTGAAACATTTAAAATTGGGGGTCCTATCACGCCCTTCACCCAGGTTCCATCTATAATAACCGAGTTATAACAATCAACACAAAAAGTTCATAAATATCAAATCAACGCAATAAATATCATCTAACCATCACACATGTCCAGAATTAATAACCTAGATGCTCCGATACCACTAATTGACACACCCCAAACGGAATTCCATTATAGTCATTTCATTTATATTATAATTAAATCATAATCTTCAGTCCATTTGAAATGTTATGCATTTATTAATATTTTCATGTGTAATGTACAGAATAAACATAATACTATTATTCATGCCATAATATAATCAACATCAGAGTCATGATTAGGCGGACATACAATACTATGAGTATCTATGATTAAATATTATAATCATCAACTCAACCCATGCTAACTCAATATATACAATGTGAGTTTAGTAAAATCTTTAGTGTGACAATGACAAAATCCCAATACTTAAACCCCAGCTCTTTCTAACATTGCAACTCTCAAAATTTCTGATCATATGGTATCCTAGCTGGCAGCATACAAACCTGAAAATGTTAAATTATAAACTGTAAGCATTAAGCTTAATAAGGTACTCAAGGTACTCTTTCCCTGCAATGACATATCAGTTCTATATATCAAATCTGTGGATATAGAATCCAAATAATCCTTCCCGTTGGCAATAACAAATCTTGTATCATAAGACCCATGTACTTCTGCCCATTGGCAATAGTAAGTCTGCCCATTGGCAATAATAAGTTTGCCCATTGGCAATAATATGTCTGCCCATTGGAAATAATAAGTCTGCCCACTGGTAATAATATGTCTGCCCATTGGCAATAATAAGTCTTCCCATTGGCAATGATATGTCTACCCATTGGCAATAATAAGTCTGCCCATTGGCAATAATATGTCTTCCCATTAGCAATAATATGTCTACTTTTAGAGCTATATTCATATCATCATATCATATCATTCATATATATATATATATATATATATATATATATATATATATATATATATATATATATATGAAATAATCATAAGTACACTCACCTTGGTAATTTAATAATAGGCTTTCCCTTTTCCTTTGTCTGGCACTTGTTCAACCAGTTCTTCTTCCCTTCCTTAGGGACTTCTATGTAATTTTCTATGAATTTTCCTCAAAAATTTTCTCGCCTTTCTCTTCCCAAACTTCACAGTTCTCTCTCCTTAGGCTAAAACTCTCCCATAGATGAAATATGTTGAAGGAGAATCTTATTTCAAGTCTTTAAAGTCGGCCAAAATCCACCTCCTTCTTTAACCAATCAAAATCCACCATTTGTTATACTAATAAGATGAAATATCATTTAACGAATGGACAAATTTGTCCCTACTTCATAATTCCAGCGTAACTTCTTGCTCGAACCTCCATTTAACACATCGGTTGTTGTGTTACAAATCTAACTCATATATCTACAACTATTTAGTCTTTACCTTTAGTCAATTGTTATTTTATAAGGGTAAAAACTAGTCTCCAACCTGAATATTCCTACCGAAACTTCAAAATTTTGTATTTGTAACTAATTAGATATTTCATGCTTTCTGAAGGTAGGATTAAACTAAACATAATAACTTAATATCATATATATTAATAACACATTACTCGTATCACATAAGCTAATCATGATTTAAGCATAATTTATCATAATCATATTCGGGTTCTCATAATTTTGGTCTGCAAACGCTAAATTCTTAAGTACCTTAAGTTCAATACATAATGAATTGTTCTTTTGCTTGAGCAACTTGGAAAATTCTCTTTCTCTTTTCAACTCCGAGTTAAAGATAAATTACTTCTTAAAATAAGCTGAAGACAAGGATAACAACTTCTGATTAAACTCATTCCTTTTTTGTAAGTCGACAAGATTCTTCTCGTATTCGGCATACATTCTTTCCATTATTTACTTGTGAATCTGTTGAAGGTTGAGTATCATTTTGTGATATGCAGAGTTGTCTACCACTGCCTGGTGAAAAAATGACAAATATTTAGGAAATCTTTCTTAGCTTAAGTAGATACGTCTTGGCGGAGAAATTCCTCAAGATACTCTTCATCAATCTCTTCATAACTAGAATCTAATAGTTGGTTACACTTTTGGGTAGCGACCAAATAAATCAACCTGGTATTAAACTGAAAAGTAGATGGTCGGATATAAGTAGATGCCAAGGAAAGTAGAATTTAAATAATTTAATTAAGATAATGGTATAGAGAAGAAAATTTCATTTTATTGAAATATGAAAGAGTATTGCATCTAGATGTTACATTCACAACGAAAAAATTCAACAAGCGAATAGAAAGAAGAAATATCAAACTATTAAATCAACTAAGATCCATCTCACACCTTCTCCTTATCTACCGCAACCTCATCCTCTGCTCGCTTGGCGACCACCAGCTGATATTTAGCCACCACAGGCTTACCAACCTCCTTATCATCATCAACCTCCTCTTCTATTGAAGGAGGAATGCCTGGATTATGCTGAGGAAAGAGCTATGATCCCTCTACAATACCAACCTTAGGGAGGGTAGCATGCCAACCTTCCTTAAATGAAGATTTCCTCAGATATTCAATCTGTATGGCCGCCTTGGAGAATGCTTTTTCCCAACCCCTAGTAAAGGCATAATCCCTATCCTTGTCGACCTTAGCCTTTGCCTCTCCCACTTAAGTTTTTTCCTGGTCGATAGCTCTTTTAACATTATTAGCCTCATTTTTTACGGTGGTCATAGCTTCATCCGTCATGATCTTCTCTTGCTACCGCATCTTAACATTTTCCTCCAATTTTTTCTTCTCATCATCATGGGATCGACCAACAGCTTCCAAGTACTTCCACATCCATTTGAATGCAACTTCCACATCAGAAGAGGATTCTTTCAATTTTTATCGTTCCTCCTCAGAAGCTGGTCATAGTCGATCGAGAACTACAATACAAATATTTATAAAAGGAATTTAACAAAAAGAATGCTAACAACTATATAATGGAAAATACACTTACTAGGTCTATATTTTTATTTTCTCAATCAATCAACCTTGAGTAAGTGAGAGAATATATAATCACTTCATCGGTAGGAAGAACTTTAACCCCAATTAGCCCATGAACGAGCTCAGGATTGGTTGGTAGAGACTGAACATTACCCTTTCCCTGATTGACAGGATCCTTTCCATCCACCTCTATGGACGGAGCTGGACCCCTCCTTAACCTCTTATACCGAGGCTCATGATCCTTGGCTGGGGATGTGTCCACGATGACAGGATGACTGGATTAACCAACCTCACATTTTCTTTTCACTGGAGGAGGCGACCTAGTCCCGATAAGGACATTAGGTATTTTTCTTTTCACCATTTTTGAAGGACTCCTGCTCATCACTAAAGCTATATCCAGGGTCTCAAAGGACGATAAAGTTATCAATGATAATAATTTCCCCTACGCTCGATGGGAGGACTCAGAGGCAGATCCTTAGGTATCAGAGGATGAAAATGAAGGATCATCCAATATAATGGGGGGCTGAGGCTATCTCCTTAGTTGGTCTGACAACAAAGGAAGTTATAGAACTTCTCTAGCCGAGCAAGAAAGAAGTTAAGCGGGGATGATCTTCAACACCAGTCCTCTACTGAATAGACCAGACTATTTCTAAATCAACAAAATTGACTTCGAAAATACGGGGAATCTTTTTATTACTCTTCGCTATAAAATAGAAAATCGAGATATACAGTTAGCTATAAAATAAAAGGCTGAGCTAAAAAAGAAAAATATCCAAGTTGTGTGTGCATATGCAGACATATTCCTTAGCCCTCATGAGGCTGCCTAGGGCCATTGTACACCTAACCCTAAACAAGGGGGAAAATTTTCAATCTTTTACAATTAGGTCATGATCCCAATAATCTTTATTGGAATCAGATATATTCACGACTAGAGCTCGGTTGGATTATCTTATCTTCAAATAATAAATGTTCTCGTTGGTGGTACCGCAACTATAGCAATAAATCAACTCTTTTATTCCAATATTTTCCTTATATTGTTCGTTAATGAGGTAAAGCCCATTAATGACCCTCCAAGTATTTTGGGCAAATTAGGCGGGAACAACATTAAAATGCTGACAAAATTCCAGAAATAACCGATTAGGGGAAAAAGTGACCCCGTACTCAGTAATAAAGATAATGGGTAACCAATGGCCCTCTGCTAAAGTACAGAGGTCATAAGGACTAGCCAATAACTCAGTTTATACCTAGGAAGGGATTATATGAGTGAACTTAAAAATATCCAGTGAACTCTCATCTACTGTATAGACCATATTTTCAACAAATACTAAAAAAATACAGAAAATGATAAGTTCTTATAGTGAAAAGGGAGGAACACAACTCTTACGAAAGAATACGGCTCTCACAAATGGCATAAAAGACTTGGAAAGGAAGAAATAAATTTTTAATTAAGGGTAAAATGAATGATGGAGGGAAATGATGCTTTATAGGTTTAGTGACGTCTTCCAGTACCTAGAGGTTATATGATTAAAAGTATCTGCTATTTCATTTTAACGCTAGTCCATTACCCCACAAGTTTTATTACAAGTTTACTTTGGATGCTTCGCGATTCTTACCCTTATGTACAAAATTGCTAATGCCTTAAGAAACAAAATGATTTCACTAAAAATGCAAACTTTCAAATATTAGTTGCCGACCAAGAACCTCAACAGGGTAAAAACCATAACAGAAGGATTACAACCAAGTTGCCACAAAACCTACCAATATTTTATGGTTAATACTCCATTATTTTACTCCACTAGCCATTGGGAATGAAGTATTAGGGGCTTTTGCTGTACCATAAAACTGAAGTATGACATAAACCAATCAAATTATGACACCTGTCATCTTGAAATACTTATTTGCAAACTATGAACAACTCATTATCTTGGTCGGCGCAGCATTCTGTAGTGGTTGGTAAGATGGCCGGCCATCAACAAATTAGTCTATTAAGGCTTATGTGTAAGATACATGTGGGAATAAATATAATTTGTTTAGTTATCTGCATGTCGGTTAAACATCCTGACTATATCTGGGTAGCTCATTATTAGTTATCGTCAAGAATGTAAAAAGGTGTAACGACCTAACATAAAGTCATGCCACCTATTCTTTTTCCTATTCCTACTATAAATAGCATATCATATCCCTTAGCCGGGATATGAAGAAAATGGCATACACTAAACCTTATATAGATATCTGAGATCTTGTACCCAACTCTAATACAAAACATCACTGCACTTGTGGATGTAGGCGTCTTATTGAGTCGAACCACATTAACCTCATATCTTTTTCTCTATCTCTCATCTTTCTCAAAGCTTAAATTGTTTTCTTCTATACTTGTTATAGTTTATTACTCGTAATTCCTAGCTAAGACCTAAAAATATCTATTTACCAGTTCTAGACAATAACAACGATCTTCTAAAGTTTACTCAAATTTAATCCCTTAATGTCAAGTGTCACGCCACGTTGCATGTTCGGCTTATAATCCCTTCAATTGTCCACATAATTGGGGTGGTCGATCTTTAGGCCTAGTCGGGGCTTGTTGAATAGTGAAGGTGGTGGCATGGATTTTCTTAAGCACCATTTATTAATTGACACACGTCCCAATTATTCTTAGTAGGAGTGTAATCATTGTTATGATGAACGTAGTTCCTATGTTTAGTGTTGTATGAACTGTAGATTTTCTTTCCTAGTTAATTATGGCTCTTGAGGTGCGTGACTTAGTGGAAGACGAAATAAGGCTCTCTATCCAATAGATCGTCACTTGAGCTTATTTTTGGTCGTAAAAGGTATTAGGGATTTCAAACACGCTTTATACTTCATTTACTTGAACTTTCACAGGTATGAAACCTTCATTCCACTTTCTCTCTCTAACTTGAGTTGTAGATACTCTGTTTATCTTGTTCTTCATCTGTTTCTCTTTGTTTCATTTTCTCACAACCATGTTTAGGCATTTGAGGAAGTATAAAGTGACCTCATGAAATAATGATGAGGTATTTCTTATTAAATACCTCATATTGGGTAATGTCAAGATAAGGACCTGGCCAGATGATGAAGATGTTTATGACATCAATGGCGGGATTCCTTTATGATAGTAGTCATAATAGGGGGAACCCCATTCCCCTTTTATCCATTACTGGTAGAAGTACTCAGATTCTATGGAATACTTTCAATCCAAGAAAACTAGAGATTTTTAGTATTGTAATGGGGACAATTGTAATACCTCGTATTTTGTAGTAATTAATTAATTGTTAAAATTGATAATTAGTTTGTGACGAGTTGTTATTTTCATGTGACATATTGTATTCCACTTATTAGTTTTGTTATATGTTGATATGTGATTAGTATATGTGATCGTATGTATATTACGTGAATTCACACTTTTGAGAAATCGGCACAATACACAGTAATGCATTGATTAAATATTTTAAGTGACTTAGAATTACGGGAAATAATGTATTGGTAAAGGATTAAGTATCGAGGGTTTTCTTATTTGGATTATTCCCTCAATATTGGGTTCCAATGATTATGAAGTAGTTTCTTATAATGTCGAGTAGCACGTTAATAATTAATAATTGAGTTTTAACTAAATTGACTCATACCAACTTTTAAATTAATATATTAAGAAAATGAATTTTCTAAAATTTCTTCTATTTTTTGTTGAATTTTGGGACACTTAGAAGATATATTTTTTATTCAAAATAATGGGATTTAAGTCTATTGGGTTATTATATGACTTGGGCCAAGTTTCGAGCAGTTTGGAGCATGTTTTGGGCTCAATGGGTTAAGGCTTATATTGGCCCTAGACTTGATTTTTGGGAAGAGCTCTTATTAGCATATTTTTAGAAACTTAAGACACTCATAAGGCATTATAGAAAACCCTAAAGAGATGGGGAGAGGAGGCACATAAGGTTTGAGGAGAATTGGAGAAATTTGTAGTTGATTCACCAATCCCTCCAAGGCAAGTCTATTTTAATTAACAATATGGTTAGGTTTGTGTTAGAATAATGGTGATATGTTTGTTTCTAAAATCAAACTCATAAAATCCTTACAAGTTATCTAATCAACGTAAAGTTGGTTGATTGATGATAGTAGTGTTGTTTTAATGATTGTATTAGAAGGAGAATGGGAAATTTGACAATTAGTGGCTTTAAGTTTGGGGTTTTCTTGGGTTATAACTATTTCTGATTTTAGGAAGAGGAAGGGTTTTTATGACCATCTCGTTCAAACGATATTGGGGTCTCATTCAAATGAGAAATGGAATATAATTTTATTAACTCCGGGTTCTCATTTGAATAAGAAAGGACAACTTGTTCGAACAACATGGATTTTTGTTTGAACGAAATTTATTCCGGGACTGTTTTGGGGTTGAATTTTAATTTGGTTCTGATTAGGACCTTAAATATTGTTAGTTGGACTTTAGGGAAGTAGGTTTAAAATTTGAAACCTGGTTTAAATTAGTGTGGGTTCTAGTGGAAGGTTGTAGCATCGGGTACTATTAAGGCTTAACATTGGAATTATAATTAACGAGATTTTATTTATAACTCATAGAGTAGGGTAGTGGCCGAGTTGGAGATTCGACCTAAGATAGGTGTTGATACAAAAATCTACCATCTTACGTGGACCAATTACAAGCCAGCACGTGTTATCCTATGTGGAATAAGTCCAAGTCAGCATAACAAGGAAACTTGACCAACATGGTTATCCGACCAACAAGGAAGCTCGACCAACTCGACCAACATGGTTATCCGATCAACTGGGAAGCCCGACCAACTGCCAAAAATCCATTATATACAGCTAACCAAGAGCCAACAGTATTACAGCTTGTATTGCCTGTGAAGCGACAACATTCATATAATTAATTCTCATTATGTATTGATGTAAATGCCTAACAAATAAAGGTATTTCATCCATTCACACGACAACTATCAACACCCCTCTTGGGTTATAAATACTTTGTATCACCCTCATTGCAAGGGACTAGAAAAACAAATCGAGGCAGTCAATACATAGTAGTGGAGGTAGGCTATTTCTTTTAGTCGAACCAATTTAAAAACCTCTTTTGTCTTGTTTGTTTTACTTACTTTGATCTGTGATCAAATAATTAGGCCTAGTCTAGTTTTTTGCATCACAGATTGTCACCGTATGTGGTAACTTATTACTAAATGTTGTCACTCATTCACCATCCATGGATGAGATTCCTGAATCAAGTAACAAAAATGAGGGAATTCCACCTAATCCCTCTGCTCCTCCCAATAATCATGCATTAACAGGAATTTTGGCGAGTTTAGCCAAAGGTCAAGAGGCTATGCAGGATACCATGAGACATTTGGCCCAAAATCTACAAGTTAGAGGTCTTGCATAATTTAATATGCCAGCACCGCCCTCCAGGAGTGTTGGGCACAGCCGTTCCAGAACTTCGAGGGATCCTCCATACTTGCCTGGGGTAACCTCCTCCTTCAGGATTACTGTCTCTTCTGATGGACAGTCTCTCGTCCCAAAAATATTGAGTGCCTTAGAAAGGCTAAGTAGGGCCTCTCCTTTCGATCATTTGGGACCTAGGGGAAATGCCCTAAGGGTTGCGTCGAGAGATACTCGACAACCATGCGATTTAAGGGAAGGTTCAGCCCAATCTAGATTAAGCACCCGACGAAATGAAAGATCGACTCATAGAGAACGTTCACATGAAGAAAATTATGTAAGATCTATTAGTCGACATAGAAAAACTATTACCCATAAATCTGGGGTTGACAGTGAAGCTTGGAAAGGTTCTATCCATGTTTGGAGGATATATTGGGGGAAATGTCTAAGGCCAAAAATCCTCTATAAAAAAGTTTTAACAAGGGATCCCCATTTATGCAAACCATTGTAGATTTTCCCATGCCGAACAAGTTTAAGGCTCCAGTGGTCACTCCCAAATATAATGGGAAAACTGACCCAGTTCTTCATATAGAGCAATATCAGGCAACGACTAATATTTATGCTATCCCCGATGAGAAGAGGTGTAGGGATTTTTTAGGAACGATCACTAGATCCACCAAAATCTGGTATAATAGTCTTCCTCGGGGGCAAATTTATTGCTTTCAACAACTAGCTGAGCTATTCATTGGTAATTTTTATTTTGGAGCCAAACCAGTGAAACGAGTAGCTCATCTTCTCATCGTACGATAGAAAGAAGGAGAAAGTACCAGGGATTACATCACTCTTTTCAACAACGAGAAATTGGAGGTCATTGACTATAAGGAGAAGACCGTAATTATTGCCCTCATGAGTGGTTTGCTCCTGAAAAAGTTGTATTATACCTTGGCAAAAGATCCCTAGAAGAAAATGATGGAATTGATGGCCAAAGAAACAAAAGTTATGAATGCAGAAGAAGTTATGGCTTCCAAAAAGAATTTGAACGCAAAGGGGGAGGCAAAAACATAAGGGAAGTCAGAGAAAAAGGAGCACAAGAACCACAATGAACACATAAATTCGAAGGGCAAGGAAGGCCTAGATCGGCTCAGGAAATTCACTAACTTCACTCCCTTAATAGTGGATATAAATTATGTGTTGGAAGAAATCAAGCACAATGATGATTAAGTTGGCCTGAAAAGCTGAGGTCACCTATTGACAAGAGGGATAAGTCCAAGTATTATGAGTTTTAGAAGGATCACGATCATACTACTAACCGTTCTATTTCCCTTCAGAATGAAATAGAAGCACTGATTCGAATAGGAAAGTTGGACATATATGTTGATCAGCAAAATGGGGGAAGAAATGGAAGCAGAGGTCGATAGAGATCTAAATCTCCAGTTAAACCCAGGGAAGAGAAGAAGAGGAACCACAATGATGATCCAAAAGATGGTCCTGATCTTCCTAAGAAGCTTAGACAATTGGAGTGAGAGGTATTCACACTCAGTTTTGGATCTTTTGATTATCATATGATTATAGGTGGAGACATCGGAGGAGGAGATCATACAACAGAGTGGACAGCTTACCTCAATGAGGCTCGAGCTTGCTCCTATATTCAGCGAATCAACCTCATCGAGGAAAAAAGATCAAGAAAGGTTAACAAGAATAAGCTTATGATTGGCTTTTCCAAAAATTATCTATCTGGAGTATTGTATCCCCATAATGGTCCTTTAGTGATCAGAGTCAGGATGAAAGAAGCAATGGTGGCAAGGACTTTGGTAGATAATGGAAGTTCGATAGACATCATGTTTTATCCCTGTTTTGACTGTTTGGGATTAAAACTCAACCAAGTGGAGCCGTATCATAGGCCGCTCATTGGTTTTTATGGAGAGAAGGTATTTTCATTAGGGACAATCAAATTAGACGCATTGAGCGGGACATGGTCGACGAGTAGGACATAGAAGGTAAGATTGTTTGTAATGGACAACAATGTTCATTCTTCTTATAATATTATCATAGGGAGAGTTGGTCTAAAAAAGTTCAAAGTTATACCCTCCACTGTTCATCAATGCTTGAAATTCCTGACCAACTTTAGAGTTGGAGTAGTGAAAGGAGACCAGAAAGTAGCTTGGAGTGCTACTATTACTCTACCAAGGAAGAAGATATGTTGGTGGCCAAACGGAAAACAAACACTTATCAAGTGGATACATCTGAGCTGAACAGCAAGTCTGAGGTTGAAACTTTAGATCCACGAGATGAATATGAGCCTGTATAAGGCCAAGTGATGGAGGTAATAGAAAGCATTGTTCTGGATGATGATAAACCATAACGAACAACTCAAATTGGAGCATTGTTGGAACTAGTTCTTAAGCAGGCATTGATTACTTTATTGAGGCAAAGAAAATAGGTGTTGGCTTGGAGTCATGAAGATATGCCAAGCATAGATCCAAACTTTTTGTGTCATGAACTTAATGTCAATAGGGAAGTCAAACCTGTGAAGCAGCGGAGAAGAGTTTTTAGCCCGGAGAAGAACCAGGCTATACAGGAAGAAGTTGAGAAACTTCAAAAAGCTCCCCTTATTGAAGATGTGAAGTACCCGGATTGGTTGACCAATGTAGTTATGGTCAAGAAAAAGAACAACAAGTGGAGGATGTGTGTGGATTTTACAGGCTTGAACAAAGCGTGCCCAAAGGATCACTTTCTTTTGCCACGAATTAATAAATTGGTAGATGCTACTTCAGGGAATGAATTTCTGAGTTCTATGGACGCATATTCTGGTTATAACCATATTAAAATGAAGCTCGAAACAGAGAAAATACTTCTTTTATCACTCCTCGAGGAACTTATTGCTATAATGTTATGCCCTTTGGTTTAAAAAATGCAGGTGCTACCTACCAAAGACTAGTAAACAAAGTATTTGAGGACCAGATAGGGAAGAATATGGAGGTATACGTGGATGATATTCTCACTAAGATCCAAAAAACTATTGATCATATTACCGACCTCAGCCAGGCATTTATTCAATTAGAAAAGCACCAAATGAAATTAAACCCGACCATATGCGTCTTCAGAGTAAAAGAAGGGATGTTCCTCGAGTATATAGTGAATCAAAGAGGTATTGAAACTAATCCAAAAAAGATTAAAGATCTGATCGAAATGAAGTCTTCCACCTGTAAAAAGGATGTCCAAAGGCTATCTCGGCGTGTAATAGCACTCAATAAGTTTGTGTCATGAGCAATGGATAAATGTTTTCCATTCTTTAAGGTACTCAGAAAAACTTTTGAATGGAACGATGAATGTGAAAAGTCATTCCTGGAGTTGAAGAAGTACCTGGGAGCACCAATATTACTTTCTCGACCAATATTAGGAGAAAAGTTATATCTGTATCTGGTAGTATCTAAGTCAGTAGTTAGCTCTGCCTTGATCAGGGAGGAAAATGGAGTTTAAGAGCCAGCTTATTTAGCTAGTAGATGAATGCAGCCATACTTTCAATCCCACACCATGTTGATCTACACTGACATGCTATTAAGGCAGGCTTTGCACAAGTCAGAGAAATTCGGACGATTGATGTATTGGACTATGGAGTTGGGGGAATATGACCTTATCTATGAACTAAGGACTGCTTTAAAAGGCCAAGTTATGGATGATTTTATTACAAAATTCACTTATCCAAAGGTCCTCGAGAAATAAAAGACTCTAGCCGAGCAACATGGAGGAGATAGTCGATTTGCTGGAGATATGCCCGACCAACTCCAAACAAGGGAAATTATAGATAAAGACCAACTAGAACCATCTAGTGGATCACAGGAGATGAATATGAAATATGAGGAGGCAAAAGATAAAATTTTCCATCAAGGGATTGTGACAAACCAAGCATTTGACAACGGTATCCCCCTATGGAGTCTGTATGTTGACGGATCATCTTATGAAACCAGATGTGGAGATGGAATCATTCTCAATACTCCAGACGAGTTAGACATAGATTACACTCTACGTTTCCAATTTTAGGCCTCCAATAATGAAGCAGAGTACGAAAGCATGCATCCAACAATGAACATCGAGAAAGTTGTGGTGTACAACGATTAACATTTAGTTATAAATCAAGTGTTGGGTTTATATGCAGCGAAAGGAGAAATGATGACCATATATTTAGCTAAAACTTTAGAAGTAATTTCCACCTTATTAGCAGTTCAGATGGCCAGGATTCCAAGATTGAAGAACGGCCGAGCTGATGCACTAGCTCAGTTATCTTCAGCAACCAGAACGGAGATACGAAGAACTATTCGTATTAAGCTACTTGCTAATAGGAGTATTGATGAAGATCTGATGGTTAACTTCATTGCAGTTGATATAGGGCCATCCTGGATGGACTCCATGTTGATACAAGAATTAGTCAGCAGACGTGGACCAATTATATAAAGACACGTGTCATCTTACGAGGTAAATACATATGCTCACCGAGCTACCTAGCATGCCGAGCTACTCAGCGTCCTGAGCTACATAGCGTGCTGACCTACCCCGCATGCACAACATCTAGCCAGGAAGATCAAGCGATAATTTTACATTTAATAAACATCGGATTTAATGAACATTTTTATTGTACAGATGTATGTGTCTATTAAACAATGGCACATCGTCTATTCACACTGATAGCCCCAAGGATATAAATACATTGTACACCCCCCATAACGAGGTAATCAATATCTTGTAATCATCATCGAGATTAAGGAAAACATCGGTAATACAAACAGTGGACGTAGGCCATTTTCATAAGACCGAACCACTTTAAAAATCTTTCATCTTATTTTATATTTATCTGTGATTAATTAATTAGATCGAATCTATATTTTTACATCAACAGGCCGGCGTCGTCTGTGGGAAGCGACTGTCAGTTGCGTTTTTCACCCAAAAACTTATCACTAATGGCTGGGATCCCAGAATCCAGTAATAGGAACAATACCGAGTTCCAAACCTCTCTTCTCCCCCAATTATCAATGAACTTACGAGAATAGTAGAAAATTTAGCCCAAGGGAAAATAACTATGTAAGAGACCATGCGTCAACTCATTCTAACTGTTCGTAGCGGATCACCTACCCAGTCAGGTCAATGGAGCGTTCTAGATGTACATTATTCTCGAACATTTCACAGCCCAGGCATAGTGATTCTCATCATACTGAGAGATCCAATGATCCTTCATATCAGCCTGGACGAATTTCATCTGTAAGAGCTAATAATTCTTGACAAAATGTTACCTTAACTCCTGAGCAAAAAATTGATTTGGAAAGGTTGAGCAGAGTCTCTCCCTTTTACCATTTGGGCCCAATGAGGAATAGAAATCCCCCTAGGATTGTGTCGAGGAATTCTCAATGACCAGCCGAGGTAAGGGAGGGTTCTGCCCAATCACGCCCAGCAACGCGTGGTGAAAGATCCCAAGAGGAATATTCAGCGTGCTCTATTGCTCGGGTAAATAGGCCTGAGGCTGGGAATGATGCATAGAAGGGTTCCATTCAGAGATTGGAAGACCGACTAGGGGAAATGTCTAAGGCCAAGAACCCTCTCCAAAGAACTTTTGTCTAGGGATCACCCTTTGTCCACGCAATCGTGGATTTTCCCACACCATCCAAATTTAAGGCTCCTGTAGTGACGCCTAAATATGATGGAAAAACTGATTCCGTCCTCCATATAGAGCAATACCAAGCTGCTGCTGATATTTATGCGGTGCCTGATGAGATGAGGTGTGGAGCATTCTCAAGAACTATCAGTGGGTCAACCCAGATATGGTACAATAACCTTCCTCGGGGGAAAATTGCCACTTTCCATCAGCTGGCAGAGCTCTTCATAGGGAACTTCTGCTTTAGTGTGAAGCTGGTTAAAAGAGTAGCACACTTACTGAGTGTGAGGCAGAAAACAGGAGAAACGACCAGGGATTACATTACTCGTTTTAACAACTAGAAACTTGAGGTGATTGACTACGAGGAGAAGACAGCAATAACCGCTCTAACTAGTGATTTGTTACCTGACAAGTTATATTATACGTTGGCCAAAGATCCCCCCAACTCCATGGCAGAACTGATGGAAAAAGCAGCTAAGATTATGAACGCCGAAGAGGCCATGGTTGCGAAGAAGAATGTTGACACTAAAGCAGAGATCAAGGCTGAAGGTATAGCGGAGAAGAAGGATCAAAAGCGCAATGGGAACGGCAAGAGATCAAAAGGCAAGGAGGCATTCGAGAATTTGAAGAAGTATGGGAATTACACTCCTTTAAAGGTGGACATAAACCACATTCTGGAGGAGATCAAGAATATAGACGAACTAACTTGGTCGAAGAAAATGAGGACAGACCCCAATAAGAGGGATAAGTCCAAATACTACGAATTCCGTAGAGATCATGGCCATACGACCAAGCATTGCATAACTCTCCAGAATGAAATCGAAGCACTCATTAGGCGTAAAAAATTGAGTAAATTTATTAATCACCAGAATTGTGGGAAGACTAACGAGAAAGGAAGACAAAGGTCCAAATCTCCACACCGAACAAGAGATGACAAAAAGTGGGACCATGAAGACAATCGAGAGGAGGACCCCGACCTCCCCAAAAAGGCAGGGCAACCTGAACGTGAGGTATTCTCAATCCATTTTGGATCATTTGAATGTAATGTGATTACAGGTGGTACTGGTTATCATTTTTTCCAAAAATGATTTTGCAGGTGTACTATATCCTCATGACGACCCCTTGGTGGTCAAGATGAGAATGAAGGATGTGGTGATTTCACGCGTATTGATACACAATGGTAGCTCTGCAGACATCATGTTCTATCCCTGTTTCGATGGCTTGAATTTGAAGCTAGCCCATTTGGATCCATACCACCTATGGTTTATTCGGCATGTCATTTTATTTTTGTTCAGTTGATTTAATTCAGTTATGTGAATGGTTTATATTTAATTCCGCATGTACTGGTTTATTTAATTAAAAAGATAAAATTTGGCAGCAGCTTTTTGGAATACGAGGTGGCTAGTAAGTTTTAAAAAGGTTTTCGACAGTGATGCTAAGGATGAACGAACTGGGATTCCTATTTTAATTTGGTATATGACTGATCACCCGGTATTTTATTAGGTGGGGTGTCACAGATGGTATCAGAGCATCAGGTTCTAGTGTCCTTAAGATCTGTGCGGCTTTTCACGTTTCGGCTTAGCAATCTTTGATATAGAGCCCTATTATAGGATTGTTGTATTCTCATACGTATGAGAATTTACGTTCTTCTGCCAAATTTATATTTGAGAGTGAACTCATAAGATTCGATTCTCATTCCAGATGCTGCCCAGGAGAGAGGGAGCAACAGGGGGATTTAAGACTAGGGAGGCTCATCAGGAGCAAGAGTTACCGCACTAACTTCTAGAGATGATTTCGACAGTGCAGGTAACTGAATTGGTGGCACAGGAAGTTGAAGCGACGATGATCACAATGGCAAGGTACTTGCCATGAGATCAGCCACAAGTGTTAGTGGCACCAGATGTTCAGTCCCACCCGGGGCCGTTGGGGTGGCAGCAAGTACGAGAGGTTTTTCAAAAATGGCATCCACTAGAGTTTTGAGGGGGTTCAGATATAGTGCTAACGTGTCAGTGGAAGAGAGATATCCAGCATCACCTACGCATGGTAGATTGCAATGAGGTGTAGAAGCAAGTGCTAGACACTTTTAGCTTAGTGGGAGCAGCGCTACAGTTGTGGGAGTCGATCACCACAGTTGAGAAAATGGATACACTAGCTATTGCAGAGTTTTGGGTGCGGTTCAACCCCAAGTATTTTCCTCCAGCGATTGAGACCGAAATGAGGAGAAAATTTAGTGAGGTGACTAAGGGAGACTGGTCAGTGGCCGATTATGAGGGAGAATTTACTCAGTTGGAAAGTTTGGTACCGGATGAGGTAAGCGATGAAGAGAGAAAGAAAGTAAGGTTTGTGGATGAGTTAGTGTGGAGAATCAGACAACATTTAATTGGTAATCCCGCATTAGTAGCTTATACTGATGTCATTAATGCAGCACTCCTTCACTACCATGAATCTCGCTTCCACGTGAAAGGAAGCAGGAAGGGAGTGGATGCCAGCCAGTCGAATAAAGCAGGAGGGAACAGTACTAGTGGGGTATCTCAGCAGAAGACATAGGGAGATCAGGGGCAAGATTTTTGAAAGGGAAACCATGCCAAACGATTTAAAGCTGGAGGCTATCGACAGGATGGCCAGTAAGGAAGGGATCAGTGGCAGGGTGAATTTCATAGGATGTGTTTCGTTTGTGGGGAAGCGGGACACATGAAGAGAGATTGTCTTAAGCGAGGCAGAGGTCAACTACAGGACGAGGTCTTGGATGTACTGCCACTACAGCAAGTCATGGGGTATATTTTTTAATGACAAGGAGGATGTCACAATATAAGACTTATTTTTCACTAGAGTTCACGGGTGAGTCGAATGTAGTGGGTGCGTTGGCTGTAGCAGCCATAGTATGTGGATAAACTTTTCGTGGGATAGCGGAGTTATTTGGTGTTCTTTACGGGAGAGTGGAGATGTACACTGAGTGAAGTCTTGAATTATGCGAGGGGTTACTACTTTCGAGAATTATGGGGGTAGGGTTGATAATATTTCCCAAATGTCGGCTTGATAGAGATGGAATTGAACTATTGTGGATAGTGGGGTTAAGTTTTGGTGTTCATGACACCAGGGTATGTTTGGTACTAGGTATCACCTGAGATTGCATCTAGCCTATATATATGTGTGTATATATGTTGTATTGCGTGGTGCGATAGGCACATAGTGAGGTCCTCTATTCTCACATTTTATCCCGGGGAGTAGGGGTGGTTACTGAAGTGAATCAGGGTGGTTAGATTTATTTACGAGCAGGGAGAGATAACTCGGGGTTGATTTAGCGCAAGAACTAGTCATAATAAGGGTGCGGTATTTTATGTTCTCTTTGGTAGCCTAAGGGTAGGCGTATATACTTTTGTTTTAAGAGATAAGTATTTAGAGGTTCCTTATTTGGATTTCGCCTTGCAAGACATCCCACGCACTAAACTTAGCACAACGTTGGAAGTGGGGATATGTTTGGTTGTTAGTATATGGGTTGGGTACCCCGACCAATATATATATATATATATATATATATATATATATATGACTACGGGTTGGAAGTCATATTACGGGTTACAACTAGCATAGTCGGGTAAATTTTTCTCTCGGTAAAGCACCGGGATAGGGTGTATGGTCATCCGGGTTAACTAAGGCAATTTTTGTGCGGATAAGCATGGGTACAGGGTGTATGGGAACACTGGTTAATTAAAATGCATAATTGTGTAACTTATAGTTAGAAATGGGAGAGATAGATATAGCGAGCTTAGAGACGCGTGATTAGGAAGTGATATTTGAAGCTTGGAACACTAGGCTTATCTTAATTTCGAGGACGAAATTCCTTTGAAAGGGGGGAAGTATGTAACACCCCGTAATTTTGAGGATTAAATATTTAATTATTTTGGGAGTTATAAAAATATTTAAATTGGAGAAACTTAAATTCACGAGTTGGAGAATTTATTTGAGTTAGCCGAATTATTTACAATTGGCGACTTTTAAGTTTAATGGTTCGAAATCTCGTGTGTCGCATTTTGAGGTCGAAATTTGGAAATATCAAAAAGTATTTCGGATGGCAATTCTGAGGGGGCGGTTGAGTCCGGATGGGTCGAGATAGTTAGAAAAGAGTACCCAGGCGTAGAAATTGGGTCTCGGGGCATTTTTGGTCTTAGCCGGCCCACACGGGGTGATTTGGATTATTTTAATTAGGCCCATATGGCCAAAAACGGAATTAAGGGCTTTTAACCTTTTTGGAGAAGTGTTGAATGGCAGTTAACACAACTCTAAACCTAGGGTTTGAGAGGAAATTTGGGGGAAAGCAAATCAAGAGCCAATTTGGGGATTTTGGAGCCAAATTAAGGGACTACACCAACGGATCAGACCCTACGAACAATTTCAGGCAAGTGGTTAACTGTTGTAGTTCTTAAATTGATCATAATCAATTCATACAATGGGAGGTGTAAGCCAAAATTCGTTTTGGGTGAGTTTTCATGTAAAAATTGTGTTTTTGGAAATTGATATACCTTAATGGGATTATGGGTGAGATTTATTATGTTTATGATTCTAAAATGTAGAGGAATGAATCGTATGTTAAAATCAGTACGAATCAATGGTTAATTGCTATTAATATGTATGAAATTCGTATTGAAGATTTGGAACCCGAATAATACCCAAATCGGGAAAATGTGAGAATTAATGGAATTTGATGATCAATTAAGGTCTTTAGGATGTTTAGACCCTTTTCTTATAAGGAGGATAGGTTAATTGTATTTGGGTAAGGGTTTAGATTGAGAATCAAAGCTTTAGGGTTCGTCCATGGCCGATAGTGGGCTGGAGAAGATGATTTCTGGAACGATCGATCGATTGACCTAGGGGGTTCTATCGATCGATGGTACAGAAATTTTGGTAGTGACGCCAGTTTTAATTACATGGAAAATAATTATTGAGAAAAGGATTTTGGGCTGATTTTACATGTTGAAAATGGACTAAGTGGGCAAGTTCGGGTATGTTGGTAATTATAGGTAAATATAATTGGGAAATTTGATGGAGATGAATGTGTGACACATTGTGGGCGAATATGTGGGAATGAAATTATGAGATTTAAAAATGGACCAAGTGAGCGAGTCTGGGTATGTTGGTTAAGTGACACCAAAGTATTAAATTAATTATTGAGAGAGTAAATTAATTTAGAGTCAGAACATAGACTTGAGAAATAGTAAGTTACGGGCCAAGTGAGCGAGTCCGGGTATAATGGTTGGGCGACACCAAGTATTAAATTAATTAATATGTAATTAATTAAATTAGAGTCGGACTGTAGACTCGGGAAAGTATTTAATTAATTAATGTGTAATTAATTAAATTAGAGTCGGACTGTAGACTCGGGAACGTATTAAATTAATTAATGTGAAATTAATTAAATTGGAGTCGGACTGGAGACTCGGGAAAGTATTTAATTAATTAATTAGATTAGAGTCGGGTTGTAGGCTCGGGAAGGTAATAAATTAATTAATGTGTAAATTAATTAACTGAGAGTCGGACCACATACTCGATTGGTATAAATTAATTAGCTGAGATTCAGATCACAGACTCGGATTGACATTAATTAATTAATGTGTAAATTAATTAAATGAGAGTCGGACCACAGACTCGGCTTAGTATTAATTAATTAATGTGTAAATTAATTAAATGAGAGTCGGACCACAGACTCGGCTTAGTATTGATTAATTAATGTGTAAATTAATTAAATGAGAGTCGAATCATAGACTTGGGCAAATTTCATATAAATTAATGTGTAGAGTATTTATATTAGAGTCGGACCATAGACTCGGAGAAAATATTATATTAATTGAGGTGTGAATTAAATATATTAGAGTCGGACCATAGACTCGGGAAGATGATAAATTATTAAGTGGGAAAATTAATTAAGTGAGTCGGGACAGAGACCCAAAAAATTTCAGGCTAGTGTTACGGATCTTTAAGTACACGGTAAAGACAGGGTTTATATTATATACATACGGTATATGGATAGTATATATATGTGTATTTATTGTGTATGCTATTAAATATCAGTGATTAGATATTTATTTAATTTATATACTCTAGTTCTATCAAGGGAGGTTGCGCAATGTGGGTGAATCCCCTAGCTTGAGCAGTAGGGTGAGTATATCCCCAGGTCATAGCGTCCGGTATATGGGTGAGGGCCTTATCTCACTTCCAGGGAAGGAATTTGACCGCCTCCACTTTGTTTATGTTTTGGGCCAGGTTGGTGAACGATCCCAGCCTGGGTAACTAGGTTATGTGAGCACACCTAGTGAGATAGCACTTTAGAGGGAATCATCCGGGGAGGATATACTCGGAAGGATGGATATACGCATGATATATGTGTGGATGTTTTAGTAAAGATACGTATAACATGGTAGTAAATATTATATGTGAGTAATAATACAGTTTGTGATGTATTTACTTTATATAACTTGTGTCACGGTTATATGCTATTAATTAAGAAGGAACTAATTAAGTTAATTGGTGAGATAACTTATAAATCATGAATAATTATACTCGGGTTAGAGTAGTATGGCAAGGGGAGGTTATACCAGGACTAGTTGGACGGGGTAGTACAACTAGGTGGGGTTAAGGTAACCGTTAGGTGTGCACATTAGTGGAAGGGTAAGAATGTCCACAAGGGAGTGCGACACTAACTTAAATATGAAGCGCATTCATGCATTTTAAATTACTACAGTTAATTCACTTGCTAAATATTTTCAAAATGTTTTGGGTTCTAACCCTTGCTATAAAACTATTTTCAAAACCTTTTAGGTGTCCAGCCACAGGGATGCCAGGATTGATATTCTTTCCAGGAACACGAAGCTGTGGCATATGTGGATGCTATCAGGAGTTTGGTTTAGACACATCGTTCATTCTTTCCTAGAGTAGGAATCTCCTATCAGTTTCAGTTTACTTAGGGCATATCGTCCAGACTTCTCAGTACAGTTTTCAGATTTATTTTATTCAGGTGTTGGATGTTTGTATTGGACTATTTACTTTGGTGGCCGATGGTTTATTCGGCATGTCATTTTATTTTTGTTCATTTGATTTAATTCAGTTGTGTGAATGGTTTATATTTAATTCCGCATGTACTGGTTTGTTTAATTAAAAAGATAAAATTTGGCAGCAGCTTTTTGGAATACGAGGTGGTTAGTAAGTTTTCAAAAGGTTTTCGACAGTGATGCTAAGGAAGAACCAAGTGGGATTCCTGTTTTAATTTGGTATAGGGCTGATCACTGGGTATTTTATTAGGCGGGGTGTCACAAGTTAATTCTTTTTATTTATTTCAATATAGCTTTTAGTGCAATTTGTTAATTTTTTCTTTATTTTTTGTGTATGTTTGGTTCTAACAATTTTTATAGGTTCAACTAACTAGAATTTACGGAGATTGTGTGTCCCGGACATGAATTTGTTAATTTTTCTTAATTGTGTGTGTGTGTGTGTGTGTGGCACATTGTAAATTTCATCCTTGCTTTAATATTTTAGTGTATATATCTTTTATAGTATTTTTGTAAATATTTTTCATTTTTTTTCTTTTATATTTTTTCTTCGCTTTTGATTTGATTATTTTTGTATCCCCCTCATATTGCCCATTGCAACAATATAGCAGGTCCATGTGGTTTGTAGGCCAAATAACAAGCAAGCAAGTCTTGGCTTGTAAAAAATAAAGTAGGAGGTGCACGTTAAAATAAGGGGTTGAGCAAGTCATTTGCAAAGCATACATAACAGGTCTCTGCTTTCTTAGAATAAAAAACCATGAAAACCTTTGTTGGTAAAAAGAGAGCAGGTCCAAAAATAATGCAAGAATTTCTTTGCTTGCCAAAAATAGAAGAAGGAAGAAAGACAAGTAGGTCTTGTGTTCACCATCAGGGGACCGATCGACTGGTTCCCATGCCGCGGTTAATCGGTGTGGCAATTATACCTGCTCTGTCTCATTCCAAAGGCCAACTCTGAAAACACGATCGACCGACCCTCCATCCACGATCGATCGGTCTAAATCGCCATAATACACTGAATTACTTCCTTGGCAATTTTTGAAAACCCGGTCGAATGGGATCCCACCCACATTCGACTGATGGAAGCAGCTACTTGTCTAGATTCTTCTAATTTGGCCATTCACCCTTTCAAAACCCCACACATTCCCCTCTTATCTCCCCATCCTAAATCCCCAAACTTCAACCCGAGGTCCCTCTAATTTCATTTCCACCACAATCAACCCCATAATCCTCTCATCTAACTTCAAAGGTATGGTTTCTCAACTTACTTTTTGGATTTTTGGGAGTTTTTCTGTGGATTTTTCATGATGCTAGGATTTGTTCTTTGTGGGATTAATCGGCAAAAAATGGCTTTTTCTCTGATTGTGTTATTTACTTCTTCTCTTCCACACACACACATACACCTTATTGTTGCTTAATTTCTGATTTATTTAATTGGGATTGAAGTAGGTTCTCTTTTTGTGCTATTAATAGTGTATAATACACGTTATTTCCCTGTTTTCAAAATTTCACAATTCTTACAACATGTAGTTTCACTATTGATAATTAATTGGAGTTAGATGAGGGTAGTTTCCCTTTGCTACATTTGGTGGGATGTTGGGGCCATTTTGGATGTTTCGAACTACTACATTATTATGGAATTTTTCCATTGTTGTGAACTCATTTTTACTGAATTTTTTTATGAAAACCCCATTCATGTGCATATATTATTTTGTATTATTGGGATTGCCATGAATGGGGAGCTTATTATGGGTTCGAATGTGCCCCACACCATTGTTTTTTCACTTTACATACCAAGTGTATGTCCAAATGCCTAAATGATTTTAACATCTTTCTTTGGACATATTCTTGTGTAAGTTTCACTCGCTTCAGCGCATCGCATGTTGTTATTCCATCTCCACCTCATAATTTTCCAATTTAGTCTTCAATTGCATTGTTGTACTAATTTTTATTTTGCAGGTACTCATAGGTAAAGTGGATAATTGCAACCAGTCTCGATGCAACCCTCCAAAGGGTATTGAAGGGTTTCGAAGTCTACAAGAGAAACAATGGTACGAGGCTACCTCGAGGATCGCTCCAAATTGGGGTGATTTATTTATGTCCATCTCTTTGTCATAGTGTATTTAATTACATTGAGGACAATGTGCATTTCAAGTTAGGGGGTGTGTGATTATTCATCTCAAATTCTTTTTCATCATCGTGAGCCATGTTCATATTTATTAATTATATTTTTTAATTTAATGAATTAAAAATAAAAAAATTCAAAAAATTCAAAAAATACTTTCTTTATTTCTTTTCTTTTTCTCGGGCCTTTTGCCCCAATTTTCTATTATAAATTCAATAATTGTCTTATCCAATTGCTAATTCAATGATTCATTTTCTATTTCTTTCATATTATTAAACTTTAGACCTTAATTTATTTAATATTGAGAATAAATGCATGAATTAAACCTTGAAAACTCGAGATCAGTTGAGCATATTTTATAAATGATTCGGTAGGAAAATCATAACTTGGTATCTCCTTATTACTTTGTGTACACTAAAATCGTGAGAGCTTTGTGCTTTTCTTCATTTGCGAGTGTTTATATATTACTCTTTCCTTCTTGAAAACGTTAAATTCGTTGGTAAACTCTCTATTATTTAATTTGATCTTTCATTAATTGAGTTCATATTTGAAATGTGTTACTTGAGTGTGATTTTTAAAGTTGTTTTGAATCGATAATTGTGTAAACTTTAGGACATGATCATAGGCCCTCTTTGTTATATTACCCATATTGACCTTGACCTCACCTTAGATGTTTTCCCTCGTCAACCCCTATGAGTCTAAATATAGCCTTTAGTTTCATAACCCAAAATCCCATATCCAACTCCAAATTGGAGTTATAAACCACATATATCACCTTTGATACCTTTATTTGTAATGATACATGGGAATGAATGATGTTCGTGTTATGCGGTTGCAAATAATTGCGATAATCTGTGAAAATGCATTTCACCTCTTTAGTGATGATTTTCTTTCATTGAGATTGCAAAGTTTTTATTTTTTATATAGCGTTCTTCATTGATGATATGTGTGAGGCCTAGTTTCCATTTATATTTACTCATTATGCCCGCACGTCCCTTGTGTTACACCCCATTCCGAGTGCTTTTGTTTTTGAGTGTAATATTCGGAGAGGATTGAGTGGAAGCATGCTTTAATGTTTACCTGGGATATAGGAGTTTTTATCGAATCAAATCTTTTTTCATGTGCACGCACACTACTCACATTTGAGGTTTCAATTCCATGTAGCTATTCTTTTAATGTTGATAGTTTTGGATTATTGGAAAAAATTATCTTTTGCTTTGTTAATAATATGTTGAAATATCTAGCTGTTGTTGAGCTTGTCATATTGATTAGTTGGGAATGTTTTGAGGAAATTTGATGTTATTGGGTTTCATCCCTAAAAACCCTCACGAGACAACACTCGTCCACTCGGGTAACCTAGGGGTTTAATGGCTTGTTGCATTCGCTAATGCAATTGTGCGCTCGAGAAAGTGGAACTTTTTTCGTGTACATATATTTGTTGTTCTTACCACTCTGTGTGTCGGGTCTTGTTTTGTTTTATCACTAGGGACTAGTATCGTGTTAGTTAGGGGGTGTCATTATTAGTCACGAATATTGTATATTTGCGCCACTTATCTTTATGCATTCTTGCACTTTTGTATTTCTTAATTCCTATATTTATGCTCATTAACTAGATAACCTATATTATGTGTGTTTATATGCTTTGCAAGGTATAATTGAGCTTTTGTAGGTATTGGAACGCTTAACGGTGCAATTGGTTCTTTTAGGGAAGTTTTCAATGTAGTACGCAACTTTAGAGTCATTTTAGTGTTCGAGTTTCGTGCCTGAACTCTTCACTTAAGTTGTATCCCTTCGAGTCGGCTTCGCGTGGCCTCCAACGGTTCGTCAATTCGGTTCCTAATGAACATGTTATGACAATTTTCCCAGGGAGATCCTTTTTAGTTTTTAGGATAAATCATTATCATTTATGTTCCATTTATTTATTTTTCCACTTACTATTTAAGTGGTTTTTTATGTATTTCAAGACATAATCAATTTTTTTTATTTTACGTCTTCATATATCTTGTTAACTAGTTAGGTTAGAGGAAGAAAGGGTTTGGGTTGATTTTGGGTTTTTACTTCTCTATCTCCTAGGGTTTAACCCTATGGTTCTGTAAGAACACTATTCATTATCTTCTCCATTTATCCAAACTTCCATTGTTAATTTATTTATTTGTTTTGTGTATTTATTGCTTTTTAACTTACTTTCTTTCTTTCATTTACTTGGTTCCATTTACCTAATGTCATTTAACATGCTTTATAGGTAATTTAATTTAGGTTGAGATTGTTAAACTCACATGGGTTAATTAGTTTTTTTATTATGGTATGATGGGTCTAGGGTAGTTTTAATGAGTTAATTGTTCTTTGTATGACAGCTAGGAGATTTAACGGGGTATATCACGTATCCTCCGTATTTACGGCCTTTCGTGTGTAATTTTGAGAATATTCGTTGACACCGAACTCAATTTAAGCTTTGATGACAATTTAGAATATGACAACTCTAGGTTTAATTAATTTTCCAAATGTGATTAATCTTGTTAGCGCTTTTATGCTCATGTAACCATTTATGTTATTTAGACTGTGCAAGAGAGACAATTCTAAACCAAAAGTTTTACTCGTTTTTATTTAATCTAAGTTTAAATGCATGCCTAGTTTAATGATTCGCTCACATATCATTTTTTACACTTTTATTTGAGAAGTATTAAATTAATAGAATTATAACAATTAGTTTCTATGGATTCGAAACCTGGACTAGCCGTCATACTCCCTTAAAAGAGTGTAGTCAATAGTTTAGGTTTTTGTATAGCGGTGGGAGCCGAGCAAAATGACCGGTATTTATCGTTATACACTTGCGCAATAGTTTTTCCCTGTGATCAAAATGGAGCCATTGGTGGGGACTTGTTCCTTTTAAAATTTAATTGATTTAGTATTTCGTAATATTTTTCTTTCTATTTGTATTTTTTTATTAACAATTTTTGTAGGACTTCTACATTTGAGCACCAAGAAACGCTTGAATTTTTCGAACTCACATCACTTTGTGGAATTTTCCATCCCAAGACTTTTTCGGGGTAAGCATGTCCTAGTCTAATATTTTTGGTAATCATAGTGATAATTCTCAAAATCCCCCTAAACCTATGACTTTTTGTCAATACTCACAAGCCCAAAAAATTGAAACATCTAAAATGACTTTCGGTGAGTATTACCAAAGTCAAGTTATGGGTTATGGAAATTTTGAGAATGATTGTTCCGATATTGGGCCAAAAAATTCTTATAATAAAGATGCTAAATCTAATTCATTAGTTTTGAAAATTCTTATACTAATGATTTTAATAGTAGTTCTGAGGATGATTTTCTAAGTTCTCATTTTCAAGAATTCGTCCCGCCCCCTATGACATTGCGTGTGGGCTTGCGTATTCTTATAAATGAGAAACTTGAAAACCATTATCGGGAAGAAAATCGTTGTTGAGAACAGGAGTTGGATTTATTATTTGAATCCAATGACGAATTCTTTCGAAACTTTTGAAGTTGAGGAATGTTTTGAACCAAATGAGGAATCGTCACCTACTTTGGAAAAAAACATTCTTCTCCTTACCCATAGCATAGTAGAGAATGAAAATGAAGAAGAAATGGACGTAGTATCCATTTACAGTGAAATGGTTTCTTCCTTGATTCTCAAAGAAGAAAGTTTTATTGAAAATTATCATATTTCTTTAGAAATTCAATCTTCAAGCGATGATAACTCATCTCTTGAGATTGAAATTCTTTCCTCCCCTTATGTATTCTATATTGTCGAACCGATACAAGTGTTCGATAAATCGATTCAAAGATTTAAAACATTTAACCCTTTCTCCGACGCGGATTAATTGCTCGAGTTGCTTCTCATGAAGACAATTTTGCCTCCATGTGCACCACCTCCCACTCCAATTTCAAAATGTTTGGGAGGAAATTTTGTTCTTCTTGGATCCCATGGGTTTCCATCACCCGTTTAATCCAAATCCCCCATCATCCCCCCAAAAAATATAATTGGTGATGGTTCTTCTCATCCGTCTTACACATACCTTCTGTTGTTTAAAAGAAATTATGATTTTTCGGAACGTATGCACTCAACTGAGGGACCGCCAATTATCCCTCAAAGTCAAATCATTATTTGGGCAGACCCTTAGAAATTTTAACTCCTTTTGTAGAGTTAATTGAGTAATTTATATTTAGGTTGTACATAGTTAATTCTTTTTATTTATTTCAGTATAGCTTTTAGTGTAATTTGCTAAATTTTTCTTTATTTTTTATGTATGTTGGTTCTAACAATTTTTGTAGGTTCAACTAACGGGAATTTACGGAGATTGTGCATTCCGGACACACATTTGTTAATTTTTCTCAATTGTATGTGTGTGTGTGTCTGTCATTGTAAGTTTCATCCTTACTATAATATTTTAGTGTATATACTCTTTTATAGTATTTTTGTAAATATTTTTCATTTTTTTCTTGACTTTTGCTTGTATTATTTTTATATCCCCCTCATATTGGTCATTGCAACAATACTACAGGTTTTATGTGGTTTGTAGGCCAAATAACAAGCAATCAAGTCTTGGCTTGTAGAAAAAATCAAGCAGGAGGTGCATGTTAAAGAAAAGGGTTGAGCATGTCATTTGCAAAACATACATAACAGGTCTCTCCTTTCTTAGAATAAAAAACCATGAAGGCCTTGTTGGCCAAAAGAGAGCGGCACCAAAAAGAATGCAAGCGTTTCTTTACTTGCCAAAAATAGAAGCAACAACAAAGATAAGTAGGTCTTGTGCTCAGCAACAGGGGACCGATCGACCAGTTCCCATGTCGCAGTCGACCGGTGTGACGATTATACCTATTTTATCTGATTCTGTAAGGACACAAATTTCCAATTGAGTCCATATATAGTTTTGGCTCAATTCCGGACAAAAACATTTATTCATAGGTTAGTGATTTATTGTAATACTCTCAAGCCTATGAAGTGTGTGTTGAAGACGTAGCGGCAAAGAATATAAAGCTTCATCAAAATGCCGGATTTGCGTGCCTCGTTTCTACGTCATCATCTAAGGTTCCATGCTCCCAAGGTATGAATGTAATTATATTTATATAGGAGCTTGGAACAATATTTATTGGGTGTTAGGTTTAATTAAAACCATGTTTTACTTTCAGAATAATTTAATTCAAACTTTAAAATAAAGTACATAAAGTTTCTGGGCCAAAAATTGAATTTATCAAAAATTTCTGGAAGTCGTTCGAAGTCTCGTTCGAACGAGTTTTTCGTTCGAACCAGGTTTCGTTCGAACGAGTTTGCCAACGAACCTAAACTGGTCAGTCGTTCGAACGGGTTTTTCGTTCTAACGAGGTTTCGTTCGAACAAGTTTGCCAACGACCCTAAACTGGTCAGTCGTTCGATATGTCGTTCGAACGAGTTTGGTCGTTCTAACAAGATATCTAACGAGTTTCTAACGAGTCCAGTCTGGTCGCTCGTTAGAAGTCTCGTTCGAACGAGAGTCAAGTTCGTTCGAACGAGATGCCAGGCGGGAACAGTTTTGAGCAGTTTTCACCCCATTACCCCACTTGTTTCTTAACTGATTTTTTAAGGCTTAATTAAGGACGGGAATCACTTTTTAAGGGGCATCTTTTTCATACCATAAAAACTCCTAGAGAGTGTTTTGAGAGAAAATTTGTTTAAGGAAAAAGATCAAGTTTTGAGTGTTATTCTTTAATGAAAAATCCTAGACACTCTAGTGTTTACACCCAATAGTTGTTTATCCAAGTTCTATATACATATCTTTACTTGGAGTTTTGGCACCGATTTTCTCTACCGAATTGAAAAAGAGACGTTTCGAGTTTCCTTCTACATCCCATCACAAAGAAGAAGAAGTTTGTTGCGGTATTACTCACTTGGAGAAAGGCTCCAAGCTTGGGTGACGGTGACCATACAAAGTCCTATCGGTGGATTCTGAGATCGCGGTGGAGCTCCGTGGTTGTCCGCTAGGAAGAGGTTTCTACAAGAAGGAGCAACAAGGCTTGAGAGGGTTCGAGTCGAGGATGTAAGTCTTTTGTCTTGTAATTGTAATTCCATATCTAGTGGACTTGTGGCTAGGGCCGTCTGAGGTTGTTTCCCGTCTTGGGTTTTTCCTCGTACATCGCGACGTAGTGTGATATTGTTTATTTTATCTTGCTTCATAATTTAGAACGCATGCTTAGAATAAATTCAAGATAAAATTCGGTTTAATTTATCACACTCAATTTAATTGGGACTTATATTAAATGTTGGGTAATGTTTACTTAATTCAAGTCACTTGCTAAAATTTGGTTTCGCCTAATTTACTAATATTGATTAATATGACTAAGGCAAATTCTAGGACTTGGATTAACTTATTTTAATTTGTTTTGAAGAAATTAAAATTTGGCTTTGTTTATTTGTTGAACCATCACGTATATACGCTTCCGCATCATCTCGTGTTTTACATAAAAAGGAAATTTATTTTGATTTTAATTGAGAAAATCACCATCCGGGGGTTCCAGCCTTTTCAAATTGGTATCAGAGCCAAAGCGATAAATTATTTCGTTAACGATCTTTTTAAATATTTTTTTGGCTAAAATGGATTTTTCCCCATTTTCAAAATTTCCTATTTTCGATGGTTCAAACTACGCGTATTGGAAAGCGCGAATGAGATCGACACTAAAATCTATCGACGAAAGAGTTTGGATGTCTGTTGTTAACGGGTGGTCCCCACCAACTTACTTAGTTGAAAATGAACGTGTTATCAAACCCGCCGATAGATGGACTGAAAATGAGTTTAAACTTGCTAATTTCAATTCCCGTGGTTTAAATGCTTTATTTAGCGCTGTCACACCGGATGAATTCCAACGTATTATGACGTGTGAAACCGCTAAAGAAGCTTGGGATATTTTACAATTAACTCATGAAGGAACTAGTGTCGTTAAAGCTTCAAAACTCCAAAACCTCACCACTCAATTTGAAACCCCATTCATGTGCATATATTATTGTGTATTATTGGGATTGCCATGAATGGTGAGGCTTCTTGTGGGTTCGAATGTTCCCCGCACCATTATGTTTTTACTTTTCACGCCAAGAATATGTCCAAATTCCTAAGTGATTTTAACTTCTATCTTTCAACATATTCTTGCGGAAGTTTCACTCGCTTCAGCGTATCGCATGTTGTTATTCCATCTCCACTTTATCATTATCCAATTTAGTCTTCAATTGCATTGTTGTACTAATTTATGTTTTGCAAGTACTCATGGGTAAAATTGAGAATTACAACGAGTCTCGATGCAAACCTCCGAAGGGTGTTGAAGGGTTTCGAAGCCTGCAAGAGAAACAATGGTACGAGGCATACTTTACTAATCTTAAGAGCCCAATTTCCCATAACCGGATGTGGGGAGTGTAGATATGCGCCGGGATCCTCCAGTGGTCCCGATTTTCTAGTGTATTATTGTAATTAAAATTCTTATTTCATTTTTTTCTCCTTTCTTTCTATTGTATTTAGTTTTTTTGTGGAATTATGGGATTTTAATAATAAAGTAGTTGTTGGTTATCTATTGGATTTTGATGTGTGTGATCCCAATTTTTATAAAATCAAATGTTCACCATTAATTTATCTAGTATTTGCACTTCATCCCCTCTATATTATTATGACTTATGACATAATTTCTTTTAAGTTAATCATTGTTTACATATTTATGTTTCTCTTGGGTGTGTATAGGGCCCACGTTGACTACCACAGGGATCGCTCCAAATTGGGGTGATTTATTTCTATTCATATCTTTGTCATAGCATCTTTAATTACATTGGGGACAATGTGCATTTCAAGTTAGGGGTGTGTGATTATTCATCTCAATTTCTTTTTCACCATCGTGAGCCATGTTCATATTTATTAATTATATTTTTTAATTTAATGAATAAAAAATAAAAAATAAACAAAATTCAAAAATTATTTTCTTTATTTCTTTTCTCTTTCTTGGGATTTTTGCCCCAATTTTCTATGGTAAATTCAATAATTGTCCTATCCAATTGCTAATTCAATGATTCATTTTCTATTTCTTTCATATTATTAAACTTTAGACCTTAATTTATTTAATATTGAGAATAAATGCATGAATTAAACCTTGAAAACTCATGAGTAGTTGAGCATATTTTTATAAATGATTCAGTAGGACAATCATAACTTGGTATCTCCTTGTTGCTTTGTGGAAATTAAAACCGAGAGAGCTTTATTCTTTTCTTCGTTTGCGAGTGTTTATACATTACTCTTTCCTTTTTGAAAACGTTAAATTCGTCGTTAATCTCTCTATTATTTAATTTGATCTTTCAGTAATTGAGTTCATATTTGAAATGTGTTACTTGAGCATGATTTTTAAAGTTGTTTTGACTTGAGAATTTCGTAAACTATAGGAAATGATCATAGGCCCTCTTTGTTATATTACCCATATTGACCTTGACCTCACCTTATATGTTTTCTCTCGTCAATCCCTTTGAGCCTAAATATAGCCTTTCGTTTCATAACTCAAAATCCCATAACCAACTCCAAATTGGAGTTATAAACCACATATATCACCTTTGTTTGTAATTATACATGGGATTGAATGATGTTTGTGCTATGCGGTTGTAGATGAGCACGTGGGAGCGAAAAAGTGAAGGAAAGAAATAAGTGAAAAAGAAAAAAAAACGTGAAAAAAAGCAAAAGAAAACAAAAAGAAAAAGAAGAGAAAAAGAAGAAAACAAAATAAAGAGAAAGTATTTCATTTATATACATAGTGTTTAATAACCTAGGTCACTCTCCAATGTTATATTCAATGCTTGTTATGGAAATCATTTTCCAATTTTTGATATTGCTCACAATTTTCCATTATCCCACGTGTTTCATCCCCAAACACCTTTCAATCCCAACATATTACCTTCATTTCATAATCTTAACCCCAAACCTACATTACAAGCCATAAAAGTCCTATGTGATTCTATGGTGAATGTAATTCAAATGTCATAATAATTGCGTTAGTCTGTGAAAATGTATTTCACCTCTTTAATGATGATTTTCTTTCATTGATATTGTAAAGTTTTTATTTTATACATAGCGTTCTTCATTAATGACATGTGTGCAACCTAGTTTCCCTTTACATTTACTCATTATGTCCGCGTGTCCCATGTGTTTCACCCCATTTCGAGTGCTTTTATTTATTGAATGTAATATCCGGAGAGGATTGAGTGGAAGCATGCTCTAATGTTTATCCGGGGTATAGGAATTTTTATTGAATCAAAGCTTTTAGCATGTGAACGCACACCACTCACATTTGAGGTTTCAATTCCATGTAGTTATTTTTAATGTTGATAGTTTTGGATTATTGGGAAAAATTATCTTTTGCTTTGTTAATATTATGTTAAAATATCTAGTTGTTGTTAAGCTTGGCATATTGGTTAGTTGCTCATGTTTTAAGGAAATTTGATGTTATTGGGTTTCATCCCTGAAAACCCTTAGGAGATAACACTCGTCACTAGGGTAACCCATGGGTTTAACTGCTTTTTGCATTCGCTAATGCAATAGTGCTCCCGAGAAAGTGGCACCTTTTTTGTGTACATATATTTGTTGTTCTTATCACTCCGTGTGTCGGATCTTGTTTCGTTTTAGCACTAGGGACTAGTAATGTGTTAGTTAGGGGGTATGATTAGTCACGAATATTGTATATTTGCGCCCGTTATCTTTATGCCTTCTTGCACTTTTGTGTTCCTTAATTCCTATATTTATGCTCTTTAACCAGACAACCTCAATTATGTATGTTTTTATGCTTTGTGAAGTATAATTGAGCTTTTGTAGGTATTGGAATGCTTAACGATGCAGTTGGTGCTTTTCAAAAAGTTTTCATTGTAGTACGCAACTTCAGGTTCATTTTAGTCATTTCAATGTTCGATCTTTGTGTCCAAACTCTTATAGAAGTTTTAGCCCTTCGAGTTGGCTTTGAGTGGCCTCCGACAGTTCATTAATTCGGTTTCTGACGAACATGTTATGACCATTTTTTTGGGGAGCTCCTTCTTGGCTTTTAGGATAAATCATTATCATTTATTTATTTTGCCACTTGCTATTTAAGTGGGGTATTATGTATTTGAAGACATAATCGATTTTCTTATTCTACATTTTCAAATATCTTGTTAACTAATTAGGTTAGAGAAAGAAGGGTTTTGGGGTGATTTTGGATATTTCCTTCTCTCTTTCCTAGGGTTTGCCCCTTTGGTTGCGTAAGAACACCATTCTTTGTCTTCTCCATTTATCCAAGCTTCCATTGTTAATTTATTTCTTTGTTTTGTGTATTTTTTGCTTTTTAACTTACTTCCTTGTTTTAATTTACTTGGTTCCATTTAATTAATGTCATTTAACATGATTTGTAGGTAATTTAATCTAGGTTGAGATTGGTAAACTCACATGGGTTAATTAGTAATTTTACTATGGTATGATGGGTCTAGGGTAGTTTTAATGAGTTAATTGTTCTTTGTTTGATACTTAGGATATTTAACGGGGTATACCGCGTATTCTCCGTATTTACGACCTTTCTTGTATAATTCCGAGAATATTCGTTGACACCAAACTCAAATTAAGCTTTTATGAGAATTTAGAGGGTGACAAGTCTAGGTTTAATTTATTGTCTAAATGTGATTAATCCTGTTAGCGCTTTTATGTTCATGTAACCATTTATGCTATTTATCCCTTGTGAGGGATACAATTCTCAACATATAGTTTTACTCGTTTTATTTAATTTAAGTTTAAATACATGCCTAGCTTAATGATTTGCTCACATATCATCTTTTACACTTTTATTTGAGAATTATTTAATTAATAGAATTTTAACAACTAGTCTCTGTGGATTCGATGCCCGGACTGCCCCCTCTACTCTTGTAAAGTGTGTAGTCAATAGTTTAGGTTTTAGTATAGCGATGTGAGCCGAGCATACTAATCGGCGTATACCTTTATACCCTTGCACCACGGTTTTCCCCTGTGATCACCGTGTTAAATATTCCCTAAGCTAATCTCAATCCCATGTATTAAATTAACATATCCATATAGAATTGTATCTCATTAGTCCTATATAAATACCATAAGTAAGTCCTGTGTTCGTAAGCTTAACATCTATGCTAGAATACTCAACAAACGACATGTCACACCCACTAACCAAGCTCGATCAATCAGCCTCATTGATACCTTATTGATTGGCCTTAGTGCCTACTCATTCAATCAACCCCAATGGAACTCGATAAATCGTACCCTTATGAACATGGTTGATCGTCCTCCAAATGGCAGGATCAATCAGTTTACCCCAAAACGACATAATTTTATAAATTTTTACCCATAACTAAAATCCTTTAATTTTCTCCATCAGCATAAAGGTTTCCCTAACCTATAATAAATCTTAAAAATATCCTAATTTGGGTTTTAAGGGAACCCAAGCATATCTACGATCATAAGTTCATTAAAAGCATTGTTTCTAAACTCCAAAAATAGTTATTGTTATTGTTTAAAATTGGTATTTAGATTTAGGGGTTTTAGTTGAGAAATTATAATAATAAATAATAACAAATAAAGTAATTATCATTGCCAATTATCTAATTCAGGAGGAATAGAAAGGGTTGAGATATAAAGAATGAGACAAGAAGTTTATGTGGTTCGTTTCAAGGCGGTGCCTACGTCCACAGGTGCACTGTTGATTGTATTTATTTTCAATGGTCAATTGCCATGAACGATTACAAGTTCTCTGAATTACCTCCCTAGGGTCTAGGCAATGACCGTCAGGTGTAATGATATTGGATCCTTTATTCTGTGCTTGGAGTGCTATTTATAGGTAGTTATTGGAGAGAGAATATAGTGGGATAGGTGGAGTGCCTTTATAGGTCAGACAATTATACCTTTTACATTCCAGAGGACAGATAATGATGAGTTTGTTACAACGCGATAAAGGTGGGATATTGCGTATCTTCCTCACATGTACAAGCATGATAAACATGAGAACTGTAATTCCCTCGCATCATATAATTGTAGCAAGGCTGGGTTTGATGGGTTTTAGTAACAATGTTACCTAACATCATTATTAATAATGACACAGTTTGTTGCACTGCCGGTCCTAACATATTTGTACCCGAGTTGATCTGATTACTCATGACCGAGCAGATTTGATATCAAACCGACCTCTCTTTCTTTTCTTAATAAGGACACATGTCACCTCCTTAGAGTCCCACTGGGTGTCCCATGTTTATAGTAAATAAAAGCTCCTAAGACTTCATTCCTGACTGGATCTGATAGTAGGTTCTCTGGAGTAGTGAATCTTCTTAGCAGTTATTGGGTCAAAAGAATGGATGAAGTGCTATTTACTAGGATATGATCGACTTTCAAGAATCTGGTCGTCATTGAATTTTCTCGGTGACGTCGACCTCTAACATCTACATTTCCTAACCGAAGCTAATTACTATTTACTATTACCTACAAATCTCATTATGCCCCTTATGGATTATTCAAATTTAAAAAAACATCCAAACAAAGATGAACTACTCTACCAAACCTATAACTTTACTAGTATCCAAGAACCCCTTGAAGTTTTAAAATTTTCAAAATGCCCTTTGAACTTTTCAAACAAGCATAACTTGACTAATACTTAACCTTTAGACCCAAACCTTATATCAAATCAAACCTCTAGCCTTCAACTAAATGGAATTTATAGCCCTATCCCTATATTTACAAAAAATTATAAAAATTCCCCTTAAACTTATAAAAATACCATAATTAATGCCAAATAAATATAGAAGCTTCAAACCAATGACTAAAACTTAAATATTTCATATTTACACACTGTCCCCTCACCGCATCAGCCTCCACATGGGCACTAGAAGACAAAAACACATGGTTATACCATGAAACCATGTGAAGTTCAAGTTTTCACATTCTTATTTTTCTTAAACAATGGAAGAATCCACCTCCAAATCATTCCAATAAACTTCCCTTACCTCTTACTATAAATCTCCCACGGCCAAAAGCAATAAAACTTACCCCTTGAGCTTGCTAAAAGTTTGAAATTTTTCTTTAAACTGGTATTTTACTATTTTATGTGTTAAACATCATTCTTTTAATTCCAATAGTTTTCAGTGTTATTAGTAAGCTCATATGAATCCAAACATCCAAGCTTTTACATCCAAAGAAACAAAAAAAAAAACTCCATAAAAGCCTGAGCTTTAATAGTGAAATTTAATTCCCTAAATTTGAACCAGTTTTAAAAGGAGGAAATGGTTCCTTATGAACTCAGGAGCTTCAGTGCAATGATCGTATTTTAAAAATCATAACTTTTAAGCCTAAATTGCTCGAATGTGTTTTTTATTATAGAAAAACAAAAACTTTAAATTCTCCACAGCCATGCCACCTCAATCCTTCAAACCAAATCCAAATGCTTCCTTAGAATAGAAAAAACACAACCATATTCATAAGACCCACTGCTATATTTAGTAAAACTTTGAAAGTTTGGTCAAATTTTTTGAAAACATAAAGTTTTGTAACTCGATGAATATTGAACCTTAACCCACCAAACTTATATTTTTGGATTCCTTGTGAAAATTAGGTTGTATTAGTTAAAAAATCATCTCAAATGGTTTTGAAAAATAGGAGTTATGGAAGGTCAATTTTTCAAACCCTTGGTCAAATATCGAGAGGTTGAAGATGAACTTTTCAACCAGAACCATTGACCAAGCGCGTGAGGGCCTTGGCCAATCGAAAAATTCTGATTTTTTTTCAATATTTTTATTTTATTTTCTGTTCAAACTAGTATAAGGTAAGACCATGTTTGGTCAATCCTAACCAAAGTTACAAAAAATTAGTGTCTTAGGTTAGAAATATTTTTTTAAAAATTATAAATTGACCCCTCCTCACTTTTCCAAGTTATAAAAAATTAGTGTTTTAGGTTAGAAATATGTTTGGTCAAGCCTATAGTCCTATTTCATTCTAAGTATGTGTAGAAATTACGATTGTAGGCACCCTATTCTAGCACCCCCTAACCTCTCCTTAGGTCCTTAGCACCTCCCTTCATCACTACAAACCTAAGTCATACTCCGGGTACTGACCTAGAGGCCATCGGGCACTCCCAGGCTCCGTTTGTCCAAAAGTCAAGATCGTCATCTCGACCGAAGCTGAATGAATTCTTTAAGGGCACTGAAACTCCTTTCTAACGGTCCACCCCATGCGCGATTCCGACTTACGATGCAGACGAACAACCCATTTTCCCCCGAAACTTGATCAGGAGGTCACCGAATACTCCCGGGCTCTATTTGACCAAAGTCAACTCTTCAGCTCGATTGAGACTGAATGAATATTCAAAGGGCACTAAAACCCCTTTTCAACAGTCTGCCCCATGTACGATTCTGACTTACGGTACGGACGAACGATCCGTTTTACTCCGAAAGGTTATCGAATGCTCCCAGGCCCCGGTTGACCAGAGTCAACTCCCCAAAATGAGTCAAACTTTTTGGAATGTCTAAGTACATATCATAACCTTTCAAATGGTCCACCCCATGCATGATTCTGGCTTACCATGCGGACGAACGATCCATTTGCGTCCGACAATCCCCCGTCCAAAGGACCGACGAGCGCTTTTGAGCCACATTTGACTTGAAGTCAACTCCCAGACCCGGGAGCAGTCTAAAGGACTTTTGAAGGTCTCTAAAATACCTTTCCATCGGTTTGCCCCGTGCATAATTCGGATCAACGGTTTGCATTTTACGACCATTTTTTCAAAGGAACCTAAAAGAGACTGCCAAACGGTAGGTTCCAAATACTGCCTATCGGCAGTGTGCCTAAAAACACCTTCCGATTGGCAGGACCAGGCCTATGCCGATCGAAAATGCCCTTATAAAAAGGAGGGCCTGACCTCATTATAAAGGTACCTAAGATCTGAAATCTATTACTCTCAACGAACTCGGAAAACCTCTATCGAAGTCAGTGTGATTTCTACATCAAAATATCTTTCCAACCCTCACTTTTCATCATCTTTTTCACCAAACTTGGTTAATTGACTACCCTCCATCATCATCCAAGTGGAAGGGCTGCTCTCCAACATTCAGGATCTTCAAGAAGGTCCAACTTTCTCAATTCTCTCATCAAATTCTCCTAAATTCGCATAAACTTATTTTATTACTTAGCACTTTTATTCTCTCCATCTCACATATCCTAATATACTTTTTATTTAGTATTATTGCACATAGCTTATTTTCATATAAATAAAACCCAAAAAAAAACAAGAAAAGAGGGCTTGCTCATAAATTCCAAATGGGAATTCTCACACTTTTCTCATAACTAAAACACCTTTTTACACACACCCACACATCAGAGAAGTCCACGATTGGATTTACGGGATAAACCCCACCCCTTATTTTGAATACGAACTACATGGACTTTGATGCCTCTATAGGCTACGTAGGCATCTCGGGGAAAACCCAAGACTCGAGTCCTATTTCGTTTTTTTTCATTTTCTATTTTTCTATTTCTTTAATTTAATTCTATTAGATTATATATATTTACATATACATATATTTGTTCTTAGTGGCGCATTATTCTATATGCATTATCATTCCATTATAACAATCAACGCTAGGATAATCGCGTAAATCCTATTTTCTAATATTACTTTTAGGAACATTCATATGGATGACTCGCTTTATCTCTTCCATGATACAAGTCGATAATTCCTATCTCCAATACATATACACATGCACACATATCACGGGGAAATAGAGGAAAATAACAACAATCCATGAGAGACCCCAAGGGTGGAATGGATGCCTAACACCTTCCCATTTCGTAACTTAGCCTTCGAACCTTTTTTGAATCAATTTTGGTTTCGTATATATGTGCATGTCTTTAGATGTTGTCCTTCGAATGGCTCCACCTTCTTTTGTCTATTTTGAGTAAAATAGACTAGAGACTCAATCTCTCTACATTTTTCACCTCACACATCGCCGAGGACGGCCAGAGTGCTCCCGAGAAAGATGCGCAGGACCAAGATCCTCTCACCGCATGAGATGAACCCTCCTCTCTCTCTCCGTGAGAATCGGGGGATGGACACAATGGAGACTCCGCTTGGGATGTTTTGATATGAGGGCTAGACTCTATTTACATGAGTGTTTTATTTCCTTATATACTCCCCTACTTTGCATGTTCCCCTTTTTCATGTGTACCTCATGCTTATGCTTCTATTCACACACTTGTAGAATATTCTCCATGTACACTTTGCACCACGTGCACCTAAAATCACATATATCCGCATGTTTCACGCATCACCCATCCATACTTGGTATACCATTGTTACTTGTACTTTGCTCCCTGTTTGGCATGATCAAGAAAGACACTCTCATCATAAGATACTAATAAGAGAATCATGCATGATTCACATGACATCACCAAAGAGAATTGTGATTTACCAAATTTTGTCTAGTAATTGGAGGGTCACTTCATGATGGGGGCTGGTCCGGCAGGGCGCAGTTAGCCTAAGCGATATGACTCTCACCTTCCATTGGCCAAATACCTTCGATGTATATCGAACGGTTCCCCCGCATCGTACTGCTTGACTGAAGTCATGACGGGAGGTATATCGCAGGGAACTCATTCACGTACGCCGAGTATATTAAATTCTCTCTCGCACGTACCGTCCTCACGAGGTATATAACAAGGTAATTCACGTACCCATACGTACCGATTGCCCTCAAAAGCAAAACGTATATCGTGGAAGTCACGCCAAAGGGGGGAACCCTTTACAATTCACCCAAACAGCTGGATACCCATATATAGGTGTCAAGCCTAGGACACACATGTTAGACTACCGGTTTTGACCCGAAACTCTGTCAAAATTCCGGGTCAGCCAACCGCTTAAATTTTCACGTATTTTTAAAACGGGACCTTGCCCGTGATCCTGGTCACAAGTCCAACCATAGCTTTGCATATGTTACAAACCCAACTTTTCGAGGCTCGGGTCCCGTCCGGCATTTCATTTTGCATTTAGGAGAATTTAATACAAGTTAGAACATAATAATTATAATAATCATGCTGAGACCCGTCTCCCAAAAATATTTCTCCTTTCTATATCAAAAATCCAAAAACATTTCTCTTTTCTTTATCAAAAATCCAAAAACATTTCTCCCTTTTTATAAAAAAATACAAAAACATTTCTCCCTTCTTTATCAAAAATCCAAAAATATTTTGTTCTTCAATCTAAAAAAAAATGTCAAAAATATTTTCATTCTTTTTTTCCTCAAAAACAAATCCCATTTTACGCTTTCTCAGGTCGATTGCACACCCTTAGCCTGGCTCCTTATTGTCTTCGATCTTCAGTCAAATCACCCCAAAATTCCGTCCGTTCCCCTGCTACTTCTTTTGAGTCCGGAATCCATCCACTTTCCATGGATAACATAGATAAAGTACCAGTTATGCAGCCAGATCTAATGCAGTCTTAACTCAACTCATGTCCAAGATTGACAACCTCCAAACTGAGGTTCAAGAGATGCAATGAAACCATGTTCCTGTTTGTCAAGAGCCTGAGGCCCTATTTCCTCGCGTTATGGGTCCACCCGAGCCTATATGGGTTCTTGAAGAGTATCAACAAGCTCCACGTGCCCCTCCTGCTAATGGGCCGCCGCCTGCCCAGCTTCCTATGCCAAACATTGCCCAGTCTGGGGATAATTTGCTTATGATCATGGATACAAAATAAGAAGAGTTGAACAAGGTCAAAGAATATCTCAATATGCTAACTACGAAGTTCGACCAAGTCATAATCTTTGGAAATTACATGGACTACTCCCACATGTCTCCTTATCCTAAGGCGAGGTTACCCGAGAAGTTTAAGATGCCATGTATCGAGACATTTGGAGGAAGTGGACCCCCGATTGTTCATCTTAGCACATATAACCGTTCTGTGACTCTCCTAGGGGCTTTTGAAGAAGTGATGGCCCAATTATTTCAAGAAACTTTGAAGGATAGTGCCCTTTGATGGTTTTTGTCTCTTGAGGAGTTCAAAATCTATGGCTGGGAGGATGTAGCCCGAGAATTCATATCGCAGTACAAATACAATGAAGAGCTTGAGGTCACCCGTTATGATTTAAAACTGCTTAAACAAAACTCTGGACAACCAGTCAATAACTTCATAGCTCGATGGAGGGAAAAAGCAGCCACCATGACTAACCGGCCATCCGAGGAAGAACAAGTCAACATAGTGAAGAAGAACTTCTTACCCCATGTCCGAGCAACAATGGGAGGACAATACTATCCCCACTTTCGAGCTCTTAGAGAAGCAGGTGTTGAAATCGAGGAAGGTCTTACTAAAATAGAAGTTGAACCAAAGAAAGTGTCTGGACAATTCACTCTGAGAAAATGTAATAAACCTATCAATGCTGCAGTCTCAACCATCAATAACATCTCTCAACCAACCACCTCATGGGCACCAGAAAAACCGCCATGTCCCAGTCCGAAAGGAATACATCGATCTCTATGCTCCCCTCTCCAAAGTTTATCAAGCCTTGTTAAGCCGAAACCTTATCAAACCCCTGGATCCCCGTGCATTGCCAAATCCATTTTCGAGAAACTTCAAGGAAGATGCCCATAGCACCTTCCACCAAACTGCCAGCCACACCACCGGCCAATGCTTTCACCTTCGAAACATAATCCAAGGTCTAATTGACCGGGGTACTATTTCCCCACCAGCCAATCCTAAGACAAACGCTACTCACAACCCACTCCCAAAACATGCCAATGCCATTTTCTTAGAAGAGAACCCATAATTTGATCCCTCAACTCAAAACACACCCATATACTCTCCCAAACCACTCCAAACTCGCCCATATATCCTTTTACACCCTGCTAGCCTCTCTGATCAGGCACTGTCACTCCTTACCAGAGCATGTATCGCTGTTCGTACCCGTTTTTAAAAATAGAAGTATGGAATTATCAGAAGTATTAAACTAACTCCTAGAGTTTGGGCTGAAATTTCCCTCGCAAATGATCATTAATTGCTAGAGATTCACTACGCTATTCTTGGAAGCTCAGAAATGGGCCCGAGAGTCAGACAATTGGGTAGTATCGACTGATGAAGTCATCCTAGATGACGTTGTCCAGATCATGGAAGAATTATCCTGGCAAACCTATAATATTTACAGTATAACCTAGTTACTCGATACTCTTAATCTACAAGGGTGCCTGGTCCCTTCACCCTTACATCTCCCGTAAAATGGGAGGACCTGTACGAAGAACCATTGAAGTTGTGGAATGCATTGACTTAACATGGAAAGATAAAATTATTTCCACCGGATGGGGAGAAGAATTTGAAGATTCAAATGAATAGAAAGCTTCCGATAAAACTGGACTGGTAGCCGAAATATGTGGGATGATATCATTTGAAGAACTCCTCGGAGAAATAAATAAGGTGGCAAAACAACCCGAGATTGATGAGGAAATAAGGTTCATGTTCTTCCCTTCTTTAATAAATCACATGACCAGATCAGGGAGGCAATACCAGATCCCAATCTTACCACCAGCCAATGACAAAGGGAAGGGCATCGAAGACCTTCGTATGCCAGAGATGACCATCGAGGAAAGAAATATCCTCGATCAACTGAAGAAAACTCAAGATAACATCACTCTATGGAGGCTTTTCATGTCTTCCCAGTTACACATAAATTCTTTGATCAAGTTTCTCACTGGACCCACAATTCCTCATTCTACCACACCAGAAGAAGCGGTAAATTTAGTCGAATCCTTGACCTCTACTCGAATGCTATCCTTTTACGAAGAAAAAATCCCCATAATCAGGCCAAACCACAATCATGCACTCAACATCTCCGACGAAGTTATGGGGAAGATCGTACCACTCTCTCTTATCGATAATAGATCTGCCTTAAATGTCTTCCCATTAAGAACCTTCAAATGCTTAGGACTGAAGGAAAGTGGCCTCGCTCCAACCTCCGCTGTTGTGTGTGCCTACAATAATATCCGTCGGGAGGTGATGGGATCCATAAAACTTGTAATAGGGGATGACCCTATAAACCCTGTCGTTGAATTCCAAGTTATTGACATCCCAGCTTGTTTCAACATGTTACTTGGACGATCTTGGCTCCACAGTATCAAGGGTGTGTCTTCCTCACTCCATCATAAATTGAAGTTCTTCATCGACGGATGAGTCATCATCATTTTAGGCGACGAAGACAATATCGAGGGTGCAATTACCAGCAATCTAATCCTTGAGATACAACACGGGTCAAATGATATGCTCCTATCAGGATTCCGAGTTGAGTCACTTTTACTCCCAGTAGGGGACGATTTCAAAGAAAGGGTTTGTCAAGAATATGACCCTCATGGCAACGTCAATGTGATTCAAATGTTAAAAAACATGCACTTCATGCCCGGACTGGGGCTAGGACAAAGACAACAAGGGATAATTGAGCCCATTAAACTGAAAAAAACTTTCCCTCCTTGTGGTTTGGGGTATCAACCATCAGAACAAGAGCTCAGAATGATTCGCCAGTCTTAACCAAGGAGAAGACTAAACTGCACCCAAACTATCCCAGGGGACTCCTTGAATGGGTGATTCATCAAAGAGGGTGAAGAATCCGCTATTTTCAGATTTTCAGAACCATGGTATGACCATATAGACAAGAAGATGAAGCCTCGAATGGAGATTTTTTTCCAAGACAGCACCCACGGGACGAAAGTTCTCAACACCATGTACAATCGCTCATTAAAGATACCGAAGAGACTGAGGAAGGTGACTCTGAGGTTCGTGACACTGGGGCTGACACTCTGCATGGTTCATTCAAGCACTACATCACTGGATCCAACCCACCTGATTAAAGCTGTTGATACACCTCTCCTCAACTGGTATGCTGCACCAGTTCTACCTATTGAAATCCCGCCTAACCCCAATGTTTACCCCATCTCTTATTCTGTTGTCGATCCTTGCTATAATGTAATCGAGGCCTCTTTTGATGAGGTTCTCAATGATTTTTTTCCTATCAATGAAATAAATAAAGATTTTGAGTATCTTGTTGTGCCATACATTAATTGTTTGGATTCTAATCAAACTTTTGATGATGATGATTTTGCAAATGAACAATTCTTAACCGATCTAAATAAGATTAATAACAAATAACATAATCGCATTCAAGTTAATGAAGAAGAAACTGTTGTTGTTAACCTCGATTCTAGTAGCCAATTGCACGAGATTAGGATAGGGGCTACCCACAACAAGCATGAGCGCACACAATAAGAAGAATTACTGAAGGAATTTGTAGATGTCTTTGCGTGGTCCTATGACGATATGCCCGGCATTGATCCTGAAATATCTCAACATGAGATCCCCACTCTCCCAGATTATAAGCCGGTCAAATAAAAATTAAGACAGCTCTGCACCGAATGGTCGCTTAAAGTTAAAGAAGAAGTGGTCAAACAGCTAAACATAGGTTGCATTCGTGTGATCGAATATCCCACATGGATAGCCAATATAGTGCCTGTGCTGAAATCAGGAGGGAAAGTTTGGATGTGTGTAGACTACTGGGACTTGAACAAAGCCTCTCCAAAGGACGATTATCCGTTACCGAATATCGACATAATCGTGGACAACACATCCAGTCATGCTCTCAAGTCATTCGTCGACGGTTTTGCTGGATACAACTAAATCAAAATGCATCGAGATCACTAAGAAAACACCGCGTTTATCACACCGTGGGGAACCTTTTGCTACACTGTTATGCCATTTGGTCTCAAGAATGATGGGGCTACCTACCAGAGGTCTGCCACAACCATCCTGCACGATCTGATTCACAAAGAGGTCAAAGTTTATGTGGATGATATGATTATCAAATCCAAAACTAGAGAAGGTTATGTTCCCGCTCTTCAAAAGTCCTTCGAACGACTACGACGGTATTAGATGAGACTCAATCCATAGAAATGTGTCTTCAGCATTACAAAGGGAAAACTTTTGGGATTCGTGATCAGTGAGAAGGGTATAGAAGAAAATCCTGCCAAGCTGAAAGCCATACTTGAGATGCCACCTCCCCGAACGAAAAAGAAGTCTGTAGTTTCGTTGGGAAATTACAACACATCAGCCGGTTCATTAGCCAGATAACTTCCATCTGCGGACCTATTTTGAAACTCCTCCAAAATGATTCAACCAAGGTTTGTAACGAGGCCTGCCAAGAGGCTTTTGATCGAATCAAACAATATCTGACCCAACCTTCGGTACTCATGCCACCACAACCTGGTCTCCCCATACTCCTATACCTAACCATAACCGACACTACAACTGGGGATTTTCTGGCCCAATACCTTGAAGAATCCCGCAAAGAAAGAGCCATATATTATGCTAGTCATAAATTGGCTAGGTATGAATTCAATTACACTTCTTTTGAAAAAGCATGCATCGCGCTTGTTTGGGTCACCCAAAAGTTGCAACACTACATGCTTACCTTTCCCATCAAACTTGTATCCCGAATGGACCTCATCAAGTACCTTCTTAAGAAACTTACCTTATCTAGTTAAATGGCTCGATGGTTGATGCTCCTAGACAAGTTTGATATCGTGTATGTCACGCAAAAAGCCATGAAAGTAAGAGACATCTCTGACTACCTCGCTGACTACCCCATAGAAGAAGCTGATGTTTGGATCTCCGAATTCCCAGATGAAAACATCCTTTGCGCCACTCAAAATGACCTTCGATGGCAAATGTTCTTCAATGGTGATGCTAACAAAAAGGGATATGGCATTGGAATACTTATGATCACCGCACATGACTCCCACACTCCCATCGCTATCAAATTGTATTTACCCTACACCAATAACATGACTAAATACGAGGCGTGTACGGTAGGCCTCAAAGTGTCACTCAAGAAAGGAATTTAATGCCTATATACCTATGGGGATTCTGCCATCATCATCGGTCAAGTTCTCATAAAATGGAAAGTCAAGGATGAGAAACTCCAACCCTTCCAAGCCCACCTAGAAGAACTAGCCTCCCAATTCCAAGGTATCACCTTCCACTACTTACCTCGAGCAAAGAATAACCTAGCCAATGCCCTTGATACCTTGGCCTCCATGGTCGATATGCCCCGAAGGAATAAAAATGGCCCCCTTCCTAATCAAAAAGTAAGATAAACCAACCCACAGCTACCACATTGATCTCATCACCAAAGAATATCATGAGCTAGACAATTGCTGGTACTATGATATCTGGCACCCGCTCAAGCATGGTAGGTACCCCGAAGATTCCAACAAGAAACACAGAGAAACCCTCTGAAAACTGGCCGCCTAGTATATCATCTGTCACAAAGCACTATTCAATAGAAACTTCGATGGAACCCATCTACACTACATCGTAGGGGCTGAAATTGAAGAGATAATGCTAAAAATTCACAGCGGGGAATGCGAGGCCCACATGAACGGTCACATGCTTGCCAAAAAGGTCATTCGATAAGGTTACTACTGGACCACCATGGTCCAGGATTACACCGCCTATGTTCAGTGATGACTCAAATGCCAATAGTTTTCCAACCTTCAATAGCTGCCTCCACAAGAATTATACAACATGACTTATCCCTGGCCAATCTGCACCTGGGGCATCAACATCATAGGGAAGGTTACACCCAAGGCTTCCAATGGGCATGGATTTATCCTAGTTGCCATTGATTACTTCACCAAATGGGCTGAAGCAGAGTCATACGCTGTTCTGAACGCCAAGAAAGTGGATAAATTCATCAGGAAGAACATCATCTGCCGATATGGGGTCCCTTATGAGCTGGTGTCAGACAACGGGTTACACTTTGAGGCAGAAGTCACAGAAGTGGTCAATGAGTATGGGATTCAGAGACACAAATCCTCTCCCTACTGACCTCAAACCAATGGTACGGTCGAAGCAACCAATAAAAACCTCAAAGCCATTATCAGCAAGATGACCAAAAGCTGTTAAGATTGGGCTCACCGAATCCCTTATGCCCTCTGGGGCTACCAAACCTCGATTCGAACCTCTACTGGGGCTACCCCTTACTCTCTAGTCTACGGCATGGAAGCAGTCCTACCAGTGGAGCTAGAAATCCCTTCACTTCATGTCATGCTCAAAAGCCAAGTCAATGAGGAGGATTGGCATTATAACCGTCTCAATGAGCTGTCACTCTTGGACGAAAGGAGACTGAAAGTGTTGTATCACATAGAAGGGTACCATCACCGTATAACGCGATCATTCAATAAGAGAGTCAAGGACCACGGTGTCCAAGAGGGGGACTTGGGCCTCAAAGAATAGTAGAACCCATCTGGGACCCCAGAGGAAAATTCAAGCCCAATTGGAGCGGCCCATACATTGTGAAGAAGATCTTGTCCGACAGCGTCGTTGTGCTTATCCACCTTGATGGAGAAGAGATAGCTCATCCAATCAACCTGGATCGTCTCAAGAAATTCTACCCCTACTCCAAAATCTCATCATGTTACGACTCTTCTCATCTCCCTTCTATTCCAAAAAAAAAAGAAAAAAATCTTCATTTCCCTCTACCTAGAACTACGTGGGCCTGATCCTCTACAAAATCCATTTTAAGAAAAATTAAAACTTTTCAACCCCCCCAGAGGTACGTATGCAGCTCATACATCTTACATGAGAACGACCCTTTCTCTTTCAAAAAAAATATTCTTTTCTTATCTCCGAGAACGACAGTTCATTATAACATATACTTGAACAAAAGGATTATGCATGCTTTATTGATCGGTATAGATAATTCAAAAATACGAAATTCATCAAAAGGAACGGCTGGATGATAAAAAACTTATTTATTTCACTAATGAGAAATTACATTGCAATTATATAAGAAAAGGAACGGATAACTCCCTTCCCCCTACCTTTCTAAAAAGCCAAATAAATTCCCAAATTTTTTCCCCATTACAAAATAAACTCCCCAAGAATCTTACCCACAACTACCAGAGGAGCCCTCTCCATCATCATCTACAACCTGGGGTCCTCAAGCTTTCCCTGTCTGAATAGAGTGCTGCAGACACTCCATAGATCGATAAGCTCAAACTAGCCTTGGAAAAACTACAACACCTCCCCCCATGGTATCAGATAAGACAAACCACCTTTGTCCAGTCTCCACTATCAATATCTTGCTAACTACTCTTCTCCACAACTACTTCATATAGTCCTAGGGGATGTTCCAAACTTTCCCAATAGACTGAGAAGGACGAGTCGACGGATGCCGACTCTCCCATAAAGAGCCAAGCCGCATACGCAGATTCTCTGTCAGATCTTCTACCAGAAAGAAGTCTAGTGTTTGAGGTGGAACGACTTGCTCCCAGCAAAATTGGTGTAGAAGCCTCCAAGGGAAATAGAAAGAGGTCTGTCAGATACCAACCAGCCGAACGTACGGGTATTCCCCCAGCTCCAGAATAGGCCGCATTTGTCCCCACTAAGGCACTGACTAATGTAGATTTAGAGCCGCATGCTCCAAAAAATCGTTCTCCCAGCTCTCAATATCCTGGCCAACATTGATGAAATGGTGAAAAAAGAAGTTGTGCACAACCGACAAAGGATATTTCAGAGGAGTCACCAGGAAGAATATTTCAAGCAACCACATGAACAACTACCCCTCAGTAAGTCAGAATGACCTTCTCCCCAGGCATCCAGGCCATTCAAAGTCTCCGCCACTATCACCGCTGCAGGATTGAGACAGTATGATATCCATAAAGTAATGGCTGTAAGTTGTGGGTCCACCAACAGTTCTCCAGTCACCAGTAGCCATTTCGAAACCAAGCCCAGAACGACGACTCCGACATATCCAGCATCACCAACCTCCTGTAAATGCACAGACCGCAGCACTGCCGGAAGGGAAATCATTCCTCCTGTAACCAAAGGTCTACCCACTGACGGCGAGATGTGGAGAAGTCCAGCGAACAGTTCTTAAGGAGACCAGGAAAACTCAGGCATAGTAGCTGCCACACTAGAATTTACCCCCAACATGGAAGAAAATTCCTCATAACTCGAACAGACTTCTTCCAAGCCAAAGCGGAATACATGGTCCTCGAGTACTAAAATTGTACTGCCGCCATCAGTATGTTCCACTCTATGGGCCGATTACGCCATAAAGAGACTCGATGCATGTTGAAAGCATCATAGTCGACGTTGTAGGAGCACATCGCCTCCAAAGTCTCGAGGTAGTTGGCATACTCAACACTACCAGAGAGAGCCATCTCACAGAATAAGAAAGTTAGAATGTGAAGGTGTGATGAAAATACTCCACCCTTACCCCTTTTTATACTCGAAAACCCTCACAAAAGACACAACCCCTGCAGAAATCAGAGGGAATCCTGCCCCATAAGGTAACAAAGGCTGAAGAGAGTACCAATTAAAGCCTTGATTGATTAGATTGGACCGACCTATCGATAGGCAGTACAAGGGGCTTGTCGATCGACAACCCCCATTTTGGAAACTTACCTTTTTCCTCTTTTACCAAAATAAAAAAATAAAAAAATCAGAAAAATCAATAAAAATAAATTTATATTCTTAACAGAATTTCAAAACCCCTTTCCATCTTTATATAATTTCTCATTTTAAACTTTCCTTCAAAATTCCAAAAATATTTCTTTTTACGGTCTCAGCAGCAAAGTAAAAAGCGCATACGCATTCATTCATTACTAATAGAAGATAATAAAAAAGCTCCATTGCATTGCATAGATATTCTTCTATTACATCAATTTTGTCAGAAATAAAGAAAAGCAGAAAAATAAGGGGACTCAACCCGAACCCACGTTCTCTCTCTCTCTCACCTACCCTCCCCCCTCTCTCTAAGAGCTTCCATCCCTGCAACATGCTCTCTTTCCTCTGCGGTGAGATGATGCACCACCGCTACTCGAACTAGACTCCTCCCCTAATGAGGCAGACGACACCAAGAAAGAAGGAACATGAACCGTGTCCCAAATATGGGCAGTCATCGAAGATATCCAGTCCCTAATATCCCTTAGCCAAGTGGTGGACACCCAAACTTGTTGCAAGGAAAGGAAAAATCAGTATCAAGCATAGAAGATAAAAAAGAAACCAAAAGAGAAGAACATAAAGGTATACCAAAGGACAAAGAACCTCCTCTGTTAAGCCCAAATCCTCCAGGTCCATCTCATGAGGACGATGCAACATAAGCACCATCCCTCCATCAGCCCGTCGAATGTTGTATGAAGGGGTATGCAACCGCACAAAGGGAACCTCCAAAGTCACCATCTCTGTAGATGTCGACGGACCACCACCACTCTGGGAAGACCCCACTGGCCAACTCGAACCCACCTGAGGGAAAGGCAGCGCATCATATATGCTAGGTGTCATTAGCCAACTCTTCACAAAGTCCATATAATCGTATGGCACAGCTGTGTTACTATACAACAGATATGACTGGCCAATCATCGCTGTGATCCTTGCATCCTCTAATAGTGTCCGCTCTCACCTCATAGACATAGGGGGCCTCATAGGTGGCACAACCACCTCCTCCTCACCAATCTGTTGGATTACCCTCTCCTCGAGATACCAGGAGTATCCAAACTCATGCACCAGCAAACGCCTCATCTGTGCGTTCACCCCAGTCGATCCCGTGTCCTGAACAACCATCCCCGAAGGGTAAAAAGTCACCTAAAAAATTCCCAACAGATATATGTCCATATGGAATCAGAGCAAATAAAGACCAATACTGAAGAAGGAAAAGGTCTTACCCTATCACTGGTCAGGCCATTCAAGACCTGGCGCACCGCCTCCAGAGAAAGAAACTTCCTCAACTGCTGATTGGCCTTCCGCCATTGATACAACCTGCAGAAGTCCCCAACGGTCTCATGCTTCAGATTAATCAACTCGGTATTACACCCAATCACCTCATAGAACCATTCCTGCCAAAGACAAGAATCTGCGATCAAAAGAGACGCATAAGGAAAATGCGAATGCATGAAAGGAAAATACGCAAACTAAAGAATACCTCGAGAAGATACGTGGCTCTAGTAAAAGTCTACTGACAGGACCGGCTAAATGCATCCAGAAAAAAATAAAGGGTTGCCAAAGTCAGGCTCCCCCAATCAAAGAGAGGGATGTTCGAAAACATCCTCAAGTATGGCAAAAACCATAAGTGGACAATGTCGCCGCTCGACGCCACCAAAAATCCCCCCCAACACCAGCAAGATAAACAACCGAGCCATCTACCTCACCTGCAGCCCATCCTCCACATCAGTCACCCTACTTAGTAAAACATCCCTCAGCAGCGACAAAAAAAAGGAGTCCCCAGATACTATCATCCCCACATCACCTAGCGTCGCCCGCACCGCTTCCGGCCTCACCCGCAAAAAGCAATCCACCTCTATCTTCTCTTCATCATAATCCATCCCCAGTAACTGCTGCACATCTATGGGAGTCACAGTCATCTCCCCAAAGCCAAAATGGAAGGTGTGGGTAGTGTCCCACCACCTCTCCCCCAAAGTGCATAAGATCGTCGTCGACCGAGGCATCTTATCCAGCACATATGACAACCTCCCAAAACCTGATGACGATACTACCCAATGCACCACAGGTGGAAGGAGCTCTCAGACATCCTTAAGCCCCGTCATCTCGCGGGCACGCATAATCGACAAAGAAATATCAGATTGTTAAAGAAAAAACCTCGTTGAAATCCAAGAAAAAAGGAAATCACCAAAAAAAGGGAATGCTAATGGTCATTTTGTACTTACATAACCACCAGGGTTCACCACCCTAGAAGAGCGATGACGCGATGGCTCCCGCGGTAAAGTTCGTTCATCCGCACCTGGCTCAAAAGCATCAAAAGAGTTCTCACTCCCCAAAGAAAGTGGCGACTTGTCCCTCCACTGTACATTTGCCCAGTCATCAATAGCCAATCACTCCCTGTGTACCGCAGTACTCACAAAAATGACCATTTTTTAGGTTGCAAAATTTAGAACAATTCACAGAAGAAAATCGCAGAAAGAGAGAAGGCAAGAAGCTGTGAAAAATGAGGGGAGCCCGCCCCCCTTTTTATAGGAAGCCAAGGGTATGTGGGAACCTGCCCCTACATACCGATCGACACTAACCTTCCACCTTCTCGAGGAAGTCCAAAAGTCCGTGCCACTGCCGAATGGCACCCTCCACACCATGCCAACCAGAACCCCCCTTAAATTTTAGTACAAAAACTCCCAGAAAATACCCGAAAACCCTGAAAAATCCTCAAAAAGTTCCTAAAAAACCCGGGGGGGGGGGGGGATTTAGAACATTTTCACCAAGAAAAATTCACACTCTCTCAAGCGAAACCCCTATTTCTCCAGCGGAACTGTCAAAAGCCAAGAGAATATCCCCTCGACAACATCCCCAGAGGACCCCTAAAGTACCCTAAACCTCATGTTATCTCCTATTTCACAAAAATCTCAAATTTCCCCGAGCAAAACGTCCAAACCCTGGACAACCTAATCACTTCCCCAGTGGAATTTAAAGGTTGTCCCCATTTTTTCTTATAAATACCTATTTTGATTTCATTTGCATTTTTCCCAATCATCTACCTTCTTGCGTGCATTTTAGAGAGAGAATTTATTCCATCCATAGACTCTTCTCCTTCAACCTTTCATTTCTGCCATAGATGTTGGTTTTCTAAGGTTTTTATTCTCACTTTCTTCTGGAGTTTGATTGTTTGAACTCTTTAGGGTTTTCCAGGCCCAACTTTCCCTTTATTTCTAAAGTTTAAGGATCTTTTGGAGGGAACCCTCTTTTTTTAAAATTACTGTCATCTTGATCTTGTTGGGGATGATTTATTAGTTGGTGATTTGTTGATTTCATTAGAGGAGTCCCAACATTTAGAGGACCATTGAGTTGGTTGGCCTAGGGCACACAATTTGGCTAGCATTTTTCTAAATTTGTCATTTCTTTATGCATATGAGTACCCCTAGACTTAGGTAAATCGTATAAATTCTTGGTCTTTTTTCTTCTTGATGAGCTATCTACCACAAATTTAGCAATTTTTTGAAATTTTAGCTGACTTTGAGCTAACCTCTTAGCCCCTGTCCAGGTCATTCGTTAAGAAGACGAGCCTAGACATTCTAGGTATACCCTTACATTTTTCATCCATAGGGTCAACTACACAACCCCCATTGGTGAGACCTGAGTTTTCCCCTATTGTGGATATTGCAGTAAAGGATCATCTTCTCAGTGGGGAGAAACTAGTCAACACCGTATCTATGTCTGTAGTGGACATATCCTTCCCCTCCTCGTATTGCTCCCAATGATCAAAAGGATTATACATCTCCCATTATGGTGCCCCTTACTAATAAGGGTACTTCAAAGGCCTATAACACCTGGGATCCAACCACCATAGATGCTATAAATCACGTTTGTGGTATCTTGGAGAATGAACTAGGGGGTTTGAGGGATAGATGTGATATCCCAAAAAGTGTATCTATGTGGATGCCAATCTGCGATAAAATCGTCTAATATTAGCCTAAAGCCAAGGAGATTTGTTTTCCCTATTTGGGCATTACATATAGGAGTTCAGCTTCCGCTCCACCCCATCATAAGATATATTCTGGAGGATTATAGCATGGCTCCTACTCAGCTCCAACCAAAAGCTTATAGGTCCATCCTTGGATACATGGTGTTTTGGAAGATTCATACGGGATTTGACCTGACTAGCAATATTTTCTGGTGGGTATATGGCGTAAAAGGTAATGCCAAAGCCCGTGGTTACTATATTTTTCGCCTTAGAAGTGCACCAGAAAATGGTGCAGGTTATGGAGATAAGTAATCATAGAGAAAAAAAATAGTTTGTCTTTATAAAAGGCGATTAGGAATTTTGCTTTGATGAGAGGGATAGGTCCTGTAATATTCCACATGATTGGTGCTCCCCCCACCATATTGATACACATCTAATATTTTGTTTTATTATACTGGTTTTTATTTATGCCTACGGGCATCATTTCATGATTGTTATTTTGCAGTCAAGAAGGCTCTAAAACTTCCTCATCCTCTAAAGAAGTTGGTTTAAACCAATGGTACCCCCAGTCTCGTAGAGTTCAAAAAGTTATTCTCTATCCAAAAATTCATTGACTTCCGGTACTAACATCGCTCAGGTGGTGCTCCCCTAGGAGAAGAACAGATCGACTTGGCAACTAACTATGTCCATCTAATCTCCCAGTCTTCGCTCCCTTCCTCTAGTGCTTTGACCGTCATCAATGTGGAGTGATGTATTGAGATAGAGTTGCTAGCCTATCTTACACAAAATAGGTAAAAAAAATATTATCGCCTTGAGAGAATAGCATCAAAGACATATTGATGCTTGCAAAACCAATTAGTTCAAGGATTCGGGGGATAAGTTACGAAATGGGAAGGTGTTAGGGACCCATCCCTCCCTTTCGGTCTCTCATGGGCATGTGTTATTCTTTTCCTTAATAATGACGTGAAGTGTGTGTGCGTGTATATATAAATGGAGAATGAAATTACTCAGCTCGCGTCATGGAGAAATTACTACACCAAATTAGGAAAAATGTCACTCTACACCCGGCCAAAGTTGTCACGGTCAAAGATCGTGCATGCATGCATGTATTCTCATGTGAATGCATGACATAATGATACTGTAACATGATATAATGCTATATATATTCTCATGTTCACGTCATAAGTTATTGATTGGTGGATTTGAACATTTAGATGGCCATTGAGTTCGTTGGACCTAGGCATTTCTAATATTTTGCATTATTATTTGAATTGTTGTTTGAGATTATTGAATTATTGTTAACTTGGTGGATTTGGACATTTAGATTTCTATTGAGTTGGTTGGCCCTAGTAATTTCTAACATTTAGGATTGTGATTCCACCAAATATAAATAAGACATAAATGAAACATACTATAAATTTTAAAACCTTGTTATTAAACAATTAATAATGAGAAATGAAACACAACTATGTATAAATCATCACTATAAACATTACTACCGAATATGTGAAAGATATTTACGATGGTAATTTGTAACTACTTTGAATTATATATAGGGAACATAGATATTAGCCTTCTAGTTCTTACACATACGCATGCAATATCCTGTAGACCCGTTCGAGAGTCATTACCCCTGTAATGAGATCTCTCAAATTGGCCCGTTTAAAAAAAATTGGGATGGCATAGTTTTTTTATAATAATATTCTTAGTGTCTTAAACTTGTTACTTTGGGGGGAAGTTCTACTACCGTCTCTTAATGTTCTCTGGATACATACTAGATGATGCGGTGTTAAGTGTTATTTCAATTGATACATTGAAATAACACTTACACATGCGAATCTATGCCGTGTACTTATAGAATTATGGGGATGTGCTGCCAAATGTTTCTCAAATTGAAACAATGTGCATGAGTTGCTAAGTATATTACAGAAATATGCAGTCTTAAATGAAATAGGACCACTCACCATTTAGAGGATATGGAGGATATAAAATTCATATTGTTTTGATTATTTAACACCAAAAGATGAAATATTAATCTTGTAGTAAATCATTTATTGGAAACTAAATTTTCACACTTTTGTTTATAATAATCCATGAATATACGCTTATTAACCATAAAAGGTAATTGTTTGTAGTAGTTGTGATGGGATATCCTATATACAAAGAGTGGATGGGTGAGACAAATAGATTAGGGGATGTGTTTCGCAGAGGTGCTAATGAATTTGTGAAATACATAAAGATATGTCATAATGATGAAGAGCTCCTCTGTCCATGTAAGAAGTATAGGAATGGTAAGGTGTTTGGGTGGAAAATAGTTCAAATACATTTGTTAAGATGGGTATGCAAGATAGTTATCGTATTGGATTTTTCACGGGGAATCGATTGTTCCTTTTGTCCCCGAGCAAACTTCACAAGAACCTTTCATAAGTAGGATAGATATACCAGGGAAGGAGAAAAATGTAGATCATAATATGCTTGAGTATTTATTTAATGAAACGTATAGAGTTCATAAAGTGGAAAAAAATTAGGTCATTGACAATGTACAAAATTCAGGTGCTCATGAAGATATCGGGATAAACCTTGATAATGACTACCAAAGTTTAAAATTTAAGACGACCCATCCATTTACTCTGGCTGTGACAAAGATCAAATAACTTTACATGCCATGTTTCATTTTCATAGTTTGAAGACCCAATATAGTTTGTCTGGAAATAGTGTGGCGAGAATTTTGAATTGGGTGAAGGGCTTAGTCCTTCTAGATGTATCTTTTTCATTCCCTGCTGACCTGGTTGGCCACATTACTGAGTTCTGAGGAACGAGTAAGGAAGATTTTGAGCCCCAATGACAAACGAACCTGTGGGCGGGGCATTTTCGGGGAGTAGCCCGCTTCCCATTACTCAATAGGGCAATTCCTCGCACATAATTAAGGGAGCCATTGAAAGGTGACTAAAACCTATCCAAGCAGAAGACGCTTCCAAATAGCTATACTAGTATGAATAATGATTTGAAAGGTTTGGGAATGTAGTATAAATGAATTCATGATTTTGTGTATGGCTGCATACTATACTGAAAGGAGTATGAAAATCTCGATCGATGTCCGGTGCGATGACCCTAGATATGTGAAATCTCTGGCAAGGAAGGTACAAGCTCAAAAGTTCCTCAAAAAGTGTTGAAATGTTTTTCCGTTGGGACTATATTGAAGTGATTTTTCACTATACCATGGATAGCGGAGGAAATAACTGCGCATGCTAGGGCAGAAGTAAGGAATTATCTCATGCGCTATCCTATAAATTCTACAGCTTGAAAGAGGATGAGTTATGAGTATCCTAATTTTACTCGAGAACAGCGTAATATTCGTTTGGCAATATCAACAAATGGTTTCAATCCATTTGAAAATCTAAGCACCAATCAGAGTGTATGGCCAGTGATCTTATCACCACTAAACCTCCCTCCTTCATAGTGTATGAGACCTAAATTTTTGATGTTATCTTTGTTGATACTTGGGCCTAAGGCACCAAGTGAGGATATCGATGTCTACTTGGCTCCTTTGGTAGAAGAATTAAATGAGTTATGGGAAAAGGGTGTGCACGCATTTGACTCTTTTAAAAAAGAATATTTTACACTGAAAGCTATACTAATGTGGGAAATTCATGATTTTTCAGCTTATGGGATATTATTTGGTTGTGTAGTACATGGTTATTTAGGGTGTCCTATTTGTGGAAAGGATATTGAATCTCTGCATCTCACCGCTAGAGAAAAAAATATATATATTGCCATTTGAGGTTTTTACCCCCACCCCCCGCTCATAGTTTTGGATTTGAGAAAGGTTCCTGTTTTTTATCGAGAGGGGTTGAACATAAGCTACCTCCGAGAAAACTTTCACGTTCAGAAATTGAAAGTAAATCTTCTAATTGAAAGTAAGAATCCTAAATTGAAGAATGTCAATCATAATAAGACTCCACATGGGAATGAAACTAAGATAAGAAAGGCATGGTCTAGAAGGTTTATTTTATTTGATTTGTTTTATTGGAAGAATAACCAAGTGCGTCATGTATTTGATGTGATACTGGTGGAGAAGAACATCACTGAACATATTATGGGCACATGCCTTGGGGGAGTCATTCGAAGGATGGAGAAAATGCACGGAAAGACCTTAAATCGTTGAAACTTATGCCATAACTATGGTTGAAAGAAGATAGTAGGGGAAGGACAGTAATTCCCCCTAGTGCATTTACTTTGACGAGTGAGGAAAATAAGGTTATTTTAGACACAATATGTAATTTGAAGGCTCCATCTAATTTTTCACCCAACTTGCATAGGCTTGTGAATTATGCTACCCATGATTTATATAAGTATAAGTCCCACGATTGGCCTGTGATCATGCAATTGGTTCCTCTATTGTTTAAGCGTTGTTTCTTTAAACACAAGGATTTGAGGAGAGCTACTATGAAAATTAACATTTGTTTCAAACTTTTATGTGAGAAGGTAGTCAAGCGAGATCACATAGTGATCGTAAAAGTAGCGGTAACCGAACCGATTTGTGTATTGGAGAAGTATTCCCCCCATCATTTTTTTAAATAAGCACCTATGCAACGAGGCACTTCTTTGCGGTCCAGTTACATATCATTGGATGCATTCGTTTGAAAGATTGATGAAAGTTTTCAAAGATTACGTAAAGAATACATGATACAATGAAGGATCAATTGCATAGGAATACATCACTTTGGATTCATCAATCTACACTCGAGAATGTATGCTTGACCCAAGCAGCATGGATAACAGTGATGAGTTCTTCGATGAGGGTGGTCAGTGATGGGCAAGCGAGTGAAATTAACGAGTTTACAACATGAACAAGTAGCTCGTTATTCATTTGACACACATAAAGATATTTAAGAATGGAAAAAGTAAGTTTGTATTATTTCAACTTTTACATTATTTTAATTTTTATACATGATCAATTTCATAATAAGTTCATCACGATCAAAGTACAAAATATTATGCGTGCGGGAACAATAAAAGACAAAGAACGATGGCATAATCAGATAGCGAATATAGGCTGTGGGTGTTACACAAGGTAATTATAATGAAAATGTCACTTATTAAATGTCACATTACAAGAAAACTATGAAACTAACCTCATTAATTTATTTATAAATCAAACTCTTAAAGACGGGTGATGCGACATCAAAGCTTGCTCGTCTAGCCACTAGACCCTTGTTCATGACTCACGAGTACAAAAAGTATCGATTGAAGGGTTATATATTCGGTGCATGGGTGTACAAGGAAAATATAAATGTATAGAACTCGAGCATTTCATACAAGGTTCTTACTTATTTTTGAACGGGGGCGAAAGATAAAAACCTCTTTGAATCTTAAATGCCTTACTATGGTGTCATTCGAAATATATTTGACTTGTAAAATATAAGCTTAAAAGAGGTTGTGTTTTACTGTGACGGGGTAAGAGTTGAGGATAAAAATACTTGTAAAGTTGATACGGGCACCAATTTGATCATGATTGACTTGTCCAAGTTCAAGAACAACGAGCGTGTGAGTGATGAGCCATTTGTTTGTGTTTTTGAAAAGGTTAAGCAAGTGTTTTACTCGAGGTATATCAATAACGAGTTCTCGTCAATCGTCCTACACACGCCAAAGCGTCTAACCAGTAGTGTGGATGACTTAGCTGCTCCTACCGAATATCAATCCAGATGATAACCCGAATTTAAAATAACTTTTAGATTTATTATAAGTATTCCAATTATTTGTAATAACCAGTAGTGTGTATTCTTCTAGTGCTTTATTATTATGAAACGAAAGTTTAATGCTTTTGATTCTTTTATATTTGATCAGTTTCTATGGACATGACCTAAAATTAAAATAATATTTAAATTTATAATGTCGTTTACTTGTATTCTTCTAGTCCTTTGTTAACTTATATTCTTCTAGTGCTTTGTTATTATCGAATTTGAATCAAATTTTTTTTTTGGGCAGTGAATATGTTAATTTGGATTTTAATCAATTTAAGGATTAATTCAAAGTTTGTGGCATGAACCGAAATTGAAATAATAATTAGATTTATAATGGTTTAACTTGTACAATATTTTAATTTATTTGGATTTTATCATTTTCTCATATACATGTTTGTACTATAATAACAATTTTGTAGGAAATGTCTTCATCAAGGCGACACGGTAGTGGGGGCGAGGAAGGCTCGTCTTCCACTAGGCCCCCAAAATGGGGCAAATTGAGAACAAGACATCCTTACAGGCTAGGGTCCTTGAGTTGCTCAAGACGAACGTCAGCTCAAGGTACACAAATTGGAGGATGGTTCCCGTCGAGCTCAAGATGGCCATCTGGGGGGGGCACTAAAGGTAGTTAATCCCTTTATTTTTATTTTGTATTTACATTTACATTTATATTTATATTTTGTTATATTTAATAATTTAAATACATCTAACCCTTACTTTCTTTTTGGTTTGTATTTGTTTGATAGGAACAATCTGGCATGCCCCCACATGTCCGCGACTCCATGTTCGAACAATTGGGAGATCAATACAAAACGTGAAAGAAAAACATGCGGGCATGGTACTTTGGGAAGGACCCGGAGCCATATTGACGGTCCATTACACAGTACCGTCGAAGGAGCCGATCTCATTGGCAAGATGGCAGCAGTTTGTTAATAATGAGATCCAGGATCGGTAGTTGACATCTCGTCAATTGGGGAGGGCAAATCGGTCCAAAAAGATCGACGTGCACTACTCCAAACATTCATCTTGCGCCAAGGTGAAACACAAGATGGTAAGTTTTTAATTTTCCTTTCTTTTAGTTTTGTGTTATTCTAATTTGGCATTAGTTTGCATTACTTACTAGGACTTCATTATTTTATTTCAGGATACATGGAGTGGCCCTGGGGTCTGCCACATTGGCTCGATGCTTATGTGGCAATTCTGACTAAGAAGGACAAAGATAAGGAAGTGCTCGTGAGGGTGGAAGACACAATTATAAGTTATAAAAATATCTTCTAATTGTTTAATTTTTTAATTACGTTATAATTTTTTTATTTTGTTAACTAATCGTGTACTTTTCATCGTTTCACGCAAAGCTTAAGGAAGTGCACAACTCCCAGTCTGATGCCGATAACGCATCTTTGTCTATGGATGCGCTTAGCCAAGTGCTCGGGGTAAATCACAAGGGGAGTACAAGGGGGTTAGCTATTGGTGGGGAAGTCGAGGCTCATCGAGATTGATATGATCAACACCGGGTTGGCTCGTAAGGTGGACACCCATGGTGATAAGTTAGAAAGGTTAGAGGCGACGTTCCTCAATATGTTCGAGTACATGAAGTGTCAGTTGGGGTTTACCTTATGTAAGGGCAACGGAAAAGCGGTAGACGAGGATGCCACTGCTCCATCTCTCTCACCCTCATCGCCGATACACACCCATTCATCGCCTGCATATGATCCATTTGACACCTAAACCCCCCATCGAATGACTTATGTCAATAATGGGTTGGCCGAGTGTGTATTTAATAGACCTCAAGGGTGGAAAGCCCATAGTTAGGGGGTTGAGGGACCTGGAAACATAGTCGGGTAGTGTGGTTTATGGACGTGTGTTGCAAGATATTGAGGAAAAGGTTCGTGCCATGCATATTATGCCCGAAAAAGAGAATGAACCCTTGTGGTTGTAAGATCAATGCGGTGTTCGACACATTGAGGGTTGTATCAATTCATATGTAGTGTGGCCTACCTTCCACCTCATACTTGTTCAAAATTCAAGCCCTTGACATTATTTGTATTATTTTCATGCTTATGAATATTCATTATTGGATATTATTTGTATTTATTTCATTTGAATACTTAATGTTGGTTTGTTATGAATATTTATTGGTTAATCCATATGTAGTTTTTATGAATTGTTGAATTTTGCTTGATATATATATTTACTATTTGAAGTGGTATAAATATGTTGTAACAGGTTAAAAGATACTACTAAGCAGTGGCCATATTGCACAACGTTTTTTTTTTTAATTCTGCCCGGAATCATCATGGACTTTTACCATGACAAGTCTCTGACAAATAAAAATTATCATGGACTTGTCACGGTCAAAGTCGACCATGAATATTTTTCCTTTGTCACGATCAAAGTTCATGACAAGTATAATTCTTATCACGAACTTTGACCGTGACAAGTTCGTTACAATTTTCATTATCACTCCAAAATTTATCACGGTCAAAGACTGTGAAAAGTCTACCTTGTCACTATTGTTTACCATGACAAGTTGCTAGTTTTGGTGTAATGAATACGGACTGGGTTCATCTGTAGGAATGTTTCCAAAATAGTAATTAAAATCATTATGTGTGCATTCATCGGGTCATCGACCATTTTTGAAAGATCTATAGTATAGTTTGGACAAAACACTAGCATGAATCACAAATATAATATATGGAAATAATATATGAACAAAAATTAAAAGGATGACTCGAATCTTGGATTGTACCCAAGACGCCAACGTAGTCTAAAAAGGCATCAAAGTCCACGTACTTTGCATGCAACATGGGGTGGGGTTTATTCTATAAATCCAATCGGGGACTTTATTATATATATACATGTATGTAGAAAAAGATTTATTAAGTATGAGAAGATGTAGTGAGAAATACCCATTTGGAATTTATAAGCAAACCCTCGTTTTCTTATTTTTGGATTTTGTTATAGAAAATATTGCATGCGAAATACTACTAGTAAAAGGGTTGGATATTAATAGATGTGAACTAACAAAGACGAAATGCTAAATTAAGAATTGAATAATTCATGCGAAAATAAGAGAATTTAAAGAGAGAGCGAAAGGTTTGGATCTTCCTCGGAAGCTTTAAAGTTGATCTTGATTGTTGATGGGCTGCTCTTGCAAGTGAATGGAAGTGGTAGGAGGAGAGGGAATAAGATCTGATAAATTGGTTAAGGAAATGATGGAAATGGAATGTGGCAGAAAAGTTTCAATGTGGAAACCACGCTGACTTCGAGAGAATGTTGTCGAGTTCACTAAGAGGGATGTTTCTGAGGTGAATTTGAAGTGAGATCATGATCCCTTTATATAGGGTCAAGGGGGTGTCGATCGGCACTGTCCTTGACATGCCTATCGATAGGCAACCCCAGACACACTACCGATGGGCACGAAAATGGGTTTGCCATTAGGCAGTCTCAGGAAGATTTTCTAGAAAAACAGTCATAAAACGCAATCAGTAAGTTAGAATCACATACGAGATTAACCATTGGAAAAGGTATTTAGAGACCTTTGAGAAACCATGGGAATCTCATGGTTTAGGGAATTTTGTGGGGTCTAACGGGGCTTGAAAACGCTCAGTGGTCTTTTAAAAAAGAAATTCTCGGAGTAAAATGGATCGTTCATCCGAATTGAAAGGTTGATTTGTGCACGGGATGGACTGTTGGAAAGGGATTTAGATCCCTTGAAATATTAATTCAGTCCCCTTTTGTTCGAAGATTTGACCTTGGTAAACGGGGCCCGAAAGCATTAAATTACCCTTCAGAGTAAAATGGGTCGTTCGTCTGTACCGTAAGGCCGACTCACGTATGGGGCGACTGTTAGAAAGGGGATTCAGGTCCCTTAAAATATCCATTTAGTATCGTTCGAGTTAAAGAGTTGACGAGAGACAAATGGAACCTGAGAGTACCCGGTGGCCTCTGTGTCAGTTTTCTGTAAAAAACGGATCATTCGTCCGATCCGTAAGGACTTTGCACATGGGTAGATCGTTAGAAAGGGGATTCGGATCCCTTCAAAGATTCATTAAGCTTCTGCTCAAGCAAGGAAGTTGATTGGGGTTAAAATAGGGCTCGGTAGTGTCCGGTGAACTCTAAATCGGTTTTTAATAGGAAAACGGATCGTTCGTTGGAACCATAAGGTCGATTGCACACAGGGTGTAAGGACATTACCCGTCACAATTTAGTATGTCGTATACCACTACAAGTTTCTATAAGTTGTCAAAGGATTGAGAAGCTTACATCTACAAGAGAGGAATCCGAATTTCAAGAAATCTTCAACATTCAAGCCAAACAAAGATGAATTTGGTAAAATGTGTTTAAATTTCATTTACATTTCACATTAAAACTGTTGGGATATTTTTCATAAAAGTTAAAATGATTTTGAGAAATTTAATAAATGGTTTTTATTTTTCAAAAAGTATTTTATCATAAAAGTTTTGGATAAATATCTCTTGATCCTTTGAACAGTTTTAAGGTTTGAGGATTCTAAGTTATTTAAAAATTTAAAAGTCTTTTTTAAAGGGATCAGTGACTGTCGTTCAAACAACGTCACATCTCGTTTGAACGAGATGGAGGTTCGCTCAAACAACGTCGAATGTCGTTCGAACGAGAGCTGTTTTAAGTCTACAAGTCACCGCCTTAAATTTTAATATAAATAAGGGTGTCAGGTTACCGATTTTCGTGTGAAGAAAAATTAGTTTTGACAGAATACGTTTTTCTACTATTTTCCAACCATTTGAGGGTTCATAACTTTTGTTTTACAATTCATAAAATCCAAAGTACTTTGTATGAGTTGTTTTGTGGAACCCGAAAGCATAGTTTTGCTATTGTTCATACTTTGTGGGGAGATCTCTACAACTCAGGGTTGCGTGATATTATCGAGTAATTCTCGAAGGAGTTTTGTGACTGCATGTCATAAGGGAGTGCTGCGGTGTTCCAGGGTTGAAGACTGCACTGTGGTTCATGTAGGTTCGCTGTGTGTGGACTTATTGCTAACGACATCGACCGACGCCTGTGGGTATTTCGAGTGTCAAACTTTATTTCATTGTAATTCGATGTTAGTTACGATTTACAATTATAGTGAAATAAAAAGGTTTTTCCCTGAGGGAATTTTTCTTGAATTATTATGTTGCATACTTTATTTATGTTGGTTTGACACTGAACGCGCGTAGTTATTTGAGTTTAAGGGTTGGCTTGATTTGATTCATAAATTGACTCTAATTAAATAAGTTTGTGATTGGAATTTGTGCAACTATTATAATCTTTATCGCACACGGTCTATCAAATTGGTATCAGAGCAGGTTACACTAATTTATCGCGTATTCCTATTTTTCGCAAAATAGTGTGATATTGATTGTTTTGAAAATTTTGATTTTTAAAAGTTTGTCGCAATGTTTCCAAACGAAAACTTATATATTTATATAGTCGATTTCCATTTAGGGATTGAAATTTATGAGGTTACCCCAGCAATGCGGGTCGGTGCGCAAAGACTTTATGTGCGGAAGTAAACTATTGTTTGAGTAAACACCTTAAACCTACGAGTTTATATGAATGATGCCAAGGGGGACCAAATTAAACTTTTACTTAATTTGATTAACTTTTATGAAAATAGTTTTAATTTTCAAAGTTAATTAAAGTCCAAAACAGATTCAATTTTTAGGCGAGTTTCTAATTATTAAGTCCTACCTTTTCGTGTGAGGTGAAATGCAAGAAATGTACAACACACGGTATTTATTTAACGTCGCAAAAACCCTTCCCCGGGAAAAACGACGGACTCCTCTAGGAGTCACCTAAACTACTTCCACTAAAACAATAAAAGAATAGGTACGAGTTACAAACAACAAACGTAACAATTAAAGAAGAATGATCTAGCTATTATCCCACACGACCAAGTCTCTAACCAGGTTGCTTATTCAGTTCTCTCTTTAACTTGTCCTCACTTGTTTTTGCGTTCTTCACTTCCACGCCTCCCCTTTAACTTCTTTAAGCGCAGGTTGGCTCAGTGCCTATTATTTACTTTCTAGTGAAGTGTGTGTGATGCAACAGAATATATTTCACCTATATCTTTGCAAGTCTTGTGCTATTCAAATCAACAGTTTGACTTTGAATACACCTTTGAAAAACTTCTTTTCTCTTTCTTTAAATCTCGAACACTAGACTTGTTCAGATATTACACAAACAAAGTGTCTACGTGAATACAACGTGAGTGATTATATGTGAGTGATATGAGATGCAAACAATTTCTGAATCACATAAGCATTCAATTAAGCATGTTCACACATATATTTCTAGATAGATCAGAAATAAAACATATCAAGCATACAGTCAGAAATAATACAAACTGTTTATAACTAGTTCAGATTAAAATGATTTAATCCAGTTTAGTTTAAGTTCCAATCAGTCTGAACAGTTCAGGTTCTTGATTAGGTCCAGTATGTTCTTGTTCTCAGTCCAAGTCCTTGGTCAAGTATACAGGTATAAATATGTTTAGTCCAAGGTCATATTTCCAGTATCAGTAAGTTAGGTTCCGATTCACAACTTATATTAGGTTTAAATCTCTAAACCTAGACTTAGTTCCTCTTTCGTGTAAATCAGATTTTCAGAAAGAATCAATTTAAAACAAAGTGTTTTAAATGAAGTAAGATCAATACTGGTTCTAGTGTGTGCAGTGTTTATAAAATATATCAGCACAATACTTACACAAACACTTTAGATCTAGCACATAACAGATCAGAAACTACAAGAAAACAAGAACAATAATAGAGATACTCACAAAACGATTTTTCAGAATGAAAAATCAATTGATTTGGAAATGCAGAAATTCTGAGATCTAAAAACCTTCCATTCTTGAATCCACAAAACATCTTGAAGACTCAGCAATGTTTTGTAAGGAATACACAAAAGATTTCACTGAAAATACTGGTGTTTAGTCTCTCTCTCTCTCAGAATTAATTTTGGCAGAATTTATGCTCAAAAACGAATTTTCTCGGGTTGAAAAAATGAAGGCACAAAGTCTCTATTTATAGAGTGCACAAGTGTGTGCTGATAGGTGTAAAATAAAATCACAAGGATCACTAACAAATTACACAGAACCGTTGATAAGAAGTAGATCTTGTGGCTGAGAAAGAAACACAAACTGTGCCATTAAAAATAAGACACGTGTAAAGCAAGCTGTTACACTAACAGATTCAAGAAGCAATTTGTTATTTAAAACGCAGTCGTTTTTTTTTAAAAATATAAAGCCAGCTGTAAGACCAGTAGCATAATGAGAACGCCCAAACAAATATTACCGTTACTCAAAAAAATGAAACTGCGTCGTTTTAAATTAAAAACCAAAAACCATTTTCGGATTTGAGTAAAACCGCGGGCGGTAAAAGGCAGTAATGAGAGCCAGCTGGAACGCACTAAAAACTTACCGTTATAAAATAACTGAACCGGCGTCGTTTTAGAAAATACCAGCTATGGTATACTTAAAAACCGTGGGCGGTAAAAATTTGGAAGACAGCTGGAACACATAAAAAGTTACCGTTGTTAATAGAAATAAAACGGCATCGTTTATAAAAATGGAAGCCAGCTGTTCAAAAAAAATTGCCGTTGACAATAGAGTGGCACGGTGACGTTTTAATAGATTGGAAACCAAGTGACGTCGTTTATAAAAACAGAAAACCAGATTTAAAAAGAAACCGGGGCGGTCTTATCTCAGCTTCCGAAACAAAGTAAAACTGTTTTAACAACTGAGCACACCAACAGTAAATGGGAGACACGCTATCAGATATTGACAGCTACAGGCCGAGCCAGTAAATGGTGTAAGACAAATGTAATTTCGGCAATAGTGATCATAGTCAAATCAGCATGGCAAATACATTAAATAATATAATATATTAGCATACACATGTGATAGGCCAATAGTCTTTGGCTAGGAAAGGTACACGCATATACACGCCAACAGATGTGGCAAAGCAAAAGGCATGGGTCAAGTCTGCCAAAAGCTTTAAATGCTAAAAACAATCCTATATATATTATCATTAATGCATGCATACATATATAATATACTAACATATCTATATATATATAACATCACAAGTGAAAGGCATGCATACACATACATATATTAACATATATATAAAAACACACGCACGTATACAACATATATTATGTATACATAATATATATATATATATATATATATATATATATATATATATATATATATATATATACGCATACATAAAAACATATATTAATACATATATATGTAAGAGCCATGCACATGCATATTTTAAATCAAAAAAAATATATTTAACTTCAAATATTTTATTCCGAAAATTTTATTAAAAGAAATATTTTGTGTCAAAATTTTATTTTCACAAAAATATTTATTTTTATAAAAGCTTCAAATTAAAATATTGAACTCAAAAAAAAACTTTATTATGACGAAACAAAATATATTATCATAAGATATGATAAAATGCAAAATGCAACGTGATGTCGTGTCCTACGTGATAAAAAATTCCTATAAGCCATAACAATGAAAAATACCTTTCTCTGAGATGGCGGACTGAATGGAGATCACATTTGATGTAGATGGACAAAGAGAGCTTGGAGTCGATATGGGGACACACAAACCTAAATTACAAAAATATTTTGTCAAAATTCTAGTCCAACTAGATGAAGTCCTATATAGCTAAAGCACGAAAAGAAAATCCTAGGTGTGCTCTATATAGGGCCTTCAAACTCCCCCATTGGACTAATTTTGACAAAACCCTTGAGTACATCAAATGATATACTAAGGAAAAATAATACCTAATATTTCCTATACAAAAAATTATCTATCTACCCACCCATCCTAGAAAAGAAAAAGACACAACTCGAACGGATGCACGGTTAAGAAAAACCTGCAAGACATAAATACACAATCTGCCAAGAAATCAAGTTAGTAGCATTTGCTCTACCAAAATATTAAGATGACAGAATTAAATGTGCAGAAATTATAAGACAGGATATGTATGAAAAATATCAACAACACAAGACTAGAACATGTACTCAATTCTCCCCCATTTTGTCTAAATTAGACAATGAAAAGAAAAAAAATAAGTGTTAATAATCTGCAAAATAAGCGTCTCCTACATTACACATGGCTTTAAGAGATACCGGTTATTAGTAGATACCTTTATCCTAAAACCTCAGAGATCTAGTATACAGAAAGCAGATTAAACACAACTAATTGTCGAGTACAGTCATTCCAATCATATGTCGCAATTTCTCAAACCGGGATTTATCTAACGGTTTAGTGAACAGATCAGCTAGTTGATTTTCAGTAGGAATATGTTCGATTACAAGTTCTTTTGCTTCAACCAACTCTCTAATAAAATGATGTCTTATGTTAATGTGCTTTGTCCTACTATGCTGGACAGGATTTTTGGCAATACAAATGGCACTTTCATTATCACAATAAAGGTGTACTTTGGACTGAATAATACCATAATTTGATAGCATTTGTTTAATCCAAATAAGTTGAGCACAACATGCACCAGCAGCAACATATTCAGATTCAGCAGTTGATAAAGTTACACTAGTTTGCTTTTTACTAGACCATCCAACGAGATTCTGTCCTAAATAATAGCAACCACCCGAGGTGGAACGACAATCATCCGTGCTCCCACCCCAATCCGCATCCGAGTATCCAATTATCTCACAAGAAGAGTCATTGGTATACCAAAGTCCAAACTCAATTGTGCCTTTAACATATTTTAAAATATTTTTAGCACAAGTGAGGTGAGACTCTTTCGGACTGGATTGAAATCGCGCACAGATACAAACAGCGTACTGAATATCAGGTCTAGAAGCAGTTAAGTATAATAAACTACCAATTATGCTACGGTATAATGTGGGATCTACATCTGGGCCACTATCGGATTTAGATAATTTAGTTTTTAGAGCCATAGGTGTAGAAGAAATTTTAGCATTTTCAAGTCCAAATTTAACAAGTAAATCCTTAGCATATTTGGATTGTGAAATAAAGAGGCCATCACTTTGCTGTCTTATTTGAAGTCCTAGAAAATACTGTAGCTCCCCCATAAGTGACATCTTAAATTCACTACTCATGTCTTTTGAAAACTGTTTAACTTCATTTGGTGAGGTAGACCCAAAAATGATGTCATCTACATAAATTTGAGCAATCAAAATGTCATTTTTATTAGATTTCTTAACAAAAAGAGTTTGGTCAACACCTCTTCTAACAAACCCATGTGAGGATAGAAAAGCAGTCAAACGTTCATACCAAGCACGAGGGGCCTGTTTTAAACCATATAAAGCTTTCTTAAGTCTATAAACATGATTAGGGAGTTTGGGATCTTGAAAACCTTTGGGCTGCTCAACGTATACTTCTTCGGAAAGAATACCATTAAGAAAAGCAGATTTTACGTCCATTTGAAAAAGTTTAAATTGTAAGTGACAAGCAACAGCTAGAAGCAATCTCACTGATTCAAGACGGGTAACCGGGGCAAACGTCTCGTCACAGTCAATTCCTTCTATTTGAGAATAACCCTGTGCTACAAGTCTAGCCTTATTTCGAATGATTATCCCTTTTTCATCGGTCTTGTTTTTGAAAATCCATTTAGTACCGATTACTTTGATATCCTTGGGCCTTGGAACTAAATACCATACGTCATGATCCGTAAATTGAGCTAGCTCCTCTTGCATCGCATCAATCCAATATGAATCATTAAGTGCCTCATTTACTGATTTCGGTTCCACAAGGGATACAAAAGCAGCCATATGAGCTACTTGCCGTAATTGATTTCTAGTTCTTACGGGCGCACGAATATCACCAACAACTTCGGCGGAGGGATGATCTTTTGAAACCCAGTTAGGCACGGCAAGGGTTTGTGCTGGTAAAGATTCATCTTCTGTCAAAACTGAATCATTTAAAATATTTATATCCAAATCAGTTTCTACAGGTGGATCTTTACTAACAGGTTCAATAGTGCTATCAATTACAACAACATTAATAGACTCTACAATGGATTTGGTTCTTAAGTTGAAAACTCTTAAAGCTCTACTATTCTGAGAATAGCCAAGAAAAATGGATTTATCGCCTTTGGCTTCAAATTTTGAAAGATTATCACGATCATTGCACACATAACAAATGGAGCCAAAAGTACGAAAATATTTAAGATTTGGCTTTTTGTTGAACCAAAATTCGTAAGGGGTCATTTTGGTATTCTTCCTAAGATATACACGATTGATAATATGAACAGCAGTAAGACAAGCTTCTTCCCAAAAGTATAGAGGTAAATTTTTAGCATGGATAAGGACTCTAGCCATTTCTTGTACAACTCTGTTTTTCCTTTCAACAACTCCATTTTGTTGAGGAGTTTTTGGAGCACTAAACTCATGAGAATAACCATTAGCCTCACAATACTCAATGATACCAGTTTCTTTAAACTCACCACCTCTATCACTTCGAATTCGAGTTACCTGGGTGTCTTTCTCATTTTCTATCCGAGTCAGAATTTTCAAGAAATTGTTAAATGTTTCTGACTTAGCTTTCATGAAAGCAACCCAAGTAAATCGAGAAAAATCATCCACAATAACTAGGATATAAGAATTTCCATTCAAACTAACAGTCCTAGTTGGACCCATTAAATCCATGTGTAGAAGTTCAAGAGGAGCGGTGGTGTTGATGTCTTTAACCTTTTTGTGAGGAGATTTGGTGATCTTACCCACTTGACATGGACCACAAACAGCAGAGGGGCATTTCTTTATTTTAGGTAGACCTCTAACAATGTCTTGTGATGATAACCGATTTAAGGTATCAAAACTGATGTGCCCCAACCTATTGTGCCATAGGTCAGTATCATCTAAAAGAGTAACATTACAAGACAAGGAGCCAGAAGCTTTGTAACAGTTATCCGTGGTACGATTGCCTTTTATGTAATTTTCTCCCATATTAGTCAAAACATCACAGGAGGTTTTGGAAAATTTAACTTGGCAACCATTATCACAAAACTGACTAATAGAAAGTAAATTAGCTCTCATTCCTTGAACTAATAACACATCATTAACATTGGGTAAACCTTCTTCATTAAGAGTACCTTTGCCAATGACTTGGGAGGTCTTACCATCTCCAAAGGTCACGTTGCCACCTTTATAATGAAAAACATCCTTAAGTTTGGTAACATCACCCGTCATATGACGCGAGCATCCGCTGTCTAAGTACCAACCAGCACTATGCATCTCACAGCGTAGGGCTGTTAAGACTACAAAAGATTTTAAATTCGAATGTTTGAGCTGGGGTCTTAGATCATCAGATCTGATCCAAATAGGCACCAATTTAAATTTGTTTTGTGCAATAATTTTGGATCTGAGAAAGGATTTACCAAATGGTCGAGATTTGTGATTAGTCCAAGTTCTAGGCTTACTAAAATAGTGAAATGATCCATTGCGATTTGAGGTTTTACAACCTAATCTCCCACTTTTTGGGTTAAAGTAAAAATTATCATTTTTCTTTTGAAACCATTGGCACTCAAAGTTTTGGTGTCCAAAAACATCACAAATAGTGCAGAATTTATTAGTTGTAGGAATGCCAGAAATACAATGTTTTCTAACAAAGCAAGTTTCAAATTTCTCACCAGAATTGGAGTTAACATGTCTAGAAGGTCTCTTAGCAGGGGGACAGTATCTAGAAGAAGATGTTTCAACAAAATTTTCAATGAAGTAATCAATGTCACTTTCAAAATCATTTTCGATTAAAACTTGTTTTCCTTTGGCCTTTTCATTTGACTTGCTTTCCAAAGGAAGAGCCATTTCTTCCTTGGATTTAACAAAGAGGACTGGTTTGGAAAAATCATTTATTTTCGTAATAGGACCATCATAACCAAACCCTCTTGTATCACCATGATAACGTTGGACAGCAATCAACTCTTCAAGGTCAAAGAATTTTATGTCACGACTACGACACATTTTAAAGGCAGTTTCACAAACTTCTTTAGACTTCTCAACTTGCAAAAGTGCAGCATTATATTTGTCTTCTAAAGAAGTCAGATTTTCATTTAGAGTCGTAATCTGAAATTTAAATTCAAGTGACTGTTTTTCAAAATCAATTTTGACATTGCACATTTCCACGGAATTTTGTTGAGTTATCTTATACTGATTCTCTAGGGATTCACTAAGTAATTTAACCAGATTAGATAATTCTTGCCTATTTTGCAATGTTCTCACATACAGTTCAGCATAATCATCATAAGCAACCCTATTATCATTATTCACCGTGTCACTGGGTGAAATGGGGCAATCATCAGGTTTAGTGTCACACAAGTATGCACGTTTGGCATCAAATGGAGCAGTTAGTTCTAGCATAGATGGCTGACTAGCTAGTAAAGACTTAGCAGCAACAATTAAATCAAACACTTCATCAGAATCAGAATTATCTTCAGAATCAGACATTCCAGCAAGATATACATCTCCACAACAGTCATAAACTTCTCCTAAAAACACAAGGTAATTTGATTCAGTTTCAGCTTGGTCTTCATCTGATTCAGAATCAGAGGAATCATCCCAAGTTTTTGTAATGTTTGCCTTGAGCTTTTTAGGATACTTTGACTGTGGTTTGGATCTACATTCAGCAATAAAATGTCCAAGTTTACCACAATTATGACAAGCCATTTTCGATTTATCAATCTTACTAGTAGAACTATCATGATCAGCCTTTACTTTAGAATTTCTATTATGGGGTCGATTGGCCTGACGAGATTGATTATTCTCTTGCATACGTCTTTTAGCAATAGAGTTTCTATGCTTCAAGAGTTTCTTAAATTGAGAAGACATAAGTGCAAGTTGATTGTCAATCTTATCAATGTCATCCGACTCAACATCAGATTCATTATCAGACTCAGATAGTTGCCTAACTACCTCATGTTTGTATTTATTAGGACAGGCAGTTTTAAATGCAACTTTAGAAGAACTGGTCAGATCATTCTTAGCATAAGAGGTAAGAGTCTTTCTAAAAGCTGTTTCAAGTTCCATAGTTCTCAATTTAGAACTAAGCAATTCAGGCGTAAGAGAAGGATCATCCATTTCTTCAATGATATAACGTTTATGATCAAATCTAGGGGCAAGGGATCTCAAAATCTTAGCACATACTTCTTGATCAGTATACTCAACATCATTAGCATGCAACAGGGTAATAATATCAGTCAAACGCATATAGAAATCGTCAAATGGTTCGTTATCTTTCATAACAAGCATATTGTATTGTTGGATAAGCATTTGAGTTTTACATCTTTTTACCCCAGCATCACCTTCATGTGCTATTACTAATGTATCCCATGCGTCCTTACTGGTAGTGCAGTGACAAATACGTTTCAGTTCATTTTCATTTACACTCATGAAAATGGCATTCTTACCCTTATTATTAAAATTGCTTATCTTTTTCTGATCAGCATTCAATTCAGTGGTTTTAAGTTTTCTAAAGATAGTGCTGCCTTCGGCTATAGGAGTGGTGGGGTGTTTATAACCATTTTCAATTAAATCCCACACATCATCTCCTAGTGTGCCTTGAATAAATGCTACCATCCTAATTTTCCAATACGAAAAATTTGAGCCATAAAAAATAGGAGGTCTGCTAAAATTGCCAAGCCTAAGAAGTTGACTTGAATCATCCATTAAAACAAGGTGAAAAGTGTTTAACAAAAGTTTTGAAAACGATCTTTAAAAGTCTAGCTCTGATACCACTTGAGGTTACCCCAGCAATGCGGGTCGGTGCGCAAAGACTTTATGTGCGGAAGTAAACTATTGTTTGAGTAAACACCTTAAACCTACGAGTTTATATGAATGATGCCAAGGGGGACCAAATTAAACTTTTACTTAATTTGATTAACTTTTATGAAAATAGTTTTAATTTTCAAAGTTAATTAAAGTCCAAAACAGATTCAATTTTTAGGCGAGTTTCTAATTATTAAGTCCTACCTTTTCGTGTGAGGTGAAATGCAAGAAATGTACAACACACGGTATTTATTTAACGTCGCAAAAACCCTTCCCCGGGAAAAACGACGGACTCCTCTAGGAGTCACCTAAACTACTTCCACTAAAACAATAAAAGAATAGGTACGAGTTACAAACAACAAACGTAACAATTAAAGAAGAATGATCTAGCTATTATCCCACACGACCAAGTCTCTAACCAGGTTGCTTATTCAGTTCTCTCTTTAACTTGTCCTCACTTGTTTTTGCGTTCTTCACTTCCACGCCTCCCCTTTAACTTCTTTAAGCGCAGGTTGGCTCAGTGCCTATTATTTACTTTCTAGTGAAGTGTGTGTGATGCAACAGAATATATTTCACCTATATCTTTGCAAGTCTTGTGCTATTCAAATCAACAGTTTGACTTTGAATACACCTTTGAAAAACTTCTTTTCTCTTTCTTTAAATCTCGAACACTAGACTTGTTCAGATATTACACAAACAAAGTGTCTACGTGAATACAACGTGAGTGATTATATGTGAGTGATATGAGATGCAAACAATTTCTGAATCACATAAGCATTCAATTAAGCATGTTCACACATATATTTCTAGATAGATCAGAAATAAAACATATCAAGCATACAGTCAGAAATAATACAAACTGTTTATAACTAGTTCAGATTAAAATGATTTAATCCTGTTTAGTTTAAGTTCCAATCAGTCTGAACAGTTCAGGTTCTTGATTAGGTCCAGTATGTTCTTGTTCTCAGTCCAAGTCCTTGGTCAAGTATACAGGTATAAATATGTTTAGTCCAAGGTCATATTTCCAGTATCAGTAAGTTAGGTTCCGATTCACAACTTATATTAGGTTTAAATCTCTAAACCTAGACTTAGTTCCTCTTTCGTGTAAATCAGATTTTCAGAAAGAATCAATTTAAAACAAAGTGTTTTTAATGAAGTAAGATCAATACTGGTTCTAGTGTGTGCAGTGTTTATAAAATATATCAGCACAATACTTACACAAACACTTTAGATCTAGCACATAACAGATCAGAAACTACAAGAAAACAAGAACAATAATAGAGATACTCACAAAACGATTTTTCAGAATGAAAAATCAATTGATTTGGAAATGCAGAAATTCTGAGATCTAAAAACCTTCCATTCTTGAATTCACAAAACGTCTTGAAGACTCAGCAATGTTTTGTAAGGAATACACAAAAGATTTCACTGAAAATACTGGTGTTTAGTCTCTCTCTCTCAGAATTAATTTTGGCAGAATTTATGCTCAAAAACGAATTTTCTCGGGTTGAAAAAATGAAGGCACAAAGTCTCTATTTATAGAGTGCACAAGTGTGTGCTGATAGGTGTAAAATAAAATCACAAGGATCACTAACAAATTACACAGAACCGTTGATAAGAAGTAGATCTTGTGGCTGAGAAAGAAACACAAACTGTGCCATTAAAAATAAGACACGTGTAAAGCAAGCTGTTACACTAACAGATTCAAGAAGCAATTTGTTATTTAAAACGCAGTCGTTTTTTTTTAAAAATATAAAGCCAACTGTAAGACCAGTAGCATAATGAGAACGCCCAAACAAATATTACCGTTACTCAAAAAAATGAAACTGCGTCGTTTTAAATTAAAAACCAAAAACCATTTTCGGATTTGAGTAAAACCGCGGGCGGTAAAAGGCAGTAATGAGAGCCAGCTGGAACGCACTAAAAACTTACCGTTATAAAATAACTGAACCGGCGTCGTTTTAGAAAATACCAGCTATGGTATACTTAAAAACCGTGGGCGGTAAAAATTTGGAAGACAGCTGGAACACATAAAAAGTTACCGTTGTTAATAGAAATAAAACGGCATCGTTTATAAAAATGGAAGCCAGCTGTTCAAAAAAAATTGCCGTTGACAATAGAGTGGCACGGTGACGTTTTAATAGATTGGAAACCAAGTGACGTCGTTTATAAAAACAGAAAACCAGATTTAAAAAGAAACCGGGGCGGTCTTATCTCAGCTTCCGAAACAAAGTAAAACTGTTTTAACAACTGAGCACACCAACAGTAAATGGGAGACACGCTATCAGATATTGACAGCTACAGGCCGAGCCAGTAAATGGTGTAAGACAAATGTAATTTCGGCAATAGTGATCATAGTCAAATCAGCATGGCAAATACATTAAATAATATAATATATTAGCATACACATGTGATAGGCCAATAGTCTTTGGCTAGGAAAGGTACACGCATATACACGCCAACAGATGTGGCAAAGCAAAAGGCATGGGTCAAGTCTGCCAAAAGCTTTAAATGCTAAAAACAATCCTATATATATTATCATTAATGCATGCATACATATATAATATACTAACATATCTATATATATATAACATCACAAGTGAAAGGCATGCATACACATACATATATTAACATATATATAAAAACACACGCACGTATACAACATATATTATGTATACATAATATATATATATATATATATATATATATATATATATATATATATATATATATATATATATATATATATATATATATATATATACGCATACATAAAAACATATATTAATACATATATATGTAAGAGCCACGCACATGCATATTTTAAATCAAAAAAAATATATTTAACTTCAAATATTTTATTCCGAAAATTTTATTAAAAGAAATATTTTGTGTCAAAATTTTATTTTCACAAAAATATTTATTTTTATAAAAGCTTCAAATTAAAATATTGAACTCAAAAAAAAACTTTATTATGACGAAACAAAATATATTATCATAAGATATGATAAAATGCAAAATGCAACGTGATGTCGTGTCCTACGTGATAAAAAATTCCTATGAGCCATAACAATGAAAAATACCTTTCTCTGAGATGGTGGACTGAATGGAGATCACATTTGATGTAGATGGACAAAGAGAGCTTGGAGTCAATATGGGGACACACAAACCTAAATTACAAAAATATTTTGTCAAAATTCTAGTCCAACTAGATGAAGTCCTATATAGCTAAAGCACGAAAAGAAAATCCTAGGTGTGCTCTATATAGGGCCTTCAATTTATTTAGAGTTTGAAATTAATTGAGTTTTATTAGTATTGACTGAATGTGGTTACTTAGGGATTAAAATAAATTGCATTATTTAAGGGTATTTTCATTTAGGGCTTGGTAGTTATTTAGAGTTTGAAATTAATTGAGTATTTTAGGTTCCGCACCCTAATCAAACTAATATACTCAAAGTACTTTCTTTATTATCAAAACATTAATCAAATTAATATACTTTAATATACCCTTATACCTTAACCGTAGGACTCATATTCATGCCCCCATATATTTTTCTCAGGAAAAATGAGGCAAGATGATTATCACTGACAACAAGAGTTAGAGAGGTTGCAATTGGACTTCACACGTAACTGTTTTATTAGTGAGCATCATATAGAGGGTACTCCTATTTATAGATATGAAAATAAAAAGATTTAACAATTTAACTACCTTATAAATCGTGGAGTTAATTTTCGGCAAGATTACTTGTTCGATTGTATTCTATTTTCCCTACCAGAAAACTAAGATAATGTTATACAAAATATATTTCATAAGCATAATCCCGACGTAGCCCTGATCTTGGTTACGTTGTTGGAGAAGGAAAAAAAAAATCCACCCGTTATGGATACAACTGCGTATAGAGAGCATCGACATAGACTATGATGTCTCACGCCATATGCATGCTAAATTGAATCTTGACAACAAGTTGAAAATGATGGGATTCCGAGTTCATGTCACGGATATCTACACATCAATCATAGATACCCTTTCACCTAGTTGGCCACGTGCAAAAATTCACAGGTTCTTAAAAACTAATACCGAATGAATGGAGATCATGCACATTGAACATACTTTAATGTCTTACTTTGAAAAGGTATATGTATATATATATATATATAGTCGTAAGATTGATTAATTAATTATAATTTCTTATTAAATTTTTTAGTCACTTAGGGTTTTTCATTTTTGTAAAAACTTTCGGGAGGAAACAACCCAAGGGAACAAAGTGCGGAGCGGACACCGTAACGAGGTTCACCATCTTGTGCACAACCGGAATTCTCAACTCCAATTGGTGAGCAATACACAACTCCACCAATGGTTCCCTCCTCAATAAGTCTAACTTTACCTTCTTCGGTGCCTTCATCCAGCACTCTCGTTGCCACACTGCCACCATATAATGTTTTGATGCCTCCCGCTTAACCCAAAAGAAGCCCACTGGATTCTCCGTTCTCAGGAATAACTCGATGGGTGATAGGAATAACGTGCTGAACTTTAAAGCCCGATGTTTGGTTCTGGGAAAAATGAACGTAGGGGTTGGTGGACCAGACAACTGGAACCTGGTTGATCAAGCTGTAAAAGATGCCATATACTATAAACGCTGTAAGAATTTCTCACTTCCTGATGTTTCCAAGATTAAGGTTATATCTCAGGTTGCTTAATCATTGAGGACATATAGGAGAAACCTTCGGAAGAAACATTTCCTGAAGGAGGAAGTGAGCTCTGATATTTTATCTTTGAAAGAGAGAGTTCCTTCCAATGTTAAAATTCTGGTGGAGCACTGGAATAAGTTTTTGGAGAATGTGATGACGGAGAAAAAGTTGCTCCAAATGGAGAAAAACAAAAATAGGGCACAAAAAACTGATATCCACGGGCTGGGATCCAAATCCTATGATGATCTGAAAAATTAATGGGCGAGTAGGACAAAGGATAGTCCAGATGCGGGTAAAAAAACAAATCAGTCCTAATTATTCATTCATGCTCGACGGGGCAAAGATAATAAATTCCCACCGCTCTTGGCTGAGACGCTAGAATCAATAGACGCCAGCAGTAGTAAGTTAGGTTCAAGCCCTAATGATGACTTTGACCTTGATTATAATGCCCTGGCTTGGAAAGTACAAAAGGGGGAGGACGAGGGGTGTTAGCTCACATATGGAAAAAAATAATCAATAGATCGCACCTCTCGTGGACGCGTTTTCTTCAATCAAGGATTGTTTCTCGTCTAATGAGGAATGATAGTTCAAGGCTGATGGTGATGTCAAGGATATAAAAAATATCTTGGGAATATTTATGAATCAAATTGGGCAACTTGTGTCCCTTTTCCAAAATTACGGGATCCCAATGCCACCTCCTCAAGGTTACCCTTACCCTCAACCTCCTCCTCAAGGTTTTCCATATCCTCACCCTTCAAGTTTACCTTCCCAAATACCGCCTCCAACATTCCCCTCCCAAATGTCGCCTCATCCAACATTCCCCTTCCCCGTGCCTCCACCTATCATGGGACTTGGATCATTATTAACAACTCACGGTGAGTATGGAGAAAACCACTATTTTAAATACTTGAGCAATAAGAGGGTTGTTGGGGTGTGCACACTCATCTCCAAGGTTGTCGGAACTTGAGTACACAACCGATCTTTGGAGATGGGTGAGGCTCGAATACTGGTCGATGAAATATATAATGGCTGTGGATATGTACATGTGTTCGCTGAAGGTGGGGATGGGATAAAATTGAGGAAATTATGCGTACTCTTTTCATGCCTGGCTAATTCATCTGTTTGAAAAGATCAAATAGTATTTTGTTTTGTTTCAGTTGTAATAACATATTTTTTGTTTCAATTATTATAACATTTTTTTTGTTTCAGTTGTAAGAATATCGGTTTTGTTTCAGTCTAAGAATATTGGTTTTGTTTTAAATTTACTAAAAAAAATTTATTGCTTCAATTGTAAGAATATTGTTTTTGTTTCAGTGGTAATAATATTTTTTAACCTATATCCATATGACTAAAATTTGAAGATTATTACATGGATTTCCCACTATACAAAGAGTGGATGGGAGAGACTAATCGAATTTCAAATAATCATGTAAATGGCTTTCAAGAATTTGTTAAATACACTTTCAAAAATCTTAAAAGTGATAAAATTCCGTGTTTGTACACCCATTGTATGAATGAAAAATATAATCATTGGAATACGTTGAGTTAAATTTAATATAGTGGGGAATCTTTCAAGACTATAAAATATTGACATACCATGGTAAAAAAAATATACCTTCTATTCCGGAAGAATTTTTATACCCAGTCGCGTAACGGAACCCCAATGCGTGGAAGTGGTACATGATTCACCAACACATCGTCCATTGACCGACTTAATTGATGATGCTTATAGACTCCACAACCGTCAAAACCACCAACCTAAGGATACGGATAATGCGCATTATGGCCAACTAAATGAAAAATTTAGTGTTGAACTTCCAGGAGATCGAGAATACATACGGTTGAAAGTCAATGCGTCTAGATCATTGTATAAAGATTGCGATGTAGATCACTCGGTATTATATGAAATGATTGGTTTACATAATTTATAGAGTCAATTTGGTTTGTCTGGGAATAGTGTAACCGGAATTTTTAAGTGGGTTAAATATATTCTCCCCAAAGCGAACACGTTACCACATAATTATCCTACCATGAAGTAGAGCTTAAAGGGTTTGGGTTTAAAATACGAATCCATTAATATATGTAAGTATGATTGCATATTGTACCACAACGAGCGTGAAGAGAAGGATGAAAGTCATGTATGCAGTAAGCCTGGATATGTGGTTTATGAGAATGAAAAGGCTAAAGTTACAAAAAATCGAAAGTACTCTCAAGTCCCACAAAAGGTTTTGAAGCATTTTCCACTTTGGGTACAGTTTAAATGGTTTTTTATAGTACCGTGGATAGCGGAGGCAATGACATGGCACACTCATGTGATGTGGGTGGGAATCTGATGCATCATTCAGTTGATTCACCCATCTGGAAAATTTCAAATGCATAACACCATGAATTTATAAAGAAAACGTGTAACGTTCGTCTTATAATCTCAACCGATGGGTTTAACCCTTTTGGTAATTTAAGTACTAGTCAGAGTTATTGGCCAGTTCTCATGGCGCCTTTAAGTCTCCCTCCTACACTATGCATGATAAAGAAGTTCACATTGTAGTCATTGTTGATACTCGGGTCAAAGGCTCCCAGTGATGATATAAATATATTCTTAGCACCATTAATCGAAAAACTTAAAGAGTTATGGGATAAAGGCGTGACGACGTTCGACTCTCATAAGGATGAAGGGTTCACATTTAATGCAATGGTGATGTGGGCGATCCACGACCTTCCAGCTTATGGGACCTTGTCCGATTGTAATGTTTGTGGTTATTATAGATGTCACATATGTGGGGACGAAACTGAAGCCTGTTGGCTAAAACATAATGGTAAGACAAGTTACACGGGTTATCATAGATTTCTGCCGAACTGTCACCCTTTTAGGAATGAAAAGTCTAACGTTTTGCATGTCGGTCACGTGCGTAAAATGCCACCTGATCGGCTTTCTAATTAACAAATCGATGAGAAGGTGACGACTGCGACTGCGGGGAATTAGTATGTAGGCAAAAAAATAGTTTGTAAACCTGAAGCGTAAAGCTAGGGGGAACCGAATGACCTTAGTAAAGCGAAGCCATGGTCAAAGCAATTAATATTTTTTTTATTTTTCGTATTGGAAAGATCATCGTGTAAGGCATGTAGTCGATGTGATGCACACAGGGAAGAATATTGCAGAACATCTGATAGGAACATGTCTGGGTGGATATCATTCCAAAGATGGAAAGTGGTCCCGCCTAGATCTACAGGATATGAAAATAAGGAAGAAACTGTAACTAAAAATGATCCTACAACAGGAAGAATTTCTACCCTCGAGATTCTTTCACTTTGATTACTATTAAGAAAAAGATCCTTTTATACACATTGTCCAACTTGAAGACTCCAACTGGTTATTCTGGTAATTTATGCAGGGTAGTAAGCTATCAAGAAAATGACTTGAAATAGTGCAAGTTTCTCGACTCGAACGTAATCATCCAATTAATCCCTCGTTATTTTGGCATTACTTTTCTGAACACAAAAATCTCTGCTCGGGAAATTATGCAAATCAGTTTGTGTGCTACCCTACTTTGAGCAAGAGTGGTAAACAGAAGGCACATTAAAGCTGGGAAATCAACTTTAGCTGAGACAGTTTGTGTATTAGAGAAATATTTTCCTTCATCATTCTTTGATATCAGTATCCACATGCTTGTGCATTTATTCGATGAAGCTTTGATATGTGGTCCTGTTAGGTATGGTTAGATGTATCCTGTTATGTGGTCCCGTTAGAATTAACCACATGGTCACGGAACCCCCGGTTTGAGAACACGAAGTTATTTTCAAACTATCTAGACTTAGTCTTAAAAACATGTCATTAGGGGAAAAATGTCGAAGCACCTCCCAAACGGCCCGTAAGAGGCACCAACACCACGCACGGGGCCATTTAGGGGGTGCTTTGGGTTTTCTCCCTCTAATGGTGTGTTTTTAAACATAATTCTAGATATTTTCAAATATCATCATATTCTCAAATTGGGGGTTCTGTGACCACGTTGTTACTTCTTGCGAGTTACGTTGGTCCCGTGTGAGGTGTTCGTACCTCTCAAGGGTTTTTTAGGGAGTTTCGCCCTCTAACGGCATGTTTTCAAGCCTAATGTAGATATTTTCAAATTATAGCCATATCCTCAAATCGCAGGAATCGGTCGCATGGTCACGGGACCCTAGGTTTGAGAATATGAGGATAATTTGAAAATATCTACATTTAGGCTTGAAAACATGCCATTTGTGGGTGACCCCCCTTGAAATGGCCCCTTGATGGATGAGATCACTGCGCACGAGTCCAATGTGGCTTGTAGGAACCGACCGCGTGCTTACGGGACCCCCGGTTTGAGAGCCCGACCCAATTATAAAAATATATAGACTTAGGCTTGAAAACGTGCCATTAGAGGGCGAAACCCAGTAACGCCCCCAAATAGACCCGTGAGCAGAACCAACACCTCACACGGGACCAATGTAACTCGTTAGAATCGATCGCGTGGTCACACGATCCCCGGTTTGAGAGCACGACCCAATTTTGATAATATACACACTTAGGATTGACAAAAATGTCGTTTGAGGGCGAAAACGCATAACTCCCCTCAAACGGCCTCGTGAGCAGTGCCAACACCTCGCATGGGACCAATGTAAATCATTGGAACCGACCGCGTGGTCGCAAGATCCTCGGTTTGAGAGCACGACCCAATTTTTAGAATATTCAAACTTAAGCTTGAAAAGTTGTCGCTAGAGGGATAAACCCAGTAACTCCCACCAAACGACCCCGTGAGCGATGCCAACACCTCACACAGGACCAATGTAACTCATTCGAACTGGCCGTGTGATCAAGGAACCCTCAATTTGAGAGCACGACACAATTTTGAGAATATCCACACTTAGGCTTGAAAACGTATCGCTAGAGGGTGAAACCCCGTAATGTCCCCCAAACGACCTCGTGAGTAGCGCCAACACCTCACATAGGACCAATGTAACTCGTTGGAACCAACCGCATGGTCATGGGACTCCCGATTTGAGAGCATGACCCAAATTTGATTATATCCACACTTAGGATTGAAAACGTGTCGCTAGAGGGAGAAACCCTATAACACCCCCCAAACATCCCCGTGAGTAGTGCCAACACCTCGCACGAGACCAATGTAACTCGTTGGAATCGACTGCGTGGTCACGGGACCCCTAATTTGAGAGCACGACCTAATTTTGAGAATATCCACACTTAGGCTTAAAAATGTGCCACTAGAGGGCGATACCTAGTAACTCCCCCCAAACGGCCCGTGAGAGTAGCCAATACCTCACACAGGACCAATGTAACTCGTTGGAACTGACCAAGTGGTCACGGGACCCCTGGTTAGAGAGCACAACCCAATTTTGAGAATATCATCACTTATACTTGAAAATGTGCCACTAGAGGATGAGACCCCGTAATGCCCCCTCAAACGGCCTTGTGAGCGGTGCCAACATTTCTCACGGGACCAATGTAACTCGTTGGAACAGGCTACGTGGTCACAGGACCCTCGGTTTGAGAGCACGGTCCAATTTTCAGAATATCCACACTTAGGCTTAAAAATGTGTCGTTTGAGGATGAAACCCCGTAACGCCCCCAAATGGCCACGTGAGCAGCGTCAACACCTCGCCCGGGATCAATGTAAGTCGTTGGAACTTATCGCGTGGTCACAGGACCCCCTAATTGAGAGAACGGCCTAATTTTGAGAATATCCACACTTAGGCTTGAAAAAGTACCGCTAGAGTGCGAAACCCTGTAACGCCCCCCAAACGGCCCCATAAATGGTGCAAACACCTCGCATGGGACCAATGTAACTCATTGGAACCGATCGTGTGGTCACGAGACCCCCGGTTTGAGAGCACGGACCAATTTTGAGAATGTCCACACTTAAACTTTAAAACGTGTCATTAGAGGGAGAAACCCTATAATGCCCCCAAAATGGGCCCATAAGCGGTGCTAAAACCCCGTACGGGACCAATGTAACTCGTTGAAACTGACTACGTGGTCATGAACCCCTAGTTTGAGAGCATGGACCAAATTTGATTATATCCACACGTAAGATTGAAAACGTTCCGCTAGAGGGCGAAACCCCGTAATGCCCCCCAAACATCCCCGTGAGTGGTGCCAACACCTCACACGGGACCAATGCAACTCATTAGAACTGACTGCATAGTCACGGGACTCGCAATTTTAGATCTCCATCCAATTTTAAGAATATCCACACTTAGGCTTGAAAACGTGCCGCTAGAGGGTGATACCTCGTAACTCCCCCCAAACGGCCCCGTGAGAGGTGCCAACACCTCACACGGAGACAATGTAACTCGTTGGAAGTGACCATATGGTCACGAGACCCCCGGTTAGAGAGCATGGCCCAATTTTGAGAATATCAACACTTGGGCTTGAAAATGTGCCGCTGGAGGACAAAACCCCGTAATGTGCCCCAAACGGCCCTGTGAGCGGTGCCGACGCTTCTCACAGGACCAATGTAACTTGTTGGAACCGACCACATGGTTGTAGGTACCCCGGTTTGAGAGCACGGTCCAATTTTGAGAATATCCACACTTAGGATTTAAAACATGTCGTTAAAGGGATAAACCTCATAACGCCCGCCAAACGGCCCTGTGAGCGGTGCCAACACCTCACATGGTACCAATGTAACTTGTCGGAACCAACTGCATGGTCACGGGACCCCCGATTTGAGAGCATGACCCAAATTTCAGAATATCCACGCTTTTGATTAGAAAAATTCCACTAGAGGGCGAAACCCAGTAACGTCCCCCAAAAATCCCCGTGAGTGGCACCAATACCTCGCATCTGACCAGTGTAACTCGTTGAAACCGACTGTGTGGTCATGGGACCCCCAATTTGAGAGCACAACCCAATTTTGAGAATATCCACACTTAGGCTTGAAAAGGTGTCGCTAGAGGGTGATACCTCATAACACCCACCAAATGGCCCCGTGAGAGGCTCTAACACCTCGCACAGGACCAATGTAACTCGTTAGAACAGATCACATGGTCATAGGACCCCGGGTTAGAGAGCACAACCCAAATTTGAGAATACCCACACTTAGGATTGAAAACGTGCCGCTAGAGGGAGAAACCCCATAATGCCCCCAAACATCCCCATGAGTGGCGCTAAAACCTCACACGGGACCAATGTAACTCGTTGGAATCGACCGCGTAGTCACGAGACCCCATAATTTGAGATCACGGACCAATTTTGAGAATATTCACACTTAGGCTTGAAAACACGTCGCTAGAGAGAAAAACCCTGTCATTCCCCCCAAACGGCTCCATGAGAGGTGCCAACACCTCGCACGGTAACAAAGTAACTCCTTGAAACCGATCGTGTGGTCACGAGACCCACTATTTGAGAGCATGGCCCAATTTTCATATCATCCACACATAGGCTTGAAATCGTGCTGCTTGTGGGTGAACCCCCGTAACACCCCCCGAATGGCCCTGTGTGCGGCGCCAACACCTCGCATGGGACCCCCGATTTGAGAGCATGTCCTAATTTTGAGAATATCCACTCTTACGCTTGAAAACGTGTCGCTAGAGGGCAAAACCCCATAATTCCCTCCACACTACACCAAAACGTAGTTTTTGTAATGCACAAATTTATTAACTACTAACACTAGTATACTGTTACAATCACTAATAGTAATTTACCCATAGTAAATTAACATATGTGTTACTAATAGCCTTTATCAGATGAAATAATGAAGTGATAATGAATTTTAAAATCACACTTCACAAAATAGAAGCGAGAGACTTCCCTCTTCGTGAAAATCCCAAAACGTCTCTTCCCAATTTCTCTCACTCTTTGCCATTCCACACCAGTTCCGTCTCTCTCTCTCTCTACGAACTGACCAGTATTTGGTTCGGCTACCAGAGCACGATGTTTTCATTTTGTAAAGATTATGAATTTCTTGGGTAAATAAGTTGATTTGGTTCCTACTTTTTTTTTCTACGAAGGTACTTGAGTTAATGATTTTGTGTAATGATATTAAATCAATGTTTATTGTGTTTTTGTTTTGATAGGGTTTCTAGTTCCTCCAATATGATTTGTAGCTGGATTGAGAAGAGGAGATATTATTTTGATTCTTTATGTGTTAAACATGTTTCTGATCTTCAAACATTTGATATACTTTGAATTTTGAAATATATTCTTTTACTCACTCAAGATGTTTGTAGCAGTATGATTAGTGTGAGGATGGAGCGGGGTTGAAATGACTTATTAGCTATTAAAAAGACCACTGATAAAAGCCTTAATAGGCGACAAATGTTCTTGGCAAAAGAGGCCTCTGTTTTTCTTGTGATAGAAAAACAGATGGGTTTACAGTTTCTTAATTTTTTTTACATAATTTGAGTTATTAGCTAGAAAAATAGATGCCTTATTAGCTAGGGTTTCTAGTTCCTCCAATATAATGGGTTTACAGTTTTTTTATTTTGTTTACATAATTTGCTTTCATCGGTTGAACTTGATGAAGTGAATTATGTTTACATAATTTACTTTTATGAGTCGAACTTGATGAAGTGAATTGTGTTTACATTATTTCACTAAGGTTAAAGTTTTAAGGAAATAATTGTGTTGTTTGGTTACATTATCAACGCATAAATCCATGTTTAGAATTTATCTTCATTAAAAACTATTTCATGTCTATGCTTCGGTTCAATTCTTTTTTGGTTACTTATGAAATTTATTGTGTTAACCAAGTTTAACAAAAGAGAAAATTCAGCGTTGCTTTTTGAGAGGTACAAAATGACCATTGCATTTGATAGCATAATATTTACCCAAGAAATATATTTGAACTTCATTTTGCAAACAACTTCTCTATCTCTGCACTACCTAAAAATCTCAAAACTCTGGATGATTTTTTATTAAAATGTATCTATCAGCAATCCTTTGATGTTTTCTCTTAATGACATATCTACAAGAAGCTTTTATCCATATGACATCAAATTTGTTCACTAATTGTAGTTGTAAGATACAAATAGTCATGAGCTTTGTGCATGAGAATCAAGCTAGGCAGGTTCATACACCTTAAGCAGCAACGGTTTAAGATCTTAAAAATATATTTGTATGTTATGTATATAAACTTTATTGTTGAAAGTGTGTATTGTGAATTCTGTTTTGCAAAAAAGAATATGCTGGAAAATTCCTATACAGAACGCCCTTTGTTCGGTGGTGCAGCATCTAGTACCTTCCCTCTTAGGTTTGAAGTTAGTCAAAATTTTGAATGGTTTTACTAGTTTCTTTATACAATTCATTTCCACTTTTAGTATGAATTGTAGGATGTGAGCGACATTCATCAAGTCCCAGATCATCAAGTTCCAAGATTGTGTCTTTTTGTTTGATTGGGTGATAATAATAATAATAATAATAATAATAATAATAATAATAATAATAATAATAATAATAATAATAATAATAATAATAATAATAATAATAATTGATTGGTTTTTGTTTGAAGGAGGTATTTATGGACCCTGCATGTGATGAGAGTCTCATAATCGATCTTTTAGATTTGAAGCATGATGTGGGTAATAATGGAAGTGCTACCTGGTTCCTACAAGACCTTGGCACTGAACAAGATGCTCAAGGGACCATGGTAAACTGTACATTTCTTTCAATTTAAATTTAGGGGTGAATAATGATTTATTCTGATGGTGGGTGATGGTTTGTGTTGGGGGGATGATTTAGGTTTAGGATTAGCATTAGTTATCTTCTTATTTGTTAATTATTAGGGGTGTGGGGAGTGGAGTAACTGATTGGTTTGTTATAGACTATCTGATTCTAGAGAAGTTTTTATAAATTATTCATCGAAAGCAATTAAAAGGAAGTTAGAGAATTGTTTCGGAATTGGGATCTTTCTTTACACGAAACTCACCTTATTTTTTGTCATTTCTTGTTCTAGGGTTTATTTTAAAATTTCTTATTCTACTAAAAATGGATCTTGATGCATCTCACTCGATGGGAACAACCATCATCGGTGTCACTAACAATGGTGGCGTTGTCTTAGGAGCAGAGCACTGGAATGTATGTGGTAAATAGGGCATCAGATAAGATCACTCAATTGACTGATAATGTTTATGTTTGTTACTCGGGATTAGCTATGGATTCATAAATTATTTTTGATTATGTGCACTACTTTCTCTATCAGCACACAATACAGCTTGGGTTGCCCACAACTATGAAAGTCTCCATGAATCTCGTCAGATTATTAGCATACAACAAGAAGAGCATGCTACAAACTGGCCTCATTTTCGACGAATAGTACAAGAACGAAAGAGGTAAAATATGTGGAGTTCCTCTTGGAGGAACACTTTTAGAATAACCGAGACTTCCTGTGAAATCACTGTTGCGATTCAAGAGAATGCTATAAACTGGCATTTTGGAGGTAAAATACGCTCTGAAGGAGCAGCCGAGCCTTTTAGAGGTAAAATACGCTTGAACATATTACTTGTCATTTTATGTTGAGGTTTTAGGATTAATATCCAAACTGCCTGCTTGATTGAACTGATTTATATCATAATATTTATGCAAGCTTTAGGTAAAGTGTGGTTAATTGTAACCGTTATTCACTAACTTCATAACCATTATCTCCATCGTATAATCAACTAATTAAACCCAATTATCCACTTCATAACATCACCTTCACGATTTCATATCAAAATCTTTGACATTTTTATTATTCAAAGTAACTATTTGGGTATTGGAAATCAGTACTCAGTGGAGTAATCCTTCATTTTTCTTTTGATGTTGTTATATGCTACACTATAATGAGATTTTATTCTTGTTGTTGGTTATATGGTCTTAATTAAGTTTGATTTTACATCATTTACTATTTTATGTGAGTTGTATGCAGTTGTTATCTGCTTATGTTTATTGGCATTTATTGTCCAATTAGTTCGGGCATGTTTGATCTAGAATGCCTAATATGGGTTCTTAGACCATTTTACCATTATTAAAGGTTTACTAAATTGTTATATATTGATGTTGTCTAGAAAAAATTAAAAAGGTAGATATGGAATAAAATTTATAACACGACATTCAACATTAAGCAGGCAACATGACACCGGTCTTGGCTCTTAATGGAGAATGCTCTTGATGGGAATGTTGAAGGAAAAGACAAACAAAAAATATTCTCTCTTAGTCTTGAATGGTCTTATAATTAGCAGTAAGATGTAAAAAAACACCCTCATTGTGTATATTACACATATGTATATGTTTATGTAGTGAAATGTGTTTTGCAGGTTTCGCCAGTTAGGAATTCGGAGGAGAGGAATACTAGATTCGAAAATATGTTTACAGTTATAATAAGCTTAATAATCTTTGAAATACATTTAAAGTTATAAATAGAGAATGTGGGGTTTTAGGCGTTTGTGATCCATGTTTTAGTACACAGACAATTTTTTAAGGTAGAAACATATTAGGCATAGTAAAATATCATGCTAATAATCACAATCGTATTTCTAACTATCTTAATAATCTTTAAAATATGTTTTATAACTAGAGGATGTGGGGTTTTAGTCATACATGATCCAAGTTTTAGTACATAAATGATTTTTTTAAGGTTGATGCATATTAGGTAGAGTAAAGTATCATAGTTTCCCATTTTCTCGATTCCCTCACGGCTTCATCGACTCTAAGTTTTAATAAAAAAACCTATATATATTTAATTTAAAGAACCTATATTAGTAAATCGGTGATTATTATTAATTTTATCATTGGAATAGTGCATTGGGGACATAACACTTGATGAATACATAAAGCATATTGAGAAAGATTCGGTATTGGAGAGACGGTTCCAGCCAGTTAAGGTCCCTGTACTGATGAAGCCTTAGTTGTTACTGCCCAGTTGTCAAACCAGCAGCAACTAAGCCTTAGTTGCTGCTGCCCAGTTTTCATACATAAAGCATATTTATGTGTTTTGTATTACTGCACCAAAGTTACCCGAAGTGGTTATACCCTTGGGATGTGTTTCCAGGAGAGTAGATTGAGGCAGTGACTAATGGCAACTTGATTGTCAATGTTTCAATTGGATGAACCCTTTCTCATTCCTTAGTATGTTCTCTTATTTGTGTGTGTAATAATATAGGAATGTGTTTAAATACTACAAAAGGTCAAATTGAAAAATGATTTTGAACACGTGAATTAAAGCATGCTTTATACCATAGAAAATAGGGGTCAAATTGCTACATTGATTCTATTTTTTGTCGAACAAATATTTTATGCCTTGGGACACTAAATGCAATAAATTGTTTCAATTTGATGAGAATCAATACCATGTCACATACGACACATGCTTTTAGTCTTAAAACAGTAAGGATAATAATATAAGAACATGATTTAGTCCTATGAATTGTATGTGAGAATATCGTATTTTTCAAGTTCTTGTATTAAACCCTTCAAGGTACCTACTTTACTTGTATTGGAAAATTTATTATCTTTGGGTAAATTCAAGATCATCCATCATGTGCTTGCTATTTGGTGTAGCTTATACTGATAATTTCCTCGCTAACACATTACCTAAATAGTACACCGGTGATAAAAAATAATCATATCTCATAGATGAAATCAACTAAATAAATTGAAATCTTCTTACTGATGTGAAACTTTAATCTATTGTTGTTTTTAGGTTCCCCATCCAGTGTCCCCCTCCTAAAAAAATTCATCACACGTGCGCACCAGGTTTAATTCTCACTCTTACCCTATCTGATTCTAGGTCTGTCCCCTTCATTATACATTTCAAATCCTTATAGTCTATTTAAAAAAATCTAATTAGTTTTGGTGTTGTAGATTTTGTAAAACTTACTTCTATCACAAAATAAAATCTTACTCTGATAAGTCTCCACTTGTCCATTATTTTCTCCAATGGTAACTCACTCAATACCCTCATTGAATATTCATTGATATTGTAACTTATTATGTGAGATTTTGTAAGTATCTAGTATTTTAATATATAGTAGTTTATTTCTTTGCTTTTGTATTTCCTGTTGCTGGGCATGGATAGTGTTATATAATCTTGCAAACTTGTGATGTAATATCATGGTTAAAGTGTAGTGAATTCCAAATTTATGCCCACGGGACGAGTCTGCTAGGAAAATTCAGATGAAACCGTGCGACCCTCGTTGTGTTCTCCATAATAAATCATCTCTAAAGAGTGAGAGTTCATATCAATCCAAGAAAAATACATCAAGTGCAGGAAAGGGAAACTTGAATCCACCAAAGAAAAAGGATCAATAAATAAATATGTTAGTGTTTTCCTAATCCCCTACGCCACCAAATATTACTCGACAATATACCAAGAGTTTGAAAAATATTATCTTTTTCCTCGTGTACTCATCAACTTTAAGGACATGGGCATACGCAGAGGTCCATATACTAAGATTTTGAAAAAAAAATATATGTATTGAGATGAATTTTCTATTAATGGGATTTGGGCTATTAATTTTTATTTAGGTTATTGTTTGGATGTGTATTAGTGTTGTTATTGCGGACGATTTGTATTATGATACTATTTTGTATACCTTAAACATGTGAATAGTAATATAAATAAAGGAGATTTTTTACGATTTGTTTTAAATTTAACTTATTTGTATTGAAATTAAATCGGATCGACAACTATTTTGTTTTCACTATGTTAGCATTTTTTTAATATTGTATACCCTATACATGACCAATCGCATAAATTAAAGGATGGGTAATGGCCTTGGGCCGTGACCAGAGGTGTGACCAGTCATATAAATTAAAGGATGGGTCTCGACCTTGGGCCGCGACCAGTGGCGTGACCAACCTCATAAATTAAAGTATGGGTCACGACCTTGGGCCGTGACCAGAGGCATGACTAGTCGCATAAATTAAAGGGCGGGTCACAACCTTAGGCCGTGGCAAGCTTTGTGTATGGGTCATGGCTATAGTCTGCTACCATCTACCGTGACCTCTAAGGTCTGTGTCCCCTCGTTTAGTCAAGGATTTGGGCCGTGACCCACCAAAATGGTCACGCACAAAATGGTCACGGCCTTTTGCCGCGATCCACAGTCTTGGTCAGGAAATTTGGCAATGATAATTCGCCTAATATGGTGTAGTGGGTGGACCGTTAGAAAGGGGATTCAAAGCCCTTCGATGATTTATTGAGATTTTATTCAGATGAAAAAGTTAACCGATGTTAAATGGGACCCGGGCGTGTCCCCGATCGATACTCGAACTATAAACTAGGGTTTATGGTGTAGGATGAAAATCTAGGGACCTAAGAAAATGATTAGGAGGCTCCCAGAATGTGTTGTATACAGATCCCCTCAATGGGTGGTCTTGGAGCAAGTGAAGTTCGTCAAATGGACACCACATGGATGCTTTGGGAAAGAGGTTAATTTTGTGGATCAAAGGGACGAGGACGATCGGTTCAGAGGGTCAAGGGTGACTTGTGAAGAAGGTCGAGGTAGATTATGAGGACCTAACGTTGTAGTAACCAATTCTGAGGATCGAGGTTAATTCTAAGGACCTAAAGTAGCGACGATCGATTATGAGGGTCAAGGTCAATTCTGAGGACCTAAAGTTGTGACGATCGATTCTACAGGCCGAGGTCAATTCTGGGAATATAAATTTGAAGGACTGTCTCTAAGGGTGAAGGTAAATTCTGAGGACCTAAAGTTATAAGGACCTAAATTTCGATCAATTCCGAAGGTCGAGGTCAATTATAAGGACCTAAAGTTCAAAGGACTGATTCTGAGGGCTGAGGTTAATTCTAAGGACCTAAAGTTTTAGAGACAGATTCTACGGGTCGAGGTCAATTTTGAGAACCTAAAATTATGATGATCAATTTTGAGGGACGAGGTCAATTCTGAGAACTTAAAGTTGTGACGACTAATTATGTGGTTCGAGGTCAATTCTGAGGACCTAAAGTTCGAGGGACCGATTCTGAGGGTCAAGATCAATCCTGAGGACCTGAAGTTGTGACAGCCAATTCTGAGGGTCGAAAACAATTTTGCGGACCTAAATTTGTGACGAGAAATTCTGAGAGAAGAGGTCAATTCTGAGGACCTAAAGTTGTGACGATCTATTCTAAGGTCCGAGGTCAATTCAGAGGACCTAAAGTTCGAGGGGCCGATTTTGAGGGTCGAGCTCGATTCTGAGGACCTAAAGATTGAGATGTGGAGAGTTATTCTCCTGGGATATTTTTGTATTATATTGAGGATGAAGATGCACCTGTTGTTTTGCGGGGGTCATATATATTTGAGACTTTTATGGGGGAGGTTTTACCCTTTGAAACATTTGATTGGGAATAGTTTTGTTGTGAAAGCTGTGAAGGATTCGACTACAGGATCATCCCAAAATTTCGATAGTGGATGGATTGAGAAAGTTAACCCTAGAAATTCGGTTGGGTAATCAGGAAGGTATTATTTTACAATCCTACTAGGGAGGCATATGATTTCAAGTTTGAGATTTCGCTGGGGAATTGTAGTTGGACTTAGGATGCAGACGTATTGATGGTTATGTTTGTGGCATATTATTTAGGGTTTATGCAGGGGACAATAGCATAATATTAATAGTGCTGGGGATTTCGTAAGTCAATAAGGGGTTTAGTGTTCCAAAAAAAGATTTTCTTGATGAAACAATGTTCCAATTTTAATTTGGCATTTTTAGAGATTTTTCGGGTAATTTTTGGATTTTTCTATTATTTTCTGGCATTTCTATCTCTTGAGTAGATGATAATTCTCTATTAGTGATCGCAAGTGACCTTCAATCCTTAGGGGATATCTCCGCGAGGGTTACAAGCATGGAGGTGCAGATGAGGAGGTTGCAGTTGTATGAGTTTGGGTACGTCTGGTACCTAGGAGAGAGAGATGTGGGGTAGATGAGGTGACATTTATTTATGGTTCTTTCTTGCAGATTTATCGTGGATTGGGAAGCTCGGCATTGATCATATTGCATGCTTGATGTAGAGGTATTGCACCTGAAAAGAGACTTTAACAAGTTAAAGAGAGATGTATATTTTGTTTGATTATCTTGATTTAGTGGCTTACTCTACATGCACTTTAATTTGTTGTTGAGTTTTTTGCTTTGACAAAGAGTTGGAAAAGTGTTTTTTGGAAATTTTTGAATATGTTTTTGGCATGCTTTGAGTAGAAGATGTCCTCGGAGGCTTGATTGAAAAAGAGCTTCCCTTTTTAAGGTATTTATATTGAGAAAAAGTAGGAAAAATGAGTTTTTGGAATTTTTGAATAGAGGAACGCCTTGGTAACTTGGTTGGAATATGGATGAAGGGGATAATAAGCTTTGTGTAACGTAGGGCTTGTCTCCTTTGTTGAATTATGCTAAATCTGGTGTGTTGAATATACTATATTGATGTTAGTTTTGCTAGAGTTGTTTCTTTGGATGAGACATCACGTTCTACTGCAGTGTTGTGTGCTTTAGGAGGTAGGTGGTGGGACACTACCCACACCTTCCATTTGGGTTTGGGGAGATGATTGTTACTCCCGTTGATGTTCAACAACTGCTGAGGATTGATTGTTATGGGTTTTGATGATGATGGATTTTCTAGAGCTGTTGCCTTGGGCCTTACTATGAGTCTTTTTTTGGTGATGGGTCACTTAATGGTGGATCCCTAGTTGGTTCTGATAACAGCGTGAATGTCATCCCGTTGAAGTCCTACGACGGTGATACTGGACGAGACTCTGAATGGTCTTGATGCTTGGAGGTTAGGTCGCTCCGATTTTCTAAGAGGGAGACCAATGATGTTGTTCATGTGGGTGGCTGAGAGGTTTCGTCTGGAGGTTCCTCCTAAGTATCCCTTGATAGGCATGCTAAATTTCTTTACTAAGTACTTTATAAGTTTTGGCCCATCTGTGGAGAACTATGTAAATTGGTCCGTGGAGCATGAAGCTCGGTGCCTCCGTTAATCGGTGTTATGGTCGGGGGAATTACTACCTGTTTTAAAGCTGGGAGAGTACTAGTATGATCGATTAGTTGGATTGCGGCAGACTTTTTTTTATTTCCCATAGATACTTCTATATCAAGTTGGATGGGAGCAAATAATGACTCTTCGAACATTAGACTTCTTTCCGATAGAAGACTTGACCGAATCTATGCACATGAGGTTAGGTTCTCTGTATGAGAGTCGTTGGTTGTCGACCCATCCATCTCAATCTGTAGAAAGGATCTGGCATATGTATGAAGACTATCTGAAATGGTTGTGGAAACAAATTCTGGTGAAGATCTTAGCAGAAGAGATCGACCAAAGGTGGTTTGTTCTTTGTGACACCACGGAAGGAGGGGTAGTGGTCTTTTCCAGGGTGGTCAGGGCATACTGCTCTATGGAGCATATTTAGAATATCAACCAGGCAGGGGAAGTTTGGGGACCACAAGGGTCTGATGATGATGGGGCTGGATCTTCTGGCAGTTGTTGATTGGTTTTTGTGAAGTTGGGATTTTTTATGTGAAGCTTTTTAGGTAACTTTTTGGGATGTTTTTGTATTTGGGGTTTTGGGAATAATTTTGTGAAGTTTGGTTAAACAGTTTGATCGAGGGAGAGGGGTGGTTAGTTTGACTCCCTTCGCTAATACTTCGTGTAATGGTACCAATCTTCCTTATTTGAAATAAAAAATATTTTGATCATATTGTTGTGCCTATTAATGAGTTTTACATTTAAGTTATCTATACTAATCGCTAAGGAATACATAATCCTTTTGTTCATGTAGATGATAAAATGAACCGTTGTTCTTGGAGGTTAGAAAACAATAACATTTTATAAAAAAGAAGGGGACCATTCCCATGTAAAGTGTATGAACTGCCTACGTAACTCTAAGGGTTTTGGAAATTTGTGAGTTCCATTTTAAAAGAAAAAGGCTTTTTAGAAGATCGGGCTCCACGTAGTTCTGTGTAGAGAGAAATGAAGAGAGTTTTTTAAGATTAAAAGGGAGATGAGAGGAGTCCTAGCGTGTCAAGATTTCAGACTAAGGGTAGAATTCTTGAGACGGAACAGGTTGACTGAACATGCCATTTCTTCTCTGTCAAGGTCTGCAAGCGTAGTGGCGCCTCCTGAGATAATCTTCTTTATGATGTGGGGCCACTCTAGTTTGGCTTAAATTTCCCTCTAGGGTCCAAGACGGGTTCTATGATCTCTTTGAGGGCCAAGTCTCCTTCATAGACACCACGATCCTTGAATCTTCGATTAAATGATCGCGCTATTTGGCGATTGTACCCTTATATGTGGTATAGAGCCAACATCCACTTTTCATCGAAGAGTGGAAGTTCATCAAATCATATCTGATGCCAGTCTTCTTCACTAAATTTTCTCTCGAGCATAATGTGTAGGGAAGGTATCTCTAGTTCAACGGGTAGGACGTCTTCCATTTTGTATACCAGAGAGTAAGGAGTAGCCCCAGTAGAAGTCTTGACTGAAGTGAAGTGACGCCAGAAGGCGTAAGGGATCCGATCGTCCCAATATCGGTAACTCTTGATCATTTTGCTGATGATGGCTTTAAGGTTTTTATTAGCGGCTTCGACTGTAATATTGGTTTAGGGTCGGTAAGGAGAAGATTTGTGTCTCTGAATCCCATATTCTTCGACCAGTTTTATGACCTCGGCTTCAAAATGTAACCCATTATCTTATACTAGCTCGTGGGGAACTCCGTATCAGCAGGTGTTGTTCTTTCGGATAAACTTGGCCACCTTCTTGGCATTCAATACAGTGTATGACTCAGCTTCAACCCATTTAGTGAAGTAATCAATGGTGACTAGGTCCAAGGGACTAAAAATTAGTATAAATAAAATGAAATTTATGGAATGTAAATTTAATAATGAGGCATCGAGTAACATAATGTTAAATATTGAAGACAAACTGATAAACCAAACTAATAAATTTCGTTGTCTAGTTTCAATGTTATAAAGTAATGGGGATATTGATGAGGATGTTACAAGTAGAATATCAACTAGTTGGATGAAATGGATAAAGCGCGCGGGGTGTTATACGATAAAAGGATAAAAAATGAATTAAAAGGAAAATTTTATAGAACAGTGGTTAGGCCACCGACTCTGTATAGAGCGGAGTGTTGGGCGTTAAAGAAAAATATGAACAAAGTCTCCATGTTAGTGAGATCAGGATGCTGTGGTGGAGGATAGGAATTACTAAAAAGGATAAAATTAAAAATCAATACGTGAGAGAAAAGTTAGGAGTAGCTCCCATTAGCGATAAATTAAGATAAAATAGACTTAGGTGGTACGAATAAGTGTTGCGTAGACTAGTAGATGCCCCTATAACAAGAAAAAGATTGTTAAAAATAGAGGGTAAATGAAAAAGAGGTCGCCCTAAGATATCATGGGAGGAAATTATAAGGATATGCCTTAAGAATCAAACTTAAACGATAATAATGCATATAATAGATTAGAATGTAAAAGGAGAATCCATGTGATTGACCCCATATAATGGGATTAGGGTACGGATGATGATGATGATGATGATGATGATGATGATGATGATGATGAATTAATGGCGATTAGGATGAACTCATGCCCATTTGAAGCTTTGGGTTTGACTTTCCCTATGATGTCAATGCCCCAGTGGAGAACATCCAGGGAGAAGTCATGTTGTATAATTCTCGAGGAGGTAAGTGTTGGAAGTTGACAAACTATTGGCATTTGAGGTATCTTCAGATATATGTGGTGCAATCTTAAACCATGGTGATCTAATATACCCTTGATGGATAATTTTTTAGCAAGCATATGACCTTTCATGTGGGGTTCGCATTCCCAGCTATGGATCTTCTGCATCATTGTTTCAATGTCAGCTCCTGCTATGCAATGCAAATGGGCTGCATCGAAGTTTCTCTTGAACAGTGCTTTATCACAGTTGAAATACTGGGCAACCAGTTTACGTAAGGTCGCAAGGTATTTCTTGTTAGTGTCCTGGGGATACCTACCATAATTGAGGAGGCACCAAGTGTCGTAGAATCGGAATTTGATCAGATCGGAATCTTCCTCTATGACGAGCTCAATATGGTAGTAGTGGTTGGCATAGTTTATTTTTAGACTAGGAAAGACTAGGAAATGGGCCATCATTATTCCCTCAGGCATGGCGACCATGGAGGCCAGGGTATCAAGGACATCAACTAAGTTGTTCTTTGCACAGGGCAAGTAGTCGAAGGTGATATCTCAAAATTAGGAGCCCATCTCTTCTAGGCGGGCATAAAGGGTAAGAGTTTTTTGTATTTGAAGTTTAATCTTCTAAGGACTTGGCTGATAATAAGAGCAGAATCCCCTTAGACATCCAGGAGTTTGATACCTTTCTTAAGGGAGAAATTGAGGCCTACAGTGCATGCCTTGTATTCAGTCATATTATTGGTGCAGGGAAAATATAGAAAGATGGCAATGGGAGTGTGAGAGTCATCAGGGGTGATCAGGAGTATCCCAATGTCGTATCCTTTCTTATTAGCAGCGCCATCAAAAAACATTTTCCATCGGAGGTCCTCCTAAAAGGTGCAGAGAATATTTTTGTCCATGAATTCAGAGACCTAAACATCAACCTCTTCCATGGGGTAGTCATCAAAGTAATCGGAGATGGCTCTCCCTTTAATGGATTTTTATGTGGCATACATGATATCAAACTCACCTAGTAGCATCAACAACCGGGACATTTAGCTAGACATAGAGAGTTTCTCAAGCGAGTACTTTATAGGACCATTCAGGACACAAGTATGATAGGAAAAGTGAGCATGTAGTGCCGTAAATTTTGAGTGACCTAGACCAGGGCGACGCATGCTTTTTTTAAGGTAGTGTAGTTGACTTCGTACCCGATTTATTTTTTACTAGAATAGTAGATGACCCTTTCCTTATGGAATTCTTAGATATATTACGGTCAAGTACAAGAGTAGAGGGAGACCTGGCTATGGAGGCATAAGTATCGGAGGTCGGGTAAGGTATTGATTGATTCTGTCGAAGGCATCCTGACAGACCTCATTCCAGACATTGGAATAATCCTTTCATAGGAGTTTAAAGATTGGCTCGCAAATTGAAGTCTGTTGGCTGATGAGCCGACTGATGTACTGAAGTTTTCCCAAGAATCCCCAGACTGCCTTCTTCGTTCGGGGTGATGGCATTTCGCATATAGATTTTATCTTGGCGATTTCCACTTTAATCTCCTTTTCACTGGCCATAAATTCCAAAACCTTTCCTTTTGTGACACCAAAAATGCATTTTGTGGGTTTAAAAGCATTTTGTATCGACATAGTCATTCGAAGAACCTCGAAAGGGCGGGAACGTGACCTTCTCGAGTCTTAGATTTAATAATTATGTCGTCTACGTAAACTTAGACCTCCTTGTGTATCAAATCATGTAAGATGGTTGTGGAAGCCCTTTAGTAGGTAGCCCCAACATTCTTGAGATCGAATGGCATAACCGTGTAATAAAAGGTTCCCAAGGGGTGAGGAATGCGATTTTCTCTTGATGGTCAGGGTGTATCTTGATCTGATTGTATCCAGTGAATCCATCGATGAATTAATTGAGGACGTGACTGGAAGTGTTTTCCACAATCATATCGATGTTGGGTAATAGGTAATCATCATTTGGATATGCTTTGTTCAAATCTTGATAGCCGACGCACATGCAAACTTTTCCTCCTAATTTTGGTACGAGTACAATGTTGGTGAGCCATGTGGGATATTCAATCACCCAGATGAAGACTATATTCAACTGCTTGATTACCTCTTCCTTGACTTTGAGTGACCATTAAGTGCTGAGCTTTCACAGCTTCTGTTAGATCGGTCTGCACTCTGGGAGAGTTGGGATCACGTACTGAGCTATTTCGAGATCAATGTTGGGCATGTCGTCAAAGTACCATGTGAAGACGTCCATAAATTCCTTCAGCAACTCTTCGAATTGTGTGCGCTCATGCTCGTTAAAGGTGGACCCTATCCTAATCTTGCGTTATTGGCTATTAGAACCGAGATTAATAGCAACAGTTTCATCTTCATTAATTTGAACGCAGTTATATTATTTGTTATTAACGTTATTAAGATCAGTTAAGAATTATTCATTTACAAAATCATCATCATCATCGTGCGTTTGATTAGAATCAAGAAAATTAATGTAAGGATCATCATCATACTCAAAATCCTCATTTATTTCACTTTCGAAAAAAACATCATTGAGAACCTCATCAAAAGAGGTCTCGATTACATTGTTATCAGAAAAAAATTTAATATCAATAGATGAAGAGATAGGATAAACAACAAGGCTGGGTTGTATCTCAGTGGACTTGATCAAAGTGGATGGGTCCGACGATGTAGTGCCTGAATGGATCATACAGAGGGTCAGCCCAGGGTATGGAGGTTGAACGAGTCTTCGAAATCACTTTCCAAGCAGAAGGTTGAAGTACGCGGGTATGTCAATAACTTGAAATTAAGTGATGGGATTGATAGGGCCATCCCCTATTGTGAGTGTTTTGGATCTCATCAACTCTTGGAGAGTGTTATCATAGGCACGCGCTGCAACAGAAGTAGGAGTCAGGATACTTACTTTCAATCCCAAGCAATTAAAGGTTCTTAGTGGTAAAACATTAAGGGTGGATCCAATATCAACAAGTGAGAGAGGAACTGTCTTTACCATCACTTCAATGGAGATGTTGAGGGTATAGTTGTGGTTAGGGCCGACCTTCAAAATTTCTTCTTCGGAGAAGGAAAGGAGTCTAGTGGTGGTCAAGGATCCAACCCAATTTACAGCTTCTTCTAAAGTGGTGCAAGAAGGGACTGTGGGGCCAGTGAGAAGTTTTATCAGATTATTTTGGTGTAACTGGGAAGACATGAAGATTCCCCACAAGGTGATGTTGAATTGAGTTTTCTTAAGGTTGTTGAGGATCTTGCTTTCTTCAATGGTCATTTGTGGTATGGGAAGTTCTTCGGCAACTCCCTTTCCCCTATCTGTTCTTGATAATTGAGGATTCAGATCTTGGTACTGCCTTTATGATCTAGTCATGTGGTTTACGAAGGCGGGGAAGAATAAGAACCCCTTGTCTTCATTTATTTCTGGGTGAATGGATACTTTACTGATTTCCTCCAACAGGTCTTCAAAAGATATCATTCCGAACATGTTCACTACTAAAATGACTTTTCCCTAACTCAGTTCATCATTTGAGCTGTCAAATTTATCCCACCATCCGGTGGCGATGATTTATTCCTTCCAAGAGAAATTGATGCATTCCACGACTTCAAAGCTTCTTCATATAAATCGTCCCACTCAATGGGGAGGTGTAGGAATGAAGGGACCAACCCCCTGCAGCTTCAAAGCAATGAGTAGTTCAAAAATACTACAGATCTTGATGTTATATCGTAACATGTCTTCTATGATCTGTACAGCGTCATCTAAGCCGACTTAATCAATGGGTACCACCTAATTATCTGATTCTTAAGCCCATTTTAGGGCTTTTATGAATAAGCCACTAAATTTCTGATAGTCACTGGTCCTTTTGGTGGGTAATTTTAGCCCGGACTCTAAGAGCCGGATCAAAATAGCCATTAACTCCATATCTCTCCCTTCGGATCGGGTACGGAAGGCAATACAAGCCATTGGGAGAAATGACAAACCCTGGTCGGTGAAGCAGGTAGGGTGTGGGAGAAAGCACGAGCAAATTTTGAGTGGTTTAGGTGAGATTACAGGTATGATGGGTGCTTTATTGGGCACAATTTGGGTAGATGGATAGAATTTTGGGTCATTTTCTAGAAAGATGGAATTTGTGCAGGTTGGAAGTCGGTTATGAGTGGTGTTGGGTTTAGGATTGGATAGTGGGGCAATGATACCCCGATCAATTAGACCCTTTACCACATTCCGGAGATGAAGTCACTGGTCAGTATTATGGCCGATAGACTGGTGGAAATCATAATTTGCATCGGCCTTAAAGTTCTTAGGAAGTGGGTTTGGTAATAGACGGGGGTCCAAGGGTTCGATGAGGTTTCATCTTAACAAAGCTTGGTAGTCTTTGGATAAGGTAGCATGGATCTCGGTGTATTATTTTCTAAAGGTATTAGGGAACCTTTTTGGTTCCCAAGAGGTAATAGGCTAAGACATATTATTGATGGTGGAGACTGTAGTATTGGCAGACTTCTTATACTTTTTGGGAATGAACTGTCCAGTCATCTTCTTCGGCTCGGCTTCTACCATGGCAAAACTTTCTTCAATTTTTACACCCACTTCCAAGAGAGCTCGAAAGTGTGGATAATACTAACCTCCCATAGTCGCTCGGATATGGAGCATGAAATTTTTCTTCACTATGTTGATTTGTTCGTTTTGGAGGGCCGATTGGTCATGATAACAGCTTTCTCCCTCCACCTTACTATGAAGTTGCTAATAGTTTCTTTGGGATTATTCTTGAGAAGCTCTAGATCACAACATGTAACCTCTAGTTCTTCGTTGTACTTGTACTGTAACATGAATTCTCGGGAGATATCCTCCCAGCTGAGGATTCTGGATTCTTAGAGGGATAGAAACCATCGGAGAGCACTATATTTCCAAGTATTTTTAAACATCTGGGCCATTATATCTTCAGAGGCACCGAGAAGGGTCATGGATCGATGGCCCGCTGGGCCCAAACTTCTCAATGGTTGGCATCTTTAACTTCTTCCATAGTCTTATATTAGGGTAGGGAGATATGTGGGTATAGTCCATGTAGTTCCCGAATATCTTAACTTGGTTAAACTTCTTCGATAACTGCTTGAGGTCTTCCTTGACCTTGTTCATTTCTTCCTCCTTGGGATCAACGGGTACTGGCAAGTTAGCCCCTGGTTGGGCAAGGTTTTGGCATAGGGAGCTATGCTGGCAACGACCCATTGGCAGGCGGGGTAAGCTAAGCATGCTGATATTCTTTGGGGACACAAAAAGTCTCGGGAATTGGTGGACCTATGGCACAAGGAAAGAGAACCTCGAATTCTTCAGGAATATGAAACTGATTTCATTACATCTCATGAACCTCGGTTTAAAAGTTGTCAATCTTGGCACTGAGTTAGACTAGGACTACCATCAATTCAAATTTCACATTCGGTGCTTGGTGCTTAATCAGTGTTTACCATGAAGGACTGGCGAAGGTAGATTTTGTGCTCGATGAAGTAGCAGGGGAACAGGCAAAACTTCGGGGCGGTTTGATGGAAGACCGAAGCCAATAGGGAGAAAAGATAAGAATCGGGGATGCGATCACCTGAAAAAGGAAAATGAATTGAATTTATTTTTAAAACGGGAAGAAATGATTTTTTGGGGGGGTATTTTTTGAAAAAGAGGAAAAATGTTCTCGACACTTTCGATAAAAAGGAGGGAAAATGTTTTTGGTATATTTGATGAAAAGGAGGAAAAATATTTTTAGTATCTCGGTTTTTTGAGAAAGAGGAGGAAAAACGAGAGAAGAGTCTAAGCATTATTATTATTATTATTATTATTATTATTATTATTATTATTATTATTATTATTATTATTATTATTATTATTATTATTATGTTTTCACTTGTATTAGGTTACTTAAATACAAAAGAAGTGTCGGATAGGACCCGAGCCTGGGAAAATTGGGTTTGAAAAATAGGTAAGATATGGTTTGACTTGTTTCCAAGCTCATGGATAGGGTCCTATTTTGGAAAATGACGAAATAGCACAAAAATTTGGCCGACATACCGACCCGGCATTTCGGTAGAGTTTCGTGTGGCAACCGAAAAACTAAATATGAGTGCCCTAGTTTTGCCACCTATGTGAGGTTTATGGAGTTATTGGGTTAGTGGAATGGTTCTCCCTTTGGCATGACTTCCATGATATACTTTTTGCTTTTGAGGGCAATCGACACGTGTGGACAAACCATTTGATATACCTGAGTGTACATGAATTGCCTTACTATATACCTCGTGGGGATAGTACTTGTGGAGATAATTCAATATACTCGCCGTTCATGAACGAGTTCCCTGCTATATACCTCCCGTCGTGAGTTCAGTCAAGAGGTACGATGCGGGGGTAACCGTTTGATATACATCGAAGGTACTAGGCTAATGGAAGGTGAGAGTCATATTGCTTAGGCTAACTGTGACCTGCCGAACTAGCGCCCGTCTCAACGTGACCCCCCGGTACAGGATAAAATTTAGCTAATAGCCATGGTCTTGGTGATGTAGTGTGAAAAATGCATGATTATTTAATTAGTATATTATGGAGAGAGTTTTTTATTTGGCATGATGAGTAAAAGATGCACTATACTAAAGGTGAAGAATTTATAAGTATCATGAAAAATAAATCTAGCTTGGAGCATGAAGACTACACTAAGCATGGATATATGTGAGTGAGTGATATATGAATATCTACAAGTCAGTGTGTGGTAGTGAGTCGAAGCATGGATTAACTACAAGTGGCATGTGATAAGTGAACATGGATATATACAAGTTTGATAAGTGGAGGTGTGTGCTAATGAAATCTAAGCATGGATATTCTAAGCGGTGTGTGAAACATGTGGGTATAAGTGATCCTACGTACAAGTGTAAGTAGCGTGAGGTGTACATGGAGGGTATTTACAAGTGCATGAGGTGAAAAGTGATATACATAAGGTATATATATACAAGAAGTAATAGAGGAAAATAGGGAACATACAGGTTGGTTCATATGTACATATGCGGAAAATTATAACACCCATGTAAGAATAAAATCTAGCCCTCTTATGACAAACATGTCCCCAGTGGAGTCGCCACTGTGGCCATCACATCTCCCGATCAACGCGTGTGAAAGGGAGGGTTCGTGCCCTTCCTCGGGGAACTTTGACTATCGTCGATGCGGGGTTATGTATAGAAATAGAGTCGCCAACCTATTTTGCACAAAACAGGCAAAAGAAATATTATCGCCTCCAGAGAACAGTATCAAAGACATACTGATGCTTGCGAAACCAATTAGTTCAAGGATTCGAGGGATAAATTACGGAATAGGAAGGTGTTAGGCACCGATCCTACCTTTTCGGTCTCTCATGGGCCTGTGTTATTCGTCTTCTTAATAACTCTGTGAAGTCTGTGTGCGTGTATATATAAATGGAGAATGGAATTACTCAACTCGTGTCATGGAGAAAGGCGGAGTGAGATCATTCGTAGGAGTGTTCCCAAAATAGTAATTAAAAACTAATGTGTGCGTTTATCGGGTCACCGGTCGTTTATGAAAGAACGAGGTATAAGTTGGATAGAACGCAAGCATGAATCACAAATATAATATATGGAAATAATATATGAACAGAAATAGGAAAGGAGGACTCGAATCTCAAATTTTACCTGAGGCGCCTACGTAGCCTAAAATGGCATCAAAGTCCACATAGTTCACATGCAACACACCCATAAATCCAACCGGAGACTTTATTATGTGTGTGTGTAGAAAAAGGATGTTTTAGTCTGCGAAAATGTAGTGAGAAATCCCCATTTGGAATTTACAAGCAAACCCTCTTTTTCTTGTTTTGGGCTTTTTTTATAGAAACTATAGTATGTGCAATACTACTAATAAAAATTTAGATATTAATGTGTGTGAAATAACAAAGATGAATTACTAAAGTAAGAATTAAATAACTAACGTGAAAATAAGAGAATTTAAATAGAAATGGAAAGGTTTGGACCTTCTTCGAAAGATTTGAGATTGATTTGGATTGTTGAGGGGATACTCTTGCAAGTGGATGGAGGTGGTAGAATAAGAGGGAAAAGGATTTGTTAAATTGGGTAAGGAAATGATGGAAATGAAATGTGGAGGAGAGGTTTTAATATGGAAAGCTTGTTGACTTCGAGACAATGTTGTTAAGATCACTGAAAGGGATGTTTCTAAGGTGCCTTTCGAAGTGAGATCATGATCCCTATATATAGGGTCAAGGGAGTGTAATACCCCGTATTTTTATGCTTTCTTAATTTGGGGATTTATTAAATTTAACGGGAGATTTTATTTAATATATATCCAAAAATTAATTATTTTTATAATTATTAACGTGATGTGAGTTAGTAATTATGGGAAACTTGTTGAATATTACTAATGAGCAAAGTAATATATAATATTGGTTCTATTAAATGTCACGAGTGAATAGAATGACAATTTTGAAAATGTAAGTCGGGACGCGCTTGTGTCGTGTTGGGACTAAATATTGATTTATAAAAGTGAATAAATTATAAGTCACTCGTATGATCATTTTGAGTGCGCGAAAGTGTCCGGAAGGGTCGAGATAGTCAGAAAAGTTTACCCGGGGGTTTAGTTTGGGTCTCGGGGTATTTTTAGGCCTATTTAACACCCCGGGAGGGCATTTTGGACATTTTGCATTTTTGGGTAATTAAAATCACAAAATTTATTAGGTTATATCAGCCATTTGGAATGGTCCTTTAGGGTTAGCAGACTAAAAACCTTAGAACGCCCATAGGAGAGGGAAGGAGAAAGCTTTCCAAGCAATTCAAGGCCAAAAATCCATCCGGTTGCACCGCCACCACCACCAACACGTAGATCGCGCGACGGGAAACGCAACAACACCAAATTCATCCATAAATCTGAACTCTGAAATTCCCAGGCAAGTATTTATCTTGCTTATTTTCGTTAATTCATCGTCCATGTTAGTCTAGGGTGATTAGGATGATTTTCATAGAAGAAAACCCATGTTGGAGATAGGAAAATTGCATGTAGTAATGATATGAATAATGATCTGGAAATCCCTTTCATATGTAGAGGTTAAATCATGGATTTATGATGAATTAGATGTAGAAATTCTGGAAAAAAGACTGATTAGAACCAAGTTAAAGAAATTCCAGGGTTCTTGAGATTGATATGAGTCTTGGCCTATTAATCCATGGTTATTGATGAAAATTCACATGCTTTACGTAGAAGATGTATAATATGGGTTTATACTGTTTGTAGTACGAATTTTTGGGAGTTTAGGTGTGAAAAATATAGTTTTGATTGAGATTGGATTATGAAACCCATAATTGTTAATCTGCAGAATTCGTTATACCTGTTTGATCGATCGATCGAACCAAGAGTGTCGATCGATCGACGCATCGATCGATCGAGCTCCTGCCATAGATCGATCGACCCCTTCTGGCAGACTCATATTTCCCCTTTTTAAATAGTTGAATTAAATTTAAATTAGTAATAATCCTTAGACATCCTTATTAAAATATTTCTGGAGATAAAGAAGACCAGTAGGACATATTAATAATTATGAGACCTTTAATGTAAGACGAGAATTGCATTTTTGGGATGTTTACATATAAGGGACGATTGACACGTAAGATAGTTACGATGGAGAATAGATGAGTACCTACTGAATTCTACACTTGGGAGGATAGAGTCCATAAGTGTTACGTAGTGAGTTGGAATGATCCCTCAAATTAAAGTAAGAGACGAACCGTTATACGTGATAACTAAAAAATGAGAAAATAAGGATAAATGTCATAATTATGGGTTATGAGATGAAACTAAATTTGATGTGGTAATAGTAGTATATTTATATGACTGTGTTTATGCATATACTATATATGTGTGAAAATCATGCCCGCGCTACTTGCTATCCCTGAGGTTACCGCACTGGGACAGTCTTATCTCGATGGGACCTTTATGGGGGATATTGACTCGTACCCTAGAAGATAGATATCCTTGGTACAGTCTATCTGATCGATGGTCAGACGGTCCTAAGAGACGTGAGGGTATGTGCTGACCTCTTAGAGACTTGGAATCTATGCTTCGCCTCAATATTGTTTGTGTATGTGTTAATACATCTCGAGAGTGATTCCGAACATGTATTTCCCTTAGTACGAGTGATACGGGGATTGGATAGCAGAGTATGCCTGCACCATAATTTTTATGTGAGGTGCTGTTAGAATATATTTCTTATACAAGTATTTAATATATATATGAAATTCTGAAATTTGGAACTTCCTACTGTGCTTATGGTAAGTAAGAAATGTATAATGACTTTAATATGGAAATACTTGTTTTGAAAAGTATAATATGACACTGGGAAACTTTATTGGCAAATAAGGTTTAAATGAGAACTTTGTGATCAAATGAAATTAACCTCTTAAACAGTTGAATTGTTCAGCTTAAATCTTACGAGTAACCTAAGATAAGTTAAACCATTGGGGAGGTTAGTACGATAGGCGTGCACATTAGAATAGAGGTGAGAATTTCTCAAGGGAGTGTCGCACTAATATGTTGTGGCATTGGCCTGTAAACATTTTAAATACTTGCTAAACAAATTTTAAATCTTTTTACAATCGGGCTTTGACCCATTTTCCACTTTTCTTCTCTCTTGTATATATATGTATATATTACAGGTGCCCAGCCACATGGGCGTCTTGCATAGGATCCTTTGGAAGGAACGCGCTACAGCTTAGGTGGGAGTTCCAGGCCTCTTGATTAGACGACCTCATTTCTTGATTCCATTACTAGCACTATTTATTCAGTTGGGCATGTGTCGCCCTTTCCATTATTTAGATGTTTAGCGAACATTGTGATTTATTTATTTCCAGTATTTTACTCTTTGGGATTTACTATTGTTGGGATGTTTTCATTTAAGTATTAAATGTTGGATTCATTTAGTTGTATGTTTAATTATAGAATTGTTTGTTCCAGTATAGTTTTTGTGTGACTCTTTATTTATGAATTTCGTAAAGTTTTAAATGTTGGTTTACATAAAATAAAATTTGGAAAGTAATGTCTAAAAATGGTTTTGACACTTAGCTTAATTAATTAGGGTGTTTAAATTGGAAAAGTTATTTTTTCGACAGTGATGCTAAGAATGAACCAACTGTTCACCTTGATTTTAATTTAATAAAGGAGTGATCGCCCGGTATTTAATTAGGCAGGGTGTCACCGGGAGTTCCGATCGGCGTTGTCCTTGATATGCCTATCAATAGGCAACCCCAGACACACTGCCGATATGCGAGGAAATGGGTTTGCCATTCGGCAGTCTCATGCAGGATTTCTAGAAAAATGGTAGTAAAACTAAAATCAAAATTCATAATTGCACTTCGGACAAACCGTTGAAAAGGGTATTCAGATCCCTTTAAGATTCATTGGTCCACTCCCGAATTCTAAAATTGACTATGGTGAAACGGGGCTCAGAAATGCCCGACGGTCTTATGGATAAGAAATTCTCGGAGGAAAACGGATCGTTCGTCCAAATTGAATGGATGATTTGCACACGAGGTGGACTGTTAAAAAGATAATTTAGGGCCTTTTAAATATTCATTCAACCTCGTTCTATTTGAAGAGTTAACGGGAGTCAAATGGAGCTCGGGTTCTCCCAGTGGCCTCCGTATCTATTTTTGAGGGAAAAATAGACCGTTCGTCTCGAACTGTAAGGCCAATTTGTGCACGGGGTGGAATATTGGAAAGGGGATTCATAGCCCTTTGAATATTCATTAAGCTTCTTCTTAGGCGAGGAAGTTGTTTGGGGACAAAATGGAGCCCGGTGGCCTCTAGATCGATTTTTATATTAAAACGAATCGTTCGTCCAAACCATAAGGTCGATTCGCGCATGGGAAGGACCGTTGAATAGGTGATTCATAACCCTTCAAATATTCATTGGGATTTCTCTCAGATGAAAAAATGATTGGAGTCAAACGGTCCCCGAAGAGCCCGATGGCCTCTAGATCGGTACTCGAAGTATAACCTAGGGTTTATGGTGAAGCAAGAAGTGCTAGGGACCTAAGGAAATTCTTAGGAGGGTCCTAGAATGTGGTGTCTATAGGGGTTAAGGAAGATAGTTTTGATATGTGAAGATGATGTTTTTTATTCTATTCATTCATGATTTTTGATAGGGGGAGTTATCTTGATGCTTGTGTTTCTTTTATGTTTGAATGTGACAAAAAAGGGTAGATGCTAAAGATGATATATTATTTGTTTTTTTCATGTTTGAAGGAGATTTGATATTGTCATTTGATTTTATCTTATGATTTATTGATACATTCTTTGAGTTTAATCTTTAGGGGGGGTCTATTGTGAGTTTTTTGTGTATATGTTTGATTGAGGGGGAGCTTCATTATACTATTATTTTCTTATCATCAATCTTTATCTCATCATTCATATTTGTTGACTATATAATTTTTGGAAGTATTTTTGACAATGGGAAATTTCTTCAATAGGATGTCTTGGGTGATGGTTTATTGTTGTTTGATATTTTGCACGATTCCTCTCAATGCCATATGACCAAAGCATTTACATTTGAGTATTTAGTCAGTCATTTAGAATTAGGCATTGAGACAAATCTCTCTCTTCATATGAATAATGTGGAGTGGGTTTTTCTTATCGTAATCAAGATATTTTGGATTTTTCCATGGAATATCCAAAAGGGTAGATTAAAAATATAATCATTTGTAATATATATAGATTGGCTATCTCTTGCATCAAAATATGGAGTCATGCACTACGTCGAGCCCAAAATATTGATTCACTAGTTGAGTGAGCGTGTTGTCCTTTACCGATGGATATCGTGATTCGAACACATAAAGACTCCCTAAGAAGTTTTGAAGCCATCTATTACTGCAAATAAATACTACATCCTTTTATAGAGTTTGTATAACCTTATCTAATTTCACATATTCATGCGTTTTTCAAATTGAGTGAATTTTTCGTAAAATATTTTTAAAAAATATCTTTATTGAGTTGAGTATGTGTTTTGAAGATATGGGTTCAAGGCTAGTTTTTAGAGAATTTTTTTTGAAGGTATTGAACTAGGGCATTCGCACGGATTACTTTTAAGCCCGTCCACACGGTTCCATTCGTACGACATCAAATCATGCCCGTGCCATGTCCCTGGCTCCATTTTTCGTTGGGGCATATTGGATAAAATCGTGTGCATGGTTAGATCTTATCGTTTGCACGACGACGAAATATTTTGATTTTTTTTTGCTATAAATAGCCTTGTCTCCCTCCATTTGAATACAACACTTTTCCCTCACTTCAAATATCTTATCTGAAGAGATTTTCATTTTTTTTATCTCTCTCTCTAAACCTAATTTTAAAATCCTTTGAGAGTTTGGTGAGAATTTCAGATCTACATTGAGATCTAGTTTTGAGAGATGATTTGAGAGGCTTTTATCCACCCATAGTCATATTTATATCTGAATTTTTATTCCCTATCATAATCTACACTCTGATATCTAAAATGGAGGTGTTCTAGCTATGAAGAGTTGGAGCACAGTGTGAAGCTAGGGCGGAGAATGGATTTCTGTTTCAAGCAATGGAGTTTACTAAGATTTCTCATTGGAACGGGATAAAGTTATGATATTCTTAGGTAAATTTTTTTTTTGTGGACTTCATTGATTTATCTTCTTGTATCGAGTAAAGGAACTTCTTGTGGTTAAAAAGTGTTTGTCAATGCCTCAAGTGAAAGCCACAAAATAAATAGTAAATTTCGATAAGTACGGGGTCGAATTTTGCGAAGATTGGTAAAACTATTGATCCATTACACTTATAAAGGCATTATATCAAACAAATTATGTGAGTATCCAATGGAATGTGAATTTGATTGAATTAAATGAACGTAACTAGAAAGTAAACACAAAATAAGTAATTGAGAATTCAAATGAGAGTTGAGTTTTGGGATCATGAGTTCAATATGTATGTTAACAGAAATGATTGATCGATTATAGGGATATATTGATTTGGTGAATCCTTATGTGAATTTGTAAGGGCCATATATTGAATTAAATGGCATATCCCATTACTTTTATCATGGCATTTCACATTCACAGATTCAAGAAGACGGATCCGATTATCAAGCAACTTCAACATTATCCACGACATCACATATATTCGGTATTATTGTTGTTTTATTTTTCATGGATTTTTTTCAAAGTCTTGGGAGATTTTTATAATTTGTTTTTTTTCCTAAAAAATGAGGTCGTGTTCAAATAGTTTTTCGAACAGTTTTTTAACTTAAAAATATTTTTATTTTTCAACAGTTTGGTTCAAACAAGATTGTTATCTCGTTAGAACGACCTAAATCTCGTTAGAAGGTCGTTTGAAGCATATATCAAAAGAGGTTCAAACGAGGTCGTATTGTCTTGGTTTTTTTCATCTCGTTAGAATTGATCTATATGCCGTTTGAACAACATCATCATGTCATTAAAATAAGGCTAGATTTTTGTTCGAACAAGGTTATGTCTCCTCGATATTTTTGTTCGCCTATAAATACCTATTTTCGATAGGTTTTTTGTCAAGACTTTGCATTTACAAAAATTGGAGAACTGTTGCTTTAAGTCTTTAATTTTAAAGGGAAAAATACATTTTGATTCACACAATCTCTCCTATATACTTTTGTGAATTATCTTTGAAACCCAAAATGCTTCTATATTTAAATTACACTTGTGAAGAAGGAGTCTTCATTGTTAACCTTGTATGGAAGGAGTCTCTACTACTGCTCTTGTGATTATTGGGAGAATCATTACTGAAGGAAGATTGCGATCTTTGTGGTTCCCATGGGAACCATTACTGTAGTAGACGGGGGTCACTTGTGGGAGATTCGTCGAGCTATATTTCTCTATTGTATATATTTAAGTTACGATGTTTATACTATAGTGAAATGGAAAAGGTTTTGCCCCGAAGGGGATTTATCCTGAAATTTGTCTTGCTTGTTTGATTGCATGCTTTCATAATTTACTTCTTTTAATCACATAGTGGCGTGAACTAGGGTTCAAAGGAATTAAAACTGGTGTGATTTGAAATTTAATTAAATTAGTTTAAGCCATTAGATAATATCACACTCTCAAATTGGTATCAGATAAGATTTCACCCAATTATCGTGAAATCCTTTTTTTACAAAATTTTTCTGAGATATCAATTGTTTTGAAAAATTAAATTTGAAAAATCACAAATTTTCTGATGGAGAACTTATATAATAGGATGCCAATTTTCAATGGATTGAACTATGCCAATTGGAAAGCTTGTATGGGATCCACTTTAAAGACAATTGATGAAAGAGTATGGCTTATTTGTGAAAGAGCGTGGACTCTTTTCACTCTCACTGTCGATAATGTCACGAATCCTAAACTTGTTTCTTCCTGGACTGATGATGAGTTTGAGTGGAGTACCTATAACTCCCGCAGCCTTACTGTTATTTCTAGAGCCATCACCTTGACGAGTTTCGTCGCATCATAGCGTGCACCATGTCTAAGGAAGCATGGGATATCCTCTAGTTGACACATCTGGGTACCAACACTGTCAAGGTATCTAAGCTTCAAAATTGGACCTCCTAGTTTGAGACCATCACTATGTTAGAGTCCGAGTCATTCGATGAATTTTATGCTAGGTTATAGGACATTGTTAATGCCAGTTTTAATTTGGGTTGAAAAATTGAGGAGTCAAGAGTCGTGAAAAAGATTTTGAGGTCACTCCCTTCCCATTTTATTCATAAGGTAACCGTTCTTAACTCTTTAGGGGTCTTGAACTCTCTTAGGTTAGAAGAACTTGTAGGAGACCTTTAAACTTATGAGATCGACATGTTTCCCAAAACCATTAAGCCTAAGAATAAAGGGGTGGGTTTAAAGACTCAAATTAAGAAAAAGAAAAAGGAGAAATTCTTTGAGTCTGAATCTGAGGGAGAGTTTGATATTGATGACTTGGCCTTGTTTGCGAATTTTTTTAAAAACTTTCTCAAAATTTCTAAAAACAATTCTTCCAATAAAAACATTTTTGAGAAAAATAAAAAGAAAGATGATGTCAAGGATAGCAGTGAAAAAGAGAAAGAAATGAGATTTTTTGAGTGCGAGGGTAAAGGGCACAAGTCGTTTGAGTGTCCCACTAGGCTAAAGAGAAAGGGTAATGAGGTTGCTAATAAAGTCACTCTTAGCGATAGTGACATCAAGTCAGTTGATTCCGGGGGAGAATGACTACATGAAAAGTGCGTTGCTTTCATGGCTAGTCACGTGAGTACTTCTACTATGTCCCATAAGGATGAGGAAACTTGTAAACGTGAGAGCCTCGATGAAGTTTTAAGTCATTCGAAAGATAGTGAGTGTGTAAAGCACTAAAATATTTGTTCCCATTACAAGCAAAGAGGACATCTTAGGGAATTTTGTTTTAAATTGGGTAGTGTCTCATAGGTATCTTCCAGGACATGCTACTACGCGTGTTCCTACACACACTCCCACACATGTTACCCCACATGGTCATATGTATCTTCTATGATATTCCATTACATGTGTTTCCACACGCACTCCCACACATATTAATCTGCATGCTCCCGCACATCATATGAGAGATTTTGAGCATTTTGTTGAGTATTTAGTCAAAATTTCAAATGATTTGATGGGTGTTTTTCGTATGATGTCAACTCCTTTGGAGAACACCTCCGGACCTAATGATTGACGTTTAGACTTGTTTGTATTCATGCTTATTGCCAGTGTGTTCTACCATTGTATTTATCTTTTTCCATTTTGATATATTTTTTAAAAAATCCTAAAAGAGTTTTGTTTTTCTTCAAAATAATTGGAAAAATACAAAAATATTTTTGGTTTCTTTTTACAAAAAGTGCAAAAATCCAAAAAGATTTTTGTTGTTTGTTTACACCTTATATGGATGGAAAATTAGGATTGCCAAGTCACACTTTCATTCCATTATCCACGTGACGTTTTGATAGTGTTTTGAGACACAAATTCATTTCATCCATGTGCTTTATAATGTGTTGGATTCATTGAGATATGATTAGCGATTACTTTTTACATGTTTGAATCATTGTCTCCTTTAATGCATACATGCACGGATTTGTTTGAGCATTGCACTCATCTATCACATGTTGGTCAAGATGTATCCTGTTCAATCTTGCCTTTAAAATGAACCAAATATAATAAAACGAGACAATAAAAGTAGTGCTTGTAAGAACCATTGCCCGGATTGCAAAAATTAAAAATTCTACCTCCAGTAAATGTGTTAATTCAAAAGCAATGGAATCGGGCTGCGAAAGTAAAAAGTCTTTACGCGAATAGCAACCATTGCAAAAAGAAAAAAATCCTAAAATATTAAAGTCACATAAAATAAAAAATATAAAGTGTAAGGCCAAATTCACAGAATATTGACGCTTCGCTACATATGAGCATTAATTTCTTCAAAATAAAAGAGTTCGGAGGAATATTCTATATGTGAGTTTTGAGGGAGTTTAGTCGAAGATCAATGGGTTTGCACATTCTAAAAAAGTCTCGTAAAAGCATTACATAGTTTTGGGCGTTATTGGTGTGAAAATCATTTTAGACTTTGATTTATTGATTACATTGAGTCGATATTATATGGATTCAACAATTTTACACCTAAGGAGAGTTCATTCGTTAAGAGTATCCAAAATTCATCGTGCATATATGTTATGATTGTTTGAGTTGATTTTCCTATCGAATTTCTTCACACCCATTCATTACGCATTCCCGATTTGGTTATTTTAGTGTTCGTTCATGGTGTGTTGTTTTTGTGAAATTTAGTTTTGCTTAAAATTTTGAAAATTCAAAAATAGTTGATTTTGCTTAGTTTATCATTACTTTAATCTTATTTCATTATATTTGTTATGATATTCTATGATTGTTAAGACACACTCCATTTTATTACTTTTTGTTTCTTTTCATTGTCTATTTCGAACAAATAAAAAGAGGGAGTGAGAGTTTGATTTATGGGGGAGAATTGATTTGATTTATGATTTTTATTTTATTTCAAACTTGATACATCACAAGATACATTTATGTGTCTATTCTGTGTAGGTACACTTTGATGAGCATTTGAAAAGTACACATAAGACAAAGCTCCCAGAAAGAAGATCAAGAGAAAGTAAGAGAATTGAAGATTTGAAAAGTTGAAGATTTTGGAGAGTTGTACACTTTTAGTATCTTTCCATTTATGGGTTTTTGGGATGGTATTAGATTTGTATAGGATTTGTTAGATAATTCAGATTTTTCATTTTGTAACGGAATAGCCATAGGGGGAGATTCGTAAGGGCAAATTTTCTATCATTCCCCCTAGTATCTAGGACTTGTCCATAGAATCTAGATTACATCTAGTATCGAATATCCCCTTACTTCCATCATGGCATTTCACATTCACACATTCAAGAAGATAGATCCGATTATCAAGCAACTTCAACATTCTCCATGATGTCATGTATATTCGGTATAATTGTTGTTTTGTTTTCGTGAATTTTTTACAAAGTACTAGGAGATTTTATAAACCGTTTTTTACAAAATGAGGCAGTTTTCGAATAGTTTTTGAACTTAAAAATATTTTTATTTTTTGACAGTTTCGTTCAAACTAGACTGCCATTTGGTTATAACGACCTGGATCTTGTTACAAGGTCGTTTGAAGCATTTATCAAATAAGGTTCAAATAAGGGCTTATTATCTTAGTTTTTTGCATCTCATTCGACATCATCATCATGTCGTTAGAACGAGGACAACTTCTCGTTCAAACGAGGTTGCTTCGCCTTGATTTTTGTGTCTGCCTATAAATACCTGTTTTCGATAAGTTTTTGGTCAAGACTTTGTATTTACGAAAACTACAGAATTGCTGCTTTAAGTTTTCACATTTTAAAGGGCAAAATACTTTTTGATTCACACAATCTCTCCTATATACTTTTGTGAATCATCTTTGAAACCCAAAACACTTCTATATTAAAGTTACTCTTGTGAAGAATGAGTCTTCACTGCTGACCTTGTAGAGAAGGAGTCTGTACTGCTGCTCTTTTGATTCTTGTGGAAATCATTGCTGAAGGAAGATTGTGATCTCTGTGGTTCTCGTGGGAACCATTGCTGAAGTAAATGAGGGTCACCTATGGGAGGTTCGTCTAGCTATATTTCTCTATTATATATGTAACTTGCGATTTGGATACTATAGTGAATAGAAAAGGTTTTTCCTCGGAGGGGATTTTTCCTGAAATTCGTATTGCTTATTTGATTGCATGCTTTCATGATTTACTGCTTTCAATCACATTGTTGCATGCACTAGGGTTTAAAGGAATTAAAGCTGGTGTGAGTTAACATTTAATTAAATAAGTTTAAGACATTAGAGAATAACGCACTCTCGGAAATTAAATATCAAGTGTGAAGGTATTAACCAACACCACTTAATTAAGGTTTATTATGAACAAATAAAATCAATTGAATTAGAATTATAAAGATACACAAATTATCGATGTTGCTTGATAATATGGATGAAGAGAAATCCCTGTAATATTAACTTAACTTAACCAATCAATACTACCTACAATCAATCTATAACTAATAAACATTATTCATTTTGAATTTACTACTCTAACCATATAGATCTAAAAATTCATAGTTGAGAATACAAAAGAAATAAAAATAGAGTTGATGTAGAGAAATCAAGTTATATATCTTGAATGAAAATAAGGCTTCAATCTTCAATTATCTTCAAATTTCGTACAAATTCTTTGTTTCCTCCTCTTTCTCTGCCTAGAACTCTCTAAATACAAAGTATGAACTACCCCTAAGATAAGAATGATGTAAAAAGTCATCCAAAAGGATTAAAATATGTTATCTTAAAACTAAAATCCCATAATGGCATTATTGTAATTTTCCGGTGAAGAAAAATACATCCTGCTATAGCAAAATACGTCCTGACAGGGCAAAATAGATTCTGCTCTGTGCCGTCCAAAATGCCTAAAAATCATCCAAAACTCCTCTAATCCTTCTTTGAAGATTTGGATATCCTCTTTTAAAGCCTAAAACATGCCTTTTTTAGGAAATGAGATCCTCTTCACATGTGTAATGCTTTCATGACCTTACAAAAATATACATGTAAGTCAAATAACATATAATATTCAAATAAGGTGTATGCTGATAAAAATAGCTCAAAGGGTAGGAATAAAGGCCTCGGGGAAGATGTATTTCTCATATATATCACGATATATTTGCAATATTGGTCTCTAATCATACCTCCCAACTAGCTTATGCTAGGCCCTAGCATATGAAGCCATCACAAAACAAGGAAATGGAGGACTAAATTCCTAGCCTAAATAAAAGAAAAAGTAAAAGTGCCACTTTCACGGGCCTCTTGATTGCATTTAACATATGCAACAAGCCTTTTAAACTCCTAGGTTACCCCTAGAGGGCGAGTGAAATATCGTGAGTATTTGCAGTGAATATACCCACAAAATTTAAAACTAATAATATTTTACCCCGAATTCTCATTAAACGAGCTCTCAATGAAATTTCCAAAACAAATTTAACTAGTTAGCAAACAACCTTATCTTAGCATCAAAGTTTATAAACTATATTAATCATGAAGTCGTTTTATATGGTTGAAATTCGAGAACGCGAGTGAGCGATGGCCAATGAGTCAAAACAATGTCCCAAAGCTAAATAACCTAGATTTCTATCAAAGTTATGCCTTAATTCAATCCTCGCGGGTAGTACACTCACAAATGAAACGCTCACATATGGTGTAACTCTCGTTATATGTGACTAAAAATAAAGTATATGTAGAAAAAATGATATCTCATATATAAATAAGAGAAAAACACTTTATATTGAAGAAGTAATAATCTCATTAAAGGATCTCGTTCATTAGCTAAGCCAAAATTCAGTCAAATTATTCTCTCAATTTTTCTACCTTCAAATCATCTTCTACCTAGGATCACACAGGACTTTTATTTGGGTTGTAATAAGGCTAATTAAAAGGTTACGAAACGAAGTGTAAAAGGGGTTTAAAGGTGTTTAGAGAATGTGTTGAGAACTACAATGAAGATTACATAAAAGGGCATAGGGATTTAAGACTTGAATTCAAACTAACAATTTTTTTTTAATTTCTTTCTTTTTCTTTCTTCTTTTTTTTTTTAATTATTTTTTCTTTCAACTTTCACTTTTCATCTTTTTCATTTTTTCACTTTAGAAATGCCCTTTTACAAAAATATACACTTACCATACAAAATGTCCCTACACATTCCCAAACATAAGGGTATGGATAATATATATGGGTTATTCTCCTAATATGGAAAGGAGTAGAAATATTGGGGGGTAAGAAAGAAATGTTAATTAAAGGGTCAAGGGGGTTAGCGATGGGTAGATGTATAAATAGGAGTAAGTTAAGGCTAAGGGTTAAGTGAATGATTGTCAATGATCATCTCCTGAGTTTCGTATGACTCTTTGGTGTTAAAACGTTGAGGCTTATACCTGAGTGAACACTTCGGTGATAAACTTATCTAGCCACCGACCAAAACAATGAAAATGAGATTATGCAATGAGATAGTATTTTCAAAGGATGATAATAATATATGTAATTAAACTCACAATGGGAATGGAACTAAACTTGTTAGGGTTTAAGACTTCACTTTTTTATTTTCAAGTTTTTCGAGTTAATTTAGCAAAGTAACCTCACTTCAACAACTAGGTCGTGTAATGTGCTCATAATTTCCCAAGGAAAAAACTCATGATTAAGATACTAGGTGAACTAGGATACTATGCAACATATCATACTAGCAAATTCAAATTTTTATGGACATATATCACAAGCATGCAATGGAAAATCGGGGTAAACAATATATCATCATTAGAGTAAAGCTACTAACAAAAGGAAAAAAATAAGATAAAGAAAACTAAATATAAACTAGAATATTTTTAGATTTTTAAGATTTTCTATTATTTCTGGATTTTTCAATTTTTTTCAATTTTTTTTGGATTTTCAATTTTTTTATTATTGTTGTATGTAAAAATTATTCATCTACGTAGACCAATGACAAATGGACACTTGTCTTCCTACGTGGCAACTCTCACAGTGCTTACTTTCTTGGTCGGCTCCAGAGATCTTGGTGGGCTAACCGACCGACTAACCTCAAGAATACGAACCATCAAGAATAGCAAAAGTCACTCGATTGGAATAGTTAGCAGCCCTTGTACATGTACCAATGAATATCAACACTCTTATTTATTGTATACAAATGTAAACACCTGAAGATATAAAGGCATTCCATCTTACCACTATAATTACATGGTCTCCCTTAGCTCAAAGGGACAGTTAAACCAGGCACAAACATACACAACCCTGAGCTATTGTAACCACAAGAAATAATACTAAAAGTGGACATAGGCTTTTCTCATAGCTGAACCACTTTAAAAATCATGTTCTCTACCATTTGTTTCATTTCTTTTCCATTGAAAATATGACTAACCTAGAAAACAGCCTTAGGAATGAAGGCAACGTTGTTATTCTATATGTTCCTCGTAGTGTAGCAGATCTTCAAGCAATTTTACTCAACCTCACTAAAAGGCAAGCAACCATGTGAGAGTCCATTTGCTAATTAGCTCGCATATTATAGGACAAGTCCACCACTAAACCATCATAGAGGGATATACCACCTCCATCAGCCAGAAATGAGAAAAGTAATCGCTCCAGATCCTATCATGACAAATCTTACTATCCTGGGGTAACATCGTCAATCCGATATACGGACTATTACAACGGTCGATCTTTCTCTAGCGATCGAGCGCACTTAAAAGTTTAAGTAAAGCATTTGCCTTTGATTGTTTGGGGCCTCGAGAAGCCAGAGGTTATCACAAAGAGCCAAATTGATCCCGCGAGCACAGAGAAGGATCCGTGAGGTCTAGGACTAGCATAAGAGGCTCTGCGCATGCCGAGCAGACTTCTAATGAAGAGAGTTCAGCACATATGCATAGTAAAGCCACAAAAGATACCTCGGCCAAGTATAAATCGAAGGAAAATTCCTGGAAAGGATCCATGCAGCGACTAGAAGTTCATTTGGGAGAAATGGCTAAGACTAAAAACCCTTTGCAGAGAAGCTTTATGAAGGGATCCCCTTTCATTCAGGCCATTGTGGACTACCCCACACCTTCTAAATTCAAGCTGCCAGTAATCACTCCCAAGGATGATGGGAAGACTGATCCAATCCTTCACATTGAGCAATATCAGGTTGCTGTTGATATCTACTCTATCCCCGATGAGATGTGTTGCTGAGCAGTCTCAAGTTCCATTACATGCTCAGCCCAGATATGGTACAATAACCTACCTAAAGGGAAAATTTTTAGTTTCCATCAATTGGTCGAGCTGTTTATTGATAATATTTGTTTTGGGGAAAAGTCGGTCAAGAGTGTCACTCATCTCTTGACCGTTCATCAAAAACCTGGAGAAACTACTCGGGAGTACATCACTCGCTTCAATAATGAGAAATCGGAAGTGATTGATGATGAAAAGAAGACTGCCATTGCAGCGTTGATGAGTGGGTTGCTTGCCAAGGACCTTTGTTATGCCCTAGTAAAGAACCCTCCCATGACCATGACAGAGTTAATGGCCAAAGCTGGGAAGATTATGAACGTTAAGGAGGCTATGGTTGCTAAAAAGCTCCGGAAGTGAAGAATGAAATCCAGAAGAATCCAACCAAGAAAGATCAAAAGGACAATAAAGTTTATAAAATCAAGAAGTATGATGAATATACCTCACTCACTAAAGGTTTCCATCATAAATTGGAGGAGATCAGGGGCAATAAAGGTTTAAACTGTCCTGGGAAAACTGAAATCACCTCCCAACAAGAGATATAAATCTAAATATTGTGATTTTCACAAAAAATGTGGGCACACCACTGACAATCGCATCGCTCTGAAGAACGAAGTGGAAAATCTCATCCTTAAAACTAAATTTGTTGATCGAGCTGGTGTTCGGGACACTGGAAGAGGATCTGAGTCACCATGTAGAGGAAAAGACAACAAGAAAAGGCTCATAATAATGATTATGAGGATGATCCCGACGTTCCGAAGGAACCCATATAGCCAAAAGTTGAGGTGGGAATGATTTCTCTTGGCTGCAATTTCATTACAGGAGGAGACATCGGTGGAGGTGATGAGATAGCTAAGAGAAAGGCTTATCCAAATAAAGCTAAATCTTGTCCCTCTATTAGACAGATTGACATGTCCGAGTGCACACATGGTTGGCCTAGTAAAGTCATTAAGGATAGGTTATCGATCGGATTCTCCAAAAATGATCTGAGAGGAGTACTTTACCCTCATGATGACCCACTGGTCATCACCTATCGGGTTTATCATGGCAAAGTAGCAAAGATCCTGGTAGACAATGGGAGTTCAACGGATGTTATGATAATTTCCATAGCCCAGGGGTATGAGATAGTAAAGTAGAACCTTATCACATGCCTCTTATAGGATTCTCAGGATAAAAAGTTTATCCTTTGAGGATAATCAAGTTGGACATCTTTGTCGGTACTTGACCAGCGAGCAGGAAGGAGAGGATTCATTTCTTTGTACTAGATAAAAATGTCCCTTCAATCGATAACATGATTCTCGCCAGAGCTGGGATGAAGCTGTTAGAAGTAGTGTCGTCTCCAGTATATCAGTGTATGAAGTTTCCAACTAATTATGGATTCGGCATAGTGAATGGTAACTATATGGAAGCTATAGTGTACTATCACACTTCGGTCGACCAACATGAATTCTAGAAAAGCACTACCACCTATCATATCGAAAATATGGATCCTCGGGAGGAAGAAGATCTGGTCAAGGGGGAGGTTATGGAGGCAATAAAAACTATTATGCATAATGATGAGAAGCCGAAAAGAACCACTCAAATTGGCTCAAATTTAACACTTTCTCTTAAACAAGAATTGATTGCATTCCCGAGGGAATGAAAGAACGTGTTCGCTTGGATCCATGAGGATATGCCAGGAATTTATCCTAATTTCATCTGCCGTGAGCTCAACATCTACAAATACTTTAAGCCGATCAAGCAGAGATGCAAAGTGTTCATCCCTAAGAAGAATATGGCCATCCAAGAGTAAGCGTAGAAATTGCAGAGAGCCCAATTTATAGAAGATTTTAAGTATTCCAGTTGGTTAGACAATGTAGTGATGGTCAAAAAGAAGAATAACAAGTGGCATATATATGCAGATTTCACCGAACTCAATAAATCATGCCCAAGGATCATTTCCCTTTACCAAGGATTGATCAGTTGGTAGATGCAATTGCATGTCATGAGTTACTTAGCTTCATGGATGCATATTTTGATTATAACGAGATTAAAAAGAAGCTAGAAGATAAGCAGAACACATCTTTCATTACTATCCGAGGAACATATTACTATAATGCTATGCCCTTGAGCTAAAAACATTGGAGCGACCTATTAGAGGCTAGTTAATAAAGTGTTTGAAGAGCAGATTAGAAAAAATATGGAGGTATATGTGGACAATATGCTCACCCTTCCGACCACATTAAAGACTTGGCTTGGACATTTGACCTATTGTATAAGTACCACATGAAACTTAACACGACCAAATTAATATTTGGGTTACAAGAAGGATTGTTCCTGGGATATATTGTGAATTAGAGGGGAATCGAGGCCAATCCTTATAAGATAAAAGCTTTGATTAAGATACAATCTCCCACATGTAAGAAACACATGCAAAAACTGAATGGAAGAGTACCATCCCTTAATCGTTTCGTGTCCCGAGCAACATACAGGTGTCTTACATTTTTCAAGGTGCTCAAAAAGACATTTGAATGGAATGAAGAATATGAGAAATCTTTCCTAGAGTTGAAGAAATATTTGAGATCTCCACCACTACTCTCCCGACCAGTTTTGAGAGAAATGTTGTATTTGTACTTGGTTGTTTCAGAGTCAGCTATTAGTTCAAGCTTGATCTGACTAAAAGGATAAATTCATAAGCCCGCTTACTACACTGCAAAGCATTATAAGTAGCAGAAATCAGGTATCCATGCTTGGAAAAGTTATCACTTAAACTTATTAAAGCGTCGAGGAGAATGAGGCCGTATTTCTAAGCCCACACTACTGTGGTGTACACTGATTTACTTCTGTGACAAGATTTTCACAAACCAAAAAAGTCAGGAAGGTTAATGTCATGGGTAGTTGAACTGGGGGAATATGAGATTGTCTATGAGCGAAGGATAATATTGAAAGGGAAAGCAGTAGCGGATTTCATTGCATAATTCACATACCCAAAGGTGACCAATAATCTAAGTTTACCTGATAAGTGTACTTCTTTAAAGGAGAGCTCAACTCAAAAGAAAACTAAGATTTTCGCTGACCACCAGAAACATCAGTTGTTCAAGAAAGAGCTCAGTGATTAGTTGAATAGATCAAGAAGATATTTAATCATGGAGTATTATCGAAGGAAGACTTCAACAACAACATTCATGTTTGGAAATTTTTTGTGGATGGATATTCATGTGCCACTGGTAGTGGAACAGGACTTATCATCAACACTTCAGATGATTTAGATGTGGAATATGCTTTGCATTTCAATTCCAGCCTTCCAATAATGAGTCCGACTACGAGGTGTTAGTTATGAGTTTGGAACTCACTTTATCACTGAGTGTCGAACAGGTGATAGCATACAGTGATTCTTAACTCACTATCAATCAAATGATTCAAATATATGGAGTTAAAGGAGAATTGATGGTGAGATATTTCAACAAAACTGTGGAAGTTATCTCTCTATTTCCTTTAGTCAAGATGGTCTAGATTCCTAGAGTAGAGAATGCCCGAGCAAATTCACTTACTTAGCTAGGGTCAGCTACTCAAATATAACTCAGGCAAACTATTCAAGCCGAGATCCTAACACATAAAAGCATAAATGTAGAAGCTGTTAACGTCATTAGTGTAGAATTAGGACTATCCTGCATGGATCTAATCAAAGACTACAATAAAAAAGGGTTACTTCCATCTAAACAGAAACAAACCAGGAAGCTGAGATATATAGAACCTAATTTTGTTCTGGAGAAAGGCATTTTGTATAGAAGGGGATACATTGTCTCCTTTCTTCATTGTGTGCACCCAGTTGAAGTACATGACTTGGTCAAAGAGGTACATGAAGGCTCATGTGGAGCTTATTCATCCGTCCAATCATTGGTACAAAGAAAAGCCATGCAAGGCTAGTATTGGTCGATAATGAAGGCAGATTGTGTTTCTTTCATCAAGAAGTGTGATAAATGTCAGAAGTTTTTAATATTTATAGAATATCGGTGGCTTCCCTAACTCCAATCACTTCTCCTTGGTCGCTTGCTATTTGGGAGATTGACATAGTCGGACCATTACTGACCAACAAAGGAAGGTTCAAGTATTTGGTACTAATAATGAATTACTTCACTAATGGGTAGAGGTTCAACCCTTGGTTGATAGGCCTTATCAGAGGTTTTTTTTAGTTCATATAGAAGCAGATCATATGTCTCTATGGGATGCCTTATGCTTTCATCACTGATCATGGTACTCAATTTGACAATGAGGAGTTTGAGGAATATTGCATATGGTCTAAGATTCAGAAAACTTCATTCAGCACCTGAACATCCACAATGCAATAGTCAGACAGAGATCACTAAAAAAACTTTGCTTGACGGGTTGAAGAAAAGGTTGGATGATGCACAGGGGAACTGGATCAACGAGCTGCATAGTGTCCTTTGGGCTTACAGAACTACACCGAGAACTGCAACATGGGAGACTCCATACATGCTCACTTTTGACATTGAGTCAGTAGTACTAGCTGAAATAGGTTCACCGACTCATAGGGTACTGAATTTTGCAGTACAAGAAAAAATATCTTTCTCGATACTTATTTCTCAGCATTAGTTATAAATGCTAAGAAGAGAACTTTTACCGGCTTTTATTTTTAAGTGCTGAAAAATTACAACATTTTTATTTGAGTGTCAAAATTTTGCGATAATTTAAAAGTAATGGGGAAAGAGTGCCATATATTTACATCATATTTCAAGTTTTTGTGGATAATTATAAAATTTTAATGATTTTTTACGTAAATTGATGGGTCTTTATCTCGTGGGCTCTTATTCTTTTCGATGGTTTAGTGGGAAACACGTTGGAAACCCTATCTCCATCTTCCCCCAGATCTTGGATCCATCTCCATCCCTCTCAACTTCCCAAGGTCTATTTTCTTTCTCTTTCTCGAAGAGACTATTCACTCCTACCACTTTTCTATGATTTCAATTTCTGGAATACATAAATTGCTATAATCACTCAAGCGCCTCTTAGTGTTACCAATTTCCTCTTCTCCGCTGCAATTGATGGAATACAGAAATCGGACTACAAGAAAAAGTATTCACTCATGCCCTTCCGAATAGTCGCTACTACAATTTCCACCATCGTGGCTACAATTTTTCTTCTCTAGGTTTTTTTCCTCTATAACGTAAAACATGGCGACTGAATCGGGTGAGACTATCTTCTTAAATATTTAGATTTCACCTGTCACAATCTTGTATGCTATAAATCAAATTATGTTTTGGGATAGCTTTTTTACGCAGTCTTATTAATGTTGATTATTGAGACATTTAACGTAGGCCATTTATGTAACAATTAGTTGTTTAATGTTTCTATCGGTGTGCATTTTGTAATGAAAAAAACTAGTCTTTAGATGGTTTGAAGTTGCAAGTAATACTTTCTTGATAAATCATATATATATATATATATATATATATATATATATATATATATATATATATATATATCAGCCTAAATGTGTTGGACTACAATATACGTGATGAGTATGATGAGTGTAAAGAAGGGAAGAAAGTGCAAACAAAAGATAACCAATTTTAAAGCATAGTTATTTAAGTCATGATTGATGAAATATGGTAGAGGATCCATCGGCATGCTTGATGAGGATTTCACACTAACAATTACGTTGGTTTTTTTAGGGCTATTACCCCAGAAACACAAAAAATTTAGTTGAGGCAGCTCAAGAGGTTGAATGTTGGTGAAGATTGCCCTGGTCTCTACAATTTTTGTCAAACTTATGCTTGTGGTTTAGTTGGTAGGGCAGTGTAGTTAAATCAAGGTTATTGTGATATTGTGATAACACTACAAGAAAAAGAGTTATTTATAAAGTATTACAATTTCATTTACATCACTTAAAAGTGGACCGTCGTAAACCCCTGTCTCAATTAATTTCATGTCATTTTGACTAAAAAGGACCTTAGTTAATATTTAATATTGAAAAACTCGCTTGATATTATACTTTAGAGTCCCGCTCAAAGACCACATCTCCATTCCAAACATCATAACCCATTCATCACAAGCTTTATGCCCACTCCTCCATATCCGACCGTTTGTCTTTCTTTGTTGTGGATCTCCCTCTCTCTGACCTAATTGCAGTTTGACGAGGCCTCATTGCTGCTAGCTATCCTGCTAACTCCTTTCAATAATCATGTCAAGTAATTTTGAAATCAACCGATTGAAAATAATGGTACGATAGTTGATCGTAGTGAAAGTTGAGTGTTGAGATTTTAATTAATGCACCAAAACATGACAATTTTATGCAATGAGTATTGCTAATACCATGTTTTGGTGTACTTAAGTTTTTATTTACTTTTATACATCCTTGACATAGATATAAACTATCATACTTATAATAGAATACTGAATTGAATTTGTGGTATGAAAGTTTATAGGTTAGATGTTTGACAAAATATCCAAATGGGGCATTTTTCCATGAATTTTCTTTGTCTTAAAGAACAATAAACTTTTAACCTTTTAATTTGTATTATTAGTATTTTATATATCAATTTTAATAATGTTAATAGTTTTTTTGTTGATTTATCCAATTATCTAGCCATGAAGGCTTATGAAGAAGTTGGAGCAAAGATTAACTATTCTACTTATGAACTCCACCTTAGGTAAGCTAGTCAATGGAAGTGTTCCCTAAGAGAGTCATTTGTTTCAACTATATGTGGTTGTAGATGTAGTTTTTTTAACTCTGTAGATGTAGATCTTGAAAGTTCATATGGCACTACAATGATATTCCTCTGTTTAATTATGTGTAGGCGAGTTCCATTAATTTGTTTCCTGACATAGCCTTAAATTGTCATGTGTTTAGTGAAGAAGAGTTTTATAAAAAAATAAAGATATGGGAAATGTTGTTTTTTAACTACAAACTATGTTTGATGTTTTAGTCTGCATCGATCAACTTTAATAGAACAGCAACTACAAAAACCTACGAATGACCAAAATTATTCACTAGCTTGCATCGCATGTTCATCATGGGTATTTAACTATTACCATATGTATTTTTTGACTTTTGAATACATGGATTTTAGATCTATTGATTACAAAATCTTTATCACAATGGGTGTAAAAATTCCTTTAATAACAATAATCCAATTTAGTTCTAATTTTAGCATGTAGTTATTTCGTATATTTTTGTGATTGAAATCCTAATTTTATTGGTTTGTCTTTGACATCATATTAATGTTTAACTAGTCCTTTCATGGAAAATGATCCAAATTAAAAAAAGTATGGGTTCATGCCAATTATTATAACTATATTTACATAGGAACCTAAATGTTCATCCTAGGTAAACTCTTACCAAGTCTTGCTGACAACGATCTGATTAAATTTGGGTTGAGAAATCCTATTGTGATTTGTATGATAATTATGTGGAAGAAATCAATGATCTATTTTCTCATTTCACGCATTCATACGACAGATTATAAAGGAAGCCATGGAAATTTCTCTCCACTTAGTCTCACTCCTTTGCTTTCTCGATACTTTCCATCTATCCCTCCACGTTTGTGTTTCGAAGAAATAAAATTCATATTATCTTAACCTCTTAGCATACTTTCCCTCCATCCTACCCAGATTTACAGAACGGTTGAAATACACCATTGTGTCTTAACCCTCATCCTCTTCTTGCCACAGAATAACCATCCCCCCCCCCCCCCCCCCCCCAATATGAACATTTCCCATCTAAAACATGACACAACAAACATAATATACAATTTTACACTCAATTTAACCCGATACAAATATTGTCTAAATAAATACCATAATCAACACTACTTTCTATTGGTTTTAATCTAAGGGGAAAAGACTATTATGGTTGGTCACATAATTTTGCGTTAAAGACGTGGGAGTTGTAAAATTTAAGTTTTGATTCTTATTACTTTAAGACATTTATTTGTACTCGGTAATGAGTTTTGGTTATTTATTGCAAATGACATCATTGTCTATGATATGATCATATCATTTCCGAACTCCTTTTTAGAGCCATTCACACTCCAAAAACATAAGCTCGTGCTCGGTTTTACCATCAATTAAACAAAATTAAACACTCTCACCAAATTTATTCATCAAATATTTCTGTCTCTACTAGTTTGAAAAAAAATTGATTGATTTTCTTATCCTTTAGCAATCGAAAGATTGTCTGAAAGATCGATTGAGATAAATGGGAAAAGCTCTGAGCAATTTTATATCTCTGATGATTCAAAGGATTCTCCTAGAAAGCCTACTATGGTAAGTGAGTGAACATTGTCGTCTTTTTTGTTGTTTTCTACCTTTTGAATGTATATTAATTATTAAGCGTAATGTGTTCTATTAAAAGTTGGATCACTCATTGTTTGCATCATTAATAATTTATAGTTTTTTTTACTTTGCCCACTAAGATAATGTCGTAATTAGACATCCCCCCCCCCCCCCCCCCCGCTTTTCAAATAATTAGAATCGTCCCCACATGTGCATCGTCCCACTTGTACCTTATTCATAGGGCGGGTTAAGTCTAATTATTTGAAATACGGGGGTAGATGTTTAAGTATAGCAATATTTCAAGGGTAAAACAAAAAACAAAGTTACATTACCCCCCCCCCCCCCCCACCAGGTCTTAGATTAGGAGTCCTACTTCCGGTTTTGGGACGTCCAAATTAATTGCCCACTTTAAAAACAAATATTCCAAATTATACGATATTCAAGTAAGTTTTAGTTTGGGCGAGGACTCTTAACTTGGAATGAAGCGTTTCAGGTCCTTATTCCTTTATAATGTTGTAATTAGGTACCCATCCAACCTCTTTTTTGCTTTAGGATGTGGCCTCTCTAGTCATAACTATTGCCTTTAGTTTCCCTCACATGTGCCTTTGTACGATGATCGAACCATCCTTACTCTATATGTCTCTTTATATTACTTTTATTTTTCGTTTTTATCTTTTTTTTTAACTATGGAGTGTCATGACATACACTTTACTTGACGCCCGACTTACCTTTTTTTTATGTCCTCTCTCCCTCCTTTTTCATATAGATATATTCGAAGTTTAGTAGATCTATATATATTTATACACATTTCACAATATAATTATGTTGTGTAGGACATATATTCAAATACGTGTCAAATATATGCTAATATGCATGTGTCACATATATATTATGTAACATTATTGGTTTTTATGAATATAACAAATAAAGATTTATCTATGTGTCATGTATATATTATAATGTAATCACAAAACATAAATAAGGTATAACTTTGCCTTGTGCTGCAACTACTTCTTTAAGAAGAACTAGGGTAACCTTAGCTTGTCCTCTAACTACTCTATAAAAAGAACACATGGATACTTTAATTTGTCCTTCAACCAATCTTTAAGAAGAACAACGGTATTTTCTTTTTCATAATATAAGGGACCTTATCCTAATTCAACAAGGTAGTTGGAGTGGAAACTATAGTTTTAACAGTCAGGGTTGCAAACTTGTTGCCTGATTTAGAACAAAAATCGAGGTAGACTAAGTAGGGAAGAAGGGGTGATAAAATCGGATTTCTATCAAGCTTAGTTCGACTATGTTACTAAAATTGACGCTATATAAGAATAAGATTGGAGATAGAAGAAGAAAAAGAAATAAGACGAAGATAGATGCCCACATGAGCTTTTTGTTGTGCAAAAATAAAAGAGATTACAACCTTATTTATAAGATGACATACCTAATTCAAAATAAAGAGTAAAATCTAATTCTATTTGATTAATTATTCCTAAATCCTAATAATTAATGATAAAAATATTAGTTACTTATCATCCTTAACCAAATTACAATAATTAGTATTCACTTCTATTCTAAATACAAAAATGTACAGCTACAAATAACATTTTACATAGCCTCTCTGGACCATTGCCTCTATATGATCCAATATTCCTGACATGTCGATTTTATTAGTGCCTTTTGAAATGGAAGGTTTTATCCATTTATTAATGTACCCCTATAACTAGGCCTATAAACGGGTCGAATTCGGATCGGATCGGGCCAATCCAAATCCAAATCTGATCCGATTATCCGATGGATTATCTGTTAGGGTTCCGAATCCAAATCTGTTAATCCGATACGATCCGATTATAATATTATAAATAATTATTATAAATTTCAAAATACAGTATATATATTATAAATAACTATTATAATATATATTTCAAAAACTATATTTAAATAACTATTATAATATAAATTACTATCATAAATAAATAGAATATATATTAATATAGGACTACTATAAATAACTATTAAAATATATATTTAAAATATTAATAATTTTTTAAATAAAATATATATATTAATTAAAAATATTATATATATATAGATATATATCAATCTGATCGGATTATTAACGGATCGGATCATCTGAATCCAAATTCGATCCATTTAATAAATGGGTAATCGGATAATCGGGTAATCGAATTTCAGGCGTGATCCAAATCCGTGTAAACGGATCGGATCGGATTCGGATTCGAATTCGAATAAAATCTGATCCATTGACAGGCCTACCTGCAACTGAGTACTATTTAAAGTTATGTAAATATTGCCTTTTTAATTTTATACTATAGGTGGGGCACGTAATAACACTGGTTACCACACCATTTATATCTCATTCCTTTTACTGATTTTCCATTTTTTCTTTAGTTTCCTTTTTAGAATTAATCTCTCATCGCAAAGCGAAAAAAATTACAGGTAACCTGCTAATGCAAATGTTGTGTGCGTTCTTATTCCTAACTTAGAACCATTCTCTGAAGGAGGTAAATTTACTGCTTAATTTACTTTTTCCCAATTTTAAATTCTCTATTGTCTTCCTTTATATTTAAGATCTTGATGGAATAAATTTCATCCCGAATGCCGATCCCAGTTATTGAGATTAAGGCTTGGTTACATGCATATATAATATCTGGAATTGTGTTTATGGAAAGAAACAAAAGATATTTATTTATAAAGGAAAAATTCGGATATGACATCTCTTAGTGAAGTTATGATGTCAATTGGTCATGTAAATATACATTGTGTCCAAAAGATGGTATGTTAAAACTTGGCCAAAATAAATTGGAGCATTCAGACACGTTCTTATACTGAATGGTACAAATTATAGAATATATGAAAGTATGTGATGAGTGTAGAAGGCTCTCAAGTCTCAACATGATAAAGAGGTTCAAACTTTTAGTCCGTTGTTGAATACACATATACATTGCTTCTTATAGAGTAAATTTTTGCACTCATTAACACATGCACACACTTGAATACATAGAGAAAGATAAGCATTACTGGATGTTCCCTTTATATGTGTGTTGGATGCTTTTTTTAATGGGGTGTTTAAGCAGTATTTTGCTTCATTCCTTGCACTAGATTGGATTCAACTTGGGTTTCTGCCTAGAGATATTGCAAAGTGGGTCAATCCATTGTCAGATATTGGCTTGTTTGGCTTTTTTCATATATATTTATCTAAAGGAAGTCCTTACAAGTGCTTTAGAAGGTAGCAACAGCATAATACAACTGATGCTCTATATGTCTCAGGCATGGAATTTTAACTTTTATTGGATTATATTGTTATAATGCATTTTTACAGCTCATATGTTAATTGAGTCTACTAAGTTTTCGGGTGGTCATGTACTAAACGTATGGTGTTGTCTTGTGCAGGGCCCCACCTTTGCTGACATGTCAGAGGTAACAGAACCTGCACATATTTCTGCAATATGCACATTAGTTGCATCAATTCCGAGGTGTTCAGGCCTCTGGCAACTTCAAGAGGTAACAATGCTTTTTGTGTAGTTTTTTGTTTGAATCCTGTAATAAAATTCAGTAAATACATGGTTATCATTTTCTCTTTAACAATATACTCCATCCCAAAGTTACAATATAATCTCCCCCCCTAAGTAGCACCTTACAGATCTTGTGCACCGTTTTAGTGTATTGTAGCGTCCCAGATCTCCAAACTTTGCCTCTCGCTTTTGTCTTGAAGAGAAGAAAATAACAGAGAAAAATTGGAAAAAGTAATGTTACAAAGTTCTCTTGAACTATATCCTGGGCATATGTACTCGAATAATAAGTGTAATATAAAAAATTAATATTAGTAGAATCATGCGAACCGCGAACCAAATTAGCGTTACAACTAAATCTACCCAAAATTTACCACGTACCAGGCACGATAACATACTGCATACCACGAACCAAAGTATTCAGGTAGCATTGCTCCATCCTTTTTTTGTGCATTTTTCCTTTCTTTATCTCCTTCCAAGAAAAAAACTTCTAAGATTGAACAAGAGTATACTAGTTTTAATTTTATTTTGTTGTTGGAAGTTTAGAGTCATGCAGTTTTGAATGCACCTTATTTTTCTTAGCGTCTTTAATGAAAAATATCAAAGCTTATAACTATATTGTTGTTCTTAGAAGTTTATATTGTTTATTTTTGTGAATGCACATTTTATCTTGCTTGTTATATAAACATAATGATAATAGAAATGAGAGCATTACTTTAACAAGAGACTGTTTTCTCCCTTGTTCGGCATTAAAGGCATTTGTTTCTATTTTTTTCAAATTTATTAAAATTTTAATCATAAGATATGTCTAGGTTTATTTATAAAGATATTTTATGAGGTATGAAGAGAAATTCGTCATAAAATGACTTGATCATTAAACACGCCATATTAGTATTAACCATTCAGAAGTTCTTAATAATATGAATAAAGATTTAAGATTATCAAAGTCTTGGAATTGGGATCTTGTTCGGACAAACTATTGAATGTACCCATTCGCTTTGCAAATTGAGTTGAATATTAATCATTATGTTAGGTAACTAACCATTTTATCACAATTGTTTTCATTGGAAGTCTGACATTCTATTTTTTTTCTTTTATATGTTTTTGGGTTTTGGGTCACCATAATTGGCCTGAATATTCTGAAACTGATTTCATTTTTGGTGACTGTGTTTGTTATATACAGGACGTTTATCTAAACTTGTAATATATATCTTATAATGTTGTTCCTGTTTTCTGTTCAATTGTAAAGGTTCATCCTCAGTTCGCTCGGTCAATGCACAACTTTTAGTTTCATTTTTAGCAATAATTGGAAAGCAGTCATTAAGCATCTCTGAATACGAGAAGTCAGATCTAGAAGTAAGTGTTGCTCTTATGGAAATCTTAAATTTATAATTACGAGTAAGTGTTTCATTGTCCTTCTAGTGGGGTTGCTGATGTGCAAGTCAAGAGTTGAGAAATCCATCTATTAGAATAATTTCCCCCACTATTGAAAGGGTGAAAACCACAAGTTATGGCATCTTGGCTTCAAAATACTTTATGTGCTTCTCGTAAGTATGTCACCCTCTCACTAGATTTACATTACCATGATCAAGTCAATGGGATTTTATATGTTGTATGATATAATATTTATAACTCATATTTGATTAAGTTCCATTGGATTTATTCTAGATGGTGGTCTCCATCCAAACAGTACCCAAAAAGTTTAACTAGAATGATTAATGTGACAATTGTTCTTAGTAAAAATGCGTAGATTTCTATTCTTATTTCAAATTGTGACTACTGTTCTTAGTAAAAATGTGTAGATTTCAATGGAACTGAATTTCTATACTTGATATGCTGATATGAAAAAGACAAGTGTCCTTCGTAACAATAAAGAGGTCTTGTATACCGAAAGACCTTCCAGTGTAAAGAACTTGAAGGGTGCCGCGGCAATGGGGATGGCCTTCCATGATAGGTTTATAGTGCTGCAGCATTTGAATCATGTTGTGTCTAGTTCTATAGTTTGCACTTTCTTACATCTTTTATTATGACATACTAATATTGATCCTTTATGCAGCTCTTGATCATTTACCCCTCAGTGAGAGGCAAGCGAGAAGAGTAAGGAAGGCCACGGTATATAGTGCTGAACAGAAGAATCTTAACACTTTAGTAACTTCTGCTTCTATCTTTGAGGGAGGCTAGTTCCCCAACAAATCTCTACCCAAAAGGATGTCCGCGGAAGGTAATAATCCATACTCTTTAAATTTTTCGTGAAAGTTATCTTCAAATCTCCAATACTTGATCTTTACTTTATTGCTTTTTCAGGTGAGGAGATAGACAGAGACCTTTTGGCTACCCAACTGGCTGAGATGGATAAGGACGCAGTTGCCCTCAATAATGCTGCTAGGCAGGGAAAGAAGAGGAAGAGGGCAAAGGGTAAATGGCCTGCCACAACCAACAAAGAGCCCCAATAAAATCCTACAGCACAAACTGTGCACGCTGAGGATGCCACAACCCAAGAGAGGTCTGAGGACTAATTTTATGATGAAATTGGTAGCCTTATGGATGCGACAGGCTTGCTGCCAACTGAATCTGAGCTCCAAGGTGGACGTGGCGTCGCTTAAACTACTACCTAAAATTATCCCCCTCCGCAGACTGTTATGGCTGTGAATGCCAACTTGCCACCACTCCAAAGTTGCACTAGTGTTGGCCTTGATGGTCATCCATGACCTTAATTGTAGACTCTAAACCCTTAGTTTTCCTTGAACACAACTGCCAGGGTGATCTACAAGATGTGAAAGGTTGCTGACAATATTTACTTGGATCGTTTGATGGATGAGAACTATGAACATCTGGAGGATTATGCCCTCCACAGCCTGCTGTGGGTAAGGGTTATTCTACTTTTCACTTCATTTTTTTATGTAGTATATTTTTTATCTAACATACAATTTTTCTATAGGTCGGGATCATGTCCTAGAGGCTGAAATATGAAGGCCTTTATAAGCTAAAAGAGGTTGCGAATAGAGTCTACTTAGCCGACCTGGAAAATGTCAATACTTCATCTTTTGAAGCGGGGAAATGCTCTGCTGCCGTGACCCTCCAAGCTGCACAGCTGAACCTTGATGCTTCTATCAAGGCAAATAATGAGGTAGAGGGGAACTAATAACGGCTGCATTATATCTTCAAACTTTTGAAGATAAGGTTACAGATGCTGCCAAACAGGCCTCTAGCCTTGAGAGCCAATTGAAGCAGCTTCAAGAAAATTACGACCAAAGGGAAAGTGAACATGATGTAGCTATGAAGTAGATGGAAGAGTCTCATGCCGCAGACCTTACTCAAGCTGCAGACACTACCATGGCAGCGTAGAAGAAGTCCAAGGATTTCTATCTTACCAATAAGAAAGCTTATCTCCGCGGCTATCAGGAGCTGCGACATAGGGTGGTTAAGAATTTCCCCGACTCCAAGGAGATTATCATGTCTTGTAAGTTGGGATATGATGAGCATAATGCTTGTGTAGCTGAAATCAGAACAGCAGCTAAGGAAAGGGTAAGAGAGCAAATGGAGGAGGTCGCGGCAGGTGACGATGAGATAGAGACTGCCGCAGAGGGTGAGGTGTGAGATGAAGATGATGATGCTGCCTCTTAGCTTAGATAATTTTTTGATTCTTTTTTTATATGATGTATACAGGGCTGCGACCTTTTAATATTTTAAGGTTGCGGCCTTTACTTGAAAGTTGATCCGTCTGCCTTTTTATCTGCATGTTTTTTATTCCTTCGCTTTGCTTGTTCCAATAGTTGCTTGAATTCTTTGTTGTGATTCGTCCATATATATATATATATATATATATATATATTTGACTATTGGAATGTACAACTCTCTTTTACAAATATCACTTTCAATAATGGATGTATGGGAAAGCGACATCCTCTTATTTGAACAGGGTTGTGGACACTTTTTTTTGTCTTGAGATTTTCCATTTCATACTTGTGCACTTATCATCCCCCAAGCCTCGGGCCAAAGGAAAATGACTTTGGGGCTACGGATGGGTTGCATGCCTACCACAGCCACTAATGTGACTATTGGACTCTATGATGGGCTGCATCCATCTATTTCTTGTAGCTTTACCATGCTCCATGTTGTCAGCGCCACTAACGTCTTTTAGTCGCTTTAATTCCATGGAATATCTTCCATGGCTTCCTTAGTCTCTTTATCATGAAGCCACTTTCGCAGATTCTCTTAGTAGCTTTAACTTAATGGAACATCTTACATGGCTTCCTTCAATATCTTTATCATAAAGACACTTTCACAGCTTCTCTTAGTCGCTTTAATTGCATGGAACATCTTCCATGGCTTCCTTCAGCCGCTTTATCATGAAGCCACTTTCGCAGCTTCTCTTAGTCACTTTAATTGGGTTATTATTAGGCCTTCCTAGACTAGGTATTATAAATCTTCCCCAAGATATAATTGAATATATATCAAGCCATCCCTAGCTAATTGAACCATTCCAAAAGCTAATAACGGGAATTATATGCCCCCGTGGCTAATAAGATCATCTGGAAGCATATATCGGGCATTGTAATCCCCATGGCTAGTCGAATCATCCCAAGAGTTGCTTTCTCAATTTTTAAACATCATATGTCTTTGTATGTTTAGGCATCCTGAGGGGCGTTGTGAGCCAATTAAGATAGTTGCTCCCGAGATAATTTGTTGTCTTTATTTTTATCTCTATTTAAGACGAGAGCCTTTTATGAGTTAACAGATAATGAAAACAAAAGAAGTGAGATATGGCAAAATAAGCCCAATTCATATATTCATGTAATCATATATTCATGATTTTGTTAAAAAAATACAAATTTGAAAGGAAACATTTCAATAAAGTTTCTCAAAGATAAAACAGAAACATAGAAGGAAGATATGAGGCATGCGGGCTGTCAGATTAGGTTGCATCCCTTATGCATCCATCAGGAATCACTACAGCATTTCTTGACTCACAAGCCTTTTGATTTCATCTTTCAACGCCAAACATTTGCAGTGCTATGGACATGGTCTTGATGAAATTCGCACCACTGGGCCCGGTTCCTTTTGTGAGAAGGAGCCTTCATTTTCTCAGGCCACTTGAGCAACTTGTCTTGTTTGATGCACTAAAAAATATCTTCAATTTCATAAGCCAGTGAGGTGTAGGCCTCAAATCTTTTCTCTGCCTTCTTCATCATCTTCCTCTTTTGGTTCTTTTCTATGAACTCTGAGGTTGTGGCTTCTGCGGTTGCAACCATAATGGTTGGGATAGCAACCTTTGATGTTTTAGCCTCCAACATAATAACCTTTTGGGTCAGAAAGTTGACATGAGTTTGGAGTGAAGCATGGCTATCATATAGATGGTTGAGATGGTTGTACAGCTGAGCAATCTTATATTTCATCTCTGCACTTTGGCTAGATTCTCCTTCCATTTCTGCTTTGTTAGTCTTTAAAAAATATAAATTCTGAGACAAAAATAGCAAGAGTGAGTGATGAAAGAAATATAGAAGAAATAACCAAGTATAGTATTAAGGATATAGTCTTTGGAAATTTTCCAATCTATACTGCCGTGGCCCACGACATGCTGAACATATGGAGTCACTGATGAGGCCTCTCTAAAGGAGCTCACCAGAGTTAAGTCCGAGGAAAGTTTTAACATGTCTTCTCCCAGGTAATGAAATGAAGCTATGTAGTAGCCTCAGTAAAAAGGGTTGCGATACTCAAGAAATTTACTTGCCAGGTCGCATCTTGTTTGCTACATCGTGGCATGATTCCAAGGACCTACGAGATGGGTTTAATCCATCGAGCAATACGAAAATAAGCCTGCTAGGGGTCTACCAGGGATAAAATAGTCTACAAGTGCCCCCAAAATGTCACAATTATGGTAGAAAACCCTAGATCATAGGTTGGGAAAGTTACAAATGAGCAAATAAAAATCAACCCTAGTTACCCACATTTCTGAGGATAGAGCCTTTTTTGCATTTTTCAGCACTATCAAGGTGAGGTAACATCATCGGGGTATATAAAATAGATCTAAGGTCATAAAAAGGAGACCAACGAACATATCTGAAAATGTTCGGTACCAATTTGAGGGTGTATATACAAAATAAGAGCTCAATAACCAAAACTCACCCATGAGATGATGGCCCAAGGGATCCTCATGAATGAAATAAGGTGCTAAGAACCCAAAATATAGAGAAACAAGATAGAAATACCTCGTTCCCACAGACATCACCAGACTATTAATACGAGAAATCAGACACACGTCATTCTCATATCAGCATATCAAGTATAGAATAGATATAAAGCAAGCAAATAGACAAAACATAGGATGTAGAGTGGTTCAGCTATTAAAATGAGTCTACATCCACTTTGTTGCCCTACTCTCATTATATACATGTTATAGTACAAGTTTACAATGTTGTGATTGGCGTACAAGATAAATGAGAGAAGAATACATGTTTGTAGTGGTTCTGGGCGAGCCGGAGAGGTGATTGCGAGGTAGATGAGTAGCCCCCAAGTTATATTGGGGCTATGTGGAGAGTTCGACAGGGCTTCGCCAAATACGGTTCTCTTGGATCTTGGGATCAAAACCCCTTATCTCGAGGTATGGACCTCTATTTATTGGCGGTATGTGAGCTGTGTCATGTGCACGTGACATATAGTAAGTCTGGATGGCAATCACTCTAATGGGCAACAACTGTGAATGGGAAGGATGCGGCCTGTCACGAAGATAAGTGTTGTGGGTGTCGCACCCTATATTGTATAAGGCAGCGGATTGTACACAAGGAGTAAGTTAATAACATGTCGTGGCCTATAAGCTTCAGTGCATGGCCTGACAACGTCTGCGGCAGGAAACCATATTTGTCATATCATAGGGGGTTATTGTTTTTGGTCTCTAGGTATGTGTTCAGCAGAATAATTTTTTTTCGAACCTTTCATTTTTTCTAGATCTAATCTTATTTTTTCTATTTTAGAATGATATTTTCATTTTCTGATTTTGGAATTACCTTTTCTAAGACTCATTTTACCATTCTCTAGTGGGTTGCACCACATTGATGGGGGTTGATACGATTAAATGTTATTCGTATTAACCAAAGTTAATGGAAGTTATTTCCTATCCATGATTAATTTGTGCTATTAAGCATTACACTATGACTCGTATGAAAACCCCACTATAAAGCATTATATGAGAGATTACAATCAAATTTTGTATCCACAGACAAAAAAGGCAAATAGATTAAGTACTCTCAAACACACCAAGAAAGTTGTTCAAATTGTTGGATACCTTGTCGTCAGAGCATGTGGACTTGAATAGAGCTAATATGTATTAAAGAAGATTTCTTATGCATGATTTTATGCCATTTATATTCTTCAATGAGTAATAGGTAAAATGCGGGTTGTCCTCTTCCAATTAAAGCATCTTGGAGATATAGGAAGTTTACGAAAGAAATATAGCTATTTGTTTATGAAATACACAATTGGTGATTACAAAAAAACTTGTATTTGATTTAATTTTTAGCATCCCCTGGGCTAGTGAAATGCAACATGTTGGTGTCTTTGCGACATATTAACTTAATGTTTTGATTTATTGTGCATATCAATTTCAACTTTTGAATTTGTAGTTTAATCTAACTGATTACTATGTATTAAAGGACACCTAGTACTTATTTTGTAAGTTACAACTTGCTAAAAACAATATTTAAGCAACAACTCTATTTGTGGCATATGTCTGGGCCAAATGCAACTTCTTTTGTCATAGTTATTAAGTTGCACTTGCTTCAAGTACGAAAAATATCTCTTCTACGCCATGTAATATAGGATTATCTAGTTAAGAATACATTTTATTTCTTAAAATAGAAAATCAGTGGTTAAAAAGAATCAACTTAATTGAAAATAATTAAATATATGGATATAATTCTATAGAGATTAGAAATTATATGATTGAATAATTGGAACCCTGAGATATTGACAACTTCAGTTGTATTTTAAATATACCTATATTTTTAATAAGTTTATCTCTGATGTACATGAACGAATTTGATCAGTTTAAATGTACACGTGAAGGTCTATTATCTAACGAAGGAGCCAATTGACTTCAATTTTTTGGACCAAACAAACTAGAGGAGAATAGGGTCTATTTTTTAACTTTTCTTCATTTCAGTTAAATAAATATTATGTATTCTATGATGGTTTCGTATTTCTCAAACATGACAGTTATTCTAGCTTGTGATCACCATCCAAACAGTACCTAACTCGATTAACCTCTACTGTAACTCGATTTTGGTACTGCTATACCAAAATCCCCCCCCCCCCATTTCCATCCTTCCTATCTAATTATCCTCTCCCTGAATTCTCACCATCATCCCGCAATTCAACACTCGATGTTGACCGCATCGAATCCAAAAATATAGACACGTCTCTTGGTCTCCCATCTAAACCACTATCCACCTTACGTTCCAACACTATTTTGAACCTTTTGGTTCCTCTTATTTTGCAAAGATAACAAACCTGAACCACAAGTCACTTTGTTCATCCTTTCGAAATGAAACCGACAAGCTTGCATTGCTGGCCTTCAAGGATTGGATAACTGAAGATCCTCTCAGTGACATGAGTTCATGGAATAACTCTCTAGACCACTGTAACTGGGTTGACAATAGAAACCTTAGAAGAGTAACTGTCTTGGATTTAGTTGGTAAGCAGCTAGCTGGTTCAATACCTCCCTACAGAGGAAATCTTAGTTTCCTAAGGGAAATTAACCTCATACACAACTTCCTTAGAGGTAACATTCCTCGAGAAATCGACCATTTACATCAGTTGAAATATCTTGAGCTATGTCACAAAGCTTTTGAAGAGGAGATTCTGAGCAACCTATCTCACTGCTTGAATTTGAAAATAAACTCCTCACAACCCAAATATGCCTAGGATTTTGATGACTCAACTTACTTTCAATGACCAATTTATGACACCTATCTCAAGGTAAAGATAAAAAAAATGAATATATTCCAGCAGTGTCAACTATAATCTGGCCTACCCTAAACCAAGGGTCTTGCGTTCTCACACTGATGCCAGTTATAGTTTTCCATTGTCGTCCCGTTAGTTATAAAATCCTAGTATTATATATCTCCTAACATAAAGGATATAAATTTATGAGACTGCAGTTTCAATTAGATTTGAACCAAACTCGGATCAGATATACCTATGTTGGACTCAACTCAGGTAAGCTACAATATAAAGCAATCGATGTGATTGGAATAATTATAAAATCTACATCGAAACATATTTGTTTAACCCCAGAATATGCTTTAACTTGTTAAAATATACTAAAAATGACTATATTGAATCCTCATACTTTTCAATCATTGATTCACTTTTTATATTAGTAAACTGAACAAACTAAAAAAGAATTTTTTTTGTAACTTTTGACCATGCTAAAATGTGAATATATATTGGTTCCATGACAAAATCCGTTGCTTTCCAAACTTTTTGGTGAAATAACACCAGTTGTTTCGTTAATAGGGACATTTCTTTTTTTTTATGGTCGATTACTCTTGTTAACTCAGTGGTGAAATTTTATTATTGCAGGTTTCTATGACATCGCAATGACAGAGTAAATCCCTCTCACATGCACATTCCCATTCACAGTCACTCTTGCACTCACAATCCAATCTCGAACCACCATTTCAGTCGCAATCTCAGCCCAGTTCTCATTCCCTTTCGAATTCTAGCTCGACCGAATGATCAAACTCAAGTGACACTGAAAGCAATAGTAGCTCGACGGAAAGTGAGCCTTTACATAACCAAGACGCCCATTCACCTGAAGAAGGTAAAAGTTATTTAATTTATATGTGCTTAATTAATTGTGTATGAATTAGTGGTGGGGAGATAGTGGGATCTTTATTCTGTTTTGGTTTTGCGAATAAATGATAATAATTTTTATTTTATATAATAAGAATTGTTTCATTTAAGTCAAAAATGAGGTAAAAATTAGATCAACTTCTGTCAGATTATAATGAATCCGCAGTCGTAAAGACGATATATTTTATGAAATCATGGGACCTGATAAACACAGTCATTGTCGAGCTTATGGACATGGACCATCTCCAACTGATGTACATGGAACTAAGTGGCCGAAGTTTAATGAAAAAGAGAATGAGCGACTACGATCTGAGATTCTATCTGAATTTTAGGACAAATTTGATCATTTAGAGGCTTAGTTTGAATTAATACGCACACACGTGATGACTTGCCCTTCCGTTGTATCCAAACAGGTTAATAAGTACACACTTTTATCTTTTATGCTTAATTATTGAGTATATATAAATGTATGTTCTAATATTAAATTATGCTATTAACAGGTTCCTCAATCCTCCAACGAACAAAACATACCATCGTATAGGTCTATTTTGCAACCCGAGCAACATTTAGAATAAACCAACTAATTTCAACCTGTAATGGTACCACAATCAAATCACCATTAAGCTCCATCTCAATAGGTAAGACTTTACGTTTTCATGATTGAAATAATTCTTTTTTTTATAGACAATGCTACTTTAATTCATGTACGTTACTAATTTAAAGGATTTTAAAGGGCACAATATATTTGCGCTTTCTTGGGAAGTTTATGTATACTTGACATTGAGTTGTTAGTTTATTTGATTGTATATAGTCTAAAAAATTTTGGGATGTCTTAAAAATAAATAAAACTCTGCAGATTTTTTTCCAAAAATATATAATTTGATGACATATTCATCTTGTTTGTAGAAAGAACCATCAAAGAAGAAGAAGAAGCACCATCAACCACGACAAAGGGTCTCAAATAATTCACTTCCTAAAATTGTAGACCTTATTACTTTTGGACTTCCAAAAGTGGTTATGGCACGTGAATTCATTGTGAGCAAGGACCCTTCAACAAAAGTAGGGGGTACGCCATTGGGTGAAGACTTTTGGGAAGTATATATTAAGAAAATATTTGTAACAAATGAGCCATTGCCTAGAATATATAGAAACAAGTCCACAATTGGACATCCGTATCATTCAACTGTAGCGTGGCATATTATTAATATACTAAATTTTAATTTTAATTTTTAATTAAAATACTGAAGAATAAGTATCAATGACTAACGATTGACTTTTTTATTTGTAGGTCGAAGAGGAGGTTTGACTTTGATGAAGAAGGATCGTACATTATATAAAATTTCATTTCGCTTCATGTTTCCCCGCTTTTTCTTATTGGACATGTGATACATTTTATTTTGTGGATGAATAATTGTTCCAAGCACAATTATGTTTATTTACGATGAATGCTATTGGTTTTAATTTAATGACGTTTTAAATTTATTACTGCCCTCTTAATTTAATGTTATGGTAATGTATTTGCACATAAATACAATACTTCTTATAAATAACTTTTTTAACACTTGTTCCCAGTCATATATTGCAAAATAGTATCAATATTTTGTTTAATGCCGCTATTATCATTCTCGGTATTTTTTTAGTTCCGCTAAAAGTGTGTTGATCATTTAATAAGTGTTACCAAAGGTTATTATCAACATTTTTTAATGCCGCTAAAAGGTTTTTACTAGCATTAATATAAATGGCCCCAAGAATTTTTTTTGCAGCAATGTAAGTAATCCTGCTAAAAATGCCCCTAACTTTTGCGGAATTTTTTAAAATGTCGTCGTTCTTTTACCACATTGGCTGTCGCATTTGTTGAAATGCCGCCAAAAGTGCCGCTAGCTTTTTGCGGCACTTTTTAAAATGTCGTTGTTCTTTTACCACTATGGCTATTACCGCACTTGTGAAAATACCGCCAAAAGTGTCGCAAAAAGTGTTACCGACATTTTTAGTGCTTTTCTCGGCATTTAATTTATAGCAGGAAAAATCAATATTTTGACTTCTCAAATAGTGATCTCATAAGGAGACTAGATCTTGACATGGTTGAAGAATTCGGAGAGGACATTGCAATTTGAATAGATGTATATCAACAAAGGACTACTAGATTCTGCAACAGGAGGGTCAAGCTGACCAACCTGAAATCAGGAGATGGTTTGATTCAGAAAGGCAACAAGTTAGGGTCCAACTGACACGGTCATTATCACATCTCAGTAGTCATCCGACCAAGCACATATCGCCTAGAAACACTTGAAAGGGGTAATTAAAGAATCCATGGAATGCCAACTATCTTCGAATATATTATCACTAAATTTGATTTGATGTAATCGTTTATTCAATTTAATGAAGTTGCAAGTTTCTATCAATTATGATTCCTTTTTTACATTTCTTTTCGGGGTATGGTGATATATATCCACCAACAAACTTTTCCAACTACAAAAAAGTCTATCAAACTTATCTACTTCAAACTTTTCCAACTTAAAAAAAGTTTGTTTTGGAAATTTCTTTAATTCAAACTTTTCCAACCTCAAAAAAGTTTAGTTAGTTTGGGAAATTTCTTTTAGACTTCATATATGATTTCGTCTTCGACAAGTCAAAAGTAAGAATTCAGTAAAACTTTATATACAACTTAAAGTTAAACACAAGAAGTTTTACCCGTATGGGTTAAACACATTATTAAATATACATTCCTAGTACACTTGGTCGCCAATGATAACTAATGCAAACACTTAGCTCAACAAAACTACTTACAGTTTTATCTAAGTGCATTAGTAGAATCTAAGGCATTACAAATTAGGTCAACATTGGACCAAATACTTATCATTTAAGAATATTACCCAGTGTGCAAGATGATTAACTAATAATAAGTCGGATTACCTAGTCGGCAAGTTGATTAATCAATCACAAGCTTAAATAAAGACGAAAATGTATAAAAAAAGACATATTGGAAAATAAAGTCTATTTTATTCCCAACACTTTGTTTTACAATACAAAAATCAAAAAGCATGGAATACAAGTCTATTCTACTGGACATTTTCCTTCAGTTTTACTCATCCTAGGAGGAGGCTCATCGAGGGTGCTCGACAAGGGGGTAGATTTGAAATATCTTGGCCTGTTACATTTACCGCGGCTCGACCGGTCTAGCAGATGTGGGGGTGAACGTATTCATCCTATCCTTGAAGGCCATAATCTCCAATGTGTTTTTTAACTAGGTTTTGGGGAATGGAATCAGTCGGAATCCAGTTGACACCAATCTTAAAAGGGGGATCAAGGTAATCCACCATCCCTGGATCATGCTAGTACCATAATTCATTGCTTTTGGGTATCTTCAACAGTCCTAACAGGTTCAACCAACCCCATTTATATCTTTTCGACCAAGCTTTCTCCATGTGTTCATCCAAGTGAGATAAGGCCTCATCATATGCATCCATCCAGACAGCCTTGGGTTGCTTATGGAAGTGGAAAGTTAGTCGGTCCACCTTATTTTGGATTTTTTATGGCCTTATCCTTCTCATGCAATAAGGCTGCTTGGTCGGCCAAGGTCTATTTAGTTCTCTCTTCATTTACTGTTGGTTGAGCAACCACTACTTGCCTAGAAGACTGGTCAGATGTAACACCCTGTGTTTTTATTAATTAATTGGATTATTTAAGAGCATTAAATTTTTTAATTTAATGATTTTTATTAGTAAAATATGTTGGTTTTAATATTATAAGAGTAAAACTTCAAGCGGAATTGAATTCGGAATTAAAATGGAGTTTTTATTATTTTTCCCTTGTAGTCATTTTATGGGGGGAACTGTCGCCATACCTGTAGGGTCGATCGATCGACCCTGGGAGTCGATCGATCGACTATGCCCAGATTTTGAGTCGGTGAGTTATTTTGTAGAGTTGAAATTGGATCAGGATTCCTAATTAGTATATAAGACTACTAATGCGTGGGGAAGTTTCTCATAATCACTTTTCACAAGTTTTTCACCACAGAACTCTTCCAAAAGTTTTTCCTCTCCACCATAATCATCAACCTCCAACTTAATCAAGTTTTTATCACAAGTTTTGAAGGCATAATTGGAGTTTAATCAAGTTTGTTCAAGAACACTAATTTGCTAATTTTTCGAGCGGAATCCAACCGTGCTACCAAGATTTCTTCATCTTAATCACAAGCATGAATAATCTATTCCTTTCCATTAGTATTATGCATTGTAAGTGTTGCCATTACCCCTAATAATGTGTTTTTGATTGAAATCAATTAGTCACTTAATTAGAGAAAGTGGTAACTTAAATTTTGGGATTATTTTTATGAAATTTTAAATATGATTTAATCCTTGAAACCCTTGGGTTCGTAGGTTAGATCTTTGGGTTTTTTATGGTTTGGGTGTAAGTTCTCATCTAGAATTTTACGGGGGATATTTTATGGTAATTGGAATGTGCTCACACTTTAAAAAAATTGTGCGATTTATAAAATATAACAATTATGTCATATTGAATAATATCGCATGTTAAATAAATTAACAAGTTTTTTACGGAAATAATTATTTGAAAACGATGACTATATTATTAATGTAATTAAATTGAATTGAAACTTTTTTGCTTAAGTGTTATGTTATTATTATGAATTGTGTAAGGTGTGATTTATTATTTTTCCCTTTTGCCATCGCGGGGACGAGGGGCTTTTGGATAGTATTCCCTATTTTAGGATGCTTATTAGGTATGGAACTCGTTGGTGAATCTTGGTTAAATTTATACTTGCTAGCTATGGGACTAGTTAGTGTAAATTCGTGGGGATTTTATAATTCGGGGTGGGGCAGATTTTTACGTCATATCATCTTTTCGTTAGTCTAGGCATGAGACTGGGACGTGTTATACATTGGTGATTAATCCTATATGTAGGATAAGACATATGTGTACTTAGGGACCCTTAGTTATGGGACCAAGGGATATTTTGATAATCTCACATCAATTAAAAGGGTGGGGGTAAATTGTTAATTGTGAAATTGAGAATTAATGCCTAAGATAAAAACGGGTATTAAAATATGGGCGACATAAATAGCTAGGGCTGACAGTTTAAACGTGCAAGCCGGCATTTTATGTCTTGTCATGCATGGAACCTTGTCAAATTGCGGGATTGACAGTTTAAACGGATCATCGGTCATTTTGACAAGGGTAGGTATTAAACTTTGGTGAAAATTATCACCCGGGGCGGGAGGACCGCCATAATAAAAAGTGAGAATAATGATAATTTGAGTTAATTTAATTGAATTAAAACTTTCCAATTGTGGGATAATTCAAATGATATTGGTGTGATCTTTATAAGAATCTTTGGGGGTGGTCAATAATTTACCTTTACTGCGTTTAATTATCTCGTATTAATTAAAATATTCTATTGTGATATTTATTGCGCATAATGCTACTGACTGGGTTCACGAACCCTATTTGAGCGGAGTAGTGTGTATTCATGCTCGAGGCTATGACCTAGTGCGTTGACTAACTATTTTAGGATTAGTTTTGAAGAAGCTGCATAGAATTTTTAGAGATTTGCTTGGAGGTGAAGTTGGAGTTTCTCTACCTTATGCGTATTGATTTAGTTTAGTTTGCCATTCCTTCGTATTTACTTTGAGACACAGTTTATGGTTTTGATTGGGCCATTCGGTTCCAAAGTTGTTATGGGTTTTATTCAGTTATTTCACTATATTCAGTTGGAGATTATTCAGTATCATATTATTAGAGATTGAATTTATTTTGAGTTTAGCATGGAGATGGATCTTTTGTCGCTTAGTTAGATGGTTTATCTTTTGGGATTGATTATCATTTATTATGTGGATTAATTTCATATGTCTCATATCTGTCTCATGCTAAGTATGCTATTTCATTTACTCGCACCCGACTTAGTTTTTTTGGCGGCCGACACTAGAATCGGGCGGGGTGTGACAGATGGTATCATAGCATGGTCTTAGGTCTCGTAGGTTGTGAATCCATTTAGCTTCCGCATTATCGATCTTTGATTTCCTTTATTGATTCCTACTCCTTAAGGTAGAGGGTCTAGCACACGTGTTAGATGTGTTCCTTGGAGATATGGATTTTGGTATTAAGGACGTTGTAGGCATTGAGTTTAGAATAAGTAAACTTGATGTGAGGATCTAAAGAGTTAATTTTTGGAGACGATATTTTGTTGGGGGGGGGGGGGGGATCCTTAGTATGAATTTTGGGTATGTCTTATATTAATGCAACAAGGTGATTAGATTTGAGGATTTGGGGTTGCGAAGATTATCGGAGATAGTATCGAGTGGTGATTTGCGAGAGCACGTGGTACACCGTTATTTTCATAGTTATGTATATATATATGTGGTAGGATATATATAATATTTTGGTGTACGAAGGGTAAGTGCGCATAGGATTGGATGTATGAGCGCGCAATTGTGGCATTCTATGGGTAGGCATATGTGAGCCTTATTTTTACGTTTCGCAATTTACGTTTGATGTGTATGTTTCGTTTAATTTCGAGGACGAAATTCTTTTCTAGTGGGGAAGTATGTACACCCTGTGTTTTTATTAATTCATTGAAATATTCAAGAAAAATAAAAATTTTAATTTAATAATTTTATTAGTAAAATATGTTGGTTTTAATATTAGAAGAGTAAAACTCCAAGCGAAATTGAATTCGAAATTAAAATGGAGTTTTTATAAGGTTTTTATTATTTTTCCCTTATAGGCATTTTGTGGTGGAACTGTCGCCAGACATGTAGGGTCGATCGATCGACCCTGGGAGTCGATCGATCGACTATGCCCAGATTTTGACTCGGTGAGTTATTTTGTAGAGTTGGAATTGGATTAGGATTCCTAATTAGTATATAAGACTAATAATTCGTGGGGAGGCTTCTCATAATCACTTTTTCACAAGTTTTTCACCATAGAACTCTTCCAAAAGTTTTTCCTCTCCACCATAATCATCAACATGCAACTTAATCAAGTTTTTGTCACAAGTTTTGAAGGCTTAATTGGGGTTTAATCAAGTTTGTTCAAGAACACTTATTTACTAATTTTTTGAGAGAAATCCAACTGTGCTACCAAATTTTCTTCATCTTAATCACAGGCATGAATACTCTATTCCTTTCCTTTAGTATTATGCGTTGTAAGTGTCGTCCAAACCCTTAATTATGTGTTTTTGACTAAAATCAATTAGTCACTTAATTAGAGAAAGTGGTCAATTAAATTTTGGGACTGTTTTTATGAAATTTTAAATATGATTTAATCCTTGAAACTCTTGGATGCCTAGGTTAGATCTTTGGGTTTTTTTATGAATTGGGTGTAGGTTCTCATGTAGAATTTTATAGGGGTTATTTTTATGGTTATTGCCACTTATAAAAATTTATGTGATTTATAAAAGAGAACGATTATGTCATATTGAATAATATCGCATGTTAAATAAATTAACAAGTTTTAGACGGAAACAATTATGTTGAAAACGACGACTATATTATTAATGGAATTAAATTGAATTGGAACTTTTATGCTTAAGTGCTATGTTATTCTTATGAATTGTGTAATGTGTGATTTATTATTATTCACTTTTGCCATCGCGGGGACGAGGGGCTTTTGGATAGTATTCCCTATTTTAGGATGCTTACTAGGTATGGGACTAGTGGATAGGCCTTGGTTAAATTTATACTTTCTAGCTATGGGACTAGTTAGTGTAAATTTATGGCGATTTTATATTTCGGGGTGGGGTGGGGCAGATTTTTACGTCATATCATCTTTTCGTTAGTCTAGGCATGGGACTAGGACGTGTTTTACATTGGTGATTCATCCTATATGTAGGATAGGACATATGTGTACTTAGGTACCCTTAGTTATGGGTCTAAGGGATATTTTGAGGATCTCACATTGATTAAAAGGGTGGGGTTAAATTGTTAGTTGTGAAATTGAGAATTAATGCCTAAGACAAAAATGGGTATTAAAATATGGGCAGCATAAATAGCGAGGGACGACAGTTTAAACGGGTCAGCCAGTGTTTTATTTTGTGTCATGCATGAAACCTTGTCAAATTGAGGAATCGACAGTTTAAACGGATCAGCGATCATTTTGACAAGAGGCGGTGTTACACTTTTGTGGAAATTACCACCCGGGGAGGAAGGACCGCCATAATAAAAAGTGAGAACAATGATAATTTGGGTTAATTTAATTGAATCAACACTTTGGTACTATGGGATAATTAAAATGATATTGGTGTGATTTTTATAAGAATGTTTGGGGGTGGTTAGTAATTTACCTTTACTGCATTTAATTATCTCATATTAATTAAAATATTCTATTATGATATTTATTTGGTATAATGCTACTGTTTGGTTCATGGAATTTATTTAAGGGGAATAATGTGTATTCATGCTCGAGGTTCTAACCTCGTGCGTTGACTAACTTTTTCAGGATAAGTTTTGGAGAAGCTGCTTGGAGCTGCGGCTGGAGGTGCTCTACCTTATGCGTATTGATTTAGTTTAGTTTTTCATTCCTTCGTATTTACTTTGAGACATAGTTTATGGGTTTGATTGGGACATTCAGTTATAAAGTTGTTATGGGTTTTATTCAAATATTTCACTAGATTCAGTTTGAGATTATTCAGTATCGTATTATTAGAGATTGGATTTATTTTAAGTTTAGCATGGAGATGGATCTTTTGTTGTCTAGTTGGATGGTTTATCTTTTGGGATTGATTATCATTTTTATTGTGGATTAATTTCATATATCTCATAGTTGTCTTATGCTAAGGATGGTATTTCATTTACTCACACCTGGCTTAGTTTTGGTGGCGGCGGATGCTAGAATTAGGCAGGTTGTGACAGATGGTATCAGAGCATGCTCTTAGGTCTCGTAGGTAGTGAGTTCGTTTAGCTTCCGCATTATCGATCTTTAATTCCCTTTATTGATTCGTACTCCTTAAGGTAGCCGGTCTAGCATACGTGTTAGATGTGTTTCTTGGAGATATAGAGTTTGGTTTTAAGGACGTTTTAGGCATTGAGTTTAGAATTAGTAAGCTTGACGTGAGGATCTTTAGAGTTGATTTTTGGAGACGATATTTTATATGAGAGATCGTTGGTATGAATTTTGGGTATGACTTATATTAATGCAACAAGGTGATTAGATTTGAGGACTTAGGGTTGCGAAAATTATCGGAGATAGTATCGAGTGGTGATTTACGAGAGCGCGTGGTACGCCGTTATTTTCATAGTTATGTATATGTATGTGGTAGAATATATATATATATATATATATATATATTATTTTGGTTTACGAGGGGTAGGTGCTCGTAGGATTGGGTGTATGGGCACCCAATTGTGGCATTCTACGGGTAGGCATATATGAGCCTCCTTTTTACGTTTCACAATTTACGTTTGACTGTATTTCATTTACTCGCACCCGACTTAGTTTTGTGGCGTCCGGCACTAGAATTAGGTGGGGTGTGACATCAGGCTTAGTTTTTCTCTTCTTCAGTTTCTCCAGTTCATCCATCAGTCGAGCATTTTCCATCTCCAAGAATGAGACACCTTCATTTGGCCCAGTATCAGCTCTACTTCAGACTATCCAGCTAATTCCTCAAGGCATTATTTTCTTTTTCCAGGATTGCAGCAGTCTCCCAAGAAGTTTCAGCTTCTTTGATTAGCACAAGTTCTTTCTTCATCAAGGTGGAAGTGATATCTTACCATTTCTTGTGAAACCCACAACCCACGCTCAGGGCTTCATACTTAGCTTCATAGTTAGAGTGTAGCAATGCCTGATAAAGATTGTCATCTTCTTACATATGTTCAATCATCTCATTGTAGGCAGTGTTGTTCGCCATAGCCCTATCAAGAAGACATTGAAGATTAACATAGGCATCTTTCACTTGGTTACAGGCATCTGCCTTGAGCAACCATATCTCCGCTGAGCAACTCTACCAACTCTTCTTCAGTCAAGGACACATGACCAATTTTAAAAATATTTTTACAGCATCTTAACAGGTTGGATTCAGTGGAAACTATCATATTATCCGTGGCATCAAACTGGAAATTCACAAGTATAAGTAAATAAATCTGACCAAGGAAGACAAGCAACAATAGTCAAACAAGAAAAAAATATTAAAGGATCAGTAAAAAGATTGAACGAAACTTCTTCATTTCATTGATAAATAAAGGATTACATCGGGTTCCATTACAAATAAAGAATGAAGAAAGATGAAAAGAAAAACACATAAAAAGAAGGCAAAAACTAGCTAAAAGGAGTTAAACCTTCTCCTTATCCTTGTCCTTATCTTGACCAGCAGTTGTCTCAAGAGGAGGTAGGTCGGCAGCATCAACAGGCACCCGGGAAGATTCTCCAGAACCCTCATTATCGCCAAATTCCACATCCAAGTTGGGAGGAGTTCCCGGGTTATACCTTTGAAATAATTATGAGTCTGCCTGCGTGCCGACCTCCTTTAGAGCATCCGACCAACCATCTTTATAGAAGAGCTTTTTGGCATACTCAATTTGGATGGCGGCAGTAGCAAATTTCTTATCCCGTCCTTTATTGGAAGCCTCCTCCTTATCCTTTTTTCTCTGAACCTTCAGAGCAGTTTTTTCATTGTTCAGGATGGAAGTCTTATCTTCATCAAACTTCCCCCTTCTCTCAGCTTCGTTTACTTTCTGCTCGACCATGGTCACTTTATCATCGGCGACCTTTATTTTGTCCTTTGCTTCCTTTACCCTTTCCTCGGCTGCTTTAAGCTTATCTTGCCAAGTTTTTCTTTCTCTCTCTCCCTGGCCTACCCAGATGCCTGCAAGGACTTCTACAATCCTTCAAAAGCTTCCTCAACATCATTGTAAGAACCCTTGAGCAGGTCATCCTTCTACAACATTTGGTTGTAATCAACAAAGAACTGGAAAAGAATAAATATGAAACATCAGTACATAATAAGTGCATCAAACATTATTAAAGATACATAGAAAATTTAAGTACTTACTAAGGCCAAGTTTTGACTATCCCTCTCAACCAACCGATCTCTGGACATAAGGGTTGATGTCGACCTATCTGCTTGAAGAGTACCAGCATTTATCAAACCCCTAGCCAATACAAGGTTGATTGCCACAAAGGCATCTTCGATGTTTCCTTGGTCGATAAAGGATTTTTTAGCCAACTCTTAGTGGTTGGACAAACTTTTCTTCAACCTCTTAAATTGAGGTTCAATAGTTCATGCTTCTTCAGTGTTGAGGACTTGAGGCATCTTCTTAGTAACCTGAGGCCTCGTCAAGGCCGACTCTGAAATTTTAGGGGCCCTAGGCGAACAATCAATTTGGGGCCTTTACATTTAAAAAAATAAAGAAAATGTGTTCTTCTAGCATTTTTCGATGCAAAACTATCAATTAAATCATCAAATTTAATTATTTTTAAAAAATCTTCTTCAATTGATAACATGGATAATACTTTTAATCTTTCTTGTGACATGGTAGAAGGAAGGTAAGATTTTATTAATTTTAATTTTGAAACACTTCTCTAGACCGAGGCAACCGTAACAGGTATTGTTAAAATTATTCTATAGGCAATCCAAGCTTTTGGAAAAATATTATCCATTATTTAAATATATTCTAACACCTCAATTGATTATCTAATTGATCATTATCTTATTCTTCTACATATTTAGTGGTAAAGCTTCTACACGTACATTTTTTAATTGTTCATTATCTAATTCTTCTAAATTTTGATGTTCAACAACATTTTCATTATCTAATTCTTCTATATTATTTTTATTAAAATATTTATTTAGTGAACCCGATAGTTTCGATGTTTCTTCTTCAATTTATTTTTGTCTTTTTTCTTTTTTAGTGACCAGAGGGATATTTTCTAGTAGACATATTCACACAACAAGTGTAATTTACAAAAACAAAAATTAATCACACAATCACAAGATTCTCAACAATATTAACAAACAATATTAAAGAAAAATGCTAAAGAGGAACAATAGAACCTGATTTGTAACAAATTTGAGAGCAATCTCAAATTTAAATTTGTAAATGCCCAAATAACAAATTAGAATCTACTAAAAAAAGTACAACACAAATATTAGTAGTAAAAAAACAAATATATATAGTGGGATATAACAAAGCAAATGAATAATATATACTTACACAAACAAGCTCCAATAAAGCCCTAACTTTTTGAAATTGAAGAAATTGAAACCCTAAATTTTTAACCCTTATTTTGAAGAGGTTAGTTCAGGAAGAAAAAAGAGGGGGGGGGGGGGGTGGTGGTAAGGGAGGGGTTTATTCTTGCTTTGGTTACTCGAGAAAGAGAGAGAAGAAGAGAGGAAGAGAAGAAGAGTGAGACAAAAAAGTGGGTGAAAGAAATGAGAGAGTTAGAGTGAGAATAAAATAAGTAAATGGATTGGGTTGGGTTTGGGTTGGGTTATGATGGTGGGTTTATTGTGTGGGTTTATTTTTTAGTATGTGGGTGGGTTATTATGTTGTTGTTGGATTTAGTTTGTGGGTTTATTTTAAATAGAACAAATTTTATTTTTGGGGGGCCTTTTTTAAGTGACAACTCTAATTTTTACATAATTAATTTTTGGATTAAATATCAAAAAGTCCCTCAAATATTTTTTTAATTTACATTTAGTCCAAGCCTTTGATTTTGTACCAAAAAGTCCCTTATTATCTTATCTTTAAAGGTCCACGCCAGTGACATGGTAAAGTCTTTTTGGCATGGTGAAGGACTTTTTAGTGCAAAATAAAAAGGCTTGGACTATACATGTATTAAAAGAAGTTCAGGAGACTATTTGGTATATACCCCTTAATTTATTTATTTTGGGGGAGGGGGGGGGGGGGGGGGGGCTTTTTTTTTACAACTAAATTTTTTTAAACCTAAATTTTTTTTTATACCTAAAAAAATTCGGAAGGGGCCCAATTAATCGAGGGCCCTAGTCGTCGGCATAACCCGCCTATGCCTAGAGCCGGCCCGGGGCCTCTTGTCGGTAGCAGTACTCTTCTTAACAGAAGGAGGTGATCCAGATCCAGTCAATAAGCTGAGAACTCTTCTCTTCTCCATTTCTACAGTGGGAGAAATGGGGATGGTGGTATGGTCGAGGGATTCAAAGGAAGATGAAGTTCCTCCTCGTGCTAGCTCTCTCTCTACTCCCGTTGACTTGACAACAGAGGAGGTAGAACTGGTTCCTCATCCAAGTTAATGGGGGATTGAGGCAAAATGACTGTTGGTCGGGCAACGAATGGAGTAATAGGTGATATGCCCAAAGTGCACCTGCCAACTCAAGATTAACCTCGTCTTGTATGATGATCTAGGTAACAATAGCTCAGGATTACCCACCAGTGATGTCGTCCTTCACCAGGTCGTCCATAGCCGACGTTGCAATTACCACTATGATTGAGCATCAGCCGAGGTCTACATGACGCATGGGGTCAGTTATCCATCAGGTCAGCCACAACCGGTGTTACAAGTATCACCTCGGTGAGGGCATCATCCGCGATAAGTATAGACATGGGTTATCCATCAACATCACCATAGGCCATAGATAACATTAAAAGTTTCACCTAAGATCAGCAAGGCCTTGCAGGCTCATCATCGAGTGTCAAGACAACATCGGCCTTGGCCGACGTTCCAGAAATCTGACCTCGGCTGGCATCCCAGCCAAGGTCATCATATAATCCCAGGCCAAGGTAGGGGTTGTACTTCACCAACCTCGTACTCATCCAGGCCAAAGATGGTACCAAGAAAAGACATCTGAGCATCTATACACACATGTATGGCTTGGAACACCAAAACAAATCCGTTATAACTTAATCATTCCCTCCACGTGAGGGAATATTTAGGTCAACATTACTTAGTTGAGATAAGCCAGATGTCATCCTGGCACTGTCTGGATCTCCATGCACATGCACATTACATGCTTAAGGGTACATTACATCCCCCAAGCACTATATATTGAGGTCATCCTCAACATTGTAAAGGATCCAAAATTATAACCCTAGCTGAAACTCTATCATTTTACACAGTTAGAGAGAAAGCTTGAGAGATTGTATACATGGCCATTAGTGCCTTCATTCAGTGATATTACTCACACACACTCACAGTGGACGTAGGCCAGATTGGCTGAACCACTTACATTCAAGTGTTCATCCTCTTTTACTCATATCCTTATACATATATACATATATTATCCTCTGTTACCATTATTATCACTTGCATGAGATTGTCAACACCTTATCTGGTGGTGGTGTTTCCAGCATCATCATTTTGGCGCCGTCTGTGGGAAAGAGAAGGCATAACTCTTCCTTTCCTACCTTAACCTCACCGTAGACTCTAGTGGTGAGCCAAGCCTCACCCCTTGCGTGGAGCTGTTTCACCATTGAAAGAGGTCCTTTAAGGTATTAAGCTCATCTTCATTATAAGGTCTTTGGTTTTAACATATGTCATCGGAGTTACCACTACCTCCTCCACCATCTACTGCTGGAGGACCCAGTTCCAGCCAGGCGCCACCCCAGTCCGAAATGGCTGAGGTGGCAGCATCCTTGAAGTCATTGGCCGCAACTCAACAAGCAATAAAGGAATAATTTTCACAACTCATTCAAAATATGTTGAGGCCACCAGGGGTCTCACCGGAGATGATTACTCCTACAGCTATTCAACCCCACCCTAAAGCCAGGGGACCACCCCAGGCACCGCGAAAGGACCAACCTACTCCTCAGCGGAGGAGGGATGTTGCTGACCCTAGGCATTTACGCCTGGGGAGGAAAGGAAACCCTTACCCTGAGGATAGGTATGATGATATGGAGGCAGAAGATACTCCAGAGGACTTCTGGGAGCCGTATGAGGTTTCAAATAACACAGTACGTTCTATTCAGTAGAGCAGAGGTTGTGGGGGCAAAAGAGATGGTGGTGCCCAACAAAGAGGATCATCTTTTAATCGCTTTACTAGAGGGTCGGTCTTTGAAAGGCTCGAACCATTTAATGACCTGAGTCAGAGGTTATCCAGGTCCAGAAGTGTAGCAGGCTCACTAAGGGAAGATGGGGAACATCGGCCTCATCATGTCCGACCCCAACATGGCCGAGATAAGGGTCAAGAGGAGGTAAATAGTCGACATTGTGTTGTAGCTAGAGAACCCTCAGTCCACCCATTGGAGATAGCTGGGGACAACCTCGACCTGGACGGCATTGCAAAGCCATGGAATGACTCCATTCAACGTCTTGAAGAGAAGATAGGTAACCTATCAAAAGCCGAGCCCCACTAAAAAGAGGGTTCTCAGAGGGCTCCCCATTTGTGGCAAAGATAGTGAACTTCCCAACCCCTGCCAAGTTCAAGCCACCTATGGTGTCTCCAAAGTATGATGGTATCACCAACCCTGTGCACCATATTGAGATGTACCAGTCTGCAGCAGACATTTACTCAATTCCAAATGAGATGAGGTGTCGAACCTTCTCTGGGACTTTAATGGGGCGGGACATATTTGGTTTACCTCTCTTCTGAAGAACTCTGTTGAGAATTTTAAGAGCTTAGCTGAACGGTTTATTCATAATTTATGTTTTAGGGTAAGACCTCAAAAGAAGACCACTCATCTGTTGTATGTCAAACAAAGAAATAAAGAGAGCCTAATAGACTACATTGCTAGATTCAATAAAGAAAAATTAGAGTTTGAAGATTATGAAGAGAATATAGTTATAACTGCCCTCATTGGAGGACTCCAGAAAGGGAAGTTGTTGTGGAAGCTTGCAGAAGACCCTCCAAAGTCCATGGCAGAGCTATTACCACTGTAGGAAAATTCATAAACGCTGAAGAGGCTATGGCCGCAAAGTATGAGGATGATAACAGAAGTGGCAATGGGAAGTTCCAAAGGAAGAAAGACGGAAATAAGAGGTCTACAAACAACAAGTTTGCACATTATACTCCTCTAACTGTGAGCTGCGAACACATCCTCAAAAAAATAGAAAATGATCGGTCCCTGAGATGGCCGGAGAAGATGAAGGCTCCTCCGTATAAGAGGAATAAGAACCTATAGTGTGAGTTCCACCAAGACCACGGTCATGTGACAGACAAGTGCTTCTCCTTGAAGGATGAAATTGAGAAGATGCTGAAGTCCGGAAAGCTCAGGAAGTATGTCGACGGTAAAGATCCTAAGAGGGGAAGAGATGGCCCTAAAAAGAAGAGAAACGAAAGATGTTAAGATGATCCCCCAGCGAGAAGAGATGATGACTTAGATGGTGATATGAGGACGATCCTGACCATCCACCAAAAGATGAAAATGCCCCTGTGAATAGGGTTGATATGATCTCATTTGGGGTCAAGACCATCTGTGAAGAACTAGTAGGGGGTGGCTCAGAAGTAGCCGACCATAAAGCTCATGTGGCAGGGGCTAAGTCAGTGACCAAAGTAGAGGTTGCGAATTTGGAGTCTTCAGAGGCCAAGAAGAAAAGAAAGATGGTGGATATGGATACTCTTATTATTGGGTTCTCCTGACTTGATTTCAAAGGTATCTTAGCTCCACACGATGACCCTCTGGTAATCACCACGAGGGTGCATGGGTGTGAGGTTCAGAGGATCCTTGTTGATGGCAGAAGCTCCACGGATGTTATGCTTTGGCCCTGCTTTAAGAGCAGAGGCCTCAACAGATCAAGGCTTGTACCCTATCATCATCCATTGATTGGCTTCAGCGAAGAGAAGGTCCATCCCTTGGGCATGTACGAGATGGATGTACGAATGGGTGACGAGTGGCCTACAACCTCATCATAGGACGAGTAACCCTCAAGGAATTTGAGGGCGTGCCATCAACGGTCCACCAAAAGATAAAATTCCTGACCCCCTATATGGTAGGGGAAGTGCAAGGTGACCAGACCACGGCACGAGAATGCTACTTCAACTCGACGGAATATAAAGAGGCACGTAAGAGGGAAACAACCACATATAACATTGATACACTTGATCCTAGGGATGAAAAAGAAAGGAGAGGCAATGGAAGAGTTAAAATCCATCATCCACAATGAGGATGAACCAGAAAAAATTGTCCAAATTGGCAAAGGCCCTAAAACTCGAGATCAAGGAAGCACTGATAAGATTTTTTAAGAAGAGGCGGAGTGTCTTCGCTTGGAGCCACACAGACATGTCTGGCATCGACCCAGAGGTTGTGTGCTACAAACTCAATGTGGTAGAAGATGCTAAGATAATAAAATAAAGAACAAGAGTTTACTCCAGGGAAAAGTATGATGTCATCGGGGAAGAGGTCAAAAAGTTAGAAGAGGCAGAATTCATCAGGGAGGTCATATAACCATAATGGTTATCTAACGCCGTCATTGTGCCCAAAGCTAATGGGAAATGGAGGATGTGCATAGACTTCACTAATTTGAACAAGTCTTGACCTAAAGACAACTTTCCCTTACCTCAAATTGATCAGATGGTAGATGCCACGGCAAGGCATGTACTTATGAGCTTCATGGATGCGTATTCAGGCTACAACCAGATCTTCATGGATTCCTAAGACTTAGAGAAGACAACATTCATCACAGACAAGGGGACCTATTGCTATAAGGTCATGCCCTTCGACTTGAAGAATGCAGGGGCCACGTATCAACGTCTTGTAAATAAGATGTTTGAAGATCAAATTGGTAGGACCATGGAGGTATATGTAGATGACATGTTGACGAAGAGCTTGAAGGCTCAAACTCACGTGGCCGACCTGGAAAGAACTTTTGACACCATGGACTTATACAGGATGAAGCTCAATCCCGCCAAGTGTGTCTTTGGAGTAGGAGCAGGGAAGTTTTTTGGATTCATCGGCAATCAAAGAGAAATAGAGGCCAGCCCCAAGAAGATCAAAGATCTGATTGAAATGAATACACCGAGAATTATAAAAGACGTTCAGAGGCTAACTAGAAGAATTACAGCACACAATAGGTTTGTCTCCAGAGATACAGACAACTGTCTTCCTTTTTTCAAAGTGCTTAGAAAGCCCTTAGAATGGGACGAGGAGTATGAAAAGGCCTTTAAAGAGATTGAGTCTTACCTCGAATCCCCCTTGCTCTTATCCCGGCCCATTCTGGGGGAGAAGTTATATGTTTATTTAGCAGTCTCAGAGTCAGCTATAAGTGCATCCATAGTACGGGAAGACGATGGTGTACAGAGGCATTTATACTTCAATAGTAAGGCCCTTCAAGGGTCTGAACAGAAGTTGGACTATGCCTTGATACACACTTCTAGGAAAATGAACCCTATTCCCAAGCCCACTCTATGATCATCCTCACTGACTCCCCACTAAGGCAAGTCCTCCACAAGCCCGAGAAGTCAGGCAGATTGATGACTTGGGCCATCGATTTGGGAGAGTATGACATTGTTTATCAACCTAGGGTTGCCATCAAGGGGCAGGCTCTTGCAGATTTTATAGCAGAGTTTACTTGGGAAGAGCCTGAGATTGAGAATGGTTCAAAGATTGCAGAGGGATCAGACAGTAATGTCTTCCAAAACTCATAAGATGTTATGTCTAGCAGAGCCAAAAAAGGAGTAGCTGAGAATGAGGAGGACAGGTACCTCTTCAAGCAAAGGACCATGTCAAAGGGGAACTTCTCTTCAAATGAATATGTTTGGAACCTCTTCATCGATGGGTCTTCTTGTGAAAAATGGTAGCGGAGCAGGGTTGATAGGATCTGCACCGGATGGTACCGATATTGAATATGCACTTAGATTCAACTTCAAAGCATCGAACAATGAGTCAGAGTATGAGGCCTTGATAACAGGACTCTCATTGGAAAAAGCTCTTAGTGTTGGCCAACTCCTAGTCCACAGTGACTCGAGGTTAGTTATCAACCAAGTACTTAGAGTATATGAGGCCAAGGATGAAAGGATGTCCAAATACCTGAAGAGGGTAAGAACGACGCTAGAAAGCTTCGAAGAGGTGAAGATGAAAAGGGTACCCCGGTAGGATAATAATCGTGCAGATGCATTGGCAAGGTTGGCTTTAACAATAAGAATAGGCATCAGAAGGATAGTACGAGTCGAGATCCTGCTCAAAACCGACCATTGAGGAAGAATAGGTTGCCATCTATTGCCTCAACTTTAACCTAGGGGACTCATGGATGGACCCCCTTATCAGATATATCAGACTGGGAGAGCTGCCAGAATTGAAGTTAGAAAGGAGGAAATTGAGGTACAGAGCTGTCAAGTTCTCAATAATAGGAGATGTCCTGCATAAAAAAGGATTCCTATTACCTCTCCTCAGATGTGTCCATCCCACAAAGGTCCCCCACATCCTATAGGATTTCATGAGGGTTCTTTCTCCAGTCACATAGGAGGAATACCTTTAGCCAAGAGGATAATTATGTAGGGATACTGGTGGCCGAACTTGGCTAAAGATGCTGCTGCCTACGTGAAGAGGTGTGACAAATGCCAGAGATTCTCCACTATCCCTCATCAACCTCATCAACCTATGACGTCAATCATCTCTCCTTGGATATTTGCAGTATGAGGGATTGTCTTAGTGGGACCATTGCCAAGAGCTGCTAACAATTATCGATTTATGATAGTAGCAATTGATTACTTCTCCAAATGGGTAGAGGCTGAGCCGATGATCACGATTACAGAGTAGAAGAACTTCTAGTTCATCTGGAAGAGCATCATCTGTAGACATGGCCTTCTAAACACCCTCATCTCAGACAACGGAACCCAATCCAAGAATTCTTCCTTAGAAAAATATTATGAAAGAGTGGGGATTAAGCAGTTCTTCTCCTCTCCTGGCCGACCCCAAGTAAATGGGAAAACTGAAGTCACGAACCGAAGAATCCTTGATGGGATTAAGAAAAGGTTGGAAAAGGCAAGGGGATATGGATAGAAGAGCTTTATGTAGTGCTATGGGCCTACAGGACAATGGCAAGGACACCAACGGGGGAAACCCCATTTACGTTGGCCCATGGTTCTGAAGTCGTCATACCTACAGAAGTAGGACATCCCACCCACAGAGTTCTGACCTATGACCCTCAGTGGAATGAGGAAGAAAAAATAATTGATTTAGATCTACTTGAGGAAAAAAAGGAAGATGCTGAGATCAGACAGACAGCCTACCAGCAGAGAATAGCAAAGTTCTACAATCAAAGGGTGAAATCAAGACCTCTAGCTGTAGGAGATCTAGTGCTGAAGAAGATATTGCAGAAGACAAACAAGCTCCACCCGAACTAGCATAGTCCTTACAAAGTAGTCGAAGATGTTGTACCCGGTACCTACCGGCTAGAAAATCTCGAAGGGGAACCTTTCTTCAACCCTTGGAATGCTGACCACTAGAAGAAATATTACATATGATGTTGCAGTTATTTTCTTGTAATGCATGTATCATTTTATGAAGAGGATATGAATGAAAAGAGCATTTCCTGTGTCAACATTGTTTTATCATGATTAAAAATCATTAAGTTGGTGAAAATTGAGGTGAAACATCATAATTTGATGACCTTAGACCTTAAACATCATTAATTTGGTGACAAGGTCTGAGCTGAAACATCATAATTTGATGACCTCGAACCTTAAACATCATTAATTTGGTGATAAATTATGAGGTGAAACATCATAATTTGATGACCTCAGAGCTTAAACATCATTATTTGGTGAAAATTTATGAGGGTAAACATCATAATTTGATGACCTCAGACCTTAAACATCATTAATTTGGTGAAATTTATAAGGTGAAACATCATAATTTGGTGACCTCAGACCTTAAACATCATTATTTGGTGAAAATTTATGAGGGTGAACATCATAACTTGATGACCTCAAACCTTAAACATCATTAATTTGGTGACAAGGTCTGAGGTGAAACATCATAATTTGATGACCTCGGACCTTAAACATCATTATTTTGTGAAAATTTATGAGGGTGAACATCATAATGTGATGACCTCAGACCTTAAACATCATTAATTTGGTGAAATTTATGAGGTGAAACATCATAATTTGGTGACCTCAGACCTTAAACATCATTATTTGGTGAAAATTTATGAGGGTGAACATCATAACTTGATGACCTCAGACCTTAAACATCATTAATTTGGTGACAAGGTCTGAGGTGAAACATCATAATTTGATGACCTTAGACCTTAAACATCATTATTTGGTGAAAATTTATGAGGGTGAACATCATAATTTGATGACCTCACACCTTAAACATCATTAATTTGGTGAAATTTATGAGGTGAAACATCATAATTTGGTGACCTTAGACCTTAAACATCATTATTTGGTGAAAAATTATGAGGTGAAACATCATAACTTGATGACCTCAAACCTTAAACATCATTAATTTGGTGACAATTTATGAGGGTAAACATCATAATTTGATGACCCCGGACCTTAAACATCATTAATTTGTTGACAAGGTTTGAGGTGAAACATCATAATTTGATGACCTCAGACCTTAAACATCATTAATTTGGTGCAAAATTATGAGGTGAAACATCATAATTTGATGACCTCAGACCTTAAACATCATTATTTGGTGAAAATTTATGAGGGTGAACATCATTATGTTATGGTGACCTCAAACCTTAAACATCATTAATTTGGTGACAAGGTCTGAGGTGAAACACCATAATTTGATGACCTCAGACCTTAAACATCATCAAGTTGATGAAAAATGAGGTGAAACATCATAATTTGATGACCTCGGACCTTAAGCATTATTAGTTTGGTGAAATTCATGAGGGTGAGCAACATATTATGGTGACCTCAGACCTATAAGACAACATCATTATATGATTAAAATAATATTCAAGAGAGAGCATTCATTGAAAGAAGAAAAATTTTCTGAAGGAAATGGTATTACATAAAGTAATTAGAGTTATAGATCAAATATGCCCCAAAGTATGTCATCAAAGTTAACAAAAAACCAGCAGACGAAAAACCAAAAATTACAAGTTAAAGGCTTAAGGGTTGGCAGCCGTAGACGTGTCTACTTGGCTGGCGTTGGTAACCTCGGCTCTGTCATCTCGAGGGTTAACATCCTCAGACTCTGTGGCTTCCAACTATGCGGTCTCTGCAGGAGCAGCGCCTTCCTCCTCAACCTCTTTCAAGGCCTGAGCAAAGCAAGAATCGCCAAAGCTCGGACCAATAAAGTCCAAGGCAGTTAAGCTCCCTATCTCCTTCTCCTTTGAAGCTGCCCACTTCCCAGTTGCCTTAATACCTCTTTCGAGATATTCAAAGTCGAAGCTTATAAACTGGTCAGAGACTTTGTAGTCGGCCAAGATCTTCTCAGAGGCATCCTCAAGGGCAGCCTTTACTGCAGCATCAACCTTTGCCTGAAGGACAACATCTTTGGCCTACAAAGCAGAGGTGTGGTCCTTCTTAAGCTTGGCTATGTCCCTATCCCTCTGCTTCACCTTATTTTCAAACTCATCCAAAGTTTTCTTCATATGTTCAACCTTTTAATTTAAATAGGCTTACACATTCTAGGCCTCTTTTCCCTTCTCAATAAGGGGCAACTTCCTAAGGGTTCGGTCAACGAATTGGTGCATAGACAGATTACCCTGCAAAACAAAGTCAGATGTATGAGTTCAAGCCTCAATCCATTTAAAGCCGAGGTTACACTTGGAATAAAAAAGCTAATTTTTTTACCTGGATAGACCTGTTAAGGCTAAACTCGTCCAGGAGAGGGTTATTAAGAGAGCGTAGGAAATGCTTATCTGCGTCGGTCATTGCAGAGCCGATGGAATCCCTTTCCTTCAGACCATGGACTATCAGGTTTTCGCTGATCTTCAGCTTCTCTAGATGAGCGGCTAAAGCATCATCTGATGAAATAGGGATGGCGCGATCTCCTTTCTAGTTTTTGGAAGGCCTCTGACCCTACGCAACAGTGGTAGTCTTCCTCTTCTTTGTAACATCGGACTTAGACGTGCCGACGTTCTGTTTAGGGGGAGGGGCTGCATTATGCCCTGCCTTCTTCATCAGCTTAATGAGACTGGGGGCAGACATCTCCCATAGGTTGTCAGAGATGCCTTCTGGGCGTTCTGTAAAAAGAATAATTTGAGTTAGTAAATCAGAGGTGTTAAAAGTCAGAGGTACAACTATGAAAAATAATACTTACGGAGCTCGATCAGAGGACTTCCTCCAAGGCCAGTCTCAGAGAGGTATTAGGGGGTCATCAGATGTTCATACTTGACTAGCCAACCGTGCTCCCCATGATCTTGAAGATCCTTAACCTTTTGTAAGTTATCCTGGCTAAGCCCAGGGTCAGCCTTGGCAGCAAGTGACACCTTTCCCCACTTCAGGGGTATCCTCGGCTCCAACGATGAAGAGGTAGCACAAGGACCAAATTACCATGCCCCTGAGGCAATTAAATATTGTGGTTTCCAGTTGTGATTAGAGGTCTTGGTAACCGTCAGCATCTTTTTGTCTGACTTCCTAGCTAGGAAATGATAGTAGGTGGGGTGGTTCCAAAGGAATATAACCCCGATCATCACCCTCCAGGCATTTGGGTATAATTACGAAGGGGCTAAGTTGATATGGGACAGTATTGCTCTAATTGAAGAATGGATGGGAGACAGAAGCCCAACTTGAACATCTGCTCATAGACCGATCTCCCCATCTCGGCCATCAAAGGCCCTCTCACCCCTTAGAGGTCTCCTAAGCTTGATGGAAGGACCTATAGAATAGAGGTTCCTAAAATCTAAGAGTTCATACTCAGTGATAGAGATCTCTATCTCGGCTACCTCTGAGGTGTCAATATCACTTTCATGACCATCATCCTTATCCCTAGTAGCGTCAGCCTGGGCAGATGAAGGGTCCCCACCGAGAAATCTGTGAGCGAACTCAGCCCTGGTGGTGGACGACAGAGGGATAGCATTGATGGGTGGGGCAATAGCCATGCTCGGCCCCACAATCTCTACATCAAAAAAATTCTGTGAGGTTCTAGCACCATTATGGGACGAGGCACGACTTTGGACCTCGTCCTGATCAGGGACCTGATCTTGCCTAATAGAGAAGTCCATAGTCTCTTGGAATGAGTCTACAGATATAGGGTCTGAGGTAGATGAATCAGACTCAAACATTGGAGAAGGGTCAATTGGATCCTCGGCTGGATCAGCAGGATCGGTTGGCTCAGGGTATATCACCTTCAAAGGTGGAGGGAAGATAGGTCTGAGGGGGAAGGTCTCATCCCTACGAGCTTCCTCTTGGGCTAGCTTTATTTGCCTAATTTTTGCAAAGGTCTTCTCTTTAAGAGAAAGGAAATCTTCTACGAGCATGTACAGAGGTCTGAGCATAAGTCAGAAGATCCTACACTTTAACACCCTAACCACAAACAAACAACTGGGCACAACCTAAACTAAGGATCAAACTTGGTTTTTAAGAATTTTCCAACCAAGAACAGTCAAGAACAGGTTCACTAAAAAACTTAAGGGGTCACCGAAGAACTTAAATTACACCAAAAAATGCAAGAAATAGAAATACGGGGCCGAAAAATGGCAAAACACAGGTAACAATCAATACCTGATAGAGTACGAGATGGAGAGTAGGAAGATTGAGCAAAGAAATCCACAAATAGTCTCGATCAAGTTCTTGAAGAGAAAGAGAAAATGCAGAAGGCTCAGGCGGAAGAAATGAGAGAAATGAAGAAGAAAGAGAAAGGAAAGGGTTTAAACCTTCAAATCTGATTGCACGCATGCCAAGGCCGATCATTACCTTGGGAGGCCAAAAGATAATCATCATCATTACACTGTCAGGCATGCTACCCCCTTCATAAGAGGACACCTATTAAGGAGATATTAGTACATAAGTGTCGATGTAAAAAATTATATTATTATCTAGTCATTCAATCACAGATAAATAAATGAGACAAAGAATTTTTAAAGTGGTTCAGCCTTATAAGGATGGCCTACATCCACTGTTATGTTATTGCTGAGTGTTTGGGAATTCTCGATTATAAGTTCTATCAAGAAATTTCGATCCCCTTACAATGAGGATTGTACAATGTATTTATAGCCCTGAGGCTGTAATGCGAAAGGGTAATACATTAAATGATGTACATATGAAAGGGTAATACATTCAATGCCCCTTAAGCGTGTGCGTCTGAATGATAAGCATTTAATGAACAGTCAAATTGTTGGTTATCCTACTATTAATGCTTTGTTCGAGGTGCATCTCGGACCGCCTGAGTTGCTCGGACTGCCTAAGCTTCTCGGTACTTAAGAGTTCCTCGGAGAGTTCTTGTTCCTCGGAGCGTATGAGTTTCTCGGGGAAGCAGTGTTCCTCGAAGCGTGTGAGTTCCTCGGAAGTGTTTGTTGTTGCCACGTAGATTGCCATGTTTCTTCACTCAATTGAGCCATGTCAGCAGACTAAATTTGGTATCAACAGAAGCCCCCAATGTTTCATAGTTCGAAATTTGAGGAGTATGGAACATTCTTTCTCGGAATATGGTAGCTTTAAATGGTCTTCCTGATTTTTAGGAGTGTTTTCCCTTGTATTTATTTCTCCTTCCAAATTCGTAGAATCATGCTTTTTTAAATTTTTATAACCGCTTCGATTGTCGCGCCCTTTTTGTTCTTTTAGCCGACGGTAGCGTAATAGTTTCTTTTTGTAATCATTACTTTTTCCTTTTCCCAAGGCAAGGTATTTAAGCATCACAGACAATCCCATCGTCTTCTACTTTTTCAAATTTGTATTTTCGAGTTTTCCGTCGTCTCTTTCTCTCTTGTGTATTCATCTCTTCCATCGTTCGTTGTCAACAGATCCACTCTTTTTTTGTGAGATCTTCTTCCCTCTTCTTCATTTTATTCATCATGGTTTAACTTGTTGAATCTCTTGATAAGTTTTGCTCTGATTTTTCTATTCCCTCCTAGGTTGTTCTGGAAGAGCTTTCTAAGCCTTCTGATTATTTCCGTTTGGCTGAGGGACATTGGTTCCCCAGTCTCTTTATTGCTGAGTGTGGATTTTCTTTTCCACCCAATCCCTTGTGTCTAGAATTTTGTCAATATTTTGACGTTGTTCCTGCAAGAATAGCCCCCAACACATGGAGAATAGTTAACGGGGTTCATAGGTTAAATCAAATCCATGGAACTCGTATAGGAATTCCAAAAATAATGTTTTGTTATAGATGGGCAGTTGGTGATAACACCTTTTATTTAAAAACTAGATTTTTAAATAGGGCTTTAGTGGTAAATCTCCTGGATGCCAATAGGGACTATTTTGAACACGGGGTTGTCATAAAAAATTGGCAACATGCTCCTTTATCTGGAGATGAAGTTTATCAGGATCCCAGATGCCCTCCTTATGGCAATGGGATAAGTTATTTTTATTTCATTTTACTTATTTTCAAATCATGCTTCTTCTATGTTTGATAAAATGTGCCACTGATATTTTAATGTTTATTTCCAGTTGATAGCAAAAGAAAGTGTCCAAAAGAAGCAGATGTTAACATAAGACATTTGAAACTTATTTGGAGTTTGCATCAGTCTGTTGCCGACGAGCACATTAGGTCAGCCTCATATCTGCTGCAGTACAAGAGCTACACCACTTCTTTCACTGCTCATCCGGTAATAAGCGACGCAGAGCCAATACCAGTCTCTACCAGTTCCTCGCCTGAATCACACGTTCTTTTAAGTGAAATGATGAAGAAGAGAAGACCTCCCACTCTCTTCGAGAAGCCTGCCTCTGGTGCTGTAGAAGCCAAAAGGAGTAAACACGATATCCCAGAAGGGACAAAGAAAATTGATGCAGCTCCTCCAGATGCTCCTGTTAAGGTTGCCGAGAAGCCTCCAGTGGCCCCGAGAAAGGCTGCTGCTCCAGGAGAAGTGATTGTAATATCACCGACTAAGGGTTCTTCCTTGGTTGAATCTATTCCTGCTCCACCGAGGAAGCTGAAGAAGAGCTCCTCGGTCAATTTGGCTGACACCATCACTCAGCCCCCAGCTACTGGAACTGGTGTTCCAACTTTCATTCCCCCGAGCTCTTCCATGAGCTCGTTGAAGACTTGGATCATTACCGAGATCCAAGGTGTCGAAGAGAACCTTTCTCGGGATATGGTTACATCATTGGATGCTCGCCATATTGCTTCTGTAAGTCTTATTAATTTGCACTTTTCATCTTTCCCTTTCTCATATCTCTCTCTGACTTGCTTTCATTTTCTTTTTATAGTTGGTGAGCTTCTTCAATACAATTTTAAAGAAGGATGAAGCAATTAAATCTTTATGCTCCTCGTCAGGTGTAGAGGAGGCTCTGATGGGCGTGAGGCAGTCTTTGGAAGAGTCTCATCAAAAGTACGATGCTGACAAAGCTATCTGGGAGAAGAAGCTTACCTCCACCGAACAAGAGAAAGCTCAAGCTGTTGAAGTCTCCAAGGAGTTGGAGAAGAGAATAAAGGACTTGGAGGGGGAAAAATAAAGAGCTTGAAGGGAAGCTCAAGAATGCAGGAGAGTTTGAGAATAAACTCAAGGTTGCTGAGGCAGAGTTGGGTCAGCTTCGGGAAGTAAGTCGGCAGAAGGAGGAGGTTGAGAGAAAATTGAAAGCTGTTGATAACCTGCTGTCCGAGAATCTTTCCACGGAGAAGTTGAAGAGGAAAATGGCTGTGAAGAAGTCCTTCAGCGCTGGCTGGGATAAGGGGTGGAACAAGGTCTTGTCTGCCATGATGTCTCAAGTAGAATATGGCAGCCTTAAGTACTTCAGAGATGCGTGTGTTGCTGCTCTACAGGAGATGAAGGTGGATGAAAATTCCAAACTTTTATAGCGACACATCCCTGGTCCCCCTCCAACTCCCGAAGATGAAGAAGAGGACGAAGCTGCCTCCGAAGAGTCTTCTATGGTGATGGGAGATCATCCTCCAGCCATCCAGCCTGTTAACGAGGAACCTCAGCAAATCATTACTTCTTCCGAGCAACTGCTGGCGCTCCCCGAGCAACTTTCTACTCCCTCCGAGCAACCTACTTCCTCATCCCAGCCTCCCGAGAAGGTTTTGGGAGACAAGGAAAAGGTGTAGAGTTGTTAGGGTTTCTTTTTATATTTTTCTTTTGTCAATTGTAACCATGAATATGTAACTCTGAACCTTGTACTTCTGACCTTTATGATATAATAAAACTTGAACTTGTGTTTTTGCATACTATTGTCTCCTCTTCATGCTTTGTTGGTACTTTTATTGATTACTGCGTTTTCTTTCTTTACTAGTTTCTGGCCAAGATGGAATTATTATCTGCTCACGATACCAAGCTGCTGAGGCAATGCAATGATTATTTTAAGGCTGGTCATACAGATCTGAGTGCAGCATAAGTCGTCGACATCCTTGACCACGATGTTTCTGAACAGGCAGTTGAGGCCTACCAATACTTGAAGACCCTGCTTGATCGTGAAGTGGCCAATAATGTGGCTTATTATGACATGATCTAGTATCTCCAAAGCACACTCGAAGATCTTCAGCAACAATACAAAGAATCCACTGCCCTCCTGCACGAGGGTTACGAGAAGAAGTATCAGCAGATCATTGCCAACAAGGGTTACGAGAAACTTTTTACTGGCTATAATGTGAGGGAGAGAACTCTGAAGGGTGAAGTCGAGGAGTGCAGATAAATAGCTGAATTATTAGAGAAAGAGAACAAAAATCTTCAAAGAGATTTGTCACAGTTGAAGTCTGTAGCTTCTACTTCAAAAGCCCTGATCCCAGTGACTGATGAGGGATTCTCGTTCTTGGAAGTCGAGAACGCCAACTTGACAGATGAGTTGGAAACCTTGAAGAGGTCTGGCCCCTCTACGTCTTCTTGTGGTCGAGCAAGAGCTCCCCGGGGATGAGCAAGAGCTTCTCGAATTCCTGTCGAGGAACAGCGAACTCAGTCTGATTTAGAGAACCAGGCCTTCCAATTAATGGAGAAGAACCAGGCGTTGACTGAAATGTCAAAGAAAATAAGGGACCTGGAAGAGCAGATTTCTACGCAGAAGTCAATCTTGGAGAATAAGGAAATCTTCATAAAAAATCTCCACGAACATATGGAACGATTGACCTATCAATTCCACAAATAGCCCAGGGAGTTCTGGATGTCTGGATACAACAAGGCTCTCTACCACTTGGATGACCGTATCCAGAATGCCAATAATGAGGGCTACAAGCAAGGCTGGTTGAATGCCTTAGGTGTGCTGCAACTCGAGCAGGGTCATTACCTGTGGGACTACCACGATCCCGGGCTGCTCGACCTACCCGTGCCACCATTCAAACTGGATATGAGTTGGATCTTTGCACGGGCCATTCCTCGATGCTTGATTTCAAAATATCTCGGCGACTACAATCTCCATTCAAATGTCGAGATATCTCGTCCCAAGCACCTCTTAGATCGACCATCCGTGATGAATATCAGGATGTTAAAGGATCTCAACTTCATAAATTCTCCTCTTGCTTTAAATGATCCGCCTGCTGGCGAGGAACCTTTGTCAAAAGCAGAGGGGAAAAGACCTGTAGAATAGGAATATTAATGTAATAGTTAGTATACATTTCATTATCAATGTATTTTACATTTCATTATCAATGTAATTTATTTTGGATTTAATGAAATACTTTCATTTTTGTTTGCAATTTTAACTGCTATTGTCTTGTAAAACACTTTATATTTATGCATGTGTATCTGTTAAAAAGATAACAATATTGTGTACTTTATCGATCAACTTATTGTCGAATAGCTTGAATTTGTGGTAGTCATTTGGCAAAAATAATATTTTGTCTCTCGACCAACTTAGTAATAATTAAAAAGTTACGAGTATAAAAAATGTTGCTCGATCACTTAATAATAAAGTTTAGTTTCTCGATTAACTTAGCAATAAAGTTACGAGTATCAAAAATGTTTAAAATGTTTCCGACCAACGAAGGTCGGTAAATTTTCCTTGTCGACCATCTACAGTTAGTGGGTTTTTATCCCCGACCAGCCATAGTTAGTATATTTTTTCTTAAATGTTTCCGACCAACCAAGGTCGGTAAATTTTCTTTGTCGACCAACTACAGTTGGTGGGTTTTTATCCCCGACCAGCCATAGTTAGTCTTTTTGGAATAATTTTACCTCCCGACCAACTCAAGTTGGCATTTTCGAGAATATATTTACTTCCTAACCGACATAAGTTGGCATTTTTAGGAATACTTTTATTTCCCGATGAATATATAGTTTTACTTCCCGTAGGAATACAAATTTTACTTCCCGTAGGAATACAAATTTTACTTCCCAGAGGAATATTGGTAGCTTTACTTCCCGGAGGAATATAGGTCGCTGTACTTCCCAGAGGAATATTGGTAGCTTTACTTCCCGGAGGAATATTGGTTTCTCGACCAACCTTAGTTGGCGTTTTAGAGAAAAAATTTGAGTAGTCTGAGCTTTGTCGAGTAGCTTTGCCTAGTTTTGCCGAGTAGTGTGTAGAACTAGTATTCTCCGAAAAACTTTCAATAAAAAAAAAAGAATTCGGCAGAATATCTTCATTTTACTGATAATACTTGCGTAGGTGCTCTGCGTTCCATGCATTCTTAAACTCCTCGCCTTCTAAAGTTTCTATTCGGTAAGTTTCTAGTCGAACAACTTCTGTAAATCGGTATGGTCCATGCCAGTTTGCCTCCAGCTTATTGTGCTTTTGAATTACTTTCTTCAGCACATAGTCTCCTTCTTTCAGGTATCACTTCTTCACCCTCTTATTGTAGAACAAAGTTGTTCGCTACTGGTAAGCAGCATTTCTAATGGCCGCTTCTTCTCTAACTTCCTCGAGCATGTTTAAATCCAATCTTCTCATTAAGTCACTGACAGGGGAATTAAAATTCAATACCCTGTGTGTTGGGAGGCCCAACTCGGCAGGTATAACAGCTTCACTTCCAAACGCCAGCATATATGGTGATTCTCCAGTTGCTACTCGGGGAGTAGTTCGGTAAGACCATAGTACTGATTGTAACTCATTGATCCAATTTGCTTTCGCATCATTCAGTCTTTTCTTCAAGCCATTTAGTAGCGTTCTGTTTGTCACTTCAGTTTGTCCATTGCTTTGAGGATGGCCTGGTGCTTAGTGGACCTTCAAAATGTTTGACTAATGACAATAGGCAGCAAACTCCTTGTTATCAAATTGTGTTCCATGGTCTGTGATGAAAGCATGAGGAAGACCATATCTACAAATGATGTTCTTCCAAATAAATTGGTACACCTTCTCATACGTCATAACAATGAGAGGCTCGACTTCAACCCATTTAGAAAAATAATCCACTGCGACAACGAGGTATTTGAACCTTCCTCTGGTCATTGGTAGTGGACCGACCAAATCTATTCCCCACATGGAAAATGGCCAAGGGGAAGTGATGGGTGTCAACAATGCTTGTGGAGTTCTTTGGATGGAGGAAAAGCGCTGGCACTTGTCACATTTCTTGGCATATGCTATACAATCAGATCTCATCGTCGGCCAGTAGTATCCCTGCGTCATCATCCTTTGCAAAAGCGTCCAACCTGATACATGGGTTCCACAGGACCCTTCATGAATCTCTTCAATTAATTCTTTCACCTCGGAGGGGTGTACACATCTCTGCAAACCTGCCATAATTCCTCGTCTATATAAAATACCGTTAGTTAATACATACCGAGCATCTTTAAACTTTAATTTCTTGGCTGCGAGCTTGTCAATTGGTAATTCTCCCTCCTCAATATATGCCCTGATGGGATCCATCCAGGATGATCCTAAATCAAGGTCAATAAAGTTCGTCGTCATATCTTCATTTATACTCCGACCAGCTAACACTTCAATTGGGATTGTTCTCCGTAGCTCGGTATAAGTAGCTGATGCTAATCGAGCGAGGGAATCTGCTCTTGCATTCTCCATTCTTGGTATTCTGACCAGCTGAATATCAGCAAATTCTGATACCAACTCCATCCCCTTTGCATGGTATTTGATCATTAATTCTCCTTTGGCTGCATATATTCCCAATATTTGATTTACAATCAATTGAGAATCACTGAAGACAATAACCTGCTGTGCCTCCATAATTTTTGCCAAACTAAGACCTGCAATCATGGCCTCATACTCAGCCTCATTATTGGAAGCTTTGAATTGGAAACGTAGGGCATATTCCATGTCGACATCGTCTGGAGTGCTCAAAACTATCCCTGCCCCACTCCATGTTGTGCAAGATGAGCCATCTACATATAGCCTCCATATAGGTAACTCGTCTTCAAATTTCTGATCTGTCAGAGTTCCTCGGTGAAATATTTGTTTCTTCCTTTCATCCTCCCCTGATATTTCTCGCTCTTCGTCGATCATCTTTTCTTGCCCTTTTACCAACCGGAGTTGGTCTAAGCTCGAATTTGATGATCCTGTGACATCCACTTGCACTTTTACCAACCGGAGTCGATCTGAGCTTGTGTTTGTTGATCCTGTAACATCCACAGGTTGATCAGTGAGCAACTTTTGCTCCTCGAGGTTATCAAGATAGGTGAACTCTGCTATAAAATTTGCTACAGCCTGCCCTTTTAGCGATGATCTGGGTTCATAAACTATGTCATATTCACCGAGATCTATTGCCCAGTACATCAATCTCCCTAATTTTTCTGGTTTATGAAGGGCTTGACTCAATGTCATATCAGTATATACTACTATGGTATGAGCCTGGAAGTATGGCCTCATTCTCCTACTCGCCTCAATCAACGCCAGTGCTAAATTTTCCAGCCTTGGATATCTGATCTCTGCTCCTCGGAAGGCCTTACTTATGTAGTAGATTGGTTTTTGTACTCCATTCTCCACTCTTATCAACGCCGAGCTAACTAAATTCTCCAATACTTCTAGATATAAGTACAATTTTTCTCCCATCACTGGCCTGGATAACAGTGGAGGTGCTCCCAAGTATTTTTTCAAGTCTTGAAAAGCCTTCTCACATTCATCATTCCACTCAAAAGTCTTTCGGAGTGTCTTGAAGAATGGGAGACATCTATCAGTTGCTCGTGATACAAATCTGTTGAGTGCTGCTACTCGTCCTGTAAGACTTTGCACCTCTTTCTTCGTCGTTGGAGATCGCAGCCCTAACAGAGCTTTGATATGTTCAGGATTTGCCTCAATGCCACGTTGATTGGCAATGTATCCGAGAAACATGCCTTCTCGTACTCCAAATATGCACTTCATCGGGTTCAGCTTCATTTGGTATTTATCCAGTTGATCAAAAGTCTGACTTAAGTCAACTAGATGATCGGCAGCTTTCTTGCTCTTTGTCAGCATATCGTCAACATAGACTTCCATATTGCAACTGATTTGTTCAGCAAAAACCTTGTTCATCAGCCGCTGATATATCGTACCTGCATTTTTCAAACCAAAAGGCATAACATTATAACAATAAGTTCCCCAAGGGGTAATGAAAGAAGAACTTTCCCTGTCTTCAGGTTTCATTTTAATCTGATTGTAGCAGAATAAGCATCCATGAAGCTCAGCAGCTCGTGTCCTGAGGTGGCATCGACCAGTTGATTAATTCGGGGCAATGGAAAATGATCCTTTGGGCATGCTTTGTTGAGGTCAGTGAAGTCTACACACATCCTCCATTTGTTGTTCTTCTTTTTCACCATCCCCACATTTGCTAACCAGTCTGGATATTTAACATCTTCAATAAAACAAGCTTTCTGGAGCTTCTCGACTTCCTCCTGTATGGATTGATTCTTCTCGGGACTGAATACTCTTCTTCTCTGCTTCACATGCTTGATCTCCTTATTCACATTGAGCTCGTGACATAAGAAATTTGGGTCTATCCCAGGCATATCTTCATGACTCCATGCAAAATTTATTTTTTGCTTCTAAGGAAAGTTATCAATTCCTGTTTTAGTGAGGATTCCAACAACGAACCTACTTGAGTAGTACGTTCAGGGTGCTCGTCGTCCAGAATGATGTTTTCACTAGCTTCCACCACTTGACCTTTCACGAGTTGCGACTCATCTCTAGGATCTAATGTTCTAATTTCTGCACCTTCATCCACTTGATAGGTAATAGTCTTTCTCCTTGATTCTTCCAGTTCCTCTTGCTCGGTGGATGAATAATAGCATTCTCGAGCTACTTTCTGATCACCTTTCACAACTCCTACTCCAAAATTTGTTGGAAATTTTAGGCACTGATGCACTGTAGATGGTACAGCCTCGAACTTCTTTAATCCTACCCTTCCCATGATGATATTGTATGGTGATTGAACATTCTTATCCATCACAAAAAAGCGTATTCTTTCTGTTCGACAAGCAGGCCACGTACCAATGAATATATCCAACTTGATCGTCCTAAGTGGAAATACTTTCTCGCTAGCAAAACCGATGAGGGGTCTATGATAAGGCTCCAATTGAGATAGGTTTAGATTTAAACTATCAAAGCACGAGTAAAACATGATGTCTGTCGAGCTACCATTGTTGACTAGTACTCTTGAAATTATTACTTCCTTCATCCTCATTTTGATCACCAATGGGTCATCATGAGGATACAAAACACCTGCGAGGTCATTCTTTGAGAAACCAATGACCAATTTCTCTTTGTTCACCTTTCTCGGGCGATCCTCCTCAGCTAAATTTATTCGTTGAATGTACGAGCACGCTTGAGCCTCACAAAGGTAAGCTTTTCTCTCTGCAGTAAGGTCTCTTCCTCCTGCATCTCCACTTGTTATAACATTACAGTCAAATGACCCAAAGTGCATGGAAAATACCTCTCGTTCTGGCTGCCTTGGTCTCTTGGGAAGATCGGGGTCGTCTTCTGGATCAACTTCATGGTGTCTTTTCTTGTTCTCTTCTGCTCGATGAGGAGATCTAGACCTCTCTCTTGTTCGGTCGTTGTTACTTCTTTAGCTTCCACGATCGACATACTTTGACAGCTTTCCTCGTCTGATGAGTGTTTCAATCTCATTTTGAAGAGCTATGCAATTTTTAGTCATATGGCCATGATCTTTATGAAACTCGCAATACTTTGCCTTATTCCTCTTATCAGGGTCCGCCTTCATTTTCTCTGGCCAGTTTAGTTCCTCGTTGTTCTTGATTTCTTCTAGAACATGGTTGATATCCTTCTTCAAAGGAGTATAATTATCATATTTCTTCATTACGTCCCATACCGACCTAGTTTTTGAATGTTTGTCATTACCATTGTTCTTATGCTCTTTCTTCTTAGCTTTATCACCTTCCACCTTGGTTTCTTTACCATCCATATTCTTCTTTCGCAGCCATAGCTTCCTCGGCATTCATAATCTTGGACACTTTTCCCATCAGATCTGACACGGTTCTAGGTGGATCTTTGGCCAAAGTGTAATACAACTTGTTGGGCAGTAGTCCACTCATCAAAGCAGTAATCTCTGTCTTCTCCTCATAATCAATGACTTCAAGTTTATCATTATTAAAGCGAGTTATATAATCTCTGGTGCTCTCACCAACTTTTTGTCTAACACTTAACAAATGTGCTACTCGTTTAACTGGCTTTGCCCCAAAATAGAAATTCCCAATGAATAACTCGGCCAGTTGAAGAAAAGTTGAGATCTTACCCCGAGGAAGATTATTATACCATATTAGAGCAGATCAGGTAAGAGTTCCCGAAAATGCTCTGCATCTCATCTCATCTGGAATAGCATAGATATGGGCAGCAGCTTGGTATTATTCTATATAAAGGACAGGGTCAGTCTTTCCATCATATTTGGGGGTCACAACAGGTGCTTTGAACTTTGATGGTGGTGGAAAATCTACAATGGCCTGGACAAAAGTTGTTCCTCGAACAAAAGTTCTTTGTAGAGGGTTCTTAGCATTAGCCATTTCCCCTATTATATCCTCCAGCCTCTGAATAGATCCTTTCCACGCATCATTTCCATCCTCGAGCCTGTTGGTTCGAGCAACTGATTGCGTTGAAGTGGCTTCCTGGGATCTCTCTTGCCGAGCAGCTGGTCGCGACTGGTCATATCCTTCCCTTAAATTTGCTGGTCGTCGAAAACTCCTCGATAGGGCTCTAGGAGGACTTTTACTCCTTCTAGGTCCTAACTGATTAAAAGGCGATACCCTGCCTAACCTCTCTAGCGCACTAGTCCTTTGTGGAGAGAGAGTGATACGTTGTTCAGTATCTGTGGCTCGCACTGACGAAGTTCGTCCAGGTTGATAAGAAAAATCTTCAGACTCCTCATTACGATATGAATTGGAACGCCTGGAACGCGAAGAAGGCACACGGGTGTTTCTTTGAATACTCCGCAGTCTTGAATGGGTTGGTGCACCTCCATGAAGAGTTTGTATGAGTTGTCACATAGTTTCTTGCATGACGGTCTGGCCCTGAGCCAGATTTGCCATTATTCCAGCCAGATCTGGAATATTTGGTGGAGCAGATGGATTTAGAGGGCTTCCAGCGTTTCTATTGCTAGATTCTGGAATATCAGGCATTTGTGATGGATTGTTTTTGATGAAAAATGATATTACCAGCCGTTTTCCCACAGACGGCGCCAATCTGTTGATGTAAAAAATTAGATTATTATCTAATCATTCAATCACAGATAAATAAATAAGACAAAGAATTTTTAAAGTGGTTCAGCCTTATAAGGATGGCCTACGTCCACTGTTATGTTATTGCTGAGTGTTTGGGAATTATTGATTAAAAGTTCTATCAAGAAATTTCGGTCCCCTTACAATGAGGATTGTACATGTATTTATAGCCTTGAGGCTCTAATGGGAAAGGGTAATACATTAAATGATGTACATATGAAAGGGTAATACATTCAATGCCCCTTAAGCGTGTGCTTCTGAATGATAAGCTTTTAATAAACATTCAAACTGTTGGTTATCCTACTATTAATGCTTTGTTCGAGGTGCAGTTCGGACCGCCTGAGTTTCTCGGATCGCCTAAGCTTCTCGGTACTGAAGAGTTCCTCGGAGAGTTCTTGTTCCTCGGAGCGTATGAGTTCCTTGGGGAAGCAGGGTTCCTCATTGTAGTATGGTTCCTCGAAAGTGTTTGTTGTTGCCACGTAGATTGCCATGTGTCTTCACTCAATTGAGCCATGTCAGCAGACTAAATTTGGTATCAACAATAAGGAAATACAACCTCGAACATACATACCCCTTAGTCACCTACTTACATAGGTAGCTAAGGGATAGGGGGTAATTGATATGCCCAAAGTGCACCTGTCAGCTCAGGATTAACCTCGAATTGTATGACGACTGAGGTAATAATATCTCAGGATTACCAACTAGTGATGTCGTCCTTCACCAGGTCGGCCACAGTCGACGTTGCAAGTACCACCATGATTGGGCATCAACCGAGGTCTACATAACTCATGGGGTCAGTTATCCATCAGGTCGGCCATAGCCGACGTTACATTATTACCTCGATGAGGGCATCATCCGAGGTAAGTATGGACATGGGTTATCCATCAACATCGGCTATATCCGACGTTATAAGTTTCACCTAAGATCAGCAAGGCCTTGTAGTCTCATTATTGAGTGTCAAGACAACATCGGCCCTGGCCGATGTTTTAGAAATCTGACCTCGGTTGGCATCCCAGCCAAGGTCATCATATAATCCCCGACCAAGGAAGGGGTCATAATTCACCAACCTCGTACTCATCCAGGCCGAGGTTGGTACCAAGAAAAGACAGCCGAGCATCTATGCGAACATGTTGGCTTAGAACACGTGGATAAATCCCTTATAACTGAATCATTCCCTCCACGTGAGGGAATATTGAGGTCATCATTACTTAGTTGAGATCATCTAGATGTCATCCTGGCACTGGCTGGATCTCCATGCACATGCACATTGCATGCTTAGGGGTATATTACACCCCCAAGCACTATATATTGAAGTCATGTTCAACATTGTAAAGGATCCAAAACTACAACCCTAGCTGAAACTCTGTCATTTTACATAATAGAGAGAGAAAGCTTGAGAGATTGTATTCATGGCCATTAGTGCCTTCATTCAGTGATATTACTCACACACACTCACAGTGGACGTAGGACATATTGGTTGAACCACTTATATTCAAGTGTACATCATCTTTTCCTCAGCTCCTTCTACATATATACATATATTCTCCTGTGTTGCCATTATTATCACTTACATGAGCTTGTCAATACCTTATCTGGTGGTGCTGTTTCCAGCATCATCAATAGGATTTTTGTATCCCAGCAGGACAGAAGCTGCTCGGGGATGCTCCTCTCCTGCTCTTTGGTGAATGGCCCTCAAATATTTGAGGTCATCAATATTAACCGCACATTCTTTTAGGCACTTCTTTTGTGTTCCTCTGCATAAAAAACAAATGAAACACTTAGTATGCAAACCATCAAACAATTAGTAAACAAAGGAAGAAATTGAAAATCAATATAAAGATACCGACCTATGTGATGCCCTTCCTGGGGGCATTTGGGTTTGTTACCCCCTCAGGAAGGGGGCATATTTCCAGTTCTTTAATACAACACCATAATCCCGGTAGTATTTGTTCGAATGTGGCAAGTTAACCACCAACACCCTATTGGTCTACCTTGTCTTCATATAATAAGTATTATCACCAGTGGTTCCCCACTTGTAACAGAACCTCAACTAGGGAATCCGAATACGAGCCCCGGGGATTTCATTTAACCTATTAACCACATTTACAATCCTCCATGTGTTGGGGGCTACTCTTGCTAGGACGACATCAAAATACCGACAAAATTAAAGAAAAATTGGGTTTGGGAAAAAGGTGAAACCACACTTAGCTATGAACAAAGTGGGGACCCAGTGACCCTCAGCCAATGACAAAACATCAACAGGGAAACTAGCAATCTCTAAACCTACCCAACTGAAAATTTTCCTTCTCTCCCTAAATTCCTTTAAAGAACCTTCATCTATGATGTACACCATAATTGAAAGACAGAAAAATCAAAGAATGAAAAGGCAAGAGAGCTTACAGAGATTGAAAAATGATGGTAAACAGCAAGCAACGAAGGCAGAGAAGGAAAGCTTGAGAAGAAAGAGAAAATCTAAGTTCAAAAAGTTTGAGGTGAAGAGAAATTGAGGGAAACATCCGTCCTTTTATAGGGTACCTCGAAAACAAAGATGAAATGATTTGTTGGCGGTCGCACGATTTCCAAAGATGCGAAAGGACCAATATACCATTTGGCGGTTCATTATTTTTCAAATTATTTAAAAAAAATATCACTGCCTGCTGACCTGGTAAAAAAATTTATAAGTCCACAAGGTCGGTTGCCAACCAACTCCTAGATAGCACGCCGAGAAATGTTTTGAAACAAATACTCCATACTTTCGATCACTCATCAAGCAAGAAGCATTGGGGGCTTTTGTTATATGTAAAATTCATCTACGTGGACCAATGAGGAATGGACACTTGTTTGTCACAATGCTTACTTTCTTGGTTGGCTTTAGATACACTTGGTCGACCAACCGACCGACTCATCTCAATAATACGAAGTAATAAGAATAGCAAAAGTCACTTGTACATGTACCAATGAATATCAATAGTCTTATTTATTATATATAGACGTAAATGCCTGAAGATATAAAGGAATTCCATCTCTTGGATTCCTCACCACTATAAATACATGATCTCCCTTAGCTCAAAGGGACGATTGAATTAGGCACAAACATACACAATCCTGAGCTATTGTGACCACCAGAAATAATACTAACAGTGGATGTAGGTTTTTTTCATAAATGAACCACTTTAAAAATCTTGTTTGTTGTGCGTTTTGCCTTGCATGATTATCTTATTTATCTGTGATTATAAATTTTGACTCATTCCATTTTTAAACATCAACAATTTTATTTTTTTTTACTTTTTTTAATTATGCTATATTTTTTTTGTTGTGCTTTCAAAATGCAAGTAGAGCAAAAGCTTACAACTCCTCCCAACATTGTCCTCAATGTCACCAAATAGGAAATAAAATAAGTATGGAAGCATAAATGAGCGAGACAGGGTGAGAAGGGATTACCTCGCTTATGAAAATAGAAGTCAGACAATGCACAATGAAGCATACCTACATTGAAAAAGCACAAAAATAAAAGAAAGAAAAAAATTAATTATATACAAGAATAAATATGACACAAGACACATATGAAGATGGGGACATTAAAGTATATGCGTGTGCCAAAATGAGGCATCACAATCATATGTGCCAATATGAAAATAGTGGTGAGTGTATGTTAATTTAGTCAACGCGCAACACAAACAAACTTTTTCATCATACCAAAAAAATGAAAATTGCTACAATCCTAGTCATGTTATAGCAATATGTATAATGGCACCACTCTAAGAACACAAGTCAAATTGCAAAGTAGTGGACAAATGGGATGACAATGAGTGGTGATGATCACATATCTAAGGTTCAGATGAGGTGAATATACGAGATGAATGTCCAAGCGAAGTGGACGAAACCTGGATTGAAAATGTAGTTGGAGAATTTTTTTCAAACACTTGGTAGCTTGGTCATGAAATTGAAATGGTAGTTATACTCGTATAGTGGAGCGCTCATCCGTAACAACAAATGTCAATCCAATATAAAACACTATAACAACCACTGTTCTAAAAAACCCGCCTAGGATCCTCCTAGGCTTGAGGCTTGGGAGAAACGTCATGCCTTACGCTTTTTACGCCTTATTCTTGGTAAAACCTTTAAGGCACACTTTTTTCTAAAAACAACAATGCTTTAGTGAAACAATATTGCCTTTTAAAGATTTTTTTTTTATAAATCGGACCATTATCTTATCCAAAATAATTAAATAGTATTTAATTTGGATATATTCAGACATATTTTTATGATATGTACAATTTTAGTATTTTAATAGCCTTGTTATGGTTAAAAAATATTAAAATATATTAAGAAGGCCCAAACGCCTTTTCACGCCTTTTTACGCCTAAGACCCGCCTAGGCTTCTAAAGCTTAAGGCTTGGCCTCCATGCCTCGATCACGCCCCGTGTTTTTTAGAACCTTGATAACAACCAATTGATTAGTTCAATGGACCACCAAAATCACATAAACAAGAAAAATTCAGTGTAAGCAATGTAAAATGGGTGTATGTGAATGTTGTGAAAATATTGGTTTAAAAGTAGGCTGGAGAATTTTGTCAAATACTTAGTGGGTAAAATTAAAAAATGATTATGTTTGTACAATTTTCTTTAAAAGAAAGTCCAAAATTTATCTACAACACAATTGTCCCAAACACCAAATAGAAGAATTATGCCCAAACACAACACACTTGTATTACTACCCAAACACCCATAAGAAAATCTAGCCCAAACACCATGAATAAAAGGAAAAAAAATCCCAACTTCAATTGAACTTGTGCAATATTGGAAGTGACCCGTTGGGATTGGGTGGGAGAGGTTAGTGGGTAGTGTACGAAAAGTTCGCTGGTGAATGGAATAAGTTGTTGAGTGAGTGGGTATGTTGGGATGGCATAAGGTATGGAGGTAGCGGTTTGGTTTAGGTGGGCGAAGGATTGCGTTAGGATTGTAGCAGGTAGGGTGGTGTGCGTTTGTTTTGGTCGGGGAGGGTGGCATTTAGGTGTGTGCGCGTGGGGGTGAGGGGTGTAGGAGTGGGGCTGGGTGGAGTAGGAATTGGGTTGGAGATTAGCTCGGGAGTTGGGTGTGGTGTGTGGTATGCATGGGTTTGTGGGATTGAAAGCAGCGATTTGGGATGGTTGTCACAACCCAAAACTCTCATCATGAAGTTATGGGGTTCATCATGGAGTTTGGGTATGGGCAAACCTCGATACTAAAGGAAAATGAGTTAGTTCACCTTGACTAAGGCATTCAACTGGAACAAAGTGGTTATGCTATTCGAAGTTGTCAGATTGTGGGGAGCTGGGTTCTTTCGATCATTTGGTAGATGACGTCTACTACTACCACTGTGGAATTTTCGTTAAGAACATATATAAGGAGGGGGGTACCTCCGAGGCAAAATTCGATATTTAGCCATGAGTGCTCCTAGGCTCTAGGCAACTTCGTGGGCATGTTGGGTTATCCATATACCGAATGTGGGATTGGTAGTGCATGGATTTTGGGTTGTGAACGGGAATTTCTCGATCACACCTATTATGCAACATCGGGTTGCATCAGTGGGCTGGGTTGCTTATACTTTTGAGGTGGAATTATCTTAATTTGTGGGTTATTTCTAGTTGACTTCAAAGAGCAGTTGTGCTTGTCCCAAAAATGGATTCGGATAGTTTTCATGGGAGTTGTTGGACTGGATAGGTGTAAAAATGGTATTACACCAATGTGGCACATGTGGGATCATGGGATAACTCCTTGGAAACCTGTTGGGATACTGATGCAGCAGTTTTAGATCAGTTCCATGGAAGTTACGGGACAGAACAGATGTAAAAATGGGATTGCATCAGTTGGGCACTTGGAGATCATGGGTTAACTCTCTAGACACCTGTTGGAAGGATAATGTACCAGTTTTGAAGGTAGTTTCATGGAGAAACCTGGCAACATTTGATTAAGACACATGTCCTAGCAGTTGGGGATGTCAAATGTGTTTTTGTAACTTATTTATAAGCATTTGCCCCTTGTATTTTTAGGCAGGAAGCCTTAGGCCGAAATTGAGTGTTCCTTTGTAATCGTTGAGTGATTAATAAAGGTTGGTAGTTGAGTTCCTGTAATTTCATGTCTTGTGTGCATGTGCCTCATATATTGTGACTTGGTTTATTATTTTCCTTGCTATAATCATGTTAAAATCATATCATGTTTGTCAACCTCGTGTATTGGTTAGCTGATCAGGTTTGATGGGAAAAACTTGGTGCCTCACCGGAAGATTTTAGAAAAAAAAATATCCGTGTGACAATTGGTATCAGAGTTGTGTTTTGGAGCAAATTCTGGTGTGTTCAAACAAGTTTTTGAAGGGATAAGTCCAAATTTTTCAAGGTTAGCATAAGTTTGGCAAGAGTTTTCTTGAATTCTGCAAGAAATGGCAGGAGGCAGCAGTGCCGAATTGCGAGAAAGCGAGCAAAAATTGAAAGATTTCATTGTAAATCCTCCAACGGATGTTGCAGCAGTGGCACTCTCAGTCAAGTTGGAAGAATTGTGGTTGGAACTGCAACGTGTTAGAACGGTGTACGAAATCCACATTTGGAAAACTGATGAAAAGGTTGAGAACCTTGCAACAGATGTTGGTGTTTTGGCTAATGAGCTTCGTACTCGTTTGGGCAGACTTGATGAGGATGTTGGATTGCTAAAAAAGGCGTGGCTCAACGCTGGGAGTAATGACACTAGTGGTGTTGGTGTGAAGAAGTACAAAATTCCAGAACCGAAGGCGTTTGCTGGTGCAAGGTCGTTGAAGGAATTGGAGAATTTCGTGTATAATATGGAACATTATTTTAAGACTGCTCATATCAACGAAACAGAGAAGGTTGTAATCACCATAATGTCCTTATGTGATGATGCAAAACTTTGGTGGAGAACTTGGACTGAAGACAAGAGTAGGTCTGAGATCAGTTCGTAGAGTGAACTAAAGAAGGAATTACGGGATCAATTCCTACCAGCAAATTCAAGTTGGCAAGCGAGGGAGGTATTACAACGCGTGAAGCATGACAAGACTGTGCGGGATTACATGAAAGAGTTCACGTCGGTGATGCTGGATGTTAAGGGGATTTCCAAGGAAGATAAGGTCTTTAATTTCATTTCCAATCTTCAGCCTTGGGCGCAGGCTGAATTGAGGAGACAAGGTGTGCGTGATTTTCAGTAAGCAGTGGCAGCAGCGGATAGCCTAGTCGATCTCAAACTTGACCGGTCAGATGCTGTTTCATCTAAGTCCAAAGGTAAAGACAAGGTCGTCTCAAAATTGGTTAAAGATGGAGGGATAGAACATGACAAGGGAAACGGGGCTGATGGACATCCAAACAAAGGCAAAGGTAGCTATTCTCGGTGTTTCATTTGCAAGGGTTCACACTGGGCAAGGGATTGTCCAACACGGGAGAAACTTGCTGCAATTCAAGTGGAAGATTCAAGAAATGGTGGCTCAAATTCAAGTGCGGGAGATGGTAGTGTCAACTCCTTGGCTATGTTGAGCGGACTCCAAGTGAAGGAGTTCGGATAAATGGGCGATTGAAGCTTTGGTATGTGAGGCTTCAGGAACCTCTCATTACCAAGAGAAACCTCTACGTTAGATGGTGAAAATATGGAGGTTATGTTCCTGTAGGGAGACATTGAGAAGAGTTTGGTTCGGTGTTACACTTGGATTGAATCGAAGACTTGGTGCTGTTCTCGGTGAAGTTCAAGGTTTTGTTGGGAAATTTTTAGTGGAGTTGAAATTTTCTTGATATCGACGAGGTCGTTGAATTCTTTTAGTGGGGGAGTGTTTGTCACACCCAAAAATGCTCATCATGAAGTTATGGGGTTCATTATGGAGTTTGGGCACGGGCAAACCTCGATACTAAAGGAAAATGGGTTAGTTCACTTTGACCAAGGCATTCAGTTGGAACAAAGTGGTTATGCTATTCGAAGTTGTCAGATTGTGGGGAGTTGGGTTCTTTCGATCATTTGGTAATTGACGTCTACTGCTACCACTATGGAATTTTCGTTAAGAACATATATAAGGAGGGGGGTACCTCCGAGGCAAAATTTGGTATTTAGCCATGAGCGCTCCTAGGCTCTAGGCAACTTCGTGGGCATGTTGGGTTATCCATATACCGTATGTGGGATTGGTAGTGAATGGATTTTGGGTTGTGATCGGGAATTTCTCGATCACACCTGTTATGCAACATCGGGTTGCATCAGTGGCCAGGGTTGCTTATATTTTTGAGGTGGCATTGTTTTAATTCGTGGGTCGTTGCTAGTTGACTTCAAAGAGCAGTTGTTCTTGTCCCAAAAATGGATTTGGATAGTTTTCATGGGAGTTGCTGGACTGGATAGGTGTAAAAATGGGATCGCACTAATGTGGCACTTGTGGGATCATGGGATAACTCCTTGAACACCTGTTAGGATACTGATGCAGCTGTTTTAGAGCAGTTCCATGGAAGTTACGGGGCAGAACAGATGTAAAAACGGGATTGCATCAGTTGGGCACTTGGAGATCATGGGTTAACTCTCTAGGCACCTGTTGGAAGGATAATGCACCAGTTTTGAAAGCAGTTTCATAGGGTAACCTAGCATCATTTGATTAAGACACATGTCCTAGCAGTTGGGGATGTCAATTGTGTTTTTGTACCTTATTTATAAGCATTTGCCCCTTGTATTTTTAGGCAGGAAGCCTTAGGCCGAAATTCAGTGTTCCTTTGTAATCGTTGAGTGATTAATAAAGGTTAGGAGTTGAGTTCCTATAATTTCATGTCTTGTGTGCATGTGCCTCATATATTATGAGTTGGTTTCCTATTTTTCTTGCTATAATCGTGTTAAAAGCAGGTCATGTTAGTGAACCTCGTGTATTGGTTGGCTGATCAGGTTTTATGGGAAAAACTTGGTGCCTCACCGGAAGATTTAGAAAAAAAATATCCGTGTGACATTAGATATAGTGAGGCAGTTGGTTTGATGAGGCTTGGGTTATGCAACAGGTTGCTTTTTAAATAGACGTGAGAACAAAATCTATTTCGGTCGAATTCACTGTTTAAGGCATGTTAAAAAATTGCGGGAATAACCCAAGGGTGGTCTAAGTTGGTAGAGGAAGGGTGTAGTCGTAAACTCGGGCATTTGGGATCGAAACTTGACAGCTGTGTCTTGAGGTCATGGATCGCAGGAATTAAACGTCTTTTATAGAAAGTCTTGTTCGGGGAGGATGGATTAGTCTCGAGGCGCACGCAAGCTGGCTCGAAGATTACCCTTCGTACCAAATTTTTTTTTATTGGAATACCACATATTTTACTTTTAAAAAAATGTCTATCACCTCAAAAAATTTCATATGTTCCCAATATTTATAATTTAGACTCCCAAAATTGTCATTTTTCACTCTTTTTTTTAGCAAAAATTTTTTATGTGAAGTTCTAAAAAGACTAAAATGACCCTGAACATTCAAAGATCCCTAAACACCAAAAATTTGAGAAGTTTCAAAAATTAAATTTGATCACCTAAAAAAATTTGAAATATCACCACCCAAATTTTTCCCACTTTAATATGAACACCCCAATCACCAAAACATGTAAAAATTTACCAACATGACCCCACGAGTATGGACCAAAAAATTAATCACTTACGCTCTCTTGACATTAAAAGGTCAAAATGGTCGTGCACACGCATTCAAGTACCACAATGATTTCACTGAACCGAAATTAGACAAATGCGCCAATAACCATATCGAAAAGCTCAAACACCCATGATATACCAAATTTTACCAAAATGACCCTTCAACATCTACAATTGACCACAATGACCCTAACATGAGGAAATCACCAAAATGCTCATATGACTTGATCAAACTCCTCCGATGCCCATAAAATGCAAAACTTACCACAACGGGGCAATGCATAGATATGACACATAATGAAGGATGCGCTCAATAAATTTATGGAATTGATATTCACTAATATACATGAGTAAAAAAAATTGAATCACTCTTTCCTCCAGGAGGAGACAAAGGTCCACCTCAAATTCGAAACAAACATTAGGTCATAAACCAATAGATAAAAAATTGAGGGTCTTTCCAAAATTTGATCATCACCGAAAACTAACGACCCATAAAAATTCACTAACATAACAAGGTGAGACAAATTGTTGATCCGGTAGCAGGTTTGCCAAAATTAAAACAAATAGAAGGCAATCAATAGCATGTATGTACTGCTCTAATTTTGAGGATGTAACGAGATCGTCTTTAAATTGCATATATGAGATAGAATATAACATATAATCATTGCCTTTGAATAAATGAGCCCCTAATTTATTTAACCAACCCCCAAATGTGTCATCTTGCTTAATGCAACATAAGTCATAAAAATGCAACTCTTCCCCATAATTGCAAATGATTTGAGTTTGTGGTGGGTTGGGGGGGGGGGGGGGGGGATTGAGTTACAAGGTCGCAACTCATCAATGAACCATATCCTCCTAATTCTTCAATTAATGGATCCAAGGATGAACATTCTTTTTGAAAGTTCATCTGAGGTGAAAACCAAATGAGATCCTTAGTTGCCAGCGGAGGTTGAATGGATATAGATGGTAGTCCACAAGGGGGAAAGATTTTATAAGCACGCTCTCTCTCACCCTTCTCTCACCGAGAAAAATAGTCCGTGAGAATCGGTGATGCATTTAACTCCAAACCAAGATGAGGTATCTTACGACAACAAAGGGAGATGGAATTTTCTCAAGGAAAATGGAAGGTACATATGGGAGTAACTCATCAACTAGGTCCTCCACATTCTTAACATAATACACATTAGCACAAATCACAATATTGATATTATTTTTATCATCATCCTCACAAAGTGGTGGCTTAGCAATGTTAAAAATGATTAACTTAAGCTTTATATTACCAAATGACAACTTCATCACCCTATTTCGACAACTAATAGTTTCTTCTGAAGTAGCAAAAAAATGGACAACCTAAAATAATCAAAATTTATGACTCAACATTTGGTTTTGGTTGGGTATCCAACTGTGACACCCCGCTAAATCAAATATTGGGTGATCAGTCCTTTATTAAATTAAATCTGAATATCCAGTTGGTTCATTCTTAGCATCACCGTCGAAAAACAATTATTTTATTTATACTAATTAATTAAGCTGGTGTCATAAACATTTGATCTTTTAATTATCATCCAACAATATAAAACATTAACTGTATTCACCATTCTATGAATAAAATGATAACAAATGAGAAATCATATGACTGAATAAATAAGACTGGGATAAACGTACCAGTATAAAGTCTCCAAAATAATATTCATAATGAAAAAATGAATCCAATTGAAACTAATTAACTGACATAAAATGTCTCGTAGATAACAACTAAGAATGGGCAACAAACCCTAACAAACACTGCAACCAGGAACTGAATGAATAAGAGTGGAGGCATCTAATAACGAGGACCTGCAACTTCCACAATAGCTTCAACACGTCAAATAATCCAATAGCCTACCCCTAGCATCCCTGTGGTTGGACAGCTAAAATAGATTTCACAAAAGAAAAATAGATTTGTAGAAACGGGTCAAAGCCCGAGTGAAAATAGTTTAAAGCTGTTTAGCAGTTATATAAAAATGCTTAAAAGCGAATATTATATTCATGTTAGTTATGAGGGATCTCTCTTGAGAAATCTCACCTCTCAACTAATATGCACGCCTAACGTAATCCACTATAGTTCTTACTAGTACACCTAACTAGTTCAAGCTGTTTTAGTTTTCAATCCCTTATCTCACGACAACTATTTGCATTTCCCATGTAATACGTAAATGAATATGTTCACATCTTTTATCCTGAGCGAGAGAGTTTTCATATTCAGAGTTAAGTATCACACACTTAAACTATTTTAGATTTCAATATCTATCTTATCTACTAATTTCACACAATAGAACATATCACAAGTGTATATATATATTTATCACACTATCATATATATACTAATACGGTACCCCTAGGCTTAGCTACGGTGCATGCATACTCTGCTATCTAGTCCCGGTACATCTCGTACTAAATAAGGACAATCAGTTCGGTGTCTCCCTCAAACCATAAATGCAAATCACACACAAGTGGAGGCGAACATAGTCCTAAGCCTTTGGACTACGCACATACCTACTCACCCAAATGACCGTGCACACCATTGTTCTCACAAATAGTGATCCAACCTAAGTCTTATGTTCTGAGGCGCCAATCTAAAATCCCCCACAACGGCTCATCAAGATAAGGTTGTACCTTCCCCAACCTTCCGCGATAGCAAGCACTGTAGGTATGCCATACACATAATTAAACATTTAATAGGTATACACAAAACCTATCGAAATCAGTAAGTATACACACATCCCGACAATAATATAGTACTTAGTATATTCTTCTCTAATATTCACGGTATTCTTTGACTTGTTATTGTTCTCTCTATCATATTTTCCAAAGTATGGTTCACAACCCTAAGAATCTTATACAGTAGTCAACCAAGTGTTTTCCCATTACTAATATACACTGAGGATCATCATATTTTTTTTACCTCTCTCTTGAATTAACTACGATGCAAAGTTTGAAATTTCCCCCGAACAAAATTTTTTAATTCTGAAATCTCGTTAGAAGTGTCAGAAATTATGTTGAACGGACTTCGAACGAAAAATACACCCTGAAATATCTTTAGAATGGCGTTCGAATGAAGTCGTTTGAACGAACTTCGAAGGCCATTTTACTCTGAATTCTCATTGGTAATCTCGTTCGAACGACTCTCCTGGTCCTTCAAACGAAATTTACCCAGTTCGTCCCCTTCGTCAAGAAACTTTGTTTTTCACCATTTTTAATCACCAAAACCTTTAGAGATCATTCCCAAACTCCCACAAAACAATCCTAATTATTATCTAACATGCAAGGGTCATTTCTAATGTTCAGGAATCATCAAATCGTTAATTAACATCAATTAATTTTGAAATTTTAAAATTTATTTATTTAAACCCTAGTTCATTAATTTGCTTTTTAAGAACACTAAAAACTCATATTTTTTCACCAAGATAAATCATAAATTCGTGGGTTCACACTACATGCAAGGGAAACTAATCTATATAAATTTCTTTTTCATTCTAAGATCATGATAATTGTACCCAAGTTCATTTAAAGGCACAATTTCATAAATACATCAACTTAGACTAACATGGATATCATACATGCTAAAAATTTGCAAGTTTAAACACTTGCCTCCATTATTAGGTCTGATCCGTTGAAGAAGAATGGTATGGATGTTCTTATCTCCTCCCGATCTACGCGATGAAGGTACTTTTAGGTGCAAGAATGGTATGGTTTGGCTTTGAGGTCTTCTTTTTTCTTCTTCCTATGGCCTCTCTACAGTTTCCTACTTTCTAACCCTAAACTCTTTCTCTTATCAGATATTATTAATCTCTAATTTTTGCAGGTTAAAATACCCCAAAATTCAAAATGACTAAAATATATGTTTGGCCTAAAAGTGCCACAGGACCTAAACTAAACCCCCGAGTACACTTTTCTGACTATCTCGACCCTTCTGGATACATTGCCACAATCAAAATGACCATATGAACTATCGAAAATAAAATAATCTTTTGTTGTCCAAATTAACTCCCGACACAATTGACACGCGCATCCCGACTAAATTATTGTAACTGTTGTATTTTTCCCTCGCGATAATTTTTAATATTATTATAATCACATATTACTTTATTCACTCAGTAATATTCAATATAATTCACACCAATAAATACTAACCCTTGACTCGCTAGTTAATATTTATTTTATTCGAGATTAATTATCAATTAATTTCCCTTATTTAATTTTAATTAATCCCCCATTTAAAAATCATTAAAAATATGGGGTGTTACACCAACATAACAAAGTCAATCGGGAAATATAATTTGTCAATTTACAAACATACATCCTCAATAATACCACGGGAGATTTTTAACGATCGGTCTATTAGTTGTAAAGTGATGCGAATGGACTTAAGAGCACCTAAACTAATTTTTTCATAGGCTGAAAACATGAGCAAATTGATGCTAGCTCCTAAATCAAGCAAAGCTCTATCGATGTAGAGACCTCCAATGTAACAAGAAATTATAGGAAAATAAGGGTCCTTGTATTTAGGAGGAATCTTCTATTGTATGATTGAACTCACTTGTCCGTAAAAAATGCATCTTTGCAAACATCAAGTTTACGCTTCGCCGTGCACAAATCTTTTAAATTTTAACATAAGTCGGAACTTATTTAATGGCTTCAAGAACAGGAATGTTGATTTTCACTTGTTTGAAAAATTCCAAAATATCCTCATTCCGACTTTTTTTGGGGGTGGGTTGAGTTTTATGGGAAAGGTATGGGAATGGAACATTTCTCAACATTAACCGGCTCATTTTCTTCCATATCTAATCTATCATTAACTTGATCATTATATTTCTTCTCGGGCTCTTTTGGAACCGAAGGAATGTGTTTTTTTTCACATCTCAAGGTAGTTATAGATTTAGCATGTTCCAGTTGAGTACCATTTGGATATGTGGAATCTATCAGCATTTGGGGTTGGGTCGAGGTTGAGCCGAAAATTTTTCTTTCTCTAGCGCACTTATAGATATAGTCAATTGAAAAAGAGTGGCTTTAATTTCACTCAATAATTGTTCTTTTCTAGTACAACTCTCTTGGGTTTGAGTTTTGATGGAATGTTGGCATTGCATGAACTCTTTTAATGTGTCCTCGAGGCTCTTCTTATGTGGTGGCAGATGAGGACTAGTGGATGAAGAGCCTTTATTTTGGTGATATGGTGTTGGAGGTATTAGAAAAATGATTTTTATGGTTGGAGTTAATAGGATGGGTGTGATGGTTGGAAGTACCCATAATTATTCTTATACCCAAAGTTTGGGTGATTCCTCCACTCCGAATTATAGCTCTCATTGTACAATGAGGTAAACGGCTTCTCGAAGTTTTTCATTACATTTACTTGCAAACCTCTTTAAATGCCGCAATGGTGGGGAAATTTTGTGTGGGATGCCCAAGTGTGTCATAAATAACACACACCTCCTCCAATTCATATTATGGTACAGCTTCCTCAATTTTTTTAAGCTCCATTGTTTATACCTTTTTAGTGAGTTGTAAAATTTTTGCATTAAGCACATCCTCTTCCCTAAGATGATAAAACCATTTTCCCGAGGTGTTAGTGCTTAGATTAAATGGTTGTGCTCTGTCATTGGGATTTGTGACCTCCCATGATTTTTGTTTCTCCTCCAACTAATCAGAGTATCGCTCGACTTACTTGAGGTCCTTATTCATGACCTCCCCATTAAATATTGCTTCAACTAATTGCTTAGTTTGGGAAGACAAGCCCTGAATAAAGAACTTCAATATTCTATATTGTTCATACCCGGTGTGGGCAAGCATTGCAAAGCTCCTTAAACTGCTCCCAACATATATGAAATTCTCATTGTCTTTTTGGACAAAATTTATGATTTGTCTCCGAAGTGCATTAGTTCTATGTGCGGGAAATAATTTTTTCAAAAATTGCGCTTGCATTTCATTCCAAGTGCCTATAGAACGTGGAAGCATGGAGTTTAGCTAAGTTTTAGTTCTATCCTTAAGTGAAAATGGGAACAACATCAACCTTACCACTTCTTCGTTGCACATTTGGTTACAATATGTTGCGAACACTTCTTGAAACTCCTTAAGGTGTATAGTTGTTCACTCTCAATCCCATGGAATGTGGGAAAAGGTTGGATCATAATGTGCCTAAAATTAAAATTACCCGCATGTTGGTATACGATTATGCATGAAGGTCAAGTGCTCCACTCGGATTGGAGATAATTGCCAAGTGTCCTCATTGGAGGATCATATGGTGACCCATTATATCCGTGTTTACTTAGGTTATCGGCCATGGTACTTATGGTATATGAATAGGTGCTAGTGAAAAAAGTGAATTCAAAACCAATAATGGAACTACACTCGGAATTCGGACTAGAAAATCTTATTAAGCGATGTATGTCATCCTTATCGGCCCAAGGATTCATACACAAGAAATCTTCACAAGCTTCACATTAGCAAGAACCTACAACTAAAAACAAATGAAATAAATTGAACAATTATATATATATATTATTAATTTTTCTATTTTTTTTTAGAAAATTAAACTCTAGAATTGTAAATTGATCACATATGTAAATTGCAAATCCCCGGCAATGGGTATTTTATCTAAATATAGTTTTTAGCAAACTAAAAATTAAAAATTGGGCAATTTTGTTTTAATATCCTCTTCCCCCCCCCCCCCCCTAAGTTAATATAGATGAACACACACTTGCATTTTTAGGTTATATATAACAATAGCCTGAACTCTCAAGGATCCTAAAGTTTAGGTATCGTCTCACACCTAACGTTCATAAAAATATTTTTAAATGGACGACTACCCTACTTGATGGGTTATAAATGTTTTTCTATATTGAAACAAGTCATGCGCAACCACAAAATGTCAATCATTATCATAAATTTACCCAAAAATCCAAAGCCTTTATCTTAGTCCTAATATCCAGGCTATTGATATACGTAGCAACTCTAACTCGACCAATAACCTACTCACTGGATCACAAATATAATCTAGCCAATTATAATTCCGATATTAAATGTTGACATTCTCGATGCTATAACACTTCCACTCAATCTCTCATTAATTTAAAGTAGGTTTCAAATATTAAATCTGCTGCCCTGAAGTCCAACTAACATGATCTAAGGTCTTAACCCGAATCAAATCAAAATTCGCCCAAAATAGTTCTTGAATAAAATTCGTTCGAATGATATGTCTTTTCTCATTTGAACGAGAACCCAAAGTCAATAGAATGAAATACATTTTATGGGTTCGAACGCGACCCCAATCTCGTTCGAACGATATGGTCACAAAGACCCTCCTTCTTCCTTAAATCAAACGGCCATAACCCAAGAAACTCCCAATCTAAAGCCTTTAATCGTCAAATTACCCATTCTCTTTCTAATCTAAACGTCATAACAACAATACTATCATGGGCCAACCAACTCTAGCCAGATTAAACAATATATAAGGATGAAATCTTAGATTTTAAAGAACTAATCTTAAGTTCATCATCTACTCAAGATTTATCAAAATAACCCACATAATTAAGTCCAAAAACTAATTTAGAGTAAGGTGTTTCACATATTAACAACATTAAGATTCACATATAGTGTTTACAAATAACTCAAGGGGTAGGATTCACATTCAAAATAACCCACATAATTAAGTCCAAAAATTAATTATAATATGATTTCAATTCATATTTCATGAGTTTGATTATAGAAGACAATATATCACCATTATTCTATCACGAACCTAATCACATTCGTAATCAAAATGAACTTGCCTTAGAGAGATTGAAGAATCAACTCCAAATTTTCCCAATTCTCTCAAATCCTTATGTGCCTCTTCTCCTTAGCTCTCTAGGATTTTTTTCTAATGTCTTATAAGTGTTTTAGGTTTCTCTAATTAATCAAATAAGAATTCTTGCGAAGTTAAGCCTACACCCATATAAGCCTTAACCCAATGAGCCCAAAACATGCTAAAAATGATCTAAAACTTGGCCCAAGTCATATACTAACCCAATAGACTTAAATACCACTATTTTAAGTCAAAAACAGACTTTCTAAGCATCTATAAAGTCAACCCAAAATAGAGCAAATTCAAATAAATCATTTGTCTCATTATATTAAATTAAAATACAGTACGAGTCAATTAAGTTAAAACTTAATTATTAATTATTAACATGTGACTCGGCAATATAAAAACCTACTTCATAATCAGTGGGACTTGATACCGATGAAATAATCCAAAAAAATAAACTCCCGCCACCTAGTCCTCAATCCATAATTGCTCATAATTGTAAGGACACAAATTTACAATTGAGTCTTAATGTAGTGTTGGCTCAATCCGGACAAAAAATATTTGACTCATAGGATAGAGATCATGTGTATCCTTTCAAGCCTATGACGTGTTTTTTGAAGACGTAGCGGCCAGATTTGTAAAGCTTCATCATTGCCGAGTTTATAGTGCCTCGTTTCCACGCCATCAACTTGAAGATTCCATAGTCTCCAAAAGGTATGAATTCATTTTTATATATATTGGGAGACTTGGAATAATTTTATAATGTGTGTAATTTTATTTTAAAATAAATTTATTTTTAGAAGGCTACTTTAGAAACTTTGAATAAAAAGTTTTTGGGCTTAATATGTAAAATTAGAATTCTAACATTTCGTTCGGAATTGTCGTTCGAAGGAGAATTTCGTTTTAACAAGTTTTCCAACGAGTTATCCATTTTGTCCAATGGAACATCGTTAGATGCTCGTTCAAACGAGACTTCATTCGAACGAAAATCTCGTTCGAACGAGATTTTCGGGTGGGAACAGTTTTGACAGTTTTTACCCATTTTCCCACTCTTTTGTCCCACTTCCTTTTGACAGTTTAAAACTAATTTGGGGAGAAATTTTACATAAGACTTTTGCAACATCTTTGAGAGTTTTTGACAGAAAATATTTCCTAACAAAAGTCCCAGTTTTCATGTGTCAATTTATCTAGAAAAATCTCTCATACACATGTGTTTACACCCATAAAATAAGTTTTTGTTTATTCCATGGTCTTAAATATATACATCTTGCTTGGAGTTGTTTGGCACCATTGGTTCATCTCCACCACAAGAAGGAGAAGTTTGGGTTTACTTCTACATCCCTCAAAGAAGAAGAAGCTTTTGTTTTGCTACGGCATTCTCACATGGTGAAAGGCACCATGTGTGGTTGATGGCTGCTTGGTCTCAATTGGTGGACTCCAAGGTTCCGGTGGACTCTGGGATTATTAGATAGGCGGAGGTTGAAGTTCAAAGGCGCGCTTCAAGGCTTGAAGAGAGTTGATTCGGTTGTGTAAGTCCTCTTATCGAGTCTTTGTAAAATTCATACCGTACTTAGTGAATTTGTTAGGCCAGGGTCATCCGAGGTTTTTTCCGATTTGGGTTTTTCCTCGTACATCGTCTTGTTGTGGGATTGTGAATTTATTTTATCTTTTGCAAAAATCAACTAGAAATCATGCTTAAGGCAAAAAGATAAAATTGGGTTTAATTCACATTCTTAATTCAAATGGTGCAAGTTTAATTATTTAGGTAAATTTAGTTTAAGGTAATTTAATTCAAGTTGCACTAAATTAATTAGATAATATTCTTGTCCAATTTTTTTATACTTGATTCTTAAATTAATTTGGTTTAAGTGAAATGTTATGTGTGTGTGTGTGTAGACTTAATTTCACTTGCTGTTTAATTTTAATTTGTTTAGAAATTAAAATTCGTGTTTGATTTTAATTTTTCATCTTTTAAAGAAAAGAAACTTAAATTAATTTTGAAAAAATAAAATTGGTGTATTTCGAACCATCACCCATCTTACAATAATACTAAGTCACTTAAAATATTTACTTAATGTATTATCTTGTATTATATTGATTTCCTAAAACTGTGAATTCATGTAACATATATACGATCACATATACTAATCACATATCAACTTATAAAAAATATAATAAGTGACATACCATATGTCACATGCAATTAATAACTCATGAAAAATGAATAATCAAATTTAATAATTAATTAATTACTACAAAATATGGGTTATAATATTTCTCCCCCTTAAACAAGGAATTTTATCTTCAAAATTCGATTCCCTTATATACCTAACTTGTAAGTGTAAGAATATCTCCCTGAATAGCTACTCATACTAATCTATAGGAAACCACTTTCTTTTCGACCTGATATACACTACGACCTTTTATCATAAATCGCATTTAGTTAATGGTCAAACCAAGCTAGTCTAACTGTTGAATTATAAACTCATACCTCGAGATCTTCCTCCGTCATGTACACGTGGAAGACGTCATGCACACACTAAAGATGATATAGTAAAACCAAAAGACGTTAGCCTCACCCTTATCCAAGATCATGAAAAGGACCTATGTATCGGGTGTGAACTTCCTGTTAGAACCCAAAAGTCACAATTCCCTTCAGTGGGAGACCTTTAAAAACACCTGATCTCCCTTATGGGACTCCAAATCACGCTTCCTCTTATTTAGAAAGCTATTCTTCCTTCTCCGGTAGTCGCCATACGCTCTATGATAAGCATCACCTCCTCTGAGGTGTTTTGAACATAAACTAATATGAATAACTTACTAACTTCCATCTTTAACTAACTTGGGTAGTCTGACGCCAAAGACCCAGATGGCCCCCATGTCCACTTTAGGACCTCGGTAGTTCACAATAAAATTAGTGGACCTACTTTCCCACTTCTACACTGGGATCACCAACAACTTCAATCCCGTGAATGTCTTGGGTGCCTTAACTTCACAACTGGTAGGGCACACCTCACTACACCAAAACACTAAAATTGTCACACATTTGTGGCCAAGTCCATAAACTTGACAAAAACACACGCATGCCTTGTCATGATCCAAGATCGTGAAAATATCATGACAAGTTTTGTCACGGACCTTGATTATAATAAGGCTGAGATAAAAAAAATATTTTTGGCAAGGATTGTGGTAATGTCCATGAAAAATCTGTCAGCAGACAGGCCACTAAAAAACATTTTCACCCAAAACACTTCACTTTACATCCTCTCTTTTATCAATCTAGATCCCTCTCTCTCCTAGGTAAAAAACCTACCATCTTCATTCACTCAAAAGGTATAATATATATATATATATATATATATATATATATATATATATATATAGTTGTAGTTCTTGAATATATGTGTTTATTTGCTGTAAAATAGTTACATGTATGACTTTATATTGTTAGAAATAATTTATGCAAAACCTAGGTTTCAACATTCAAACCAATATTTATTACAATGTGAATATTTGACTTTGATATTTGTTTGGGCTTGAATATAACGTGTTTGTTTATTTTCAAATTATTATATTTACAGGTATATCTTTGATATTATTATAAACAATTTGTGCAAAACCTACTTTTGAATAATCAAAACATTCTTTATTACAATATGAATATTTGACTTTGAGATTTGTTTGGACTTGAATATAATGTATTTGTTTGTTGTAAAATGAAATTATTTAGATGTATGGCTTTGATATTATTAGAAATAACTTATGCAAAACCTAGGTTTGAACATTCAAACCATTCTTTTTTACAATGTGAATATTTGACTTTGATATTTATTTAGGCTCGAATATAATGTGCTTGTTTGTTATAAATGTAATTATTTTAGTTAAAAATAAATAATTTGTGGGTTTATTTAAAAATGTGAAGGATTTTCGATGGAAAATGGTAAAACACACACAATGAACATTCTCTTATAATTTCAAAGGTTCTTAAAAAGTGTATAGGTTTTGAAAGGTAGTGCAATTAGATCATAAAGTATAATTAAAACAAATTTGGTATGTATATGCGGATTATGGTTTCAACATGATAGTGTTTCAACATTATTATTTAAAGATGATAGGTTTTTAATTAGATTGATCTTATGTCTAAGCTACTTCAGTCTCGCGGGGCATAGAACTATTCTCACCCCATTTGTTCAGACATGGTAGGTAATGACTCCTACAAGTTGTTATGGAGTATCCTCTATACAAAGAGTAAATAAGTGAGATAAAAATACTCGAGGATGTGTACCATAGAGGTGCTAATGAGTTTTTAAAATTTGCAAAAAGGTATCTTAATGATAAAAAGTTCTCCTATCCTTGCACATGTTGTAGAAATGGTAAAGTGTTTGAGTGAGAAACAATTTAATTACATATGTGTAAATGTGGTATAAAAGACGATTACTAGTTATGAGTTTTTCATAGAAAATAATTTGTCCCTGAATAACCTCCACTACAACTGCTAAGTAGGACAGTGGTGGAAGGGCAAGAGAATATCGTAGAGCATAATACGTTAGATGATCTATCCGACGATGCTTATTGAGTTTATGTGGTGGAAGACAATAAGTATCATAATACGAAATACAATGAATCTTGTGATGGATAATATGTTGAAAGGTTTAGGAATAAAGTACAAACCAATTCATGCTTGCATGTATGATTATATACTATACCAGAAGGAGTACAAAAATCTTGATCATTGTCCGGTATACAGGGAACCTAGATACGTGCCAAAGCATGGTTTTAATGATAAGAGATGCTCACTTTCAAAAGTGACAAAAAATTTATTAAAATATTTCCCCATTGGCCCTAGGTTAAATAGATTTTTACAATACTATTAATAGAGGAGGTAATGACTTTGCATGCTAGGGAAGAAGTAGGGGATAATCACATGCGTCATCCAATTGACTCAAGCATTTGGAAATATTTAAATTTTAATTATATAGATTTCTCCAATGAATAACTTAATATTCATTTTACATTATTAACAGATGGGTTCAATCCATTCAGTAACTAAGCACCAATCAAAGTTCATGGACAGTGACCTTAGAACCCCTTAATCCCCCTCATTCGTTGTGCATGAGACAGGAATTTTTTATATTTTCTTTATTGATACCTGGGTAAGGGAACCAAGAGATGGCATTGACATCTACCTGGCATCGTCGGTAGAAGAATTTGATGAGTTATGGGTACCGGGTGTGAAAGCATTTGACTCTAGTGAACAGGAAGAGTTCACATTAAAAGTTATTTTGATATGGATAATTCATAATTTCTTAACTTATGGGAGGTCATCGTACTATAATGTTCATGATTAATTTGGTTGTCCCATTTGTGGAGATGGAACTAGATCTCAAAACTCAAGGGTATCAGTAAAATCATATATCTTTTTCATAGGAGATTCTTACCTACCGATCAGTTTAGATTTGATAAAGAATATATTTTTTGCCGAGTGGGGTCAAACATAGGCTACCTCTGAGAAAGCTTTTAAGTTAATTAATTAAAAGGATATCTTCTAAATATGGAGATAATGTGTTGGTAAAGAATCCTAAATTCAAAAATGTCAAGCATAAAAAGACCTCTGCTGAGAATGAAGTAAAGAAAAGGAAGGTGTAGTCTAGGAGGTCAATGCTATTTAACTTTTCCTATTATAAAGCTAACCTAATGCGCCATGTATTATATATCATGCATGCTAAGAAAAACGTCATTGAACATCTTTTGAGCACATACCTAACTGGAAGTCATTTCAAGGATGAAGAAAAGGCACAATGTTATTTTAAAGTGTTAAAAATTAAGTCACAATTATGGTTGAAAGAACACAGTAGCTGGAGGAATATAATTCCCCCTGGGGCATATACCTTGACGAGCGAAGAAAGAAAGGTTCTTTTAGACACACTTCATAATTTGAAAGTCCCCTATAATTTTTCATCAAATTTACAGAGGACTGTGAGTTATTCTACACATATTCCACAAAAGTGAACGACTAATGATTAGCAAGTGACCATGCAATGGGTACCTTTTTTGTTTAAGCATTATTTATCTAAGCATAAGGATTTATGGAGTGAGAATGGATCCCGATAGTGCATAGGCAAGGATGCTCTGAAAAAAATCTATATTTATATTTTTCAATTTTAAAGAATAAAACTTTGAACAGATTAAACTCAATAAAACTTGTTCACCAAATTAAACCATTTTTTGTGAAAAAATAATTTACCCAATTTTATCTTTTTAAGCTAAATCATGCATCTAGGTGATAAGCAGATAAAAGAAGTAAAACATCCATAACAATCCAATGTATGAGGAAAAAGTATGACGGGAAAAACCTCAAATAGTTCATACAAACAAATCACTATGATAAGGTTTTACAAAGACTAGACAGTAGACATACTCAATGACTCGTCTCTCTCGCAAGTCTTGACACTTTTCTATCTTTGACCTCTCCTCTACAGTGCAAAATAAGAGTCCAACCACACAAAATTCCACAACACGTGAATCCACACGTACCTCGGTGTTAACCAATGAGGCTCAAGAACTGCCTATGGAATTAGACACAAAACACCGCTTCTATGTCATTAAGGTCTCAGCGTATAAATATAACACCTTAAGACCAAACTATTTATTCAACTTCTTTGCCTTAAGGTCTCGGCGTATAAATCTCTAAACGTTTTTTGGAGATCGCTTTCACCCTCACTTTCAATCTCACTCTCATACTCACTCAAAACACTCAAACAATCATCGTGGCTCTCACGTATACAAGTGTCCTCATCATCGTGGAACAAAATAGATGTTCTCACATGACTAGCCAAAAAGTCAACACACATACCATGTGATGATTCATCCCCGAAATCATTCACCTCGACCTCACTATTGCTAAGAGTGGTCGGCATAGCAATTTTCTTGCCCTTTCTCTTTATCATAGTGGGACATTCAAACTCTTTGTGCCCTTTTCCCTTGCACTTAAAGCATCTCGACTCATCCTTATTCTCACCGCTCACTTTGGCCTCCTTTTTCTTTTAATTTTTCTCAAAAATCCTTTATTGGAAGAATTTTCTTCGAAAATTTTGAGAAACTTTATAAATATTTTAGAAAACACGGCCACATCATCAAAATCAAACTCTCTCTCAAACTCGGACTCATAAACACTCTCTTTTTTCTTCTTCTTAGATACTTCCTTAACTTTTATAGATTTTACCCTGAGTGTAATCCCTTTATCCTTAGGCTTAATAGTTTTGGGAAACATGTTGATCTCATAAGTTTGAAGGTCTCCTACGAGTTCTTCTAACCTAAGTGTATCTAATATCCCCAAAGAATTTAAAATAGTGACCTTAGGAATAAAACGGGATACGAGTGACCTCAAAATCTTTTTAACAACTCTCGTCTCCTCAATTTTCTCACCCAAATTAAAATTCGTATTGACTATCTCCAAACACTTAACATAAAACTTGTCAAAACACTCGGACTCCGACATGGCTATTGTCTCAAACTGGGTGGTCAAATTTTGATGCCTTAACCTCATTGGTATCCTCATGTATCAATTGGAGGATATCCCATGCTTGTTTAGACGTGCTGCACGTCATAATACGGTGAAACTCGTCAGGGGTGACGGCTCTAAAAATAGCACTAAGGCCACGGGAGATATTGGTACTCCATTTATAATCATTCGCAGTCCAGTCAAACACGAGTTTGGTATTGGTGATATTTTCAATGGTGACAGTGGGAGGAGTCCACCCTCTTTCACATATGAGCCAAACATGTTCATCAATAGCCATTAAACTAGATGTCATTCAGACTTTCCAAAAGGCATAATTCGTGACATCAAAGACGGGAATCCGATTATATAAGTTATCCATTGAAAAACTTGCAAAAAAATTTAAAATCATTTTTTTAAATCAATATCACAAAAAAATTGCAGAAAAAAAAGGATCACTCGGTAATTTAGAGCAATCAGATCTAATACCAATTTGACAATGTGAGTAGTCAAAAGGTATCAGTTGAAAAAACCTTTTTAAGAAAATCAGGATCACTCGATAACTTGTAGCAACCTACTCTGATACTAATTTGAGAATGCAAGATATCAATTATTTTTTGGATTCACAAATTTCCAATTTTAAACTTATTTAATTAGAGCCAATGTTCAATCCAAATTAATTAAACCCTAATAATGCATCTATGTGGATAAATTAAACATGCAGTCACAAATCACAGGACAAATAAATTTCAAGAAAAAAACCCTTTCGGGTAAAACCTTTTATTTCACTATCTAACGTAAATCGCAACTTACAATTACATAATGAAATCTGCAATGAATTTCCTCCAGAACATTCACATAGACCTCAACCTAACACCAGCAAAGATTCCCTCGATAACCTTAAGAACCGCAGCTCCTCCTTCAGCAGTGAATATCCACGAGTATCCCCAATAACTGCAGTCATCAGCGAATAGCTCCCACAAGAACTATCAATCCAGCAGTAGAAAAATCCTTCTCTACAAAAGAAACTTCGACAAGAGGTGTTTGAGTTCCAAAATGATTCACCAAAGTATATGGGATCTTTTGTGTGAATCAAAAACATTAATTTTGTGCCCTAAAAGGGAAGACTAAAATTCTACAAATTTCTAGTTTTTGTTCAGCAAAAGTCTTAATGAAAGTTTCTTCCAAAATAAGTACTTATAGAAGAGAAAAATACTTGAGTCAGCGGAGGTCATTCGAATGACTTCTTGATGTCGTTTGAACGACATTAGATGTCATTAGAAGTAGACTAAGAAACAACTTGATAAAATGCAAAATAGTACGTGGTCGTTTGAAGAACAAAAGGAACGGCCTATCAAACGATATGTGATGTCGTTCCAAAGACTAGTTTGAACGACATATCAATGTTGTTTGAAGGAAATTGCTTTGTTGTTTAAACGACAGAAGGAAATAATTAATATTTTAAAAATCTCACCTACAGGTCTTCGAAAAATTATTTTGACTTGGAAAACTGCCTCATTTTGATTAAAAAACATTTTCAAAAAATATCCCAATACTATCGTAAACCAAATTCGAAACTTGAACACAATCCTTACCAAAATCAATCTCGTAAATTTCCGTTGTTGAAGAACCTTGATATGTGGATCCGTTATCTTGAGCAAATGATTGTGAGCTTCTCTCGACGGTTGTAGCGGTAGACGACATACTTAATGTAAAATCAGGACTATGGAAAATATGTATTTATAAATCTCCCCTATATCTATGCTGGTACAAAATAAAAACAATCTGAATTATCAATACAAATGTCATGACTAGCATAGAAAATATATAACAATTATGCTCATGCAAGGATATACTCAAAAGGCTTTCACAATATCTTTTTGATTTTTTTTTAATTTTTTGCACAAAACAACACACACCATGAATTTACACTAAGATAACCAAATCATGGAAACTAAATGAATGAGTGTGAACAAATTCGATAGGAAAATAAACTCAAACATACATAACATATGTGCAGGATGATTATGGATAATCCTAAAGAATGAACTCAAAATTGTCCTTAGGTGTAAAAAATTTTGAATTCAAATGACATAGACTCAATCTAATCAACAAATCAAAGTCTAAAATGATTTTCACACCAATAACGTCCAAAACTATATAATGCTTTTTCAAGAAATGCAAACCCGTTGATATATTTTCAACCAAACTCCCTCAAATATAATAATGATCATATTTTTCTTTTCTATTATTTTGAATGATCATGTCAAACTAAACTATTTTGACTTTGGCTACTTTTTACAATGCCACACTTTTTTGGGCTCTTTTTAAATGGTGGCTTTCACACAAAGGTTATTTACTCCTTTTGTAAACCTTTCCTGTGTACACTCATCAATTTTTTATAGTTAACAAATTCCTCACGGGCAACGGTTCTTACATGCTCTAATTTTATTGTTAAGTTTTATCGCATTTGATTCATTTTAAAGATAGGAGTGAAATGAAAACACTTCAACCAACATGTGACAGACAAGCATAATAATCAAATAAATCCATGCAAGTGTGTATTAAAGGAAATCATGAGCCAAACATGTAGACAGTAAATTCAATACTCATCTTAATGACTCCAAACATTATAAAGCATATTGATGAAATGATGTTTCATCTCAAAACACTATCAAATGATGACAAGGATATGGAATGATGTTGTGACTATGGAATGATGTTATGACTTAGTCATCCTAAATGTCCATCCATAAAAGGTGTAAAATCAAATACAGTTTTTTTTGTCTTTCTCCAAAAATTTTATCAAAATAAAATCTTTTTGGTTTTTACAATTTTTCTTGCAAACAAAATAGAACTTCTTTTTGTATTTTTCCAAAAAATTTCAAAAACAAAAATCTTTTTGGGTTTTTTTAAAAATATATCAAAATGTAAAAAAATAAATACAAAAGTGGTACACACTAGCAATAGGCATAAAATATGATCATGAAAGGAATCATATGCTAGTAAAAAGTCTAAACCTCAACCATTAGGTGCGAAGGTGTTTTCCAAAGGTGGTAAAATCCTATGAAAAACATTCATCAAATCTTGTAAAGTTTTGACTAAATACTCAACCTGCTCTCTAAAGAGGTCAAAATCTTTCATGTGATGTTCAAGAGCATGCAAAGTATCATGTGTGGGTGTGCGTGTGGGAACACGTATAGTAACATAACAAGGTAAAAATCTTTGAGACACACTACCTAACTTAAAGCAAAATTCCCTAAGGTGTCCGTTCTTTTGCAATGAGAACAAAAATAAACGGATCTAGGAATACCTCTCTAAAAATTATTAGGACGCGCTCTCTTACGTGAAAATGGACACCTAGTTAGGTTAGATCGAGAGCCATATGGATCAATCACAAACTCAAAAACTGTCTCGAGTGCAACATGAGCAGTAGACGCACCATCATTAACCTATTCCTAATCTTTAAATATTACCTAAAACGGGACTGAGTAGCATCTTTTCAACCTTCTTAGATTTGTCCTCTATAGTAACCTTGACCTCCTGTACATGTTCGAGATCTCTCTCAAGTTGGGACACAAGGCATTTAAGTTCACTATTTTCCCGGCCTAAGACAATGCCTCACATCCCCTCAAAACTTATATCTCTCTCTCTCTCTCTCCAAATCTAACACCTTAAGACCTAAATCTTTATTCAAATTCTTTGTCTCTAAGGTCTCGACGTATAAATCTCTAAACGCTTTTTTAAAGATCGCTTTCACCCTCACTTTCAATCTCACTCTCACACTCACTCGAAATACTCAAATCATTATCGGGGCTCTCACGTATACAAGTGTCCTCATCATCGTGGGACAAAATAGATTTTCTCACGTGACTCGCCATAAAGTCAACACGTATACCATGTGATTATTCATCCCCAAAATCATTCACCTCAACGTCACTATAACGAAGAGTGGCTGGCATAACACTTTTCTTTCCCTTTCTCTTTAGCATAATGGGACATTCAAATGCTTTGTACCCTTTTCCTTCGCATTCAAAACATCTCGCCTCTTCCTCATTCTCACCGCTTTCTTTGGACTCCTCTCTCTTTTAATTTTTCTCAAAAATCCTTTTATTGGAAGAATTTTCTTCAAAAATTTTGAGAAACTTTATAAAATTTTTAGCAAACATGGCCACGTCATCAAAATCGAACTCTCCCTAAGACACGAACTCGCAAACTCTCTCTATCTTATTATTCTTAGACATGTCCTCATTTTTTATAGATTGTGCCCTAAGTGCAATCCCTATATTTTTAAGCTTAAAGGTTTTTGGAAACATGTCGATCTCATAAGTTTGAAGGTCTCCTATGAGTTCTTCTAACCTAAGTGTATCTAATATCCCAAAGGAATTTAAAACAGTGACCTCAGGAATAAAACGGGATACGAGTGACCTCAAAATCTTTTTAACAACTCTCCTCTCCTCAATTTTCTCACCCAAATTAAAATTCGTATTAACTATCTACGAACACCTAACATAAAACTCGTCAAAAAACTCAGACTCCGACATGGGGATACACTACACCAAAATGGGCAAATTGTCACCTTTCAGCCGGCCAGCCTTGTCAAGGTCATTGACCGTGACAAAAAAACACGCGTTTTATGTCATGGTCATTGACCTTGACACGACCGTGACAACTAATTGTCACGGTCATTGACCGTGACAATTTGTGTCACGGTCAATGACCTTGACACGACCGTGACAACTTTTCCAGCAAAAACCCTTTCCCCCTTCTTTTTTCCCTCCCACCGTTCCCTCCCTCTCTCTCTCTCTCTCTCTCTCTCTCTCTCTCTCTCTCTCTCTCTCGACGCTGCTCTCTCTCTCTCTCTCTCAGGTCCAATTTCTCTCTCTCTCTCTCTTCCATTTATATATATATTTGTCTATATAGTTATGTGTGTGTGTGTATATATATCTGTGTGTATGTGTGTGCGTGTGTGGGGGGTGGGGCAGGGTGGGGCGGGGTGGGGTGGGGCAGGGTGGGGGGGAGGGGGTGGGGGAGGGGGGCAGGGGGTGGGGCGGGGTGGGGCAGGGTGGGGGAGGGGGTGGTGTCATTTTTCATAATTTTAGCATTAGTAAACATAGGATAAAAATATCTGATTAATTCCTAGGTTAAATTAAATTAAATTAATTTTAGTGCTTAAATATTATTAAATGGTTTTGAATTTTTTAAATATTATTAAATGGTTTTGTAGTGTAGTGGATTCCACCATATTCTGTTATGTCTTCTTTACTAACTAGAATCTTGTTGCAGATAGGATTCCCTTTAGGGTCTTATGTCTTGAATTAATCTGAGGGGGTGGGGGTGGGGGTGCGGGTGGGTGGGGTTTTTAATATTATTTACATTCAAAATAAATAATTGATAATAGTTGGATAATAATTGTTTTTATACCTATAGAACAGCTTAGATAGTGTGTGTGTGTGTGTGTGTGTATGTGGTCAATACATGAATTTATTTTTGTATTTGAATTATCCCATGAATTTATTTTTGTATTTGAATTAACCCATTATATGAAACATACTTGAAATTAAATATAGTGCGCATAGATACTAGCATTCTAGTTCTTATGCGTACGCATTCAATAACCCTTAGACCCGTTCGAGAGTCATTACCCCTGTAATGAGATCTCTCGAATTGTCCCGTTTGGACAGTTTGAGACTGTATAATTTTTGTATAATATTCTTATTGGCTTAAAGTTGTTACTTTTGGAGGAAGTTCTGCAGTCGTATCTTAATGTTCTCTAGGTACATACTAGATTGACAAGTGTGGCTGTTATTTTAATTGACCAATTGAAATAACACTCACACCTGCCAATCTACGTCGTGTACTTGGAGAACTAAGGGGATATGCTGTCGAATTTTTTTCAAATCGTAACAATGTGCATGAGCTGTTAAGTATATTACAGAAAAATGCATTCTTGAATGGGATAGGACCACATACCCTTTAATAGGATAATTAAATAATGGGATAATTAAAAAAAACATACTATAAATCTAAGTTTTGTTTACCTTTAATAGGTGTTTAGTTGTGGTAGCTGTGATGGGATATCCGAAATACAAAGAGTGGATGGGTGAGACTAATAGAATGGGGGATGTGTTTCGCAGAGGTGCTAACGAATTTGAGAAATATGCAAAGAGATGTCGTAATGATGAAGAGTTTCCGTGTCCGTGTGCTAGGTGTAAGAATGGTAAGGTGTTTGAGTGGAAAACAGTTGAACTACATTTGTTAAGATCGGGTATGCAAGATAGTTATCGATTTTGGAGTTTTCACGGTGAATTGAAAGTTCCTTTTGTCCCTGACCAACCTTCACAACATCCTTCAACAAGTAGAATAGATGAAGAAGGGGACGACGTAGATCATAATATGTTAGAGGATTTAGTTGATGATGCGTACGGAGTTTATGAAGACGAGGAGAATGAGGTTACTGATGATGTAGAAGATTCAAGTGCTCGTGAAGATAACACGATAAAACTTGACGATGACTACCAAAGTTTAAAATTTAAGGCGACCCAACCGTTATACTCTGGCTGTGAGAAAGATCAAACAACTTTACATGCCATGGTTGGTTTGCACAGTTTGAAGACGCAGTACGGTTTGTCTGGCAATAGCGTGACGGGAATTCTGAAATGGGTGAAGGGCTTATTACCCAAGGTGAATACACTTCCAAATAGCTATCCTGTTATGGAGAACAGTTTGAAAGGTTTGGGAATGAAGTATAAATCGATTCATGCTTGTGTGTATGACTGCATACTATACCGAAAGGAGTATGAAAATCTCGATCGTTGTCCGGTATGCGATGAACCTAGATATGTCCAATCTACTAGTAAGGAAGGCACAAGCTCAAAAGTGCCTCAAAAAGTATTGAAATATTTTCCCGTTGGGCCTAGATTAAAGCGATTTTTCACAGTACCATGGATTGCAGAGGCAATGACTTGGCATGCTAGGGCAGAAGTAGGGGGTAATATCATACGTCATCTTATTTATTCTACTGCCTGGCGGAGGATGAGTTATGAGTATCCCGATTTTGCTCGAGAACAACGCAACATTCGTTTGGCTATATCAACAGATGGTTTCAATCCATTTGGAAATCTAAGCACCAATCAGAGTGTATGGCCAGTGATCCTAGCCCCACTCAATCTCCCTCCTTCACAGTGTATGAGACCTGAATTTTCGATTATGGCTTTATTGATACCTGGGCCAAAGGCACCAAGTGAAGACATTGATATCTACCTGGCTCCTTTGGTAGAAGAATTAAATGAGTTGTGGGAAGAGGGTGTGCAATCATTTGACTCTTTTAGAAAAGAAGAGTTTACGCTGAAAGCTATGTTGATGTGGGCAATTCATGATTTTCCAGCTTATGGGACATTATCCGGATGTGTAGTACATGGTTATTTGGGGTGTCCTATTTGTGGAGAGGAGACTGAATCTCTTCGTCTATCCTCCAGCTTAAAAAATGTATACCATTGCCACATGAGGTTTTTACCCCCAGCTCATAGTTTCAGATTTGAGAAAGCTTCCAATTTTTTATTGGGCGGAGTTGAACATAGGCTACCGCCGAGACAACTTTCGGGTTCAGAAATTGAAAATAAATCTTCTGAATGTGGCCTAAATATGCCAGGTAAGAATCCCAAATTTAAGAATGTCAAGCATAAGAAGACCCCGATTGGGAATGAAACTGAGATAAGAAAGGCATGGTCTCGGAGGTCAATTTTATTTGACTTGCCTTATTGGAAGAAAAACCCGGTGCTCCATGTATTGGATGTGATGCATGCAGAGAAGAACTTCGTTGAACATATTGTGGGTACTTGCCTTGGGGGGAGTCATTCGAAGGATGGAGAAAATGCATGAAAAGACCTTAAAACGTTAAAACTTAAACCACAACTATGGTTGAAAGAAGATAGTAGGGGAAGGACAATAATTCCCCCTGGTGCGTTTACTTTGACGAGTGAGGAAAGGAAGGTGCTTATAGACACAATATATAATTTGAAGGGCCCATCTACTTTTTCGTCCAACTTGCAAAGGATTGTGAATTATGCTACTCATGATTTACATAAGTGTAAGTCCCACGATTGGCATGTGATCATGCAATTGGTTCCTCTATTGTTTAAGCACTGTTTCTCCAAGCACAAGGATTTGCGTAGGGCTATTATGCAAATTAGTATTACCTTCTCCCTCTTGTGTGAGAAGGTATTGAATCGAGAACACATAGTGGCCGCAAAATTGGTTGTGAACGAAGCGATTTGTGTATTGGAGAAGTACTTTCCCCCATCATTCTTTGACATAAGTGTTCACTTGTTGGTACACCTATGCGACGAGGCACTTCTTTGTGGTCCAGTTAGATATCGGTGGATGTATCCGTTTGAAAGATTGATGAAAGTTTTTAAAGATTACGTCAAGAATATGCGATATATTGCAGGATCAATTGCAGAGGAATACATCACCGTGGAGTCATCAATATATACTCGGGAATATATGACTGACTCTACCAGCGTTGATGACACTGATGAATTCCTCGATGATGGTGGTAATGTGATGGGAAAACGAGTGAAATTAACGAGTTTGCAACATGAACAAGTAGCTCGTTATCTATTTGACACACATGAAGATGTCGAAGAATGGAAAAAGTAAGTTTCGAATATTATAATGTTTAACATTATTTTAGATTATTTTATACATGATTAATTTTGTAATATGCAGTAAATATGAAGCCTGTGAGAACAATAAAAGACGAAAAACAGTGGTACAATCAGACAACGAATTTAGGCTATGGTTGACACAAGAGGTAATTACAATGAAAACAGTCGTTATATAACGTTACATTACACTCAAATTTTACCACTAATATAATTAATTTATCTATATTCTCAGCTCCTAAAGATGGGTGATGCGACATCAAGGCTTGCTCGTCTAGCCACTGGACCCTTGTTCGTGGCACAAGAGTACAAAAAATATCGATTGAACGGTTACATTTTCGGCGCTAAAGTGTACGAGGAAAGTACAAATGTACAGAACTCGGGAATTTCATACAAGGCTCTTACTTTCTTTCGAGCGAGCGCAAAAGATAAAAACCTCGTTGAAGCTGAAATGACTTACTATGGTGTAATCCAAAATATATTTGAATTGGATTATATAAGCTTCAAAGAGGTTGTATTTTACTGTGAATGGGTAAGAGTTGAGGATAAAAATGCTTCTAAAGTTGATCCTGTCACCAATTTGATCATGGTTGACTTGTCCAAGTTGAAGAGCAACGACCACGTGAGCGATGAGCCGTTTGTTTGTGCATTTCAAAAGGTTAAGCAAGTGTTTTACTCGGAGTATATCAACAACGAGCCGTGGTCAATTGTCCAACACGCGCCAAGGCGTCTAAATAGTAGTGTGGATGACTTGGCTGCTCCTACCGAATATCAATCCATTTTTGATGATAACCCGAATTTGAAACCATTTTTCAATTTGTAATAATTATTTCAATTTGTACCGAAACATCCATTTTTAATGCTTTTACTTGATCTGCACTTTATCATTTTCACTCTTGTGTAGTGTGCGTGTGTGGAGAGGAGATTAATACATAAATATTCCAACTACATCTAAGTTTTGTTTATACTAATCCATGAATATACGCTTCTTACCTTTAATAGGTGATTAGTACATAGTTATTTGGGGTGTCCTATTTGTGGAGAGGAGACTGAATCTCTTCGTCTATCCGAACACTAAGAAATGCCATAATCCTATGGAGCGATGCTCTGCAAATTCCTCCCAACCGTTATGTAGCCAAACATCACCGGTTGAAGTTGTCAATTCCACTTTCCATACCCCACCACTTTCCATACCCCATTCAAAGGTGGAGTTGACAACTTCAACTGCTGATTTTTGGCTACACAACGGTTGGAAGGAATTTGCAATGCATACCTCCATAGGATTATGGTATTTCTTAGTGTTTAGATATGAAGAGAATTATAATTGATACGATTGCCCGGGGTACATTAGTTGGAAGGAGGTGCCATATGAGCTCAAGTTAGCTGTTTGAGTGACACTACAGGTAATGTATTTATATTTATATGTCAATTTCGATTTCGATTTCAATTACGATTTATATTTATCTATATTTGAGGGGCGGATACTAATTTTACTTTATTTCAATTCAGGGGACAGGGAGTGGCCCTAAGGGTAGGCCACATATGCTCTATACTTATGTCGCTATTCGGACGAGAAGGGAAGGATAAGGAGGTGTTCCCGAGCGTCGCGGTACAAAATCTCTTTTCCATGCAAATAGTTTGTAGATTTGAGATAAAATGATGGTGATGTTGTTTCTTTTTAAATAGTTTCTTATTTAAATATATATTTGCATTATCTTTAGTTTGTTCGGATATATGATGTTTGGAACAGGTACAACGTTGCTATAACAGGTACAAATATACTGCTGGGCAATGGCAGTGGCCATATTGCCCAGCAGTTTTTTTTTAATTCTGCCCAGAATTGTCACGGTTATTGACCGTGACACGCCCGTGTCAATTTTGTCACGGACGTGTCACGGTCAATGACCCTGACAATTTTTTTTAAAAGGGTCACGGCTTTGTCACGGTTTATAACCGTGACAAACGTGTCAAGGTCAATGACCGTGACACGACCGTGACACAAAACGCGAGTTTTTTGTCAAGGTCAATGACCGTGACACGACCGTGACAAAAAAAGTTGTCTCGCCTCGAAATGTCACGGTCATTGAACTTGACAAGGTGAATTTGTCAAGTTCAATGACCTTGACAAATGGGCATATTTGGTGTAGTGATAGTCTCAAACTGGGTAAGTAAACTTTGTAATTTTGATGCCTTAATCGCGTTGGTACCCTCATGTGTTAATTGGAAGATATCCCATGTCTCTTTAGACGAGGTGCACGTCATAATACGACAAAACTCATCACGGGTGATGGCTCCAAAAATAGCGCTAGGGCCACAGGAGTTAGAGGTACTCCATTTATAATCATCCTCAGTCTAATCAAACACAGGTTTGGGATTGGAGACATTCTCAATGGTGACAGAGGGAGGAGTCCACCCTCTTTCATATATGAGCCAAGCATGATCATCAATTGCCTTTAAAAAAGATCTCATGCGGGCTTTCCAATAGGCATAATTCGTGCCATCAAATATGGGCCTTTGATTATATAAGCTATCCATCGAAAAAATTGCAAAATTTTTTAAAATATATTTTTTAAATAACGATATCACAAATTTTTTTTAAAAAAAGGATCACTCAATAATTCAGAGCAACTGACTTTGATATCAATTTGACAACGTGAGTAGTCAAAAGATATCAGTCAAAAAAACTTTAAAAAAATGAGGATCACTCAATAACTTGGAGCAACCTGCTCTAATACAAATTTGAGAATACGTGATATCAATTATTTTGGGGAGTCACAAATTTCCAATTTTAAACTTATATAACTAGTGTCAATCTTCAATCCAAATTAATTAAACCCTAATCATTCATCTATGTGGATAAATTAAACATGCAGTCACAAATCACAGGACAAACAAATTTCAAGAAAAAAACCCTTTTGGGTAAAACCTTTTATTTCACTATCTAACGTAAATAGTAACTTACAATTACATAATGAAATATGCAATGAATTTCCTGCATAACATTCACATAGACCATAACCTAGAACCAACCAATATTCCCTTGATCACCTTAAGAACCGTAGCTCCTCCTTCAGCAGTGAATATCCACGAGTATCCCCAATGACCGCAGTCGTCAGCGAATAGCTCCCACGTGAACTATTAATCCAGGAGTAAAGAAATCGTTCTCTACAAGAGAAACTTCGATAAGAAGTGTTTGGGTTCCAAAATGATTCACCAATGTATATGGGATCTTTTGTATGAATTAAAAACATTAATTTTGTGCCCTAAAAGTGAAGATTGAAATTATGCACCAAAAAGGCTAAATTGTCACCTTTGAGCCAGCTAGGCTTGTCACTATCTTTGATCGTGACAAAAAAAAACATGCATTTTTTTATCACAATCAATGATCGTGATAAGTTCAGTTGTTATGAACTTCTCCTGGTCAAGGACCTTGAGAGGTCCATGACTACTTTCTTAACTAAGAAACCCTACCGCCTCTTTTTTCCCGTTTCATTTCCCTCATTTCTCTCTCTCTCTTTATCTCTCTCTCTCTATCTATCTATCTATCTATCTATCTATCCTCAGGTACGTTTTTCTTCTCTCTCTCTCTCTCTTTCCTTTATATGTGCGTGTGTGTATATATATATATATACAGAAAAATAACACACACACACACACAATATATGTGTGTGTGTGTGTGTGTTATTTTGTCTGTGTGTGATTAATTTGATAGTTAAAAAAATTAGGCATAAATCTGAATTGGACCCTTTTGTTTTGTAAATATGAAATTTGACCCCTTTGTTGTGTAAATATTGGACCCTTTTGTTGTGTAAATATTGGACCCTTTTGTTGTGTATATATGAAATTGAAATTGGTTGGACATCTGAAATTGGGCATATTATTATGTAAATGTGAAATTAAAATTGAAATTGGGTATAAAACAGAAATTGGATATAATGTTGTGTAAATTTGAAATTGGGCATATTGTTTTGTAAATGTGAAATTAAATTGAAATTGAGTACAAAACGAAAATTGGGTATAGTGTTGTGTACATCTCAAATAGGGTATAATTTTGTGTAATTGGGTATAATGTTGCACATATAAATGTATATACATATAGAAATTGTTGAATTGTTTAGGATTCTTGAATTGTTGTTGACTGGTGGATTTGAATATTTAGATGGGCATTGAGTTGGTTGGCCTCAATGGCCGTAGGAATTTCTAATAAACGACATTATTATTAACATTGTTGTTTTGAATTCTTGAATTGTCGTTGACTCATGGATTTGAACATTTGTATGGCCATTGAGTTGGTTAGCCCTAGGCATTCTATAACATTTAAGGATGTGATGAGAAATGAAACGTAACTATGTAAAAATCGAATATAAATAAGACATAATTAAATGAAACATACTATAAATTTTATACAATAAGTAATAAGTAATAAGTAATAAGTAATCATGAATTCATATAGCCCGCAAAGAAAGTGTTATATAACAAGTAACGAGGGTAAAAGGTAATGACGAGAACCGCAATTTATAGCCCATGTGTAAATTTACATTAAGTCAACTTCATATATAACACTTTCTTCGAGGGGTGCATGCCTACATGTATTCTTATTTGAATGCATGACATAACGCTTATGTAATATTTATAACTAATTTAAATTACATATAGTGAGCATAAATACTAGCCTTATAGTTCTTATGCATACGCATTCAATAGCCTTTAGACCCGTTCGAGAGTAATTACCCCTGTAATGAGATCTCTCGAATTGTCCTGTTTGGACAGTTTGGGACTGCATAGTTTATGTATAATAATATTCTTAACGGCTTAAAATTGTTACTTTGGGGGGAAGTTCTTCTGTCGTATATTTATGTTCTCTGGATACATACTAGATGATGTGATGTTAATTGTTATTTCAATTAATAAATTGAAATAACACTTACACTTGCGAATCTATGTGGTTTACTTGGAGAACTATAGCGATATCCTGCCAATTTTTTCGCAAATTGGAACAATGTGCATAAGTTGTTAAGTATATTACAGAAATATACGGTCTTGAATGTGATAGGATCACTGACCCTTTAAAGGAGATGGAGGAAATAGGAAAAATATTATTTTTATAACATAACACCGAAAGATGAGATGTCAATCTTGTAGTAAATTATTTAATGGGAACTAAATGTTTTATACTAATCGATGAATATACGTTTCTTACCTGTAATAGGTGATTGTTTGTAGTAACTATGATGGGATATCCTAAATATAAAAAATGGATGGATGAGACAAATAGATTAAGGTATGTATTTCGCAGAGGTTCTAATGAATATGTGAAATACGCAAAGAAATGTCGTAATGATGAAGAGTTCCTATGCCCGTGTGCTAAGTGTAAGAATGATATGGTGTGTCAGTGTAAAATAGTTGAACTAGATTTGTTAAAATGGGGTATACAAGATAGTTATTAATTTTGTAATTTTCACGTGGAATTGAAAGTTCCTTTTGTCCCGGAGCAACCTTCACAATAGCCTTCAACAGGTAGGATAGTTGTATAAGGGGAGGACAATGTAGATCATAATATGCTAGAGGATTTAGTTGATGACGCATATGGAGTTCATTAAGTGGAAGAAAATGAGGTCATAGATGATGTTTAAGGTTCAGGTGCTCATGAAAATATCGAGATATACCTTGACGTTGACTTTTAAAGTTTAAATTGAAGGCGACCCATCCATTCTACTCTGGCTGTAAGAAAGATCAAACAACTTTATATGCCGTGGTTCGTTTGCGTAGTTTGAAGACCCAATTTGGTTTTTCTGGCAATATCACGACAAGAATTTTGAATTGGGTGAAGGGCTCACTACCCAAAATTGGCTTTATGGTTAGTGAATATCTTTATTAGGATTTCAATTAATTTAAGCATTAATTCAAAGTCCATGACATGACCTGATATTGAAACAATATTTAGATTTATAATGTCGTTAATTTGTAATCTTCTAGTGCTTTGTTATTATTAGATTTGAATTAAAATGGATTTTATGGTTAGTGACTATGTTAATTAGGATTTTAATCAATTTAAGCATTAATTCAAAGTCCATGACATGACCCGATATTAAAAAAATATCTAGATTTATAATGTCGTTAACCTGTATTCTTCTAATGCTTTGTTATTATCGAATTTGAGCATTAATTTAAGATTCATGTACATGTTTGTACTAGTAATAATATTTTTTGCAGAAAATGTCTTCATCCTAGCGTGATAGCGAAGGTGACGAGGGCTTCTCGCCCACTAGGCCCCAAAATAGGGTAAATTGGGGTCCGTTGTCGAGAATAAGAAGGCATTATTGGCTATATACCTAGAGTTGTTGAAGATTATCGTCGGCCCGGGGTACACTGATTGGAGGGCCATGCCAAATGATCTTAAGATGGGCATCTGGGAGGCACTACAGATAGTGTATTTATATTTATATTTATAAGTAACTAAAACTTACTTTCTTTTTGGTTTGTATGTGTTTGACAGGATCAATTCAGGCTGCCCCACATGTTCGCGACTCCACATTGGAACAGTTGAGGGATCAATATAAGACGTGGAAAAAAACATTCGGGCATGGTACTTTGGGAAGACTCGGGAGTCCATTCTGAGAGTGCGTGACACCGTCCCCTCGAAGGAGCCGATCTCATTAGCACAGTGGCAGCAATTTGTCAACAATGATATCAATGAGCGGCAATTAGCATCTCGTCAAACGGGGAGGGAAAATTGGGTAAAAAAGGCGAACGTGCAAAACTTTGGGTGGATGTCTTACGCCAAGGTGGAGCACAGGATGGTAAGCTTTTATTTTCTTTAATTTTAGTTTTATGTTATTCTAATTTATCATTAATTTTCATTACTTACTAATTCTTCATTATTTTATTACAAGAGACGAGTAGTGGCCTTGGGGTAGGCCACATAGGCTTGATGCCTATGTGGCAGTTCGGACGAAGAAGGGCAAGGACAAGGAGGTGTCCCCAAGAGTCATAGTCACGATTGTAAGTTATAAATGTTTAATTTCTTTTAATTACATTATAATTTTTTTTATTTACTTAATTAACTAATTGTGTATTTTTTATCGTTTCATGCAAATATTAAAGAAGTGCATGAGTCTCAGTCTGATGCCGATAAAGCATCTTTGGCTATGGATGCACTCCGCGAAGTGCTCGGGGTGTATTGAAAGGGGAGGACTAGGGAGTGAGCTTGCTGGTGGGGAAGTCAAAGAACATCGAAATGGAGACGAGCAACACCGTGTTGGCTCATAAGGTGGACACCCGTGATGATAAGCTATCAAGGTTGGAGGTGATGGTCCTAGATATGTAATCCTTCATGAAGCGTCAGTGGGGGTTCACCTCTGATGAGGGCAAGGGAAAGGGAAAGGGGAAGGGGAAGGGAAAGTGGAAGTGGAAGGAGAAGGAGGTAGACGAGGACGTCACTGCTTTATCGCCGATATGCACAGTCTCGTTGCCATATGATCATTTCCCATCTTGGGAATTGAGGCAAAAGGTGCTCGTCATACATGTTTTGGCCAGAAAGAAGAACTCACCTTTGTGGTAGCACAAACAATGCGGCGTTCAGCGAATTGATGGGTGTGTCAATGCATATATCGTGTGGCCTTCCTTCCTCCTCTGACTTGTTCAAGACCCTATGACATGACGTTTCCATGTCGTTTGAGTGACACTGCTTTTTCGTTTGAACGAAAGAAATGAAAAATTAATATTTTAAAAAATTCGCCTACAGGTCTTCTAAAAATTATTTTGATTTAGAAAAATGTCTCATTTTGATTAAAAAACAGTTTCGAAAAATATCACAATACTATCGTGAACCAAATTCAAAACTTAAACACAATCTTTACCAAAATCAATCTCGTTGATGTTTGTTGTTGAAGAACCTTGATATTCGGATACGTCGTCTTGAACAAATGATCGTGAGCTTCTCCCTATGGTTCTAGTGTTATACGACATACTTAATGTAAAATCGGGACTACAAAAAATATGCCTTTACACATTCCAACAAACTTCCAACGGGTGCCATTCTGTTTGACAGAGAATGTCCGTTTGATATTCGTTATATGTGTGTTCTAATGAGTTTCTAAAGGTCATTCTAACGAGGTTAAAACTTTGTTCTAATGAAATTTTCACTTCATTCTAACGAGGTATACTACTTCGTTCTAACGAGCTCATAAACATAAAAACATTTTCTTCAAAAAATAAATTAAAAATAGTTCCAAATGATTTTGTTTAATAAAAACAGCCAAAAATATTTCCAATGGTCATATTCAAAATGCATACATACCTTATGAGATCCTCGAGAGACGTTACGATAATCTTGGCATGAAAATACGATGCAATGCGTATCTAACTTTGAAGCTTAGCCTCTACATCTTCATCAAATATCTCATAACCTTACGAGATTAACAATAAAAAAACCTAACCTATGGCTCAAATGCTTTGTGTGGAATTAATCCAATTATAAACAAATTGACTGGATTGGAAATTTATCCTTAAAAATCTTCCCATTTGTCTATTTCGAGGCAAAACCAAAATAAAAACATTATGGGCCGTCAATCTCTCTAAAAAGACTCAATCCCCAACCCCAAAAGGAAAAAAACAGTACAAACGCTCGACAAACACATATACTGAGTAGCTTTGCCTACTTGTAAACTTTGCCACATGTTGTAAACCTGCACACTTAAACACACCTTCAAATTCAAAGAGAATATAATAAGTATAAAATTCGTATATGAATAAAATTCAAACTATGACTAACAATCTCAACTTAAGTAATATGTCTCCCTCTAAGATAAAGATATTATAATCATGAAAGGAAAGATATAATTTCCCCCTTTTTTGTTCTGAATAGACAAAGCAAGAAAGCATCAAATTATTTCTCCCCCTAAACCAAATTTCCCCCTAAATATGTGAACATATAATATAAAGAGAAATTACGAAAGACGTAATAATGTCATGCAATGATGTGAACTGAAAAAAACACACAACATGACAACAAAGATGCATATAATCCAAACAATGATCAAATAATATCAATATTGATGCGAAAAGAAACCAATATGAGTAAGAAATAAAGCATGATAGCAATTAATATTTGAAATTTGAATGCACACAATGACAGATACCAATATGATCATATAGCATGCCAAATATAATCCAAAAATAAAGCATATGACAAACATGGTTAAAATACAAGCCGCAAAGACACAAAATAAAAACGATACCGTATATATAATATGAAAAATATACCAATGACAAAATCGACACACATATATAGGCATAAACAACCACAAAACTCGATACAAAATACATAAGCTTTGCATATGAGCATAGTATCGATGTATCTAAACATGTAGGATGGAATGAATGGGCATGAACTAGATGCAAATGAAATATGACCCAAACACTCAAATATGTTCAAGAATTTCTATTTGGCCATAAAACTTTATTAAACTAAGATCTATCCTCAAGTTACAAAATAAAGTGAACTTTATGAACAAAAATGCAGAATGAATACAAGACTAATAAATATCATTGTGACATGATAAGCATAATTCGGATTCATTGTGCAAACCCATTGATCTTCAACCATAACACCCTTAAAAGCTAAACATATATCATGTTTTCTATCACTCAATTCTTTTGAATCTATCATTTTTTAATATCAAACAAAAAAAACTAAGTTGGGCATGGCTATTTTTTTTATTGCCTCTAATCTTTCATTAAGCTCATGCCAATGGTAGATTTCCCACAAATAAGATTTACTCCTTTCGTAGCTCATTCCCGTTCACCCTCATATTTTAAATAAAAATCAAACAATTTCATGAGCAAATGTTATTACATGCACAAACTCCCTATAGAAAACAAATATGTAGATGAAAATATTGATGGGAGAACATAACACAAAGCTCAAATATAACATGTGAAGTTAAAATTCAAAAGAGCTCATGCATGTGTGTGTGGAGGCATATACAAAGTGAATCCATTAAGGAATCAAGTTCGAAACAACTCCATACAAGCATGATTAAGAACAGACTAAGTATTAACAATAATACCCAAATGTCATAGTCAGATGGAAAGTATGGAATGAATTGGATTCAAGCACACTAATAAGACATACAAAATGTGTAAAACTAAACTACACATAAACATAAATCTTTTTGAGTTTTTATAATAAAAAAATTAAAAATACAAATTTGAAAACAAACTAACTCAAAAGACAAACAAAATCTTTTTGCATTTTTCAATATGACCTAATAAATGAAAAATCAAAATACAGAAGGCTCAAACAACATACAACTAGCAAATATATATATCTCATGAAGTACAAAAACTAGTGTATGCAATCATGCGAACAATAAACCATTAGATATAGCATGAGACGTATCATGTGCAACCAAATGATAATAAAAAAGTCTAATATGTAAAGCCTTCAAATCCGATTTCTTAACCCCACATAAGTGTAATATGACGCTCTTGGGTTTTAGGAACCTTTGTGGCTCAAGACTTAGACTTTCTAGGACCCTTTTTAATATCATAGAAAAAATGCCTAAGCTGACCTTTTCTATCGCAATATGTGAAAGTGAAGACACAGTGAGGGGTGTTACCTAAAGGTTGACCTTTACCAACATTCCTATAAATGGTTTGACCTTTTAAAGGCATGGTTTTAGCTTTAGTAGTGGAAGCATCTCGATCATGGAAGCCAATTCCACACTTGTCATCTATGATTTGGATGGTGCCTAACATCTTCTCAAACTTTTTTGACCTAGATTCCAAATCAAATTTGACACGACTCGAGTCTATTAATCTCTCTTAAAGATCAAATATCCGAGACTCAATAAAATGCTTAGACTCATGAAACTCTAAAATCTACGTCTTTATAACCTCCATCAAACCTCGAAGGCTACCTCTCTCACCCTCAACATACTCTAGCTTCTCTTGAAGATTACTCTCATGTGACCTAAGATCCTCAATCGAAACACTATCATTATTCGTTACGGTATATTTCTTCAAGTTAGCCTTCTTCACCCTCAAAGCTTTCGCATACAACTCACAAAAGGCAATTTAGAGTTCAATTTCATCATCATCTTCTTCATCCTTTCTTTCTTATCCACTCACACTACCATTACTCACATGGAAATCACAAACAATGGCCTCAGAAGTGTCATGCTTAGAATTATATTCATAGGACGATTCTTCATCAAGTATCACATAACTAGCTATGAACGATAGTAAGTTATGGTCATAGACGGAATCTAGTTCCTCTTTCGGATCACTGTCATTAAGGGTGTCATTATACACCTTCGATTTCTTGCCCTCCTTCCTTAGTTTAGTGAGGAACTCAGATAACCTATGGACATAACTATAACATCTTTTCAACTCATCTTATTAAATTTATCATTACGATTTTTAGGGAAGGGATCGATCTTGTTATACATGTTTCTCTTAAAAACTTTTTCATCTTTTGATTGCTTATGGAATTTGAGAAATTTCTTGAATTTAGTTGATAAGATGGACACATCTTCAGACTCGATGTTAAACTCATCATTCGAAACAAGTGTTTCCTCCTTTCGAGCTTTCAAATTAATGACCTTATCTCTCTTATTCTCGATTTCAAAGGAAAACACGTCAAGATAAAAAATTTATAGGTCACCTGCAAGCTCTTAAAGTTTTATAGAGTCTTAAGTACCTAAGGAATTCAAAACCATTACTTTTGAATTAGATCTTTCAGGCAACGACCTTAAGATTTTCTTTATAACTTTGTTTTTGAGTATCTTCTCTCCCAAATTAAAAGACAAGTTAACTATATCGGACAGTATAGTGTAAAACTCAACAAAGGTGTCACTCTTCAACATCTTAATGGTTTCAAAATGAATGGTGAGGTTTTATAGCTTGGAAGCCTTAACAACACTAGTTCCTTCATGGGTGAGTTGGAGTGTGTCCCAAGCCTCTTTAGAAGTCTTATAAGTCATCATACAACGGAACTCCTCTGGGGTGACAGAGTAAAACAGAGCATTTAAACAACACGAGTTATAATTTTCTATCCTGTGCTCAGTCATTATCTCCAACTAGGATTGTAGGTGGGGACTAATCATTCAGTACCGATTGACATACCCACTCATCTATAGCCTTAGGTGTTGATTTCATATGCATTTTCCATTATTTGTGATTCGACCCATCAAATACGGAGCTCTAAGACCATCAAAACCACCAAAATTCATGCCTAACGACACGGGATATAAGCACGATAACTTAGTGTTCTAGCTCTAATACGAATTTGAGAAGGGGTCCCGATAGTGCTTAGTCAAGGATGGTATAAATAATAAAAAATCTACACTTATATTTTTCAATCTTATAGAATAAAATTTTACATAGATTAAACCCAATAAAACTTGTTCACCAAATTAAACCGTTTGTTGTGAAAAATCGATTTACCTAATTTTATATTTTTAACCCAAAACACACATCTAGGTGATAAGCAAATAAAATAAGTAAACTACCCATAATTAGTCGATGTACGAGGAAAATCTACAATGGAAAAAACCTTAGACGGTCCAACCAAAAAGATCATTATGATATGGTTCCACAAAGAATCGATGGTAGAGTTACTCAACGACTCGTCTCCCTCGCAAGCCTTGACACTCTTCTATCTTTGACCTCTCCTCCACAATGCAACATATGAGTCCACCCACGAAAGTTTTCACAACATGTGAATCCACACGAGCCTCAGTATACATCGATGAGGCTAAAAAATGCTCTATAGAATAGGACCATGAAGGACCTCTTTTTCACCATAACACAATAATCCAGTATGGAGTCCCCTGTACGAAACTTGTTCTCAATCCAAGATGATGAAAAATAAACTTTGGTTTTCAACATAAATATTTCAAAGCATACGAATATGAAAACATGTATATTCAAACTCTTTGAGTGAAATTAGGGGTTTGGAACTTTGGTAAAAAAATAGGAATTTTTTTCACCAAAAGTACTTGAAAAATCAAGGTCGAGCATACGCTAAATAATATATACGGATTTTGAGGTGAGAAATTCGTTCAAATGAAAATACATAGTTCGTTCTAATGAAAATCTCATTTCATTCTAATGAATCTCAAGTTCATTTGAAAGAACTGGTTTTCTCGTTCTAATGAACTTCCAATGAGCTTCCAACAGGAACTCTTCTGTTTGACATAGAATGTTCATTTGATGTATGTGAATTACAACGAATTTTTAAAGGTCGTTATAATGAGGTTAAAACCTCGTTCTAATAAAATTGCCATTTTGTTTTAACGAGGTATACTACTTCATTCTAATGAGCTCATAAACAAAAAAAAAAACATTTTTCTTCAAAAAATAATTTAAAAAACAGTTCCAAAGGATTTTATTTAAAAACAAACACCCAAAAATATTTCCAAGGGTCGTATTCAAAACGCATCCATATCTTACGAGATCCTTAAAAAATGTGATGACAAACTTGGCACAAAATGTGTATCCAACTTTGAAGCATGACTCCTATGTCATCATCAAACATGTCTTGGCTTACGAGATCGACAATACATAGCCTAAACTATAACTCAAATGCTGTGTCGGGAATTAAGTCAATTACAAACAAATTGAATCGATTAGAAATTTTTCCTTTCATGGATGGACTACGTCGATTAAATTTTTCTTCACACTTTTGTGCGCAAGAGTAGTCAATCGAATGACATAAGTATTCACTTGTTGGTGCACTTATGCGATGAGGCTCTTCTTTGTGGCCCAGTAAGATATCGATGCATGTACCTGTTTGAAAGGTATACTTGCTAATTTATTACATGGGTGGTGATAGTTTAATTTACTTAAATTAGTTTATTATATTGGTTGCTGAGTTTTAATAACTTTAATGTATAGGTTGATGAAAGTTTTTAAAGAGTATGTTAAGAATATGAGGTGCATTAAAGGATCCTTCGCGAAGGAATACATTGTTATGGTGGTATCCATGTTTGCTAGGGAATATACGCCCGACCCTAAAATTGTAGATGATTGATATAATTTTCTCGATGAGGGTGGTCAAGTCATGGACAAACAAGTTAAACTTATAAGTTTATAATATGAGACCGTGGCTTGTTATATGTTTAAAATCCATGAAGATTTCACCAAATGGAAAAAATAAGTTTGTGTTGTAATTTTACTTCATGTTATTATCTTATATATTGATCACCTTCTAAATTATTTTGTCATTTAATGTAGAAAATATATTGTGTCTTGGCACAATAAAAAATAAAAAGCGGTCTCACATTCAAATAGTGAATTTAGACTTTGGGTGTCACAGGAGGTAATTAATATGTCAAACATCCATTACTCAATGAAAAATAATTTCAAGCTTTAAAACTTATCTAATTAACTGCTGTAATCAATAATTTCAGTTGTTGAAGATGGGTGATACCACGTGAAAGCTTGCTCATCTAGCCACTAGATCCAATTTCATGGAACACAAGTATAAAAAGTATTGGTTGAACGATTATGTAATCTCATCGAGGTTGTATGAGAAAAATACTTTATTACAAAGCAATGGAATTTTATATAAAGCTCTTAAATATTTCAGGGTGAGTGCCGAAGATAAAAACCTCGTTGAAAAAGAAATAACTTACTATGGTGTAATTCAACATATTTTTGAATTATACTATATTTATTTTGAAAAGGTTGTCTTTTACTGTGATAAGATCAGAGTTGAAGACAAAAATGCTTGTAAAGTTGATTTGGGTACCAATTTGAGAATGGTAAACTTGTCCAAGATGAAGAGTAAGGAGCATATGAATTTTGAGGTAATTGTTTGTGCATTTGAAAAACACAAGAAAGTGTTTTACTCAAGGTAAATCAATGATAAACTATGGTAAGTCATCTTACATGCGCCAAAGAATCTCACCACTATCGTGGATGACCTGGAAGCTCCTACCGAAAATCAATCCACTTTGGATGACAACCAAATTAGAAGAAATTTTTAGATACTTTATATGAGTAGAGTTATTTGAGTAGTAAAATTTATTGAGGATTCCAATTTGTAATTTATAATGTGTAGTTTGATAAATTTAATGCGGATCTAAAATATTAAATTATTGTTCATTAATGTCAGTAGTTATAATAAAACTGGCCAAAAATATAATTTAATAATAAAACTCCTGAAAAAAGATATGATCACATCACACAAAACTAAACTAACTTGTAGAATCAATCAGTGCATTCGAGTGAACCACGGGGTGGGAATTTCGTAGGAAATTCAAAAATCCAAAACTTAAGCTTGAAACTGGGGTGTTGGGGATGGAAGCATAATTTAACATTAAAATTGCCCGAAAAGGGGAACGATCACGTCACATGGAACTAAACTAACTTTAAGAAATAATCGGTGCAGTCGTGTGACTCATTGGTTGGGAATTTAGTTGGAAATTTAAAAATGCATGCATTGAGATTGAAACTAAGGTGTTAGGGGATGAAACATAATTCAGTAACAAAACTGCCCAAAAAGAGGAACGATGACATCACAAGAAACTAAACTGACTTGTGGAAATAATGGGGTTAGACGTGTGACTCACGGGGGTGGAAATTTGGTAGAAAATTCGGAAATCGAAGGCTTAAGCTTGAAACTAGGGCATTATGGAGTGAAAACAATAAAATTTCTTAAAAAGAGGAACAATCCCATCACACGACACTATATTAACTTGTAGAAACAATCGGTGCAGTCGTCTGACTCATGGGTGGGAATTTGATAGCAAATTATAAAAATGCAAGACTTAAGCTTGAAACTATGGTGTTAGGGCGAGAAAATGTAATTTAATAACAAAACCTCCCGAAAAAAGGAACGATCACATCATGCAACACTCAAATAAACTTTAAGAAAAACCGGTGCAGTCGTGTGAGTATTTTCATTTGATTTTTATATCCAATAGTATTTGCATATTATTCACTAATGAAAACAAGTGTGTGGATTAGTTTTGTGTTATTAAAATTTTTATATCCTGATTGAGTATTTCTATTAGATTTGTGTTACATATCATGCTACTAAACAAGTAAAGAAATGAAATAGCAATGCTTTTGATCATTGTTGATGCTTTCTTTCTTTACTCATCTATATATATACATAAATATATATACACTTCCTACTAAGTTAGAAGAGAATACACATAAATCAGGAACTTTGCTCACTACACTCAGGAGGTAAGTCCATCCTAAGAGAAAGTATATTGAGCAAAGTCCCACAGACATAAATTAATAGAAAATGTAGAGGGGGGTTAAATTCCTCCTCTTTAATGTTTCAAAGAACAGTGAAACTCTTAAAGAGAATATAGAGCAAATACCCCAAAGACTAGGGGCTAGCTAATTCAAATAGTTTTTAATGAAACCAAACTTGAAGGAAGGAGACAGGGGTCACCCCCCTCTCCAACCTAGCCTTTAGGAACATAAGTAATAATGTGCAGGAGTACCCCCACAGACAGGAGGGGTGATCCAAGACAGTAACATGTAAATACCTCACAGTTATAAGAGGTGCATTTTCAAATAAAATCGAATAAAAGTACAATGTATGTATATATACATAACTTGCTCATATTAATGCAATTACCCCACTGTATATGGGGCAGCCATCAGTAGGCCAAATGCTCACAGAAATTAGAGCAAGTCATATAAAACAAACACCCACAATATAAATGGAGAGCAAGGGAAAAGAAAAGTGCAGAAGAAATAAAGTGTCATTTATCTCATTCATGAACAATCACTGATGTAAACATAGAATTTTGAGCACTACAAAGCAAGAAGTATCCTATCTGCTAGAAATGACAAAAAATAAGTCATCATGAGCGATGGCACCGGCATACGACAGACCAGCCTCTCACAGAAACTCTTCCTCCAACCGGACAAACTTAGCCTCATCCTCCTCGTCACCAGACTCAAGTCTGGCGACCTTCACCTGTAGTAATGCAATCTGGTTCCGAATTCTCGTGGCCTCAGCCTGTCATTGCTCGGCCCTAGACTGTCTGGAAGTGTGAAATCTCACTATCTTCTGGAACAGAACACTCAAAAAGTGGCGAACTCCCGTATCAATCCAATCCAAATGAAAATGATAGAACTGCTGCAAGTCTCGAAGAGCATCCAAGAATAGTGAAATAGAAGAGCTAGTCAGCTTAGTAGGGGAGGTAGCTAAGAACTCATGAACATGGCTGGTAAGAGCCTTCAGGTTGAAGGCCGAGAGACTATTAATCTGAAGTATGCTCTGAGGAGTGAATGTCTCGGGGTGGTGCTCTAAGACGAGATCCAAAAGTTGACGCTCATGTGTCCTGAATTTCCCTGATAACTCCTCACGCCATAGTCTACCCGCAATGGTTGCAGAATCCTCTACTTCACCATCGCCATCGAAATGGCGAGACCCTACTTCATAAGGGAGGAAAGAAGACTCTCCACCAGAATTAGCGTCACCGACCAGGGGAGTGGCCTCAAAACTATGATCACTCTTCGCAGACATCCCACGGCCGGACTCCACAGTCATTGGAGTAATCTCATTCACCTGGAAATAATGAGACAAAGGTGAAATGATAACAATTTCACAGTATATGCAAGAAGAAAAGAGGGGAATAGTAAAAAAGAGGGGGTATGTTAATTTAATACCTCTCTCGCAGTCACCCCACTGCCAGACTCTACAGTCACCGGAGTAATCTCATGCACCTGGAAACAATGAGACAAAGGTGAAATGAAACCATTTGCACACTATACGCAATAAGAAAATAGGGTAATAGTAAAAAGAGGGGGCATGCTAGTTTAATACCTCTCTCGCACTTACCCCACCGCCAGACTCCACAGTCATCGGAGTAATCTCATTCACCTAGAAACAATGAGACAAAGATGAAGTGATAACACTTGCATAGTATACGCAAGAAGAAAAGAGGGGAATAGTCAAAAGAGGGGGTACGCTAGGGTAATACCTCTATCGTAATTGCCCCACTGCCAGACTCCACAGTCATCAAAGTAATCTCATTCACCTGGAAAAAATGAGACAAAGGTGAAATGAGAACACTTGCACAGTACACACAAGAAAAAAAGAGGGGGTATGCTAGTTTAATACCTCTCTCGCAACCATCCCAGTCTCAGAATCCACAAATATCGGAGCAACATCACTCACCTAGAAATAATGCACCAATGGTGAAGGTAAGAGAGCCCGCACAATGTAAATGAAAAATAATAGAGATGTAAGAATGGCATAAGGAAAATGGATACCCTCATATACTGTACCGGAGTAATTCCCCCGCAGCAATCAAAGGAGGAGGTGCAGGGTCTCCTAAAGAGGCTGCTTCAGTGGCTGGTGCTCTTGAAGGGGCTATCTCAGCGACCGGTACTTATAAAGGGGTTGCCTCAGCCTCGGATGCTCCTAAAAGAGATACCTCAAAGATGGTAGTCACAGAGGATGCTCCTGAAGGGGCTATCTCAATAACCGGTGCTCCTAAAGAGGCTATCTCAACAACAGGCACTTCTGAAGGATCAACCTCAGCGACGATAGTCGCAGTGGATAGGTGAGGCTGTAAAGGAGAAGAATGGGTAAGAGTTAATAAATTCTCTACCTCATAAATGAAGGGGGAAAATTCCTACCTGAAGGGATGCAATAACAGGGAAAGCTGGCCCGCGCATAGGGGCTGCTGAAAAAATAATAACAGGAGCCATTATCGAAATAGCACTAAGGGATAACTGCAAAAGAAGTAAAAGAGGACTATAATAAGTACGGTTGGATAGAAAAGAAATGTCTAACTAAGAAAATATGAAATTACTTGAGCCCCATCTAGAGGGGAAGACCAGAAAAGGACGGTCGGTGCGGCAGGGGCTGTGCTGATAGCTTGCAAAGAATGAAAACATGTTATTCATCACATGTTCAAGGAAAAATAGATTCCATGCTCGAATGGAAAGGCCTAACCTGAAGCGTGGGCTCACTAGTTGAAGCTACACTAAATATTGGGCCGCGAGAGATGGCCTGAACCAAGGTATGCGGACCCGAGGGATAAAAATCCTCCCCAAAGAGGATAAACCTGGGATAGTAACGTCGGGTAAGGGAAGAGTCCCTCCCTGAGAATAAAGTCCAAAATCCATCAGGACCTACAAAAATGCAAAAGGCAAAAATATATAAAGTGCCTATTACTGAAAGGAAACAAACTTTCAAAAATACATACCTTAGATGAGGAGGTGCCTAGGGGCTCAGAGATGCGAGTGCCCACTGCCGAAGTAAGAGAAGACAAAATAGCGGCGTCAAAGGCACAACCATCTACACATTGTAAATGGGTAAATAAAATGAAGAATCAAAGAGGAAAAGGTTATAATGAATGTTTTGAAAATGAGGCATACCTGAGTAGAAGGAGAAGTCACGAAAGTGGTCCTGATGCTGGTAAGGTGCACAGATAAAAGCTGCGGGAAAATGCCAGCATACATAACCAAAAATGTAATTGGTAGATTAAAAAATTACATTAGATGGTAAAAGAAACAAGGACATAGTAAACCTATCTAAAAAGGCCGCGGGAAGAAACGAGCATAGAGTTCTCTCCCGCTGAAAAGGCGTCAATCGTAGTGGGGGAAGAGGAGAACTACTTGCCTCCATGGAAATAACCTGCAAATTATAATAAAATACTTTCATTAGAAAATAAAATAATCAAGGGGAAGAAATAAAATCATATGCATAAAATTTCTAACAAAGGGTAACACTTACAGCAGCAGGGCGCGTAGTCTGGCCATAAGGGAGAGGTCGAGTGGTGGAGCTAACTCCCCCAGGAGAATGGGATGCCTCATCATCACTAGAAGACTCTCTCGAGACTGATAACAAAGCATAAGCGTCAGTAGTGCCTTCACTGTGGAAACCCAAGCCACCCATATCATCCGAAGAAGAACTATGGTCATCATAGGAATGGGTACTTCCATAATCAACTAGTTCCTCTTCCAATGAACGGGAGGTAGATCCAGGAGGTGAAACTCTGAGAGAAATAGTTCCACAAAGTAAAGAATGTTGGGATATAGTACCTTCTATGATGGGAATAGAAGCAACCCGCATCTCCTAGGAAGAAAGGCCCAATGCTCCGTAACCTTTCTCTTTCACAACTTGGTAGGTCTCCTCCACCCCAAGATCATCAATATCGGACCCTTGGTACGCCGTGGAGGAGGCAACCATGCTAGCACCATTTCCTTTCTTCTTCTTTGCAGAACGGATCCTTATAGGAGAAGTGGTAGTAGCGGGAATAAAATTAGATACATCCGTGTCAGGGTGCTTCCTTTTGCTTGTGGTAGAGGTGCTAACTTTCCCTCTTCTTTTTGATCATCTTCTAGACTTCACAGGGGGAAGCTCAGTCGGCAGATGTTAAACTGACTCATCGAGAAGAGGCTTCACTAAAATGGGAATGGCCTGCTCCAAGGGTGGCCTGGAAGTGGTGCTGAGAAACCAAGGATCTTTTTGCGTTCGCCTAACAAAAAATTAGGCTTTGATATATTTAACTGGGTTAGTCTCACGAGGGGGACCAACTACACATTTTTGGATAAGACAGAACTATCGCTGCCAAAGTAAGAACCAAGATAAAGTAAATGAAGAACAATAATCGCAGGGAGGCATGTAGAGGCCCCCTAGGCTGCTGACTCTACGGAACAGTCCCTGGAAAGTGAAGCTGGTGCACGCCTATAAAAATGCCTCAGAAGGATCGTTGTGAGGAGGGGTGTGAATGCCCTGATCATAGCCAAACTGTCGTCTTTGTCTCTCAGAATGATAGAACTCAGCACGCAGACCCAACTCGATCCAAGAAGGGAGGTGGCATGGTAAGAGCATCGTCACCACATTAATATGAGGATAGGTGGAAATAGACCCCACTGCTGAAGGGAAATAGAAAGTCCCACCATCTCCAAGGAAAGAAAGCCAGCTGAAAGTGCCCCCAGGGCACGTGGTATAAGGTCGAAACTGAAACTCCTCAATATCATCAATCAATATTCCTAAATATTTCTTGGGAATTTTCTTGTGCCATCGAAAAAGTCGCGCGTCTTCGCTATGACAGGCCTGAGCCCCTGAAGTAAAGTGGGGGAAATTCTAAAATAAAAAGGCCATTAAGAGTGCGGCATTTGCATAATTAGCAGCATCATATCGACCGCAAGACCTCTCTACATCTATATGTGCTCGGTCCATCAAGGTGTAAAGGGAACCCAAAGTCAAGGCGGCCATAGGTATTGACCTGCTGCGAGATAATTGTATAGCAATTTAAAAAGAAGTTCGCGAGGGGAATCTTCGAGCTTACCTGGAAGAAGGAATCGAGTTAGAAATGTAACTAAAAAAGGGGTTAAATGTGAAGGAGAGTGGAACTTGGGGACACCCTGGGTTCTAGGGGCTGCGCGGGAAGTCCCCACCCTCTGCAACTGCTCAAAATCTCTAAACCAGTATCTTTTCCATTTAATAAAGGAATGCTTGGAATAACCAGTTATATTTATAGCTACGTACTTCGAGCACTCTCCGAGAGCTGACTATAGCTCCCCCACCATCTCCTGCTCTAAAGGATCCTCGCAGTCATCAGAAAAGACCTGTTGCCCAAAGAAAGGAAGAGCGTACAATTCACATACATCCTCTAGGGTGATGGTAAATTCGCCCCAGCCTGTGAAAAATGTTTGGGACTCCATACTCCAACGAGATAATAAAAGATTGAGCGAAGAAATATGCTTAGATACTATGCAGGACTTTAGGCTACTGACGACGGTAAAAATACCCACATCCTTAATAATAGTCACGTAATCAGAAATGCTCAGAACATAGTCAACCCAGCTAGCCCACTCCTCCGTGGGACCCCCTGTAGTTTTAACTTCAACATTGGACTAAGGAAAATCACCGTAATCAACCCAAACTCGGAGAATAGAGTCTAAAGAGACAGTGCAGGGATAAACGGACTCACTTAACCCCACGTGAGGGCACTCGAGAACAGTGTTAGAAAAAAATTCATCAAATTCGAAAAGAGAAACCATGAAGTTGTCAGCTAGACCAAAAAAAGGAGCACGGTGATAAATACCAAAATCTCGACCTTAGAGAATGCGCATATAGTCCTTCCATGCCTGAGAAGAGGATGACATAGCTGGAGAACTACCAAGAGCCATCGGCTTAAGAAAAGAACTCAATCTGGTAGAGACTCCAAGTGAGGAACCCTGGGTATCCCCCACCACCAAGAAGGGAGTGGAAGTGACAACCCCTGCAGAAACACCAGATTGTGAGGAACCCCCCGATACGAAGTCTACCCGCGAGGAGTCCATAACTAACGAGGGTCCTGCGACTTCAAGTTGTGACATTGGTGAGGAACCCATAGTAGAAAAGGAGTTTCGCGAAAAATCTTTAGCAAACAACACATTACGTGAAGAGCCCCTAGCAGCAGCTACCCCAAATGGAGACTGGAAAGACGTGTGTATATCACCTCTTCCACGAAATAAAGGATAGACTTCACCAACACCTATTTTGACACACGAGGAACCACCAGCCGCATACATCGCTTCTGACGAGGGACCCTCAGATATGGGGACAGCTCGCGAGGAACCCTCAGTTAAATGGGTACTCTGTGAGGAGCCCACGGATAGTGGGTCCACCCGCGATAAACCTTCAGTAACAGATGCCCCAACTGCAAAACCCAAGGATGCGTGGAAATCGAACGAGACCCCCAATTCCACACATCCACTGCTCGAGACCCCTAATTCCCCAAATTCCACTGCTCGAGACATCCATCTCCACGAACCCACTGGTCGAGACACCCAAAGTCGTATGTGAAGAAGACGAGACTCCCATCTCCACACACCCACTAGTCGAGACACCCAAGGTCGCGGGGGAATCAGTCGAGACCCCCTATTTCCAAACAAAATTCCACCCTTCCAGACCCCTCTCTCTCCAAACAAAATTCCAGCCGTCAAGACCCCTCTCTCTCCAAACAAAATCCCAACCGTCGAGACCCCCCTCTCCCTAAAAACTCATTCCGATAGACGAGGAACCCTTGACCAAAGTAACTTGCAAACCACCAGCCGCTGACGAGAGTGACGAAGGGACCGGTGGCAGAAAAAAAATCAACGGGGAACTCCCAATGAAAACCTCGATGAGAAACCCACTAACGCGAAATCTTCAGCAGCAAAATTTTGAGGTTGAGAAACGACGTATGAGGAACCCTTAAGAAGATAGGGACCCTCGACGATAGCGGTCGCAGACGAGGCAAGAAGAAACCTAGCCGAATTTAAAATATTCAAACCGTCATTTTCTTTTTTTTCTCAATGGAAATAATGGTTGGGAAAGGTATGAAGCCAATAAAAAACAATGGGAACTATGAGGGTTTCACATTTGAAGGGGTATTTGAGCGGTTAGAAGCCATTAATGAAGAGTTTTGAGAAAAAAAGCTAGAGCAAAAAAAAGATTGGGGGCTATGGTGTTTAATTTTTTTTTTCTCTTACTTTCTTTCACTACAAACTTAAAACTCTCTATGAGGGTTTTGAAGAAGATGAAAGAGTTTAAGAAATGAGCATTATGTTCTTTTACACTAAAGTGGGAAAGCGTTCAGGAAGGTAAAAATATTATGACATTTTTCCCCAAATGATGAGATGATAGTTCCCGCACTGACGCATGGGTTCTCGAAAATAAAAAACCTCGAATGAAGGGACATTGCACGTAATGATCCTAGGGTCCCTCAAAAAAATATATAAAAAAACTGTTGAAATCGACTTTATCGCGTACAAAGCTTTTTCGGTTTACTCGACCCAAAAAACTTTGCACGAGGGGCTAATGTAGAAGGGTGTCTACCTATAAAAAAAATAAAAATACTTTTTTTGGAGATATTGATGGACCCCACCTAGGTCATTGCGGAAGCCCAAGATTGAGAAGGGCACCGCAAGGGTCACTGCAACAATGACATTTGAGAAGTGACACTACAAGGGTCACTACAAAAATGACATTCAAGAAGTGCCACCGTAAGGGTCACTGCATAAATGACATTTAGGAAGTGCCCCGCAAGGGCCACTACAGAAGTCCAAGATTGAGAAGGGCCATCGCAAGGGTCACTGCAAAAATGACATTCGGGAAGTGCCACCGCAAGGGTCACTGCAAAAATGACATTTGAGAAGTGCCCCGCAAGGGCCACTACAGAAGTACAAGATTGAGAAGCGCCACCGCAAGGGTCACTATGGAAACGACATTCAAGAAGTGCCATCGCAAGGGTCACTGGAGAAATGACATTGGAGAAGTTCCCCTCAAGGGCCAATGCAGAAGTCTAAGATTGAGAAGCGCCATCGCAAGGGTCACTGCATAAATGACATTCGAGAAGTGCCGCCATAAGGGTCACTGCGAAAATGACATTTGAAGAAGCGCCCCGCAAAGGTCACTGCAGAAGTCCAAGATTGAGAAGGGCCACCGCAAGGTCCACTGCAGAAGTCCAAGATTGAGAAGTGCCACCACAAGGGTCACTGTAGAAATGACGTTCGAGAAGTGCCACCACAAGGGTCTATGTGGAAATGACATTTTAAAAAGTGCCCTGCAAAGGCCATTGTAGAAGTCTAAGATTAAAAACAGGGCCACTACAAGGGTCACTATAGAAATGGCATTCGAGAAGTGCCACCGCAAGGGCCACTGAAGAAATGACATTTGAAGAAGTGCCCCGCAAAGGCCACTGTAGTAGTCCAAGATTAAGAAGGTCCACCGCAAGGGTCACTGCAGAAATGACATTCGAGAAGTGCCATTTGCCACTGCATAAATGATATTTGATAAGGAACCCCTCAAGGCTTCTTCAACAGAAAAAATGATGTTTGAAGAGGAATCCCCCACCAGGGTGCCTCAACAGCAGAAACTTACATGGAAGAAGGGACCCGCAAGGTCCTTCCCCCCGCAGCTCCCAGAAAAACAAGTTAGGATGATGAGGTGTCTACCATAAGTAACCTCTCATCATAAAAAGAACAGAATTACTAACACTTATTTTCTTGTACAGGTTACCTAATTGAGCAAGCAGGGCTCAAGTAGGCCAGTTGGGACCTCCTAGGAGTTCTGGCTTGGCGGCTGAGGGATAAGGTATGTTGAGCAAGCTCAACCACTTAGCACTATAAGATTGAGAGAATACTAGTAGGAAGACCCAGAAGTCACTCAAGACTACACACACTTCACACTTTGTCACAAGTGAAGTGATCAGCCAAAGAGCTGGCTGCTCAGAAGGAATAAACTCTTTATAAAAAAATGAATTTTCCAGAAGAGGGGGTCCTCGAGGTCCCTCTCAAGAAAAAAACAATGATTCTAGAAGAGAGGGGTCAAAGATTTGCAAAATTGCACCACAAGTTACCGTTTCAAAAGATATTTACCAAATCAGATATCTTGTCTTCATTAGGAGACATATGTGCTTTTTGACTTTGGTTGGCGCCAGGTGGTGCTTGTAGGAGGGGACAGGCAGGGCCGCCTGTAGGTAAAGATAAATGGTACACTTCAGATATTGTTCCCCACCAACCCTCTCAATTTTGGGGCCCAAAAATGCCAACTCGGCCCTAATGTCCAAGTATAAATAGACCTCTGGGCAAGATCATTAGGGACACAATTGAAATTTCACTGTTAATCTGCTAAAACCACACCAGAATTACCTAGGATTATCTACCTTCTCATTCTCTAAGTGTTGAGTGTCTTGTTCTTTCACTCCACACTGACAGCCATCACTCTCAGGAGTTACTCTTGAGAAAAAATACTAATATTGTTGTGAAGTTCATCTTCTTGCAGGGAGGGAGTTCTAGCTGGAGCTCCATTTTTACCAAAAGGAGAAGGTTTCTTAAGACGCTGCACCAGAAGACCTTGAAGACCTTGCAGGCAGTGTCCATTAGAGTGGCTCATGCCTCACCCTTTCTAGTTATTCATAGAACCCAATCTCACTACCCTCCTACATATGTGTACCCATCAGACCCTAGGAAAAGAGAGGGGGTGAGGGATCGTCTAACAATAATCCCATCAAGTTCGGTAAGCATGAGAGTGTAGTTGAAAACAATACTGATCTACAGATGAGGTCATTAGATTTATTGAAATCAGTAATTGGTCCCAGATGTGATAATTGGTGGAACGTGCCTGATGAGCTAAAGATTGACATTTGGGGGGCCACAGAGGTATGAAAATCTCAATATTTATATTAAATATTTCCCTTTCACATCACATTTTATTATATGTTTGCTTGATATTAATTCACATACATTCTTATATTATATGTTTGTTAGACAATTCAACTTGCCACCGGGAAGCACGAGATAATATATGGTTAATTTACGTGATCAGTGGAAGATATGGAAGAAGAACCTGGGCGCCACTATTTTAGGAAAGACCGAGAGTCCGTGTTACAGTATAGGGACACCATCCCAGAGGAGTCAATCACGCTGGCAAACCAGCAGAGCTTTATGGATAACGAGGCGTTTGAGAGACAATTGTACACTTATGACTCAACGAGGATTAATTGACCAAAGAAGGTGGATGTGCACTACTCTGGGCGGACATTTTACTCAAAAATGGATCATAGGATGGTAAGTAGATTACTTTAAATTACATTTAATTTAGTGGTAATTATATTATTTCAATTTGATCACATTTTACCGGAGTCTAGGAGTGGCCCAGGGGGAAAGATTAATAGTACCGACTCTTACATAAAGATTCAGTTGAAGAAAAATGAGGCTTCTTATCCGTAGGTGGCCGAGACTTTGGTAAGTTATAAATGAAATAAAATTATCAATTTTATAAGGTTTATTAATATTCTTTTTCAAAGTCAACAAAGTATTTGTGTAATGTTTTAGGAGAGGATAAAGACAGAGCATAACACCTAAAGTGATGCCGATAAGGCATCTTTGTGTATGGATGAACTGAGCCATGTGCTTGGCCAAGATAGAAAAGGTTGTACTCAGGTGTCATCTCCCAGATATGAAATTAAAAGTAATAGTGGGTTGTCCTCCAAGGTCGATATGTACAAATTAGGCTTGAACTCGAAATAAAAAAATCTTCAACAGACGATGAACCACATGTTCGAATCGGTCAAATGTGTAGTCACAAATATGGGAAAGGGGGAGGGGTGGGGAAGGATAAAGGATAAGGTTAGTGAGGGAACCACTACTCTATCCACTTCACTAATGTCGGCCTACTCATCCCGTACAAAATATACTCTACCCATAACCCCACTATCCCGACTCCATTTGAGCTAGACAGGGAGAATATATATCTATCACATGAGTGGTGGCAACGAAACTACTAAGGGAATGAAGAACACAAAAATCATTTTGGGTACCATTGTGCACAATAGTCCACCGTAGAATTTTGAGTCCAAGGTTATGGTTACTAAGATTTTTTCGAGTAAAGATGATGAGGTTTTGTGGTTGTACGAGCAAGCCATTATCTGGCATATCGACGACACATTGGAGTCATACATCGTTTGGCTAACTTTTCTCCTCAAGCCTTATTAAGCATTTTATAATTTCAATTTTGATATACTTAAACTTGCGATGTTTTGGTTTTGATGTAATTAACTTGAAACATATTTAATTTGTGTTGATATATGTAATTAGCATAATTGGTTTTGATTTCATAGTTATAGCGTATTATATTGTGCATTGTGTTGTTGTTATCTTAAACAAAAATATGACAGTTTTCAAGCCGGTTTTCTGCTAGGTAGTATCTACTGCCCAATATTTTTTTCTGTATGACTAATTCATGAGAACTCAATTATTGTCAGGGTCCAAAATTGTGATATAAATTACCCATCATTCACACAATAAGAAATTGCCATGTGTGCATGTATGAAATTGTACGTACGGGAAAAGTTAACTATGTGTATAATGAATTTTGGTCTTATCATGGTCCTTGACCATGACGGATAAGGACCATGATAATAATAGTGTTTTCACAGTCCTTAACCATGAAAAGGCTTGGTCACCCCACTTTATGCCTGATATTCTGGGGTTTAAAAGGACCATAATAACTCCCTCTTTTCATGGTCAAGGAATGTGATATTTTGGATAAGATTTTGTAACCTCCTCTAATAGCTGCTTCACCTAGCCCCCAATACTAAATCCTCAAAATAAGGTACAATCGATCACATCTAGCATGTATGGTGGACCACGAACCATGTGTCTTGTCCAAAAATGCCTTTCATAACTTGCGACCCTCCGACACCAACAATATCCCTTGGAAACACAATCTCCTATCTTATTTAAAATAATATAGGGAAATCCTCCCAGTATCAATTTACATACCTTATTCTAATAAAAAGTTAGGCATCGGCCTGTGCCACTTGCGACCAAAAGCGAGTGTAATAACCAATACTGCCTCGATAACTTCTACTTCATCAATACTTCATATCTAAACACATCAACAAACACACTCATATAAGTTTGAAATATACTATACGTCACTTCATGAACATGGTTGGAGCGTTGGTTAACCAAATTGGTATGATCTGAACATGTGTTCTCCATATTATGTCAGAAAATTGCCTTCAGAATATTCTCCCCCCGATTCAACGACTAAAGATATCTCTATCGCAAATCAATCCTCAAATAAAACTCTCCTTTTAAATGATCAAATAATTCATCGACACACGACAACGTACACTCATTATGTATTGCGACCTTTCCCAACTTTCGATGGTCCACAGATAAACTTAGTGAGTCGTTTATCCTTTAACAAATATGATAGATGTTTCCCCAAATTCTCATCCTAATAAACTTTTGGATAAAAACCATTGTATCTACCCTCACAACATTCTTTCATCTCCAACGGAGCCAACCAAAAGGCTCCCTCGCAATGGGACTAAGGCATTTACCTAAACTAAGGCTAACCTAAATATATGAATATGTGGTAACTTGGTGCCTTTTCCAATACAACTAAAAAGTTTGAACTACATTCAAATCTCTGAGAAATTGTAATCTCCCATCTCATGTGCTCATAACTTTAAATAATCATGTACTAAACCCTCCCCGAGCCTAACCATAACTATAAGAACATCCCAAGTTCAAAAATGGCAAACATAATAACATACATGATGTAGTCTACCTACATTTAATGTATAACTAACTAATCAATGCTCTATAAAAAAATGAAGACCTTGTGTCTAAAATAAAATCAATGATTGGTAACCAAGTCGGTTAAACAAAACTACTACGTCTCCATAATCACGATGTAAAATAACACTCCTACCCACTGGGGTATCCAAGAATAAATAAGCTCAGTGATAAAATATATATACTCCAATATGATAGTGAAAATACCAATAACAAAAGAACAAGAACCCCTCATTGCTAAGATAACATTCGTGCGCATGATCCATAAACATAAAGGTAAATAAAATCTCCCGATATTATCTCTACCAATAATAATTTCCCCTAAGGAATCTCCTACTGAGTGGTATTCCTCCCCACAAGTGTAAAAATTTCCTCTAAAGGAACCATACACATGTAGGACCTTCTGGTAGCCCTGACGAACTTATCTCTATGATCGATCCTGTAAACATTTTGCTCATTGGCCTTGTTCTCATTGGTCATGGCCTTATTGGTCATAATTCCCTTGGCCCTTATATGCTCATAACTTTGATTGTGTCCTTATTAGAAATTTTGGAGGTCTTCTCCTAATGTGCATTCCTCTTTACTAGTAAGGGCCTCCCTATGCTTGGGGTGACTCTTTATTGTCTATAATTTGTCGGGACTTACCTATCTCCAATCTTCTCAATCTTAGGAACTCTATCATTCTGATATTTTTTATCATCCTATCGATGTTGGAAGGTAACTTCCACCACTCGAGCACAAGCGATGCAGGGATAGTTACCTAATAACACTTTTTGAATCCTTCAAGTAAGGTTTCTGCTAGCATCATGTGTATTCTTCTCTTATGTATTCAATCCTCTGGTACATAAAGAGAAAGATAACTGAACTCCCCCTCATACTGTCTACTACATGGTCACTCTAACGAGGTCTTAAGAACTTTTTCCTTATGCCATTACAAATAGAGAGTGGAAAACATTTCCCCTCAAATAATTTTCTAACACACACTAAAAGTCTCATACATAATAGGTCCTAACTTTGGATCAGAATCAACCTCATGAATGGGACATTTCAGGAATAAAATACAAACAAGGAACCCTCTCAATGCACTTCGGTCTATTTGATTCGTTCGTCAAAATCAATAGTGCGAAACACCCTAAGATATTATCGTTGTAAAGAGTATAACCCTATATGGTATATCTCTAAAGTATCAAAGGACGCAATGCACAAAAGCGATGAATGCACTCAAGAACCTAGTACATTAGAACTTGTAATTCTCTAATACCAATCGCAACACTCCGTAAAGTCCATGAATACATTGATCAAGTCTAATGCAAAAATCTCGAGAATAAAAAATATTTGATAACATTCTCAGCATAACCAAATACATACGACGATATTAATAAAACAAAATAGGAGATAATAAATGTTCTGAACATAATAAAACATCTATGATACCATCCCACTGAGATTGAAGTAAACTCCAACTCTGAAGTATACAATCTTAATAACACTAGTATATCCCATACAAAAGTCTGACTCCAGAAATCTGAAATCTTACAATTGTCTGATAACTACTAAATGAATAAAAATTGTAAACTAGCTACAAGGATCGACTCCTACCCTTTAGGAATGATGAATAAAGTAGTGCTGGAGAATCTACTTCAACTAATCGTTCAAGTATACAACAGAAAATGCGAGTTAAGACCTATAGAAAAATAATTCAACAATGAGCAAGTTAATAGTGAGTAAGAATATAACTAAATTTGGGCTGCAAAAACAATAATAGATCTTCTTACTATTTCAAGTAGATTTTAAGTCATTTAAGTTACTTAACCCAAAGAACCTAAATAAACATGCATTTCTAATCCCAAACACTATTAATGTCATACGAGCCCCATCAAATCCCTCCTAGTATATCATCCATGAGCGCGCGCGCGCGCACACACACAGTGTATGCTTGTACATAAAGTAAGAAAACACCACAAACCATTCTAAGCAGGGTTATATATAAAGCCTCTTTATTCACAACTTATATATGCACATTACCTAAAATTATTTATATATAATAATAGCCCGAACTCCCAAGGCTCCCAAAGTCTAGGTATCGTCTTACACCTAATGTTCATAAAAATCATTCTGAATCAGCCACTACCCTACTAGATGGGCTATAAATGTTTTTTTATATTATAATAGGTCCTGTGTAACCACTAAATGTCAATAATTATCGTAACATTTCCCCAAAATCCAAAGTCCCTATTATTGATGCAAAAAATTAGACTAGACCTAATTGTTTGATCACAGATAAAAGTAAGTAAAACAAACAAGACACGAGAGGTTTTTGGAGTGGTTCGACTCAAGAAATAGCCTACGTCCACTATTATGTATTAACTGCCTTGATTTGTTCTTATGGTCCCTTGCAATGAGGGTGATACAAAGTATTTATAAACCAAGAGGGGTATTGATAGTTGTCGTGTGAAGGGATGGAATACCTTTATTTGTTAGGCATTTTCATCAATACATAATGAGAATTAATTGTATGAATGATGTCGCTTCCCAGGCAATACAGACTGTAATACTGCTGGCGCTTGATTGTCTATATAGAATGGATTTTCGATTGTTGGTCGAGCTTACCAGTTGGTCAAATACCCATGTTGGTCGAGCTTCCTTGTTGGTCAGATAACCATGTTGGTCGAGCTTCCTTGTTATGATGACTTGGACTTATGCCACATAGAATAACACATGCTAGCTTGTAATTGGTCCACGTAAGATAGTAGATTTTGGTATTAATAGAAACCCCTAATGTTTCATACTTGGCATTGATGCGAAAGTGTGGAATATTATGCTTTGAAAGTAGCTCGGGTTGTTTTGTTTAGCTACAGACCTTCCATACTTATGAATTTTATTACTTGATTGCTGACTTTGGGCGCGAATGACAATTTTCGTAAATATTTTAAATTTCAGCGAACTTTTATAGGGTATCTTCGTCTTTTCCTTTATTATCCGCCATAAACCCAAACGTCATTCTCTTTAATCATTACGTTTCCCAGTTTTCGATGCGTCTTATAAAAAGGGTGGTAAAACTTCGATTATCTTTTACCTCTTTCTTCTGATTCTGCCACTGGTTTTTTTGCTTTCATGCGATCGTTTTCTTTCATGTCTTTAGTTCTTGATGAATCCTTAAATATTTGTAAGAATCTTTCTTCTCTCCTTCTTTGTTTTCTTCATCATGGTTTACTCTATCGAGTCACTTGATAAGTTCAAGACTGATTTTAATATTTTGTCTTGGGTTGTATTAGAAAATCCCATTTTTCCTTCTAATTTTTTCTCTCTTACTGAGGGTCATTGGTTTCCCTCCCTCTTTATTACTGAATGTGGTTTCACGTTTCCTCCTAATCCCCTGTGTTTGGAGTTTTGTCATTATTTTGAAATTGTACTTACAAGAGTGGCTCTTAACACATGGAGAGTTGTAAATAGAGTTTATAGATTAAATCAAATTTATGGAACCCATCTAGGGATTTCAAAAATCATGTTTTGTTATAAGTGGGTAACTAGTGATACCACGTTTTATTTGAAAACTAGGGTTGTTAGTAAAGCGTTGATAGTTAATCTCTCTGATTTTAATAGGGATTATTTTGATCATGGGGTAGTTGTAAAAAATTGGCAACATTCCCCTTTTGTTGGAGGTGATAAATACCAAGGACTTAGATGTCCTCTCTTTGTCAATGGAATAGGTTGTTTTATGTTTTAGTGAATTTGCCTTGTTTATGTTTCATAAAATGTTATACTGACTATTGTTTTATAAATTGATTTGCAGTTGAGAAAAAAAGAAAGTGCCCCAAAGAGAGCGAAGTAAATTTGAAAGAGTTGAAGTTTATATGGGGACTTTACAAAGTAGTTACTAAGGAGCACGTGAGGTATGCTTGTTATCTGCTTCAGTACAAGAACACTGTTTCCTCTTTTATTGCCAAACCAGCTGCTTCTCCTGCTCTGGTAATTGATCTTGACGCAGAGACTACTGTTGATTTCGATACTCCTCTCTCTGAAGTTATGAAGAAAAGTAAGTTTCTTGACATCTACATTGGTGCTACTTCTGGCTCCCAATCTTCTGTTGAAGGAGCCAAGAAAACTGGGGATGTTATGAAGCCCCAGCCCCTAGTGATGTTATTAAGCCCCCAGTTCCCAATGATCCAAATCCTAAAGACCTGGCTCCCAAGGATGGAGCTCCTACAAAGGTTGATGCTCCTATGAGGAGGCTTAGGAGAGGGGTTACAGAGAAACACATTGACCAGATGGCCGATCAACTGTCATTGGTTGATTTTTCTTCTTCTGATGATGCTCCTCCATCAGCCCTTACTCTTGGTTTAGCCAGGAAGTTAATCAAATTTGTCACCCTTCCATACTATAGGGTTGTGGATACCAAGCTCCCCAGAATAAGGGTTTCTGAATTGGCTACTTTAAACCTTGCATCAGTAAGTAGTTTTTCTTTTCTTGATTTGGTTGTCTTTCATATCTCTTATTTAGACTAATTTTTTATCTTCATCTTTTGCAGTTCTTGGTACACTTCAATAATATACTGAAGAAGGATGATGCGATTAAGGATTCTTCTTATTCTTCTAATGAGGTGGAGGAAGCTTTATCTGGTTTAAAGAAGCCTCTGCTTGAATCTCAGCAGGACTTAGAGACTGAGAGGAGTACTTGGGCTGAGAAATTGAAGATAGTTGAAACTGCTAGTTTAATTTTTTATACAAATGCCCTTGAAGCTGAGCACATGGCCAAAGAAGCTGGGTCCCAAAAAGAGGAAGTTATATGCAAGAAAGAGTAAGATGAGCACCAAAAAAGGAAGTTGATCGTAGGGCAAAGGCTGCTGAGGAGTTTGTGTTCTCTGCCAGAGCTAAAAAAAATCTGTTGTGAAGGCCTCCTTATGTGCTAGTTGGGATAAGGGCTGGAAAAAAGCCATTTCTGCTGCTCCTGCTCAGATTGAGTATGTGAAGAAAAAATGCTTCAGAGATAGTTGGGTTACTGCTCTTTAAGAGTTGAACATAAATGGAGATTCTGAACTTTTTCAGAGGTATATTCATGGTCGTCCTCTAGCCATAAAAGATGAGGTTGAAGATAAAGCTTCTTCTAAAAAGTCTTTAGTTGTGGTTGAGTCTGCAGCCAAACAACCTGAAGTCCATGAGCCTTCTATTACTCCAGCCAAACAAACCTAGTAACTCCAGCTTGCAGCCCCTTCTTCTAAGAAGAGCAAGAAGGTTGAAAGTGATAGGGATAAGGTGTAATGTTGTTCGACATTCCTCTCTTTTACTTTTATTGTTTCTTTTTTCTTTATTTTGAGTGTACTTGAACTCTTCATTATTAATAAAAGAACCTCTTGTTCCTTTTACTTATCTTATGTTGATTGCATATGTTGTCCATACTTGTTATTGATTGGTGGTTATTTCTTCTTGCGAATTTATTGTGAAAATGGAACAACTGTCTTCTCATGATACTGAGATACTGAAGAAGTGTAATTCCTTTTTCAAAGCAGGTCATATGTACTTGTTCGAAGAAGAAATTACTCAGTTGCTCGGTGATAATGCCTTAGAGCGGGTTAAGGAGGCTTACCAGTACTTGAAGTACTTACTTGATCGGGCTGTGGCAAATAATGTTGCCTATTCTGAGATGATAGAGGAACTTCAAGAATAATATAAAGAATCTTCAGCATTATTGCATCAGAGTTATAAGCAAAAGTATCAAAGCTTAAGTGCAGGTCGGGGCTTTGATAAGTTTATCCTTGTTTATAATAAAAAGGAGTCTCTTCTCAAACTTGAGATTGAAGAAACTAGAACTATTGCCAAAATTCTAGAAGAAAAGAATAATAATTTGAAGGCTGAAATAAATATTTTGAAGTCTACCTATGGAACTGCTGTTGTTGTTATCGATGAAGGTTACTCCTTTTTGAAAGCTGAGAACGCTATTTTAAGAGATGATTTGGAGGCCTTTTAGAACATTAAATTTGCCTCTTCTTCTCGAGCTAGAAATAGGGCTGGACGAGGAACTACTGAGGAACTTAGGACCCAACAGGACCTTTCCAACCAAGCTGCACAGTTAAAAATCAAAGGATCGAGCTATTACTGAGATGTCTTAAAAGCTACAGACTTTATCTGAGCAATTATCTACTCAATTGGAGGCTAAGGATGGGGTACTAAAGAAGCTGCAATCACAAGTTGATAAGTTGACTTTTCAATTCCATAAGCAGCCAAGAGAATTTTGGATGAGTGGTTATAATGAAGCTTTGGGACATTATGATGATAGACTTCAACAGGACTAGAATGAATCCTACAAATGGGGATGGATAAACGCTTTAACTGTGCTGAAGGTGGATAGGAATAATTCTCTGTGGGATTGGTATGATTCAGAATTACTGCATCTTGATAATCCTCCATTTAAGTTGGATGTTAAGTGGGTACCTGTTCACCGTGTTCCCCAATGTTTGATTTCCAAGTACTTGGGGGACTATGAACTTTATGACGAGCTTGAGATTATTTGTCCTCCTCACTTACTTGACAGTCCTAGTAGCCATAATACCATGATGCTTCAAAATCTTAACTTCATAAACTCTCCTTTTAGTTTGGATGATCCTCTAGCTGGCATGGATCCCGTCTCCAAAGTTGAAGGAAAGCGTCCTGTAGAATAAATTTTTGTATTTTGTTTTCCCATATTTGAGCAATAATATGAAATTATTTATTTTTAATGAAAATTTTATTTTATGAATGGATCAACTTTGAGTTAATCTTTGAATGTTTTCTCAGTGTTTTCTTAGTCTTTGACTATGAATGGATCAATTGTTTTTGTTAATCTCTAATTTTTCACCAGTTCTATTAATATTCTTAAGATTATCCTAAGTTTTATACCAATTACTAATGCTTCACCATGGTTATTCTAATGCACCATAATTTTATGGTAATTACACTAGTTACCTTAGTTCCCAGGCGTGAGTGGAACATTTTTCCATCTTTTAGCCCAGTTTAGATGAACATTTGTCATCAGGGTCTTCATTAACCAAGCATTTGGGACTTACAATTTTGCCTTGCATGGTTTTATACGTTTGATACCGACCAACTTTGTTGGTTATTTTATTGATACCGACCAACTTTGTTGGTGGCCTTATTAGATACCGACCAATTTTTTTGGTGGTATTTGTTGACGCACACCAACTTTGTTGGTGTATTCATAATGTTACCGACCAACTTTATTGGTGACCTTTGTGGATACCGAACAACTTTGTTGGTGGTATTTCTTGATGCAAACCAACTTTGTTGGTGTCTTCATAATGTTACCTTCCAACTTTGTTGATGGCCTTTGTGGATATCGAAAAAATTTGTTGGTGTCTTCATAATGTTACCGACCAACTTTATTAGTGGCCTTTGTGGATACCGACCAACTTTGTTGGTGTTATAATTAGAACTATTGTCATAATGTTAAAAGTGCATAGCACTACTACTCCGAAAAAGAAAATAACAAAATATCAATTTTTTAGAAAGCCATGTTCTTATTAATATTGAAGTGAACTGAGTACAACAAATCTACGTTTACTGATAGTATTTCTTCAAGTGTTCTACATTCCATGAGTTCTTGAAATCTTCCCCTTCCAAAGTCTTAACTCGATATGTTCCGGGTCGGATAACTATATTGATACGATAAGGCCCATGCCAATTGGCTTCCAGCTTATTATTTTTTTTAATCACCTTCTTCCAAATATAATTTCCCTCCTTTAAGTTGCTCGACATGAACCTCTTGTTGTAGAAACGTGCAATCCTTTGTTGATAAGCTGCATGTCTCAGAGCTGCATCTTCACGGACTTCTTTCAGTATATCTAAATCAAATCCTCTCATTAAATAGATGTCTAGGGTATTGAAGTTAAGAACTCTATGTGTAGGTAAACCTATCTCAACAAGGATTACTGCTTCAGTACCAAACACCAATAGATAGGGAGTTTCCCCAATAGCTGTTCTGAAAGTTATTCAGTAAGCCCACAGGACCGAATGTAGCTCATTGATCTAATTTCCTTTTGCATTTTCCAACCTTTTCTTCTGCTCATTCATCAAGGTTCTATTAGTTACCTCTCTTTGGCCGTTGCTTTGAAGATGGCCAGGAGCAGAGTGGATTTTTTGGACATTAGATTAGGCGCAATAAGTAGCGAACTCGTCATTATCAAACTGTGTGCCATGATTAGTTATAAAGGCATAAGGTAAGCCATACCTGTATATGATACTTTTCCAGATGAACTGATAAACCTTTTCATAAGATATATCAATTAATGGTTCAGCCTCCACCCACTTTGTAAAGTGATCAACAGTTACAACCAAGTACTTAAACCTTCCTCGGGTGGTTGGTAGGGGTCCGACCAAATCAATTCCCCACATAGCAAAATGCTATGGAGAAGTGATTGATGTTAAGATAGCTTGTGTAGCCTTATGTACACTAGAAAACCTCTGGCACTTATCATATTTCTTGGCAAAATCTTCGCGGTTTATTCGCATGGTTGGCCAGTAGTACCCTTGCGTATGTATTCTTCATAACAACGTTCTTCCTGCTATATGGGCTCCACAGGACCCTTCATGGACTTCTTTAATCATATCCTTTATTTCAGCTGGATGCAGACACCGTTGTAGATCAGTATTTAATCCTCCCCTATATAACACACCACCATCTAGTACATATCTTGCAGCTTTTTATTTCAGCCTCTTAGCTTCAAGTAGATCGGCTAGAAGAATCCCATATTCAATATATGTTCTTATAGGGTGTTGATATAAAAAACTAGGTTCGATCTAATTAATTAATCACAGATAAATATGAAATAAGATGAAAGATTTTTAAAGTGGTTCAGCCTTATGAAAATGGCCTACGCCCACTGTTTGTATTGTCGATGTTTGCCTTAATCTCGATGATGATTACAAGAGATTGATTACCCCGTTATGGGGCGTGTACAATGTATTTATAGCCTTGGGTCTATCAGTATGAATATACGATGTGCCGTTGTTTAATAGACACGTACATCTATACAATAAGAATGTTCATTAAATCCGATGTTCATTGAATGTACAATTGTCGCTTGATCTTCCTGGCTAGATGTTGTGCATGCTGAGTAGGTCGGCACGCTATGTAGCTCGGGATATTGAGTAGCTCGGCATGCTAGGTAGCTAGGTGAGCATATGTATTTGCCTCGTAAGATGACACGTGTCTTTATATAATTGGTCCACATCTGCGGACTAATTTTCGTATCAACAGAATCCCCCAATATTTCATAATTGAGTTTTGATATGAGAGTGTGGAATATTTTACTCGAAAGTTGCTCGTGTACATTTGTACGTCTTGATTACTTACAGATCTCCAACACTTAGGAATTTTACCTCTAGTCTCGTCATTTGAGTGCGAAATGGCAAATTTGTAAATATTTTGAATTTGCGATAGACGCTTTGGTATTTGCGTCTTTTTTATCTTTTAACCGCCGGAAACGCAATTGTATTTTCTAGTAATCATTTCTTTTCCTTCTTCCCGATGCGAGGTATTTAAAAGCGATAGAAAAAAATCATCATCCACTTTTTACCTCCAGATTTCTAAACTCTTTGGTTTCTCACTCTGTTTTTATACTATTGTTCCTTAGCAAATTTCTCCATTTTCTGTAAGAATTTCTTCATTCTTCTTTCTTTACTTTAGTCATCATTGTTTATCTTGTCGAATCTTTGGATAAATTTCGAGCTAATTTTGCAATTCCCTCTTGGGTTATTCTAGATAAACCTCCTTTTCCATCTGATTTATTTTCTCTGGATGAGGGACACTGGTTTCCCTCACTTTTCATAGCTGGATGTGGCTTTTCTTTTCCGTCTAATCCCTTGTGTTTGGAGTTTTGCCAATATTTCGATATTGTGCCTGCAAGAGTAGCTCCAAATACATGGAGGGTAGTTAATGGCGTATATAGGTTAAACAAGATTCATAGGACTCGTTTAGGATCCCTGAAATTATGTTTTGTTATAAATGGATTACCAGTGATACCACATTTTATTTAAAAACTAGATTTTCGAATAGAGCTTTAGTAATCAATCTTCCCGATGCTAATAGGGACTATTTTGATCATGGTGTTTTGATGAAAAATTGGCAACACCCTCCATTAAAATGAAATAACGTGTACTAAGGTTCCAGATGTCCGCTTTATGTCAATGGGATAGGTGGTTTTCAATTTTCTCGATTTAGCTCTGTTTATATTTGCTAAAATATGTCACTGATATTTTGTTTATTATTTTTTTTAGTTGATAACAAAAGAAAGCCACCAAAGGAGAGTGACATTAATATAAAAGCTTTGAAACCCATGTGGGGTTTGCATCAATCAGTTGACGGGAGCACGTTAGAGCTGCTTCTTATTTGCTGAGATACAAAAAATACCACCTCTTCTTTCATTGCTCGTCCTCTTGTCCCTCGTGTGGTAATCGATCTTGATCCAGTACCAGCATCTCGAGCAAGTTCCGAAGAACCTTATTCTGACTTGAATACCTCTATTATTTATTTAATGACGAAGAAGAGGAGAATGCCCGCGTTCTTTGTCAAGGATACTCCTGGCATTGATGGGTCAAAGAAGAATAAAGGGGATGTCCCAGCTGAAGGGACGAAGAAAATGGATAATGCTCCATCCAAAGGAATAATTTCCCCTATCAAGGAGGTAAGAAGGAAACCACCTGTTGTCCCAAAAGAGGCAGCACCTTTGATTGAAGGTGTTGCTATTACGTAAGAAGAGACAGCACCTTCGATTGAAGGTGCTCCTTTACGGAGATTAAGGAGAGGTCTTGTAGAAAAACCTGTAGAAACTGCTGCTCGACCTTCTGATATTGGGGGTGCTTCCTCGGGAACTAGCGCTCCAACTTTTATTACCCTGAGTTCGGACAGGAGTTTGATTAATTCCTTGACCATTCCGAAGTATCTAGCTGCTGGGGAGTCCTTTTCACGGGAGAAGGTCGTTGATTTAGCGGCCCAACATATCGCGTTAGTAAGTATTACCATCCCTATCACTTCATTTCCACCTACTGTATTCATGTTCTAAATTGATCTTCTTTTCTTTTTCAGTTTATGACGTGTTTTAATAGTCTCCTGGAGAAGGATGAGGCTATTAAGGCTTCAACCTCCTCCATTGGGATTGAAGAAGCTTTTACTGGGTTGTCTCAATCCTTGAAGGACTCCCATAAGAAATACGAGGAAGATAAAGCTGCTTGGGAGAAAAAACTTCTATCTGCAGAGTCGACTCGTGACCAAGCCATAAGTGCCTCCAAGGAGTTGGAGGAAAAATTGAAGGTCGTCGTTGTCAGTAAGAAAGAGACTGATGGTAAGCTTGAAAAGGCTGAAAGAAAGATCTTAAGGAGAAGGTGAGGCTTGCTGAGGAACGTGCTTCTTCTGAGAAGGGGAGAGAAAGGTTGAAGTGAAGAAATCTTTCAGCTCTTATTGGGACAAGGGATGGAACATAACCTTAATCGCTATTACTTTACAGATGGAGTATGCGAGTCTGAAGTACTTCAGGGACGAATGGGCCGCAGCATTAAAAGAGTTGAGTGTTGCGGATGATTCTGAGTTATTTCAAAAACACACTCATGGCCCTCCTCCTATTATTGACGAAGAACAAGAGGATGAAGCTCCATCTGATGAGTCTTCCATGATGATAGTAGAACAAGTCCCTATTGCTACTGCTCTTCAACCCTTCGAGCAAGTTCAAGAAGCATCAGCTTCAATCGAGCAACACCAAATACCTCTCGAGCAACCAACTACTTCGTCCAAACCTGTTGATGGTGTTATAGGAAACAAGGAGAAGGTCTAGCATTTCTTGGCTCTTTATTTATGTTGTTCTTCTGCTTTTCCTTTCTTTTATGTTGTAACTTTGGTTGTAATCTCTCCTCTTATGATCAATAAAATGGGTTGTTGTCATCTAATCTGAATTTCTCTTTGACTTGCTCTTGTCTATATCATTATTAGTGTGTTTTTATTTTTCCTTGCTAGTTTGTTGCCAGGATGGAACTCTTATCAGCTCATGACACTGATTTGATGAAAAAATGTAATGATTACTTCAAAGCGGGTCATGAAGATTTTACTGAGGCCCAAATAATTGATATCCTTGGACCCGATGCATCTGAGCGAGCAGTTGACGCATACCAATACTTGAAGTGTTTGCTTGATCGCGTTATGGCCAACAATGTGGCTTATTACGAAATGATTGAAGACCTTCAGGGGATGATTGAGGAACTCCAACTTCAGCACAAAGAAACCACTGCACTCTTACACGAAGGTTATGAGAAAAAATACCAAAAATTGAGTGCTGACAGGGGCTATGACAAGTTCATATCTACCCATGAGAAAAAGGACAGTGTGCTGAAACTTGAGATTAAAGAGCGCATAAATATTTCCAAGCTACTAGAGAAAGAGAATATTGTGTTGTAAGAGGAAGTGAAGCAATTCAGATTTACTGCCTCCTCTTCTTTGGGAGCCTTGGTTCCAGTAAATGATGAAGGTTTTTCCTTTTTAGAAACTGAAAATTCTACCTTGAGAGAAGAGTTAGAGATTTTGAAACGAACCGAAACTACCCCGTCTGCTCGTGATAGAGCAAAGCCTTCTACCCGTGGCCGATCAAGGGCTGATCAGATTAATATTGAAGAGACAAGGACCCAACTGTCTTTAGAAAATCAAGTCGTTCAATTGATGACGAAAAATCAAGCCCTGGAAGAAATGTCTAAAAAAATTGAGAGTCTTACTGACCAACTCTCCAATCAGAGCTCTGCACTGGAAAGTAAAGAAATTTTGGTGAAGAAGCTCCACGAGAAGCTTGAGAGATTAACTTATCAATTTCACAAACAGCCCCGAGGTAGCATCCACCAACTGATCAATTTGGGGCAATGGAAAGTGATCTTTCGGGCAGGCTTTATTAAGATATGTGAAATCTACACACATCCTCCACTTGTTATTCTTCTTCTTCACCATCATGACATTGGCTAGCCAATCAGGATATTTGACATCTTTAATGAAAAAGTCTTTTTGTAGCTCCTTAACTTCATCCTGGATGGCTTGGTTCTTCTCTGGGCTAAAGACCCTTCTTCGCTACTTCACTGGCTTGATCTCCTTATTAACATTGAGCTCATGGCATAGGAAGGTTGGGTCTATTCCTAGAATGTCTTCATGACTCCATGCAAAAGCTTGCTTTTTTTGTCGTAAAAATGCCACTAGTTCCTACTTTATTGACGAATCCAGTGAATCACTAATTTGAGTTGTCCATTCTGGTCGTTCATCGTCTAGAATGACGTTCTCCGTAGCTTTGACGACCTGACCCTTCACAAGTTGGGACTCATCCCTAGGGTCCAAAGTCTCAACTTCTGCATCTTCAGACTCATACACCTGGTAGGTGGTGATTTTCTTCCTGGCGTCCTCCAGTTCCTCTTGTTTGGTAAATGAATAGTAGTATTCCCGAGCTACTTTCTGGTCGCTTTTCACAATTCTAACCCCGAAGTTGGTCAAAAATTTTAAGCATTGGTGTACCATGGATGGCACTGCCTCAAATTTCTTCAAGCCTACTCTCCCTATGATTATGTTATAGTCTGATTGGACATTCTTGTCCATTACAAAAAAAACATACTTTTGTTGTTCTATAAGCGGGGCAGGAGCCAATGAGCATGTCCAACTTGATCGTCCCAAGTGGAAAAACCTTTTCGCCGATAAAGCCGAGGATGGGCCTGTGGTATGGATCCAAATGGGCTAACTTCAAATTCAAGCTATCGAAATAGGGCTAGAACATGATGTCCGCAGAGCTACCATTGTCTATCAATACGCGTGAAATCACCACATCCTTCATTCTCATCTTGACCACCAAGGGGTCGTCGTGAGGATATAGTACACCTGCAAGATCATTTTTGGAAAAACCGATAACCATTTTATCCTTTTTCACTTTCTTTGGGCGATCTTCCTCGGCCAAATTTATGCGTTGTATGTAAGAACAAGATTGGGCCTCATTGAGGTAAGTTTTCCTTTCATCAGTATGATCTCTTCCCCCTGCATTACCACATGTAATCACATTACATTCAAATGATCCAAAATGGATTGAGAATACCTCACGTTCAGGTTATCTTGGCTTTTGGGGGAGGTCGGGGTCCTCCTCTCGATTATCTTCATGGTCCCACTTTTTGTCATCTCTTGTTCGGCGTGGATATTTGGACCTTTGTCTTCCTTTCTCGTAAGTCTTCCCAAAATTTTGGCGATTAACAAATTTACTCAATTTTCTACGCCTAATGAGTGCTTCGATTTCATTCTGGAGAGCTATGCAATGCTTGGTCGTATGTCCATGATCTCTATTGAATTCGTAGTATTTGGACTTATCCCTCTTATTAGGGTCTGTCCTCATTTTCTCAGGCCAAGTTAGTTCCTCGCTATTCTTGATCTCCTACAAAATGTGATTTATGTCCACCTTTAAAGGAGTGTAATTCCCATACTTCTTCAAATGCTCAAACGCCTCCTTGCTTTTTGATCGCTTATCGTTCCCATTGCGCTTTTAATCCTTCTTCTTCGCTATACCTTCAGCCTTGATCTCCACTTTAGTGTCAACATTCTTCTTCGCAACCATGGCCTCTTCGGCGTTCATAATCTTAGTTTCTTTTGCCATCAGTTCTGCCATGGATTTGGGGGGATCTTTGGCCAACGTATAATATAACTTGTCAGGTAACAAACCACTCTTTAGAGCTATTATTGATGTCTTCTCCTCGTAGTCAATCACCTCAAGTTTCTCGTTGTTAAAACGAGTAATGTAATCCCTGGTCCTTTCTCCTGTTTTCTGCCACACACTCAGTAAGTGTGCTACTCTCTTAACCAGATTTGTACTAAAGCATAAGTTCCCTATGAAGAGCTCTGCCAGCTGATGGAAACTGGCAATTTTCCCCCGAGGAAGGTTATTGTACCATATCTGGGCTGACCCAGTGATAGTTCCTGAGAATGCTCTACACCTCATCTCATCAGGAACCGCATAGATATCAGCAGCAGCTTGATATTTCTCAATGTGGAGGACAGGATCAGTTTTTCCATCATATTTAGGCATCACTACATGAGCATTAAATTTTGATGGTGTGGGAAAATCCACGATTGCGTGGACAAAGGGTGATACCTGGATAAAAGTTCTTTGGAGAGGGTTCTTGGCCTTAGACATTTCCCCTAGTCGATCTTCCAATCTCTGAACGCATCGTTCCCAGCCTCACGCCTATTTGCCCGAGCAACAGAGCGCGCTGAACTTTCCTCTTGGGATCTTTTGCCACGCATTGCTGGGTGTGATTGGGCAGAACCCTCCCTTAGCTCGGTTGGTCGTTGAGAATTCCTCGACACAATCCTAGGGGAATTTCTATTCCTCATAGGGCCCAAATGGTCAAAGGGAGAGACTCTGCTCAACCTTTCCAAATCGCTTGTTCTCTCAAGAGTTAAGGTAACATTTTATTGAGAATTAGTATCTCTTACAAATGAAGTCCGTCCAGGCTGATATGAAGGACCATTGGATCTCTCGGTATGATGAGAATCACTGTGCCTGGGCTGTGAAACATTCGAGAATAGTGTACGTCTGGTTCTTGACGATGGCAGATAGGTATTTCTCTGAACGCTCCATTGACCTAACTGGGCAGGTGATCCGTTACGAACAGTCTAAATGAGTTGACGCATGGTCTCTTGCATAGCCGTTTGCCCTTAGGCTAAATTGGATACTATTCTCGTAAGTTCATTGATAGTTGGGGGAGCAGAGAGGTTTGGAGGGACCCCGGTATTGTTCCTATTACTGGATTCTGGGATCCCAGCCATTGGTGATAAGTTTTGGGTGAAAAACGTTACTGACAGTCGCTTCCCACAGACGGCGCTAATCTGTTGATGTAAAATACTAGATTCGATCTAATTAATTAATCACAGATAAGTATGAAATAAGATGAAAGATTTTTAAAGTGGTTCAGCCTTATGAAAATGGCCTATGTCCACTGTTTGTATTGCCGATGTTTGCCTTAATCTCGATGATGATTACAAGAGATTGATTACCCCATTATGGGGGGTGTACAATGTATTTATAGCCTTGGGGCTATCAGTGTGAATAGACGATGTGCCGTTGTTTAATAGATACATACATCTGCACAATAAGAATGTTCATTAAATTCGATGTTCATTAAATGTACAATTGTCGCTTGATCTTCCTGGCTAGATGTTGTCATGCCGAGTAGGTCAGCATGCTATGTAGCTCGGAACATTAAGTAGCTCGGCATGCTAGGCAGCTCGGTGAGCATATGTATTTACCTCGTAAGATGACACGTGTCTTTATATAATTGGCCCACTTCTGTTGACTAATTCTCGTATCAACATGGAGTCCATTCAAGATGGCCCCATATTAACTGCAATGAAGTTAACCAGCAGATCTTCATCAATACTCCTATTAGCAAGTAGCTCAATAGGAATAGTTCTTCGTATCTTCGTTCTGGTTGCTGAAGATAATTGAGCTAGTGCATCAGCTCGTGCGTTCTCTAATCTTGGAATCCTGACCATCTGAACGGCTAACAAGGTGGAAATTACTTCTAAAGTTTTAACTAAATATCTGGTCATCAGTTCTCCTTTCGCTGCATATAAACTCAACACTTGATTTACAACTAACTATTAATCGTTGTACACCACAACTTGCTCGATATTCATTGATTTGGCTACATTTAAGCCAAAAACACACCTTCGTACTCTGCTTCATTATTAGAGGCCTAAAATTATAAACGTAGAGTGTAATCTATGTCTAGCTCGTCTGGAGTATTGAGAATGATTCCATCTCCACATCCAGTTTCACAAGATGATCTATCAACATACAGACTCCATTGGGGGATACCATTGTCAAATGCTTGGTTTGTCACAATCCCTTGATGGAAAATTTTATCTTTTGCCTCCTCATATTTCATATTAATCTCCTGTGCTCCACTAGATGGGTATGGTTGGTCTTTTTCTATAATTTCCCTTGTTTGGAGTTGGTCGGGCATATCTCCAGTAAATCGGCTATCTCCTTCATGTTTCTCGTCTAGAGTCTTTTGTTTCTTGGTGACCTATGGATAAGTTAATTTTTCAATAAAATCATCCATAACTTGGCCTTTTAAAGCAGTCCTTAGTTCATAGATAAGGTCATATTCCCCTAACTCCACAGTCCAATACATCAATCGTCCGGATTTCTCTGACTCTTGCAAAGACTTCCTTAATGGCATGTCAGTGTAGATCACTATGGTGTGGGCTTGAAAGTATGGATGCATTCATCAACTAGCTAAATAAACAGGCTCTTGAACTCCATTTTCCTCCCTGATCAAGGCAGAGCTAACTACTGACTCAGATACTGCCAGATACAGATATAACTTTTCTCCCAATATTGGTCGAGAAAGTAATGGTGGTTCTCCCAGGTACTTCTTCAACTTTAGGAATGACTTTTCACATTCATCGTTCCATTCAAAAGTTTTTCTGAGTACCTTGAAGAATGGAAAACATTTATCCATTGCTCATGACACAAACCTATTGAGTGCTATTACGCGACCAGATAGCCTTTGGACATCCTTTTTGCAAGTCAGAGACTTCATTTCGATCAGAGCTTTAATATTTTTTGGATTAGCTTCAATACCTCTTTGATTCACTATATACCCGAGGACCATCCCTTCTTGCACTCCGAAGACCCATCTGGTTGGGTTTAATTTCATTTGGTGCTTTTCCAATTGATCAAATGTCTGGCTGAGGTCGGTAATATGATTAACAGTCTTTTGGCTCTTAGTGAGAATATCATCCACGTATACCTCCATATTCTTTCCTATCTTCTCCTCAAATACTTTGTTTACTAGTCTTTGGTAGGTAGCACCTGCATTTTTCAAACCAAAAGGCATATCATTATAGCAATAAGCTCCTGGGGGAGTGATAAAAGAAGTACTTTCTCTCTCTTCGAGCTTCATTTTAATCTGGTTATAACCAAAATATGCGTCCATAAAACTCAGTAATTCATGCCCTGAAGTAGCATCTACCAATTTATCAATTCATGGCAAAGGAAAGTGATCCTTTGGGCACACTTTGTTCAAGTATGTAAAATCCACACACATCCTCCACTTGTTATTCTTTTTCTTGACCATAACTACATTGGCAAAACCAATCCGGGTACTTCACATCTTCAATAAAGGAAGCTTTTTGAAGTTTCTCAACTTCTTCCTGTATAACCTGGTTCTTCTCCAGGCTAAAAACTCTTCTCCGCTGCTTCACAAGTTTGACTTCCCTATTGACATTAAGTTCATGACACAAAAATTTTGGATCTATGCTTGGCATATCTTCATGACTCCAAGCCAACACATGTTTTCTTTGCCTCAAGAAAGTAGTCAATTCCTCTTTAATAACTGGTTCCAACAATGCTCCAATTTGAGTTGTTCGTTCTGGTTTATCATCATCCAGAACAATGCTTTCTATTACCTCCATCACTTGGCCTTATACAAGCTCATATTCATCTCATGGATCTAAAGTTTCAACCTCAGACTCGCTATTCGGCTCAGATGTATCCACTTGATAAGTGGTTGTTTTTCGTTTGGCCTCCAACATATCTTCTTCCTCGGTAGAGGAATAGTATCACTCCCGAGCTACTTTCTGGTCTCCTTTCACTACTCCAACTCTAAAGTTGGTCGGGAACTTCAAGCATTGATGAACAGTGGAGGGTATAACTTCGAACTTTTTCAGACCAATTCTCCCCATGATAATATTATAAGCAGAATGAACATTTTTGTCCATTACAAAGAATCTTACCTTCTATGTCCTACTCGTCGGCCATGTCCCGCTCAACACGTCTAATTTGATTGTCCCCAATGAAAATATCTTCTCGCCAGAAAAAATAATGAGTGGCCTATAATACGGCTCCTGTTGGTTGAGTTTTAATCCCAAATCGTCAAAATAGGGATAAAACATGATGTCTGCCGAACTTCCATTACCCACCAAAGTCCTTGCCACCATTTCTTCTTCTATCCTGACTCTGATCACTAAAGGACCATCATGAGGATACAATACTCCAGATAGATAATTTTTGGAAAAGCCAATCATAAGCTTATCATTGTTAACCTTTCTCGGTCTTTCTTCCTCGGTGAGGTTGATTCGCTGAATATAGGAGCAAGCTTGAGCCTCATTGAGGTAAGTTGTCCACTCTGTTATATGATCTCCTCCTCCGGTGTCTCCACCTATAATTATGTGACAATCAAAAGATCCAAAACTGAGTGTGAATACCTCTCACTCCGATTGTCTAGGCTTCTTAGGAAGATCAGGACCATCTTTCGGATCATCATCGTGGTTCCTCTTCTTCTCTTACCTGGGTTTAACTGGAAATTTATATCTCTGTCGACCTCTGCTTCCATTTCTTCCCCCATTTTGCTGATCAACATATATGTCCAACTTTCCTCTTCGAATCACTGCTTCTATTTCATTCTGGAGGGCAATACAATGGTTAGTAGTATGATCGTGATCATTGTGAAATTCATAATACTTGGACTTGTCAGTAGGTGACCTCAGCTTTTCAGGCTAACTTAAATCACCATTGTGCTTGATTTCTTCCAACACATAATTTATATCCACTGTAAGGAATTGTAGTTAGTTAATTTCCTGAGCCGATCTAGGCCTTCCTTGCCCTTCGAATTTATGTGTTCATTGTGATCCTTGTTCTCCTTTTTCTCTGACTTCCCTTATGTTTTTGCCTCCCCCTTTGCGTTCAAATTCTTTTTGGCAGCCACAACTTCTTCTGCGTTCATAACTTTTGTTTCTTTGGCCATTAATTCTGTCATTTTCTTCTAGGGATATTTTGCCAAGGTATAATACAACTTGTTCAGGAGCAAACCACTCATGAGGGAAATAATTACGGTATTCTCCTCATAGTCATTGACCTCCAATTTCGATCATCGTCGTCGCTTCAACTGCCTGCGCCACCAATTCAGTTACCTACGCTGCCAAAATCATCTCTAGCAGTTGCTGCGGTAACTCTTGCTCCTGATGAGCCTCCCTAGTCTCAACTCCCTCTGCTTCCCTAGCTGCTCCCTCTCTCCCGGGCGGCATCTGGAATAAGAATCGAATCGTATGAGTTCACTCTCAAATATAAATTTGGCTGAAGAACGTAAATGCGCATATGTATGAGAATACAACAATCTTATAATAGGGCTCTATATCAAAGATTGCTAAGCCAAAATGTGAAAAGCCGCACAGATCCTAAGGACACTAGAACCTGATGCTCTGATACCATCTGTGACACCCCGCCTAATAAAATACCGGGTGATCAGTCCTATACCAAATCAAAACAGGAATCCCAGTTGGTTCATCCTTAGCATCACTGTCGAAAACCTTTTTAAAACTTACTAACCACCTCGTATTCCAAAAAGCTGGTGCCAAATTTTATCTTAATTAAACAAACCAGTACATGCAGAATTAAATATAAACCATTCACACAACTGAATTAAATCAACTGAACAAAAATAAAATGACATGCCGAATAAACCATCGGCCACCAAAGTAAATAGTCCAATACAAACACCCAACACCTGAATAAAATAAATCTGAAAACTGTACTGGGAAGTCTGGGCGACATGCCCTAAGTAAACTGAAACTGATAGGAGATTCCTACTCTAGGAAAGAATGAACGATGCGTCTAAATCAAACTCCTGCTAGCATCCACATATGTCGCAGCTCCGTGTCCCTATAATAGAATATCAATCCCGGCATCCCTATGGCTGGACACCTAAAAGGTTTTGAAAATAGTTTTATAGAAAGGGTTAGAACCCAAAACATTTTGAAAATATTTAGCAAGTGAATTAACTGCAGTGATTTAAAATGCATGAATGCGCTTCATATTTAAGTTAGTGTCGCACTCCCTTGTGGACATTCTCACCCCTCCACTAATGTCCACACCTAACGATTACCTTAACCCCACCTAGTTGTATTACCCCGTCCAACTAGTCCTGGTATAACCTCCCCTTGCCATACTACTCTAACCCGAGTATAATTATTCATGAATTATAAGTTATCTCACCAATTAACTTAATTAATTCATTCTTAATTAATAGCATATAATCATGACACAAGTTATATAAAGTAAATACATCACAAACTGTATTATTACCCACATATAATATTTACTACCATATTATACGTATCTTTACTAAAACATCCACACATATATCATGCGTATATCCATCCTTCCGAGTATACCCTCACCGGATGATTCCCTCTAAAGTGTCATCTCACTAGGTGTGCTCACATAACCTAGTTACCCATGCTCGGATCGCTCACCAACCTGGCCCAAAACATAAACGAAGTGGAGGCGATCATATTCCTTCCCTGAAAGTGAGATAAGCCCCTCACCCATATACCGGACGCTATGACATGGGGATATACTCACCCTACTCCTCAAGCTAGGGGATTCACCCACATCGCACAACCTCCCTTGATAGCACTAGAGTATATAAATTAAATAAATATATAATCACTGATATTTAATAGCACACACAATAAATACATATATATATAATATCACTACATCGTATATATATAATATAAATCTCGGGTTTACCGTGTACTTAAAGATCCATAACACTAGCCTGAAATTTTCTGAGTCTCTGTCCCGACTCACTTAATTAATTTTCCCACTTAATAATTTATCATCTTTCCGAGTCTATGGTCCGACTCTAATATATTTAATTCACACCTCAATTAATATAATATTTTCCCTGAGTCTATGGTCCGACTCTAATATAAATACTCTACACATTAATTTATATGAAATTTGCCCAAGTCTATGATTCGAATCTCATTTAATTAATTGACACATTAATTAATTAATACTAAGCCGAGTCTGTGGTCCGACTCTCATTTAATTAATTTACACATTAATTAATTATTACTAAGCCGAGTGTGTGGTCCGACTCTCATTTAATTAATTGGTCCGACTCTCATTTAATTAATTTACACATTAATTAATTAATACCAATCCGAGTCTGTGGTCCGAGTCTCAGTTAATTAATTTACACATTAATTAATTTATACCAATCCGAGTCTGTGGTCCGACTCTCAGTTAATTAATTTACACATTAATTAATTTATTACCTTCTCGATCCTACAGCCCGTCTCTAATCTAATTAATTATACATTAATTAATTAAATACTTTAACGAGTCTACAGTCCGACTCTAATTTAATTAATTTCACATTAATTAATTAAATACGTTCCCGAGTCTACAGTCCGACTCTAATTTAATTAATTACACATTAATTAATTTCATACTTGGTGTCGCCCAACCATTATACCCGGACTCGCTCACTTGGCCCGTAACTTACTATTTCCCGAGTCTATGTTTCAACTCTAAATTAATTTACTCTCTCAATAATTAATTTAATACTTTGGTGTCACTTAACCAACATACCCGGACTCGCTCACTTGGTCCATTTTTAAATCTCAGAATTTCATTCCCACATATTCGCCCACAATGTGTCACACATTCATCTCCATCAAATTTTCCAATTATATTTACCTATAATTACCAACACACCTCGACTCGCCCACTTGGTCCATTTTCAACATGTAAAACCAGCCCAAAATCCTTTTCTCAATAATTATTTTCCATGTAATTAAAACTAGCGTCACTGCCAAAATTTCTGTAGCATCGATCGATCAAACCCCCTGGGTCGATCGATCGATCGTTCCAGAAATCGTCTTCTCCAGCCCACTGTTGGCCATGGACGAACCCTAAAGCTTTGATTCCCAATCTAAACCCTTACCCAAATACAATTAACATATCCTTCCTATAAGAAAAGGGTCTAAACATCCTAAAGATCTTAATTCATCATCAAATTCCATTAATTCTCATGTTTTCCCAATTTGGGTATTATTCGGGTTCCAAATCTTCAATACGAATTTCATTCATATTAATAGCAATTAACCATTGATTCGTACTGGTTTTAACATACGATTCATTCCTCAACATTTTAGAATCATAAACATAATAAATCTCACCCTTAATCCCATTAAGGGATTTCAATTTCCAAAAATCCAATTTTTACATGAAAACTCACCCAAAACGAATTTTGGCTTACACCTCCCATTGTATGAATTGATTATCATCAATTTTAGAACTACAACAGTTAACCACTTGCCTAGAATTGTTCGTAGGGTCTGATCCGTTGGTGTAATCCCTTAATTTGGCTCCAAAATATCCAAATTGACTCTTGATTTGCTTTTCCCCAAATTCCCTCTCAAACCCTAGGTTTAGAGTTGTGTTAACTGCCATTCAACACTTCTCCAATTAGATTAAAATCCCTTAATCCCGTTTTTGGCCATATGGGCCTAATTAAAATAACCCAAATCACCCCGTGTGGGACGGCTATGACCAAAAATGCCCCGAGATCCAATTGCTTCCCCCGGGTACTCTTTTCTGACTATCTCGACCCATCTGGACTCAACCGCTCACTCAGAATTATCATCCGAAATACTTTTTGACATTTCCAAATTTCGACCTCAAAATGCGACACACAAGATTTCGAACCATTAAACTTAAAAGTCGCCAATTATAAATAATTCGGCTCACTCAAATAAATTCTTCAACTCATTAATTTAAGTTTCTCCAATTTAAATATTTTTATAACTTCCAAAATAATTAAATATTTAATCCTCAAAATTACGGGGTGTTACATAACTATGTACAACCTAAATTTCAATTACTCAATTAACTATACAAAAGGATTTGAAATTTCTGAGGGTCCTCCCAAACAATGATTTGACTTTAAAGGATAATTGTCGGTCCCTCAATTGAGTGCATACCTTCCAAAAAATCAGAATTTCATTTAAAAAACGGAAGGTATGTGTACGGCGGAGGAGAGAACCATCACCAATTAAATTTTTGGGGGGAATGATGGGGGATTTGGATTGAACGGGTGATGAAAACACATGGGATCCAAGAAAAATAGAATTTTCTCCCAAATATTTTGCAATTGGAATGGGAGGTGGTGCATATGGAGGCGAAATTGCCTTCATGGAAAGAAACTAGAGCAAGTAATCCTCGTCGGTGAAAGGGCTAAACGTTTTAAAATTATGAATCGATTCATTGAACACTTGTATCAGTTTGAAAATATAGAATAAATATGGAGAGGAAGGAAATGCAATCTCAAGATATGAGTTATCATCGCTTGAAGATTGAAATTCGAAGGAAATATGATCATTTTCAATGAAACTTTCTTTTTTGAGTATCAAGGAAGAAACCATATCACTGCCAATGGATATTACGTCCATTTCTTATTCATTTTTCATTCTCTACTATGCTATGGGAAAGGAGAAGAATGGTTTGTTCCAAAGCTAGCGATGATTCCTCATTTGGTTCAAAATATTCCTCAACTTCAAAACTCTCGAAAGAAAAATCATTAGTATAAGAATTTTGAAAACTATTGAAATTAGATTGGACATTCTTATTATAAGGATTTTGTGGCCCATTATTTGAACAATCATTCTCAAAATTCCCATTATCCATAACTTGAGTTTGGTAATATTTACCTAAAGTCATTTTAGATGTTTCAATTTTCGGGCTTGTGAGTATATTGACCAAAAGTCATAGGTTTAGGGGGATTTTGAAAATTATCATTACGATTACCAAAAATATTAGAACAAGACATGCTTACCCCAAAAAAGGCTCGAGATGGAAAATTTCATAAAGTGATGTGCGTCCGAAAAATTCAAGCATTTCTTGGCGCTCAAATGTAAAAGCCCTACAAAAATTGTTAACTAAAAAATACAACTAGAAAGAAAAATATTACAGCTCCATTTTTATCACAGGGAAAACTATGGCGCAAGTGTATAAAGATATATGCCATTCATTTTGCTCAGCTCCTACTGCTATACAAAAATCTAAACTATTGACTACACTCTTTTAAGGGAGTATAGCGGCTAGTCTGGGTATCGAATATATAGAGACTAGTTACTAGAATTCTATTAATTTAATACTTCTCAAATAAAAGTGTAAAAGATTATATGTGAGCAAGTCATTAAACTATACATGTATTTAAACTTTGATTAAATAAAACGAGTAAAACTATAGGTTGAGAATTGTCTCCCTCACACGGGCTGAATAACATATATGGTTACATGAACATAAAAGTGCTAACAAGATTAATCACATTTGGACAATTAATTAAACCTAGAGTTGTCACCATCTAAATTCTCATAAAAGCTTAATTTGAGTTCGGTGTCAACGAATATTCTCGAAATCACACATGAAAGGTCGTAAATACGGAGCATACGTGATATACCCTGTTAAATCTCCTAATTGTTATACAAATAATAATTAACTCATTAAAACTACCCTAGACCCATCATACCATAGTAAAATAACTAATTAACCCATGTGAGTTTAACAATTTCAACCTAGATTAAATTACCTACAAAGCATGTTCAATGACATTAATTAAATGGAACCAAGTAAATTAAAGCAAGGAAGTAAGTTACAACGTAAGTGTTGATACCAAATTTAGTCTGCTGACATGGCTCAATTGAATGATGACACGTGACAATCTACATGGCAACAATAAATACTTCCGAGGAACTCACACGCTCCGAGGAACAAGAATACAACGAGGAACACTACTTCCCCGAGGAACTCAGACGCTCCGAGGAACAAGAATTCCCCGAGGAACTCATACACTTTAAGGAACAAGAATTCCCCGAGGAACTCATAAACACCGAGAAGCTTAGGCGGTCCAAGCAACTCAGGCGGTCCGAGCTGCACCTCAAACAAAGCTTTAATAGCAGGATAACCAACGGTTTGACTATTCATTAAATGCCTATCATTCAGACGCACAAGCTTAAGGGGCATTGAATGTATCACCCTTTCATATATACATCATTCAATGTATTACCCTTTCACATTACAGTCTCAGGGATATAAATACATTGTACAATCCTCATTGTAGGGGGACCGAAATTTCTTGATAGAACTTGTAATCGAGAATTCCCAAACACTCAGCAATAAAATAACAGTGGACGTAGGCCATTCTTATAAGGCTGAACCAATTTAAAAATTCTTAGTCTCATTTATTTATCTGTGATTAAATGATTAGATAATGGTCTAATTTTTTACATCAACAGATTGGCGCCGTCTGTGAGAACGACTGGTAATATCATTTTTCACCAAAAATAATTCATCACAAATGGCTGCTATTCCAGAATCCAGCAATCGAAACGCTGGAAGCCCTCCAAATCCATCTGCTCTGCCAAACATTCCAGATCTGGCTGGAATAATGACAAATCTGGATCAGGGTCAGACCGTCATGCAAGAAACCATGCGACAACTCATACAAACCCTCCATGGCGGTGCACCAACTCATTCAGGGCTGTGGAGTATTCAAAGAAACATCCGTGCACCATCCTCGCGTACTAGGCGTACCAATTCATATCACAATGAGGAATCTGAAGATTTTTCTTATCAACCGGGATGAACTTCGTCGGTGCGATCCACAGATACTAAACAACGTGTCACTCTTTCCCCATAAAGGACCAGTGCGCTAGAAAGATTAAGCAGGGTATCACCTTTTAATCGATTAGGACCTAGAAGGAGTAAAAGTCCTCCTAGGGCCCCATCGAAGAGTTTTCGACGACCATCAGATTTAAGGGAAGGATCTGCCCAGTCACGACCAGTCGCTCGACAAGAGAGATCTCAGGAAGCCACCTCAACACGATCAGTTGCTCGAACAAACAGGCCCGAGGAAGGGAATGATGCATGGAAAGGATCTATTCAGAGGCTGGAGGATAGATTAGGGGAAATGGCTAAAGCTAAGAATCCTCTACAACGAACCATTATTCGAGGAACACCTTTTATCCAGGCCATCGTAGATTTTCCAACACCATCAAAGTTCAAATCACCTGTTGTGACTCCCAAATATGATGGAAAGACTGACCCTGTTCTTCATATAGAACAATACCAAGCTGCTGCCGACATCTATGCTGTTCCAGATGAGATAAGATGCAGGGCATTCTCAGGAACTCTTACCGGATCTGCTCAAATATGGTATAATAATCTTCCTCGGGGTAAGATCTCAACCTTTCTTCAACTGGCCGAGTTATTCATTGGGAATTTTTGTTTTGGGGCAAAGCCAGTTAAACGAGTAGCACACTTATTAAGTGTTAGACAAAAAGCTGGTGAGAGCACCCGAGATTATATAACTCGTTTTAATAACGAGAAACTAGAAGTCATTGATTATGAGGAGAAGACAGCGATTACTGCTTTGATGAGTGGACTACTGCTGAATAAGTTGTACTACACTTTGGCTAAAGATCCACCTAGAACCATGTCAGACCTGATGGGAAAAGCGTCCAAGATTATGAATGCCGAGGAGGCTATGGCTGCGAAGAAGAACATGGATGCTAAAGAAACCAAGGTGGAAGGTGATAAAGCTAAGAAGAAAGAGCATAAGAATAATGGTAATGACAAACATTCAAAAACTAAGTCGGTATGGGACGTAATGAAGAAATATGATAATTATACTCCTTTGAAGAAGGATATCAACCATGTCTTAGAAGAAATCAAAACCAACGAGGAACTAAACTGGCCAGAGAAAATGAAGGCAGACCCTGACAAGAGGAATAAGGAGAAGTATTACGAGTTTCATAAAGATCATGGCCATATGATCAAAAATTGCGTAGCTCTTCAAAATGAGATTGAAACACTCATCAGACGAGGAAAGCTGTCAAAGTATGTTGATCGTGGAAGAGAAAGAAGAAACAATGATCGAACAAGAGAGAGGTCCAGATCTCCTCGTCGAGCAGAGGAGAACAAGAAAAGAAACCATGAAGTTGATCCAAAAGATGACCCCGATCTTCCCAAGAGACCAAGGCAGCCATAACGTGAGGTATTTTCAATACGCTTTGGGTCATTTGATTGTAATGTTATTACAGGTGGAGATGCAGGAGGAGGAGACCTTACTGCAGAGAGAAAAGCTTACCTTTGTGAGGCTCAAGCTTGCTCATACATTCAACGAATAAATCTAGCTGAAGAGGATCGCCCGAGAAAGGTGAACAAAGAGAAATTGGTCATTGGTTTCTCAAAGAATGACCTCGCAGGTGTTCTATATCCTCATGATGACCTCGCAGGTGTTCTATACCCATTGGTGATCAAGATGAGAATGAAGGAAGTAATAATTTCAAGAGTACTGGTCGACAATGGTAGCTCGGCAGACATCATGTTCTACTCATGCTTCGATAGTTTAAATCTAAAGCTATCTCAATTGGAGCCTTATCATAGACCCCTCATTAGTTTTGCTGGCGAGAAAGTATTTCCACTTGGGACAATCAAGTTGGATATATTCATTGGTACGTGGCCTGCTTGTCGAACAGAAAGAATACGTTTCTTCGTGATGGATAAGAATGTTCAATCATCATACAATATCATCATGTGAAGAGTAGGATTGAAGAAGTTCGAGGCTGTACCATCTACAATGCATCAGTGCTTAAAATTTCTAATAAATTTTGGAGTAGGAGTTGTGAAAAGTGATCAGAATGTAGCTCGGGAATGCTATTATTCATCCGCAGAGCAAGAGGAACTGGAAGAATCAAGGAGAAAGACTACTACCTATCAATTGGATGAAGGTGCAGAAATTGAAACATTGGATCCTAGAGATGAGTCGCAACTCGTGAAGGGTCAAGTGATGGAAGCTACAGAAAACATCATTCTAGACGACGAGCACCCTGAACGTACTACTCAAGTAGGTTCGTCGTTGGAAACCTCACTAAAACAGGAATTGATAACTTTCCTTAGAAGCAGAAAGCAAACTTTTGCGTGGAGTCATGAAGATATGCCTGGGATAGACCCAAATTTCTTATGTCACGAACTCAATGTGAATAAAGAGATCAAGCCAGTGAAGCAAAGAAGAAGAGTGTTCAGCCCCGAGAAGAATCAAGCTATACAGGAGGAAGTCAAGAAGCTCCAGAAATCTTGCTTCATTGAAGATGTTAAATATCCAGATTGGTTAGCAAATGTGGTGATGGTGAAAAAGAAGAAAAACAAATGGAGGATGTGTGTAGACTTCACCGACCTCAACAAAGCATGCCCAAAAGATCCTTTCCATTGCCCCGAATTGATCAACTGGTAGATGCTACCTCGAGACACGAGCTACTGAGCTTCATAGATGCTTATTCTGGTTACAATCAGATTAAAATGAAACCTGAAGACAGGGAGAGTACTTCTTTCATTACCCCTAGGGGAACTTATTGTTATAATGTTATGCCTTTTGGTTTGAAAAATGCAGGTGCGACATATCAGCGGCTGATGAATAAGGTTTTTGCTGAACAAATCAGTTGCAATATGGAAGTCTATGTTGACGATATGCTGACGAAGAGCAAGAAAGCTGCCAATCATCTAGTTGACTTAAGTCAGACTTTTGATCAACTGGATAAATATCAAATGAAGCTGAACCTGACGAAGTGCATATTTGGAGTACGAGAAGGCATGTTTCTCGGATACATTGTCAATCAATGAGGCATTGAAGCAAATCCTGAAAAGATCAAAGCTTTATTAGGGCTACGATCTCCAACGACGAAGAAGGAAGTACAGAGTCTCACAAGACGAGTAGCAGCACTCAACAGATTTGTATCACGAGCAATTGACAGATGTCTCCCATTCTTCAAGACACTCTGAAAGACTTTTGAGTGGAATGATGAATGTGAGAAGGCTTTTCAAGACTTGAAGAAATACTTGGGAGCACTTCCACTGCTATCCAAGCCAGTGATGGAAGAAAAATTGTACTTGTATCTAGCAGTATCGGAGAATACAGTTAGCTCGGCGTTGATCAGAGTGGAGGATGGAGTGCAAAAACTAATTTATTATACGAGTAAGGCCTTCCGAGGAGCAGAGATCAGATATCTAAGGCTGGAAAAATTGGCACTGGTGTTGATTGAGGCAAGTAGGAGAATGAGGCCATACTTCCAGGCTCATACCATAGTAGTATACACTGATATGCCATTGAGGCAAGCCCTTCATAAACCAGAAAAATTAGGGAGATTGATGTACTGGGCAATAGAGCTCGGTGAATACGATATAGTCTATGAACCCAGATCATCGCTAAAAGGGCAGGCTGTAGCAAATTTTATAGCAGAGTTCACCTATCCTGATACCCCTGAGGAGAAAAAGTTTCTCGTTGATCAATCTGTGGATGTTATAGGACCAACAAATACTAGCTCGAACCAACTCCGGTTGGTAAAAGAGCAAGTAGATGTTACAGGATCATCAAATTCGAGCTCAGACCAACTCCGGTTGGTAAAAAGGCAAGAAAAGATGATCGACGAGGAGCAAGAAATATCAGGGGAGGATGAAAGGAAGCAACAAAAATTTCATCGAGGAACTCTGTCAGATCAGAAATTTGAAGACGAGTTAACTATATGGAGGCTATATGTAGATGGCTCATCTTATACTACAGGATGTGGCGCGGGGATAGTTTTAAGGACTCCAGACGATGTCGACATGGAATACGCCCTACGTTTCCAATTCAAAGCTTCCAATAATGAGGCTGAGTATGAGGCCATGATTGCAGGTCTTAGTTTGGCAAAAATTATGGAGGCGCAGCAGGTTATTGTCTTCAGTGATTCTCAATTAATTGTAAATCAAATGTTGGGAGTATATGCAGTTAGAGGAGAATTAATGGTCAGATATCATGCAAAGGCAAAGGAGCTGGTGTCAGAATTTGCCGCTATTCAGCTGGTCAGAATACCAAGAATGGAGAATGCGAGAGCAGACGCCCTAGCTCGACTAGCATCTGCTACTCGTACCGAGCTACAACGAACAATCCCAATTGAAGTTTTAGCTGGTCGGAGTATAGATGAAGATCTGACGATGAACTTTATCACCCTTGATTTAGGACCATATTGGATGGATCCCATCAGGGCGTATATTGAGGAGGGAGAATTACCAATTGACAAGCTCGCAGCCAAGAAATTGAAGTTTAAAGCTGCTCGGTATGTATTAACTAACGGTATTCTTTATAGAAGAGGAATTATTGCAGGTTTGCAGAGATGTGTACACCCCTCCGAGGTGAAATAATTGATTGAAGAGGTCCATGAAGGGTCCTGTGGAGCACATGTAGCATGTCGGACACTCTTACAAAGGATGATGATGCAGGGATACTACTGGCCGATGATGAGAGCTGATTGTATCGCCTATACCAAGAAGTGTGACAAGTGCCAGCGCTTTTCCTCCATCCGAAGAACTCGACAAGCATTATTGACACCCATAACTTCCCCTTGGCCATTTGCCATGTGGGGAATAGATTTGGTCGGGCCACTACCAACAACCAGAGGAAGGTTCAAATACCTCGTCGTCGCAGTGGATTATTTTACTAAATGGGTTGAAGTTGAGCCTCTCATCGATATGATGTACGACAAGGTGTACCAATTTGTGTGTAAGAACATCATTTGTCGATATGGTCTTCCTCATGCCTTCATCACAGACCATGGAACACAATTTGATAACGAGGAGTTCGCTGCCTATTGCCATCAGTCAAACATTTTGAAGGTCCACTCAGCACCAGGCTATCCTCAAAGTAATGGACAAACAGAAGTGACAAACAGAACGCTGCTAAATGGCTTGAAGAAAAGACTGAATGATGCGAAAGCAAATTGGATCAACGAGCTACAATCAGTACTCTGGGCTTACCGAACTACTCCCCGAGTAGCAACTAGAGAATCACCATATATGCTGGCGTTTGGAAGTGAAGCTGTTATACCTGTCGAGTTGGGCCTCCCAATACACAGGGTATAGAATTTCAATTCCCCTGTCAGCGACTTAATGAGAAGATTGGATTAAAACATGCTCGAGGAAGTTAGAGAAGAAGCAGCCATTAGAAATGCTGCTTACCAGCAGCGAACAACTTTGTTCTACAACAAGAGAGTGAAGAATTATGACCTGAAAGAAGGAGACTATGTGCTGAAGAAAGTAATTCAAAAGCACAATAAGCTGGAAGCAAACTGGCATGGACCATACCGAGTTACGAAAGTTATTCGACCAGGAACTTACCGAATAGCAACTTTAGAAGGGGAGGAGTTTAAGAATGCATGGAACGCAGAGCACCTGCGCAAGTATTATCAATGATGAATAAAATGAAGATATTTTGCCGAATTCTTTCTTTTTATTGAAAGTTTTTCGGGGAATACTAGTGCTACACACTACTCGGGGCAAAACTCGGTAAAGCTCAGGCTACTCAATTTTTTTCTCGAAAACGCCAACTAAGGTTGGTCGAGAAACCAATATTCCTCTGGGAAGTAAAGCTACCAATATTCCTCCTGGAAGTAAAGCTACCTATATTCCTTCGGGAAGTAAAGCTACCTATATTCCTCCGGGAAGTAAAGCTACCAATATTCCTCCGAGAAGTAAAGCTACCTATATTCCTCCGGGAAGTAAAGCTACCTGTATTCCTCAGGGAAGTAAAGCTACTTGTATACCTCCGGGAAGTAAAATTTGTATTCCTAAGGGAAATAAAACTATATGTTTCTCGGGAAATAAATGTATTCCTAAAAATGCCAACTTATGTCGGTTAGGAAATGAATATATTCTCGAAAATGCCAACTTGAGTGGTCGGGAGGTAAAATTATTTCAAAAAGACTAACTATGGCTGGTCGGGGATAAAAACCCACCAACTATAGTTGGTCGACAACGAAAATTTAACGACCTTGGTTGGTCAGAAACATTTAAGAGAAAAATCAACTATGGCTGGTCGAGGATAAAAACCCACTAACTATAGTTGGTCGACATGGAGAATTTAACGACCTTGGTGGGTTGGAAACATTTTAAATATTTTTTATACTCGTAACTTTATTATTAAGTGATCGAGCAATATTTTTTTTATACTCGTAACTTTATTATTAAGTGATCGAGCAACATTTTTTATACTCGTTACTTTATTGCTAAGTTGGTCGAGAAATAAAACTTTATTATTAAGTGATCGAGCAACATTTTTTTATACTCGTAAATTTTTAATTATTACTGAGTTGATCGACAAACAACACAATATTCTTATCTTTTTAACAGATATGCATGCACAAATATAAAGTGTTTGGTAATTACAAGACAATAGAAATTAAGATTTGCAAACAAAAATGAAAGTCTTTCATTGAATTCAAAATAAATTACATTGATAATGAAATGAAAGTTACATTGACATTGAAATGTATACTAACTACTACATAAAAATTCCTATTCTACTGGTCTTTTCCCTTCTGCTTTTGACACAGGTTCCTCACCAGCAGGCAGATCATTTAAAGCCATAGGAGAATTTATAAAGTTGAGATCCTTCAATATCCTGACATTCATCACGGATGGTCGATCTAAGAGGTGCTCGGGATGAGATATCTCGACATTTGAATGGAGATTGTAGTCACCGAGATATTTGGAAATCAAGCTCCGAGGAATGGCCCGAGCAGGGATCCAACTCATATCCAGTTTGTATGGTGGCACAGGTAAGTCGAGCAGCCCAGGATCATGGTAGTCCCACAGGTAATGACCCTGTTTGAGTTGCAGCACACCTAAGGCATTCAACCAGCCTTGCTTGTAGCCCTCATTATTGGTGTTGATACCAAAATTAGTATGCTGGTATAGACGAATAATAAGAAGACACGTGTCGATCTACATGGCACAATAGCAACGAGGAGGTTTATTTCCCCGACCAAGTCATACTCATTTCGAGGAACTCCAACACTCTGAGGAACCCCTGAACGACGAGCAACTAAGGCGGTCCGAGCTGCATCTCGGCCACAGCATTGATTGCCAGATAATCAACAGTTCAACTATTCATTGAATGCTTATCATACAGACGTATACTCTTAAAAGGCATTAATTGTTTACCCTTTCACATGTACAGCCTAAGGGCTATAAATACATTGTATCACCCTCATTCAAGGGGACGGGATTTTCTTGATAGAATTACATATCGAGAACTCCAAAACACTTGGAAATAACAGAAATAGTGGACGTAGGCCATTCTTATAAGGCTGAACCACTTTAAAATTCTTTGTCTCATTTATATTTATCTGTGATTAAATAATTAGAAGCAATCTAATTTTTTACATCAACAGATTGGCGCCGTCTGTGGGAAACGACTGTTGTTATCGTTTTTCACCAAAAATCATTCATCATCAATGGCAGATAATCCGGAATCCAGCAATCGAAATGATGGGAACGTTGGGAATCCTCTAAATCCCTCTGCACCATCAACTGCTCCAGATCTGGCTGGAATTATGACGAATCTGGCTCAACGACAAACCGCCATGCAAGAAACAATGCGGCAACTCATACAAACCCTTCATGGCGGAGTACCTGCACATTCAGGACAGAGAAGTGGTAAGAGACAAACTTATTTACTTTCTTCACGATCCAGGCGTACTGAGTCATATCATAATGAGGAATTTGATGATTTCTCTTATCAACCTGGGCGAACTTCGTCAATACAGGCTACAGATACTGATCAACGTATCACTATCTCTCCAGAGAGACCTAGTGCCTTGGAAAGACTAAGCAGGGTGTCCCCTTTCAGTCGATTAGGCCCTAGGAGGAATAGGAGTCCACCTAAGACCATGTCGAGGAGTTTCCGATAACCATCAGATCTAAGAGAATGATCAGCACAATCACGACCAGTTGCTCGTCAAGATAGATCTCAGGAGGCCACTTCAGAACAATCAATTGCTCGAACTAATAGGCCCGAGGAAGGAAATAATGCATGGAAAGGTTCCATTCAGCGGTTAGAGGATAGATTGGGAGAAATGGCTAAAGCAAAGAATCCCCTACAACGAACTTTTGTTCAAGGGACACCTTTTGTCCAGGCCATTGTGGATTTTCCTACACCGTCAAAGTTTAAAGCCCCTGTGGTGACCCCCAAATACGATGGAAAGACAGATCCTGTTCTTCACTTAGAGAAATATCAAGCTACTGCCGACATCTATGCTGTCCCCGACGAGATGAGATGCAGAGCATTCTCCGGAACTCTTACTGGATCTGCCCAGATATGGTACAACAATCTTCCTCGGGGTAAGATTTCAACTTTCTTTCAACTGGCCGAGTTGTTCATCGGCAATTTCTGTTTTGGAGCAAAGCCAGTAAAATGAGTAGCACACTTGTTAAGTGTTAGACAAAAATCTGGTGAGAGTACTAGAGATTACATAACTCGTTTCAATAACGAGAAGCTGGAAGTCATAGATTATGAAGAAAAGACAGCAATCATCGCATTGATGAGTGGGTTATTGCCTAACAAATTATATTACACTTTGGTCAAAGATCCACCTACAACTATGTCAGAGTTGATGGCAAAAGCGGCCAAAATCATGAACGCCGAGGAGGCTATCGCTGCGAAGAAGAATATGGATAAAGAAACCAAGGTGGAAGTCGACAAATCTAAGAAAAAAGAGCATAAGGTCAATGGCGGTGACAAGCATTCCAAAAATAATAAGTCGTCATGGGAAATCCTGAGGAAATTCGATAATTATACTCCTTTGAAAATGGGTATTAATCATGTCTTGGAAGAAATCAAGAATAACGAGGAGATAAGGTGGCCAAAGAAACTGAAGTCGGACCCTGGCAAAAGAAATAGAGATAAATATTACGAGTTTCATAAGGATCATGGTCATATGACTAAAAATTGCATAGCCCTCCAGAACGAGATTGAAACGCTCATTAGACGAGGAAAGTTGTCAAAGTATGTTGATCGTAAAAATGATAGAGGAAATGAAGACCGAGCAAGAGAGAGATCTAGATCTCCTCGTCGGGCAGAAGAAAACAGGAAAAGAGATCATGAAGATGATGCAGAGGATGACCCCGATCTTCCCAAAAGGCCAAGGCAACCAGAACGTGAGGTATTTTCAATACGTTTTGGAACAATTGATTGTAATGTTATTACAGGTGGAGATGCAGGAGGAGGAGATCTTACTGCAGAAAGAAAAGATTACCTCGGTGAGGCTCAAGCTTGCTCATACATTCAACGGATAAATTTGGCTGAGGAGGATCGTCCGAGGAAGATAAACAAAGAGAAGCTAGTCATTGGTTTTTCGAAAAACAACCTTGCAGGTGTTCTTTACCCTCACGACGACCCTTTGGTGATCAAAATGAGGATGAAAGAAGTAGTGATTTCAAGGGTTCTGGTAGATAATGGTAGTTCGGCAGACATCATGTTCTACTCATGCTTTGACAGTTTAAATTTAAAATTATCTCAACTGGAGCCTTATCACAGACCTCTCTTGGGTTTTGCTGGCGAGAAGGTTTTTCCACTTGGGACGATCAAGTTGGATATATTCATTGGAACTTGGCCTGCTTGTCAAACAGAAAGAATACGCTTCTTTGTGATGGATAAGAATATGCAATCAGCTTACAACATCATCATGGGAATAGTTGGTTTGAAGAAGTTCGAAGCAGTTCCATCTACAGTACATCAGTGCTTAAAATTCCAAACAAATTTTGGAGTAGGAGTTGTGAAAGGTGATCAAAAAGTAGCTCGGGAATGCTATTATTCATCTGCCGAGCAAGAGGAGCTTGAAGAGTCAAGGAAAAAGACCACTACCTACCAGGTGGATGAAGGTACACAAATTGAAACACTGGATCCTAGAGATGAATCCCAACTTGTAAAAGGACAGGTGGTGGAATCTACAGAAAATGTTATCCTGGACGATGAACACCCTGAACGAACAACTTAGATAGGTTCGCCGTTGGATGCTTCAATAAAACAGGAGTTGATAACTTTCTTGAGAAACAGAAAGAAAACTTTTGCATGGAGTCATGAAGATATGCCAGGAATAGATCCAAACTTCTTATGTCATGAGCTCAATGTGAATAAGGAGATCAAGCTTGTAAAGCAGAGAATAAGAGTATTTAATCCCGAGAAGAATCAAGCTATACAAGAGGAGGTCGAGAAGCTCCAGAAATCCCAATTCATTGAAGATGTGAAATATCCAGACTGGTTAGAAAATGTGGTGATGGTAAAGAAGAAAAATAATAAATAGAGAATGTGTGTTGATTTCACCGATCTCAACAAGGCATGCCCAAAGGATCACTTTCCATTGCCCAGAATTGATCAACTAGTGGATGCTACCTCGGGACACGAGCTGCTCAGCTTCATGGATGCTTACTCTGGCTACAATCAGATCAAAATGAAACCTGAAGATAGGGAAAGTACTTCTTTTATTACCCCTAGGGGAACTTATTGTTATAATGTTATGCCTTTTGGTTTGAAAAATGCAGGAACGACATACCAGCGGCTGATGAACAAGGTTTTTGCCGAACAAATCAGTTGCAATATGGAAGTCTATATCGATGATATGCTGACAAAGAGCAAGAAAGCTGTTGATCATCTAGTTGACTTAGATCAGACCTTTGATCAACTGGATAAATACCAAATGAAGCTCAACCCGATGAAGTGCACATTTGGAGTACGAGAAGGAATGTTCCTCGGGTACATCGTCAACCAGCGAGGCATTGAGGCGAATCCAGAAAAGATCAAAGCTCTTTTAGGGTTGCGATCTCCAACGACGAAGAAAGAGGTGGAGAGTCTTACAGGACGAGTTGCGGCGCTGAACAGATTTGTATCCCGAGCAACTGATAGATGCCTCCCATTCTTCAAAACACTTCGAAAAACTTTTGAGTGGAATGATGAATGTGAAAAAGCCTTTCAAGACTTGAAGAAATATTTGGGAGCACCTCCACTGTTGTCCAGACCAGTAATGGGAGAAAAGTTATACTTGTACCTGGCAGTATCAGAGAATGCAGTCAGCTCGATATTGATCAGAATGGAGAATGGAGTCCAGAAGCCAATTTACTACACAAGTAAGGCTTTCCGTGGTGCAGAGATCAGGTACCCAAAGATGGAAAAATTGGCATTGGCATTAATTGAGGCAAGTAGAAGAATGAGGCCCTATTTCCAGGCCCATACCATCGTCATGTATACCGTCATGCCATTGAGATAAGCCCTTCATAAGCCAGAAAAATCAGGGAGACTGATGTACTGGGCAATAGAGCTCGGTGAATATGATATTATGTATGAACCCAGATCATCATTAAAATGGCAAGCTGTAGCAGATTTTATTGTAGAGTTTACTTATCCTGATATCCCCGAGGAACAAAAGTTGCTCGATGATCAACCTGTGGATGTTACAGGATCAACAAACATAAGCTCAGACCAACTCCGATTGGTAAAAGGGTGAGAAGAGATGATCGACGAGGAGCGAGGAATATCAGGGGAGGATGAAAGAATACAACAAATATTTCACCGAGGAACTTTGTCAGATAAGAAATTTGAAGACGAGTTACCTACATGGAGATTATATGTAGATGGGTCATCTTGCACAACAGGTTGTGGAGCAGGGATTGTTTTGAACACTCTAGACGAGATTGACATGGAATACACCTTGCGATTCCAATTCAAAGCTTCCAATAATGAGTCTGAGTATGAGGCCATGATAGCAGGTCTTAATTTAGCAAAAATCATGGAAGCACAACAAGTGATGGTATTAATTGATTCTCAATTAATTGTGAATCAGATGATGGGCTTACCAAACACCTTGCGATATCCCCAAGAATGGAGAATGCACGAGCAGACGCATTGGCCCGACTAGCATCAGCTACTCGTACCGAGCTGCGAAAAATAATACCAATTGAAGTATTAGAAAGTCGGAGCATAGATGAAGACCTGACGATGAATGTTATTACCCTTGATTTAGGAACATCTTGGATGGATCCCATCAGGGCATATATTGAGGAGGGAGAATTACCGGAGGATAAGCTCATTGCCAAGAAATTGAAGTTTAAAGCTGCTCGATATGTATTAATTAATGGTGTTTTGTATAGACGAGGAATTATGGCAGGTTTACAAAGATGTGTAAATCCCTCCGAGGTGAAAGAATTGATTAACGAGAACCATGAAGGGTCCTGTGGAGCTCGTGTAGCAGGTCGGACACTTTTGCAAAGGGTAATGACGCAGGGATAATACTGGCCAACGATGAGGGCTGATTGTATAACCTATGCTAAGAAATGTGATAAATGCCAACGTTTTTCCTCCATCCGACGAACTCCACAAGCATTGTTGACACCCATAACTTCCCCTTGGCCATTTGCTATGTGGGGAATTGATTTGGTTGGACCACTGCCAACGACCCGAGGAAGATTCAAGTACCTCGTCGTCGCAGTGGATTATTTTACTAAGTGGGTAGAAGCTGAGCCACTTATTGATATGACATACGAGAAGGTGTACCAGTTCGTTTGGAAGAACATCATCTGCCGATATGGTCTCCCTCATGCCTTCATCACGGACCATGGAACACAATTTGATAACGAGGAGTTTGCCGCCTATTGTCATCAGTCAAACATTTTGAAAGTTCATTCAGCACCAGGACATCCTCAAAGCAATGGACAGACTGAAGTGACGAACAGAACATTACTAAATGGTTTGAAGAAGAGGCTAAGTGAGGCTAAAGCTAATTGGATTAATGAGCTACAGTCAGTATTATGGGCTTACCAAACAACTCCCCGAGCAGCAACTGGAGAATCACCATATATGCTGGCATTTGAAAGTGAGGTCGTAATACCTATCGAGTTGGGTCTTCCAACGCACAGAGTGCTGAACTTCAATTCCCCAGTCAGCGACTTAATGAGAATATTAGATTTGAACATGCTCGAGGAGGTTAGAGAAGAGGCAGCCATTAGGAATGCTGCTTACAAATAATGAACAACTCTGTTCTACAACAAGAGGGTGAAGAAATGCAACTTAAAAGAAGGAGATTACGTGCAAAAAAGGTCATTCAGAAGCACAATAAGTTGGAAGCAAACTGGCATGGACCTTACCGAGTTACAGAAGTTGTTCGACCAGGAACTTACCGAATAGCGACTCTAGAAGGAGAGGAATTTAAGAATGCATGGAATGCTGAACACCTACGCAAGTATTATCAGTGATGTAAAATGTGAAGCAGTTCCATCAATATGAATAAAACGATGATATTTCGCCATCTTCTCTCCTTTTATTGAAAGTTTTTCGGGGTATACTAGTGTTACACGCTACAAACTATGACACTAGCTCAGACCAACTCCGGTTGGTAAAAGGGCGAGTGGACATGACAGTTCGAGCTCATACTAACTTAGGTTGGTAAAAGGGCGAGAACAACATTCCTAAAAATGCCAACTCCGGTTGGTTAGGAAACCATACTCCTTTGGTTAGGAGGCGTACACTAGCTCAGATCAACTTCAGTTGGTAAAAGGGCGAGTGGACATGATAGTTCGAACTCAGACCAATTCCGGTTGGTAAAAGGGCGAGAACACGACATTCCTAAAAATACCAGCTCCGGTTGGTTAGGAAACCATACTCCTTTGGTTAGGAGGCTGACACTGGCTCAGGCCAATTTTGGTAAAAGGGCAAGTGGACATGATAGTTCGAACTCAGACCAACTCCGATTGGTAAAAGGGCGAGAACAACATCCCTAAAAATGCCAACGTGTTTGGCTAGGAAGCAAAATACTCCTAAAAATGCCAATCTCGGCTGGTTAGGAAACAAGATATGCTCTCAAATACCAACTTATGTTGGTCGGGAGGTAAGATTATTCCAGAAAATACAAAATATTCCAAACTGTACCAAGTATGGTTGGTCGGGGATCAAAACCCACTAACTGTAATTGGTCGACGAGGAGAAAATATTCCAAATTGTACCAAGTATGGATGGTCGGGGATAAAAACCCACTAACTGTAGTTGGTCGACAAGCACAATTTAACAACCTTGGTTGGTTGGAAAAAATTTCAACATTTTTATACTCACTACTTTATTATTAGGTGATTGAGCAACATAACTGATACTTGTAACTTTTTTGGTCGATGAACCACACAATATTGTTATGTAAGCACAAATATAAAGTGTTTGACAAATACAAGACAATAGCAATACAAATTTGCGAACAAAAATGAAACTCTTTCATTGAATTCAAAATGAATTACACAAATTTATTACATTGATATTAAATTGTGTACTAATTATTATATCAGAATTTCCTATTCTACTGGTCTTTTCCCTTCTGCTTTTGAAATAGGCTCCTCGCCAGCAGGAGGATCTTCCAAGCAAAGGGGAGAATTAATGAAGTTAAGATCTCGAAGCATTCTGACGTTCATTATTGAAGGTGTATCCAGTAAATGCTCAGGACGAGATAATCCTGCCTGTGAATGAAGGGCATAGTCCCCAAGATACTTGGAGATCAAACAACGAGGAATGGCCCGAGCAGGGATCCAACTCATGTCAAGCTTGAAGGGCGGAATTGGTAGATCGAGCAGCCCAGTTGCATGGTAATCCCATAAATAATGACCTTGCTCTAGTTTCAATACACACAAGGCGTTCAACCATCCCTGTTTGTAGCCTTCATTATTAGCATTTTCAATACGATCATTCAAGTGAAAAAGGGCCTCATTGTAGCCTGCCATCCAGAATTCACGAGGTTGTTTATGGAATTGGAAAATTAGTCTCTCTAACTGCTCATGAAGGTTTTTGGCAAAAATATCCTTATGATCCAAAGCAGACTTCGTCACAGCAAGTTGATCCTCCAAAGTTTGGACTTTCTTGGACAGTTCAGACAAGGCTTGATTTTTTGCCATCAATTGGAATGCTTGATTTTCCAACGTTGATTGAGTACGAGCTTCTTCAATAGTAGGACGAAGAACTCTTGGTCGTCCCCGAGCAGGTTGAGTACTTTATTCCTCGATAACATTCTGAGCAACTCTTCCTCGTCCACGAGAACCTCTTCCTCGTCCCCGAATAGCAGTAGAAGGCCCAGCTCTTCTCAAAGCCTCTAACTCTTCTCACAACTTGGCATTTTCCACTTCTAAAAATGAGAATCCTTCATCGGTTACCGGTACCAAGGTAGTGGAAGATGAAGCAACAGACCTCAGCTGAGCTAGTTCTTTTTGCAGATTGTTGTTTTCTTGTTCCAATAGCTCAGCGATTTGCCTGTGCCCTTCGACATCTGCTTTCAATGTTCTCTCTCTCACTTCATAGCCAGCAAGCATCTTGTCGTAGCCTTTTTCAGCATGAAGTTGTTTGATTTTCTTCTCATACCCTTCGTGTAAAAGAGTTGAAGACTCTTTATACTGCTGCTGAAGTTCATCGAGAGTACCTTGCAAGTCCTCAATCATTTCGTAATAAGCCACATTGTTGGCTACAGCACGATCAAGAAGATATTTCAAGTATTGATATGCCTCCACTGCTTGGTCTGAAGCATCTCGACCAAGAATCTCTACAATCTGGGAATTGTCCAAGTCAGTGTGGCCAGCCTTAAAATATTTATTACATTGTCGAAGCAGAGGTGTGTCATGGGCAGACATCAATTCCATTCTAGCCATAAACTATTAAAGAAGAGAAGGCAAGATTTAATAAAAAAGCAGACAGAACATCAACAACATAGAGGGACAAAAAAGGTAATTTTTTATTACATCATAGAAAGGAGTACAGTGTTCAGAGTACAGAGTACAAGTGACAAAAGAAAATAAAACAAATACCGAACAAACTTCACACCTTTTCCTTGTCTCCCAAGACTTTCTCGGGAGGCTGGGACGAGGAGCTTGGTTGCACGGTGGGAACAATAATTTGGATTGCAGGAGCTGGAACTTATTCAGGTGGAGCAGGCAAAGACGAAAGCTCCTCGGTGACTGTCTGAATAGGTTGTGAGGCAAGGACTTGATCACCCACTGCCATTGAAGACTCTTCAGATGCAGCTTCGTCTTCTTCCTCATCTTCAAATTTAGGAGGGGTACCAGGAAGATGCTGTTGAAACAGCTCAGAGTCCTCGTCAACCTTCAATTCTTATAATGCAGCAACCCAACCATCTCGAAAGTATTTAAGACTCCCATATTTCACTTGGGACATCATGGCTGCTACCCCCTTGTTCCATCCTTTATCCCAGCCAGTGTTGAAAGACTTCTTTACTGCCATCTTTCTTTTTATTTTCTCCGAGGAGAGCTTCTCAGATAAAAGATCCTCGGTGGCTTTCAATTTAATTTCCACCTCCTCCTTCTGGCGATTTACTTCTCGGAGAAGGGTTAGTTCTTCCTCGGCCAATTTAAACTTATTTTCAAAATCCCCGAAGTTCGTGAGCTTCTCGACATACTTCTTGTTCTCTCTCTCCAAATCTTTCACTTTATTTTCCAAAACCTTAGAAACTTCAACGAGTTGCACCTTCTCTGCCTCAACTGCAGCCAACTTCTTCTCCCAATCAGCCCTATCCTCGTCATATTTTTTACGGGAATCCTTCAAAGATTTGGTCAATCCCAATAAAGCATCCTCCACTCCGGATGAGGAGCTAGAAGCCTTGATCGCTTCATTCTTCTTCACAATGGTGTTAAAGCAACTCACCAGCTGAAAAAAAGAGATAATGATAAGTCAGCACAGAAATACATGTATTGATGGAAAGAAAGAAAATTCAGAATATGAGAAACTTACTGAAGCAATGTGACGAGTAGCCAGGGATGTAAGCACATCCCTAGACATATTCTCCTCAATTCCTTGGACTTCAGGAATGGTCCAAGTCTTCACCGAGCTCATAGCTGAGCTCGGAGGAATAATAGTTGGAACACCAGCTCCACTAACTTAGAGCTGGGGAAGGGTTTCAACCAAATTGACCGAGGATGATTTCTTCAGTCTCCTCGGTGGCATTTCAACAGTTTCAACCAAAGAATAGCTTTTGGTTGGGGAGATGGTGACCACTTCCACAGGTGCATCCTTCTTGTTAGGAGCCACTGGGGGCTTCTCGGCAGCCTTCTGAGGAGCAACAGGAGGGGAAGCATATACCTTCTTTATCTCCTTTGGGACGTCAGTCTTGCTTCTTTTTCCATCTCCAGCAGAGGTAGTCTCCTCAAAGATAGAAGGAACTCTTCTTTTGCCCATTTTCTGACTCAGAGGAATGTGAGATTCTGGAGAAGAGTCCTCAGGAACTGACACTGGATCACTAGTGCTGACCACAGGACGAGCAGTGAAGGATGATGTATAGCTCCTGTACTGCAACAAGTATGAAGAAGACCTAATATGTTCGTCTATAACTTTCTAATGCAAACTCCTGATAAGTTTCAAATGCTTAATATTTACTTCTGATTCTTTTGGAGTCTTTCTTTTGCTGTCAACTGCAAACAAATACATAGTGAAATGTCACTCACACATTTATTCAAACATAATGAAATCATAATTTCAGAAATAAAATAAAATGAAAATAACCTACCCCATTGCCATATGGAGGGCATCTGGGACCTTGATATACTTCATCTCCAATCAAAGGGGCATGTTGCCAGTTTTTGATAACTATCCCATGTTCAAAATAATCCATATTAGCATCAGGGAGGTTGACTACTAAAGCCCTATTCAAAAATCTAGTTTTTAAATAAAAAACATTATTTAGAACAGCCCATCTATAACAATACATAATCTCAGGAATTCCTATACGGGTTCCGTGAGTTTGATTTAACCTATACACCCCATTAACTATTCTCCATGTGTTGGGGGCTATTTTTGCAGGGACAACATCAAAATAATGACAGAACTTTAAGCACAAAGGGTTTGGTGGAAAAGAAAATCCACATTCAGCAATAAAGAGGCTGGGGAACCAATGTCCCTCAGCCAAACGAAAATAATTTGAAGGCTCAGAAAGATCCTCCAGAGTTACCCAAGATGGAATAGAAAAATCAAAACGGAATTTCTCAAGAGATTCAATAACATAAACCATGGCGAATAAAAGAAATGAAGAAGAAGGAAGAAGATCTTACAGGAAAAAGGGAGATTTGTTGGCAACGAACGAAGAAAAGGATGAACGCACAAGAGAGAGAAAGACTATGGAAAACTCGAAAGCAGAAATTGGAAAAGTTAGAAGATGATGGGATTGCCTATGAAGCTTAAATACTTTGCCTTGGGAAATGGCGAAAGGAATGATTACAAAAAAGAAACTATTACGCTACCAGCGGCTAAAAGGACAAAAAGTGCGCGAAGATCGAAGCGCTTATAAAAATTCAAAAAGGCGAATTCTGCGAATTTGGAAGGACATTCGAATACGAAGAAAATGCTCCTAAAAATTAGGAAGGTCATTTAATATTGCCATATACCGAGAAAGAATGTTCCATATTCCTCAAAGTTCGAAATATGAAACATTGGGGGCTTCTGTTGATACCAAAATTAGTATGCTGATATAGACGAATAATAAAAAGACACGTGTCGATCTACGTGGCAGAATAGCAACGAGGAGGTTTATTTCCCCGACCAAGTCATACTCATTTCGAGGAACTCTAACGCTCCGAGGAGCCCCTGGACGACGAGCAACTAAGGCGGTCCGAGCTGCATCTCGGCCACAGCATTGATTGCCAGATAATCAACAGTTCAACTATTCATTGAATCCTTATCATACAGACGTATACTCTTAAAAGGAATTAATTGTTTACCCTTTCACATGTACATCCTAAGGGCTATAAATACATTGTATCACCCTCATTCAAGGGGACGGGATTTTCTTGATAGAATTACATATCGAGAACTCCAAAACACTTGGCAATAACAGAAACAGTGGACGTAGGCCATTCTTATAAGGCTGAACCACTTTAAAATTCTTTGTCTCATTTATATTTATCTGTGATTAAATAATTTGAAGCAATCTAATTTTTTACATCAACAATTGGCATTCTGGATACGATCGTCCAAATGGTAGAGCGCCTCGTTGTATCCAGCCATCCAGAACTCCCTGGGTTATTTGTGGAATTGATATGTTAGTCTTTCTAGCTGCTCGTGGAGATTTTTGATGAAGATCTCTTTGTTCTCCAAGGTAGACTTCTGCGTGGACAGCTGCTCTTCCAGGTCTCTGATCTTCTTTGACATTTCAGCCAATGCCCGGTTCTTCGCCATCAGCTGGAAGGCCTGGTTTTCTAATACAGACTGAGTCCTCTGTTCCTCAACGGGAATCCGAGATGCTCTTGCTCGTCCTCGAGAAGAAGAAGAAGGACCAGCCCTTTTTAAGGTTTCTAACTCGTCCCTCAAGTTGGCGTTCTCGACTTCCAAGAACGAGAATCCCTCATCATTCACTGGGATTATGGCTTTTGAAGTGGAAGCTGCAGACTTCAACTGTGACAACTCTCTTTGCAGGTTGTTGTTCTCTTGCTCTAATAGTTCAGCGATTTGTCTGCACTCCTCGACCTCACCCTTCAGAGTTCTCTCCCTCACACCGTACCCAGCAAAAAGCTTCTCATAGCCCTTGTCGACAATGATCTGCTGGTATTTCTTCTCGTACCCCTCATGCAACAGGGCAGTGGATTCTTTGTATTGTTGCTGAAGATCCTCGAGGGTGCCTTGGAGATCCTCGATCATTTCATAATAGGCCACATTATTGGCCACTGCTCGATCAAGTAGACACTTCAGATATTGATATGCTTCAACTACCTGTTCAGAAGCATCTTGGACGAGGATGTCGACGACTTGTGCTGCACTCAGGTCTGTGTGACCAGCCTTAAAATATTTATTGCATTGCCTCAGCAGCTTTGTATCGTGAGCAGATAACAATTCCATCCTGGCCAAAAACTAGCAGAGAAAGAAAAAGCAATAATCAATAAGAAGAATCAAGACAGAGTATGAAGAAGAGACAACAGTATGAATAAACACGAGTTCAAGTTTTATTATATCATAAAGGTCAGAAGTACAAGATTTCAGAGTTACATATTCATGGTTACAATTGACAAAAGAAAAATATAAAGATAAACCCGAACAACTCTACACCTTTTCCTTGTCTCCCAAAACCTTCTCGGGAGGTTGGGACGAGGAAGTAGGTTGCTCGGAAGGAGTAAAAAGTTACTCGGGGAGCGCCAGCAGTTGCTCGGAAGAAGTAATGATTTGTTGAGGTTCCTCGTCAGCAGGCTGGACGGCTGGGGGATGATCTCCCATCACCATAGAAGACTCTTCGGAGGCAGCTTCGTCCTCTTCTAAGTCTTCAGGAGTTGGAGGAGGACCAGGGATGTGTCGCTGAAAGAGTTCGGAATTTTCATCCACTTTCATCTCCTGAAGAGCAGCGACCCATCCATCCCTAAAGTACTTAAGGCTACCATAGTCCACTTGCGACACCATGGCAGCCAATCCCTTGTTCCACCCCTTGTCCCAGCCAGCGCTGAAGGACTTCTTCACAACCATCTTTCTCTTCAGCTTCTCCGAGGAAAGTTTCTCGGACAGAAGGTTCTCAACAGTCTTCAGTTTGTTCTCAACCTCCTCCTTCTGCCGACTTACTTCCTGAAGTTGGCCCAACTTTTCCTCAGCAACTTTAAGCTTACCTCAAGCTCCCCAACAGTTTTGAGCTTCTCTTCAAGCTCTTTGTTTTTCCCCTCTATGTCCTTTATTCTCTTCTCCAACTCCCTGGAGACCTCAACAACCCGAGCTTTTTCCTGCTCGGTGGAGGCAAGATTGTTCTCCCAGATTGCCTTGTCAGTAGCATATTTCTGGCGAGAACCTTCCAAAGACTTCGTCAGGCCTGCCAGAGCTTCCTCCACACCAGATGAGGAGCTTGAAGTTTTAATTGCTTCATCCTTCTTCAGAATTATATTGAAGCAGCTCGTCAACTGTGAAAAGAAAATGAAAGCAAGTCAGAAAAACAGAAATGACAAGGGAAATATGAAAAGTTCAAAGTAAGAGGACTTACAGAAGCAAGGTGGCGAGCAGCCAATGAAGTGACCATGTCCCGAGTAAGGTTTTCTTCAGTACCTTGGACCTCGGGAATGATCCAAGACTTTACCGATCTCATGGCAGAGCTCGGAGGAACAAAAGTTGGAACACCGGTTCCAGTAACTGGGGGATGATTGATGGTGTCAGCCAAATTGACCGAGGAGCTCTTCTTCAGCTTCCTCAGGGGAACAAGGATTGATTCAACCAAAGAGGAGCCCTTGGTCGGTGATATGATAATCACCTCGCCCAGAGCAGCAGCCTTGCTCGGGGCCACTGGAGGCTTCTCGGCAACCTTCACAACAGCAGCCGAGGAAGGTGCATCAGTCTTCTTTGTCCCTTCTGGGACATCAACCTTACTTCTTTTGCCTCTCCAGCACCAGAGGAAGGCTTCTTAAAAAGGGTGGGAGGTCTTCTCTTCTTCATCCTTTCACTTAAAGGAATGTGTGATTCAGGCGAAGAACTGGTGGAAGCTGGTACTGGCTCTGATTCACTTATTACTGGACGAGCGGTAAAATAGGTGGTGTAGCTCTTGTATTGCAGCAGATATGAGGCCGACCTAATATGCTCGTCGAAAACAGATTGATGCAGACTCCAGATAAGTTTCAAGTGCCTTATCTTAACATCTGCTTCTTTTGGGCACTTTCTTTTGCTGTCAACTGCAAATAAATAAACATTGCCATCAGTGATATAAAGGAAGCATGATTTCAAAATAAATAAAAGGAAATAAAAATAACCTATCCCATTGCCATAGGGAGGGCATCTGGGACCCTGATAAGCTTCATCTCCAGATAAAGGAGCATGTTGCCAATTTTTTATGACAACCCCATGTTCAAAATAATCCCTATTGGCATCCGGGAGATTTACCACTAAAGCCCTATTTAAAAATCTAGTTTTCAAATAAAAGGTGTTATCACCAACTACCCATCTATAACAAAACATTATTTCTGGAATTCCTATGCGAGTTCCATGGATTTGATTTTACCTATGAACCCCATTAACTATTCTCCATGCGTTGGGGGCTATTCTTACAGGAACAACGTCAAAATATTGATAAAATTCCAGACACAAGGGATTAGGTGGAAAAGAAAATCTACACTCAGCAATAAAGAGACTGGGGAACCACTGTCCCTCAGCCAAACGGAAATAATCAGAAGGCTCGGAAAGCTTTTCCAAAACGACCCAGGAGGGAATGAAAAAATCAGAGCGAAACTTATCAAGAGATTCAACAGGGTAAACCATGATGAATAAAAGAAATGAAGAAGAAGGAAGAAAATCTTACAGAAAAAGAGTGGATCTAATGACAACGAACGATGGAAGAGATGAACACACCGGAGAGAAAGAGACGACGAAAAACTCGAAGTTACAAATTTGAAAAAGTAGAAGACGATGGGATTTTCTGCAGCGTTTAAATACTCTACCTTGGGAAAAGGAAAAGTAATGATTACAAAAAGAGACGATTACGTTACCGGCAGGTAAAAAGCGAAAAGGGGCGCGGGAATCAAAGTAGGCATAGAAATTCGAAAAAGCCTGATTCTACGAATTTGGAAGGAGAAATAAATACAAGGGAAACACTCCTAAAAATCAGGAAGACCATTTAAAGCTACCATATTCCGAGAAAGAATGTTCCATACTCCACAAATTTTGAACTATAAAATATTGGGGGCTTCTGTTGATACCAAATTTAGTCTGCTGACATGGCTCAATTGAATGATGACACGTGACAATCTACATGGCAACAATAAATACTTCCGAGGAACTCACACGCTCCGAGGAACAAGAATACAACGAGGAACACTACTTCCCCGAGGAACTCAGACGCTCCGAGGAATAAGAATTCCCCAAGGAACTCATACACTCCGAGGAACAAGAATTCCCCGAGGAACTCATAAACACCGAGAAGCTTAGGCGGTCCGAGCTGTACCTCGAACAAAGCTTTAATAGCAGGATAACCAACAGTTTGACTATTCATTAAATGCCTATCATTCAGACGCACGTGCTTAAGGGCCATTGAATGTATCACCCTTTCATATATACATCATTTAATGTATTACCCTTTCACATTACAGCCTCAGGGCTATAAATACATTGTACAATCCTCATTGTAGGGGGACCGAAATTTCTTGATAGAACTTGTAATCGAGAATTCCCAAACACTCAGCAATAAAATAACAGTGGACGTAGGCCATTCTTATAAGGCTGAACCACTTTAAAAATTCTTAGTCTCATTTATTTATCTGTGATTGAATGATTAAATAATGGTCTAATTTTTTACATCAACAGTAAGAAATACATAAAACAAAGAAATAAATTAACAATAGAATCTTGGATAAATGGAGAAGACAATGAATATTGTTCTTACACAACCAAAGGGACAAACCCTAAGAGAGAGAGAAGCAAAAATCCAAAATCAACCCAAAATCCATCTTCCCCTAACCTAACTAGTTAACAAGATATATGTAGATGTATAATAAGAATCGATTATGTCTTCAAAAACATAAAAACCCACTTAAATAGTAAGTGGCAAAATAAGCAAATGAAAAATAAATGATAATGATTTATCCTAAAAATCAAGAAGGAGCTCCCGGGAACAATGGACATAACATGTTCGTTAGGAACCGGATTAACGAACCATCGGAGGCCACGCGATGCCGACTCGAAGGAATACAATTTATGTGAAGAGTTCGGGCACGAAGCTCGAACACTAAATTGACTAAAATGCCCCTGAAGTTGTGGACTACATTGAAAACTTTCCAAAAACACCAACTGCACCGTTAAGCATTCCAATACCTACAAAAGCTCAATTATACATCGCAAAGCATATAAGCATACATAATAGAGGTTGTATGGTTAACGAGCATAAATATAGGAATTAGGGAACACAAAAGTGCAAGAATGCATAAAGATAACGGGCGCAAATATACAATATTTGTGACTAATCACCTGACTTATACGGTTTGGGTTATATACACTAATCTTATTAAAATATTGAGAACTTTGAAGATATTTTTCTAGTTGATTTTTAAGTTAGAACATATTAAAATATAATCTTTAAGAGGAATTATAAGTTTTTGTACTTATTTTTCTATTGTAATTTTTCTATTATATGCTATAGACTAACATTAAAAAATGATTGTGCATCGCTCAAGTTAAAAACTAGTTTAAAACAATATTGCCGCTCATTTAATCCCCCACCCTATTATTTCATTTCATTACAATATTTTCTCCGATTACTTCCCGAGAAGCTGAATGCAAGGCATTCTTTTTTTGAAAAAGGTAAAAGAATAATACTTTCTTAAAAATATTCAACATACAAAAATCATAAAGTTATTTCTTAATATAAAAAAATATAAAAACTTTGAAAAGAAGCAGATAAACTAGTTGTGGAAAAAAAGTGTCGAGGATAAACAATTTTGAAAAAGAAAATCAAAGGGGATCAAATGTCAAATGAACCTTAACTAGTAAAAGGACATTTTGAGACTTTTTTGTGGAAAAGAAGGCAAGTTAACGATCTCAAATTACTCTAAAAAAAATAATTCATTAAACTCAAACCACGTAGACAAAGAAAGGAAAGTGTATATGCAGTTTCTTTTTTGTCCAAACTATTCATCTTTCACTTTATCTAACTTTTTGGCCGCCCCAGCTTTGTTCCACAGCGTATGGGTTTCTTTTGAGGCACACACGGCAAGGAATAACTTCACCCCAAGTTCTGATTTCCATGTTTCTTCGTCCTTATAAATGCCCTTTTTTCTTCCTTTCAACTTTCAACCCACAAAACATTTTCTTTCTATGTCCAAGGAAAAAGTGAGTTTCATCAAACCTCATCTTTATACACACAAATAGAGAGAAGGAGTGTGTTTAATCTATTCAAAATATTGTGTGGGATGGTGAAGTTAACAATAGTTGGAAGGGCAGGTGATGGTCTACCACTCGCGCAAGGTCCAAGGTACACAAATGAGGAGAATCCCAACTTCTCCATTTATAAGCAACAAGGAGAGTTCATACTCCAAGAAATCGCTAGAGGAGCCTTGCCACCTTCAACGTACATCATCATTCGTGTCGATCACCACAGTTTCAAGTATCTCTATTTTTCTAAATTTCAATTCCAATACATTACGACTTCCTTTTGCAAAGTCTTACTTATTTTTCTTATGTTAAGCTACAGTATTGTGAATGGAGTTTGCTTCATGGTATTATGTGATTCTTCCTATCCAACAAAGCTTGCGTTCCATTACCTACAAGATTTACAAAGGGAGTTTGATAAGTTCGACATGGGCCTTATCCACAATATTACCACACCATACAGCTTTGTTAAATTCGGTAATCCCCACTGACTACTACTTTAAGTTTTCCTGGACGCGCAACACATTTAACTGTTTAGTTACTTCAACCTAAAATCGCACATGACGCGATTTAGAAGTGCAACATATATGCATAACATGCATTTAAAAGTGTAATATTTTGACTTATATATGGAAATATAATTCTAGGCCACATCTTGTCCGACACAGTGATGTGGCAAGTCTGGACTGGTCCAATATCGTTAGTGTATTGCATAAAATGCGTTAGTTCACCTAGAATTCCTCTATTTTTATTTACAATTTGAAAAATAAAAATTCTCCACATAGTTCTACGATTACCAAATTCCTTCTTGTAATTTCCTATACTTCTTATCAACCAATTTAGTTATGCTAGGAATTGAATGTTATATAGTTACCATTTGGACACAGATGGTATTATTGGCAGAATTAGAAAGCAATATGTAGATACAAGGACACAGGCAAATCTGTCAAAGCTGCATGCTGATAGTAGACAAGATTCTGATATCATTACAGAACATATGACTCAATTAGTAGAAAGAAGGCGAAGATCGGGTAAGTTTATTTGATTTTAGATTCCTTCTGTTGAATTACACTTAACATCCATGGTGTGTGAGAATGTACTGATTTTCTGATATATAATCAGAAATGCTTGAAAGAATATTGGAAACTCCGCGAAATTTAGCACCAATGTGGGGCTCCAAAAGTCTCGAGGTAAAGACATCGACAAGCGATAGAAATCAATGGATATAGGTCACCAAGTTTCAACATTTGTTGTTTCTACGCAGGTCATTGCACTTAAATGGGCACCAATTATAATCATTGTGGTTGTTGCCTCTGTTCTTTTGTGGACCAGCTTAGTCCTTTCGGATGATTTCGTAATAAATAGTTTCTAAGATAACTGTAAGTTGTATATTAATAAGTTTGTTCTTTCTATTCAAGACCAAATGCAACTGGTATTGGAGGAAATATGTACACTTCCACGGACTTTGTAAAATATTTGAAAATTGCATATTGCATGAATGTTGCTTGCGGCACATTTTAGAAATTCAAGCTGTTTGTATGGGTTTCAGGAATTCAAGCTGTTTATATGGATTTCTAAGCCGCAGCTTAATGTGAATCATCACCTGTGTAAATTATTATATATTCAGGTTTCGCATAACAAATTAATCATACCCATAACAATTATGCAGACCTAATTCCCTTGGGTTATCTAGCATCTACCTTATTGTGGGTATATATCATAGGTAGATGAGCCCACTTTGTTGGCCTGCATTAATTTAAGGTAGCATATTAGGTCTTAGGAGTTACAAGTGTGGGATCTTTTGTGGGGATTCACCAGAATTTTGAAACTTAGTGTCAAGTGTCCTCAATTTTTTTTTTCTTTTATCTTTAATACTTCGGGCTAGTGATTTACATTATTTTTCATTTTAGCTACTTGTGCAAAACTTTTAGAAGTACAATAAATCTCACTTGTGACTGGCCTGAGCTTTTGAGCATCCACATCATCTTGACTTTCAAGTATACATTTCTTCAAGTTCCATTTGTTCTTTATTAAATAGTGAAAATCATAGTGCAGCCTTTACCAAATAGTAAAAACAATTACGAGTGCTCACAAGACCATCTCTCCAGCAAAACATCAACATCTTAGGATTCTGTTTCTTTAATCCTTTTTGATTTTTTTTTCTTGTAACTACATATAAAACATTTCAAACACATAATTGTAGTCAATCAAATTTAGGAGAAAGACCATCGCTTCAAGAATCATTTATTAAACTCGTGAATTATTTACTAATGAAAACAAGAAAAATATCACAAATTATTACAGGAACCACGGATGTGAAATTGTATACAAATATTAACACAGGAAAGGGTGCCTTTGAGAACAACTCCATATGCGAACAATAACCGCTAATTAGACTTATACTTCTACTTTGCCTACTTTCTGAAAAAAGTAGTGAATTAATATAGTGTCATGGTGGTTATTCCATCGTTTAATTAGCAGTTATCCTTCCTTGAAGTTGCTTCAACAACACACCCTTCATATATACATCGCACCATTGATTATGTTGAAATCGCTATACATGTTATCCCCAGAGATAAAATCTACAAAACTAGTTTCGAAAAATTGATCCTCGAACTTCAATTGCGGTTGAAACATATTGTTTTTTGGACTGTTTTGGTGGGTGTTGCTAGCAAATGATCCCTCGTTCAATGACACGCCATGGGAGAAACTATATTGGGAACTCGAATAATGACAAAAAATATCATTAGAAACTGTTGGCTCATGAAACTGATCAAGGGAAAGCCACTCAGCAAATAGAAGCTTTGGTAAGTTGTTGTGGTCAGCTTCTTTTGGACAGTCAGGAAAATGTGGCAGCAATTGATCTGCGTTGGTTGACAATCCTTCCGAGTGCTCAAATGAATCAAAAATTGGGTTTCGTGTAGTTGAGATCAGGGATGAAGAAAACTCGATACTCCCCATTTTTGATCTTGTGTATTCGGTTCTAGCGTGCGCTTCAATATTTTCATTTGTTGCCACTCTCTTCTTCAGGTAAGAATGCCAGTAGTTCTTGATCTCATTGTCAGTCCTTCCAGGCAAATGTTGTGCTATTTGAGACCACCTGACCAATTGAAGATATATGTCCTTCATTAGTTCCTTTTTTGAAATTTAAATTCTCTGCTAGCCCAGAAAAATTTCACCAACAATTTGCAGGAACAAGGAGATGGCATAAACTAGAAACCAATAAGGTTGCGTTTTTACAGCCCTAAGAAAACTAATTAGCTCAGGTGGGATTACGAACATTTTCTTTTGTGTGTGAATGTGTGGTTGGTTATTGAATTTTGACTAAATATGGCATATAACTGATAGCCAATGATTGAATTTTAAAGGTCGTTCAAACGGAACTTAAAACTCCACCACCCATCAGTAATTTTAGTCTTCTGGAATTGCAAGGTGAAGCAGAACTTACTTGTTGCCTAACACGCCATGAAGGGACAACACCGTCTCCTCCTCTTGTAATGTGAATACACCATGCTTTAAACCCGGTCTTAAATAATTAATCCACCTCAATCTGCAACTTTTTCCGTTCCTTTTCAAACCTGCATACGACATAAACAAGAAAAATAGACAAGTCAACCACAAGGGGGTTGTAATCAATACAATAAATATGTCGTCATAAAAAATCAGTCTCTTTCAACATCTAAAAATTTTACACGATAAAATGAAAAGAATTCTGTTGTTGACTCAAGTTAAAGCCCTACTAACTCCGCAATAACTGCATAATAGGATGACATGAACCAATCATCCATTGGATGGCATTCGTTAATCAAGTATGTTCAACATAATGTTTCATTTGATCTGGAGTAATGTCATTGAGGTAAAAAAATCATGTAATTGGGGTAATGTTTAATTATTTACCTTGAAGTGAAGACACTTCTAAAGGTAAAATCTTAAAGAGTTCAAAAATCATCATCTCACTTTGATGTTTACTTATAATTCACTATAATTGCAACTAAATATAGGATATACATGCTGTAAAGAATATTGAATAAGGATACATAATTTAGTGTGTTAGGAATTACCTGAAACAATCAATCGCAAATGTGTTAGATACATACATACACAGACAAACGGTCACAAAATGTGGTACTAATATGGATGCCAGATTAAATGTGGCAAAAGTTCAAGCAGAAGGCTGAAAAAGAAAGAAGGAAGAACTTACCGGCGTTAATTGGAACGGAACTCCAACAGCTATGTCCATATTTAAGGATGTAGTCTCTGAGCTTTTGATCCTCATCTGGTGACCATAAGCCCTTTTTGTGCTTCAGCTTTGGCTTCTCCAATGGCTTACATCCCATTTTTCAGACAGAAGAATTAAAGATAATATAATATCAAACGTTAGTAAACTCAATATGGTATGAGCTAATAAGAGAGAGAGAGTGAGATGATGATGGACAGCTGACTCTAGATGGTCTGGAATTTAAAGGGAGGAGTAGTTCTCTAATGCAATTTGTAAGAGTAAACAATTATAATTAATACATATTTTTCCTTGTGCCAAAAACAAATTGGAAGACCAATGGACTTGCTTTGTTAACATGTAAGGACAAGTTTGAAGATATAAAAATGTCAATTTTTCCTGTTTATGTGATTCAGTAATTGACTTTTATATATGACTAGGACAATAGCTGTGCTCTTAAGAGAATTTTTTTTAGCTGCACTCAGGACCACTGAATAAAATGAACTTTTGTGTTGTGTCATTAAGCAGGCCTGAAAATCTATATGATGTTAGCATGACACTACTTGGAAACCTATGAAAACGTAAGCTGTTTCTTTTACATTGAAGTCATTGTGTCCTTAAAACCTAAAAATACTCATTTTACCAATTAGTATAATACCGAGAAGTTTATGGGTATGCCTGCGATTTGGTCATCAAAATATTGGGTCTATGCCTGTGACAGACTGTAATTTTACATCATTTTCATGTGGTAGGAATACTTGAAAAAACAAATAATCGTCCCCGTGGTTAACTGGTATTCACAAATCGTGATATTAAGAAACTTCAAATATTCAATAAACTAATAGCCGAGGTCAACCCAATTTTGTTTATGTGAAGAATTAACAAGGCTTCTCCATACCAACCGTATCTTATAATTAATTAAGATATTCAACTTGAACAATCAATTCATAAAGTTGAGAATGATCTAACAGGTTCTTCTTTTAACAATAGTTTGATCTTTGTTAATACAGTGAATATACATGTTGCAATTATAAAATTAAAGTTAACAGTACTTGTGTGTGATTCAATATAAGAAAAAATAATATCAGATTACCCATAAGATTAAAGTTGCGTTTGTTTTATCATTTAAATATGAAGTCCGAATCTAAAATTTGAATTCTTAATCTGAAATCTGAATCTGAAAAATATGTTTTCTTTTAGGCCTTACTGGACCTCTCAATAAATATATGTTTGCTTTTATGTCTGATTGGACATCTAAATGAATGTATTTAGACTGATTCAGATTTCAGAAATAAATTAATCTCTTAATATTTCAGAGGTAAAAATAGTCGTTAACCTCTTAATCATTTAAAAAAATAAACACTATTTGGTACCTTCTAAGTCCGAATGATTCAGAGTCAAACTTAAGAGGTAAAAACAAACATGACTTAACTCCATATATTTGGGCATTTTATCAAGTTGAAAAATTCTATTTGCACCGATAGAATTTGTGTACAGAGTTAGGTGGATCACTATAAGACAAAAGAGAAAAGGAGAGTTAATGCATTATTTTATTGAGATTTGTCCAACTGTTTTTTTGTAATAAAAATATCTTTTTAAACTTTTTTAAAAAAATATATTTTTAACCTTTTATAGTTGTTTTAAAAAACAAAAAAAACATTTCACTATTTTTTTAAAATTATTTTCAATAATAGTCATTTTATTAAATGATGTGGGTCCGCGTTAGCGGTACTAACCAATCGCGATGATGATGTTGGTCCGCGTCAGCGCCACTAATCAAACGCGATAATGATGTGAGTCCGCGTCAGCGGCAGCGGCACTAACCAATCGCGACAATGATGTGGGTCCGCGCCAGCGGCACTAATCAAACGCGATGATGATGTGACTCCGCGCTAGCGACACTAACCAATCGCGATGATAATGTGGATCCGCGCCAGCGGTACCAACCAATCGCGATGATGGTGCGGCTTCGCGCCAGTTTTTAAAAAATAGTTTTTCATATTTTTAATTAAAAAATGCAATTTTTTTTAAATGTAATTTTTCTTATGTTTTTTACTTTGTATTTAAAAAAAACACTACACTATTTTTTTTTTAAATGACTTTTATTGAAAATTTGTATTTTCAATAAAAGTCATTTTAAAAAAAATAGTTTAAATGATATGGATTCGCGCCAGTATTTAAAAAATAATTTTTCATACTTTTATTAAAAACTGTTTTTTTTTAACTGTTTTTATTTAAAATACAAATATTTTGTTTTTATTTAAAAATACAAATTTTACCCTTTTTTTTGTTTAAATGGCACTTAGCCAACCCAACTTACTATGTACAAATTCTGTACATATTTCCTCTGTGCAAATAGAAACACTCTATCAAGTTAAATGACTAACAATACTCCTTTTTTAAGGGCCTGCAAAATTAAACATTTGTGTATTATTCAACATCTAGCAACAATACTTCTGCAGCCCCACAAAAAAATTGGAAAAAGTTAGGGTGACAAGACAAATGACAAGACCTTTCCCGCCTGAAAACAAATTTGGTTAGGCTAGACTAGGCATGTTATATCATTATCAAAAAAATTAATTAATTACAAAATTATTAATTGATTAAACTTAAGCATGCTTTATGTTCTTTATTCAAGATCTTGAATTTTCATGTTTTCATAATTTGTGCTTAAATTAATTAATCAAAAAACGTACATTTGTTCATAACTTTTGATCTTACAACTTCCTTGATTTTTCTTGACACGTGCTTGTGAAAATCTTCTAGTCGTGACAGTATATTATTAGGATTTTCGAATTTCTCCATGTTACCCTATATATTTACTACGTTGATTTTGGTGCAGAATTTTTATATGGAATTCGTCTACCCGAATAATCTAGTTAAACATGGAATCTCTCATCCATCACAACATGTATTGATTAAGAAACTAACCCACCATCATTATCTTTAACATTATGATGACTTATCTGAAAGAATTCTTATCAAATATGAATTTTTATATGGACGACATAAAATAGGACACTGATATTAATTAATTAATCAATTCTGAATTTTGCATCAATTTCAAAATTAAGTAAATAATTAAACAAATTCATCATTCTCCCACTTGATCCATGTGATAGTTATTCTTTATGATTCGAAAATTTAAAATAGTTGTCCTTAATTGTTTCCTTTAATCAAATAATCATGTATAAGACATCAATATCTATTTAACAACGCCTATAACATCGATTATCATTTGTTAGTGAATGTGCACGAGTGTGTGTGTACTTCTCCCTCCATGTTCCCTCTCCATGTTTTCCTCCATATTTTCCTCTCCTCTATTTTCCTCTTGATTTCCTCCTTATGTCTCCACAATTCTGATATAAATAGGTCTCTCTTGTAAAACCTTTTTATATCAATTCATATATAATATCCTCTCATTTTCTCTCTTTTATATTATCTCACATGGTATTGGAGCCTATAAATTTCCATTGAAATCCTTCATATAAATCCCAATGCCGAAAATCTCAAAACGAAAAATTTCACACCGAAAATCTCAAAAAAAAAATCTCACTTTGTTCAACTCCTTTCTCAAGCCAAAAATCTTACTCTGTTCTCAAACCGAAAATCTCTTAAATCTGATTTTGTATAGAAAACTTTTCCAAAAAAGGAAAAAAAAATATTCTTTCCTACGGTGCACTTTCAACGTAGTGTTTCTATGGATCAGTTCCCCCTGATCATTCAATTTCCATCTCAGCAAAGGTTGTCCATATTGTCACAAGCCCGACCACGACCGTCTTCACTGCTCGAATCGAGTTTGTAAGTTTGGTCATAAAACAAGTTTATGTCACTACTTAAGTAACTGTTGAAACTGTCCCTACAAGAAATTATTCCTTCACAATCAAGGAAATTATTAACGTTCCTCTACTATCGCTTCTATAACTAGACAATCTTGTCTTTCAGGTGCCAACCTATCATTGAGCTAGATCAATAAACTCAAGTCACTTCTTCCACAACTTATCTCCATTCTCAGTACTTCACTCTCCACAGCTATGTCCGTCCGTTTGGGTAATATTACACCAAAACAAGCAGATGGTCGCGGTTTTGGCCCATGACCATATTAAGGGTGACAAAGTTGTGGGTTACGATCCAAAGTAGTAACCCCCAGCGTGACCATTCAAAATTGTGACACTAGGGGTCACGGTCCAAAATTGTGACCCTTGGTATGATAGTTTTGAATGGTCACATGGGGGTTACGGTCCAAACTGTATACCCTAGCCAGACAATTTGAAAACGTAAAATATTTAGTCACGACTTTAAAACCATAACTTAATATTTTTATATTTTAGAATTGTCACACTATGGGTTATGATTTTGGATAGTGACCAATACTAACACCAGATTAATATATATATATATATATATATATAAATAAATAATGCTCTTGTGCGGACTAGTCCACATTTTAAGAATGCGAACCGGACATGTGTCGCCTAATGGCGCACCTAGAAATTATCGCCTTATAGGCACACTCTCTCTCTCTTTTCTGGGCTCACCGCCAGGTGACACATGTTCGATCCGCATTCTTAAAATGCAAACTAGTCCGCACAAGAGCAGGACTGTATATATATATATATATATATATATATATATATATGGCTACAACTTTGGACCGTGACCAAATTAAAAACAAATTAAATAAATAAATTTTAATTATCAGCTTCCCAAAACAACCTATACATTTTTCAAACTTGTTTACATTTTCAGAATTAAATATTTACCCAATACGCCATTCATAAATTAAAATATAATGATACAACACAAGTTAACTAACTAAAGCCATCAAATTGTACAACACAAATAATAATACAATGCATGCTTGCATGAATATGATAGTAACATCGCAATATCCTAATCGAAATACAATCCAGTGATTTCTTCCTTCCACGAAACAAGACTTCAAAATGTTTCTTCTTCAACTAGGAATGCAAACAAGACTTCAAAAATGTTTCAAATGGTAAGTAAAAGAGGTCTGGAATCCCAAAAAAACTTCTGGACACCTACGTAAACAAAAATGGCATCAAAGTTCACGTAGTTCGAAAGATGAACAAGGTTGGGGGCTACTCCATAATTCGAATCTTTTGATTACAAAAATATATGTGAAATGTGTTGAAAGTGTATTAAATTATAAGAACAATCTATATTGGAAATTGTGGTATATTCCCTCTTTTTTTAGTTTTTTATTTATGAAAATATATGTGAATGTATATACGATTATAAAAAGAACCGATTAGTGATACAAAAGCTAAAAGTGGAATAATATAAGAAAATGAAATTAGTGTTATCTTAGATTGACGGTTTGTTATCAGTGTCGCATTCAAAACTTAATAAGATCTACATAATGATATTTTACAAAATGTGAGCGATGGGGAAGTAAGTGTAAGAAAACTAAATATATTAGTAGAAGATACACAAATGTAATTGAAGATGAGGGTTATTCCAATGCATACGATACATATGGGTTGTCATCCAATAATATAATGTTTCAAAACTCAATCTCCATCTAAATTAACTAAAAGAACGGCCAATTTAGGTTTATCGTCAAGATCAGAATGGGCCTTTAATGCATCTGCTTGAGTAGTCAAACCCTTCGGTGCATTCATGACATTAGACCAATTGTCATCAAATATGCACTTAGAATATAGTACCTTCTTGATATTTTGAAATGAACAAATCAAAGGTTGGTCGATTAATAGATCTTTACTCTTCATCTTAGATCGTGCATTTGAAAGCTTTCAAATGTGTGAATCAACCAGATGATACATGAGATTCCCATCCATATCGTCTTGAGCATGCCATGTCACGGTCTCTTCTATTAACGTTACAATGAAAAATCTTTTTACACTTGGCCCGAGGGGAAAATACTTTAATACCTTATGTGGAACTTGCGAGCACTTGCGAAATTTTATTGTACTCTTTTTCGACTCTCACAAACCATATATCTTAGCTCCTTGCATACAGTACATTCATTCTTAAGTTTGTCTTCGTCACAGTACAATATACAATCATTATATCTTAGCTCCTTGCATATAGTATATTCATGCTTCAGTTTGTCTTCGTAACGACACAATATGCAACCATACTTGTATATATGAATAGATTTGTACTTCAAACCCAAACACTTCAAGATATTTTTCATGCTCAAATAACTATCTGGTAACGTGTTCTCTTTTGGGAGAATGCATTTATTCCACTTAATAATTACAGTTACGCTATTGCCCAACAACACAAATTAACTCTTTAAATTATGCAAACCGATTAATGCGTACAATACCGAGTATTCTTCTTCCTAATTTTTAAACAAAGGTCTAGGAACATCGACTTTCAACCATATGTATTTTTTATCTTCGAGTAAGTCAACATCAACTTGTTCATTGACTTGGTCATAATGCATATTATTAGTATCCATAGGCTGACGGTTTTGATGGTGGTGGATTCTATAAGCATCAGCAACTACATCGGTCAAAGGACGATGTTTTGGATAATCATTCACCACTTCCACCCGGTGAGGTTTCATCATGCGGTCATGTACTGGTAATTCTTTCGAAACATATAACATTCTTTTCTCCATGAAAGGTCCATATCCTATAGTCTTGCATCATACCGCGCATTAGTAAATGCAATTCGACGTCTTCCAAAGACTTAAATTTTCCGTTTATGTAATGGTTTCATGGACACATAATCTTATCACTATTAAGATTTCTATGTGCATATTTAATAAATTTTCGAGCGTCATTTACATGATTATCAGGTACTCAATGACTCTCTCCCATCCACTCTTTGCATTGAGGGAATTCCATTAAGTAGTCTTCAAAATTCAAGTCATCTATAGAAAGAGGTTGAAGCGAAGGTCATATTGGATACAAGAACTTTCAGTTTATAATTTCAGAAAAATTAATTCAACCCCAATAAATTGAAAGAAAATGAATTAGACTCGATCATTCAATAAATATGGAATAAAACCAAACAGATATCCCAGATAAATAAAATATTACAAATTTGTTGAAAAAAATTATTTAATGCATATACGTGTCCAACAAATGAATTGGTCGGGTAAAAAAATAATTTTCATAGTTTCTTAACATAAGTTCTTCCCCATGGTCAACGTACACAGACTCATCTCCGCAACCATTGTATATTTTATTAACTAATCTATGAGCCTCATCCATTGCCAAAGGGAGATTGTGTATATTTGTTCCGACAATCGTGGAAATAAGAGTGCACACGCCAATAACCCCGTCATTAAAAAAGTCCCTTATATAATACAACTCGCTAAAGTCATCGTGCATTGATGACGATGATCCACGGAAGGAGGAGGCCTTTTGGAGGGAAATGTTTCGGGAGGATGCTTCCGGGGGGGGGGGGGGGGCTCTGGGGGGAATTTGGGAGGGGAATGTTCCAGGAGGAGGCATTTGGGAGGGAAAACTTTCAGGCGTATGATAGGGGAATGCCTGATGGGGCATCTGAGGGGGGATAACCCTGTTGTCGAGTAAATAATTGGACCTCTCATTCGTCAGGATGGTCATGTTGTTTCAAACATTGACCACCTCCTTTTGAAGCTCAGACACATCTCCTTTAATCCTAGCATGGTCTTTCGCCTCTCTCGACATGTGACTCCTCACCGAATAGGTATCGTCCAATAGAGGTAATTTGTGTTGTAATTTGCTACTTAGCATACGTGAGCCCACACCTCTTCTCCTCCCCTTATTGTCCCTCCTAAATGCCTAGTTATGTACATTGATAAGGATTTCTATAATTTAAAATTTGATGTTTAACCGTTTATATATAATATTTTAATTAACTTGATTGTTTTTTAAAAATTCTTTTTGTGCATTTCAAACTTCGACTCAATTTGAGTTTATTATTTATTTGGTGAAATATTTTTTAAAATATTTTGTTCTCCAAACAATTTCGTACATTTCAAACAATTTGTACATTTCAAATATTTCAAACTTCGACTCAATTTAAGCTCCAAAGTATTTTGTACATTTCAATTCCGCCGCTTGAGACTAACTTGAGAGTTTTTTAAAATTATTTTCCCTGCATTTCGAACTTTGACTCAATTCGAGTTTATTATATTTGATGAATTATTTTGAGCTCCAAATAATTTTGTGCATTTCAATCTTCAAAACATATCGACACACACACATACACATTCAAATAGAAAGAAAATACTACGTAATACTAAATCAATTAAATTCTAAAATGAATAAGTCCTTAGCAACGATGCCATTTTGACTGAGGGTGAAAAATAGCACAGTGTTAGTTAGTCAGTCGTTGAATTCGTTTCACCTTCTCAATATAAAAACCTAAACTATTGGCTACACTCTTTATGGGAGTATAGCGGCCAGTCCGGGTATCGAATCCACAGAGACTAGTTGTTAGAATTTTATTAATTTAATACTCCAGGAATAAAAGTGTAAAAGATAATTGTTAACAAAAGAAAAGATAATACTAGGCATGCGTTTAAACTACAATTACAAAAAGGAATAAAAACTATAGATTGCGACTAATACCCCTCACCTCGAGTTAATTGGTATAAATGGTTACTAGAACAACAAGTTTAACAAGATTGAATCTCGTTTCAATATTTAATTAAATCTAGAGTTGTCACCCCCTAAATCGTCATAAAAGTCTACTATGATTTTGACGTCAACAAATACCCGAAAATTACATACGCAAGGTTGTAAATACGGTGCATATATGATATACACCATTACATATCCTAGGCGATAACTCAAGAACAATCCAATCGAATTGAACTCATAAAATCCATCACCAAAGCAAAGAAACCAAATCAACCAAATCTGAGTTCAATCAATCACAACCTAAACTAAGTTAGCTAGAAAGCATGTTGAATGACATTAATTAATTGAAAGAAAGTAAGTGAAAGAAAGTAAATCTAGTTAATAAAGCAAGGAAACTAAATAAGACTACATGAAATATACAATAAAAGCTTAGATTAAAGAGGAAGAAGATGAATAGTATTCTTACAAACCTAAATGGGTAAAGCCCTAAGAGAGAGAAGCAAAACCCAAAATCCCATCCAAATCATCTTCTCTAACCTACGACCTAAATATAACAAAATAAAAACTAAATAATGAAAGACATGTCTTCAATTACACAAAACCCACTTATATAGTACGTGGTAAAAGAAATAAATGTCAAGAAATTCTATTTTTTACACAAAACGCAGCTAATCTCAAGAAATTCTATTTTTAGATTCTCAAGGAATTCTATTGTTGAATCTTTTTCTTGTATTTGTTATGTGAAAGGACAGTCCATTTCCCTTATTACTAATGAAATCAGTAACAGTTGCATTTCATCACACATCTTTTTCAAATCACAGGCACGATGGTCGATATAGCAGGGGAATACCCCTCCTCAGGTCATCGTCATGAAACACGAGAGACCTCTTAGAATTGCCCCTGGCAATATATAAAGCCCTACAGAGGATTCTTAGGCAATGCGACCAGATTTTATATTGGCCATCAAACCTACTTTGGTTGAGTAAAATCCTGATCGGATGAAGACATCCAATACCAGGTGTGTCCTCGCCAATTACCCTACTTAGGCCTAAGGGAGTGTGACGACACAACATAAAAGGTAAAATGGGTCATAATGGTATTTTGGTATTATACTGGACTGGGGGGACACTTGCATGACAAAACAAAAGGATTATGAAGCAGCAAGAATATAAAAAGATTGGATGAACACGTTTAGTCGGCAAAATTGCCCAAAACACAAACTTTTCATTAATCCCTTATATTTACAACAATGATAATACATGTTTAGTCGGCGAAGCTCGCCCAAAGCATTTACATTATCAAAGGTTTCACTAATCCCTCATATTTACAACAATGATAATACAATTTTAGTCGGCGAAGCTCACCCAAAGCATTTACATTATCAAAGGTTTCATTAATTCCTCATATTTACAGCAATGATAATACATGTTTAGTCGGCGAAGCTCGCCCAAAGCATTTACATTATCAAAGGTTTCATTAATCCCTTATATTTACAACAATGATAATACATGTTTAGTCGGCGAAGCTCGCCCAAAGCATTTACATTATCAAAAAAGACAAAAGAATAACAACTTGCAAAATCTCAAGGAGGTGGAAGCCTCCGAACAAGATAATCTGCCACTCTAGCTCTTCGTCCGTCATCAGGAGCGGGGACTAGCTCTTCCATAACCTCATTTGCGTCCAACTCCAATAGTTGCCGAGGAATAGCATCAATGGGGATCCATCGATCATCCCTCCTGAATGGGTTGGGCATCAGAGTGGAGGAGGACATCTCGTGACGATACCATAACACCGAGTTCCTCGGGACCTGAAGCTCTTTCAAGGCACTTAACCACCCTCTGATGAAAGAAAGTTCCTCGAACTCAGATAGTCTTGTTGAAGCATCTAGCCAGCCTTGATCATAACCGTCAGCCCACGCTTGCCGAGGACCTTTCTTGAATAAGTGCCGCAATCGGGTAACGTCCCTTTGAAGCCCAGTAGCAATTACATATGCTCACCGGACATCATCGCGGAGCTCTTCCATCTCCTTATCACGCTGTTCTTCTGCTTCCCTATTCCTGCCCCTGGTGCTCCTACCAGCTCGTGGGAGGGGAGGATGAGTGGAACCTCGCGGCATAGGAGGAGTATATCAATCTCGCTACGACGAGGAGCCTTGCAGAACCTCTGAAACAGTGCTCGGCGCATGCTCTCTAAGTTGTAAGACTTCCCTCCTCAGGTTTTCATTTTCCTTCTGCAGGAACTCCCCGACTTGGTTGACCTCGGTGGCCTCTAGGAGTCTTGTTCTCAGCACATTGACTTCTTCTTTCACTGAAGCGCCAATGTCCTCCATCTCCTGGAGCCTATCCTTCAGCTTAACCACGAGCTCAGACTGCTCCTTATACTTTTGATTCCTTGACCTAAGAGATTTGTAAAGCCTAACAAAGGCCTGACGAACCTGAGGACTAGCATTGGGACCAAGAGTCCTGCCCAACTGAGATGTGGCAGGAATATACTCTTCTACATCAGTCAACTACAAGACATAAAAGGGCAATGGAGAGAAAAATCAATCAATGCACTGGAAAAAGAAGCCTTTTCATTTCATTGATAAAAGTCAAGTACATCGAGCAGAAATTGGAAAAATTACAAGCAGAAGTACAAAAATAGTCCTAAAAGTAGATTAACTAGCAACCTCAGGCTACCCAGAGGTGGCTGGCTGCTTCCCCTTGTCAGCAGCAGCAGAGACATCCCCCTCTACAGGGATGCCCTCAGTCGCCTGGGCAGGACAAGCACCGACAGGACTTGTCTGAGAGGCAAGATCAACACCCTCGATGGCTGGGGCAGGGGCTTCTTCGTCCACAGTTGGCCTTGGACCCGGGTCATGCTCGTCGAACAGAGGAGATTCGGCATCAACCCCAGCAGCTAAGAGGGCCTTGTTCCAGCCCTTCTTGAAGTTCAAATGGCTGATGTAGCCTATCTGAACCTCGGCATCTTCGTAAGCAGCAGTGCACCCGGAGTTATATGAATCCTCCTTGATGGTGGCTACCTGGGACTCTTTCTCCTTTAACTTCTCGGTTAGAACCTTGTTCTCCTCCACGACACCCAGCTTGTTAGAGCAGACTAGTTCATAGGCCTGCCTCAGCTCGCTCAGCTCCTTAACCGTCGCATCCCTCTCTCGATTAGAATTGATGAGGGCCAGATCAAAGGAAGCTCGGGCGGCATCAACAGTCTTTAAATCAGCCTCCAGCTGAGAACCCCTGACTTTCAGAGCGGACTTCTTCTACTCCAGCTCACCATTCCTTCTCACCAACTCGTCGCGAGAACGATAGAGCACGGCGAAGTCAGTCACAAACTGCCAAAAATAAAGAAGAGATCAAGAAGGAGAAACAACTAAAACTTGTTAAAGAATTGAAAAATGGAGAGGATCTTACCAAGGCTAGCCTCTGGATAGCTTGTAGGGCCAATTGATCAGACCCCAACGCCCTCTGGTGATCTGCAGGGTGAACTGCCCTCTCGAGCAGCGCAGGTGCCAGCTGAGGAGAAATGGAAATTGAGTCCCCCTCGGGCAAAGCAGACACCGGGACCAAGGCTTGCCCAGCCTTCGTCCTTGACTCCATATTTCTCCTCTCTTCCTCTTTCTCCTTCTCCATTCTCTTCTTCTCCTCCATCCTCTTCTTTTCCTCCACCTTCTTTCTTTCCTCCTCCTTTTTTCTCTCCCTATCTCTCACCTGCTCTTCCTCCCTCATCTTCATCTCTTGCTCCTAAGTAGAAGACCGAGAACCAGTAGCCACGGCCCCAGAAGTAGAATTTTATTTCTTTGACATCTGTGCAAGAAGCACGTGGTCCTCCTCATCATCATCTCTAATCAAGTTCTTCCTTGGAGGCATCTCTTCACCTGAACTGCTGGAAGTGCTCGACGATCCTCGAGCTTCAGAATCCTCCTCACAGTCAGAAGAACTACTACTATCAGAGCTCCCTTCACCCAAATTACTCGCAGCTCCTGCAGGTTCACTCTCAGAGCTGCTCTCCTCTTCGTCCAACTAGATAGGCTCAGCAGTAGTCTCTCCAAAAGAATCAAACTCTGGTACACTATCCACAGGCCGTGCTATGAAGCTGGAGCCTACGTTCTTATACTCGAGCAAAAAGGCAGCAGACCTGGGATGCTCACCGTCACCCAGAGGCTCCCTGATATTCCAAGATTTCACCAACTCCGAGATACGAACCTCGCTGAGAGCAGGCTCCAAATTCTTTGACCTCGCTGTGGAAGAAAAAGCAAAGAGGGGTTAGAAAAGTCACAAATCAGCAAAGGTTAAAACAACAATACAATGTCTACCTATATATTCTTCCCCGTGAAAAGGAACAGTGAACCTCTCAGACCTCGACCCTTCAAACTGGGGAGGGAACTGCCAATTCCTAACGAGGAAACCCTCTTGCCAGTAGTCCTTATGGGAATCATGTAGGTTTACTACCAATACCCTATCAGGGCTCCTAGCTTTGAGGTATAAGACACCTGAACTAGTTCGAGAAAAGGAATAACAGAAACAGATCTCGGCAAGTCCTAACTTAGTACCATACAACTGATTTATTCTATGGACACCATTTACTATTTTCCACACATTGGGCGATCATTGTCCAGGAACAATATTGAAATTGCCAAAGAAATGCAGAAACAAATCATTGGGAGGGAAAGTGAATCCCCCCTGGGAAAGTAACAGAACATGGATCCAGTGGGCATCCTCTATATCCCTAACGTTCTTAGGAGGGGAGGCACAACACTCAATATCTACCCACTCAGGAATGTTGTAGAACTTCCTAAATTCAGAGATTGACCTATTTCCCATCTTCGCTATTGAAAAACTCAAGAAAAGCTACAAACCAAAGAGAAAGTTCAAAGAAAGGGCACGAGAAACTTACAAAACAGAGGATCGGCTCAGTGATGAAGAAGCACGAGCTCAAGACGACTAAGAAGCAATGGGAATGGGGATTGAGAGAAGAAGGTACGAGGCGCTAGATTTCTCAGAAGAAAGAAGAGTATTGGAAGGGCTGAAGCGACGGAAGAAAAATTGGTTATCCCAATAAGCCTTCAATTCTAATCATAGAGCACAATAAGCGAAGCGGGTGCCGCCAAATCAACTTCACAGTTTTCGAAGAATCGCAAATCAGCCATAATGGCTGATCATTTAAATCCATTGAACCCATAAACATGGCCCAACAAATTTAGGGGCAATTGTGGGTACTCAAAATTTAGAACCATGGGCCCGGACGAGTAGCCCAATCCTGACGGCCCAAAGTCAGGGCCCCTCATCTCTTATTGATTCGGTCTCCCCCACGTTCCCACAATCGTAAGTTACACGGGAGATGAAAAATGTGGAGAAACCCATCACCTCCACTTACCTGCATGTACATGTATATATTAAACCCTAGGTCCGAGGCAAAAGGACAAGTTGTATTCTCTGTAATCACTCTCCGGAGTATATAGAAATAATATCGACTGCACCACTGTGGACGTAGGCACATCTTTGTTGAACCACGTACATCCTTTGTTGTGTGATTGGCATCTTATATTCCTTATTCTTTTCTTGATAATTGCTTCTCTCGTATTTATTTGTGTTGCATAATAATTGCCTCCACACACATATATATATATATATATATATATATATATATATAATTAATATATATTGAATTGAATAATATTTTAAATATATATTATAATAGTTCTTTATTTCATTATCTGTTTTTGTTGGAACATTTTCAAAATAAATTTATGAAGAGTTGAAAATAAAAATGTTGCAAATCACATCTAAAATAAATGGATAATCGGATAAACGGATCGGATCATAATCCATTTAACATAAATGGATATGGATTTGGATTTGCCTGATCCGATCCGATTAATAAACGGATCAGATCCGAATCCGTTTAACATAAACGGATATGGATTTGGATTTGGATTTGCCTGATCTGATCCGATTAATAAACGGATCAGATCCGAATCCGTTTAACATAAATGGATATGGATTTGGATTTTCCTGATCCGATCCGAATTTGATCCGTTTACAGGCCTAGCCTGTACCATCCTTAAACCCCAAAGTTATTGAATTTAGGGTGTTACTATTTAAACACTAATACATAATCCATACTTTTATAATTCCTAGACTTCAATTTTAATCCCATCACATGCATTTTAATCCCATCACTTTTCCATACTTTTATAATTCCTAAACTTCAATTTTAAATTTTCGAAAGTAGCATTGACTTTGAGCATTTGTATGGTTCAAGTATTTGTACTTTTTGAAAATATAAATTGGGAAGGTTAATTACACCTTGCCTCCCCCGACTTTTCCCACATTTTCACTTCATCATCTATACTTTTATTTTTTAGACTTAACCCCCTCAACTTATTAAAACAATCTAAATTATCCCCTAAATAGCAATTTTGTAACCTTGAAAGTGATATTTATTTTCTAAATAGCCATTCTATAATTGATTGGACAAAATACCATCATATGCCATGCACTAGGGGTGGCCATAGGCCCGAGGCCCGCCCAGCCCGCCCAATAAAAAAATAGGGCTTGGGTAAGGTGAATAGGCCCGCAGAGCGGGCCTGGAAAAATTTTATAGGCCCGATTTTTTTTCAGGCGGGCTTGGGCATGAGTTCTTAAGCCCGATGAGGCCCGGCCCGGCCCGAGGCCCGAAATATAAATATATATATATATATATATATATATATATATATATAGAGAGAGAGAGAGAGAGAGAGAGAGAGAGAGAGAGAGAGGGGGGGGGGGAAACTTTTATAAATATAAAAACGTATATCAAGTCTTTTCATGTAGAGTGGAAAACTTTATATATGGACTTTGTAATACATGGAGTTTAAAACAGATTTTTAATTTAAAAAATTGGTCTTTAAATAAAAAAATAGGTATTTTAATTTTTAAAAATATCTTTTAATTAACATAACAAGGCCCGATTGGGCGGGCCTGGGTAAAGAGCTTTCAAATCTGGGCGGGCTCGGGATTACATAATAAGGCCCGATCTGGGCCCTAGCGGGCTTGGGATAGCACTTAATTTTTCAAGCCCGGCCCGAGCCCGACCGGGCCTGCCCAGGCCCGGCCCACGGCCACCCCTACCATGCACCATGACCAAGTTTTTGTCCAGGAAGTTAACATCATTAGAGGTTAAGGTGTAATTTATATCGTTTTAATTAGTTGAGGGGGGTTAAGTCTCGAAAATAAAAATAAAAATAGTGAATTGAAAATGGAGGTAAAGTTGGAGGAGAAAAATGTAATTAACCCAATTGAAAAATTCACATACAATTATATAATTTATATTGAGTACTTGAAATACAAAATGCCGAATAGTTTTTTTCAAAATCACATTATGCATGTGAATTTCCTTATCTAAAATTCCACCAAAGTAGAAAAACAAAAACAAAAACAAAAACAAACTCTCACTATGCATGTGAAATTCCTTACTAAGAATTCCAAAAAAGGGGGGGGGGGGGGGGGGGGGGGGGGATATACTAAATAGTTCCTCGAACATTTTTTAATACATGTTTAATCCAAGCCTGTTTATTTTTCTCCAAAAAGTCCTTCACCATGCCGCTAGCGCGGACCTTTAAGAGAATAAGAGACTTTTTGGTACAAAATAAAAAGCTTGGACTAAATGTGTATTAAAAACTGTTTGAGGGACTTTTTGGTATTTGACCCAAAAAAATACCTCGAATAAATAAACTCGAGGTATATATTGACAAGCGTTAAGTCACTATGCTTAAAGCCTCCCCGTTTACAACAATAATATTTTTTTAGTAATTTGAGAAGGCCTACATTAAATGGGTTAATTACACTTTACCACTTTAAACTTTTACCCTACTAATAATTCACCCATTAACTCTTATTTTCGTAACTATACCACGATTATTAGAGCTTTATATTATAGTTTTATTTAGCATTAAGGGTATTTTAGTATTTTTCTCTTTTATTATTAGGTGATTGTAGTAGGTCATATATTCACTTTCCTTCTTCTCATTATATCTTATTCTAGTTTATGTTAACATGAAACCCTAGCCCCTCTTTTCTCTTTTCCATTGATTGTGGATCTTTGATATGTTATCATGGTATCACAACGAAATCAAAGCTTAATCCCATCAACACAGTCCGTGGATCCAACTTTTTCTGTTCGCTCGACTGCTTCGAAGGTATTGATGATCGGTTTCCCTCCTGTTTGTTCGATTAATTATTTAGTTCGTTCGATTTGGTTCTGTTTAGGTACTGTTTGATTGTTTATTTTCGCAATGGCTAGTGAAAGAGATGATTCGCTGTAATCAATTAGTGTCAAATTAGATGGAAAAAATTATACGTATTGGAGTTATGTTATGAAGAATTTTTTGAAAGGGAAGAAGCTTTGGGGTTACATTAATGGCGATTTGAGTAAACCTAACGATAAGACGAATGTTGAAAAATATGCAGAGTTGTTGGATGTTTGGGAAGCAAACAACTCGAAAATCATCGCTTGGATCAACAACTCCGTTGCGCCTTCCATAGGTATGCATTTGACTAAGTATGATTGCAAATGATGTTTGGGATCATTTGGACAGATTATTTACACAATCTAATTTCGTAAAAAAAGTACCAGTTGGAGTGCGATATTCGGGCTCTTGAGCAAAAAAAATTGAGTATCCAGGAATTCTATTCTGCTATGACGGATCTTTGGGATCAGTTAGCTCTCATAGAGTAAGCTAACTTGCTAGCCTTTACACCATATATTGCCAATAGGGATGAACAACGCCCGGTTCAGTTTTTTATGGCATTGCGTGATGATTTTGAGGGTCTTCGAGGTTCGATTCTTCATCATGTCCTACTTCCAACTGTTGATTCCGTTGTTTACGAGTTGTTGGCCGAGGACATTCGTCTGAAGACTCAATCAGGGAAGGTAATTTCTTCGGACCCTAATCCATCTATTTCCGCAGCCTCCTCTCGGCCAATTTTCAGTAATCAGAACAAGCCTTATTCGAGAGTTGTAATTAATGAATGTAGCTACTGTAAGGAGAAGGGTCATTGAAAGTCTCAGTGCCCAACAACAACAATTAAATAGTCGACCACCTCAACAGTAGTTTTCTACTTGGAAATCCAAGAACCAATCTCAGCAGCGCTTATATAGGCCTTCACAGCCTAATACTGCAGCAGTTGTACCGCCACCAGACTCATTTGCATCAGGTTCTTCATCATCAACTCCATCCATGTCTTCTCTTGCTGAGAAATTTCAAAAGTTTCTTTCCACATAGCCTCACATCATGTCCATCTCTTCACTAGGTGAGTCCTCAGGTATTTGGATTCTAGACTCCGACGCTTCTAGTCACATGTCACCAAATTCGTCCTCTTTTGGTTCTTTTTGTCCCACTTCTTCGTTACCCGTCATGACTGCTGATGATACTTCCATGCCCTCAACGGGTGTTAGGACTATTGACGCACCCAACTTATCTCTCTCTAATGTTTACCACATTCCTAAGCTTACAATGAATCTTGTTTATGTTGGTCAACTATGTGATGCCGATTACTCCGTTTCCTTTTCTTCTACCTTTTGTCATGTGCAGAATCCGCAGTCTCAGAAGGTGATTGGGACAGGTCGTAGGTGGGGGGATTGTACATCATGGAGAAACTCAATGTACCAATGGTTGCAGCTTCTAGTGTTGACTTGTCATCCTTTCGTTTGAGTTCAGATTCGTCTAGCTTTTATTTATGGCACTCTCGTCTTGGTCATGTCTCAGGGTCACGATTAAAATATTTGGTTTCTACAGGAAAATTAGGAAACTTGCAAAATTTTCAGCTTTAGCTTTTAATAGAAGTATTTCATCTACTTTTGCACCCTTTGATCTTATTCATTCTGATGTGTGGGGACCCTCTCCTATTATTACAAGAGGCGGGTCTCGATATTATGTCTCCTTTATTGATGATTATACGCGTTACTGTTAGGTTTTTCTCATGAAACGACGTTCATATTTTTTTGATATTTTTAATAAATTTCGTGCCTTTGTCAAAACTCAACATTCTACTATTATCAAATGTTTTAGATGCGATTTGGGTGGGGAATATACTTCTCAAAAATTTGGTGAGTTGCTTGATTTAGATGGAACTATTCACCAATCATCTTGTACTGACATTCCTGAGCAAAATGGTGTTGCTGAAAGGAAAATAGGCACATTGTTAAAACTGGTCGCTCTCTTTTATTATCCGCATATGTCCTTAGTGAGTTTTGGGAAGAGGCTGTCCTTACTGCTTTTAATCTGATTAATAAGATTCCGACCTCTCATTGCTCAGGTTTGTCACCTTTTTAAAAGTTGTATGGGTCTGCCCCTAATTATTCTTCCTTAAAGGTGTTTGGTTGTACTTGTTTTATTCTCCGACCTCATGTGAAACGTACCAAATTATCTCCAAAGTCATTTATTCGTGTATTTCTTAGTTATGGTGAGGGTCAAAAGGGATATCGTTGTTATGATCCAGTTACTAAAAGATTATATGTCTGTCGCCATGTTGTGTTTCTTGAACATATCCCTAAAAGATTATAGAGAGGCAGCTCTTGATCCTCTTTGGCAGCAGGCTATGGCTGATGAACTCTCTACTTTACATCAGACAGATACTTGGAGTTTGGTACCCTTACCTGTTGGTAAGCGGGCAATTGGATCTCGTTGCGTATATAAAATCAAAACCAGGTCAGAAGGGTCAGTTGAACGGTACAAATCAAGAATGGTTGCTCAGGGTTTTTCTCAGCAATATGCTATGGATTATGACGAGACCTTTGCTCCTATTGCCAAATTGACTACTATCCGTACTCTTATTGCTGTTGCATCTGTCCGTCAGTGGCACATATCATAGATGGATGTTAAAAATGCATTCTTGAATGGCTATCTTCATGAGGAGGTTTATATAACTCCTCCTCTGGGTGTTCCTCATGGTCCTGATGAAGTTTGTAGGCTTAAGAAAGCCTTATATGGTCTCAAACAGGAGCCACGGGATTGGTTTGAGAAGTTTTCTACCGTGATTACCTCTCTTGGATTCCTTCCAAGTGAACATGATTCATCTCTCTTTATCCGGTGCACTTCGGGTGGTTGTATACTGGTCTCTCTGTATGTTGATGATATGATTATTACTGGGGAATGATGTTGGTGGAATTACAACGTTGAAGTCTGAATTATCTCGTTGTTTTGAGATGAAGGATTTGGGTCCCTTACGTTACTTTTTGGGTATTGAGGTAGCTCATTCTCCAAAGGGTTATCTTCTCTCACAGTCCAAGTACATCGGGGACATTCTTGAGCGTGCTCACCTCACTGATACTAAGATTGTTGATACTCCTCTGGATCTTAATGTTCATTTGTCGCCTCACTGATACTATGATGGTGTTCTTTTACCTGATCCTACCTTATATCGTACTATTGTTGGCAACTTGGTTTATCTTACTATTACTCGTCCAAATATAGGTCACGCGGTCCATGTTGTTAGTCAGTTTGTTACTGCCCCTACTATGGTTCATTGGGTAGCTGTTCATCGTATATTTTCATACTTGAGAGGCTCTTACTTTTAGAGTCTTTTACTTCCTTCATCTTCTTCTTTGGAGTTGCGTGCTTACTCTGATGATGATTGGGTCGGTGATCCTACAGATCGCAAGTCACTTACTGGATTTCGTGTATTTCTGGGCGATTCTCTTATTTCTTGGAAGAGATAAAAGCAAGTTGTTATTTCTGTGTCTTCCACGAAAGTCGAGTATCGTGCTATAGCTTCTACTACTCGTGAGGTTGTTTGGCTACGTCGATTACTTGCAGATATGGGTGTCTCTCTCTCTCTCATCCCACTCCTATGTACTGTGATAATAAGAGTGCTATTCAGATTGCTCACAATTCGATTTTTCATGAGAGGACTAAGCACGTCGAGATTGATTATCATATCACTCGTCATCATCTTACGCATGGCGTAATCACTTTGCCTTTTGTTTCTTCTTCTGCACAGATAGCTGATTCGTTTACGAAGTCTCATCCACTTCAGCGTTTTGTATTTTTTGGTTGGCAAACTCTCAATGCTTCTCGCTGCAGCATTGTGAGTTTGATGGGGGATATTAGAGTTTTATATTACAGTTTTATTTAGCTTTAAGGGTATTTTAGTATTTTTCTCTTTTATTGTTAGGTGATTGTAGTCATATATTCTCTTTCCTTCTTCTCATTGTATCGTATTCTAGTTTATGTTAACATGAAATCCTAGCGCTTCTTTCCTCTTTTTCATTGATTGTAGATCTTTGATATGTTATCAACGATAATTTTATAATACACATTGGTATACCCCAAAGTCGAAACAACGTTAATTTTTTTGAAATAAATTTTAGTCATGTGCATAGCACGTGTGCAGATATTAAGGGTGAAAGGTAAATACCTCTCTCTCTCTCTCTCTCTCTCTCTCTATATATATATATATATATATATATATATATATATATATATATATATATATATATTAAACGGGAAATTAATTTTTTTGTGCAAAATTTTAATTGTGTTAAATTCAAAAAATTTTCAAGCACATGATTAAATCGTATCCATAAAATTAACAAGGTTAAGGTTTTAGGGTAAGTTAAGTCGTTTTATAAAGTTGGGTTGACATAGTAAAGAAAAGGGAAGTTAAAAGGGTGTGTGTTAGTATGGTAAAGTTGGGAGGACAAAGTGAATTTAACCCAATTTAAATTAATTATAGGTATACATTACCATGGTGGCATTTTTATTCGAAAAACAACTATGGTGGCATTTTTATTGGACATTCATGTCTGTCATATATGTAACGTGGTTTTGTAACTTTCAAATGATTCAAAGATTCTAATTATAATGAGAAAAAGACAGAGATCATTGGACAAGTGATCGCGATAGACTGTTTTAACGTATTATGTAGAGAGCAGTGAGCTATTTTATAAGGTGCAATGTGTTAAAGAAACAAAAATGATTCCTCGTTTATAGCGATCATGTGAATTAATGTTAAGTAGTTGTTGGTCATTTTTAACAAGTCAAATGATCATACTGTAAAGTAATCACAATTTGTGACATAGAATAAAAGTAAACTTAAGCACGTTCTGCATTAGGTTGTGTCCTATGTGAAAGTTGATGATACAAAATGGACCACCACGCCATACCGTTAACTACGTAATTTCTTAATTTAAAATCTTTCCTCCTATGACTATTCATAACAGATATTTTACATTAGTATTAAAATATATTTATATCGGCGAGAACTAACATCAGTTTAAGCATAGATAATGAATTCATGTCGTGTCCGCTAATTAATGGCCAAGAAATTGAACACGCGACATCTCTCTCACAGACAACACATACAAAGTACACCTTTACTACAATAATAAGAGCGGTAGTAGATTCATTTTTTCTATTCATTTGGTAATAACTACAACGTCAACCAGCAGTTTACTAATAATAAACAGGAAAAATGTCGTAATTTGATCACGCCCTCAAGGTAGAAATGGATGCTTTTGATGGGACTATTTTGGTTGTTTTACTGGAAATAAAGGGCTGATTAGTGATATTCAGAATCTGGAAACTTAACGAGCCGGAAAAATTTTATTGCTTTTGAAAAGTAGATGATTTTTTTATAGTACACTAGGTTCCAACCCCCGCGTGGGCGTGGGTGGTTTATAGTTTTTGTAATGAAATATTTTGTAGACAAAGTCACAATAATATTAAGGGTTTTTTCGGAAAAGGTCCTTATAATGTTTAAAGTGTATAAAAATAGGACACTCATATAATTTTATAAATTTAGTCTCTGTACTAAAAATAACATGGAAAATGGTGAAAAATGGTGCGGCTGGTGCGGACCAAAAAAATAAAAGCAATTGTACCACAGGGACTAGATTTATAAACTTGAAAATTATTATCCTAAAAATTCAAATATAGAAAGGAACATGACATTTACCTTAATTCTCTATAATATTAAATATGTCACTCTTAAGTAAATTATGTAAATTTTATAGTAGCAACAAAAAAACCACATGTTCACCAACTCTTCCAGATTTATAGATTTATAACAAATGGTTTTCTCAAGGCTGACAAACTTTTTTCTACTAATATTTCCAATAACAACTCATATTTTAAAGATCTATTCGTCATAAGCACCAAAACCTTCTCCTTAAATGTCTAAGAGCCCTAAAAATCATATATGCTTCGCTTATAAATTCTAAATGAAGGAAAGTTAATAGTTCAATGACTTCTTGTTGGAAAATTGTACAACTTAAAGCTGTCCAGATTTTTCTGGATAGAATTTTGAGCAACTTTGAGCTCAAATTTAGGTGGAACCCACACTACGATAATTGTGGGACCATATACGAACGCGTTCTCCTCCGCAAGGAGATTAACGTAGTATATTCATATGTTCAATTTCAATAAATTATGAATGATAAATATGTCCTCAAAGTGGCTCACAAAGCAATGAAAGTTAATGAATTGGGTATGTTTAACTCATGTCCCACATTGGAAGAGTAGTGAAAAAATGATGAGTTAATAAAACTCAAATGATGAACTAAGGTTGGATGTCTTAAGGGTATTCAAACTCTTTGAAGGGGAGATGACCTAAGCTATGCACGAGTTGACTTTTGGTCAAAGGTCCAAGCGCGGCCGGCGGGCTCGGCTCGGCTCGGTTCGGGGCTTGGAAAAGTCTCCTACATTTTTTGGCCGAATTAATTTAACTTTCTGGGCTTTAATTATTAATTAATTACGAAATTGCCAACAGTCAACAGTTAATTTCGTTTAACTGTTTTTTAACAGTTATTGTTACTTTGCTATATTGCTATAAATACAGATTCCTCCCTCCGTTTTTAAAACAATGAAAAATTTCCTTTCTCCAATTCCTTCCATTTCCATACCAAAAGTGTTGTCATTTCTATTCCAGAAAATTCTTTTTCTACATAGCATCTGTTGCATTGTTGTTGAGTATGAGACACAGAATTTGAGTTCGTTGTAATTAATTATTGTCGTGCTACATAATTAATTGAAAAATTCGTTCTATCTTGGGAGACAATATTCATCAACCTCCGAGCAAATTGGAGGGAATAAATTGTCTTAAGGACACTGTGAAATTCACAGGGCTCGGATTATCTTTCTATTTCTATTATTATTTCTGCAAATTCAAGTAAGATTTTATTTTTCTGTAATTTCGTTTTTATTTCTGTAATTAGATTATATTTCGTAATTCTGTAATTTTGTATTTATTAAACAGTAGACATAACACTTCTCCACCTTCACAATAAAGTAACTCAACCTGTAGTTCACTCCAAGACTTCCATATTAAAGGTCCTTGATCCAAAAAGTTAATATCTCAGTAAACTATACATATTAAGACATATTATATAATCCGAGGATCTATAACAGAGACTATAAGAAAACATATTACATTCAAAAACTGATCAACCCCAAAGATAATTAGCAAACATTGGACCGAAGGGGTTACCACAATGGTAAGTCATATAATTTGCCTCTAAACATCCAACATTATATAAAGGAGAAAAATAATAGGGATAATTATATTTAGGTTCCATTTGTCGGGTCAACATTCTTATAAGTCCTATTGACTTTTCAACATTCGTATAGGTCCTATTCCAACTTTTTAGGGAATTTTTTCACAATTTTACCCTTTGATAACTAATCATCCGTAACTTCCTTTAGGAAGTTACATAAATGGTTGAATTTTTTTTAATCTTTAAATGATCATAACTTTTGATTCACAAATCCGTTTTTCGCAAAATTACTATTTTTGAAATCTGCTCGACGAGATCTATCAAACAAGATCCATAAAGGCTATAAAATTCCAAAGAAATTTTTTTACACAAACAGTAAACTTTAGTGTATGCACTAGAATATGAAATAGTTTTATATATGTGACATTTTCACAAACAGACAGTAACATTTACTGTGGTAATACTACACAGTATATATATATATATATATACGGTGGATCCAAACCCTCTTTTTTCAAAAATACCTTATATTTAAAGGTTCGCGCTAACGGCATCCAATCCTTATCACCATTGTTGGAGCTTCAACGACCTTCGTCAGAGCTTCGATTTGGGGTGGGTAAGGTTGGCATGTGGTACCGCTGGCGCAGACCTTTGAAAATAAGAGACTTTTGAATAAATGAGTTTTGGATCGACCGGAGTGTCATGCGGTACCGCTGGCGCGAACCGTTGAAAATAAGATTGGATAAATGGGATCTGGATACTCTTGAGCACCGACTTGGGGTGAGTAGGGGTGGCACAGAATTTTAAAAGTAGGAGCATATTGGATATATATATATATTTTCACTCAAGTGATATTTAGGTATTGGATATATGTATATATATTTTTGTCTCCACTACCTAAATATCCATATAGCCATTATACACCCACTCTTTCACTCAAGTGAAATAAATTCTAAATTGAGATATACCTCAAGTTTGGGCTCACCCCTTACAAACCTAAAACATCTATGATGAAAGGAAAAATTCATCACCCACACTCACCTTCGGAAGAGTCGCACATCTATCTCAGCTTATTTGTCTAATTGTCTCAACATTGGCACCCTTTTTAAGATGTGAATCATACTGCTTTGAAAACCAAGGTATAACCGATTGAGGAACCCGAAGATAATTGAATTTCCTTGTATTTCTTCTCCAATTGGAGGCCCATATAAATAGATCTTGCAATGTGTGTAAAGAGAACATACAATAATGATTTATTCCTTAAATTAAGCGTAATATATTAAAATAATTACACCAGAAAGTGTAGTATGTTTTAGAAAATATGTTTCATAGAGCATGTTTTAAGGAACATGTTTCGAGGAGCTTTAACAGAACAAACTTATTTTCTTTAGCCTTTTATTGGAATTTTTTACTTACTCCTTTGAAGAACAAGCTATAACCCAGAGAGGAACAAATCATTCGCAGACTAGGCAAATAATCTCTCCCACATACAATAACCAATGTAAAAACTACAATTTTTTACTGAGGCCACCAAAATAGATTATATCAACAGTTTGTCAGACTTGAAAATAACATCCTTAGTTAATTGGACCACCTATTTGTGCGAGAAGAAAAAATCGAGATCAACCTTGATAAAACCTCTGGGAATATCGAGCCACGCTCTAATAATTATCAAATTGACCACTATTTAATACTAAGACTCATATATGTTACAAAATATTTTCCTCCCATTTTTGTGTACCCGCTACATGTAATCGCACACTGTTGATTAACACCCCTGAAAAGATTTAAGAATCTTAAATATATTCCTTGGTCTGTTAAGTGAGGTGTGTATGTATATATTAGGGTCACATACCTATATGCTACCGAGCGGGGCCAGCTGACCACAATGGACATTTTAAAACAACCGAGATATATATAGTTTAGTGAAATTTCAGTAAATTACCTATATAGTCCATGGACTATAACTTGCGTTTAAAAATGGTCCATAAACTTTATTTTTTCTGAATTTAATCCTTTAACTAATTAAATTTATTCAATGTGGTCTCTATATTAAATTTGAGAGTATGAGCTTATCATATGGGACTAAGGAAACGCCAAAGAAAAGCGTCGACTACGAGAAACTACCCAAATTAATATTTATTACCAAGATTGAGGTAATATTTTCTTTTAATTTATTTTAAAGGAAAGTAAACAACCCTATGTCTACTTGATGAAGTTTACCAATTAGATTATACCAAATTTTATCTTAAACGATTGATTTATTTATCAAAATGAGGAAAAAGTATCACTCTCAAGATATATGATTTCTTTTTGCTTGATAAATTAAATTGCAAAACTTAAAAATCTAACTTTGTTTGTGGGAAGAAGCACATAAATAGCCATTTTAAACTTTTGGATACAAGCCCTCAAAACTAAGGTGATTCTAGTCCACACATACAAATTGGTTAACAATTTATTTAAAATATATGGTTATAAAAGTAGTTTATCTTTCCAAAAAGATATTTTTTTCTCAAATTTGGGAAGATTCAGTGGACAATTCGCTGCAGCAAAGTAGTGCTTCACTTGAGTGACCAGGTCACGAGAAACCACAAAAATGCTTTTAAAGTTTTAGAAAAGGGAGTGGATAGTTTACTAGGGAGAAGAATCTCTATGCTAGAGCAAAATCAACACTAACCAAAAATAAAATTTTCTCGTTTTGCAAACCTACAAAACTCTGAAATACATAATATGAAAACTTCAAAATATGTAATATATGGCATATGTATATAGAAAATATCTAAAGATCCTATATACACAAGGTTAACATATTTTTGAAATTAAAAAAAAATACAATTTTAATTACTCTAAACCATGGGTGTTCTAATTTATCTAAGTCATTTACCTTTAACCTAAAAGGGAATTCTCATTGGTCATATCCTGAGTTAGCTCCAAGATAAAAATGAAGAAGCCTGATCTTGAATACAAAGAGTTCCAGATCAACCTAGACTAGAACTCAAATTTATTTTGGTCAATGAAATTAAGACAATCAAATGAGTCAGGGTGACATTAGTATACATATACACTTACAAAATTAGTTTGTTAGATTTAACAAAATGAAAGGTAAGGAAAATTCACTCATATTCTAAATAAAAATAAATCAAATCCACTAGAACTTAATTAAACCTACTTAACCCATTAATTTTAAATCATTCCTTTAACACTAACCTCTCCCCAGCCACCCGTCCACCGCCATCATGGTTCACTACTCTCTTCCATCAATTTCTGTACACGATAAATTTTAATGCTAAACTTTATTCCATATTTAAATCATGAGAAAACCACCATCTCAGATTCATTTATAGAGAGGTTTTAATAAAAAAAACTAAAATAAAAAGAATCGAAACAAAATATAAGATTTTTTATCCACTGGAAAAGCAAAATACGAACGTGACCTTAAGACCCTTTTGGGGGGGGGGGGGGGGGGGATTTGTAATTGTTGATTGTGCATGGGATCAACCAAGGAGTGGGCAAGTCCATGAGGTACACTCCTTCTTCATATAAGGAGAAACCCCTCTGAAATTATCAATATAAGATAATGTATCATTGATAACTAGATCCAACATGAGTGACAAAATTATGTTATAAATAGGGGATCCCTTATGTTGGGTTCATTTATAAGTAAAGAACATCTCTCAAATTATACCCTTACTTTCTTTCTCCCATTAGTAAGATCAAATCCATGGTCCCTGGACGTAGGTAACTTTCTGAACCACATATATATTTTGTTTCTCCTATATGTGGGGGCATTTTCTTCATTATATATATGATTATCATTTAATTTGTGTTATTTTCTAAATTGGATCAATGATTTTTTTCACTTATAATTAGCATCGTTTATGGGAATAGATTTCTTTGAATCCCATTCATTGAAATTCTAGTTCATGCTCCAGACCCATGGTCAACACTCAAGAAGAAAATTGTGATTTACGTGGTATATAAGAAAACGGGCATGTGTCACCACCAACACAATGTATCAGGTTTGTTGGAGAAACCTCAACTTCTTTCTACTATATATTGGATAACTAGTTTGATGGGGTTATATAGTCATAGTTATCCCCAATCGGTATTCTCAGATGATAGATGCATATGAGGAGCGCCTATGCGATCACGAAAGGGTTGATAGGCTATGCCAGGAGGAGAGAATGACCACCTCGAGTCTCTTGGAAAGGGTAGAGCATGAGATCTAAAGGGAAAACACACGAATTAGGAAGTCGCTAGAACTCTTGGCCCTCAATTGAGAACGAGTCACAATCAAGGAATGTGCGCCATAGGGAATGTCCAACGTGAGAGAAATTTTGCGTCGGATGTGTGAGGCGATAAGATTACAAGGGAGGAATGAAATCCAAAGCTTCTTTCAAACGAGTTTGATGGTGCGAAGATTTACAAGAATATGCTATTTACAGTAAGAATATTTTATGTTTGGTTGCAAGATATGATTATTTATAAGATTTGTCAAATATACCCTTCTATTTTGTTTAAAAAGTTAACGAATATGGACGGAAGGCCCACAGTGGATTAATTAATTAGTTGAAGGACTGAATTGAGGGAAATTAAAGTTTAAGGACCATTTCAAAACTCGAATTATAGTTTAAAGAATAAATAGGTAATTACTATTTTTTATGTTTATCTGTAACCCTTATTAAATATTATGAAATCATTAAGTGGTTGGTGTAAATTTGTAATATGAAAGTTTATATCCTTACAAAAAAAATTAGGGGTAAAATATAGTATTGAGGTTTCCAAGTCACCACTCTCGGTATTGTTGTCAAATTTATAAAATAATCGGAAGTGCACGGGCTATCATTTTCTTCACTATTCACTGCACCAACTTTAATCATATTTTTGGCCCCCAAGACTTCAAAATCTCATTCTCACCCGAATTACAAAGTTGCGAGTCTTTTAAAGACCTTTTCGAAAACCTAAGGCATGACCTCAACGGATACTCGAGTGAATTTATAAAAATCTCGTAGTACAGGTGTATCAAAGGACGATAAAAGATTTTCATAAATTTTGATAAATTCACTCAAGTGTCCGTTGAGATCGCTTCATAGTTTTTCGAAAAGATATTTAAAAGACTAACAACATTGTAGTTAAGGAGAATATGAGATTTTGAACTCTTGACGGTCAAAAATGAGATTAAAGTTAGTGTTGTGAATAGTGACGTGAATAGTGATGAAAATATTTTTTTATACTATTTTCGAATTCATCAGAATTTTTTTCAATGTATTTCAAACTTTGTAAATGTTTCCTCTATTATTTTCATTTTTTCATAAGTTTTCCCTATTTTATAATTTTATTGTAATTTAAAATATTTTTTCTATTATTTCCAAAATTTTAAATATTTTTTAAGTTGTTTGTTGTAATTTATATTTATTTTCATGATTTTCATATTTTAAAATATTTTCTATAAATTCTAATTTTTTTAACAATTTTTCTTAAATTTTGAGATTTAAAATACGTTTTTAATGATTTATTATGTAATGAATACTTTTTTAAAACTTTTATATTATTTGATTAAAATAGAAGTACAATGGTCTTTTCATAAAATTTTGGTAGCAACTAATGGTGGGGTGCAAACACAAAGAAATAAAAATGTAGGATGCAAACACAAATATCTTTATAAAATGTGGGGTGAGAAGAAAAAAAAAACTAAACGTTAATTAATGTTTAATCTTTAGGAGATTAGTAAGTTTTTGCAATAAATCTACCTTAATTTTTTATGTTCTAAAAAATTCAACCTCTATTTATGTGACATTTTTTCTATTTAGACTTTAGAAATCAATGGTATAAGGTTTAAGGTTTAAGGATTTAAATTTGTTTAGGATAAGAATAAAGAGTGTTTTTTTGTTCACGGTAAAAGTTTTTTGGCGGAAAAAAACTGGAGTAAACATTAATAAAAGAATATTGAGAGACTTAATGAGAGTTTCTACATCTCAAAATTTGAAATGAGAATTTTGTATGACATGAACAAATATAATATGACCCATATATTATTTAATGATGCTCACCCAAAGACTTTTAAAAACAGCATCTCAATTTTTTATTTTGGAAAACTTTCTATCCCAATAAATAAAGTCATAAGTCAATATAAATTTTCTAAAATTACATTGACACATAAAATTTAGGATCAAATATCAAAAAGTCCCTCAAATATTTTTTAATACACACTTAGTCCAAGCCTTTTTATTTTGTACCAAAAAGTCCATCATTCTCTTATCTTTAAAGGTACGCGTCAGCCGCATGGTAAAGCTTTTTTGGCATGGTGAAAGACTTTTTGGTGTAAAATAAAAACGCTTGGACTAAACGTGTATTAAAAAAAATTCGAGGGACTATTTGGTATATGCCCCTAAAATTTAAGGAATTTTGAAAGTCGAGAATTGAAAATAGTGAAATTTCATGATGTTTTCAAAGGTTAATTATTTTTTTAAAATAATTTTTTCCCAAATTTTATTTTTATGAATATCCTTGGAGTTCTACTTTGCATCTCGGTGTTAAGTTTCTTATATTTTGTTATGTTAAAATAAATGTAATAATATATATATAGTAATGTTCTTGTGCAATTCGGTTCGCAAAAAAGAGAGAGCGCCTATAATTTAATCGATAATTTACAGGGTCACCGTCAGGTGACACATGTCTGCTCCGCACTCTTAAAATGCGGACTGATTCGCACATTATTATATATATATATATATTAAAAATTATTTCAATTTAAATTAGTGATATGGACAAATTTATTTAATGGACTAAAAGTGAAGGATAAATTCAAGGTGCATAAACCAAGCCTCTTAGCCAATGGTAAAACGCTGTCATTGGGATAGTCTTGGGGGTGGATTGGGTTTAGTATCCAGTTCGATTCCCCACATTGTCAAAATAATACTTCGCCAGTGGAAACCACGAAATGCGAATGGGGATTAGTCGAAGTGCGCGTAAGCTGACCGAATACTTCATGATATACTACATAAAAAAAGAAAAAAGAAAAAAATTCAAGCTGCATAAAATATTCAGTAGATAAGCGACTCTAAAGTTAAAGACTTTTTAAATCATTATTATCATTACATTCAATGGAATGAGGAAATTATGTAGGTACTAGTAGCTTTATTTTAATTTTGGTGATTAATACCTACAGAAGCTTCGAAAGTCAACTTCAATAGTTTAATTTTAAAATAAAAGAAAAAAAGAAATCTGTAATAAGTTAGTTTCTAAATAAATAATCATTTGCCACACACATACCGTATTATTATTTTAGAACTCACCCACATTGGTATTGACTTGGGCCTGGATTTTGTTGTTTGAATAGTGAATATGGTAATTGAAAATTTTATATAATAAGTAAAGTTGGTCTTGTTTTTTTTTGTTTAATTTGTGGCTAACACTAAATCCATGTCTACTAGTAACGAACATGCTGATTCAAAAGTTTCTGCATTGGGAGAAAAACATCTTATAATATATGAATGTACGGCTCAAATTAGTAATATTTGACTAAAAATGTATTGATCGGGTTGGGATTCAGCCTTGAACTACATTTATGTTGTCAAACAAAAATGGTGTCATGAAGTACCACTTTTTACAATCAAAATAGAATATACATATTATATAATAAAGACATTGAAATTTTAATTCATGCCTTATATTAGGAATTTCTCTTACACAAAGTGTATTGATGTAAGCATAATCTACATCTTATTAATTCAATTTAGAATATTCTACGTCTTAATAAAATTTCAAATATAAGAGGATAGCCCTCTGCTCCAATTTCAAGAATCATATAATATACGCCAAATGCAACTCAATGAACAATGTTCCTGTTTTGGCAGGGTCTTGAAAAGGTTGATGTATGAAAGTTTTATCACCAATTTCAAGAATAATAACTATTAATGTCAAGACCAAGATTCAACCAATATTTTTCAATTTTTTAAAAGAGAGAAAAGATAGTATAAGAGATACGATGTGACATTTTAGGGACTTTAGGCAAACCACTAAATGGGCCCCTATACATATTAAAAAAAAAATCATGTAATTTTTTTTTATAATATTATACAACTTTAAGAGCATCCACACTGGGGTAAGCTCATGAAAGGCACTTATAGAGAACGAAAAGTAGATTTTACTGTTTTATGAAGTAAGCATTCACAGTGGTGATTGAGCAAAATTTGTAGTACATGTTTCCAACGAACAACTAATGTTCGTAGAAAATAAAAGAATGGTTCTTACGGACAACATTAGTTCGTAGGAAATGGTACGAACTAATGTTGTTCGTAGGAACCCAGATATATAATAAAAAATATTATTTATATTTATTACGAACTTCATTTGTTCGTAGGAATTCCTACGAACAAATGAAGTTCGTAGGAAGCCTTTACAAATTCTGCAGTCGTTCTGCAAATTTGGAGAACCCTTACAAATTCGTCTACGGAATTCGTCCCATTTCACCCACCATTGCAGCGCTACAAATTTGTAAACTTACCATTTCTCTTGGAGCCTAGCATCTCCATTGTGGATGCTCTAAGCACAAATAATTTGCAAAAGAATCGCATAGCCTTACAAGCTCCCAATGATTGATTTTGGACTTACTTGACGTTTGAAAAATCTCACCCTTTGAAATTGAAACCCACGCCTTCAAATCTTAAATGTATGAACGAGTCACTATTTTTTCTTGAAACTTGAATAAGAAAAAATAAAATAGAAGTGAGAGAGAGAGAGAGGGGGAGAGATATTGTTGTGAATAAAATGTTGGGTTAGGCTTATTTTTAAGTGGGCCAAATTGTTTAGTCTCACCCTATTTTCATTGGATCAAATTTTATATTTTGGCTTATTTCAAGTGGACCAAGCTTTTTTTTACTTATTTTCAAGTTTTTTTTAAGTGGTTAAACAAAAAAAATAACCTATAAAAAAATTGGGATTTTGGGTCCCCATGCGACGACGCACTTCAACCATAGCCATGGTTGACGAGAGCATGGAACTTAAGTATGATCAAAACCATACAAATCCTTTTTTTTTTCCATTTAACGAGAATATTTAAGTCTAATAATACTAAAATAAAAAAAAGGGAGAGGGGTGGGCAATGAGTCATTAATAATGAGAATTTTTTTCATGTAACGAGAAATCTATGAAGATCTTGAATGAATCCCTTCACCTCAACATGTTTGATCTCTTTGCCCATGTCAGCTAAAGGACATTAGAAACGAAATATGTTAGAATTTCCTCTCAAATCAATCCTGCATTCGAAATATGTGGAAAAGTCTGTCAATCAAAGGAAATCCCCCCCCCCCCCACCCCGGGCCAACCTCAATCCAGAAGCCTTCATAGTATCTTTTTGATAGGCGCCTCTACTTTTTTGGAAAATTCACTCCTCGTACTTTGTTTTATTTATTTTGGGTTTATTTATAAGTAGTCCAAGTTGTAATTTAGGCCTATTTTAACTTGATCAATTTTTTTTATATTTTTGTATATTTTAAGTGGACCAAGTTTATTTATTTATTTCGGGATCTATTCCAAGTGGACAAAGTTTTACTATTATTTATTTTATTAAATGTGTATTCATGTAAATGTGAATGAATACAAGGGGTCGTCCCACTAATATTATAATAAATGATAATTAAAAAAAATTGGTGTCTTTTTAATATAACTTTGTTTTATGAAAAGAATAGTTTTTTAAGCGAAGTAAAGATACTTACATTCATTTAAAAAAACGATGTTTACACTCAAAGTTTCACAGAGTTATTGACATATGACTTTTTAATACTTACATTTGTGCTATTATATGGACATTTATATAGATTGTATTATTTTTAATAGTGATTAAGTGAAAAGATTATATTATTTTTGTGTGTCATTATCATAATGAATATTTGCAAATGATAATTGTTGTAAAAAACTAAACTTACATGAAAAAAAATACTTCAACATATTAATTGGACAAGATTAAATAAACAATGCTATGATAATTTTGTGACACCCCGCCTATTTAAATAACACGTGGACAACTCTCTACTAAAATAAAACAGGAATCTCAAACCGGCTCATTCTTAGCATCATTGTTGAAAATCAAATTAATTACTAATAACCTGTTAAGCCCGGTGTGAAATTTTAAAAACTTGTCAACTCGCTTTTACAAACTTCCATTCATACAACAAACTATTTCAATAATATAAATACATGCTCACCATGATAATAAACTGAATGATGAATAGATTAAATAATCAAATTAATCAAAAACTCTCGATAAAAATTCCAATACAATAATCTACTGAACTGATAGAAAATAAAGTATGCATAAAGTAAAGACTGTCCAATAATGGGCGACATGCCCTGAATAAATAATTGAATGAAATCCTGTCTAGGAAGCAAGGGTGAAAATTTCTAGTCGAGGCTTGCAGTCATCCACAGCTGCTGCAGCATCGTCTGGACTGAAAGATAGCTACACTTGACGTCCCTGTGGCTGAGCACCTAAAAAGTTTTTAAAAAGATTTTTTAAACAGGTCAGTGCCAAAAATATTTTTAAATTATTCCCAAGTATTTAAAATGAAATCATGCAAATGCAGCATAATCGTCTATATTTAAACTAGTGTCGCACTCACATAAGATAATCCTCAACCCTAATCTATAGTGTGCACCTAACGCATGTCTTTTGACACTCTAGTTATGCTACCCTGCCTAACTAGTACCCTTACGTTCTTTAACCCCGCACGATAAACTTCTAGCCAGACTGTGCTACACGTATTTTACTGCTTTTACTCTCAATGAGCTATCACATAAGGTATATCATTATAATTATCAACTAATTGGGTTATAGGTTAGTATTTTTTAAATCAACGCAGTAATCGTAAAAATGAATAAAGGATAAATGAAATTATTATAAAATAAAATAAAATTAAATTTGGAGTATATGTGAATGGTAAACACGTCGAAGAAGATGAAAAAGATCATATCATGGTTCGACATAAGTTAAAAACAATTATTTATATATTTATCCTCATTGCAAAAGACTATAAATCAGCAGGTATCAAATGCACCCTCATTTTCCTTTCGTCCATGTTCCTATTAAAAATTAAAGAGAATTTCCTTTCGTCAATGTAATGATACAAAACTTCGATTGAATTTTATTTTCTTTTTTTTTTAACAAAATCACGCAAAGTTCCCTCTTTAGTTCTAATGGCTCACATAATTAAAGCAAATCAACCTCAAATGGTTTACTTCCCTATAAGAAAAGCTATTGCTTCTTACCTTTATGTCTTCATCAACGCCATCACTCTCATCATCATCATCAGTGCCACGAGCATCCTGCTCTTCATCTTTATCCTGTAAATTAGTTCCCAAAATTAAGCTTCATATAACATATACACATGCACATGTGCATTATAGTTCAGGGGAGTTACAGGCTTACATCATAATCAATTGGATCACCCTTTGATTATTGAATAAACAGATGAATTTGGGCTTAAAAAGGAAGTAGAGGAGAGAGAGAGCACATATAGTTTTGTAAGACCCCATCACTCAATGCTATGAATCACAGACAATGGTCTCTCAAAAACATCTTGAAAAATAGTTTTTAATGAAGTGTCCTTAACATGGCGTATCCTGGTTTCTTAGAAAATAGTTTTTAGTGAAGTGTCGTCAATCTGGCCGTGTCCTACTTTCTTAAAAGAATTCGTGCCAAAACATTTGTGTCGTACCATTTTTGTTCTTCACATGGTGCTCAATTAAATCCATTTTTCTTCTTTCTTAAATTCCATCTAAATCGCAATGGATAGTATTAACAAATGAATAGACATCCTTCAGTGATTCAATCTTTATGTAAATTATGGAATTTATAAATTTTCCCATTTGGGATTTCAAGAAAGAAAAAAAACATGAATTAAACGACCAGTTAGTGAATGCACAATAAAGTAAATTCATAACAAAAAAATCATTTTAAGGGCATATTCATATTTATCTAATCCCGTTAATATACGAGAGAACTTGTAATTTGTAAATCTAAATTATTTTTATGCATCTTAGAAATCTTGAATGCGTCACAAATCGTGGGGGTAACACCAGAAATAAAACAAGACAGTACCTTAGCCTATTTCTTCTTTTTCGTGTCATCAAATGTTGCCTTCTCAACCTACAAAATCAACAAAATATGAGCAGTAGATGTTTACACAAACAACTGGTTTTATAGTGTTGGAAAGAATCATACATATTTGCGTTGTCCCTAGGTTGCTTCAACCATTGTCTTGGAATATTACGGATCATCACAAATCAAGACATTATCAAAGAGTGTTCCAAATTTTACCTGAAAAACGTTTATACATTTCCTCTTAGTTTCAGTTTCAATTCCGTGGAAGTAATAGCACACATATAATATGTTAAAACATAATTACCTACCATAATTCTATGCCTACGTACTTCAATTTCAGGTAGACGTAGATATCTGAGTCATCCTTGAAATCTGGGTTGTCAATCGTAGGTGCCTTCCACTTTCCTTTGTAGTTGGGGTTCTTAATATTCTTATGAATCATGAAGACAACTTTGGTTTTTTCTAAAAGGTAAAAATGGTGATGGCCGTTTGGGATGATACAAGAATTAATATAAACGAATGCATTGTATGAGAATATAGAAGGGATGGATGGTGAGAAGGTGGAGGTTGGTTGGGAAGTTGAGCAGGCCTGGAGATGGAGGGTCATTTTTTGTTTGAGAGGGTGGAGATAACATGTTTTCGCTTACGTAGACATATATGTTTAGGTGTAAATAGGAGTTGTCTATGTGGATATCATATATAAGTAATGGAATTAAATGCTTGTAGTGCATTTTATAATAGTAATAGATTATAACCTTATCATTTACCAATTTACATAACTTTACACTAGTTATAGTTTCAATGTTCACACATTCGTTTAATTTACATGTATATATTTAACATGCTTATATACATAAATATATAATTGTCCCGTGCACACACACACACACACACACACACACACACACACACACACACACACACACACACATATATATATATATATATATATATATATATATATATATACACACACACTAGAGGAATGTCCGTGCCTGAATGCACGACGAAAAATTTCAAAAGATTGAAATGTATAACAATTTAAGTCGAGTTTTCTATCAACACAAATGTGAAAACAATTTATCAAATTTGGACGGAGTTTCCTTTATTTATAGCATTATCCACCCTGTTAAGAAATAAAAATAATCCCCAACAACAATACTAATAATCCATCATGAACCTCCAATAAACATCATACTGATCACAATTATACCATTATGAAACATCATAACAATACAAAATTTTTGTTTACAACACAAAAGTGTAAATATTTTTAAAAATTTTGGAAAAAGTTTCTTTGTTTATAGGACTATCCACCCTATTAAAGAAATAAAAAATACTCGACCACAATAACAATAGTCTGTCCTAGACCTCGTATAAGCAACACAATCAATTCCACAAAATCTTATTTAATATACAAAATTTTCAAATCTAAACATACACAATCAAGTACTTAATTTCACTACGAAAATTTTAATCTCTTCATTACCGTCTCTCCTTGAAATCCAATGGTCCTGCAACATGCAACAACCAAGCACAATGAATAATTAACGTATAGATATGCCATAATATTATTCAATGCTATTTTCTAAACTGAAAAGAACAATTCAATTATATGCTGAAAAAAGTTCATTTTTAGTAAATAGTTCTTTATTTTCCTTTTTGATTATGGTAAAGTGATATTAAAAAAGCGCGTAATTATTTCAAATGTGATGTCCGAACCACGCATCAAAGAATTAGACGAGATAAAAAAAAGTTATAGACGAAATGAAAAAAAAAAATCCACTTGTGAATTTAAAAATGAGAATGAAATATAAACATTCCATTCTTACCATTCCGAGATTTTCCTAGTGGTGGCTTGAGGATGGCATTGATTGTCATTGATTATTGGTCGGTGGTGGATTGAGGTAGAGGTTCTCATAATGCTCCCCACTGGTAGCACTAGCATACCCCCATGTTATTTGAGATAAGACCCCCTTTAACGTGTAAAATACCATGTTATTCAAAATTAAAACCCCAATCCAAACTTGCAATTGGATTTAAACCAAAAGTAAGCATCAAAATACTTTATACTAAAAAGTAAAAAAAATCATGGGCCAAACAAAAGTACATGAAATAGAGAAATAAGAATGTAAATAGTTAATAGTGGGGGTATTAAAAACACTCATCCATATATCAATAAAAATTTCAACAAATTTTTTAATTATACACATAAATTGTTCAAAGTTATGCACATAAATGGGTAACAAAACTAAGACACAGTCTTTATATCTTAATTTTTCAAAACAAATACAAACTGTTTTGGGGGGGCTTTTTTGATAAGTTATATATATATATATATATATATATGAGTTCCGTTCTCAATGTTTGGGTTGTGTTTGTTGTTTTGTGCCGTTGGAACTGGTGTTTAGGGGGTTCGTTGACGTTAATGGGTATCATGAAACTGTAATATCAACATTTGTATCAAGCTTCTGCAAATACATTTCTCATCATTGAAATATCGGCATTTGTATCAAGATAATAGTACAAGAAATATTCCATGAATAAGTAGAAAACTTTTCTGAACGAAGTCCATATAATTTGAAGAAAAGACCTTACCCGAAATAAATCCGCAATGACAAAAAGTAACTATTGACTTTAAAGTCATTTTTGACCCCTCGAGCAGCCCCAAAAATAGCCCGAAATGTTTGTAGCTAGGCACGGGCGATACGAATTCAATGGCGCTAGAATCACCCCATTCCGATTTACAGTTAAAAAGTTACGACCTTTCACCCAACAGTGCAAAAAATAGAAAGTTAAAAATTCACATTAGCTTATTCTTACTCAAATTGTAATTTAATGTAATGTAAGATTGATTCATGTCACTAAGAATGCTCTTATTTAATTATCAATTATTTGTTTAAACAACCTGCCAAATGGACTAAGCAAATATAGATAAGTCAATTTTCTCAAATATAGATATTTTCTCACAACATGAGTGTTTCAATAAGTGAAGTAAATGAATGGACTGAGCAAAATGTTTTACTCCGTAAGTGAAGTAAGTGAATGGATTGAGCAAAATTTCTTTAAAAAATAATAGAGAATGTTTTACTGAGCAAATTCTTTAAAGAACTAATAATGAATGGACTGTTTTGCTCAGTAAGTGAAGTGAAGTGACAATTCTTTAAAAAAATGACAGTATAAGGAACTAAAATTCTTTAAAAATTCTTTAAAGAACTAATAATAATTGAACTAAGCTTAGCAAAACCATTGGGCTGAGCAACATTTTCAATGCAATGACATCATACCTTTTATCAACGGTTTCTAGTAATTTGCCTAAGGATTTAAGTTTGAGAACCTGCCAATTTTCAAAACAAATTTGGAGTCGATCAATTCGTATTTGAAACAAATTAAAATAAGGTCAACTGAAATCTAAGACACGTGAAGCGGGGGTAAACTCCATGATAAAACAATGAAAACAAAGAATCAATAACAAACTATATACACAATGCAAACTTGGTGAGCTTTTCCTAAAGAGCAATATCTCAATTCTAGTTTTCTCAAGAACAATACCTTGAGAAAACTGAAGGGCAATCCACTTTTCCATCCATTTTTTATATTGGACTTGTTTTATGACTTGGGAGCCCAGTTTTCCTTCTGTGGTGGGACTTCATCTTGCAACCATCTCCCATTCCACCTGTCTTCCCCATGAAGATTGAACTAAAAGTCTCTATGCAACAATTGAAGGGCAGATCAATATATGGGTGCTATTGCTTGCACATTATCAATACATTCAAAGTTAAAAGATTAAACATGGTGCCAATACCTGGGTAGAATGCAACTGGGCACTATAACTAGGTGCTAATACATTATCATCACATTATAGAGTAAATGAGAGAAGTTTTTGGGTAGAAACTTGTTAAAGTGACTAAAGTTTTTATACCTTGATGATTCAACCATCAATTAGAACTAAACTTGCAAAAAACCCTATGAACTATTTGTAATGAAACAAACCTCACAAATATATGCATTTTATTACAAATACTCCACCATGGAGATTTTTTAGGAACTCTAGGTAAGTCTTTGGCAATACAATACACGATTCAAAGTTTTTTTGGGGCATAAACAGTAATTCATAGGAGTTTCTCGTAAAACAAAATTTTCTTTTTCTTTTTGCACTTTAGCCTCAATTAATATAATTATTTCATCCCTATAAAGAAACTTGTTTATGGGGAGGTGCCCTCTAACCAATGTCTTGCCGATAGAAGACTTTAGGCCATTCAATTACCTCCATCCCTTGGTATGCTCGATCACGTGCCTCCTCGAGGTATTTTCCTATGGGTAGTACACGTCCCCCGCTTGCGACAAAGTTACCATCGGAGTCTAGAGAAGTCCCTGCATGAAATATTTTAATGGATGGAGATATGTTGTCCGCTTCTTCGAGGTTTTTAATCACGCTTCCCTTATCATAAGACCCTGGGTAGCCATTGCTAGCCATGACCACCACCATGGCTGAACTGAGGATCGAAAAATGCATTAATACTTAATATATGCAGCAATTCCTGTCACTCTGGATCCAACTGTACCATCAATGCTGGCACTCTGGATCGAAAAATGAATTTAATCATATAGTATACGAAAAATGCATAAGGAATATACCTGATAAATAGAACATTGGAAACAACTGTGTAATGGAGAACAAAACAGAAAGAGGAAGTATACTTGATATATCAAACTTTCAAATTAGAGAGCATCAAATATATATAAGGTTTTTGCCATTCGTAGACTAACCCCCTCATGCACAAAACACAAATTTCAAAGAACGTTAAAAAAGGTTGCATAAATAAAAACAAAACATGGAAAACCAACCGTGTCTTTTTCCAAAGAACGACCACCAACAATAACAAAAATCATAGAATCTCAACCAAAACACATAAAATCTGAACCATATCTCCAAAAATCCAAAATAAAATTCTAAATTCCAAACAAAAACCCAAAAAGAACATATAATAAATAACAAAGATGACCAAAAATATTAGTAGCCAAGATGAGAAAAAGACTAAGAATGATTCTTTATAAAGTGAATGCCAAAAAAGTTAGTAGGAGAATAGTTTTGTAATACTCAATTACAAACCTCACTATAATTTATCTACTCTCTATGGCTCTTAAAAAATACCTGGAACCATGGTTTTAAATATCAAAAAGAGAGTAAGAATATAAGTAACCATATTACCTCAATTAGGAAACCACTTGTCAGCATCCATTAAAAACCTGAAAAGAGAAGTCGATTAGCATGGGTAAATTAACATCTACACACATTATATACAGTTGTATACTTTGACATAAAATCTATCAAATTCAAATATAGATATTCACTGTTATTAAGTGAAAAAGATTCCAAAACATAGCGAGGTTACATATTATGAGCCAAATATAGAAAAAAATGAAATAATAAGGGTTTACGGTGAATCTAAAACAAATTTCCAATAAAAAAATATGAATATTCACATGAGTCTTTCATCAAACACTTGGAGTGCAAGATAAATCCAACAGTTTTTCTCTGTTGCAAAATAGAATAGTTCGCATCAACTTTAAAGAAAGCCCACAGTTGTGTGATATCCATATCTCAAAACTCCATTGTAATTAAGAGAAAAATATCCCAAAAGAACTCATGTTCTTTACCATCATTAAAAGAACCTCAGACTTGAATTGAACTGCAGAACAAACTCATAAGGATCACTATATCAAACCTGAAAAAATGGAGACTTGTATAATTTTAGTTAATTTCATCAGCGCCATTGCCTATATCTAATTACCTCAATTATATCCATTCGGATATCATGCCTAGAGATGGCAATGCCTATGTCTACATAGATTTATGTTCCAATGCCTATGTCCAATCATATATGAAATATAGCGTGCGACAATTTCAAACAAAATTCCACTTTCTAATCAACAATAATAAAATTTGTAACTTATATAAGGAATATAAAACTGTGAAGAAAAAAGATATGACAAAACAAAGAAAACAAAGCTCAATGAGAAGGTGAGAAATTACCCGATGAACCAATTTTTTATCATAAAATAATTCTGCAACAAAGAAATAAAAAATATCAAATATACTTACATGTGTATCAAGATCATTAAAAATGTGAAAGAAGCCTGTCTACATATATATAGAGAGAAAATAGTATTTCTCTATATACTTAATAAAAATTTGCTTGAATTATTTGCCAAATATGTGTATTAAGATCATTAGAAATGTGCTTGAATTATTTATAAGCCTACCTCTCCGACAAAATCGTATTTCAAATAAATAGTATCCTCGTATTACAACATCCTCCCCACATCACAACATTTCGACAACATCACAACAACCCCCCCCCCCCCCCCCCCCCATAACAAACACCTCCCCCAAAAGTTGATTTTTGGATATTAATCTGAAACACATTCAAAGTTAACAAAACTATGAAAAATATGTATGCTAACGTCAAACGCCACGTTCTAGGAAAATATCAATGAAGACGAAAAAAAATTTAGCCATGAATAATAATATGAATGTTAATTGAATGAACAAATTTAGTTATAATATGAGTTCTAGGATACATCCAAGTATAAAAAGAGAGAGAAATAAACTATTTTTTGCCCAGCAAAATGTATAAAATACAAAATTGTGACCCCATTTCAAACAACACCACAAACCTGAAAAAATAACAACAAAATAAATAAATCAGTAACATATACACATTAAAACATTATCTCACAATGATTCATATGACGTAATTAATATGACCCTGGGACTCCAACGACCTTCATTATTATCAACAACCTTACTTTCCTAATAAAGCATCAAAAAATAGATATTAGTTCCCACCTAAAAAACAATCATATTTGGCAATAATTCAAGAAAATCAAGAGAAAATAAGAACAACTTCACTATGAAAAAGTTTTTGGCAATAAACAATTAACACCATATTTCCACTACCCCAAAATCAAATAGGGGCAGTATGAGTGTACAAAACTATAGGGAAAACTTTTTAGCAACAAACAATTAACACAATATTTCCAGTACCCATTTTGAATAAACTTATAGGCTTTAATTGTATGAGTGTACAAAATTATAGGGATTAGTGAGGTAAGACCATACAAGAGTAATTTCCCCGTTTATTGTTTCAAAAGAATCATTGCTTGTGATGCCTGAGTACAGAAAATCCAAAATATGCAAATAGATTATAAAACCACAAAACCAAATCAAAGTACACTTTAACCAAATCAAAGTACACTTTAAAGAAACCAAATACATTATGTTCACTACTAAATTTCAAGAAACACATGGCATTCTCAATATAAAAACATCTAAAATATAAAACTACTTACAATCTATATACCTAAAGACTCATTCATCGATATCAAATTATTGGGGAGAAAACTCCATAAAGGCAGCGAAAAAAAGAATAATCCCATAAAACCCCATAAATTGGTACAAAATTAGTACACTCTTAAGAAATTAACACTTATAAATCAAACTAACACGTATTTAAGCACATATTATTGCCTGAAAATCAAATTATGACCTACTTTAGAAATTAACACCTACAAAATTATCCCAGATTAGTACTTACAAATCATATCATATCTAAACCCATAAAACCATTTGATCTCCCTAAAGTCATTTTTGATAAATGATGAAAACAAAAAGGATTTCGAACCCTAGAAAAACGTTTTGAGATCTAAATAAATGCAAACCAAATAGAGAGAAAAACAGATGTTATACCTGAGATTAAGATCATAAAAAATCGAGGGGTTGAGGATCAAGAATGATAGAACATTTGCGTGATGGCTCTAGAATGGTGGGTTGAGTCCAAGAAGGGTTGTGTTCGAGAGAGAGGGAGATAATGAGGGGGGGGGGGGGGGTGTTTGAGTTTGTGTGTCCAAATGGTTTCAGAATCTAAGAGTGTTACCAAAATACCCAATTTTTGAATTAAAGTATAAGTTTGATAAGTAGAAAAAAAGAAAAAAAATTGAGGGGTAGGTGTGTAAAAGTAAGCGACATGGTATGTGAGTATGTTGTGCAAATGGAGGAAAATAATCTCAACCCTTCATTTTTTAGTGACGTGGTTCAATCATGACCTCTAATTATCTTATCATCTTATGGAATAGTAAAAACATTCTACTCCTTATTTTATATATATATATATATATATATATATATATATATATATATCACTCACTATATACGTATAACCACATCCTCAGAACTTAAACCTTGCAGATGCCTTCTTTAGCATGCTATCAGGCTCCCATCATGTATCACTCCTGGGCCACCGGATCGAAATCTTATCGCCGAAAGCAAATCATAAGCACATAATCAGAGGCAGTCATAGACTTACATCTGTGGGTCATAACTATACTACATTACCCCACTAGACTCTAAACTAACACACAGTGGTTATCCGGTAATCCTATGACTTGGAGAATTAATCCAACACCTATTGGTCAACACTAGGGTGGACCTCTGACACCCCGCGTAATTAAATATCGGGTGATCAGATCTTTATTAAATTAAAACAGAATTCCCATTTGGTTCATTCTTAGCATCACTGTCAAAAACTTTTTCAAACATTTACTAACCACCTAGTATTCAAAAAAAGTCAGTGCCAAATTTTATCTTTTTATTAAACAAAATAATATGCGTAAACAAATACAATAACTAACCATCCACGTAATAAATGAATAAGCTGAACAATCATCTGATAAGCAACGGATATAAAATAATATCGAATAAACCATCGGTTCCCAAATCCAACTAAAAGTCCAATATAAATCAAATTCAAATACATAGTCTGACTACCATAAAGAAATAACTGAGGGCTAACACGTCCAAATGAAATACTGAACTGCACCCTACACTAGGAATGAAGTGTCTAATTCCAATCATGCAAGCATCCACAAGTGTTGTGTCTACGCATCCGTGGAACAGATCTTCCTTCTTGGCATCCCTGTGGATGGACACCTAAAAGGTTTTGGAAAAAAGTTTTTGCAAGTACGGGTCAGAGCCCAAGTAAAAATCATTTGAAAATATTTAGCAAGAATTTAAATATCAATTTAAATGAATAGTTATTAGATACACGTGTTAAGCTGCAGACACTCCCTTGAGTTTCCTCACCTCTCATCTATAATGCACACCTAACGTCCCACCTAGTCAAGTTACCCAATCTAACTAGGTCTCAAGTATCTAATAAGCCTCAAATAAGTCTAGCTCACCCGTACCGCCCATAGAGTACATTACCGAATACCCTGAACTACCATTTAATCATAGTTAAGATTATCCTTAACTTACTCGTACCGCCCATACAAGAAGCTACTGAATACCCTTAATAACTAATGTATCTCCTCTGTTATTATTAAACCCACGTTAGCCTTATAATTTTAGTTTCTCTACTTAAACTTTATTTTAGATATTCACCATCCATCTTCCTACTATTTACGCGTTAGTAAATTCATCATTAATTAGATTTACACTATCTCATGTCCATACTATTTACTCTTTAGTAGATTAATCGTTTTGTAGATACATACTATATCGTCTCACTATTATCCCACATAAGTAGATAAATCTTTAGTTAGATACACACTATATATCCTCACTACTGTCACACATAAGTAAGAGAAAATATCCAAGCATACACACACACACAGACACATACACACATATATATATATATATAGCATCCATTGGTCTAGCCACTGTGATGCACAATTGCATACTCTGCTATCGGTCCAAGTACCTCGTACTATATCAAGGGCAAATGGTTTGGTAGGTCTCCTCGAACCCAAAATACAAATCACACATATTGGAGGCGAACATAGTCCCCATCTAAATGGGTCATGCACATACATACGCTCCCATTCAACCGTTGAAACTATCATACTCTAAGATCGTACGTATCCAAGGTACTATGTCTGGGTAGAAGTCTAAAATCCTTCCAATGGTCTCATCAGGATAAGACCGTCCACGACGCGGAACCTCCCCCCGATAGCAAGTAGCGTAGGTATGTCATACACATAATAATACATATTAGTCATACACAGAACCTATCCATATATATATATATTTAATATAGGTACACACACGACCTATAATAATAAAATCGTATAGGTATACACTCAACCTATTAAAATCAATCCATATAGGTATACACTCAACTTATGATTATCACCGTACATTGTATTTTTCTCTCGAATGCTCACTGTACAATTTTATTTGATATATACTCTCTATCATATATTCTCGAGTATTATTCTCTACCCGAAGGGCCTATTGTTACCCCTTAAGTTAATTCAGTAGTTATTCTACAATTGTCCTACTGGTATACCTCATAATTTTCCTTATCCTCTCCACGATCAATTTTCATTCTCTCGAATTATTACATTAATAATTAAGCCCAACTAGCCTTAGCCTTAACTCTCGTATACATGGATAAGTATCAAACCTATCAAGGCCTACTGTCATACAATATATACCTCATTATATTCTAAATATGTTCCAAAAATGCCCTTGATAGTTACCCGCAAGTTCTGGGCTTAAAAAGGGAAAATTGTCAAAATCTGGTAAACCAAATCGAGTCGTAAATTTTCTGGCAAATTAAACACCCTATAGTAAAACATCGATTACTCCCTCTACAGAACTCCGATTGACCTGATTCAAATCTCATTAGAAAGATAAGACATAGATATTTCCATAAATATATGGATAGCAATCTAATTCTAAGTATAATTCAAATGGCATACGTTTAAAGTTACGTTAAAAATTCTGGCAGATTACTATGCTGGCAGATCAAACACCCTATTGTAAAACATCGATTACTCCCTCTATAGAACTCCGATTGACCTGATTCAAAGCTCATTAGAAAGCTAGGACATAGATATTTCCAGTAATGTACGGATATAACTCTAAATCTAAGTACAATTGAAATGGCATACGTTTAAATTTAAGTCAACAATTATGGCAGATTGACATCTTGTGTTCATCAATTAAACCATAAGTCATTCAAGATTCATGTTCTTCAACCAAGAACGCATAAAGATTCAATATTAATCATAAAATATATTCAAATATCATTTTATCTTCACACATGGATAATTTACGATGAAAATTTTACCCAAATAACTTCAAAGATTCAATCCAAGAATCAAATTCTCCTTTAATAAATATAAAACCCTAGTTTTCTCATGTTCATCATCTTTATTAATCAAGAACTGAGATTTATATCTTATTAACCAACACAAACCCAATGATTTCATATTATCATCATTAAGGAACATCTATACATACATTCCTACTTTAGTTTATGAATTAACCCCTCCCAAATTCATATAAAACTTCCAAAATCATGAAATCAAACCCTAATCTACATGGATATTATAACATGCTTAATATAATTTGACATTTAAATACTTGCATCTCAATAGCAGGTCTAAAATTCATTGATAAGATGGTGTGGTGGTTCTCCCCCGCTTCAATCTTGATCCGTTGCCTTCGGGGCGAAAAACTATATAGGAACCTTTGGATTTCTTCTCCTCTTCCTTTTCTCTTGCCTCTCTTATATTATGATTGTGCTAACCCTAGTTCCTTTCTCAAATATCAGATATAAGACTTAGTATTTTCGAAGTTCTCTAAACCACAAACTCCCGAATGATCGAAAAACCCTTAAACAATGTTTGGTTGGCCTAAAATCGTCCCAGGACCCAAACTATACCCCCGGGTATACTTTTTTGACTATTTTGACCCTTTAGGAATCAACCGTGACCTCAAAATCACCATTCAAGTTACTTTTAAAATCATCTTATTTCCACCTCAAATTATGGCATGCGTGAGTTTAACTTAAACTGAATTAATTAAATTTAAATCATCCGAATTGAAAAATTTCTCCAAATTATTCCTAAATCACCAATATAATTAATTTCCATATTCTCCAAAATATGGGGTGTTACATACTTCTCCCCTTATAATGGAATTTGGTCCTCGAAATTCGAATAAGGCTAGTACTCCAAGGTTTCTACGCTACCTAAATCATCCATTTAGGACCACTACATATTGTTCTTCTATCCCTTAATCGTAGATAATATTAACATAATTTAACTACCCAAAGTTCCCATACACCCTATACTCCTGCATAACTGCACACACGATACGTGGCTCCACTAGCCTCAAATGTCACATAGTTATTATCCCTTATATATAACTGTAAAAATAAGCACTACCCAGGGTAATAAACCCATGTCCTAAAGTCCAAACATCTATCCACTTTCAACGTTGCGCTAAGTTCCATGCGTGGGATGTCTCGTAAAGTGAAATCCAAATAAGATCCCCCCGATACACTACTACCTAACATTGTCGGTCGTTGAGATATTTTAGGCCCTTAGTCCATAGTACGTACCCCCCCAAAATTCCCGTCTCTTGACATAAAAGTATACTCATCCACTTTCATGTTACAAAAGATAATATATATAATGGCGCTCTTACTATCACTAGTTTCTTAGTACGAATAAATCACGAGCTATGTCTCTCAACTCTGTAATTAGCCAGTCTACCTTAAATCACGTCAGTAACTTTCCCTACTCACTAGGATTACAAATAACAATACAAATATATTCCTGTGTGTCTATTATACAACACCCGATTATATATATATATATATATATATATATATATATATATATATATACACACACACACACACACACACACACACACACTATAACATATATACTTATCCACTGACCCTCTATTTTTAATACCTCTCAGCTTAAAGTGCATACTCTACACGTTTAATAATTAAAATTTAAAATCGATACATTAGCATCCAACTACTTCCCCTCACTTCGGACGTTAAATATGGTTCCTACATGTAACATCCCTCAACCAAGTTCAAAGAACTTTCTCAATGCACTATTTCCTAGAATTATCAACAAAATTCGTAGGTCCAAAGAACATAACTAAGATATCACGAATCCTATCTCTCGACACATAAATCAAATCGTCTATGCATGTGTCTACCAAGGCGTCACACACTACTGTGTTCTAGTAATCACTGAGTTCTAGAGCGTAAGAAACAATGAGTTAAATCTCTCTGAACAACGGTATACCCGATATACCTTAAATCACATTAGTGAAAGTTCCCACTTACTCGGATAAAACTTAACGAGATAACTATACTCACCGAAGTTTACGATACAATACACTATATATTCAGGCTTGACCCTCTTTCAGGTGATGTCTCGTTAAACTAAATATCTTATCTCGGCATAACGAGCACAATAGTCTTACCCTATAGTTTACTACTGCTCCAACCCTCGGTATCCAGTCACTACGCAAGATAATAATATGTTATCTTCTTCTAACACATAAGGAGAAAAAACTACCACATATTATAAAGCATACTCTTAGTTTCCACACCTGCCCCTCCCTGCGGATGTAACTAAAGAGAGCACCGCTACTCAACGATATACATATACATGCCATATTAAAATTAATGACAACTTTACTAATTCTGTTTCACAGTTGAATCTAGTATTAATAACTTTCTGTTACTCGCTCGTGTCACAAAACAGACTCCTATAGCCCCGGGATAAAAATCATACTTTCAATTGTCACTAGTATCGACAGTTCAAATGGGTCCAAGAGTCTAGACATAACACCCTCATCCCAACAAAACCAAGACTTCTTATGATTGTTGTCCCTTTTGGGCATCCCGTTCCTGACCCCAAATTCGTTGTAGATAAGATCTACATATGTGTTCCTACTCTTCACACATAAGACACTCCCTATGTCATCTGTCTCTCCCAATTATTGGGTCTCCGGACGTAACTCTAGTGTCGGAACTGACCCATAATTTGCTATAATGGTCATACATCCAAGATTTCATCCTGTAGTTATCCCCTACCTCACTTCGATAATACTTCTTCATGTGGACCGTCTCTCTATAATTGAGATACTACCAGAGAAATCCTTTGTCTCTGGTCCTGGACCTATTGGCTATGTTAGGGTGTCCTTCTCTCGGACATGGTATTCTTGTCCCTGGTTGCACCCCCGTTGTCCCTTTGGCTCCGCTGGCCTTATGGAACTCGTTGTTGGACTCGATGGTCCTGACTGAATCCACCATCACTTGGTAGAAATTCACTTGATTTGAATCATTTAAATGGGTCCCTATTGGGTATACCCTATCGTGGTTCTTCTTTAACACCATTAAATCCAGTCTTGCTCCCCGACTCGATTTTCTAACCCCTAGGATCCTTTCTCATAGAAGCGTTGATATAAACTTGTAAACGTACGACCTTGACGACGTCAACACTAGTCATCCTATTCGTATTTTACACTCACACTTGTGTATTCTACTCATGAGTCCCTTATCAACTTACAAACCCTTTTATTCTCCATATCCCCTTCATCGAGTATGAAGTTCATTAAACAAGTCAACTTCTCCCTTACGCTCGATCTCTATCTCGCTCATTTGTGATAAGTTTTGAAACTCCATTCACATCTCTGTCCGAACAGCAGAAGGAAGATCTTACGATCAAACTGTACTCAAATTCCTCATTCTATTCCATATACTTCTTATATGTGGCGACTGGCTCTTGTCATGGTATTCTTCTCCTATGAGCTTAAATTTTTTTAATCATGGGTATCGTTGCACTCCATCCTACACAGTTGCCATTGGATTACATCCTCCCATTGGCTTATCACGCTTCCCCTTTTTCCCGAGTCCTTATATATGGCTCCTCATAAGAGTCCTTTCGACTTTCCCCACCCCTTATCGACTATGCTGGGTGAGTGTAAGATTGTACCACCATTATCTATAACAGTGCTTGAGGAAACTATTATCCCCGTGATAATGCTATCGTCACCTTCCTGAACAATAATTATGGTGACTTCTATTGCGATCACCATTTCCAGAATACCCTTTAGCTTCTGCTAAGACTCTTCTCCTGCAGTCCTACTAATGACCCTCGATGGTCGTCCTATAATGTTCAGTGTTCAAGACCTAAATGAACTCGCAAATATCATCAAATATACTTAATATAAGGAGAACATAAGTTGCATACGTAGGGGAATTCAAGAATCCGATTATAAGGATCTCTATCAAAGAACGCTACGCTGAAATGTAAAAAGTCGTACAGATCCTAAGGCCGCTAGAACCTGATGCTCTCATACCATATGTGACACCCCTCCTAATTAAATACCGGGTTATCAGACCTTCACTAAATTAAAATAGGATTCCCATTTGGTTCATTCTTAGCATCACTGTCGAAAACTTTTTAAAACATTTACTAACCACCTAGTATTAAAAAAAAGTCGATGCCAAATTTTATCTTTTTATTAAACAAAACAATATGCGGAAACAAATACAATAACTAACCATCCATGTAATAAATGAATAAGCTGAACAATTATCTGATAAGCAACGAATATAAAATAATATTGAATAAACCATCGGTTCCCAAATGCAAATAAAAGTTCGTTATAAATAAAATTCAAATACATAGTCTGGTTGCCATAAAGAAGTAACTGAGGGCCAACACGCCCAAATGAAATACTGAACTGCACCCTACACTAGGAATGAAGTAACTGAAGCGTCTAATTCCAAATCCTGCAAGCATCCACAAGTGTTGCAGCTACGCATCCCTGGAACAGATCATCCTGCTTGGCATCCCTATGGTTGGACACCTAAAAGGTTTTGGAAAAAGGTTTTTTCTAGAACGGGTCAGAGCCCAAGTAAAAATAATTTGAAAATATTTAGCGATCATTTAAATATCAATTTAAATGAACAGTTATTCGATACACATGTTAGGCTGCGGATAGTCACTTGAGTTTCCTCACCTCTCATCTATAGTGGACACCTAACGTCCCACCTAGTCAAGCTACCCAATCTAACAAGGTCTCAAGTATGTAATAAGCCTCAAATCAGTATAGCTCACCCGTACCGCCCATATAGTATGTTACCAAATACCATGAACTACCATTAAATCATAGTTACGATTCTCCTTAACTTACTTGTACAAAAACATCCAAGCATATATATATCACACACACTATATATATATATAATATTGCATCCACCGGTCTGGCCACCGTGATGCACATTCGCGTACTCTGCTATCAATCCAAGTAACTCTCGTACTATATCAAGGACAAATGGTTCTCGAACCAGAAATACAAATCACACATATTGGAGGCGAACATAGTCCCCGGCCAAATGGGTCATGCACATACCTACGCTCCCATTCAACCGTCTAAACTATCACGCTCTCAGATAATATGTATCCAAGGTCCTATGTTATGGGTACAAGTCTAAAATCCCCCTAATGGTCTCATCAGGATAAGACCGTCCACGACGCGGAACCTCCCCCCGATAGCAAGTAGCGTAGGTATGTCATACACATAATAATACATATTAGGCATACACAGAACTTATCCATATATATATATTTAATATAGGTACACACACGACCTATAATAATAAAATCGTACAGGTATACACTCAACCTATTAAAATCAATCCATATAGGTATACACTCAACTTATGATTATCACCATACATTGTATTTTTCTCTCGAATGCTCACTGTACAATTTTATTTGATATATACTCTCTATCATATATTCCCGAGTATTATTCTCTACCCGAAGGGCCTATTGTTACCCCTTAAGTTAATTCAGTAGTTATTTTACAATTGTCCTACTGGTCTACCTCATAATTTCCCTTATCCTCTCCACGATCAATTTTCATTCTCTCGAATTATTACATTAATAATTAAGCCCAACTAGCCTTAGCCTTAACTCTCTCATACATGGATAAGTATCAAACCTATCAAGGCCTATTGTCATACAATATATACCTCATTATATTCTAAATATGTTCCAAAAATGCCCTTGATAGTTACCCGCAAGTTCTGGGCTTAAAAAGGAAAATTGTCAAAATCTGGTAAACCAAATCGAGTCGTAAATTTTCTGGCAAATTAAACACCCTATAGTAAAACATCGATTCATCCCTCTACAGAACTCCAATTGACTGATTCAAATCTCATTAGAAAGATAAGACATAGATATTTCCAGACATGTATGGATAGCAATCTAATTCTAAGGATAATTGAAATGGAATAAGTTTAAAGTTACGTTAAAAATTCTGGCAGATTACTATGCTAGCAGATCAAACACCCTATAGTAAAACATCGATTACTCCCTCTACAGAACTCCGATTTATCTGATTCAAAGCTCATTAGAAATATAAGACATAGAGATTTCCAGTAATGTATTGCTACAACTCTAACTCTAACTACAATTGAAATGGCATATTTTTAAAGTTACTTAAAAAAATTTGGCAGATTGACATCTCCTGTTCATCAATTAAACCCTAAGTCATTAAAGATTCATGTTCTTCAACCAAGAATGCATCAAGATTCAATAATAATCATAAAATATATTCAAACATCATTTTATGTTCACATAGCGTTTATTTTGGATGAAAAGTTTAAACAAATAACTTCAAAGATTCAATCCAAGAATCAAATTCTCCCTCAATAAACATAAAACCCTAGTTTTCTCATGTTCATCATCTTTATTAATCAAGAACTGAGATTTCTCTCTTATTAACCAACCCAAACCCAAACCCAAACCCAAACCCAAACCCAAACCCAATGATTTCATATTATCATCATTAAGGAACATCTCTACATATATTCCTACTTTAGTTTATGAATTAAACCCTCCCAAATTCTTATAAAACTTCCAAAAGCATGAAATCAATCCCTAATCTACATGAGTATTATAACATGCTTATTATAAATTTCCATTTAAATACTGGCCTCTCAATAGCAGGTCTGAAATTCGTTGATAAGATGGTTTGGTGGTTCTCCCCTCGATTCGATCTCGATTTCGTTGTGTTCGGGGCAAAAAACTATGTAGGAACCTTTGGATTTATTATCCTCTTCCTCTCCTCTTGCCTCTCTTCTGTTATGATTGTTCTAACCCTAGTTCCTTTCTCCAATATCAGATATAAGACTTAGTATTTTTGGAGTTCTCTAAACCACAAACTCCCGAATGATCGAAAAGCCCTTAAACAGTGTCGGGTTGACCTAAAATCGTCCCGGGAGCCAAACTATACCCCCGGGTACACTTTTTTGACTATTTCGACCCTTTCAGAATCTACCGTGAAATCAAAATCACCATTCAAGGTACTTTTAAAATCAACTTATTTTCACCTCAAATTACGACACGCTGAGATTAACTTAAACTGAATTAATTAAATTTAAATCATCGAAATTGAATAATTTATCCAAATTATTCCTAAATCACCAATATAATTAATTTCCATATTCTCCAAAATATGGGGTGTTACAAGACCGCTCACTACTCGCAGCTTCTAACGGTAGCATCCATAGAGTAGGTATGCTCACATATATATATCACACACACACACACACACACACACACACACACACACACACACACACACACACACACACACACATATATATATATATATATATATATATATATATATATATATATATATATATATATATATATATATATATAACCGGATAAACGTGCATAACTCACTCGTAGCACTAGTCCATAATTCTCAAATCTACCCCCGACTCGCGAATATTCATGTAGTAACTTACTTATAATAAATTCTTGAATATTATTATTATTTTGGACACTAATCTATTCTATTCCATCTCGTATCCAAAATTTATCTGAAATCCCAAACTTCTTTCATTAATAATAACCCTAGTGTTATTCATTCTAAAATACCCGTACATTCATACCCGAATTTGATTCCTGACTAACCCAAGGTAAATATCCCATATTTTTTCAGAAGTCCTAAATCACCCATCGAACTCCCTAAATAAATTTGAACCCTAAACAGTCCATGAAAAAAACTAAGCAAATAAAGTAGGCCAAACAACAGGGTAAAACCGAATCGCCCTCCTGACCCGAACCGGTTTGCCTGACGAATCTGGTCTTGCGAACCTGGTGCCTTTTTGACGAAATCCCACAATTTTCTATACACCAAATGAGCATCATTCTTCATCCAAGCTCAACATAAAAGCTTCCTATCAATTCTAAATGTAATTATGCACATTTTTACGTCCAAATTCATCCCATAACATATTAACTCATTGAATTCAACAAAATTAACAAGAATTGTTTAGTTTCTTAATTCAATTCCAAGATTCCTTCAAGTCTCATAAGAACAATTCAAGATCACATATTTTTACATTAATCAATCTCAGATTTATTATTGGATGATAATTAGATTATCTTTCTATAGTTTTGTTTCTGAAAACCCCATTTTTACACGTGAATCCCACCCCAAAATTCATATTTCTATACCAATTATGATATGAATTACTAAAACAACATAAAGAATTAAACAAAGATAAACACTTGCCTTTAGATTGTAGGGATTTCGATTTTTTCTCTATGAATCTTCTTTGCACAAGAGTTTGATGCTCGTAATTACTCCAATTTTCTCCCCGAAATGATTTTCTTCACTTTCTCTTGAGTTCTCCTTTCATTTTTCTCTTCTCTCTCAACCTTAAGTCTTTTGGAATGGTGGAATGGCTACCCACTCCATCCGCCTTCCCTACATAATAAATCCTAAAATTAGGGCGCACTCGAAATCACCATCCAAGTCACCTTGCATAATTTTTCCATCTCATTCCGAATAAGTGCCCACACGCGCTTCTCGAATGAGACACCGTCAAAACCCATCGATTTTACTCATTTACGACGTAATATAATTTGACATATTTTTATTTACTTATCACACTAGTAAATAAATTTTCAAATAAATATTAATCCTTTTCTCCCTAATTAATATTTATTTAATTCTCATTATTTCTCATTTTATGTGAATTATGCGCAAACGTGTAATTTAAAAATGCTAAAAAAATTAATACTAAAAAATACGGGTGTTACATACTTCTACCCATACAATGGAATTTCGTCTTGGAAATTTGGACATAGATACCATAAATAGCTTCGAATATTTCTCTCGCATATCATCCTCCCATACACATGTCGACTCGTCGGCATTATGGTGCTCTCACTGAACACAAACCAAGGGACCCACCTTTGACCGCAGCTTACGCTTACTATGATCCAGAATAACAACCTGTCTATCCTCATATGAGATGTTGGAATACAAATCAATTTCCTCCAATAGAATGTGCCAATACGCTATCTCACGCCTCTTGTACTTCTTCAACGATGATGCATGAAACACGTCGTGAATCCGCTAAAGATGCTCTAGCAGGGCGAACCTATACACAACTGTCCTTATCCTTTCGATGATAAAAAAAAGCCCCACATATCTCGATGATATCTTCCCCTTATTCCTAAATTGCATAACTCCTTTCATAAGAGCCACCCGTAATAATATTTGGTCATTGACATACAGCTCTACGTGCCTCCTATCTGCATGTGCATAACTCCGAGTTATTCATATATGATCTCAAATTAGCACGATCTTGGAAGAAGTGTCCTGCACCATCTCCGACCTAAGAAGCTTGTTATCCCCCAGCCCTAACCAATAAGAAGGCAAACGAAAAGTTCGGCCTTACAGTGCCTTAAAAGTCACCATACCGATAGTGAACTGGTAAGAGTTATTATAAGCAAACTTTACCAATGGGAGGTACTGCTCCCTAACTCCTCTAAAATCTAGTATGCACATACTCAGCATATCCTCCACCATCTAATTAACCCTCTCGGTCTACCCATATGTCTAAGGGTGGTAAGATGTACTTAGCTAAAACTCAGCTCCTATAGCCTCCTGGAAACTTTGCAAATAATAGGACACAAAGATTTTGTCCTAGCCAGACATAATATTAATCGGTACCTCATGTAACCTCATTATCTCGGCTATAAAAAGTATGGGTACTATCCCGTCATATAATCCATTCAAACTGGGAAAAAGTGGGTTACGTTGGCTAAGCGGTCCATAATCAAATATATGAATTGTGACCCCTCTATAATGTCGGTATCCCCGTAATGAAGTGCATCGATATACTCTCCCATTTCCAAAACAAAATCTCTAATGGTTGCAATATCCCAGTTAGCCTCTGATGGTCGATCTTCACTAACTAAAAAGTGGTTCACTTCAAGACAAACTCAGCAATATACTGCTTCATCCCAGTCCACTAATACTATCTCCTCATATCTTGGTACATCTTATCCTTATCGGGATGTATCGAAAATTATGAGAGGCGAGATTCTGTCATCTCTGCATTCCATAAGTCCTCATCCTCTAGGACAATAAGCCTCCTATTAAAGCATAAGTCTCCCTCTAAACTGATTGAGTAAGACTCTATCCCCCTGCCAAAAATTAATGCACCATGTCCTGACAGAACTGGTCCTTTGCATGTGCCTTCACAAACCTTATAATGATCTCAAGTGTGATAGTCAACACTGTCATACAAGCCCTGGCAACTGCATCATCCTATCGAGATCACTCCACTTCGCTTTCCAGACCACTGCTAACTCCCCCATAGGTCATCGACTCAACACGTCTGCCACAACGTTAACCTTCCCCGGATGTCAAACAGATAGTCTTTCACAAACTCTAGCCATCTATACTACTACGTATTGAGATCCTTTTGTGTGAATAGATACTGCAGCTACTTATAATCCATGAACGAACTGAATTTTTCCCCAGGAGATAGTGCCTCCAAATCCTCAAGGAAAATACTACCGCATCTAGATCAAAATTGTGTGTGGGGTACTTCCTCTCATGGGGATTAAGAATAAGATAAGCATAAGCTATAGACCGATCCTCCTGCTGTAACACACCCCCAAGTCTCTGTAAGGTCGCATTTTTAAATACAAAGTACTCAACTCCTCCCTTAGACAGTGCGAGCACTGGTGATGAAGTTAATTTGTCCTTTAACTCATCGAAAGCTAACTGACAGTAATCATCCCGCACAAATGACGCCCCCTTGCGAGTCAAATTAGTCAACGGACCCGCAATCTTCGAAAACTCCTTAATAAAATGGCGATAGTACCAGACTGATACTAAGAAGCTATGGATCACTATCGGTTTCATGGGCTGACCCCACTCCCTTACCGCTGTAACCTTACTCGTATCTACTAAAATGCCTCTGTCATACATAATATGGCCCAAGAACTGCACCTCTCATAACTCGAACCCACACTTCTCGAACTTGGTGTATAATTGATGGTCATGTAACGTCTGTAGAACCATACGCAAATTCTCTGCTTGCTCGCCATCATTCCAAGAATAGACTAGAATGTCGTCTATGAAAATAATCACTAATTGGTCTAAGAAATCTCTGAACACCCTATTCATAAGATCCATGAATACAGCTGACGCGTTAGTTAGCCTGAACGACATAGCCCTGAGCTCATACGGCCCATACCTCATCAGGAATACGATCTTAGGGACATCTTGCGCCCTAATACATAACTGGTGATAACCCGATCTCAAGTCAATCTTTGAGAAGTAAGATGTTGCACTTAATTGGTCGAATAAGCCATCAATGTGGGTCGAAGGATATTTATTTCGAATAGTGACCTTATTCAAATCTCTATGGTAAACACACAATCTCAATGATATGTCCCATTTCTTTACAAACAATATTGGAGCACCCCATGGTGATTTATTCTGGTGGATGAATCCCAACCCCTAGAGATACTATATCTGGTCTCTCAACTCCCATATCTGCAAGGGATCCATGTGGTAGGGCACACGTGCTATCGGTTTAGTCCTCAATGCCAAATCAATGAAATATTCAATCTCTCAGTTCGGTGGTAAAATCGGTATCTTCTGGAAAACATCTATGAACTCCCTAACCTCTACGATTGAATCTAATAATAAAATCACCTTTTAACACCCTGACTCGGATTCGGGTCACTGTTGAGTCAACCCACACCGAGTCAATGAGTTAAAAGGGAAGGCGAAAAGTCCATTTTACATTATTAAAAATCCTTTGATTAGCTCCATAATTAAGAATTTAAATTTCCAGTTTTAACTTGAGGAAAGAAGTGATCACTTTAAGTAATTAGTCAATTTACAAGATTTATTTATAAAAATCCAATTTAGTCCACAATAATAATTAACTTAGAAATAAACCACACGCGTCCCTGTATTTTTACAAGTTATGGCCAAGGGCCCGAATAAAATGTTTAAAAGTCTTAATTTTATCAAAGTTGCAAACCATGATTTTGCTAAAATGACAGAGCTCTAACAACGTTGGTTTCCCTCAGGGGCCTTACTAGCATCCTTTTCGGTGACCCTACTTGTTGTACCTGGGGGTGGGGGTAAGGGTTTTAACATTAAAAAATAGGGGTTAGCGAATGCTCAACAGGGTCGGTAACACTAAGCTATACATTTTCGACAAAAATACTATACATATAACGTGTATTTTAATCAATCCATGAAAACGTTTAATAATTTAGTTAATATTTATGCAAGTACAATGCAATGCACCCGAGCGATGAGCTCACACTCACACTTAATCAATTTCATCACCCTTTACTAGGTCTAGAGACGAATTAATCTGATTTTGTCCCTTAGTCTCATTTATCACAATTCATTAGGTTGTCTTACTTTTACATTTCTAAGTAAAACCATATCATTTTCATTTTATTTATCTTTTCTCAGAATCGTGAATAATCTCATACTTTAACGGGCTCCAAACCACCGGATATGCTACCATATGCTTTGTCCAGTGATTTTAGGTATTTCACCTCAGGGCTCCGGGCCCTCCTTAATTTTTTCGGTGTCATTTGAGTCCAATTTTAATGTGTGTTAATATTTTAACTAATGTCCACATTATTCCACCCTTTTACCGTTTTCTCATTCTACGGTTTAAGTCATTCGTTCATTCAATCAATGTACCATTTATTAACTTTATCAATTCTTCACCAAAAAAACCCTACCGATAAGGTCTAAGAGGTAGTCCAACCACTAGGACCCTCATTTTTACCCAAATCATTATTTGGCCCTCTTATCATAATTTGGGTGAAAAACATTTTTAATTTTATTTTGGCACTAAAACTTAAACTTTCTCTTTCAAAACATCCTTCTCATGATTTTATGTCAAAAACCATATTATCCTTTTATGTTTTGCCCCATAAAATATAAGCATTCATTCAAGACCATTTTAACCAAATGTCCATAACTTTGCCCTATCATCATACGTGAACCCAAATATTATTTTCATTCAATATAATAATATTTAACACATTTTAGGATTGTTTTCTACATTTACTCATTTCATCATAAAACCCATTTTAACATGCTTGAACAAATCTAAGATATCATCTTCTACCTTACTATATGATTCTACAAGTGTGAAAGAGGATTTCAAGCCTAGAAATATCTCAAAATGCACATAGGTAATTAAAATCATGGGTTTACATATTTTTAACAAGTTTTCTTCCATTTTCAATGTAAAATGCCATAAATTTATGAGAAGGTCCCTTCTAGGGTTTTGTCTTTTTAAAAACTCCATTTTTGCAAGACTACAATATTTCATCAAATAACTTTATTTTAGGCATTATAAATCATCTAACATTCATCTTAGATAATTTTCATCGCTAGAAAACCTTGAAACTTTGGAAGATAAAACCCATACATTGGATTAGAAGAGGATAAACACAAAATGGTTGAGTTGAAAGCTCCTACAGACTCCAAAGCTCCTTCAAATAACTCCAAAAATCTTCTTTACAAGATTTGCTCTATCACTTTCTTGCTTGATCCAAGATTGAAGATGGTAAAATGTGCTTGGAAATAGTGTAACGTATGGTTTGGATGTGGTGATAAGGTTTGGTTATGGTGGAAAAATGGTTGGAGAGGGAAAAGATGGGTGTAGGGAACTTAGAGTGAGAGAGACAAATGCTGAAAATGAGAGGGATAAGGCTCCCCCTTCTCTCCTCTTATAACCCAAATAAAACCCATTTAAAACGATATAAAAACTCTCCCCAAAATACAAAAAATGTGTCCGCCTATCAAGGCCACCAAAAGTTGACTTGTCACCCGATCAATGGTTAAAAATACGAAAGTACATCAAGCCCAATCGAATTAACAAATTTCTACTCAGGTCATTCAAACGAGAATGGGACCTCATTCGAATGAGACCGAGTTCCCATTCGATTCGTCTTTCGAACGAACTTCTAATGAGGTTGTGCACCTATGAAAAGGTGGTTCGTTTGATCGTCATTAGATGTTCACTTCGAACAAGGTGGGCTTTTCGTTCAAACCACCAGATCTCATTCGAATGAGACTACGAACTCGTTTGAACGACCTTAAGTTCGTTCGACCTACCCAGCTTTCTTAAATCTCTAATTTCACCCAATGATTTCCAACTATTAACATCAATGCCAAAAGATTAATGGAATATAGAGATAAAAGCCCATATATTAATAATCCAAATCCCAAAAATTTCTCATGATTACAAATTACACGGGGAAAGAATAAGGAGAGGGTATTATATTCTCCCCTCCTTAGGAGATTTCATCCTCGATATAAGAACTATCAACTAAGGGAAGACTTTAGAATGATTCTATCGCATCTCTGACTCGTATTCCCAATTATCTCCTTGAACCCCTTGGAACTCCCAAAGGTCCTTCACTAATGGAATAACCTTGTTGTGTAGGACTCTCTCTTCAAGGTCCTCTAACTCGATGAGGTTCGAGTCGATAATATGATAGGGATCATGGAGATACTTCTTTAACATAGAGACATGAAACACGTTATGCACTTAGGATAACTGTGGAGGCAGCGCAAGTGGTACGACACATCCCCGATCCGCTCTAAGATTTCAAAGGGTCCAGTGTACCATGCGAACAACTTTCCTTTCTTTCCTAATCGTTGACTAACACTCCTTGAATAACCTTTAGTATCACATGGTCACCTACTCTAAACTCTATGGTGTACCAAAAAATTATCGACATAATTCTTCTATCGCCTCTACGCCGTCATGATTCTCTGTCGAATTACTTTGACCTTCTCAATCATCTCTTGGATCAATTTTGAATTGGTGAGATGCTTCTAACCCACCTCATTCCAACAAATTGGAGAGCGTCACGGCCTCCCATAATGGGACTCGAAGGAGTCCATGTCAATGCTTGCTTGATAGATGTTATTATAGGAATAATCTATCCCCAATTACCCTGAAAGTCGAGCGCATAATCTTTTATCATGTCCTCCAGAATTTGGATGGTTCGCTCCGACTGTCCGTCCATCTCATGATGGCATGCAGTATTCATGTTGAATTTGATACCCAAATCCTTTTAAAATTTCTTCCAAATAGCGAGGATCCTTGTCTAAGACGATTGAGAGTGGGACACCATGAAGCCTCATTTCACTGACATATAACCTTGCCAGCTTAGCCACGTTGTTCATGAGCTTGATCAGAAAGAAATGTGCAAATTTCGTGAGCTGATCTACTATAACCCGTACTGTATCATGACCACGCTTAGACTGTGGTAACACTGTTATGAAATCCGTTATGATGTGATCCCACTTACACTCTTCCGCAAGTAGTGATTGCAACAAGCCTACTGGCTTCTTATGATCGAATTTTACCTATTGACATGTGTAGCACCTGGCTACATATGTCACCACATCTCTTTTCATACCGGACCACCAAAAATCTCTACAAAGGTCCTTATAGATCTTAGTAGCTCCCGAATGTATACTGACGTGTGAGTGATGGGCCTCTTCCATCACCTCATCCCGAAGCTCCTCGATAATAAGGACAATGAATTGACCTTTGTGTTTCACCCCACCATCCTTATCTATGGTAAGAGTGTCGAATAATTTCCCATTCAGAATAAAATCCCAATACTGGCAAACTCGGGGTCACATGACTGGGCATCAAGGACTTTATGCTTAATGAGTGGCCTAGCTACCACACGCCATAAGTATGCCATGTCGTAACCTCACTAAACATGCAAGTTAAACTTCTGCAACTCCCTAAACATTTTCACCCAATGGCATCTCATTGCTGCAAGGGTGAGACTAGACTTCCTGCTAAGAGCATAGACCACCACATTAGCCTTGCCAGGATGATAATCCAATGAGAAATCGTAGTCTTACATCAATTCCATCCATCGTCCCTTGCTCAAATTAAGATCACGTTGTGTGAAAATGTACTGAAGGCTCTTATGGTTGTAAAACACCTCAAACCATTCTCCGTACAGATAATACCTCCACCTCTAAAGTGCAAACACCACCGCAGCTAGCTCCGAGTCATGGGTAGGGTAGTTCCTCTCTTCTACCTTTAATTGACAGGATGCATAGGCTACCACCTGACCGTTCTGCATAAGAACTTCTCTGAGCCCTGAATCTGAAGCATCACAATACACCATGTTACCCCTACCACGCTCTAGGAGGATGAGAATGGGAATAGAGGTCAAGCTCGCCTTTAGCTCCAAAAAGGCCGACCCACAATCATTCGACCATTCGAAATGCACATCATTTTGAGTCAACATCATGAGGGACAAAGCGATCCTCCCATGCTGTAGTCACCAGCCAAACCCAAGAATCTACGTACCATCACAATTGTCTTTGTCCTATCCCACCCAGGATGGGCACCAGTTTGGAAGTATCGACAGAAATACTCTCTCTCCAGAAACCACATGGCTAAGGAACCTCATATCATCCATCCAAAACTTGAACTTACTAAACTTCGAGTATAACTAATTTTCCCTAAGCGCTTGCAATGTCGTGCGGAGGTGATCTTGTGGTCTATATCCGAGGCTGAATAAACCAGTATGTCATTCATAAAGACCACCACAAATCAGTCTAGGTAAGGACAATAAATGTATCTCATTAATTCCATGAATGTTACCGAGGCATTGGAAAAATCGAAGGACATCACCAGGAACTCATAGTTACCATACCATGTTTGGAATACAGTGTTAGGAATATCCTCCTCCCTAACACACAATTAATGGTATCCAGATCGAAGGTCACTTTTTGAAAACCTGCCTGCCCTACGCAAATGGTCAAATAATCATTAATATGAGGCATGTGGTACTTGTTATTTATTGTCACCATATTCAATTGTCTATAATCAACGCAGAGTCTCAGGGTGCTGTCCTTTTTCTTCGCAAAGAGGACAGGGGCTCCCCACGGGGACACACTAGGGCGAATGAAGCTGTTGCTAGTTATCTCTACCAACTGAATCTTTAGCTCCTGTAATTTTTCCTGAGCCATCATGTGAGGTGGAATTGAGATAAGCGAGATGCCTTGACGCACCTCTAGAAATTCACCTCTCGTCATGATGGTAAGCTAGGGAGATTTTTTGGGAATACATCAAGAAACTCCTGCACCAAGGAGTGGTATAAAATCATACCATCACTGCTCATCCTGAGCCATCAAGCTGTTTAACCATTCGAAATATCATTTCTTCTCGCAAAATGTAGAAAACTTGCAATGATAATCAATGCCCTTTTTGATACTAAATGAATGGCAAGGCCCGTATGGAAGTAATACTAGAACACTTTGTCGATAGCATTTGATGGTAGCTTGAAAATAAAACAGTCAATCCATACCAAGGATCACCTCAAACCCATCCATGTCTTTGAGGATCAAATCATACTCCAAGACATAATATCCATCCATGATCACACATCTACGACATACCCTATTAAAAACTATACGGCTACCCATTGGAAGCCTAATGAAGATAGGAGGATGAAATCAGTCCACCTCTAATCCCAAGCTAAAAGCCAAGGAACTCGACATGAAAGAATACGATGTGACAGAATCAAACAATGCCTTTACCCATGTTCTGTACAAAATAATCATACCTTCGATCATCGAAGGACCGCTGGGAGATGCAGCCTATTGTGACATGGCGTGAACTGGTTCGAAGTTGAACCTGCTAGTTTGACCATTGGGCACCTAACCCTGCCCACTGCTACCTTAACCGTGGCTCTAACATGAACCATTCACGTTATGCCTCATGGGCTACTGTAACTTGAAGGGAACTATTCTACTACTGAGTAGGGCCCATATAATTGGAACTCTGGCCCGACATAACATTTACAGTCTGTTGACTGCCTGAAGTCCATTAAGGGCAATCCCTATTAAAATGACCCGGTGATCCGCAAGTAAATCAGTTCATCTCAATGTGGAAATAGGGATCTTATTGCTAGTGCACTGGGATGATGAAGAGCCAACCCCCATGGTTGCCTTAATCTTCGTGAAGAAGCCTCAAGCCCCACTTTGGGACTTCTTGTGCCCACCTTATTGGGACCCACTCGCCTCCCACTTCTTCTCTTGGATAACCTTGTTATTTTCAGCATCAAGCTCTAACCGTATGTCCTCGTTCACTATAGTTCTGAAATTAGGAAGATCCAAACCTGCTAGGATCCGTCGAATACCTAGCATGAGGCACTTAACAAAAAACCTTATTTTCTATATCTCGTTTTTCTACACGACATCAACATACTCCCACAAACTATCAAACTTCACTAGATACCCATTAACTGAAGTCTTTCCCTTTATTAACTAGGCAAACTCATCCTTTTAGGTATCCTTGAACGCTTGTGGAAAGTACCTATCAAGGAAGGCCACCTTAAAACTGCTCCAGTCAGTCATTTCAGTGGTGTTGGCAGAGTAGGCACTCAACCATCATTGTGCTTATTCCGTGAGATCGAACGTAGCAATTTTGACCTTTTGTCCCCCTGGCACATCCAGAATCTCTATGATCTTGGTGACTTCGTCGAGCCACTCCTTAGATGCTTTGTGGCAGCTTCCCCGTTGAAAGTAAGTAGGTGCAACCTTTTGAACTCTTTGAGAATAGAGGAAGAGTTGGCACTCTCGACACTCCCACTGCGATTCACCCATTTCTGGTGTGTGAAGGAGTCAGAGAGCTAGCACACAGCCTGCTCCATGTGCCTAAGCTTATTAGTGCTCGGCTTACTAGCAATGTCACAATGTGGAGGCATCTACATAAGAGTGGAGAGTTTAATTCAATATGATACGAATTAAAGGCGAGAGAAGAAGAGATTTAAACATCAACTAAAGCATTAAACATTCAAAAATGTAAGAGGAAAGTGCACTAAGAAAATGTAAACATTGTGTCACACTCGAGGATCCTATTTCTCCGATACTATTTGTAACGCTCCGAACGAATTTGGATCACCGTTGGGTCAACCCGCACAGATTCAATGTGTTAAAAGGGAAGGGGGAAACCCATTTTAATTTATTTAAGAAAATCCATTGATTAGATACATAATTAAGAATTTAAATTGTCGGTTTTAACTTGAGGAAAGAAGTGAGAAATTTAAATAATTAGTAAAGTGAGACGATTTATTTATAAAAATCCGATTTAGTCCACAATAGTAATTGAATTGGAAATAAACCAAATGTGTCCCTGTATTATTACAAGTTATGGACTAGGGCCCGAATGAAATGTTCAAAATTCCCAAATTTGTTAAAGTTCCAAATAATGATTTTACTAAAATGGCAAATCTCTGACGATGTTGGTTTCCCACTAGTATCCTTTTCGGCATCCCTACTCGTTGTACTCAGGGTGGGTGTGGGTTGGGGGTTTTAACATAAAAAAATAGGGGTGAGCGAACGCTTTGCAGGGTGGGTAATACTATGCTATACGTTTTCTACTAAAATACTATACATATAACGTGTATTTTAATCAATCCCCAAAAACGTTTAACAATTTAGCTAGTATTAATGCAACTACCATGCAATGCACCTGAACAATGAGCACAGACTCACACTTAACAAATTTTATAACCCTTAGTTGGCTTTAGAGACTAATTAATCATATTTTATCCTTTAGTTTCATTTATCACATTTAATTAGATTGCCTTACTTTTACATTTCTAAGTGTAATCATATCATTTCCATTTTACTTTATCTTTTCTCGAAATTGTCCAATAATCGCATACTTTAACGGGCTCCACACGGCTGGTTATGATAACATATGTTATGGCCATTAGTTTTGGATCTTTCACGGTAGGGCCCCGGGCCCTCAATTTTCTCGGTGTCATCCAAGTCCAATTTTAATTTGTGTTAACATTTTAACTAATGTCCACATTATTCCGCCCTTTTACCGTTTTCTCATTCGAGGTTTAAGTCATTTTTTCATTTCATCAATGTCCCGATCGATATAGTCTAAGAGGTAGTTCAACCACTAGGACCGTTATTTTTGTCAAAATTACCATTTTGCCCTTTTATTATAATTTTTGTGAAAAACATTTGTAATTTCCTTTTGGCACTAAAACTTAACCTTGCTCTTTCAAACATCCTTCTCATGATTTTATGTCAAAAGCCATATTATCATTTTATGTTTTGCCTCATGAAATATAATCACTCATTCAAGACCATTTTTAACCAAATATCCATAACTTTGCTCTATCATTATATGTGAACCCAAATATTATTTTCATTCAATCCAGTAATATCCAATAGATTTTAGGGATATTTTTATACATTTACTCATTTAATCATAAAACCCATTTTAACATGCTTGAAGAAGTTAAAGATAGCATCGTCTACCTTACTATATGATTCTACATGTGTGAAAGAGGATTTCAAGCCCGGGAATACCTCAAAATGCACTTAGACAATTAAAATCATGGGTTTATATATTTGAACATGATTTCTTTCATTTTCAAGGTAAAATGCCATAAATTTGTAAAAGGACCCCTTTTAGGGTTTTGTCTTGCTAAAAACTCCTTTTTTTGCTAGACTACAATATTTCATCAAATAACTTTATTTTATGCATTATAAATCATCTAGCATTCATCCTACATAATTTCCATAACTTGAAAACCATGAAACGTTGGAAGAGGAAAATCCTACCTTAGATTAAAAGAGGATAAACACAAAAGGGATGACTTGAAAGCTCTTAAAAACTCCTAAGCTCCAACACTCCAAATCTCATTCAAATGACTCCAAAAACATTCTCTATAAGCTTTGCTCCGCCACTTTCTTACTTGATCTAAGCATGACGATGGTCAAATGTTCTTGAAAATGGTGTAACTTATGGTTTGTAGGTGGTGAAAAGGTTAAGTTGTGGAGGAAAAATGGTTGGAGAGGGAAAAGATGGATGTAGGGAACTTAATGTGTGTGTGTGTGTGTGAGAGAGAGAGAGAGGTGCTAAAAATGTGAGGGAGAAGGCTCCCCCTTCTATGCTGTTATAATCCAAATAAAACCCATTTAAAAAATCCCCCCAAAGACACCAAAAATGTGTCTGCCCATCAAGGCCACTAAAAGACAACATGTCACCCGATTAATGGTTAAAAATGCGACGCACATCAAGACCAACAAAATTGACAGATTTTCGCAATGGTCGTTTGAATGAGAATGGGAACTCGATCGAGCGAGATTGGGTTCTCGTTCGATCAATCCTTCGAACGACCTTCTAATGAGGTTGTGAACCTATTGAGAGGTGGTTCATTTGATCTTCGTCAGATGTCCACTTCGAAATAGGTGGGATTTTCGTTCGAACCACCAGATCTCGGTCGATCAAACCAGGATCTTGTTCGAATGACCTTAAGTTCATTCAATCTACCCATCTTCCTTAAATTTCCAAATTTACCCAATAATTATTATCAAGGCCAAAAGAGTAATTGGATATAGAGATAAAAGCCCATATATTAATAATCCAAATCCCAAAAATTTCACATGATTACAAATTACATGGGGAAAGAATAAAATATTGGGCACGGGTATTACACACCTCTTGTGAGGTCTTCTTCTCAATATAGTAAAGGTGCGTGATTGACCCTCCCTCGGGAAGAGGCATCACCACCAAAAAATCTCTTCCCCTAGAATGGCGAACACGACGGTCCTACTAAAATAGTCCACCATCGACCTATAACCGGCCAACCAGTCCATGCTAAGAATGAAATCATACCCCATCATATCTAGCACCAGTAATTTGTCTGCTAAGGATAATCTACAGACATCTATCCACACTCCCCTATAAATGGAATGGTTTAGGGTCCCACTACCCAACGGTGAATCGACACACATGATAATACTACCGGTTGTCTCTAATAAATGGACTCCTCGTGCATATGTAGTAGCAATAAAAGAATGCGATGCCCCATATCATATAACTCCTGCCCCATATGCTCATGGATAGGAAACGTACCCTTTATAACTAGTGATGCTTGTCGAACCTGTGGAATCATCGCAGTCTGGATGTTGTAGACATGCCCATACTCTAATTTTCCCTGATGAGGTGGGATCCCTGGAGCTAGTGGTGCTATAGGTGGTAATTGCACTTGTAGACCCTATTGGGCACTCTACTACTACCCCCTAGTCTGCTATATGCAAGCTCTCTGCATATGGCTCGGCACTCCACAAATAAAGCACCACTATGTGAAATCCCCTACCTATAGACCTACTGGCCATGTCAGGGCTACCCCGGACTCTGGCCCTGGTGGCCTCATCCCTGATGGCCACCTCCATTATTCCCTTAGTCCTACTAGCCATTCCAGGGCTACCCTAGTCTCTAGCCCTGGTGGCCTCGTCCCTAATAGCCATCTCTATAATTCCCTTATCCCTACTGTCCCTAAGGAACACGCTACTATTGGACCTAATTAATCCCACTTTCACCTATTTTGAATCACCCTGATTGGAACCTCTTAGATGAATCCCCCTTTTGGGTATCCCGCTTATGTTATCTGCCCGACTATTATTGCACTGCCCCACTAGTACTATTACCTCTCATCTTGATCTGTTGGCTAGTCTCTCCAACTCTCTTGCCTCCCTTCACATGGAAGTGGTGATCGTGATAGTGAAGAAGTGCATCATTGATGACCTCAATATGAGTCTTCAATGTTGGATTACCCAACAAGTGTTTTCGGATCCTCCAATTAAGCCCATCAATAAACTTTAACATCTTTTTCTCTTCATTATTCACCTCGTTTAGCACAAAGTTCGCCTTACGGGTGAACTCCTACTCGTAGTCGGCCACAGTCCGACCCTCCTGTGCTAAATCAAGAAACCTCCTCTGCATCTCTGTCTGGATCACGAAAGGGAAGAACTTATGATTGAAACGCACTTAAAACTCTGCTAATGTCATCATGTACCTCTCCTCAGATGTGGTGACTGACTCCTACCACTATAACGCTGCTCCCACTAACTTGAACATGGCTAAGATCTATTTCTGAGTGTCGCTGCACTCAACCATATGGATATGGCGCTGTATATATTTCTTCCACTAACTGGTAGAAACCACATCTCTACTGCCCAGGAACTCTGGTGGATGCCCTTTATGAAATGCCTCCTGAACTCTCTCCTACATTAACGATCCTGAGTGGGTCTGGACGACCAGTTCCACCAGTTTCTTTGACTGGGTTTGTAGGAACTATTGTGCCATGGTGGTTATGGTGACATTAACTACCTGAGCAACTATAGTGTCCACCTCGACAACCGTCACTGGAACCTGTGGCTCCTACTATGCCTCTCTTCCATTGTCCCTCCTGTCAGCCCTAGCTAGTCATCCTCTCTTAGGTGGCATCTGAAATAGGACTGAATTTATATGAGATTACAAGTGATATACATCATAACAACATAAGAGCAAAAAAGCGTAAATATAAATGCAACATTTATAATAACATGGCTCTATATCAAAGAACGTTTCGCTAGAAACGTAGCAAGTCGCACAGATTCTAAAGATACTAGAACCTGATGCTCTGATAAAATCTGTGACACCCCCTCTATTTAAATAATGGGTGGATAACCCTCTGCTAAAATAAAACAGGAATCTCAGACTAGCTCATTCTTAGCATTATTGTCGAAAACCACATTAATTACTAAAAACATATTGAGCCTATTGCGAAAATTTAAAAACTTATTAACTCACTTTTATAAACTTCCATTCATATAATAAACCATTCTAATAATATAAATACACATTCACCATGGTAATAAACTTAATGATGAATAGATGAAACAATCAAATTAACCAAAAAATCTCGATAAAAATTCCAATACAATAATCCACTGAACTGAAATAAAATAAAGTGTGCATAAAGTAAAGACTGTCCAATAATGGGCGACGTGCCTTGAATAAATAACTGAATGAAATCATGTCTAGGAAGCAAGGATGGAAACGTCTAGTCGAGGCCTACAGTCATCCATAACTGTTGCAGCATCGTCTGGCCTGAAAGATAGCTAAGCCTAGCATCTCTATGGCTGAGCATCTAAAGGGCTTTAAAAAAGATTTTTGATACCGGTCAGAGCCCAAGACATTTTAAAAATATTTGCAAGTATTTAAAATAAAATGATGCAAATACAACATAATTGTTCATATTTAAATTGGTGTCGCACTCACATGAGATATTCCTCATCCCTCATCTATGGTGCACACCTAATGCATGTCTTTTGACACCCTAGTTATGCTACCTTGTCTAACTAGTAACCTTATGTTATTTAACCCCGCATGCTAAACTTTAAGCCAAACTGTGTTACACGTATTTTACTAGTTTTATTCTCAATGAGCTATCACATAAGCTATATCATTATAATTCTCAACAATAATCTTATCATTTACTAATTCACATAACTTTACAAAAGTTATAGTTTCAATGTTCACACATTCGTTTAAGTTACATGTATATATTTAACACGCTTATATACATAAATACATGTCATGTCTCGTACACATAAATATATATCACCCACTATGTACGTATAATTGCATCCCTAGAGCTTATACCTTGCAGATGCATTCTCTAGCATGCTATCAGACTCCAGGTACATCACGTACCACTCCTGTGCCACCTGAACAAAATCTTATGATCGAACCCAAATCGTAAACACATAACCGGAGGTAATCATAGATTTACATCCGCGGGTTATAACTACACCACATTATCCCACTAGACTGTAAACTCACATACAATGGTCATGCGATAGTCCTATGACATGGCACTACACCAAATTAGGCACATAGTCATGGCATGGTGGTAACGGATTTGGTTCCTAACCAGGTGGTCACGGCTCAAAGACGAAACCATGTACAAGACAGATGTGACCACTTTCATGACGAAGTGTGGTTATGGATAAACTTGGAGCTGGTCACGACCTTTATCCCTGACCATTATAGGTCACAGACGTTAGCCCTAACCATGACGAGACCATCATGTCACCAAATTCATACCAAATTTACCTCTAAGTTGGGTCATAGACTAAGGTCGTGACCATATCCATGACTGATGCCAAAAATCCATTAAATAGGGTCATGACTTTGGGCCATGACCATTTAGAAATGGTTGCGCACATGGGTCATGAACCCAGGCCGCAACCACATCTATTTTAAAGCGCTGCTCATGACCGGTGACATATTAAAAAATATGGTAACATATTTGGGTCACGTCCTAGAGCCATGGCCGGGGTCTTTATATTAAAATTACTTAGCCATTTTTTCATTTCACCCGAAAAATCCTCTCTCTATCAAACTCTCAAACCCTAACATTTTTGGTTGTCAGACTCTCAAACCCTCATTTTTTACTCTCAATCTCATTTTCGACTCAATCTCTCTCTCAATCTCAAAGGTAACTCTCAAACCCTAACATTTTTATATTTATATGTGTATATATGTGTGTATTTATGTATGTGTATATGTATGTGTGCATGTAACGTGTAACGTGTATGTGTATTTGTGTATATATGTATGTATTTGGGTATTTGTATGTGTGTGTGTACTGTATGTATTTATGTGTGTATCGTGTGTGTACTATGTGTATATGTGTGTGTATACCCATCAAATTGATTTTTCCACCCTAATTTGATACATACATTAAATTGATTTTTTGGTTAATGGCCTAATATCCATTAAATGAATATTTTTTGTATTAATGGCCTCATACCAAGTTTAATTGATTTAATGGATATTAGGCCACTAATCAATTTAATTGCATAATATCCATTTATGGAATTATGTAGTAATTAAAAAAGAATCAATTTAATGGCCTCATATCCATTAAATTGATTTTTTAATTTAGTTTCTTTCAATACATATTGGAATAAACATCATTTAAAATATAAAGCATTATTCAATTGCAAGAACTCAAAGTTTTGTTTCCGTTTTTTTCGTATTGATAATCTGACCATCGTGGTGCCAAATTCGCGCCAAATTTTCTTCCAATGTGGTCACAGACTAGGGCCGTGATCGTGTCCATGACCGATGCCAAAATTCCATCTAATAGGGTCATGACTTTAGGCCACGAACATTTCAAAGTGATTACGCTAGTCGATCACGGAGTATATATCTTATATGTTAAATTGGTTTGATAGATGGCCTAAGTTCCATTAAATTGATTTTTTTTATTTAGTTTCTTTCAATACATATTGGAATAAACATCATTTAAAACATGAGAAAATACGACTGACACGCACAATGATTTAATAAAAGATTTTTTTTTAATTGAAGACAACCGACAAATCCTCCCGTGGGCTAAAGCAATAAATAAACTAACACGTGTAGTAATGAAGAAGAAGAATAACAAAAGGTTATTGTAGGATATATATAGTTATATTATTGTTCTCTTATCGTTTATTATCAAGTGTTAGGATAAGATTAAAAACCTTTCGTAAGTATAAAATTTTTGTAGGATAGATATAGTCAATATACCCTCGTATATTTATTTCAGAAAAAATGAGGCATGGTGATAATCATTGGAAACAAGAGTACAAGTGGTTGCAATTGGAACACACATATAACTCTTTTATTAGTGTGCGCTATATAGAGGGTACTCCTATTTATAAGTATGGAAATAAAAAGATTGAATAATTTAACTACCTTGCAAATCGTGGAGTTAATCTCCGACAATAGTACTTGTTCAATCGTATTTTATTTTCCCTAACAGAAAGCAGGGATGACGCTATACAAAATATATTTCACACACATAACCCAGAAGTAGCCCTGACCTTTCTTACGTTATTGGAGAATGCAGAAAAAACATCCACCCATTATGAATACTACTGCGTACAAAGAGTATTGACATAGACTGTGATGTATCGCGCCATATGCATGTAAAATTAAATCTTGCCAACAAGTTGAAAAATATAGTATTTCGAGTTCATGTCATAGATATCAACACATCAATCATTGATACCCCCCTCCTAGTTGATCACGTGCATAAATTCATAGGTTTCTAAAAACAAATACCGAATGGATGGAGATGATACACATTGAAAAAGGTGTGTATATATATATATATATATATATATATATATATATATATATATATATATATATATATATATATATATATATATATATATAGTCATAAGCTTGATTAATAAGTTATAATTTCATATTATTACAATTATTTAGTCTCTTATGGTTTTTCATTTTTGTAGATAATGTCGGGAGGAAATAACCAAAATATACCAAGTGGCAAGGTGACACCCCAAAGAGATTCCTCATCTCGTGCACAACCGGAATTCACAACTCCACCAATGGTTCATTTGAATACACACTGTCCAACTCCAAGTGCTCCAACGTCCCCATCCAGCGCTCCCGTTGCTCCAATGCCCCCATCCATCGCTCCTGATCCCTTCCGCGCAAATGAAAAGAAGACCATTGGGTTACCCCTTTGCGGGAATAACCTCACGGGTGATAAAAATGACCTGTTTAGATTTTAAGCCCAGTGTTTGTCATTAGGAAAAATGAACATGGCAGTGGGTGGACCAGATAACTGGAACCTTATTGATAAAGCCATCAAAGATGACATATATAATCAACTCTGCAAGCATTTTTCATTTCCCAACCATTCCAAGAGTAAGATTCTTTCTCAGGTTACTGAACAGTTGAGGACATATAGATAAAACCATTGGCTCAGACATTTCCCTAAGGAGGTAGGGACCTCCGATATTTTGGCTCTACAAGACAGAGTGTCTTACAATGTTGAAATGTTGGAGGAGAAATGTAATAATTTTTTGGAGAATGAGGCGATGGGGAAAAAACTAGTCCAAAGGATAAAAACAAACAAAACACGACAAAAAAAAAATTGATCCCCAGAGGTTGGGCTCCAAATCATATAAGGATGTGAAGAATGAATGGGCAAGTAGGACAAAGAATGGTCCAGATGCTGGTAAACAACCAAATCGGGCCAACTTATATGTTCATGCTCAAGGGGACAAAGATAATAAATTCTCCGTGCACTTAGCTAAGATGCCAGAATTAATAGACACCATCAGTAGTCAGTCAAGTTCGATCCCTTTTGATGACCTTTAAAATGATGACCTAACCCAGACCTTTGGAAAGGACAAAATAGGAGTACCAGAGGTGTTGGATCAAATATGACAAAAACAAAATTAAAACACTTCACACCTCTTGTGGATGAGCTCTCTTCGATCAGGGATCATATCTTGACCCAAGATGAACAATAGTCCAGGACCGATGGGGATGTCCAGGAGATTAAAGAATTGTAAACTTGTGACTTTTTTTAAAGGTTATATGAACCCAATTCCACATTAAGGTTTCCATTACCCTCCTCCTCCTCCTCAAGGTTTTCCCTATCCTCCCCCTTTAAGTTTCCATTCCCAAATGCGGCCTCCTTAAACATTCCCCTCCCAAATGAAGCCTCCTTAAACATTCCCCTTCTTTATGCCTCTGCTTGTCACGGGTCTTGGATCATCGTCAATAACACACAGTGATTATGGCCAAAAATACCATTTCAAGGATGTGTCCAATACAAGGATTATTAATTTGTGCACACTCATCTTTGTAGTTGTCAGAACTATAATACACAGTCGAGGTTTGCAAAACGGCGAGGCTCAAATAATGGTTGATAATCTATATGACTGCTGGGAAGATGTACATGTGTACATTGATAGGGGGAAGGGAGGGAATTGAGGAATTATGCAAATTCTTTTATTACTTGGCTAGTTTATCTTCTGGTCAAGTTCTAATACTATTTTCTTTTGTTTTAGTAGTAATAATTTAATTTCAGTTATAATAATATTTATTTGAGTTTATGGTGTGATATTTTCGTAATCATATTAATTTCTTGTATGCAACATGACATTTGTTTTAACATACTAACACATGACTAAAATTTGAAGATTCTTAAATGCATTTCCTATAATACAAAGAGTGGATGGGAGAGACTAACCGAATAACAAATACTCATGTAAAGGGTGTTTAAGAATCTGTTAAATACGCCTCCAAAAATATTAAAACTGATAAGATTCTGTGTTCGGGTACCCATTATATGAACATAAAATATAAGTCACTGGAAGACATTGAGTTCCATTTAATAAAGTGGTGAATCTGTCAAGACTATAAAATATGGACATACCATGGTGAAAAAAATATACCTTATGTGCCGAAAAAATTGCCAGTACTTGACCATGTAACGGAACCCCAACGAAAGGAAGTGGTACATGATTAACCAACACATTATCCATTGACCGACTTAATTGATAATGCTTACGAAGTCCATAAACATTAAAACCACAAACCTATGGATACGAATAATATGCATTATGACCAAGTAAATGAACAATTTGATGCTAAACTACCATGTGATTGGGAATACATACCGTTGAAAGTCAATGCGGCTAGAACTTTGTATAAATATTGCGGTGAAGATCACTCGGTATTATATACAATGATTGGTTTGCATAATTTGAAGATTCAATTTGGTTTTTCTGGGAATAACATAAGTGGAATTCTTAAGCGAGTTAAAAAAATTCTCCCAATAGAGAACACGTTACCAGATAATTATCCTACCATGAAGAAGAGCTTGGAAGGTTTGGGTTTGAAATAAAAATCTATTAATTCATGAAAGTATGATTGCATATTGTAATACAACGAGCAAGAAGAGAAGGATGAATGTCTTGTATGTAGTGAGTCTAGATATGTGGTTTGTGAGAATGGAAAGGACAAAGCTAGAAAATATTGCAAGTGCTCGCAAGTCCTGTAAAAGGTTTTGAAGTATTTTCCACTTGGGCACGATTAAAATGGTTTTGCACTGTACCTTGGATAGCGGAGACCATGACATGGCACGCTCTATGCGAAGTGGGAGGGAATCTAATGCGTTATTTGGTTGATTCACTTATCTTGCAAATCTCAAATGCACGACACCATGAATTTGCAAAGGAACCGCAAAATGTTCATCTTGCAATCTCAATAGATTAGTTTAACTGTTTCGTTAATTTAAGTATTTCTCAGAGTTATTGGTCAGCTCTCATGGAGCCTTTAAGTCTCCCTCTGACACTATTCATAGGATAGGAGTTCACATTATTACCTTTGTTGATACCCAGGCCGAAGGCTCTCGATGATGATATTGATATATTCTTAGCCCCATTAATCGAAGAACTTAAAGAGTTATAGTATAAAGGCGTGACGACATTTGACTCTCATAAGGGTGAAGAGTTCATACTTGATGTGGGCGATCCACGACCTTCCTTCTTATGGGACATTGTCTGATTGTAATGTTCATGGTTATTATGGATGTCCCATATGTGGGGAGGGAATTGAAGCTAGTTCGCTACACCATAGTAGTAAGATGAGTTATACGAGTCATCGTAGATTTCTACCGACCAGTCACCCTTTTAAAAATGACAAGTCTAACTTTTTACCCATCGATCACGAGTGCAGGATGCCACCTGCTCGACTTTTTGGTCAACAAATCGAGGGGAAGGAGGTAGCTGCGACTACGGGGAATAAGTACGTGGGTAAACACCCTCAGTTTGTAAACCTGAATCTTAAAGCTAGGGGGTCCCAATGACCCTAGTAAAGTGAAGCCAAAGTCAAACGATCAATATTTTTTAATTTTCCATATTGTAAAGATCATCGTTTAAGCCATGTAATTGATATGATGCACACAGAGAAGAATGTTGGAGAACATCTGATACGAACATGTCTAGGTGGATCTCATTTCAAAAATGGAGAGTGATACCGTCAAGATCTGCAGGATATAAAAATAACTATAGTTAAAAAATGATCCTATAATAGGAAGATTTTTTTTTATCCCCTTGGCTACTTTTAGTTTGACTACTAGTGAGAAGAAGATCCTCTTAGACACGTTGTTCAACTTGAAGACTCCATCCAGTTATTCTTGTAATTTATGGAGGGTAGTAAGCTATAAGCAAATGACTTGAAACAGTGCAAGTCTTACGACTGGCATGTAATCATCCAATTAATCCCTTTGCTATTTTGGCATTGGTTCTCTAAACACAAAGATCTCCATCGGCCAATTATGCAAATCAGTTTGTGTTTTACCCTACTTTGTGCAAAAGTGGTAAATAGAAGGAACATTAAAGCTGTGAAATCAACTTTAGCTGAGGCAGTTTGTGTACTAGAGAAATATTTTCCTTCGTCGTTCTTCGATATTGCATCCACTTGCTTATGCATTTATGCGGAGAAGCTTTATTATATGGTCCTGTTAGGTATTATTAGATGTATCTGTAAACCTTTAAAGATTACGTAAAGAATACACGGTATATTGGAAAGTTAATTGTTGAAGAATACGTAACTATAGAATCATCGTTATATGCTAGGGAACATATGCCAGAACAAGAGGCCAGGAGGTTCAATCCTCGTGGAGAACGAGTGATCGAGAAACCTGATGAGTTTGAGGATGAATTACCATTTGGGAACCCTAAAGAGGTGAAACTCATAAATCTATAATACGAGCAAGAAACTCAATATATCTTCGAATCGCAAGATGAAGTCGAAGGTTGGAGAGAGTGAGTATATACTTAATTCTTCTTATTTGATTATATGTATTTTATATTTTATGATTTAACTCTACATTTTATCGGTAGAAAGTACGAGAACGAAATTACCGAAAATCAAAGGAGAAATTGCATGAAAACTAATTTTAGAGCATGGGTATAAAAAGAGGTAATTTTCACCTCTTATATCTGTGATTATTTAGTCATGTGTGGTAAAAACATGCCCTAATACAAATTCATTAATAAATGCAGCTTCTAAAAAGAGGTGATGTCTCTTCCAAGCTTGCATGCCTAGCAAAAGGTCCTAGTTTTCTCGTGTAATGGCTTTAATTTCATTTCATATCCATACGAGGAAAAGCTTTTGACGCAAAATAGTTGAATTTCAATTTCCGGTTTGACCACCTGTATCACTAGCAAAAGCAATAAAAATGCAAAAGGATAAAATACTAACCTATTATGGGATCGTCCAAAAAATCCTAGAACCCGATTACTTAGATTTTATATAACCATATTCTATTGTGATTGGGTAAAGTGGAGAATATTGCGAATGCTTGCAAATTTTATCCCCACTCCAAAGTTATTATGGTAAATTTATCAAAGCTGAAGAGTAAAGATCACATAGTCGACGAGTCTTTTATTTGTTCCTTTGAAAACGTATAGAACGTATTATAGTCGAAGTGCATAAACGATTGCAATTGGTCTATTTTATTTCATGAACCAAAGGTTATAACTACTCAATTAGACACATTAAAGTCTCCAAAAGGCTTCCAGTCGACTCTTGAAGACAACCCTAATTTGAAGGATCTTTTAGTTGATTTAGAAGAAGATTGAGTAACACAACATTATTTTATCCCTGTCAATCTTATTTTTATCCTATTATGATATTAACACTATATTAATGCTTTACTTTGATGTATGAATGTTAAGTTATATTTACAAATGTTTAATATGATTCATGTATGTTTAGTTGTGACAATTAAAAACTTTGCGTATTTAAGGCATGTGTGGTGTGTAATAAGACTACAGTGACACATACCAATTTTACTCTATTCATTTGTAGAAGTATCTTTTAGACACTTTATGCTTGAACATAACATATAATCGAAGTTAACTTACAAACTCCAAATCAATATTTGTTGGTAAGAAAATGAAAATTATTCCTTAAATAAGATTAGGGACTCTCCGTTCATTTACATGTATAATAGTGAAGAATTAACCATTAATTCTTCACTATTGTACATGCTAATGATGGAGAGTCCCTAATCTTATTTAAGGAACAATTTTTATTTTTATGCCTCTACATATTGGTTTGGAGTCAGGTAAATTATTTTTCGATAATATGTTCTATTTAATCAAATGTTGGAGGGCATGACACCTTTCACAAGATGCTAGATTTGAGAATAGAGTCATTTGAGTTTGTGATTGGATTAAATTAACCCAACTCAATTTCCACATGTTCTTATACATCTATATTTGTTGATCAGTTTCATTAATATAGTCTTCATCAAATGAAGGTAAATCAGCTTCATTTTATGAAGATTGTATCAAAAAAACTAATCAACAAATGTACATGTACAAGAATACGTTGGGGGCTCCAAGATCTATTTGGCCTAATCACACATTCAGAAGACTCTATTTAATGGCTTTCTTAGATCGCAGGAACCAGGTATTCTTTACTTAAACTGAAGTAGTTATACAATTTATATGCATCATCTTTTAAATTTTTTAGATGATAGAAGGAGTACAAGATAATTATTGATTTTGTTTGGTTTGGCTGTTGGTTAATTATTGGTTGTTGGTTTATTGTTTAATAGTATGCTAAAAGGACTACGGGATAGTTATTTGTTTTGTTTGGTTTAGCTGTTGGATAATTATTAGTTGTTGGTTTATTTTTTAATAGTATGCTAGAAGGACTACATGATAGTTATTGGTATTGTTTGGTTTGGATGTTGAATAATTATTGGTTTTTTGTTTGTTATTGGATAGTATGTTAGAAGGAGTACGGGAGAATTATTGGTTTGTTTGTTGGATAATATGCTGGATAATTATTGGTTGTCATAGCACATAGGCTTCCTATTTTCTCCCTCCATCTCTCTCTAATTGATGTCCCGTTAGCAAAACTCTTGAGCTCTAAAAAGTTGCAAAACTATTATGCTCTAAAAATTTGCAAAACTCATGAGCTCTAAAAAGTTTCAAACATGACATTAACTTGAGAAAGAAGGCATGAGAAATTGGGAAGACGAATCGACAAAGCTGTCTAGGATAATATCATGAAATATGATCTTGCTGGGTGCCCAAGCATTATAAGGAATTTTCTTTATTTTTTTGGCAATTTTAAACGAGTTTTTTTAAGGATGGAATTTAATTAATTTAAAAAATGTGCCACGAGGGGGCGACCCCCCCCCCCCCCCCCCCCCACCCTCTCAAACGACACCATTGTAATTTTGGCATCACCAACAAAGACAATATAGCTTTTGTATTTTTGAAAATAAGTTTGAATCACATTTTTTAAATTAATGAAATTCCATCCTTAAAAAAAACTCCTTTGAAATTAAAAAAATAAAGAAGTAAATTCCTTATAATGCATGGGTACCCAGCAAGATTGTTTGGGGGTGTTCACCACCAAATGGCATAGCGAGTGGCACGAACACCTCGTGCGTGTCCAATGTAAAATGTAGCAACCGAAGGCGCAATTGCGGGACTCCCGGTTTGAGGATAGGGAACAAATTTGGAAATAGGCACGCTTAGGCTTGAAAACGTTCCGCGAGGGGGTGGACACCCCAAATGGCACCGTGAGTGGCACAATACTGCGTACGCATCCAACGTAACATGTAGCAAATGATTGTGCAGTCATGAAACTCCCAGTTTGAAAATAGACCCCAAATTTGAAAACAGACACACTTAGGCTTAAAAACGTGCCGCAAGGGGACGGATACCCCCAACGGCCTCCAAACTGCACCGCGAGTGGAACGAACACCTTATTCGCATCCAAATTAACACGTAGTAACTATCCACGCAATCGTGGGACTCCCAATTTGAGAATAGGACAAAAATTTGGAAATAGGTACACTTAGGCTTGAAAACGTGTTACGAGGGGCGAACACCCGCAATATCCCTAAATGGCACTGCAAGTGGCACAAACATCACGCGCACCTCCAACGTAACATGTACAAACTAGTCGTGAAATCACAAGACTCCCTGTTTTAAAATAGGACACAAATTTGAAAATAGACACACTTAGGCTTAAAGACGTGTTGCGAGGGGGTAGAAACCCCCAACGGTGCTAAAAACATTACACCGCGAGTGCCACGAACACCTCGTGTGTGTCCGACATAACAAGTAGCAATTGGTCGCGTAGTCGTGGGACTCCAGATTTGAGGATAGGACACAAATTTAAAAACAAGTACACTTAGGTTTGAAAATGTGCCACGAGGGGGTGGACACCCCCATCATCCCCAAATAGCACCGCGAGTGGCATGAACACCTCATGTGCGTCCAACGTAACATGTAGTAACCGATTGAACAATAGTCGAACTCCTTATTTGTGGATAGGATTAAAAACATACCGTGAGGGGGAGAACATCCCAAACGACCCTTAAATGGCACCGCGAGTGGCACGAATACCTCGTGCGCATCCAACGTAACACGTAGTAATCAGTCGTACAGTCACAAGACTTTTGGTATGAGGATAAGATATGAATTTGAAAATAGGCATACTTAGGCTTGCAACGTGTTACGAGGGTTAGACACTCCCAACGGCCCCTAAACATCATCGTGAGCTACATGAACACCTTGTGCGCATCCAACGTAATACGTAGCAACCAACCACGCAGTCGTGGGACTCTTAGTTTGAAGATAAAACATAAATTTGAAAATAGACACTTGGGCTTGAAAGCGTGTCGTGGGGGGCGGACACAGCCAACGGACCCCAAACGACACCGCGAGTGGCAAAAACACCTCATGCGCATACAACGTAATATATAACAATCGACCATGTAGTCGCAGGACTCCCGATTTGAGGATAGGGCACGAATTTGAAAATAGTCACACTTAAGCTTGAAAAACGTACCGTGAGGGGGAAAAAACCCCAACGTCTCCTAAACGGCATCGTGAGTGGTACAAACACCTATTGCACATCCAACATAACACATAGCAACCGAGTGTGTAATCGCAAGACTTTCAGTTTGAGGACGGGATAAGAATTTGAAAATAGGCACACATAGGCTTGAAAATATTCCGCGAGGGGGCGAATACTCCCAACGGCCCCCAAACGGCACCGCGAGTGGCACGAACACCGTGTATGTGTCAAACATAACACGTAGAAACTGGCCATGCAGTCATGAGACTCTCAGTTTGAGGATAGGATACGAATTTGAAAACAGAAACATTTAGGCTTGAAAACGTACCGCGAGGGGGAGAACACCCCCAACGGCCCCCAAATGGCACCGCGAGTGGCACGCACATCTCGTGCGCGTCCAACGTAACACATAGAAATTGACCACACAGTCTCAAGACTCTCTATTTGACAATAGGACACAAATTTTAAAATAGGTATGTAGACACCACATTCTAGTACCCCCTTAAATCTCTCCTTAGGTCCCTAGCACCTCCCCAATTCACTACAAACCCTAGGTCATACTCCGATCACCGATCTAGAGGCCACCAGGAGCTCCCGAGCCCTGTTTGACTCTGATCAGTTTCATCGTTAGAGTGAAATATCAATGAATCTTAGAAAGGCTCTGAATCCCCTTTCCAAATATTCGCCTCGTGCACAAATCGGCATAACGATTCGGATGAACGGTCCATTTTACTACCAAAAATCGATCTGGAGGACATCAGGTGCTCTCGAGCCCCGATTTGACCTTAATAAACTCATCGTCCGAGATAAAGCTCAATGGATCCTCAAAGGGCACTGTAATACCTTTCCAATGGTTCACCCATGTGCAAAACATCATAACCATTCGGACGAATGATTCATTTTCCCTCAAAAACTGATCCAGAGGCTCCCGGGCTCTGTTTAACAAAATCCAACTCTTTATCTTGAATGATAATGAATGGATATTCTAAGGGCATTGAATAAACTTTCCAAATGTTCGCCCTGTGCACGAATCAGCCTTACGGTACAAACGAACTATTCATTTTACTTCGAAAGGTCATTGGGCGCTTTCGAGCCCCGTTTGACCAAAGTCAACTCTCTAAACTGAGGAAAGCTCTTTGGAAAGTTGAAGTACCTCAAACAAACTTTCGTACGGTCCATCCCATAAGAGATTTGGACTTACGGTTCGGCCGAACAATCTATCATCGTCCGACGATCATCCGTCCAAAGGACCGACGGGCGTTCTGAGCCCCATTTGACCCAAACTTAACTCCCAGACTCGGGAGCGACCTAAAGTATTCTTAAAGGTCTTCTAATTAACTTTCTAATGGTATGACACGAATTGCATTTTACAACCATTTTTCCAAAAAATCTGCACGAGACTGCCAATTGGTTGGCCCATTTCCCTGCCTATCGGTAGTGTGTCTTAGGTTACCTGCCGATTGGCAGGTCAAGGACTATGACGATCGAAAGTTTCCTTAACCTATATAAGGATAGCATGGGTTCACTTCGAAAGGACCCCAGATCCATCAATATCATTGATCTTAACAACATTCTTCTACAATCCGTAAGGTTTCCTTGTGTGAAATTCCTTTTGACCTTTCATTCCCATCATTCTCATACCCAATTTAGCAAAAATCTCCTTCTCTATCATCTAAAATAGATCCTAACTTTCAAGGAAGATCATCAAGGATCAAGATCAAGCTTCAAGTCTCCAAAGAAGGTCCAAACATCCTTCTCTCTTTAAATTTCATTATTTTCGCATTAGTTATATAAATTCTCAATTTAGCTTTTACTTTAGATCATACACATCAATATGTCATCCTTTATTAGCATTATTTAACATAATCTATTTTCTATAAAAAAAAAAGAGGCTTACACCGATAAACTCTGGCGGGATTCTTCAACACATTCTTTCAAAACTAAAAATATCTTTTCTACACACAAACATAATAAATTTTCATTTGAATCTATGGGATAAACCCCACCCTTTATAGGCTACGTAGGTGTCTCGGGCTAAAACTCGATACTTGAGTCTTATTTTCCTATTTTCATCATTTTCCTACTTTCTCCATATATTATTCATATATATCATACTTGTGATTCCTATTTGCGTCTTATCCAACATATATTATTATTTAATCATAACGATCAATATCTCGATAAGCGCACACATCATATTTTTCTAACACCTTCTCATTTCGTAACTTAGCCCCCGAACCTCTGAACTATTGGTTTTGCAAGTATCAGTTTATCTTTGATGCTGCTCTCTCGAGGTGGCGACATGTTCTTTTGCCTATTTTGTGCAAAATAGGCTAACGACTCTATCTTTTTACATCACCCTAACACCGACGATGGTCGAACACCCCACGATGTAGCAAGGGGTGCGAAACCTTTATCTCTCTCTCTTTTACCCCGAAAGGGGCTCGGGGAGGGGGAAGATCTTGAAATGGCCAAAGTGGCGACTCTAATGGGGAATGACTTTAGAGGGCTAGACTCTGTTTGCATAGGTTTTATCATTTTCTGCTTCTATGCGTACACACCTTCCTACATATTCCTTTTTTTCTCCTCTATTATTACTTGTATACATCTACCTCGTGTTTATATCACCTCTCACTCACTTTTCACTTCACACACTTGTAAATAATCTACATGTACACCTGACACTACTTACTCTTGTTTATAAGTTCACTTATATCTACATGTTGGACACACCACTTAGAATATCCATGTTTAGGAGTCTATAGCACACACATCCTCTTATCACACTTGTACATATCCATGCTGACTTACACTTATCACAGACCACTTATAGTTGATCCATACTTAGGTTCTCTACCACACACTCACTTAATAGATATTCACACATCACTCACTCTCACCTATCCATGCTTAGTATAATCTCCATGCTAGATTTACTTTTCATAATACTTGTACATTCTTCCTTATTAGTATAGTACTCATGTTGAATACAATACTCTCTCCATAATATACTAATCAAGAATCATGCACGTTACACACTACATCACCAAGAGCATGGCTATTGATCAAAATTTTGTCCCGTACTGGGGGTCACTTTGTGATGGGCACTGGTCTGGTAGGTTGCAATTAGCCTAAGAAATATGACTCTCACCTTCCATTATCCAAGTACTTTCAAAGTAAATCGAACGGTTCCCCACACATCATACCACTTAACCGAAGTCATGAAGGGAGGTATATAGCAAGAAACTCATTCAAGTACGTCGATTATATTGAATTCTCTCTGACACGTATTATCCCCACGAGGTATGTAGTGAGGAAATTCACGTACACTCAGGTACATCAAATGATTTGTCCACACGTACTGATTGCCCTCAAAAGAAAAAAATATATCGTGGAAGTCATGCCAATGTTGGGGGGGGGGGGGGGGAACCTTTCCACTAACCCAATAACTGCATACCCTCATATAGGCGTCAAACCTAGGGCACTCATGTTTAGTTTACCGGTTACTATCCGAAACTCTGCTAAAATGTCGGGTTGGCATGCCGCCCAAATTTTCGTGGGATTTCATCTTTTTCCAAAATGAGACCCTATCCACGAGCCTAGCAACAAGTTAAACCGTGTTTTACATATATTTTAAACCCAAATTTTTTCAGGCTCGGGTCCTGTCCGAAATTTATTTTTGCGTTTAGGTAAACCTAATACAAGTAAAAGCATAAACATAATAATAATAACACTAAGACTCTTCTCTCGTTTTCCCCTCCTTCCTTACCAAAAGTGTCAAAAACATTTCCCCCCCTCTTATCAAAATACCAAAAACATTTTCCCTCCTTTTATTAAAATACCAAAAAATATTTATTCTTCTTTTTATAACAAAATACCAAAAACATTTTGTCTTCCTCTTTCCAAAAAAAAATTCCAAAAACATTTTTTCCTCTTTGTTCTAAAAGATCATTTTTCCTTATCAAGTCGATCGCATACCCGACCTTTGGCCTGACTCCCTATTGGCTTCGATCTTCCATCGAACCACCCCGAAGCTCCGTCAGTTTCCTGCTAGTTCCTTCGAGTTCGGAATCCACCTCACCAACTTTCCATGGAGAACTCAAATCAAGTACCAAATGTGCATCCGGATTTGATGACGGTCCTAGTCCAACTTACCACCAAGAATGACAACCTTCAAATCGAGGTTCATGAGATACAGCAAAACTAGGTCTCTATTCCTAAAGAGCTCGAGGCCCTTTTCTCTCATGCTATGGGTTCACTCTCATCTGAGCCTATTCGGTTCCCGTAAGAATTCCAGCACGCTCCACGTGCCCTCCTACCGATGGGCCACCACCATCCCATCTCCCTATGCCAAATCTTTCCAACTAGGGGCTAACCTTCCAGTACCTACTTATCTGAAGGAATAAGAGTTGAACAAGGTCAGGGAGGACCTTAAGCTGTTGACCAGGTCCGAATCTCCAGTACCTACATGGATTACCCCCATATGTCTCCATACCCTAAAGCAAGGTTGTCGAAAAACATTAAGATGCCTAACATTGAGAAGTTTGGGGGTAGAGGGAACCCAATTGTCCATCTCCAAAGTTACCACCTAGCCATAGCTCTCCTAGGTGCCTCCGAGAAAATAATTGCCCAAATGTTCCAACAGACTTTAAAGGACAGTGATTTTCACTGGTTCTTATCCCTCGAGCAATCCAAAGTTTACAGTTGGGAGGATGTTTCCCGTGCATTCATGCCGCAGTACAAATACAACGAGGAGTTGGAGGTTACATGTCATGATTTAGAATTTCTCAAGTAGAATTCTGAAGAAACTATTAGTAATTTCATAGCAAGGTGGAGGGAGAAAGAGGCCACCATGACCAACTGGCCTTTTAAAGATGAGCAAGTTAGTATTGTGAAGAAAAAATTCTTACCCCATGTACGAGCGACTATAGGAGGACAATTTTACCCACATTTTTAGCCCTCTAGGAAGCAGGAGTGGAGATTGAAGAAAGTATTACCAAGACGAAAGCTAAGCTAAAAAAAAGTATCCGAACATTTCACTTTAAGAAAATATGAGAAGTCGGCTAAAGTCTCGACCATTAACAACATCTCACAACCTGCTACCTCTTGGGCGCCAGAAATTCATGCCAATCTGATCATAAAAGAATACATCGAGCTTAATGTTACCCTCTCTAAAGTCTACCAAGCCCTATTGAGCCGATATCTCATCAAGACGTTAGACCCTCGTCCATTACCAAACCCCCTTCCTTAAAATTTCAAACCCGACACCCATTGTGATTTCCATTAAAATTTCGGTCATACCCCTGATTAGTGCTTACATCTCCGAAATGTAATCCAAGGTCTGATTGACCAAGGTGTTATCGTCCCAGCAGTCAATCATAAACCAAACACTACCCATAATCCACTCTCAAATCATTAAAATTCTATCCTCCTAGAAAATGATCCAGAATTCGATCCATGCACCCAGATTGTACCCAGTAAATCACCCATTATATGCATATATTCACCCAAGCCCCTTAAAGTTTGATCATATTTTCTCTTACACCCTACCTATTTTGCCAACCAGTCCCTGTCGCTTCTTATAAGAACGTGTATTATTGTTCGTACTCAGTCTGTAGGGAAAGATATGGAATTTCCAGTAGTACTGAACTAGCTCTTAAAGTTTGGGCTTAAATTGCCCTTAGAAATGACCATAGACTGCCAGAAGTCAGCACACTGTTCATAGAAGCCCGAAAGTGGGCTCGCGAGTCAGATAATTGTGTAGTTCCCATTGGCGAAGTAAGTTTGGATGATGAAGTTCAAATCATAGTAGGCTTATTCTAATAGACCAATAAGATTAATAGTATATCCAAGTTACTTGATGCCTTAAAGCTATAAGGGTTATTGGTCCCTTCACTTCTATAGCTCCCTGTTGAGTGGGAGGATTTATATAAAGAACCGATTGAGGTTGTAGAATGCATACCACCGGACGGGGGGATGAATTTGATAGTTTAGATGAAGTGCCAAGCCAAGAAAAGGTTATCCCAATGATCAGTGTAATTGGGATGATATCATTCGAAGATATGCTAGGAGAGATCAACAAAGTGTTCAAACAACCCTAGATAGATGGAAAAATAGGTGTTATGTTCTTCCCCTCTTCTGTGAACCATTTGACAAGATCTGGGAGGCACTACCGGAGTCCAAACCCTCAATCAACAATGACAGATAAATGAAGGGGTATTATCAAGAAACTCCCCATACTAGAAATGACCATCGAGGAGAGCAAGATCCTCAAACAGTTGAAGAAAACTCACACCAACATCACTTTTTGGGGACTCTTCATGTTTTCCCAACTACACCAAAATACCTTGATAAAATTTCTTACTGGGCCTACGGTTCTTCCTTCCACCACTCTAAAAGAAGTCGTGAACTTGGTCGGGTCCTTAACCTTTACTAGAATGCTCTCCTTTTCTGAAGAAGAAATTCTAAAGTTTGGTTCTAATCATAACTATGCTCTCAATATCTTTGTTGAAGTAATTAGGAAGACGATTCCACTCTCACTCATCGACAACGGATTAGCACTTAATGTTTGCCCATTAAGAACCTTCAACTGCCTGGCTTTGAAAATAAGAGATCTTACTCCAACTTTCGTCGCAGTGCGTGCTTATGACAATACTGGTCGAGAGGTGATGGGATCCATAAAGCTTATAGTAGGGGTTGGCCATATAAATCCCATTACTGTGTTCCAAATTATCGACATACCTTCTTGTTTCAATCTATTGCTCGATCGATCATGGCTTTAAAGGATCAAGGGGTTATCTTCCTCTCTCCATCAGAAACTGAAGTTCTTCGCCAAGGGATAGGTCATCACCATCTTGGGCGATGATGATAATGCCAAGAAAGCAAGAATTAGTAACCGGTACTAGAGATACAACATGGGGTGAATAATATTCTTCTGTCTGGTTTTTAAGTCTAACCACTTCCACTCCCAGCACGGGATGATTTTAAAGATAAAGTTTATCTAGAGAATAACCCTTATGATAATGTCGATGTGATATAGATGTTCAAAAATATGCACTTCATGCCCGGACTGGGGTTAGGACGACGATAATAGGGGATACTGGAACCCATGGTGCTAAAGAAGGCTTTTCCTACATATGGCATGGGCTATTAACCATCATCAGAGGAACTCAAAATTCTTCGACAACCCTAGTTGAAGAGAATTTTAGAAAGTGCCAAGACTCTTTTCAGAGATTCCTTAAATGGGATATTCGTTAAGAAGGGTGAAGATTTTCCCTTTTATGGATTTCTCAAATCATGGTATGATCATATAAACAAGAAGATGAAGTCGGTAATGGAGATATTTTTCCAAAACAACTACTCATGGGTTGAAAGTTACCAGCATCATGTGCAACCGCTCGTTGAGAAGACTACAGCTGTTACTGAGGTTTCCAAAGGAAGTGACTCTAAGGACCTATTCAATATATAAACACTGAGCTGACACTCTGCATGATCAACTCAGGCGCTACATCATCGGGTTCATCCATCTGATCAATACTACTAATGCACCCCTCATCAACTAGAATATTGTACCAGTTACACCCGCTGAAATGCAAACCAACCCAGATGTTTATCCTATTTCTTACTTTTTTTTTGTTCCTCCTTATTCTGATCACAATGTAATCGAGACCTCCTCTAACGAGGTTCTTAACGTTATTTTTCCCAAGAATGAAATAAATGAAGATTTTGAGTATCTTGTTGTGCTTTACATTAATTGACATGATTTTAATCAAACTCGTGATGATGATGATTTTGCAAATGAACAATTATTAACTGATCTTAATAAGGTTAACAACAAATAATATAACTGCGTTAAAATGAATGAGGATGAAACTGTTGTTATCAATCTCGACTCTAGTAGCCAACTACGCGAGATTAGGATAGAGTCCACCTTTGACGAGCATGAACATGCACAACTCTAAGAACTGTTGAAGGAATTTATGGACATCTTAGTATGGTCCTACGAAGACATGCCCGACATCGATCCTGAAATACCTCGACACGAGATTCTAACTCTCCTGGAATGTAAACCGTTCAAACAGACACTATGAAAGCTCCACACCAAATGGCCACTCAAGGTTAAAGAAGAGGTGGTTAAATGGTTGAATGTAGGCTTCATCTAGGTGATGAGATATCCCACATGGTTAGCCAATATTGTACTCGTGCTAAAATTAGGTGGAAAATTTTGCATGTGCATTGATTACCGAGATTTTAGCAAAGCCTTTTCGAAAGACGATTATCTATTGCCCAATATCAACATGATTTTAGAAAACATGGCCAGTCATGCTCTCAATTTATTCATTTATGAGTTTGTCGGATACAATCAGATCAAGACGCACCATGATCATCAAGAAGAAATTCCATTCATCACCCGTTAAGGAACCTTTTGTTACATAGTTATGCCATCCGGTCTAAAAAATGCAGGGGCTACCTACCAAATGGTCGCCACAACCATCTTGCATGATATGATACACAAATAGGTCGAGGTCTACGTGGATGATATTATTTTCAAGTTTAAGACTCGAGAAAGCCATGTTCCCGCCCTTTGAAAGTTATTCGAACGACCGCGGCAATATCAGATGCGACTTAACCCATAAAAATGTGTTTTTGGCATTACCAAAGGAAAACTTTGTGGATTCATGGTTAGTAAAAAGGGGATTTAAGCAGATCCTGCAAAACTGAAAGCCGTACTCGAAATGCCACAACCCCGAATGGAGTCTTAGGAAAATTACAGTATATCAGCTGGTTCATCATCCAGTTGATTTCTATTTGTGAACCCATCTTCAAAATTCAAAAAACAATTCAACTAAAGTCTGGGATAAAGCTTGTAAAGAAGCCTTTGACCGAATCAAGCAGTATCTAACTTGACCTTCGATACTCATTCCGTCGCATCTTGGTCTCATTCTACTCATATACTTGACAATACCAGACATCGCATCTAGGGATTTTTAAGCCCAATACATTGAATAATATCATAAAGAGAGGTTCATCTATTATGCTAGTCGTAAGTTGGATGGATACGAAGTCAACTACACTACCTTGGATAAGTGTCACCCTTGTCTGGGTCACTAAAAAATTATGCTCACTTTTCCCTTAGACTTGTATCCTGAATGGATCCTATCAAATACCTACTCGAGAAGCCTTCCCTGTCTAGTCGAATGGCCCGATGGTTAATGTTGCTAGACAAGTTTGATATTGTGTATGCACGAAGAAATCCATGTAATGAAGATCCATCTATTACTACCATGATGATTACCCTATGGAAGAAGCCGATGTTTGGATCTCCAAATTACTGAATGAAGATATCATTTACACCTCTCAGGAAGAGCCCCTGTGGCAAATTTTCTTTTACGGTGGTCGCAATAACACCTTGTGTGCATCCAACACAACACTTAGCAACCGATTGCACAGTCGCGGGACTCCCGGTTTGAGGACAAGACACGAATTTGAAAATAGGCACACTTAGGCTTGAAAACATTCCGTGAGGGGGTGGACACCTCCAACAACCCCCAAACAACACTACAAGTGGCACAAAAACCTCGTACGCATCCAACGTAACATGTATAAATCGGCCACGTAGTCGCGGGACTCCCAGTTTGAGGATATATATGAATTTGAAAGCATACACACTTAGGCTTAAGAATATGCTGCGAGGGGAAAAGAACCCTGAACATCCTTGTGACTGGCATGAACACCTCGTACGCTTCCAACATAATACGTAGAAATAGGTTGCACAATCGCGAGACTCTTGGTTTGACTATATGACACTAATTTGATAACAGTCACACTTAGGCTTGAAGATGTGCCGCGAGGGGGCAGACACCCCCAACGGCCCCTAAACAGCACCGCTAGTGGCACAAAAACCTCGTGCAGGTCCAAGGTAACACGTATCAATAGGATGCACAGTCGCAAGACTCCCGATTTTGAGGGTAGGGCACGACTTTGAAAACAGTCACACTTACGCTTTAAAATGTGCTGCGAGGGGGCGGACACCCCAATGGACCTAAAACGGCACCGCGAGTGGCACGAACAGTGCGTGAACATCCAATATAACACTTAGCGACAGATCGTGCAGTCATGGGACTCCCGATTTGTAAATAGGATAAAAATTTGAAAACAAACACATTTAGACATAAAAACGTGCTGCGAGGGTTGTACACCCATAACGACCCCCAAATGGCACCACTAGTGGAAGGAACACCTCATGCACGTCTAATGTAACATGTAACAATCGACCACACAGTCGTACGACTCCTGATTTGAGGATAGGGCACAAATTTATAAATAGGGACATTCAGGCTTAAAAGCATAACCCGAGGGGACAGACACCCCTAACGGCCCTAAATGAAACCATAAGTGGGATGAGCACCGCGTGCATGTCCAACGTAACACATACTAACTAGACATCCAGTCACATGACTCCCTATTTGAAAATAGGATACAAATATGTAAACATGCACACTTACACTTAAAAACGTGCCACGAGGGGACGAGAAGCCCCAACAACCCCCAAATGGCATCGCGAGTGGCACAAAAACCTCGTATGCTTCCAACGTAACACGTAGCAACTGATCGTGCAATCGCATGATGATACGACGCAAATATTGCGTATTTCACCCGTTAACCTACGCGTTATTAGCCCCCTCGGGTATCTTAATCCCTATATTTATGCTCGTTAACAAGACAACCTCGGATTTCTATGTTAACATGTTTTGCAGGGGTTAATTGAGCTTTTGTAGGTATTTGGATGCTTAGTATGAAGTTCGGATGCATTCCGGTGAAGTTCCGTACATAATCGCACGCGCAAGGGCATTTTAGTCTTTTCATAGCTTGGGTACCTGGATCGAAATCTCACAGAAGTTGTAGCCCTCCTCGCTAGCTTCGCGTGGCCGTGAACGGTGCACGATTCCGATTTATAACGAAGAAGTTACGGCGATTTCGGCGGAGGAAAAATAAGGAAGCAAAAGAGGAGAAGGAGAAGAGGAAGAGGAGGAATGCAGTGAGCTGCTGCAATCTGCCCTACTTGATCGATCGATCGACCCATTTTGTCGATCGATCGACCATTCTTGATTGTCGAATTTTTGCCTAGGTCGATCGATCGACCAAAGGGGTCGATCGATCGATGCTCTGTTTTCTGCAGATATTTTGCCTTCTTTTCTTTCTTCTTTATTTTTATTCCAACTTACTATATAAGCCAAATTTTGTTGTAATAAGAGATATATCAGTTTAGGAACGATTTTAGGTTAGAATAGTTAGGGTTTTGAGGGTTTTGGATGGTTCTTAATTTCTCTTTGGATTGACAATCTAATTGGTTTGTAAGTTGACCATTCACCTCCTCTACCATTAATATAGCTTGTTTTCCATTAATTCTTGCTTTCTAGATAATTTTCATGCTTTCATAATTAGGTTTTCTTGCTTTAATTCTTGCTTTCTTAGTTTAATTATTTTAATTTAGTTTATTTCCATGTATTTCCCTTAGATAAATAGGGTCGGGATTTCGTTTACGCCATTTACGGGTTTGGACCTCGAAAGTTAGGGTTTCGTGTAAAATTGCATTTAATTGAAACCTCGCGTATTAAAGTCGGATTATTATGCGTTTAACTTTCTTTGTCACGCAACGTTAGTGTTTATAGCGATTATCCCAATTTAATCCGCGTGTGACCATTGTTGATTAAATGTTTAATCTCGCAACTTTGGCTTAAATTCCTTATTGCGTGATGTTTATGCTTAATTGAAAATGATCGATTAAATGTTTTCGAACCGAAATTCTAATTAGTAGTTGTTTAGCCCGTGAATGTGTGTATGCGATCGCGATCCTCGCTTTCCTTTTTGTGTAGCGTAACTTCTCTTTTTATTTATTCACGACAACCACCCATCACCTTTTCATTTATTTCTTTTACACCATTTTTATTCTTGAAGTAATTAAAACAATTAACATCAAAAATTTAATCACTCCCTGTGGATTTCTTACGATACCCGACTTACCGCTGTGCTTGCTTGTCAAGTGTGGTTGTAGCTTAGGTTCTTTTGTATCGCGACGGCGAAACACACAACGATTGTGTCCTCACACGAACACACTTTTTCCGCCCAGTCACAAAATGGCGACATTGCCGGGGAGTGTGTTTTAGATAGTAATTGTTTTATTATTTCGTAGTATTTTTCCTTTTGTATTTGTATTCTTTGTTTTAAACTTTTTTGCAGGATAGCATATTTGAGCGCTAAGAAACTTTGATTCGCGGTTGCTCACTTTCTTGCTCGGATTCTCCATCTACAAACAACGAGGTAATCATGTCCTATTATTATAGTTATTACGGTTATTCTAATGATTCATACTTTGGGGATAGTTTTCAAGTTTTCCATTTTCAAGATTTTCTTGAAAATGAAAGACTTGAAAACATTTATCGGAATGAAAATCATTATTGGGAGCTTGAGTTGGATTCATTATTCGAATCCAATGACGATTTTCATTTCATTACTTTCGAAGACGAGTTTCAACCAAATGAGGAGTCCGAGGCTCTTGAGCCGAGGAAGCCTACTTTGGAAGAGACTTTGCTTCTTTACTCCCAAGGTTTGGAAAGCCTAAATGATGCTGGAATGAGACTTGGTGCACTTTGCGATGAGATGAATTCTTATGCACAAAACAACGAGGAGGTGGAAACTTGTGTTTCACCTAAATTTTTTGAAGAATTTCTCATCGAGTGTGCATCTTTCTCCCCCAAAATTCAATCTACTTCCGACGATGAGTCGATTGAGATTGAATTTGTTTCATCACCATATTCGTTTTCCGTGATCGAACCATTAGAATTACCGGTTGATTCATATGAGTCGGTAGAAATTAAAACTTCTACACTTTTTGCTGATGAGGACTCCTTGCCGGACTTGTTTTCGATGGATGTTATCCTCATGTGTGCACCATCTCCCATTCCATTTGAAAAACCTTTGGGAGATGAATCGATTTTTCTTGGTCCTCTAGTGTTCTTGTCCCCCTTATTATCCAAATCCCCCATTGTCCGCCCAAAATTTCAAATTGGCGATGGTTCACTTTTTTCACCACCCACATGCCTTCCGTTGTTCAAACAGAATTCTTATTTTCCGGGAGGCATGTTCACTTTGGAGGGTCCACCGTTGATCTTTCAAAGTCAAATCCCTTTTTGGGTGGACCCTCAACTATTTAGACTTCTAGTGTATAGTTAGTGTGAAGCGTAAATAGTAGGTTGTAAATAGTTAGCTTTTTAATTTTCTTTCTTTCCTATTTTTCTTTCCTTTTAATTTAGTCTAGTGTAATTAGTTAACTTTTTGTTATTTGTTTTTGCTATGCTCGGTACTAACATGTTTTGTAGATTTCATTGGACTCATGCTTATGGAGATCTCTCCAATTTTGGGTAATATCGTTCTTTCCTCTCTTTGTGTTGTGTTCTTAATGCGCATTGAGGACAATGCAACATTTAAGTTAGGGGGTGTAGGATATTCTATCCATTTCATGTGTAGTCCATGGATTTGCTTACTTGTTAGTTACTAAGTATGCATTTTTTGTGAAAAATTTGAAAAATTTCAAAAATATTTTCTTTCTTTTTTCTCCTTTGTTGAGCATTTTGCCTGGTTTTCGATGATAAATTTCAATAATTGCCCGATCCAATAGACAACTCAATGATGCATGTTCTCGATTTCAGAAGTTATTAGACTTTAGTCCTCAAATCATTGATATTGTGAATAACTTCATGAATTAAACTTTATCCCATGAGCATATGCACTTTCCGTGTCATATTGATTTGGTTTAAGATTTTTATAACTCGGTAATCTTTTGTTGCATTGTATATACTTACACCGAGTAAGATTTGTACCTTTCGTCGTTTGTGAGTGTTATACACTATTCTTTTCTCTTTGAAAATGTTGAATTCGTCGGTAATCTCTCTATTCTTTCATTTGACCGTTCATTAATTGAGTTCATACTCGAAATGTGTTACTTGATCATGATTTTCATATATTGTTTGGACTTGAGAATTGCGTAAACTTTGTGAAATGATCATAGGAATTCTTTGTTATATCACCCTTATTAACCTTGACCTCACCTTATATGTTTCCCTAGTCAACCCCTTTGAGCCTAAATACTAGCCTTTCGTTTCATTACCCAAAATCCCATAACCAACTCCAAATTGGAGTTTTTAGCATATATATACACTTTCCTCACCTTTGTTTGGAATATTACTTGGGATTGAATGATGTTATTGTAGTGTGGTTGCAATTTAAGCATATGAGAGTTTGAAAAGAAAAGAAAGTAGTGAAAAAAGTGAAGAAAAAGAGAAAGCAAAAAGAAAAAGAAAACAAAAGAAAACATGAGAAAAAGAAGAAAAGAAAGAAAAAGGAAAGAGAAAGTTGTATATGTTGTGTATAGTTCAATAAGCTTTGATTACTCTCCAGTTGTTATATCTAATGCTTGTTTGGAAGTTACTTTCCATTTTTGATATTGCCCGCATCCTTCCCATTATCCCGAGTTTTCATTCCGAACACTTTGAATCCGTACATACATTCCTTTCATTTCATACCCTATCCTAGCCTACATTACAACCCTATTACAAGTCCTATGTGATCTTAGGTTGATGTAATTCAAAAGTTTAAATAGTTTTGATAATCTGTGAAAATGCATTTCGCCTCTTTTAGTGTGCGGTATCCTTTCATTGAGATTGCAAGTTTTTCATTTCCTATATAGCGTTCCTCATTTGTGACATGTGTGCGGCCTAGTTTCCATTTACATTTACTCTTTATGCCCGCATGTCCCGTGTGTTACCTCCCTGTTTCGAGTGAAATTCGCTTGATGAGTGTAATGCCCGTGAGGATTGAATATGCTTGCTTTATGTTTATCCGAATTATTTAAGTTTTTGCCAAATCATATTTTGCATTTTCTCTCCCCCCTCCCCCTTTTAAAGTTTCAATTCTATAAGGTGCATTCAACCTGTTAATAACAACGAACTTTTTTTTGAATTCGTTCAATATGCTAATAACATGTTTGAAATATTTTTCGTTGTTGTTGAGTTTGTCGCATGTTGGGTTGGGCATATTTTGAGGAAACCATATGATGTTTGTGGGTTTCATCCCTGAAAACCCTCACGAGACAACACTCGTCCACTAGGGTAACCTAGGGGTTTAACGGCTTATTGCATACGCTAAATGCAATTGAATCGCCCGCGAAAGTAGCCTTATGCTTTTATATATACTTTTGTACCTTCTCCTGCTTTTGGTTTGCTTGTAGTTCTTGTTGTTTCCTATTTCATTGCTTGGGACTAGCAATGTGTAAGTTAGGGGGTGTGATACGACGCAAATATTGCGTATTTCACCCGTTAACCTACGCGTTATTAGCCCCCTCGGGTATCTTAATCCCTATATTTATGCTCGTTAACCAGACAACCTCGGATTTCTATGTTAACATGTTTTGCAGGGGTTAATTGAGCTTTTGTAGGTATTTGGATGCTTAGTATGAAGTTCAGATGCATTCCGGTGAAGTTCCGTACATAATCGCACGCGTAAGGGCATTTTAGTCTTTTCACAGCTTGGGTACCTGGCCCGACATCTCACGGAAGTTGTATCCCTCCTCGCTAGCTTCGTGTGGCCGTGAACGGTGCGCAATTCTGATTCATAACGAAGAAGTTACGGCGATTTCGGCGGAGGAAAAACAAGGAAGCAAAAGAGGAGAAGGAGAAGAGGAAGAGGAGGAATGCAGTGAGCTGCTGCAATCTGCCCTGCTTGATCGATCGATCGACCCATTTTGTCGATCGATCGACCATTCTTGATTATCGAATTTTTGCCTAGGTCGATCGATCGACCAAAGGGGTCGATCGATCGATGCTCTGTTTTCTGCAGATATTTTGCCTTCTTTTCTTTCTTCCTTATTTTTATTCCAACTTACTATATAAGCCAAATTTTGTTGTAATAAGAGATATATCAGTTTAGGGACGATTTTAGGTTAGAATAGTTAGGGTTTTGAGGGTTTTGGATGGTTCTTCTTCATTTCTCTTTGGATTGACAATCTAATTGGTTTGTAAGTTGACTATTCATCTCCTCTACCATTAATATAGCTTATTTTCCATTAATTCTTGCTTTCTAGATAATTTTCATGCTTTCATAATTAGGTTTTCTTGCTTTCTTAGTTTAATTAGTTTAATTTAGTTTATTTCCATGTATTTCCCTTAGATAAATAGGGTCGGGATTTCGTTTACGCCATTTACGGGTTTGGACCTCGAAAGTTAGGGTTTCGTGTAAAATTGCATTTAATTGAAACCTCGCGTATTAAAGTTGGATTATTATGCGTTTAACTTTCTTTGTCACGCAACGTTAGTGTTTATAGCGATTATCCGAATTTAATCCGCGTGTGACCATTTTTGATTAAATGTTTAATCTCGCAACTTTGGCTTAAATTCCTTATTGCGTGATGTTTATGCTTAATTGAAAATGATCGATTAAATGTTTTCGAACCGAAATTCTAATTAGTAGTTGTTTAGCCCGTGAATGTGTGTATGCGATCCCGATCCTCGCTTTCCTTTTTGTGTAGCGTAACTTCTCTTTTTATTTATTCACGACAACCACCCATCACCTTTTCATTTATTTCTTTTACACCATTTTTATTCTTGAAGTAATTAAAACAATTAACATCTAAAATTTAATCACTCCCTGTGGATTTCTTACGATACCCGACTTACCGATGTGCTTGCTTATCAAGTGTGGTTGTAGCTTAGGTTCTTTTGTATCGCGACGGCGAAACACACAATGATTGTGTCCTCACACGAACACACTTTTTCCGCCCGATCACATGACTAGCGGCTTGAGGATAGGTAAACTTAATCTTGAAAACGTGCCGCAATGGGGAAGACACCACCATCGTGCCCCAAATAGCACCGTAATTGACATGAGCAGCTTGTGCGCATCCAACATTACATGTAATAGCCATCCATGCAGTCGCGGGACTCCTAATTTGAGGATAGTATATAAATTTTAAAACAGTAACACTTAGGCTTGAAAATGTGCTGCAAAGGGGGGCGAACACCCCCAATGGCCCCCAAATGGCTCCGTGAGTGGCACGAACACCTCGTGCACATCCAACGTAACACGTAGCAATTAGCCACACAGTTGTGGGACTCCTAGTTTGAGGATAGGACAGGAATTTGAAAATATACACACTTAGGCTTGAAAGTGTGCCACGAGGGGGCGAACACATCCAATAGCCCCCAAACATGACCGCGAGTAACATGAACATCTCGTATGCATCCAACGTAACACGTAGGAATCGACCACATAGTCACAGGATTCCCGATTTGTTAATAGGGAACGAATTTGAAAATAGTCAGACTTAAGCTTGAAAAACATGTCGCGAGGTGGTGAATACCCACAAACATCCTGTAAACGACACCGCGCATGGTATGAACACCTTGTACACATCTAACGTAATACGTAGCAATCGGTCGCACAGTCAACAAACTCTCGGTTTAAGGATAGGTCACAAATTTAAAAACAGGCACACTTAAGCTTAAAAATGTACTGTGAGGGGGAAGACACCCCCAACGGCCCCCAGATGGCACCGCAAGTGCAATGAACACCTCATCACGTCCAACATAACACGTAGCAACTGCTTGCATAGTCATGGCACTGCTAGTTTGAGGATAGAACACGAATTTGAAAATATGCACACTTAGGGTTGAAAACGTGCTGTGAGGGGGATGGAAACCCCATTAGCCCCTAAACAGCACATCGAGTGGCACGAACACCTTGTACACATCCAACGTAAGATATAGTAACCATTCACGCAGTCACGGTACTCCCGATTTGAGGATAGGAAACAAATTTGAAAACAGACATACTTGGGCTTTAAAACGTTCCACGAGGGGGCGGACACCCCCAACGGCACCCAAATGGCACCACGGGTGGTACGAACACCTTGTGTGAATCCAACGTAAAACGTTGCAACCAGACATGCACTCGAGGGACTCTCAGTTTGAGGATAGGATATGAATTTGAAAACAGGCACACTTGGGCTTGAAAATGTCTCGCGAGGGTGCGGACACCCCAAACAGCCCCCAAATGACACTGTGAGTTGCATGACCAGCTTGTGCGCATCAAAATTAACACATAGCAACCGGTCGCATAGTCACGGGACTCACGATTTGAGGATAGGTCACAAATTTCAAAATAAGCATACTTAGGCTTGAAAATATCCCGCGAAGGATCGGACACCAACAATAACCCCCAAATGGAACTGCTAGTGACACGAACACCTCATGCGCGTCTAATGTAACACGTAGCAATTTCCTGAGCAGTCGAGGGACTGTCGATTTTAGAATAGGGTACGAATACAAAAATAGGCACACATAGGGTTGAAAACGTACTGTGAGAGGGCGAACACCCCCACGGTCACTAAACGGCACCGCAAGTGCCATGCACACCTTGTGTGCATCCAACATAACACGTGGCAACCAATCGTACAATCGCAGTACTCCCAGTTTGAGGACAGGACACAAATTCGAAAACATGCACACTTAGGCTTGAAAATGTTCCGCGAGGTGCGGACACCCACAACAGTCTCCAAACGGCACTATGAGTGGCATGAACACCTTATGCATATCCAATGTAACACATATCAGCTGACCACGTAATCACGGGACTCCCGGTTTGAGGATAAGATATGAATTTACAAACAGGCACACTTAGGCTTAAAAATGTGCCGCGGGGAGGGGGAGGACTCCCCCAACGGCCCCTAAACGGCACCGCGATTGGTACGAACAACTCGTGCATGTCCAGCATAACCCGTAACAACCGCCCACACAGTCGTAGGGCTCTCGATTTGAGGATCGAACGCGAATTTGAAAAAAGGCACATTAACATGCCATGAGAGGGCGAACACCCCGAATGGCCCCTAAACAGCACCGCGAGTGGAACGAACACCTCATGCGCATCTAACATAACACATGGCAACCAGTCGCACATTCGCGGGACTCCCAGTTTGAGGACAAGATACGAATTTGAAAAAAGGCACACTTAGGCTTGAAAATGTTCCGCGAGGGGGCGAACACCTCCAACGGCCCCCAAACGTCACCTCGTGTGGCACGAACACCTCGTACTCATCCAGTGTAACACGTATCAACCGTCCACACAGTCGCAGGAGTTTTAATTTAAGGATAGGACATGAATTTGAAAATTGTCAGACTTAGGCTTGAAAATTTGCCTCAAGGGGGCGGACACCCCCAGCGTCCTCCAAACGAAACTAAAAGTGGCACGAACGCCTGTTGCAAGTCCAATGTAACAGGAGCAATCGGTCGTGCAATCCATGCACTCTCGGTTAGGAGATAGGACATAAATTTGAAAATAGGCACACTTTGGCTTGAAAACATATCGTGAGGGGGTGGACACCCCAAATGACCTCCAAACAGCACATCTAGTGGCTCAAACACCTCATGTGGGTCCAAGGTAACACGTAAAAACCGATCCCACAATCGTGGGACTCCCGTTTTGAAGGTAGGAGACAAATTTAAAACACAGGTACACTTAGGCTTGAAAATGTTCCACGAGGGGGCATACACCCCCAGCGTCCCTTAAACGGTACCACGAGTGGCACAAATTTTGCGTGTGCATCCAACTTAACACGTAGCAACCGATCGTGCAGTGAAGGGACTCTCAATTTGAATATAGGACACAAATTTGAAAACAAACACACTTATGCTTAAAAATGTTCCACGAGGGGTTGGGCACCCCCAACGTCCCTAAACGGCATCGCGAGTGGAACGAACACCTCGTACGCGTCTAATGTAACACATAGCAATTGGTCACGCAGTCTCGGAACTCCTGATTTGAAGATAGGACACAAATTTGGAAATAGGCACACTTGGATTGAAAACGTACCGTGAGGGCTCGGACACTCCCAACGACACCGCGAGTGGCACAACACCTCATGCACGTACAATATGACACGTACCAGCTGGTCATGCCATCACAGAAACCTCTGTTTGTAAATAGAACATAAAGTTGAAAATAATCATACTTAGGCTTAAAAACGTGTCGTGAGGGGATAGACACCCCCAACGGACCCCAAACGGCACCGCGAGTGGCACAACACCTCGTGCACGTCCAAAGTAACATATAGCAACCGGTCGTGGAGTCATGGAACTGCCGATTTGAGGATAGGACACAAATATGAAAATAGGTACACTTAGGCTTGAAAACGTTCCACGAGGGTGCGAACACCCCCATCGGCCCCAAAACAGCACTACGAGTGGCACAAACACCTCGTGCACGTCCAACATGACACGTAATAACCATTCACACTGTTGCGAGACTCCCAATTTGAGGATAGGATTGAAACATGCAATGAGGGGTATAACATCCCCAAGGATCCCGAAATGGCACCGCCAGTGGCACGAACACCTCGTAAGCGTCCAATGTAACACATAATTAGAAAAAATAGATATCAAAACATTAATTTATTTTAATATCTAAACATTAATTTAACTAAAACTGAAAAAAATATCTTTCTCAAAATAGACTATATCCAGAGAAGGAGACATTGACCAACTTCCAGTGACGATCACCAATGAGTCAATTTCAGTCCCCCAACTGCACAAACCACACCGTGAGAAAGAGGGAGAAAAGAAAGTGGTAAAAATTTGAAAAAAAAATGAGGAAATGAGAGGAGAGAAACTTAGGAAGAAGAAGAATCTTTGAAGTTGAAAGGAAAAGTAAGGGTTGCTCATATTATATCAAAAGAGGCGAATGTTTTAGGTTATAAGAAAGTAAGGTTTTATTACATTTTTTACCCTTTAAGTTTTAAAAACCTTTAAATACTTGCCTTTAACTTACTATTTTCACATAAATTAACCTTATACTTTTTTTCTCCGTAATAACTTTCGAAAAACTGAGTATGGGCCTCCGCCCGCCTCATCCTCAAACAAATTCGTCCATCTACATACATACATAAATACATATACAATATAATATAATATAATGTGCATATGCTCGTACCAATGACACTCTTAATTTATAAACTTATTGAACTGGGTACACACACACACACACACACACACACACACACACACACATATATATATATATATATATATATATACAGAAAAGATCTCATGTATACCGAGTTTGCATACCCTCCGTGCGGACCATTTTTTTAAAATAGTAAAAAATATAATTTTGGGCTAATTTTTTTAAGGTTTTTAAACATTTCAGTAGGACCATAAAAAAATTAACTCAAAATGAATTGTTTTGCTATTTTAAAAAAATAGATTAACCTTTGTCAGTTTTTAAGTTGTTAAAAACTGACAAAGTTTGACCGATTTTTTAAAAATAGCAAGAAAATTCATTTTGAGTTGAATTTTTTTTATGTCCCTACTGAAATGTTTTAAACCATAAAAAAATTAGCTCAAAAATATTTTTTTACTATTTTATCAAAAATGGTCCGCGCCAGCGGTATGCAAACTGGGGTATGCATGAGAACCTCTCTCTCTCTCTCTCTCTATATATATATATATATATATATATATATGGGCTCTTGTGCACACTCAAGTTTGTGTACCAAGTTTGCACATCAATTTTTTTGACATAGTAAATAAGTTATTTTTAGTTGAATTTTTTGTGTGGCATTAAAACATTTTGGTGAAACCAACATAAGAAAAATCTTTTTTTTGCTATTTTAAGAAAATCGGTCAAACTTTCCAAGCTATTAAAGCACTCTAAAAGCTACGAAACTTTGACCGATTTTTTTAAAATAACAAAAAAAGTTTTTTTGAGCTGATTTTTTTATATTGGTCCATTGAAATGTTTAAATATCACATAAAAAAATTCAACTCAATTTTTTTTAATATTTTAGAAAAATAGGTTTACGCTAGAAAGTATGCAAACTTGGTGTGCACAAGAGTCTACCTCTCTCTCTCTCTTAAAGCTTTAGCAATAATAACACTATTTGGATCTCTTGGGTCAACAATCATTGCGATAGTCTCTAAATCGAGCACATCTAACCTATTATAGAACCAAAACAAAAGGACAATGAATTTTGAGGTAATATAAACAATATCATAATAGTAAGAATCTGAAAAAAAAAACCATAAAAAATTTGTGAAGCATAATTGTAGAGATTTGATAATCTGAGAGAAGTCGTTTGGATCGTCAAGACACGCATACAATGAATAAAAATATGGCTATAAATAGAAAAGAAAAAAAAACTCACCACTAATATAAGGGAAGCAAACAGTATAACCTAATTCATTATTTAAAGACAAGCTTTAAAAAGGAAGTTTCTCGTGGGCATTAGGCATATGTTAAATTCACACACGGTAACAAGTCTTAAGTACTAAATTCTAGGTATGAATGTTGATCTATATCTGCCAATATCAATGAATTTCTTTATAAATTAGTAAACTTAATTCAAACCAAATTAGTTGATATTGTAACTCAATAAACAAAAATATTTCAAACCCAAAAATAATATGGACCCTAAAAAACTATGAAAATAATATATATCCAGAGAGTGGGAAGAAGAATACCTGATTTTTCAAAACCAAACAAACACAAAATAGAGCCAAATCCATACCTACAAACCAATATAAACATGAAATATAAGCATGTGTGAAAGAAGCACAAATAATATCTAAAACTTCATCTCTAATTCTAAATCACCCAAAACTCACATCGATGAACTATAACTAATCGCTCCCAGCTATAGATTTGATTCCTGAAATCAACAATAAAACAACCTCACAACATAACTCTCAAATAAGTTTATATAATCTGTTTTGTTTAACAATATGAAGAAAATTAATATATGTGCAACATTAAATGTAACTAATGAGATATTTATAGGTGGGAAAGTCCACCACAGCTCTTGAGTTTGGTTTTAGGGTTAAGCATCGGTAAGAATAGTATTAATAGCATCAGTTTGATGCTAATAGAAGAAACCAATGTAAAGCAGTACACACAATATAGTGACACTCATGAGATTTCAATGGATAAAAACTTTCAATGGAACTAAAGGAGCCAAACATTGACAAGTTAATAGTGTAACTATCTTGTCACTTATCGAATTGAAGAAAAAAAAATTATACTACCATACTATGATAGAAAAGAACCTAAGAATAAGAATGATTCATAAATCCCTCCAATAATTCAAAATATAATGTCAACATGAATTCATACTCAATTTTGAGCTATTTGAAGACTTTCCTCAAACATTTGGTATGTATACGTGAAGCAACTATGATCCTTCCAAGGATTAACCATATAAAGAAACAATTTCACTTACAGGTAACAAATAGGAACATATAAAAACTAGATTCGTTTAGTGATACCACCCTATACAAAGTTGGCATACACAAAAACCTGGAGGTAAGGATAAGTTGATAGACTACAAAGCGAAAAATGAAATTGATTATGTGGTTAATGCCTGCATTCCTAATGTGAAAATGCAAAAATAATCCTTTGATTGATGCAGACAAATGTACTACTGTGCTTATAAACTCCTAAAATAAGAGGTTAAAGAAACAAATTAGGAAGGATATTGAAGCTCGGGCTGGTTATAACTTGAGAAGTGCCTCTGCCACTTCTAAATCAAATTAATTATTGGAACTGAAGGGGTACCCCCAGTCATAAATATGATCCGTACCTAGTCCATGCGATATAGACCAGAGTTTTTATGCATCGCTGAGCCTAAGGTGAGTGTTTATTTATTTTTTATGAGATTCTTCCAAAGTTGTGGTTTAAAACTGCTTTGTGTTAATGATAGATAATGATTATTGCCTAACTTGTGTATTCTCTATTCTTAGAGAATCAATAAGCCAACAATTATCAATATTTCAGCTCAATAAATAACCTTTGCTTCTAAAATTGAGGGCATCATGTCTTACTTCATTATTGTATATGCCTCCACTGATTATGTTAAGCACATAAGGGATTCTAACTTTATTTATTCTCATAAATCTAAAGATGGTTACATTACTAAGAAACAGGACATTCAAGACCACATTATTCAATATTTCTATGATCTATATACAGATGATGACTCTTTATAAGATACTAGAATTATTCTGTGATTCCTGATCTTCTTTATCAAGAGGATAATGATGACTTGAAAGCTATTCCCTCAACAGAGGAAATAAAATCACCAAAAAATAATAATCTGTTAAACTAAATAAAATGTAATCCATCGAAAAAAATTTATTAAAATACCAATTAGCCAGAGCAAGTAGTGAAAGCTCTTCAATAAGCTACTAATGATTAACTTACTAATCGTCTTTTACTGCAAAAAAAATGGATCACCCTACTTCTTTGTTGGAAAGTTGTCTATAACAAGAGGCTCAACACCATGCGAATCCCCTTCTAACTTTAAAATAATAAAGTGAGATCAGTTTTTATTTCTTTATGGTTGTAAGAAGTGATTCACAAAATAATAGTTAGGAAGAGGAGAAAAGAGTAAAGGATCAAGCCTCTCTTATCATCCAAACCTCACTGTGGCCATCCTTCCCCGGGTTTTTTTATCCTTCTCCATCTCGGGGGTCGGCGCTCATGCGCGCTGTGGAGAGAGAGAGAGAGAGAGGTCTCGCGCCCCTCCTAGGAAAGCTTCGATCATCGTCGACGTGGGGTGATATGAAGAGATAGAGTCTTCAGCCTATTTTGCACAATGCAGGCAAAGGAATATGTTGCCGCCTAGAGAGAACAGCATCAGAGAAAAACTGATGCTTGCGAAACCAATTAGATCAAAGGTTCGGGGGCTAACTTACGGAATGGGAAGGTATTAGGCACCCATCCCGCCCTTTCGGTCTCTTACTGGCTTATGTTACTATTTTTCTTAGTTTATACATGAAGTATGTATGCGTGTATATGTAAGTGGAGATCGGAATTGCTCGACATCACGTCATGGAAAATGACGGAGTTGTCCATAGGAATGTTACCAAAATAATAATTAAAAATATGATATGTACACTTATCGAGATATTGATCATTATGACGAAATGATAGTATGTGTTGGATAAGACGCAACTATGAATCACAAATATGATATATGTAAATAATACATGGATAACATAGGAAAAAGAGGAAAATAGGACTCGAGTCTCGGGTTTTAGCTGAAGACGCCTACATAGGCTATAAAGACATCAAAGTCCACGTTGTTCTCATGCGACATGAGGGTGGGAACGATACCATAAATTCAAACGGGAATTTTATCATATGTTTGTGTAAAAAAAAGTGTTTTTAATTTTAAAAAAATGTGGTGAAAATCCCATTAGAATTTATAAGTGTAACCCTTTTTTTCTTATTTTGGTTTTTTTATAGAACATATAATATGCGCAATATTATTAATAAAGTATTGAAGATTAATATGTGTATGATCTAAAGTAAAAGCTAAATTAAGAATTTATATAACTAATGTGAAAATAAAGAAATTTAAAGAGAGAAAAGAATGTTTGGACCTTCTTTGGAGACTTGGAGATTGATCTTGATTGATGATGAGCTGCCTTGCAAGTGGGTGAAGAATTTAGAGGGTTTTTTGATAAATTTGGTGTGAAAGTGATGGAAATGAAAGGTGGAGAAAGGTTTCAAACAAGGAAACCTCGTTGACTTAAAAAGAATGTTGTTGAGATTACTGAAATTGATGTTTGTGAAGTTTCTTTGAGGTGAGATCATTCTCTCCTTATATAGGGTCAAGGGACTGCTGATCGACATTGTCCTTGCCTTTCCAGTCGGTAGGTAACCCTAGATACACTGCTGATAGGCAAGGAAATTGACCTGCAAATTGGCAGTCTAGTGCATATTTTTAAAAAAAACGACCGTCAAGCGCAATCTGTAAGTCCAAATTACGCACGGAGCATACCATTGGAAAGTTTATTTTGAGACCTTTGAGAATCCTTAAGGCTTCTCCCGGGTTTGGGAGTTGACTTTGGGTTAAATGGGACTCAGAAACACCCGTTGATCCTTTGGATGGGAGATCATCGGGCGACGATGGATCGTTCATCCAAACCGTAAGTTTGATTCACGCACATGGACAACCATTGGAAAGATTACCTATAGTGGTGGCAACCAATTCTATAGGTTGAGGTCAATTCTGAGGACCTATAGTTGTGCTCTTTGGGGAGTCTTTAATTGACCTTTTTTGAGACTTACGGGGGAAGCATCATCTAACTGGGGAATATGTCCTTTTGAGAGGAGACAGATTTGTTGGAGGAGCTAAAATTATTATGGTGGATGGATTGGGATAAAGTTTAGTCTGAAAATTCCGCTGGGGATTGATTGCGAGGGTTTTTAAATAGAGGTGGATCGTATACTGATGGTGACGCCGGAGGCGGTGCAGGAGACATTGGTAGGATTGTTGAATCTCTATTAGGGATGTATGCGACCTTACACCCTTGAAGGATCTATCCTCGAGATACGAGGGTGATTAGTTAGCATGCGCAATGTGATGGTTGATGGTGCGTGAGTTTGGGTTCGTCTAGTACCTAGGGGAGAGGGTTGTGGGGCAGATGAGGTGACAACCAATTTTAGTTACTTTACTTCTATATTTCTTGTAGATTCATTATTGACAGTGGGAGATTAGCATTAATCATATAACATGCTTAATGTAGCGGCATTTCACCTGAAAAGAGACTTAAAAGGCAAAAATAGATGCATGCTTTGTTGGATTATCTTGATTTAATGGCTTACTCTATATGCACTTTAATTTGCTACTGAGTGTTTTCTTTGAGAAAGAGTAGGAAGAGTGTGTTTTTTTGGAAGTGATTATGTTTGAAGATGACCTCAGAGGCTTGGTTGAAAAAGTGCTTCCCTTTTGAAGGGATTTATTTGACAAAAAGTAGGAAAAATGAGTTTTTTTTGGAATTTTTGTTGAATAGAGGAAGCACTTGGCAGCTTGGTTAGCATAAGGATTAGGGGATAGAAAACTTGGTTGTAAAGTGGGTCTTGTCACCTTAATTGGATTGTGATGAATCTAGTGTATTAACAGACTGTAATGATGTTGGTTTTTCTGGAATTACTACTTTGAGCCTAACTTCGAGGCTCTTGCTGGTGATAGGGGACCTGATGGTGGACCCTCAACTGGCTGCCATTACAGTGTGGATGTCATATCATCATAATCCTATGGCGGTGACACTGGCGGAGAACCTTAATGGTCAAGATGCTTGGTAGGAAAGTCGTTCTGATTTTTTTAGAAGAAGCCTGGTTATGTTGTTCATGTGGCTGACTGAGAGATTTTGTTGGGCAGTACCACATGAATATCCCTTGGAAGCTGTGCCGAGATTCTTCATTCGTTATTTCATCAGCTTTGGCCCATTCATAAAGATCTAGGTAAGTTTGTTCATGGAATATGGAGCTCGATTCCTATATTGGTCGGGACCATGGTGTGGGGAGCTGTAGTGCATTTTGTAACTGAGGGAATACCGGTACGTTCGATTAGTTGGTCTTCGACAGACCTCATTCTATTTACCCTGGAGGATTCTAGGCCAAGTCGTATGGGAGCAAATTGTACCTTGCCATACCCTGGATTTCTTTCCTATAGAGGATTTAACTGAAGCCTTGTGCATGCAGTTAGGTTATTTGTGGGAGAATCGTCGTCCATCAACCCATCCTTTTCAATCTGTTGGTAGGGTTAGGCATATTACTGGAGATTATCTAAAATGTCCGTGGAAATGGGTGGTGGTAAATATCTTGGTAGAGGAGATCGGAAATAGATGGTTTGTCATGTTTGACACTATGGAGAGGGGCGTAATAATTTTTTCTAGGCTAGTCGATTTTTCACGTTGACACTCTAAAGCGGGGCGTAGTGATTTTCTCTAGGCTGCTCAGGGCATATAGCTCTATGCAACGCCTTCGGCATTTCAACCAAGTAGGGGAAGTTCGGGGAGCTCCGGAGGCTGATGATGATGACGGGGCAGGGTCTTTCGACAGCTGCGAATAGGATTTTTATGAAGCTGGTGTTTATTTACTGTGAGGTTTTTGTGATTGAGATATGTTTGGACTATTTTTGGTTTATGGGAATAATTTTGGGAATGTTTGGTTAGGTTTGCTCGAAAGACGGTTTTGTTTGATTTGTTTTAGGACAGTTTGGTTTGCGGGGGTAGTTGTTTGACTCCCTACGCTGATATTTCATGTAATTGTACCGAATTCTCACATTATGGAATAAAAAAGTATTTTAATTATATTTTTGTTCCTATTGATGAGTTTTACATTTGAATTATCTATACCAATTGCTAAGGCATACATAATCCTCTTATTCATGTGAAATGATAAAATGAACTGTCGTTCTCGAAAGTAAGAAAATAATAGCATTTTGTGAAAAATAAGGGGATCGTGCCAATATAAAGCGTATGAGCTGCCTATGTACATATGGAGGTTATGAATCTGAGTTTGAAAGAAAAAATATTTTTTGGAGGATCGGGCCCCACGTAGTTCTGAGTAGAGGAAAATGAAGATTTTTTTTTAAATAGAAGGGGGTGAGAGGAGTCGTAATGCGTCATGATTTTGTACTAAGGGTAGAACTTCTTGAGACAATCTAGGTTAACTGGACGTGCCATCTCTTCTCCGTTAAGGTCAGTGAGCATATCGACGCCAGCGGATAAGATCTTCTTCACGATGTAGGGGCCACTCCAATTTGGCTTGGATTTACCTCTAGAGTCCTAGATTGGTTCTATGATTTCTTTAAGGACTAAGTCCCCTTATTGAACACTACGGCTCTTGAGTCTTTAGTTAAACGATCATGTTATTCGGCTATGGTACCCTTGTATATAATATCGAGCCTTTAACCTCGTTTCATCCAAAAGTGACAACTCATCAAAACGACTCTAATGTCAGTCTTCCTCTCCGACTTTGCTCTCTAGCATAATGCGTAATAAAGGTATTTATAATTCAACAGGTAGGACTTCTTCCATGCCGTATACCAGAGAATAAGGATAGACCCAATAGATGCCCGAATTGAAATATGGTATTCCCAAAGGGCGTAAGGGATCCGATTGGCCTAGTCTCAGCAACTTTTGATCATCTTACTAATGATTGCTCTGAGGTTCTTATTGGCAGCTTCAACCGGACCGTTGGTTTGTGGTCGATAGGGAGAAGATTTGTGTCTCTAAATCCCATACTCGTCGACCAATTATGTGACTTCTAACTCGAAATGTAAACCGTTATCTAATACTAACTCATGGGGAACCCTGTGTCAAAAGATTATGTTCTTTCAGATGAACTTGGCTACCTTTTTGGCATTCAGCATTGTGTATAACTCGACTTCGACCCATTTTGTGAAGTAATCAATGGCAACCGGGATGAACTCATGCTCATTGGTATCTTTGGGTGTGACTTTCCCTATGATATAAATTCCCCAAGTGGAGAACGTCCAGAGAGAATCCATGTTATACAATTCTCGTGGAAGCAAGTGCTAGAGATTGGCAAAATGTTGGTATTTAAGGTATCTCCAAACATAGGAGATGCAATCCTGAACCATGGGGGGTCTAATAATACCCATGTCGGATAATCTTCTTAGCAATCATATGGCCATTCATATAAGGTCCATATTCCTCACTGTGGATTTTCTACATCATTTCTTCAATGTCATCCCCTGCAATGCATTGCAGGTGGGTTCTATCGAAGTTTATCTTAAATAGTTCTTTATCACAAATAATGTACTGGGAGGACAGTTTGCGAAAGGTCACTCGATCTTTCTTATTGGCATCTTGAGGGTACCTACCGTGCTTGAGAAGGCGCCAAATGTTGTAGTACTAGCACTCAGCCATATCTGAATCCTCTTTTGTGATGACCTTAATGTGGTAGCAGTGGGTTGATTTAGCTTGTTTTTGGACTATGAAGGGGACCATGGTTATTTCATTGACCATGTCAACCATAGAAGCTAAGGTGGTAAAGGCATCTGCCAAACTATTCCCTGCTCGGGGAAAGTAGTGGAAGGTGATATATCGAAATTGGGAGGCCAGTTATTCTAGGTGGGGTTATAATCCCCATTTCTTGAGAGAGTTTTTCATCCTTGACTTTCCATCTTCTAAGGATATGGCCGATGATGAGGTTATAATCCCCGTTTCTTGAGAGAGACTTTGAGGCCTACGGTGCACACCATGTATTTGGTCATATTATTAGTGTAGGAAATATCTAGCTTGATGGAAATGGGAGTGTAAGAGTCATAAGGAGCGATTAGGAGTATCTCAATTCCATATCCTTTCTTGTTAGGAGCGCTATCAAATCACATTTACCACCGGAGGTCTTCCTGAGAGGTGCAAAGGATGTCTTCATCCGAGAATTCAGTGACCAAAACATCAACCTCTTCCATAAGGTAGTTCGCAAGGTAGTTAGAGATGGATCTTTCTTTTATGGCTTTCTACATGACATACATAATATTGAACTCGGCTAATAGCATCAACCATCGAGCCATTCGACAAGACAGATCGAGTTTCTCGAGAAGGTATTTGATAGGATACATTCCGAACATAAGTTTGATGGGAAAATCGATCATGTAACGCCGTAATTTTTGAGTGACCTAGACAAGGGCAACACATTCTTTCTCCAAGGCAGTGTTGTTAACTTCATGCCCAAATAATTTTCAGTTGGCATAGTGATGACCCTTTCTTTATATTATTCTTCAAGGTATTGGGATAGTAAAGCTCTAACCGTGGTGTCTATTACGGTCAAGTATAGAAGTAGAGGGAGATCAGGATACGGTGGAATGATTACCTTACCCGACATGACATACCTCATTTCAGACTCTAGTGGAATCCTTTCGCAGGAGTTTGAATATGGGTTCACAAATACAAGTGAAACTGGCGGATGAACTAGGTGATATACTGTAATTTTCCAAAAATCCCCAGATTTCCTTCTCTGTTTGGGGTGGTGGCATTTCGAGTATGGCTTTCAATTTGGCAGGGTATGCTTCAATTCCCTTTCTCGCTAATTATGAATCCCCAAAATTTTCCTTTAGTGACACCGAAAATTCATTTCTGTGGGTTAAGTTTCATCCGGTATCACCATAGTCGTTCGAAGAACTTCTTGAGGACGGGAACATGAGCTTCTTGAGTCTTATACTTACCAATCATATTATTCACGTAGGCCTGAGCCTCTTTATGTATAAGATCATACAAGATGGTTATGGAAGCCCTTTAATAAGTATCCTCCGCATTTTTTAGACCGGAGGGAAGAACTTTGTAACTGAAGGTTCCCCAAGGGGTGATGAATGCAATTTTTTCTTGATGATTAGGGTGAATCTTGATCAGATTATATCCTGCAACCCCATCGATAAATGACTTTAGAATGTGATTGGCCATGTTGTCCACAATCATGTCGATATTGGGCAACTATTTATCATCTCTCGGAGATGCTTTGTACAAAATCCTAGTAATCAACGCACATGCAGACTTTCCCTCTTGATTTTATCACGAGTATAATATTGGCTAGCCATGTGTCATATTCGATCATCCGGATAAATCCTACATTCAACTGTTTGATCACCTCTTCTTTAACCTTGAGCAACCATTTAGTGCGAAGTTTTCGCAGTTTCTGTTTGATCGATTTACATTCGAGGAAAGTTGGAATCTCGTGTTGAGCGATCTCGGTATCGATGTTGGCCATGTCATTATAGGACCATATGAAGACATCCATAAATTCCTTCAACAGTTCTTCGAATTGCATGTGCCCATGCTCGTTAAGGGTGAACCCTATCCTAATCTCACACAATTAGCTACTAGAACTGAGACTAATAACAACATTTTCATCCTAATTAATTTAAACACAGTTATGTTGTTTGTCATTAACCTGTAATACCCCGTATTTTTATGCTATATTAATTTGGGAATTTATTAAATTTAATGCGAGTGAATTATTTAATAAAAATCCGGAAATTAATTATGTTATAATTATTAACGTGATGAGAGTTAGTAATTATGGGAAACTTATTGAATATTACTAATGAGCAAAGTAATATATTATATTGTTTATATTGAATGTCATGAATGAGTTAAATGACAATTTCGGAAATTTAAGTCGGAACGTGCTCGTGTCGCGTCGGGACTAAATTTTGATAAAATAAAAAAAATGAATATTTTATAAGTTGCCCGTATGGTCGTTTTGAGTGTGCCAACGCATCCGGAAGGGTCGAGATAGTCAGAAAAGTGTACCCGGGGGTGTAGTTTGGGTCTCGGGGCGTTTTTAGGCCTAACTAGTACCCCGGGAGGGCATTTTAGTCATTTTACATATTTGGGTAATTAAACCCACAAAATTCAGCAACCTATATCAGCCATTTAGGTTAGTCATTTAGGGTTAGAATATTCAGAACCCTAGAACGACTATTGGAGAAGAGAGGAGAGAGCCCTCAAGGCAATTCAAGGCCAAAAAGTCACCGGTTTGCACCGCCGCCACCACCAACGCGTAGATCGCGAGAAGAGGAACGCAACCATACCAAAATCAGTCGTAAATCAGAATACCAGAAATCCCAGGCAAGTGTTTAACTTGCTATTTTCGTTGGTGCAATCTTCATATTAGTTTAGGAATGATTAGGGATGAATTATGTAGAAGAAAACCCAATTTGTGATAGGAAAATCCATGTAGTATTGGTTGATATGATGATTCTGGAAACCCTTGCCATGTAGAGGAAATTAACCATGAAATTTTGATGAATATAAGAAAGAAAATTCTGGAGAAAGATTTGTTAGAAAACTGTTTAAGAAAATTCTAGGGTTCTTGATAATTAGATGTAATTTTGGGTGGAAATTCCATGTTTAAATGATGAATATGTACATGCCTTACGTTAGAAACATCCGGTATACTGTTATAATGTTAGTAGTAGAATTCTTGGACGTTTGGGGTTGGAAAACATGTATTTGGATGAAGAAAATTGGTAGAACCCGTAACTGCAATTCTGCAGAAAATCGAAATACCTGTTTGATCGATCGATCGAGCATAGAGCTTCGATCGATCGAAGGTTCGATCGATCGAGCCCCAAACCTCGATCGATCGACCCCTCCTGGCAGACTCTTATTTCCCTTTGTAAATGATTTAAAAATCGAATTGTCGTGATATAATTCTTGGGCATTCTTAGTATAATGATTTGGGAGACATAGAGGACCAGTAGGGCGTATGAATAAATGTTGGGATCATTAATATTCGACGAGAATGGTATTTTTGGGATATTTACTTTAGGATTAGTAAATTGTTATATTAAAGGGTGAGGCGCGTAAGAGAGTTACGTTGAAACGTAATAATGACACCTACTGAATTTTCTACTTGGAAGAATAAAGTCCACGGGTGTCACGAAATAAATGAGAAAACCCTTCGAGGTAAGGTTAGAGATGAAACCTTATACGTAATACTAATAATGTGAAATTAAGGATAAATGTTGTAATTATGGGTGACGAGAGGAACCTATATTAATATGATGAAAGTGGTATATTTATATGATTGTGTGTACATATATTATATACATGTAAAAAAAAACATACCGCGTTACTTGCTATCCTTGAGGTTACCGCGCTGAGACGTCTTATCTCGATGGGACCTTTATGGGGGATATTGACTTGTACCCTAGAAGATAGATATCCTTGGTACAGGCTATCGAATCGATAGTTCAGACGGTCCTAAGAGACGCGAGTATGTGCCATCCTCTTAGAGACTTGGAATCTATGCTTCGCCTCGATATGGTTTGTGTATGTGTTAATACAGTTCGAGAGTGATTCCGAACTTGTATTCCCCTTGATATGAGTGGTATGGGGTTTGGATAGTGGAAGTATGCACGCACCATAGTTTTATTTGGGGTGCTGTTATTATATATATATTATACGAGTAGTTAATATATATATATGAGATTTGGAAACTTGAAACTGCCTACTGTGATTTGATAAGTAGAACATGGTTGATTGACTCAAATAGTAAATACTTGTTTTGTGAAAGTATAATATGACACTGGGAAACTTTTTAAATTAATAAAGCTAAAACGAGAGTTATGATGCTAATTGGAAGTATTATTTTTTTTTAAACAATGATATTGTTCGGTTTTGAAATCTTATGAGTAAGTTAAGATAGGCTAAATTATTGGGAAGGTTAGTATGATAAAATGATAAGATAAACCGTTGGGAAGGTTAGTACGATAGGCGTGCACATTAGAAGAGAGGTGAGAATTTCTCAAGAGAGTGTCGCTCTAATATGTTGTTGCATTGGCCTGTATCAATTTAAATACTTGTTAAACGTATTTTAAATCAAACACACTTTCGGGCTCTGACCCGTTTTTCTCTCTCTCTCTCTCTCTTGTATATATATATATATATATATTTCTGGTGCCCAGCCACAGGGGCGTCTTGCTTAGGATCCCTTGAAAGGAACGTGCTGCAGCTTAGGTGGAAGTTGCAGGCACTTGCGTAGACGGCTTCCTTTATTGACTCCACTTCTAGCATTCTCATTTATTGGGCATGTGTCGCCCTTTCCATTATTTCATTGTTATCGGGACATTTGTATTTCCAGTTATTTCTAGCATTGTCACTATGGGTTTTATTCAGTTCGATTGTGTTACTTTATATTTCGCATGTGACATTCGATTGACAAATGTTTTAAATTAATTGGACTGTGTTGCAGATATTTAATGTGGTGTGATCCTTACTTATTGTATGTTGTAAATAAAATAAATGATTTTCTTTAAATAAAATTTGGAAAGTATGTATGAAAATGGTTTTGACACTTAGCTTAATTATCTAGGGTGTTAAATTGGAAAATTTATTTTTTTATCGACAGTGATGCTGAGAATGAACCAACTGTTTACCTTGATTTAATTTAATAAAGGAGTGATCGCCCGATATTTAATTAGGCGGGGTGTCACATAACCTTATTAAGATCAGTTGAGAATTGTTCATTTGTAAAATCATCATCATCAAGAGTTTGATTAGAATCAATACAATTAATATACGGCGCAATAATATACTCAAAATCTTTATTTATTCCATTCTTGGGAAAAACACCATTGAGAACCTCATTAGATGAAGTCTCGATTACATTATTATAAAAAAAATAACGAATAATAAAAGATAAAGAGATATGATAAACATGTGGGCTGGGTTGCATTTTAGCAGGTGGAACTGGTATAGCATTCCAGTTGTGGAGGGGTTCATCAGTGGCCTTGATCAGGATGGACGGATCCAACGATGTATCACCTGAGTGGATCATGCAAAATATCAGCCACAATGTTTGCAGATTGAATGAGTCCTCTGAGTCACTTCCCTCATAAACCTCAGTAACATCTATAACTTTCTTAATGAGTGGTTGTACATGATGCTGGGAGTCCTCAGCCCAGGTATAACTATCCTGAGAGAAGATCTCCATCCCTGGCTTCATCTTCTTATCCATATAATCATACCATGGTTAAAAAAACTACAAAATGGAAAATCTTCACCCTTTTTGACGAATCTTCTATTCAATGAATCCTCAAAATAGTTTTGACACTTTCTAAACTTCTTTTCAATCGGGGTTAGCGGAGCACTCTGAGTTCCTTTGATGATGCTTTATAACCCAGGACGCATGGAGGAATGGCCTTTTTTAGTACTATGGGTTTAAGGATCCCTTGTTGTCTTCGTCCCAGCCTTAGTCCGGGCATGAAGTGCATATTCTTGAACATTTATATACATTAACATTATCGTGAGGGTTGTGCTTTAGACAAACTTAGCCTTTGAAATCATCCCATGCTGGGAGTGAAAGTGGTTCAACTCGAAAGACGTAAATAAGCATGTCATTCACCCCATGCTGTATTTCTAATATCGGATTACTGGTGCTGGCATTTCTCAGTATTATCATCGTCGCCCAAGATGGTGATGACCTGCCCCTTGGCGAAGAACTTCAGTTTTAGATGGAGAGAGGAATATACTCCCTTAATGTTGTGAAGCCACGATCGACCAAGCAATAGATTGCAACACGAAAGTATGTCAATAACTTGGAACTCGATAATGGTATTTATAGGGCCATCCCTTATTGTGAGTATTATGGATCCCATCACCTCTCGACGAGTGTTGTTGTAGGCACGAACTGCGGCAAAAGTTAGATCGAGGTCACTTACTTTCAAACCCAGGTAGTTGAATATCAACGGGAAAACATTTAGTGTTGATTCGTTGCCAATGAGTGAGAGCGGTATTGTCTTCCCCATTACCTCAGCGGAGATGTTGAGAGCATAGTTATAATTATGATCAAACATTGGAATTTCTTCTTCAGAGAAGGAAAGCAATCTAGTAGAGGTTAAGGACCCGACCAGGTTCACGACTTCTTCTGGAGTGGTGTAAGGAGGGATTGTGGTTCCGATAAGCAATTTTATGAATGCGTTTCGGTGTGGTTGGGAAGATATAAAGAGTCCCTACAGGGTGATGTTGGCCTGAGATTTCTTGAGCTGGTCGAGGATCTCGCTTTCCTCAATGGTCATTTCTGGCATGGGAAGTTTCTTATCAACTACCTTTTCTTTATCTATCTCTGCTAACTTAGGATTCGTACTCTGGTAGTGTCTCTAAGATTTTGTCATATAGTTCACAATGGAGGGGAAGAATCGAAACCCTGTTTCATAATTTATTTCCGGTTGTATGGCCACTTTGTTGATTTCCCCTAGTAGATCTTCAAAAGATATCATCCCACTCACATTGATTGTCGGACTAACATTTTCTTAGCTTGGTTCTTCTTTTCATGTAAGGACAAAATTTTCAAGAGTCTGTTGTATAGTTTTAACTTCTTCCCGAAATAAAACACGTTTGAGCCATAGGAAGATTTTTATTATCCCGATCCAACACAGACTATGATGTGTTGAAGTTTATTGCAGACGTTGAAGGAAATCTTCAATGAATTAATCATGCCGAATGTTTAATTGTTGAAGTTTATTCGTCTTCAAGTTTAATTTCATTCCGAGATCACTCAGGTATGAATGCATAATTTTAATGGGACTCGAAATTTATTTTAAAATGTTTAAGGATGTTATTTTATTAAGAAAATGTTTTTATATTGTTTGAATTGTTTTACACTTCGTTGTATTCTAATAAGGATGGATTAGAGTTGGATTTAAGTTAAACTCTTTTTCTGAGTCGGTTTAAATTTAAACTCTATTGCGCGCATCGCTCAAACGGCCTGACATGTCGTTCTAGTGAGATGGCACCGTCGTTCAAATGACATGCAAATCTCATTCGAGTAACATGTCATTTCTCTTGAACGAGTAGCCGCCTTAAGAAAAATATAAATAGGCGTGTTTCCATCAAATTTCGTAAGTGTGCATTTTGGAAAAACTGTTTACGAACCAGAAGTTTCTGCACATTTTTTTCTAAGGTTTTTCAAAGCTAAACACATCCCTAGAGTTTAGAAGATCCGAGTTTTCATTATTATATGCAATAGTGATATTGTTAGCACCACGAAGATTTGTTTTACATTGAATATTGATGGTTTTGCAAAAAATAAGCGAAGGAGTTCATGTTTTGATTTCGTAGATGTTATAAGCCATATTGATGGACACCGAGACATACATGGACGCTTGTGTTGTGGACATGTATCATGAAAGAAGGACTTTCTGTGCGGGCATAGTGAGAGGACTGGTTGAAGATCAGAGGAGCGTCAAGTCTTATGGGGGATCGAGTTTTTTAGTAAGACTTGTGTCTGTTCTTTGTAAATCCACATTCATAGTGATTTTCTGGCTTGGGTCGTCCGAGTTTTTTTCCTGTTGTGGTTTCCTCGTACATCTAGTGTTGTGAGTATTCTATAATTTATTTTACTTGCTTTAATCACTAGATGGATGCTTATGATTAATCAAGATAAAATTTGGTTCAGTTAAACTTAATTCACAACTTGGTGCGAATTAAAAATTGGAAAAAGGGTTTTCAAAAAAAGAGAAATTTGTTTTGTGATTCTTAAAACACTTTTCGCATAAGAAATAAAAAGGGACCATCATCTGAGCTATCAAACCCATCCCCTCGTTCAATGACAACGATGTCGTCTTTCCATGAGAACTCGATGCATTCCATAACCTCAATAGCTTCTTCATATAGATCCTCCCACTAAATCGGGAGGTAAATAAGTTAAGGGACCAACTACCCTTATAGTTTTAAGGCATCGAGTAACTCGGATATAATACAAATCTCATTGGTCCATCGAAACATACCTTTTATAATTTGTACTACATCATCTAAATCGACTTCATCAATGGGTACCACCCAATAATCTGACTCTTGAGCCCATTTTCGAGCTTCTATGAACAAGATGATGTACTTCTGATAGTCAATGATCATTTCAGAGGGAAATTTCATCCCAAACTCTAGAAGTCGGTTTAGTACTGCTGGTAATTCTATATCCTTTCCTTCGGACCGGGTATGAACAACAATACACTCTTGTGAGAAGCAACATATCTTGGTTGACAAAACGGGTAGAGTGTAGGGGAAAATATGTGCAGACTTTAAGGGGTTTGGGTGAAAATATAGGTATGATGGGTGCTTTATTGGGCCCAATCTGGGTATATGGATCGAATTTCGAGTTATTCTATAGAAAGATGTCATTTGTATGGTTTGGAAGTGGATTGTGACTGGTGTTGGGTTTGGGATTAGCTGGTGGGGTGATGACACCCCAGTCAATTAGACCTTGGATTACATTTCGAAGATGGAATGACTGATCAGTGGTATGGCCGGCAGTTTGGTGAAAATACAATGGGCGTCGGGTTTGAAATTTATAGGAAGTGGGTTTGGTGGTGTACGAGGGTCCAAAGGTTTGATGTGGTTTTGGCTCAACAGGTCTTGGTAGACTTTAGAGAGGGGATCATAGAGCTCGGTGTATTGTTTTTTTTACTGAACTAGCCCGTCTTTATGGAGCCCAAGAGGTAGCGGGCTGAGAGATGTTGTTGACGATCGAGACTATAAAAGGCTTCTTATATTTTCTTAGAATGAACTGTTTGGATACTTTCTTTGGCTCAGATTTTGTCTTGGCAATAATTTCTTCAATATCCACTCCTGCTTCTAGGAGGGCTAAAAAATGTGGGTAATATTATCCCCCCATCGTCTCTCGAACATAGGGAAAGAAGTTTTTCTTCATAATACTAACTTATTCTTTTTTGAAAGGCCGGTTGATCATAGTGGTCGCTTTCTCTCTTCACCTTGGTATGAAAATGCTGACAGTTTCTCCGGGGTTCTGCCTGAGAAGTTATAAATCAAATCGTGTAACCTCCAACGCCTCGTTGTATTTGTAATGCGACATGAATTTACGGGAAAAATCCTCCAAATTATGAATTCTTGATTTCTTGAGGGATAGAAACCAACGAAAAGCGCTGTTCTTAAAAGTTTGTTAGAAAATTTGGGACATTATTTCCTCGGAGGCCCCCAGTAGAGTCATATCTTGGTGGTAGCTTCGGAGATGAATAATTAGGGGCCCTCTACCCCCGTATTTCTCAATGTTAGGCATCTTAAACTTGTTCGACAACCTTGCTTTAGGGTGGGGAGACATTTGGGTGTAATCCATGTAATTTTCAAAGATTCAGACCTAATCAAACTTTTTTATTAACATCTTAAGTTCCTCCTTGACCTTGTTTAACTCTTCTTCCTTCGGATTGACGGGAACTGGTCGGTTAGTCCCTAGCTGGGCAAGATTTGGAATATGGAGCTAAGTTGGTGGTCCCATTGATAAGAGGGGCACGGAGCGTGCTGATAATTTTTTGGGACCTAAACAGACTCAGGTGCGAGTGGACCCATAGAGTGAGGGAAGAGGACCTCGTGCTCTTCGAGAATAGGGAACCGATTTCACTGCATCTCATGCACCTCAATTTGAAGGTTGTTAATCTTGGCGATAATTTAGACCAGGACCATCATCAAATCATATTGCACATTTGGTACTTAGTCTGCGTTCTCCATGGAGAGTTGGTGAAGGTAGTATCCGGAGTCGAAGGAAGTAGCGGGAGAACTGACGAAGCTTCGGGGCTATTTGACGAAAGACCGAAGCCAATCGGGAGCCAGACCAAGGGTCGAGTATGCGATTGACCTGAGGAGAAAATGGATTCGAAACCATAAGAATTATTTTTTATTGGAAAATGAGAAAATATTTTTGACATATTTTTGGACAGGGGAGGAAAAAATATTTTTGGTATTTTTTTTATAAAATGAGGAAAAATGTTTTTATTATTTTGATAAAAGAGGGGGATTTTTTTTTTCGTATTTTGATTTTTCGAGAAAGGAGGAAAGAAAGGAGCGAGGGAAGAATCTCAGCATGATTATTATTATTATCATTATTATTATTATTATTATTATTATTATTATTATTATTATTATTATTATTATTATTATTATTATTATTATTATTATTATTATTATTATTATTATTATTATTATTATTATTATTATTATTATGTTCTCACTTGTATTAGGTTTACCTAAATGCAAAAAGAACTGCCGGGGCGGGGGGGGGGGGGGGGGGGTAATTAGGTTTGAAAAATATGTAAAACATGGTCTTACTTGTTGCCAGGCTCATGGATAGAGTCCCGTTTTGAAAAAAGGCAAAATCGCACGAAAATTTGTGTGGTAAGACGACCCAGCATTTTGGCAGAGTTTTGTGTAGTAACCGGCAAACTAAATATGAGTGCCCTAGGTTTGACGCCTATATGAGGATATGCAATTGTTGGGTTAGTGGAAAGTTTCCTCCCTTTGGCATGACTTCCACGATATATGCCTTGATTTTGAGGGCAATCGATACGTGTTGAAAAAACATTTGATATTCCTGAGTGTACGTGAATTGCCTCACTACATACCTCATGGGAACAGTACGTGTGAGAGAGAATTCTATATACTCGACATACGTGAATGAGTTCACTACTATATACCTCCCGTCGGGAGTTCGGTCAAGAAGTATGATGCGCGGGGAACCATTCGATATACGTCGAAGGTACAAGTCCAATGAAAGTTGAGAGTCATATTGCTTAGCCTAACTACACCTTGTCGGACAGGTGCCTATCACAAAGTTACCCCTCAGTTCGGGACAAGCTTTTGGTCGATAGTCATGATCCTGGTGATGCAGTGTGCATAATGCATGATTATCGATTAGTATATAATGGAGAGAGTAATTTATTTGGCATGAAGAGAAATATACTAATAAGGAAGAATGTGGAAGTATCATGAAAAGTAAATCTAGCATGGAACATGAAGATTACACTAAGCATAGATACGTGAGAGTGAGTGTTGTGTGAATAGACATAAGTGACTGTGTGGTAGTGAATCTAAACATGGATCAACTACAAGTGGCATGTGGTAAGTATATGGATATATATAAGGGGGATAAGTGGATGTGTGTGCTAGTGACACCTAAACATGGATATTCTAAGTGGTAGGTAAAACATGTGGATATAAGTGACCCTATATATAAGTGTAGGTAGTGTGAGGTGTACATGGAGAGTATTTACAAATGTGTGAAGTGAAAAGTGAGTGAGAGTTGATATAAACATGAGGCAGATGTATTCAAGAAGTAATAGAGAAGAAAAGGGAACATACTGGTAGGTGCATACGCACACAAGTAGAAAATGATGATACCCATGCAAACATATTCTAGCCCTCTTAAGTAAGTCCCCAGCAGAGTCTCCACTATTGCCATTCCTCCACGATTTTTTTCTCCTTCTATGTCCTAGGGGTCGGTGCTCGTGCACGCGATGGAGAGAGAAAAAAGGTATTTCACCCTTTCTAGGAACGCTTCGGCTGTCGTCGATGCGGGGTGATATGAAGAGATAGAGTCGTCAGCCTATTTTGCACAGAACAGACAAAAGAACATGTTGCCGCCTAGAGAGAGGGACATCAAAGACAAAATGATTCTTGTGAAACCAATTAGATCAGAGGTTTGGGGGATAAGTTACGGAATGGGAAGGTGTTAGAAACCCATCCCACCGTTTTGGTCTCTCATGGGCTTATCTTACTATTTTCCTTCATTACTCTGTGAAGTGTGTGCGTGTATATATGAGTGGATATCGAAATCACTCGACTCACGTCATAGAAAAAGACAGAGGGAGGTCATCCACAGGAATGTTACCAAATTAATAATTAAAAATATGATATACGCGCTTGTAGAAATATTGATCATTATGACGAAATGATAATATGTGTTGGATAAGACACAAATATGAATCAAAAATATGATATATGTAAATAATATATGGATAAAATAAGAAAAAAGTGGAAAATAAAAAAATAGGAATCAAGTCTCGAGTTTTAGCCCGAGACACCTACATAGCCTATAAAGGCATCAAAGTCCACGTAGTTCGCATGAGACACGAGCGTGGGGTTTATCCCATAAATTCAAACAAGGATTTTATTATATGCATGTGTAAGACAAATGTGTTTTTAGTTTAAGAAAATGTCGTGAAAAATCATGTTGGAATTTGTAGGTGTAACCCTCTTTTTCTTTTCTTTTTTATAGAAAATATATTATGTGCAATATTACTAATAAAGGATTGAAGATTAATATGTGTATGATCTAAAGTAAAAGCTAAATTAAGAACTTATTTAACTAATGCGATAATAAATAAATTTATAGAGAGAAAAGAATGTTTGGACCTTCTTTGGAGACTTAGAGATTGATCTTGATTGATGATGAGCTTCCTTGCAAGTGGGTGAAGATTGTAGAGTTTTTTTTTCTAAATTGGGTGTGAAAGTGATGGAAATGAAAGGTGGACAAATGTTTCAAACAAGGAAACCTCGCCGACTTAAGAAGAATGTTGCTGAGATCACTGAAATTCATTTTTCTGAGGAGTATTTGGGATGAGCTCATGCTCTAATTATATAGGTTCAAGGGAATTACGATCGACATTGTCCTTTCCTTGCCTGTCGGCAGTAACCCTAGATACACTGACAATAGGAAAGGAAACATACATGCTAATTAGCAGTCTCGTGCATATTTTCTAAAAAAAGGTCGTAAAACGCAATCTGTAAGTCCATATCATGCACGGGGCATGCTGTTGGAAAGTTTATTCAGATAACTTTAAGAATCCTTTGGTCTTCTCTTGGGTCTAGGAGTTAATTTTGGGTTAAACAGGACTCGAAAGCGCCGGTTGGTCCTTTGGACAGGAGATCGTCTAACGACGATGGATCGTTCGTCCAAATCGTAAATCTGAATCATGCACGGGGCAGACTGATGAAAAGATTACGCGAGGGGCTTTGATATTCCAAGGAGCTTCGCTCGGTTTAGAGAGTAGACCTTGGTCGGATGGGGAAAGCGCCCAGTGACCTTTCGAAGTAAAACATATCTTTTATCCATACCGTAAGGATGACATAGGGCGGACCGTTGGAAAAGGGTATTCAGTGCCCTTATATGATTCATTCAGTCTCATTCGATCTGAAGAGTTAACTTTGGTCAAACTGAGCTCGGTGTCCTCTGGATCAATTTTCAAGGGAAAATGGATCGTTTCTCCTAATGGTTATGCCGTTTTGCATACGGGGCAGTTTGTTGGAATGGGGTTTCAGTGTCGTTCGAAGATTCATTGAGATTTTCTCTGCTGATAAGTTGATTGGGGTCAAATTAGTGCTTGGGAGCACCCGATGTACTCCATATCACTTTTCGATAGTATAGTGGTCCGTTCATCGGAATCGTTATGTCGATTCACGCATGGGGAGAACCATTGGAAGGGATTAGATCCCTTCGAAGATTAATGGAGCCTTCATTCAGACGATGAAGTTGATTGGACTCAAATGGGGCCTAGGAGCACTCGCTGGCTTCTAGATCGGTACTCGGAGTATGACCTAGGGTTTATCGTAAATAGGGAGGTGCTAGGGGCCTAAGAAGAGACTAAGGGGGATCATAGAATGTGGTTTCTACACTGGAATTCCATACAAATTAAACAACCTAATTCAGAGAAAAAACAAATAAATGGAATGAAACTTGACAAGTTTAAGTTGGTTTATGTATACTACGAACATTATGAAGAAACATGACCTACAGAAGCGGAGAAAAAGTCGTACCAAGAAAATCTGAACATTTCACAGAAAAAACAAATTAAACAATGTGAAAGATGTAAATTCCATCCAAATTAGTATTGTACACATGAACACTATGAACATCAACTCACCGCAAATCTAATCACTGTCAGCAACAAATTTATCCTCGGAGTTATCATTTTTCTCCTTCTAAAATGAAAAATTACTCAAAAGGTTATAAAATAATTATCTTTGTTCTAATGTTATTTAAGTGTGGTGTGGATGGATAAGGTTTTTCTCACTCTAAAGATTATTTATTGTGCAATATAAATTAGACAGTCAAAACATGTTATTGTAGGGTGTTGATAATACCAAAATGCCTATTCGCCCACACATGGTTGGCATCATAGCCGACCTAGTCTACAAAACTTGAGCCTATAACCATGCCTTAATCTCACAAACAAGTGATTCAATTGAAAGATGTTGTTGTACTTTGGATTAAATGTTTCTTTCTTGATATAATGTCTATGTCATTCAAAGATCTGAGTACGCACCCAATCCTTTTCCCAGTCACAAAGTATTATTAGTTTTTCATCACATGATGATAACATATATGGAATGCGGATGCACAACCTCATACCTTATAAAGTCTAAAACTCTATGATTTTCTCCACTGTATTGTAATTGTATAAACGAATAAACTTGGCATCAAATCCAACAACAAACCATTGGTTGGTTGCTATAAACTTGGCTGACATTACTACATTTTCAGAAAATTCAACTCAATGAAGAATTATGTACCAATTTGAACCACGTGTATAAATCCTTTAAAATACATTAGTTATTTATGAATAAGGAAAATATAAAAAACTAGATTTGTTTAGTGATACCAGCCTATAGATGCAAACACAAAAATAAAGGAGAACTATTACCTAGTGACTGAGTGATTTTGAAAGATTTCTCCATTTCCTGCAAAAGTGAAGAAATCTTGAGTTAAAATGTGAAGAATGTCTATCAGTCCTATCATTTAACTCATAACACTACAGGTTATTTTGTCTTTGTCCTAATTTATTTGTCACTACTTCATATCTAGTTTTTATTGAAGTTTTCATTCCTTGGCCAATGGTCGGGAGTGTTTTGATTATAACACACACTCCAGAACATTAAACAAAATGAATTTAGGATAGATCCTTTACCCACATCTCCCTAAAAAAAATAGTTGAGACTCAACCTTCTTAATCTCTTTCTCATAAAAATATTGATTTCTCGATGAAACTCATTACAAAATACACCACAAAACATAGGTTTTCTCGCCTTGAGACTCAGGTTCTTTGAATACAAGTTAAATGGTAATTTGGTTATGTAAAATGCTCCTATCTTGACTATTGACGTAAATGAAATGGAAGCAGTTTGGAGAAACAAATAATAAATTTTCATTAAAATCAAATGGAAAGAAATCTGAAATCAAATGGAAAAAATAGTCAGGAGAAGTAAAACTCAAAATAAACACACACACACACACACACACACACACACACACACACACACACACACACACACACATATATATATATATATACAAATAATTAGTTTTGTGTGTCTTTCTTAACCTTTTAACCTAAAATAGAAAAATTCCCTCATAATATGGAAAATTATGATATGAGCTTAGTTTTGTCCAATAATGAATATACCAGACTAAAATGGACTCCATGACTTTGTCAATGAGAACCGAACATTACCCTCGACATATATTGTGACACCCCGACTAATTAAATACCGGGTAGCTACTCCTTTATTCAAATTAATACAAAATGTCAAGTTGGTTCAGTTCATAGCATCACTGTCGAAAACGTTTTAACAATTACTAGCCACCTAATATTTAAAAAGTGAATTGTCAATTTTAATTAAATCTGATTAGCATACAACCAATTCAAATAATGAAATACTAATACCACAACCACATTACAGTCGCAATAGAAAAACAATGCAATAAATTGAATCTGGAGGAATACTCCTCACAACAATTCGAATACTGAATTAAACCAAATACAAAGTCTGAATCATTAATTAATTACAACCCAAAATCTGAAATAAAACTGAGTAAGTAGGATGTCTCTAAAAGAAAAGGGGCAACATGCCTTACGGATGAGTAAAATAGAGTCAAGGTAGAAAGTGGAGGCGTCTACTATCGTGGTCCTGTAACTTCCACAGCAGCTACAACACGTCACTGGAATGGAACTCCTACACTTGGTGTCCTTGTGGCTGGGCACCTAAAATGTTTTTACAAGAAAATGGATTTGAAAGAAAATGGGTCAGAGCCCGATTGTGAAAACATTTTAAAATACAACAAGTGTTTAATATCATTAAACAGTGAATATAAAATACATGATAGTGCGTGCACTCACGTGAGTTCCTCACCTCTCAACTAAGTGTGCACTCGTACGTACCCGAACCCATTCTAGTTATTCCACTAACTAACTAGTCTAATACAATATCTGAGTTTACTATACTATTCGTAGTTTAAATTACCGGCATCTTAATATAAACATAGAGTTTTATTTTCATTCCTCAGGATTAGTTGCAATAATTACTAAGAGTTTTCCCATTTTTAACTCTATAAAAGATGTTACATTAAGTCACATTTATACTTATATAAACAGTTCATTTCAATAATTCAGTACATTAATATCATCATAATATACAATAATGGCACCCCTAGACTAAGCTGCGGTGCACACATACTCTGCTATCAAATCCCGGTACATCACGTACATAAGGATCACGTATTCCGAATCTCTCAGGAATCGTTTCGACATGTAATAAACACACATAATGGAGGCGAACATAGTTCACATCACATGGGTCACGCACATACCTACGCTCCCATGATCAGCAGACTTATTAACTCCTCAATAAGTCATTCTCTGACCTATGTCCTCGAGGTACCAATCTAAATCCCCCCGTAGGCACATAAAGATTAGATGGCCCTGATCGAACGCCGTCCTCCCGTGATAGCAAGTATGGTAGGTATGTCATACACAGATAACCACATATACTTAGCATTCATACATCTTAGATATCTTATAATATCAATAGAGGTATATTTTACATTCCTATACCGTCATTAAATGATGCACGTTTACAAATCCCTGAATAATATACATTAAAGTTATCAATCCTTCTCACGTCGAAATATTTGGTACTTATTTCTTAACCCATAAATGTCATTCGGTTTCCTAAAAAATCCTAAGTTTTACTCCTTAACGTACTCCAATCTCACAACTATACCCACTAGTCAACAAGGGAAGGTTAACACTCAATTAAATAAGTCTACCGGGAGTTCGAAATAAAATCAGGCCTAAAAAGGCCATTCTGTCAACTCGTTAGAAATCTCATTCGAACGAGGGTTGTTCGAACGAATTCTTAGAATGAACTCGTTAGAAGGGATACTGTGATCTTGTTAGAATCTCGTTCGAATGAGGTTGTTCGAACGACCTGGGCAGGTCTTCTAACGAGATGGCAGAATACGCCGAGAAATTTTCCAACTCGTTTTTCTACATCTTTCTCTTCTCTAAATTCATCCTAAGATCATACCAATAACATTTTAATGTTCTTAAACCACTCTAAGTCCTCTTAGGTCGCTTCTTAACATATTTTTGGGGTCAAATCCTTCTAATCAACATGCAATTATCATTAATCCCCAAATTTTACCCCAAACCCTATGAACATGAACCCAGAATTTTATTGTGCCTAATTACCCATCATAAATTTGTTTTTAAATCATCAAAGTTAAGTTTTTGGATACCAAATTCGTCCATCGTCATTCTACAAGCAATCCCTAACCCAACTTTAGAGTTTCTATAACAATTTCATTAGGTTTTCCTCAAATCTTTCAAGGCAAAAACAGTTTCTACACTAAACATGGAAGAAATATTCATTGAACTTAATAATATCAAATCACTTGCCTTAAATCCGATGTTCTGGTTCGTTGTTGATGATCAAGGTTGGCTTTCTCTCTTCTTTCCGGTCATAAATCCTTTCCAATTTCTGGTGATGGGAGATAGTTTGGTTTGGAACCTCCTTTACCCTCTTTCTAACTTCTCTCAAAACCTCCGTAGCCCACTCTCTTATCTTTTACTGGTAATGGCCTTAGTGGCCTCTCAAATAATATATAATTAACCTCTAAAATTCGTGGGTTTTAATTCCTCCATATTTAAAATTACCAAAATGCCCTTCTACGTTGCCGGTTTGGCCTAAAAATGCCCCGGGACCCAAACTAAACTCCCGGCTAGTGTTTTCTGACTATTTTGACCCTTCCGGACGCGTTGGCGAACTCAAAATGATCATTCGGTTGATAAAAATATAATATAATTTTTAATTTAAATAAATTCATTCGTGACGCGACTGACACGCGCGTCCCAATTAAATTTCCCAAATTATCGTATTTCTGCCTCGTGACAATTTAAATATTTTCAATACTCATATATTACCATATATTCTCAGTAATATTCAATTTTAACATCATAATCAATCAAATACCAACTCACTTCTTGCTAGTATTTATATACGGATTAATTTCCAATAAATTCACATTTAATTCAATTAATCCCTTAAATAAAATCAATAAAATTACGGGGTATTACATACTTCCCCCCTAATAACATAATTTCATCCCGAAATTCGGAAGTAATGAATACCTGGTAAAAATAGCTCTGGATAAAGTTCGCGCATCTCATCCTCTCGCTCCCATGTGGACTCCTCGGTATTATGATGCCGCCACTGCACGCGTACTAATGGTACTATCTTAGACCTCAGTTTCCTCTCGCTGTTGTCCAGAATGGCAATCGGCCCCTCCTCATAGGAACTATCAGGCTGAAGATCGATGTCCTCTAAAGCAATGTGACTATGGGCCAAGTCGTCCCTAAGATATTTCCTTAGCGTGGAAATATGTAACACATCACGAATCCTATGCAAGTGCTCCAGTAACCCAAGTCTATACGCAACTGGCCCAATCCTCTCGATGATAGGAAATGGCCCCACATATCTTGGTGCCAGTTTCCCTTTATTCCCAAAACGCATAATCCCCTTTATCGGAGATACTCTGAGTAACACCTGGTCCCCGACCTTCAATTCTCTGAAGAACCTCTTTGCATCAGCATAGCTCTTCTGCCGGTCCTGAGCTACCCAAATACGTCTTTGGATCATCTCTATCCTTGTCGAAGTGTCCTGAATGACTTCCGGCCCAAGGAGTTTGTTATCCCCCACCTATAACCAACATGCTGGGGAACGACAAGGTCTACCATACAACGCCTCGAATGGAGCCATGCCAATGGTGAACTGGTAGGAGTTATTATAAGCAAACTCCACCAGTGGAAGGTACTGCTCCCAATTAACTCCAAAGTCTAGGATGCACATACGCAACATGTCCTCCAACATCTGATTTGTCTGCTCTGTTTGCCCATCAGTCTGCGGGTGATACGCCGTACTCAGCCGCAACTCCGTACCCATGGCCTCCTAGAAAATCTCCCAAAATCATGAAACGAATATCTTATCTCAATCAGACACGATATTTAGAGTCACCCCGTGAAGTCTCACTATCTCCGCAATGAAAATCTGGGCATACTGTCCCGTAGTGTAGTCTGTCCTCACGGGCAGAAAATGATCAACTTTGGTTAACCTATCCATAATTACCGATATGGAGTCGTGACCCCTCTGTCACGTAGGTAACCCCGTGATGAAGTCTATGGATATGCTCTCCCATATCCACATCGGAATCTCTAACGGCTGTAGAAGTCCTGTCAGTTTCTGATGGTCCACCTTTACTAGCTGACAAGTGGTGCATTTAGAAATGAACACGGCGATATCTCTCTTCATCCCGCTCCACCAGTACTGTCGTCTCATGTATTGGTACATCTTATCCCCACCAGGGTGTACCGCGAACCGTGAGCCGTGCGACTCTATCATTACCTCGTGTCGCAAGTCTTCCCCTTTCGGAACGATCAGTCTCCCATTGAAGCGTAATCCCCCGTCTGAACTAACAGTATAGGACTCGGCTCCCTCTACTAGTAATCGAACTATCTGCTCCTGACAGAACGAGTCTTTTGCCTGGGCCTTTATCACTCTCGTAACAATCTGCGGTGTAACAGTCATCACAGATATGAATGATCGGGCCACTGCATCCTGATGTCCCAACTCCTTCCACTTAGCTTTCCACACCTCCGCCACCTCATCTACTGTCCTACGGCTTAACGCGTCTGCTACCACGTTAGCCTTCCCTGGGTGATATTGGATATCAAATTGATAATCCTTCACAAACTCGAGCCACCGATGTTGACGCATATTTAGTTCCTTCTGCGTGAATAGGTATTTTAGAGACTTGTGGTCTGTGAACAACCAAAATTTCTCCCCCAAGAGATAGTGTCTCCAAATCCGAAGAGCGAATACGACTGTTGCTAGCTCCAAGTCGTGGGTGGGGTAATTCTTCTCGTGAGGCTTAAGCTTACGGGAAGCATAAGCTATCCTGTTCCCTGATATGCAACTGATGGTATCCCGATCGCAAGTCAATCTTTGATAAGAAGGAAGCTCCTCTTATCTGGTCGAATAAGTCATCGATTCGGGGCAACGTATACTTATTCCGTATCGTGACTTTTTTCAACTCCCGTTAATCTACACACAACCTCAACGATCCATCCCTCTTCTTTACGAACAACACAGGGGCACCCCACGGTGAAGTACTCTTTCGGATAAACCCCTGACCCAACAACTGCTCTATCTGATCCCTTAGCTCTCTCATCTCCGCTGGAGCCATACAGTACGGTGCGCAGGCAATTGGCCGAGTGCCCGACGTCAAATCGATAACAAAATCTATCTCTCTACTAGGAGGTAATCCAGGTATATCCTGAAATACATCAGTGTACTCACTAACAACGGGAATCGAATCAAGTAGTATTACCACTTCCTTAGAGGTCTCCTCCTCTATATAATACAAGTGTGTGGACAATCCTCCCTCGGGACGAGGCATCGCCACTAAAAATTTCTCTTGTCCGGGTATGGCAAAAATGATACTCCTACTGAAACAATCAATTATGGCTCGGTACGCAATTAGCCAATCCATACCAACAATCGCATCGTACTCAGTCATCTCTAATACTAACATATCAGTAAGTAAAGTAAATCTCCCGATCTCTATACCCACACCTCTACAAATAAGTGAAATCATAGAACATGTACTCAACGGTGAATCTACGCAAGTAATCATGCTCTCTACAGTGTCTAACAACCCCAAAGTGCGTGCAAATCTTGTGGCAATGAAACAGTGTGTGGCCCCCGTATCAAATAAAATACGCCCTATAGTCCCCTGAATAGAGAACATACCCTCAATAGAAGGTGGATCCTGTGGGACTGCGGCCTGCTGGAGATGATAAACTCGTCCGTACTGAAGTTGTCCCTACTGGACTGGGACTGCGGGGATAGGTGGCAAAGCTGGCATCTGCGGTGGTGCCGAAAGGGCGGCGGGAAATAAAGGTCTCTAGGGCTCGTGTCGAGCACCCTGCTGCTGCTGTGGGGCCCTGCCACTATCAGTACACTCCTAGCGCTTGTGGCCAATTTTTCCACAAGTGAAACACTTCCCCAGAAAATTCCCCCCTCTCGGACCCTGCTGCCCACGGCCCTGGTGGCCGTTGCCATTCCTCCCCTGGCCGTGCTGGCCCTGATGAAACTGCTGCTGATGGCCGTGCTGACCCTGCTGACCCTGACGAAATTTTTTGAAACCCTCAGATCTAAACCTCTTAAAATCCCCCTGCTAGGAACCCTGATCACCCTGCCTGTGCTGACCCTGAGCAGATTGTTCCCCGCTGGCACCATTCCCCCCTGTCCTGCCCTGATGGCTGGACTCTCCTAATCGCTTACCCTCTAACAAGTAAAAGCGATGGTCCTGGAAGTGAAGCAGTGCTGCGTTAACCACATCAGAATAAGTGGCCAACGAGATATTACCCAACAAGTGCTGACGGATCCTCCAGGTCAACCCATCCATGAACTTCTGAATCTTTTTCTCCTCGATCGAAATCTCATCGGGAAAGATGCTCAAGTGATTAGTGAATCCGGTCTCATACTCGACCATGGTCTTCCCCTCCTACTTGAGGTTCATTAACTTCCTCCTCATTTCGGTGTGAACGGCTGATGGAAAATACTTGCTGTCGAACCGCACCCAAAACTCCTGTATAGAAAGGATATCTCTCTCCTCCGTGGTGGTAATGGACTCCCACCACTGCAACTCTGATCCTACTAGCTTAAAAGTAGCCAGTATCTGTTTTTGTACCTCCGTGCACTTATATATCCTCAAGTGCCTTTGAATGTCCTTCTTCCACTGACTGGACACAACGACATCGGAGCTACCTGTAAACTCCGGAGGGTGTGCTTTCTGAAAAGCATCAACAACATGTTCCCAAGCAGACAGGAATGCATGAGCCTGTACTGGCGCTACTACCGGAGCCTGAGGCGGTGCCTGTTGAACAATTGCCAGGGCGGAATTTATCGCTTGGGCTACAATAGCGGCAACCTCTGTAGCATTCAAGGAGCCCTGGATTGGTGCAGGCTGTGGATGGGGCTGAGCATCCCTGGGAACTCGCGGTGCACGTCGTGGAGGCATCTGAAATGAGAGTAAAAATCTTATAAGTTCGCAGTTATTATCTCAAAATAGCTGAAGAGCGAAACATACACAAAAGAATACAACAATCCTAAAATATAGGGCTCTATATCAAAGAACGCTTAGCGGAAACATAATAAGCCATAAATATACTAAGGACACTAGAACCTGATGCTCTGATACCACCTGTGACACCCCGACAAATTAAATATCGGGTAGCTACTCCTTTATTCAAATTCATACAAAATGTCAAGTTCATTCAGTTCATAGCATCACTGTCGAAAACTTTTTAACAATTACTAGCCACCTAATATTTAAAAAGTGAGTTGTCAATTTTAATTAAATCTTATTAGCATACAACCAATTCAAATAATGAAATACTAATACCAAAACCACATTACAGTCTCAATAGAAAAATAATGCAATAAACTGAATCTAGAGGAATACTCCTCACAACAATTCGAATACTGAATTAAACCAAATACAAAGTCTGAATCATTAATTAATTACAACCCAAAATCTGAAATAAAACTGAGTAAGTAGGATGTCCCTAAAAGAAAAGGGTCGACATGACCTACAGATGAGTAAAATAAAGTCAAGGTAGAAAGTGGAGGCGTCTACTATCGAGGTCCCGTAACTTCCACAGCAGCTACAGCAGCTACAGCGCGTCAATGGAATGGAACTCCTACACTTGGTGTCCTTGTGGCTGGGCACCTAAAATGTTTTTACAACAAAATAGATTTGAAAACAAACGGGTCAGACCCCGATTGTGAAAACAGTTTAAAATACAGCAAGTGTTTAATATCATTAAACAGTGAATATAAAATACATGATAGTGCGTGCACTCACGTGAGTTCCTCACCTCTCAACTAAGTGTGCACTCGTACGTACCCGTACCCATTCTAGTTATTCCACTAACTAACTAGTCTAATACAATATCTGAGTTTACTATACTATTCGTAGTTTAAATTACCAGCATTTTAATATAAACATAGAGTTTTACTTTCATTCCTCAGGATTAGTTGCAATGATTACTAAGAGTTTTCCCATTTTTGACTCTACAAAAGATGTTACATTAATTCACATTTATACTTATATAAACAGTTCATTTCAATAATTCAGTGTATCAATCTCATCATAATATATAATAATGGCACCCCTAGACTAAGCTGCGGTGCACACATACTCTGCTATCAAATCCTGGTACATCACGTACATAAGGATCACGTATTCCGAATCTCTCAGGAATCGTTTCGACAAGTAATAAACACACATAATGGAGGCGAACATAGTTCACATCACATGGGTCACGCACATACCTACGCTCCCATGATCAACAGACTTATTAACTCCTCAATAAGTCATTCTCTGACCTATGTCCTCGAGGTACCAATCTAAATCCCCCCGTAGGCACACAAAGATTAGATGACCCTGATCGAACGTCAACCTCCTGTGATAGCAAGTATGGTAGGTATGTCATACATAGATAACCACATATACTAAGCATTCACACATCTTAGATATCTTATAATATCAATAGAGGTATATTTTACATTCCTATACCGTCATTAAATGATGCACGTTTACAAATCCCCAAATAATATACATTAAAGTTGTCAATCCTTCTCACGTCGAAATATTTGGTACTTATTTCTTAACCCATAAATGTCATCCGGTTTCCTAAAAAATCCTAAGTTTTAATCCTCAACGTACTCCAATCTCACAACTATACCCACTAGTCAACAAGGGAAGGTTAACACTCAATTAAATAAGTCTACTGGGAGTTCGAAATAAAATCAGGCCTAAAAAGGCCATTATGTCAACTCGTTAGAAATCTCGTTCGAATGAGGTTGTTCGAACGAGGGTCGTTCGAACGAAGTCTTCGAATGAACTCGTTAGAAGGGATACTGTCATCTCGTTAGAAGCTCGTTCGAACGAGGTCATTCGAACGACCTGGGCAGGTCTTCTAACGAGATGGCAAAATACGCCCAGAAATTTTCAAACTCGTTTTTATACATCTTTCTCTTCTCTAAATTCATCCTAAGATCATCCCAATAACATTTTAATGTTATTAAACTACTCTAAGTCCTCTTAAGTCGCTTCTTAACATATTTTTGGGGTCAAATCCTTCTAATCAATATGCAATTATTATTAATCCCCAAATTTTACCCCAAACCCTATGAACATGAACCCATAATATTATTGTGCCTAATTACCCATCATAATTCCCTTTTTAAATCATCAAAGTTAAGTTTTTGGATACCAAATTCTTCCATAGTCATTCTACAAGCAATCCCTAACCCAACTTTAGAGTTTCTATAACAATTTCATTAGGTTTTCCTCAAAATTTTCAAGGCAAAAACAGTTTCTACACTAAACATGGAAGAAATATTCATTGAACTTAATAATATCAAATCACTTGCCTTAAATCCGATGTTCTGGTTCGTTGTTGATGATCAAGGTTGGCTTTCTCTCTTCTTTCCGGTCATAAATCCTTTCCAATTTCTGGTGATGGGAGATAGTTTGGTTTGGAACCTCCTTTACCCTCTTTCTAACTTCTCTCAAAACCTCCGTAGCCCACTCTCTTATCTTTTGCTGGTAATGGCCTTAGTGGCCTCTCAAATAATATATAATTAACCTCTAAAATTCGTGGGTTTTAATTCCTCCATATTTAAAATTACCAAAATGCCCTTCTAGGTTGCCAGTTTGGCCTAAAAATGCCCCGAGACCCAAACTAAACTCCCGGCTAGTGTTTTCTGACTATTTTGACCATTCCGGACGAGTTGGCGCACTCAAAATGATCATTCGGTTGATAAAAATATAATTTAATTTTTAATTTAAATAAATTCATTCGTGACGCGACTGACACGCGCGTCCCAATTAAATTTCTCAAATTATCGTATTTCTGTCTCGTGACAATTTAAATATTTTCAATACTCATATATTACCATATATTCTTAGTAATATTCAATTTTAACATCATAATCAATCAAATACCAACTCACCTCTCTCTAGTATTTATATCCGGATTAATTTCCAATTAATTCACATTTAATTCAATTAATCCCTTAAATAAAACCAATAAAATTACGGGGTATTACATATATTAACCTATCAAACTCCCCAAATAAAAGAACTACACAGTTCACTCACCGTGCGAAATCATTTAACATTGTAATACACCACTATGACTACTTATTGCAAAAATCAATAAAGAAACACACTTATCAGAAAATAACTGCAATTACGAACAAATAAGCATCACTTTTAGCACAGATATATAGAGGGCATACCATGAGAATATATAATCCTTATTGTTCAAGTTCAATAGATAATGACAATCTATCTCCAGTTTCAATACACATACTAGGATTTTTTTATTTCTAAATTACAAATGTTAACCAGGTTAGTAAGAGGATCAACCTGTAAAATAACTAACAATGACATGAAAGAAATGGTCGTAATTCCTAATTATTGAACAATATTGAGCTTTAAATTATAAAGGATATTTACCTCAAAATAACCAAATTGTGAAACCCTACGTGAGTTAGAAACCATATCTAGGTTAGCTCTGAATTAGAGATGAAGCTTTCCTCTGTGGTGTTCGAGACATCGATGGATTTTGAGGTACGAAAAGAGGCCACAATTCATACAAAGCCTAGGTGAGCAAAAATTTAAGAAGAAGGCAAGGTTAGAGAGCTTTTCATCTCGGGGTGTGGAGTCGAGAAGAGTTTTCTTAGTTTCGAAGGAAAAAATTCGTTCTTTCTTTATTTTCACTTTTAAAATATTAAAATATAATTAGTAACGCTTATTTTATATTACTAACTGTACACTATGGTTAGAAATAGTAATGGTATAGTAGTGTTACTAATCATAAATTTAGTCTGTTACTGAAAGTGTGTTTTGGTTTAGTAATCCCAGTATGTGAACGCTCTAGGAAATTTACCCAAAATTACCATAGGAAACAGCCACACTTCCACATTCACATAGGTGAGTCTATCAAGAATACTCATGTATCTAGGTTCCCCATTTAAAATTGAGCTATAAATCTTCATTAGGAGTTATAATTGACTCCACCTTAACTCACTTCAGTATATAATGCTCCGTAAGAATGGACTTGGAGTAGCCATAGCATAATTCAACTCATATCACTTGTGACTTGTTATTACCCTTTGAACCTATTTCTTGGTATCTCAAGTCTATAGGTTGAATTATCACCACAAGTGATGAAACTATCAACAAGCTTTAGTCATATCCCTTCCTATGTGTTAAATACCTCTTACTGCACTAGTCCTTTTGTCAGAGGATAAGTCGGGTTTTGCTATTATCAGTCTGAACATAATCCACACTCACAACTCATTAGCTTTAAATTCTCAAACTATGTTGTTCTTACGACATATTTGTTGTTCTTGCCGTTTTGAGAATAGTTTTAAAATTTTACAATAGCCATGGTTCTATTTTTGTCGATAAAATGATATGTATCAATCTCTCTTATAAAGGGGTATCTTATAATAACTATTTCAAACTTTTATTTCCCCACTAGACAAATCTAATGGTATCACTATAAACTCCATCATTAATTGTGTCAATAATTAATATTTCTTGGAGTTCCAAAAAATAGCATCATAATATGTGTTAACACATATCCATTAAGTGATTCAAAATCAATTCTAGGTTCATGATTTTATCAAAACACATAACCTTTTTCGATAGCATAAGAATGCACTTTTCAGTTATAAACCTTCGTAGTACTCCCACAAGATAAATAGTTCCAAAATAATTGTATTTAGTAGCCCAATGGTGAATACTTAAGATGTCCGCATATTCATCTTTCTTAAGATTGTGTATAGTGTTCTTATACTTTGGTCAAGTACAAGATGTTCACAATAAACATATATCTAATAAATCGATATTCTTGTATATTAAGGTACTTGATCTATTAATGATCAATATTTGGTCAAGTAATATTCTTGTTTCATCGAAACTCAATATGGCAACACTTTGATTTAGCATATATTTGATTATCTTGGCAACAAAATATAATAACCAAATATTAGTTGATCATTCTAGAATAAATAAATAATAGTGCATTCATATTTCAATATACTTAATGAAGGACATCATTTATATCATTACCAATTCAATCTCATTTGATGATTTAAAATTATCAAAATATCATGCCATTTATTAGTGCCTTCCATATTAATAAGTTCTCCAACTTCAAGTTAGTCCAACTAAGTTGCCTTACCTAGCTCACCATTCATAAAGGGATATTATATAAATTTAATTTTAACTCAACATCATATATAATACCAATGGCAATCAAATTAAATGAATCTACTTCATTTTTATAAGAATAATTTAACATGCATCATATTTAAATCAATTATCTTACTATTGATAAATCTTGTCTATTAAACAGAGCATATATTCATAAATGATAATGGTATCAATATTCCTTCACAAGATGTATATGCACTTCATTATCTTAAAGTTATAAGACAACTCAATTATAAACTAATTTATAGTTCATTCTAAGGAATTCAATCAATTATTTATGACATGACTTCTCTAAGGATTTTTGGAATTCATTTTTATAGAATAATGTTTTTATTTTTAAGTCATGACTCTTAAAATTAAGAGTTATCTTGCATACAAAAGTTTTATATTCTATTAAAATTCTGTTCAATTACAGTTGAGAGGTACTTGTTTGAGTTCCCATGCTATTTTCTAGGTGGAGCATTAAGAAGCTACATGTAATGTATTCCCACTATATCTTCAATTCATAAATGGAATCTAAAGTCATACAGTTTCAGTATTAGATAAGAATTAACTTTATTTCTTAAATTAATATATTCTTAATGCTTTCAGGTACTGCTTGCGTCCAAGGAGGGGGTTCTCAGTGTTTTTTTAGTTCCTTAGAGGTTCGAAATTACATGCCCCTATATCACCCTGGGTGAGGGTTGTATTTATAAAAGTGAAAAGTAGTTGAGTCGTAAAAAAAACTCTCCTACCTCCTTATTGGCCCGTTGGTGATCCCTATTTATCTTGTTCAAGAATATACGTTACCAGTTGAGTCCGTAATTATTCACATTATAAGAATTTGTAATTATCTATGCAACAATGAATTTGACTAGGGAAGCGTGTTGTGCCTGTTCAAGACACAAGAAGTTAGGCCAAAGAATTTTAAACCCCTTGTAGTCCAAATTGAACCCCAAAGCCTTGAGATTCTTGATTGGATACATTTATGATTGCTTGAAATCGGCATAGGTATGCAATTCATTACAAAAATTGAACAACCAAAATTCTTCTTGAGAATCGTTCCTTGTGATTGATTTTCACACATTTCCAACGTCATTTTGTTTCAAACTCTGTACTCCATTTCTGCTCAAAATTACTTATGAAGCTTCTATTTTCTTTGCATGCTCTGTAAGTTCTTTTCATTTTTTATTGCTTTTCTATCTTCTTATTTCTTTCTATTTACATCCGCTACATATTCTTTTATTCTGCAAAAATGGTTTACAGTTTCCATGAGAAGAACTTGGAGGATTTCAAAAAAACTTATTCTATCCTTTCTTGGGTCATAATCGATCGTGTCCCCATGCCTAGAAACTGCATCGCAGATGATGGTGGTCATTGGATTCATACTCTTGTTGTGGTTCAACAGGTATTAACTTTTCCCCCAAACCAACTTTTCTTAGAGTTTGTGAGTATTTTGAGGTCGTCCCAGTCCAATGTGCCCCCAATACCTAGTTTATTGTGAATGGGGATTATTAAATTAACGATTAGTACGGGACCAACCTAGGGATCCTAGAGATCAAGTACTGTTATTCCTGGTCCCACATGCCAGATTCGGTTTTGTCCCTAAAAGCAAGGAATGGCGATTGGATACTAGTAGTAAACCTTTTTCATTCTATTAAGGGAAATTTGGATCATGGTTTTATTGCCCGTAATTGTCAACATCCTCCTCTCCTAGAGGGCGAACAATATCCTAGATTTATGTGCATAGACTGGGCAAGTGATAATGGTTGATACTTATGTTTTTATGCCTTTTATGAATTTTCTTTTGATAATGTTTCTTTTATTTTTTTGAGAAGATTGATTAAAGAAAAGAGAGCCCTCCCTTGCCCACATCAACAAGGGATAACAATTAAAAGTTTGGAAGTTGAGGGAACCCCTAGTTCTAGGTGGTGATCATTCTCTCTTTGCCTTTTTTTTCTTGAATATAATAATTACACTGGTAGCTTCATAGCTCGTATAGTAGACAACATCCCTGATCTCCCACTTTCAAGCGAGGAAGCTTATGTTTCCTCCTCTTTTGAACCCCTATAGGTTGAGTTCATCCCCGTAAAGGAAGAGGATTCAATGGCTCCTAAGAGGAGAATTTTTCTTATTGAGGATATTTATATTGATGATGGTGTCTCCTCTCCCAAGACCAAGTCCTTAAAGAGGACTGAACAAAAAGGCCCGAGAGCCACTAACTTGGACTTGGTCATCCAAGAGAAGAACTAAAAATACAAGGTCGTCATGGCCCCCTAATACTCCAAGAAGGGTGATGCCCCTTTATCTGTGAGCTCTTCACTGGTGATGTCACTGGCCAAGAATGCCTTCTTCACCTAAAGCTTGATAAAGGGAGTTATGATTGATACTGATCGCGAGCAGGTCAAGAATTGTCTTACCAATAACTTACATCTCATGCCGCTTAGGCATTGTTACTGTTAAGCCAAGAATTCCTTTTTTTGTTCTGCTCTTAAATGGTTGAATGTTTGTATTTGTATCTCCCTTGTATGTTTGTTTAATGTTTGTGGTATATATAGTTTCTATTTTGTATGGTCTTCTTGACCGGTCTAAAGTTAATTTCGAGATAAGTGAGGCTCATGAAAAGTCCAAGGAAGACTCGCCTCTGCCAAAAAGGCTTACGATGATGAGAAAAAGTCTACCGGTGACTCTATGAGTGCACTGATAATGAGCGTGATCAGCTGAAAGTCGATAATAACTAGCTGAAGGCCGAACGTGATCGTTTAATATAAGAAGCTGAAGACCTTTCCTCGACCAAAGAGGCAAGTTATGAAAAAGGCTACCCTGAAGCCTTTGACGATTCTAAACACCAATCGACCTTCATCCGTAAATCTAACTTCAATAAAACTTATGATGCTACCTTGATGATGAAGAATGTTCTGCTTGAATAAAAACTATTTGGCGAGCATAAGAGAGGTTGTCCACCAAAGGTTGAGGAAAATGCTATCACTAATGCCCCATCCGATTAGAGTGGTGATGTTGTGTCCAATGACAAGGTCTTAGAGAGCGAGGAGCAAGTGGAGAGAAAAGGAAATTTGTCTAGGACTGACTATTCTTTTATTCTCTTGTATCTTTCTCTTAACCTATGTTTGTAAGGGCTTTGCCCACTTTGGTGTTATAAATGAAAATCTTCTTTTTTGTTCCTTGTAATATTGTCTATACACTTTGCTGAATATGTCTTTGTTTGATTTCTACTTTTTGTAGTTTGTTGTCAAGGACGTTCCTTCTTTTGCTAGCAACTTAGACGTCCTTCTTAGTCGGTATGCCGGTGCCCAAGCTCTCCGAGAATTTGTCTCTATTCGCAAGGCTCTTAAGAAGATGATTGGTGCCTATAAAGACTAGTCAGCCTTAGTGGCCAAGCTAAAAGATGATGTGAAGAAACTGGGGGATGTAGGTACCTTTATGCAGGAGAAGGTGAACAATTTGAAGGCCCAGCTGATCGGATCAAAGGACATTAGGGATGTTGGTGTCCTTTTCTAATTTGAAAATGATGAGCTTAAAAATAATCTCTCCGATTCTGAGGAGAGTAACCAAAGAACTCACGTCATGGTGATGGGACTTAGACGTGATATTGTCAAGTTTGGCTATTTATTCATAATGGGTCCTCGAGCACTTGGTCGATAGGTTATGAAGAAGGTTGGTCAGGTGTCCCTACTAGGATGGATAAAGCAAAGAGTGTGGCGAATAATCATGGATAGGTGAACACCTTGGGTGTCTTAAAAGTTCCCAAGGACTACCAACTTTGGTATATGTACCAAGTTGATCGTTCGGCTTATCATCACCCACCTTTTGGTAGTGAGGAGAGATGCGTTCCACTGGATGCCATTCCTCTTTTGCTAGCTAAGAGTTATTTGTATTCTCATGATAGCGACGATGAGTTCCGACCAGATACAGTCAACAGTAGACGTAGATGCATTATCTCTGTTCTTTCCAGCCGATCATAACATGTCACCTTTTTTTGTATTTTGACTATTGTAGTTGATATTTTGTAACCTGTAACTTTTATTATAACAAGTTTTTAATTTAATATCAATCCCTTGCTTTTTTCCATTTCATTATATCGAGCATGTGTTTTATTATCTTATCTTACTTGTTAGATTGTGTCGTCACAACCCTTAGGCCTATAATAGACTATGGAAAAAATGTACCTGGTCTAAGGGTCATCTACCCGCTTAGGATTTTATCTAACCAAGTCGGGTTCATTCAGTGCCTAGGGGTCCCCCGTAGGTCTTTTACTTGCCTTAGCAATTCATGACATCTTTGTGTTATCTATGACAAAAACCTAGAGACCTTAGGTTTAATTGTAATTAATAAAGTATTAATTATAATTAAGAAAAGGTAACGCTGGTCGGCATTTTTTATCATTAATGAAAAATGTGAGCCTGTCATTTTGGAATAATGCTAAATAATTTAAATGCTAAGTAATTGATTGAACCACTTGGATCTTTATTAATGAATATAAATTAAACTGCGGGTCTCATAACTCTTGAATTTTTTTTAGCAAAAACTAAGTATGTTGGAAATAAAATCAAAAGTAAAATTTCTAGAGATTAGCCGCATTCCAAGCTCTGGGTATCTCTCTACCCTCCATTATTTTCAAATGATCGGATCCTTGCAGTTTATTTCTGATTACCTTGAATGGTCCCTCCTATTTAGTTCCCAATATATTGTCCAAAGGTTTTTTAGCGCTACCGAGCACTTTTCTGATAACGTAATCCTTAACATGGAATTTTCTCATATTGACCCTCTTGTTATACTGCTTAACTAATTGCTGTTGACAGGAGGCCAGTTTTATCATGGCATGTTCCCTCCATTCTTTTGCTAGGTCAAGTTCAATGCTCATAACTTTGCCGTTCTTTCTCGATTATGCTTATGATTACTTGAAATCGGCAGAGGTATGCTAGTCATTGCAAAAATTGAACAACCAAAATTCTTCTTGAGAATAGTTCCTTATGATTGATTTTCACACATTTCCAACATCATTTTGTTTCAAACTCTATACTCCATTTCTGCTAAAAAATACTTTTGAAGATTCTATTTTCTTTGCATGCTCTGTAAGTTCTTTTCATTTCTTATTACTTTTTTATCTTCATATTTATTTCTATTTGCATCCGCTACATATTCTTTTATTCTGCAAAAATGGTTTACACTTTCCATGAGAAGAACTTGGAGGATTTAAAAAAAACTTATTATATCCTTTCTTGGGTCATAATCGAGTGTGTCCCCATGCCTAGAAACTGTATCGTAGTTGATGGTGGCCACTGGATGCATACTCTTGTTGTGGTTCAAGGGGGATTAACTTTTCCCTCAAACCAACTTTTTTTAGAGTTTTGTTAGTCTTTTGAGTCCATCCCAGTTCAATGCGCCCCCAATACCCGGTGTATTGTCAATGGGGTTCATAAGATTAACAAGTTGTACGAGACCAACCTAGGGATTCTAGAGATCGAGTATTATTATTCCTGGTCCCAGATGCCATATGGTGTTTTGTACTTGAAATCAAGGAAGGCTAACTGGCTTTTTTATTCTAATAAGGGAAATTGGGATCACTATTTTATCCCTGCAATTGTTAACATCCTCCTCTCCCAGAAGGCGAATAATATCATTGGTTTATGTGCCTAGAATGGGGGAGTGATAAAGGTTAATACTTTTTTTATGCCTTTTATGAATTTTCTTCTGATAGTGTTTCTTTTCTTTATTTGAGCATCTCGATCAAACAAGAGAGAGCCCTCCCTTGCCAATATCAACAAGGAATAGCCATTAAAAGTTTGGAAGTTGAGGGAACCCTAGTTCCAGGTGGTGATCATCGTCTCTCCGCCTCTTTTTTGCTTGAATATAAGAATTTTACTGGTAGCTTCATAGCTCGTACAGTAGACAACATCCCTGATCTCCTACTTCCAAATGAGAAAGCTTATGTTTCCTCCTCTTTTCAATCCCTAGACGTTGAGTCCATCCCCGTATAGGAAGAGGATTAAATGGCTCCTAAAAGGAGAATTTTTCTTATTGAGGATATTTATATTGATGATGGTGCCTCCTCTACTAAGACCAAGTCCTTAAGGAGGACTAAACAAAAAGGCCCGAGAGCAACTGACTCGAACTTGGTCGTCCGAGAGAAGTACAAGAAAGAAATGGCCCTCATGGCCCCTCTAATACTCCAAGAAGGGTGATTACCCTTTATCTATGAGCTCTTCACTGGTGATGTCAGTGGGCAAGAATCCCTCCTTAGCCTACAACTTGATAAAGGGAGTTGTGATTGCTACTGATCGTGAGCAGGTCAAGCAACAAATAACTTACATCCCATGCCGCTCAGGCATTGTTACTGGTAAGCCAAGAATTCCTTTTTTTGTTCTGATCTAAAATGGTCGGATGTTTTTATTTGCATCTCAGTTGTTTATTTGTTTATAGTTTGTGGTAGATTTTGTTTATATTTTGGATGGTCATCTTGACTAGTCTAAAGTTAATGTCGAGATAAGTGAGGATCTTTAAAAGTCCAAGGAATACTCGCCTCTGCCAAAAAGTCTTACGATGACAAGAATAAGTCTATCGGTGACTCTTTGAGCACACTGAAGAACGACCGTGATCAACTGAAAGTCGATAATGACGAGCTGAAGGCCGAACGTGATTGTTTAATAAAAAAAACTGAAGACCTTTCCTCGTCCAAAGAGGCCAGTTATGAAAAAGTCTACCCTGAAGCTTTTGAGGATTCTAAACATCAATTGACCTTTATCTGAAAATCTAACTTCAATAAAGGTTGTGATGCTTCCTTGATGAGGATTAACGTCCCGATTGAATTGAAACTCTTTGGTGAGTACAAGACAGGTTCTCCACCAAAGTTTGAAGAAGAGGCTATCACCATTGCCCCAGCCGAATAGAGTGGTGATGTTGTGTCTAATGACAAGGCCCTAGAGAGTGAGGAGAGAGTGGAGAGCAGAGGAACTTAGTCTAGTACTGATTATTCTTTTATTCTCTTATATCTTTCTCTTAACCTATGTTTGTAAGGGCTTTACCCACTTTGATGTTATAAATGAAAAGCTTCTTTTTTGTTACTTGTAATATTATTTATACACTTTGCTGAATATGTCTCTGTTTGCTTATTACTTTTTGTATTCTTTTGCCAAGGACGTTCCTTCTTTTGCTTGCAACTTAGATGTCCTTCTTAGTTAGCATGCCATTGCCCAGGCTCACCGAGCATTTGTCTCTATTCGTAAAGCTCTTAAGAAGATGCCTGGTGCCTATAAAGACCAGTTAGCCTTGGTGTCCAAGCTAAAGATGATGTGAAGGACCTGGGGGATGTATGTACCTTTATGCAGGTGAACAATTTAAAGGCCTAGATGACTGGAGCAAAGGACATCAGGGATGTTGGTGCCCTTTTCCAATTTGAAAATGATGAGCTTAAAAAGAAGCTCTTCTATGCTGAGGAGTAACCAAAGAGTTCACATCATGGTGATGGGACTTAGCCGTGATATTTTTAAGTTTTTCTATTTATTCAAAATGGGTCCTCGAGCACATGGTCGTCTGGTTATGAAGAAGGTTGGTCAGATGCCCCTGCTAGGATGAATGAAGTAAAGAGCGTCGCGAATAAGCATGGCTAGCTGAACACCTTGGGAGTCTTAAAAGTTCCCAAGGACTATTAACTTTGGTATATGTACCAAGTTGATCATCCAGATTATCATCACTCACCTTTCGGTAGTGAGGAGAGATGGGTTCCACTGAATGTCGTTCCTGTTTAGCTAACTAAGAGTTAATTTTCTTCTCACGATAGCGACGATGAGTTTCGACCAGATACAGTTAACAGTAGACGTAGATGCATTGTCTCTGTTCTTTCCAGCCGATCATAACATGTTTTTTTATATTTTTGCACTTGTAGATGATATTTTGTAACCTATAACTTTTATTGTAACAAGTTTTTAATTTAATATCAATTCCTCGCATTTTTCCATTTCATTATGCCGAGCATGCATTTTATTATCTTATCTTAGTTTTTAGATTATGTCATCATACCCCCTTAGGCCTATAATAGACTATGGCAAAAATGTACCTGGTTTAAGGGTCATCCACCCGTTTAGGATTTTATCTGACCAAGTCGGTTCATTCATTGCCTAGGGGTCCCCCGTGGATCTTTTGCTTCCCTTATAAATTCATGAGGTCTTTATGTTATCTATGCCAAAAACCTAGAGACCTTAGGTTTAATTGTAATTAACAAAGTTTTATTTATAATTAAGATAAGGTAACGCTGGTCGTCATTTTTTATCAATAATGAAAAATGTGATCCTGTCATTTTGGAATAATTCTAAATAATTTAAATGCTAAGTAATTAATGGAACCACTTGGATCTTTATTAATGACTGTAAATTAAATTGCGGTCCTCATAAGTCTTGAATTTTTTTTGCAAAAACTAAGTATGTTGGAAATAAAATCAAGAGTAAAATTTCTTGAGATTAGCCGCATTCCAAGATCTGGGTATCTCTATGCCCTCCATTGTTTTCAAGTGATAGGATCCTTGCAGTTTATTCTTATTACCTTGAATGGTCCCTCCTATTTAGGTCCCAACTTGTCGTCCCAAGGTTTTTTGGAGCTGTCGAGGACTTTTCTGATGACATAATCCCCGACATGGAATTTTCTCATATTAACCCCCTCGTTGTACTCCTTGGCTAATTGTTGTTGACAGGAGGCCAATTTTATCATGGCATGTTCCCTCCGTTCTTTTGTTAGGTCAAGTTCAGCGCTCATAGCTTTGCCGTTCAAACCTTTCCTGGAAATGATAGTCCTCATGATTAGTAGACCAACTTCCAGGGGAACTACAACTCCATTCCATAAGTTAGGGTGAAGGATATTTCCCCAGTGGGTCTCGTGGTCATAGTGCGATATGCCCAGAGAATATGAAGAAACTCATCCACCCAAGCTCTTTTACTCTTTCCAACCTCTTTTTCATGTAGTCAAGCATCATTTTGTGAATGCTTATGCTTAGCCATTACTTTGGGGGGTAAGACACATAACGAAAATGGTGTTTCATTCTATGGTCGTTGCGAAAACCTTGGAAAGGATCACTTTCAAACTGTGTGTCATTTTCCATTATTAGTATCTTGGGTACCCCAAAGCGAGTTATGATGTTCCCCCCGATAAATCTGATCCTATCAGTGTCTCTTATATTCTCCAAGGGCTCTGCCTCAATCCTTTTTGTGAAATAGTATATGTTACAAATACTTGCGATTTCCTGGTGTAGTTGGAAGTGACCCTATAATATCTAGCCATTATAGTGCAAATAACTATGGACTAGTTAGAGACTTCAGGTCCTTGGATTGTTGGTGAAGAATGGGGGAGAAATTTTGGTAGTTTTCACACTTTTGAGCATAATTATTTGTCTCATTTTGTATATATGGCCACCAGTAGCCTTCTTTGATTGCTCCAAAAGTCAGAGACCTTCCTCCTGCGTAGCTCCCATAAATCCCATGGTGTAGTTTGTAGAGAACTTAGTTGATTTCTTTTGGATGCACACATTGGAGGTAAGGGTCCGTGAAGGATCTTCTGTAGAGTTTTTTTTCCAAGTCCAAAGTAAAACCTCATAGAATTTACTCTAACTTGATGAGCTTATTATTTGTCGATCGATAAGGTATCGTTCTACAGCTAGTAATTGGATTTATCCAATTCAGACCCTAATCTATTGCAAGAACATTATCGTAGGCCATCATCTTCATAATTTTAGGCTTTCCGAGGAACTCCACTTCAATTGTTCTCCTTAGATTGGAATACACTGCTGAACTTATTGATGCTAAGGCGTCAACTAGACTATCATTCCCTTGGGGGAAACTATTGAATATATACCTCCTCAAAGTTTGATATCAAATCACAAACCACCTATATGTATGATTTCATCCTTTCATCTTTGGCGTTGAAGTCTCTATTGACTTGGTTGGACACTAACATTAAATAGTAATACACTTCAAGGTGCTTTGCCCATAGCAAGTGAGTTTTACGCAATCGAGCTATAAGACCTTCGTACTCGACTTCATTATTGGAAGCTTCAAAGCCCATCATGATTCCTTGCTTGATCATGGAATTTTTTAGTGTCATGAGAACAATTCTTACTCCTGCTTTTTTAGAGTTGAAGGCACTATCCACATACAATATCCACCTCCTTGATTGAGCAAGCTCGTGATCTTTCAACTGGTCGGTGATATTAATCAGTGGAGGGTTATTCTCAAGCAAATCGAGCTATAAAATCAGCCAATACATAACCCTTGATTAATATTCTTGACTGATAGTGTATATCAAATCCTTCGAGTTTGATTGACAATTTGGACATGCGGCCAGATAGGTCGGCCTGGCAAATAATGAGTTTAAGAGTAAAGGATGTGATGACTGTGATGGAATGTGCCTCAAAGTAATGCTTTAACTTTCTAGATGCAATGACCAATGAGTAAGACAACTTCTCCAGTGGAAGGTAGTGTTGCTTAACGTCCAAGAGCGTCTTGCTGACATAGTAAATGGGGACTATTTTCCTTCTTTCTTGCATACCAAAGTTAAACTAACTACGTGGCTTAAAACAACTAGGTAGAGGTAGAGAGGATACCTTAGGTTTAGAATGGATAACAATGGGGGTTTACTCAGATAAGAGTTTATTTCTTTAAGTGCTTTTTAGCATTGATCATTACAGGTGAGGCCCTTTTCCTTCTTTAATATCTAAAAAATTGGTCTTCAACGCTCAAACGACTTAGAGATAATGGTTCAGATATGTATGCATTCCAGTTAGCTTTTGAATCCTCACAACGTCTTTGGTGGCTGAACATTATTAATTACTACTATATGGTCAGAGCCTGCTTCGATCCCTCTCTTGTTGACCAGGTAGACGATGAACTTTCCTTACAGGACCCCAAATGAGAATTTTCTCCCTTTGAGATTCAACCAATAACGCCTGAGGATTTCAAAGGTTTCTACCAAGTCCTCAAGGTGTTCATGCTTGTGCATTCTTTTGACGAGCATGTCCTCAATTTATACTTTCATCGCCACTCTCACTTGTTGCTTGAAAATATGGTATGTGGCTCCAACATGTTTTAGGCCAAAATGCATGACTTTATAACAATATAGTACTATTGGGGTGATGAATGAGGTTTTATCTTAGTTGGGGTCATACAGAGGAATTTGGTGGTACCTCGAGTAAGCGTCTAGGAAACTCATTCATTTGTGGGTTGTTGTAGTGTTGACTAATTGCTTTGTGTTTAGTACAGAGAAGCTATATTTGGGTCAAGCTCTGCTGAGATCAGTGAAGTCCACACACATTCTCCAGATGCCATTTCTATTTCGGACCACAACCGGGTGTGAGATCCATTTCGATAATTGAGCATCTTTAATGAACCTTTCATCCAAAAGTTTTCCTACCTCATTTCCACTGCCTTTGCCTTCTCTGGGGGTAGTGCAGCAAGCCTTTTGTATGATCGGCTAAAATGCTGGGTCCACATGAAGATGATGGCATGTCTAGGCTCTTTTTTAGAAAACTGATTGATTCCTTCCTTTCTTGGTTGGACAATGTGGTGTCGATTATAAACTTCCTCTCTAGTTGGCTTTTTAAAAAAAACTTCCTCATCTAATTTATCCACTACTATGTCTGCTTGGTGGATTTTGGTCTCTTCCATCCTTAGTCGTCCATGATTTAGTTATTAATTGGAGGGAGTGGGTCCGTCTTGAGATGTTTCTAGGATGAATTCCTTCTCTTTCTTCTTTTCCTATTTAGGCATGATGGAGGTGATATCAAATTTTTAAACAATAACCTGGTTGTCTCTGATCTCCATTATGCCCTAGTCTATGATATACTTGAGTTTCTGATGGCAGGTTGATGGCATTATCCTCAGGGCGTGTAGCCATCCTCTCTTGAGGATAGCATGGTAAGGTGGATCGATATCCATTATCAGAAACTCGATAAGTTTACAAATAATCCCTGCCCTCACTCGCAGAACTACATTCCCCAATGGCATGGTCATATTTTCGATGAATCCGACCAGTGGGATGGTCACTTCCTTCAAATTCAATATCTTTAGTTTGATCTTGTGAAAAAAGCTCCAGATACATCGCTTTTAAAGAACTTCCTTGATCCATTAGTATCTTATCCACATCCCAGTTTGTAATCCTAAGAATGATTTCTAATGCATCGTGGTGTGGAGTTCTTACCCCGACCAAATCATCCTCTATGAATACTATGTGCTTGTTGTGGTCCACATCTTTCGGTCACCTGCATGTGCTAGCTTGGCTTTTGGCTGGATATATCTGGAAGGCCTCTATTATAGCTGTGACATTCTTGAGTTCCATCTGAACTATTTTCCCTGGATCTTCTTAACGTCGTACACCCTATGTATAACGATAAACTCATGACCTTCTTCATCGTCTAGCACATTATCTCATTTTGGATCACCGTTGGTGGTGCACTTATCATCTTTCTTCTCAATGTACTTGTTCAGATACCCCCTAGGCTAACTCCTCTAGATGACACTTTAGGGTCTTATAATTTTCAGTCTTGTGTACGTTTTATTTATGGAAGGCACACTTAAAGGCGTTGTTCCTCTTGGTCAGATCTTCTCCCATCTTCTTTGGCCATTTGAGAAACTGCTGGTCCTCGATCTTTCCCAGGATTTTGTAAATTAGTTCCTTAAAAACTGTGTTAATGGTTTGGAACGCTTTAGATGAATTTATTATACCCCCATTCTTGGCTCCTCCATTCTGTTTCTTGTTCCCCTTTTTTGGGTTGTTCACTTTGTTATTGCCTTTGTTCGCCTTTGCACGACCAGTTTTTGCTTGGTTGGTGTTGACCATGTCTTCTAGCTTTGGCGTACTTTTTAATACGTGACATGAGGTCGTTAATGGTGCCTGCTTCCTTTTTAGTGAGAGACTGTGCAGCATAGAGGTAGAGGGGAAGCTAATTTTAAATAATACTACGTCTACCTTCTCTGAGCAATTTTTCACTTTATTTAAGGTTTCCTAATAGCACTTGGCATATCCTATAAAGTCTATTGTGGATTTTTCCTTATGGTGAGTAGAGAATCCATCCTCTTTGGATGCGAGCTGTTAGTTATAAATCAAGATGTTAAGGTCTCTGCAAGGCACTTAAATCTCTTAATCGACCTGTGGGGTAGCCTCTCATACTACTTCTGGGTGACATCTCTAAGGATGGTTGGGAATATGCTGCACATAATAGTATCATTATGATTCAACAATGTCATCGCCTGCCTATACTAGCGAGCATGGCCTATGGGGTCTATCTTTCCATCGTATATTTTAAATCTTGGGGATATGAATTTCTTTGGGGGTTCCTCCTCCTCAATTTCCCTTGACAAAGGGGACTTCATCTGCGTAGTGAGGGCCCTTATCATCAGCTCTTTTATGGATCTATCTCCACGATGTGCAAGGCATTGGTCTATATCTTTCTGAAAAAAACTCCTTATATCATGCATGTGGCATTCTTCATCTTGGTTTGGTTTCATTAGGTGACTTCCACGCGCTAAACTGTCCTGGTCGCATCCAGTACTCCTTCCCAGTTCGTGAATTTTGCTCGACTGAGGGCTAGGAGTCCGACCATTGCATTTTAGCTTCTCCTGATGGAGTTCTTTATCCAATTGTCCCTGGAGGTATGCATTATCCTCCATTTTGAGGCAATTTTCCTCCTCTTGCTGGTGGAGTCGTGCTTCATAAGCATCGACCAACCGTGAGATCTGTGTTGATCTAGGCTACTCATTGCTTTGCACGGAGAGTTATCTTTCGAGTGAAATCTAGGATTCCTGTCTTGGATAACCTCAAATATAATTATGAGTGGGGATAGATTAGTTCGCACATCGCCAATATGGGGTGCACTGTTTGGGTGATGAGACATTGTGTTCACTCTTTTTTTCTGGTGTTTTAGAAAAGAAAATTTATTCCCATAGATAGTGCCAATTGTGAATGAAATAAATCACAATTAAATATTTCTAAAGAGCAAAGAAAATTATCACAACACAAGGTTTGCGTGGTTAGGCAACTGCCTACGTCCATGGAGGAGGTTCTATGTTTGTATTAATTTCTCAGAAGTTCGAAATTATATGCCCCTTTATAGTGAAAAATAGTCTAGTTGTACAAGAAACTCTCCTAACTCCTTATTGGTCCGTTGGTTATCTTTATTTATCTCATCCGAGAATATATCTAACCAATTGAGTCCGTAATTATCCACATGATAAGCCTTTGTAATTATCCACGTGGCAATGAATTTGACTGGGCAGCGTGTTGGGCATGTTCGGGCCTCCAAAAGTTAGGCCTCTATGGTTTGGTCCCAACAATTATTTTTCACACTATATAATATAATCTTTTGTATTAGAGTTTGAACCTCTATTCCAAATCATTCAACTATAATATCTTTATCAAAGTAACGATTGTATTTGCACCAAACTCAATTATGATAAAATTCTCCAATTGTTATTATTTTGACATATGAATTATATTACTCAATATGAAGTTTGACCAAGGTTCTAAAAAATGCGGGGCGTGATTGAGGCGTGGAGGCCAAGCCTTAAGCCTTAGAAGCCTAGGCGGGCCTTAGGCATAAAAAGGTGTGAAAATGTGTTTAGGCCTTCTTAATATTTTTTAATCATAACAAGGTTATTAAAATACTAAAATTGCACATATCATAAAAATATGTCTGAATATATGCAAAGTAAAATATTATTTGATTATTTTGGATGAGATAATGGTCTGGTTAGTAAAAAAATTCTTTAAAACGCGATATCGTTTCACTAAAGCATTGTTGTTTTTAGAAAAAAGTGCGCCTTAAGGGTTTTACCAAGAATAAGGCGTAAAAAACTTAAGGCAGGGCGTTTCTCCCAAGCCTTAAGCCTAGGCGGGTTTTTTAGAACAGTGAGTCTGACATATAAGTTCTCTACTCATCGTGATTATATTATATACATGAGGTGCCAAGTATCATATGTAATTTTCATAGGTTGAATAAATAATTGCAAAACATACACCTCACCTTATACAATTTCTAAAAAATTCATCTTTCATTTCTAATCTCAAAAGCTTTATATAACTTCACAACCTTCCGATTTAAAACTTCTAAAATATAAAAAATATTTAGAATCTCTTTTCAATAATAATGTGGTTTAAATTTGGAAGAAAATATTTAGATTAAAAACATTTAATTCAAAAAAATCAAGTTTAAAATTTCACAATGAATAAACGCTTATTGAAAATTTATGAATTTTTTCAGAATTCATCATTTATGAGTCTAGTTTTATACAAAATTGGAATCACTAAAAAATGAGTATAAGTTAAGATAAATTCGTTTTACTAAAAGTTCCTTAGAAATTTCATCATTGCGCATCAGTTTTGTAAAAATTCATAATAAACGATGCACAACTCGTTTTTTAGAAATTCCAAAGCCCAGTATTCATAATCTCAACATACTACATGCATGCCAAAATTCACAAAATTTTAATTTATATATCATCAAAAAGATGAGACGACATTCCAACAAGATTCTTAACAAAACTTTTTGATTTTTTTCATCATTGATCACTTTAGTGTGATTTAAAAATATAAACTACACTTTCATATAAACACTTCAAAAAATATTTCAACAATTTCTTTTAATAAACATAGCACAAGGCGCAAATATTTATTATTTACCCTTTAAATCCTTATATCAAATTTTCATTTGATTGCAAATATCAAATTTTCATTTGATTCCATATAGTAAATTTCCATTTGTTTCCAAATATCAAATTTTAATTTGATACCATATAACAAATTTTCATTTATTTTCAAATATCAATTTTTCATTTGATTTCTTAACCAAAAGTGTCTATAAGTGAATTTTCAATTCAATTTCCAAAAATAACATCTTATAATAGTTTTTCATGAAGAGTTTCAATATTTTTCAAATTTTAGTTTCTCATTAAAATTTTGATTGATTCCAAATTGACATAAACATTGAAATTTATTTTTCTACTTAGTAAAATATAGTATTTAGGAAATTCGAGGGCTGAACTGTAATTTCTAGAAGTACAAGTTCAAAACTATAATTTCTAGATGCAGAAACTTTCTTGAGTTTTTTTCATTTTAAGCATCATAAAAATAATCATATTAGCGGATAGGATTTATTTCTCAGTCTCCATGGTAGATATATAATCGACTTAAACTTGTTGGGTCAATTTAGATATTATGATTAAAAATCATACAAGAGAGTTTTATGGTGAAATCAAAAAAGAAAATCATATTTTATTTTAGTCTACAACTCAAAATAAGTTGTTACCTCATACAAGTATCGCAATTATGAACTCATGATTTGGAATCCAAATATATACTGCACAACGAAAATAAACAATATTACCTCAATTATTTATGAAATTTGTAGTAAATGATTCTTGGATTGAGTCACGGATTATGTCGCTCTTTTTAAGACGTTTCATGGGTATACCCTCTCTATGCAAGTAGTATTCAATCACATCATCTCCGGAATAAAACAAGCTCAGAATCAACTCTGTCTCATATAACCATGCACATTAATTACATGGCATACTAAAACTCATTCAAAATTAATTGCTCAATATGATAGTGTTATAACTTCTAATTGGGGATACAAAAAATTTCGGTGAGAAAATGTGTAAAGACCAAAGAGTAGTCTCAGATAAAGCGTCCATCGTTCTTTTTCTCAAGTGTACAAAACCAAAGCTAAATCTTTGTAATTATAGCTACAACAAAAGTTTCAACAGTATTGCAGCAAGAAATATGTCTAAAATCTTTCGTTATAAATGGGTTAGGGATTTTTGGGACAATGCTAATTGTAGTGTTGTTCAACAAATTCTTCTAGATCTGAAAAAGGACAACACATCTTTAGTTACATCCCCCTAGAATATACCATTTTTTTATAAAAAAAACTAGTAGTATACCCATCAGGTTCAAGTGCTTTCCTAGAGTTTATTTCAAATAGAGCCTCTTTAATATCCTCCTGAGTAATAGGTATTTGAATATTCGTTTTTTGATTTTCATTTAACCATGTTTTCCATATTCTTGTAAGTCTGCCATCATCAAAATTCCCACTGCCTTGTCTAGATTCAAGTAAAGTTGAAAAAATCTCATAGCCTCATTTTGAACTTAACTTTGACCGTTGTACACATTTCCTTTATCATCCATAATTGGAAGAATTTTATTTTTGCATGTATGACCATTAACCTTCTTACGAAAGAAAGAAGTATTTTTATCCCCCAATTCCTATCATTGTATCATTGATTTATGTTTGTAAAACTCTTCTACTAGATTACTAAGTTTATGCTACTCCATTTGAAATATTCTCATATCTTGAATTAATTCTATATCGCCAGCATTATCAATTAATCTATCTTGAATATTATTAAGCACTACTTTGTTAGCATTAACTTCAAAAGAAATAATTGAATACCACCTCTTATTCAAGTTTTTAAACTCCATTTTCAACAAAACCATACTTTTAGCAACTATAAACATACGACTTCCCTCAACATAAACATCCCACCCGTTTTGTAAAATCTTCTTAAAAGTAGAGTGTTTCATCCAAAAAAAGCTTAAATGGTTTATTAACACTCTCGTTCTCTATATGATTCACGTGCACCTCACTTTCCATATATTTTTGAATCCACATTTCATTATGTAAAACTTTGGTAATCCTGCTTTGGATGTTAGCTTACCATTCTTGGCCATTATTCCAAGAAAATAAATTCCCTTTAACAGGGAGACCATTCATATATCTCTCTCTAATACAATCATTAAAATTCACCAAATCATCCCAATCAATATCATTTATCCCTAAACTTTTTTTCAACGGATCTATCCACATTAAAATATCCTCCCATAATCCATGTTTCCTAATTGAATAAACCAACAACATATCTCAGGTATCTCAATAAGCTGACTCTTAATTCTCTATCATGAGCCCCATAAACACATGTAAAAATGAATGACTTGTTATTATTTCTAATTTTAATCTGGAAGACAAAGCTTGATTAATGTTACTCAATTCGTCCACTTCAAACACATTAGGATTTCATATTAATCATACTCTACTGGGTCCATTAGCAGGAGTATTATGCAATATATCCCACAGATTAAAACACTCCTCCTTAACATTCACAACATTATTATATCTAATTGTTATTTCCACTATATATAAGAAACTAATATGGTTTTCTCTAACATATTTATTGAAGTTTCTCTGTTTGTTAGGTGCATTATAACTCCTAACGTTTAAAACCACATTTAATATTCTTTATTTCGTAAACCTTCTCTCCGTTCTCCCTTCTTTTCTTTCTTTGCATATTTATAACTCCCGTTTACCCCAATTGTATTTAATTTCTCCTTTATCTTCACTTTACATTCTTTATCTAGCATGTCTTCCCTTATAACACCTTCATTCATCAATTCATCAAGATCGTCTCATTCTTATAGAATTGTGAAACTATTTTATAGTTTAATCTCTATTGGAATTATACCAATCTGCTCTATGACGATATCCGTTATATTTTCTTACATATTCTCCTTCTCTACAATTACATTATCAACCGAGTTTTCTATGTAGATTTGATATCTTCCTTCTTCATAATTATTCATACAAACTTATTCTAAAACACTATTATTTTTTTCTATGATATTGATAGTCCCATCATATTCATTCCAGCTAAGTCTTCAATATTAATCTAAACCTCCCATTAAGACAATTATCTTCTCTCTATCCAATCACATTGCAAATTATGTATTTAGTTGAAGTCCACTAATATTCAATTCCTTGTTTTATCATAGAACTATTAAGGCAATATAAAGGGAAAAAAATTAAGAAGTTCCTTAGTATAATCAATTTAAACACATATTCTAATATAGGTTAACCTATCTCTTTTGGCATCCATTCTATCAATAAATAGAGGCTTACCTATCAAACTAGCAATCTTACATAATATCGAATCTGACGACAAATGTAATTTTAAACTAGACAATCTGATCCAAATAGGTAATTGAGATTGACCTTCCTTCTCCAGACTAATTTCACTACTCTAAAGTTTAACAATCAATGGTTTATTATCAAATAACCAAGGTCCAAGTCTCAAAACCTTTGATTAAGCTTCAAAATCATCAAAAGCAACTATAAAAACACCAGATTGTAATAAAAACACATTAGATTTCCCAAACCTATTCCATTTTCTCATGGCGTATCCTTTCATAGCACCAAGTGAGACTTTAGTAACAATCGCAGTAGAGTTTAGAAGATGTAAAAGAGGAGATTGTTGCTTTTAAGGTTTAGAAGAAAGTGTTTTTGAAAGTCCTAAACCCGTCACTTTGTTTATATAGAAAAAAGATTTTTTTAAGAAACACTAAATTTTATTATATCGATGAGAGAAGAGCCCTCTCAAGGTAGCCAATACAAAGTCATGTGCACATTACATTAAAATCTAAAAATAAATGAAAAAAGATTGTGTTATTCGATCCTTTATAAGGCTTGACATCGAAAGCCAAATAAATATAATCTTTTATACTTTTGATGGTAACATGAGCGTTGACAGGTATCCCTTCAAAGAAATTCGAATTTCTCGCCTTCCAAATATGCCAACAAATGAGATAAGGAATGATTATGCAAAGTAAACTACGGATGGAGGAGCCTCTGTCATGAAGCCACTATAACATTAAGTTTCCTTTCAGTGTCGAAGCTTGAAAAGAGAGGCCCATTAAAGATTTGAAATGCGACCAAATATTTTTAGCAAAATCACTTTTGAAGAACAAGTGGTCACGAGTTTCTTCATTTGAATTGGATTAACACCTACACATAGATGGCGTACTAAAATGAAGTTTTTTGATATACTCATATATTGGAATAGCTTGTTGAAGTAATTTCCACATGAAAGTTGAAATTTTAGATAGGATTCTGATATTCCATACGGAGGAAAAGGATATTTGAGTGCATGTTGATTGTCGGACCAAATTCCATGCCGATTTAATAGAAAAATAGCTAGGAATTGGTTTCCAAATAATAGTATCACTAAAATAAAGATTCTCGTGCATGATGGACCAAATTTTTTTACATCCGTATCCATGTATGGGATGGGCGTGAAAAGAGGCCATGGTAATTTGATTGAGCAATCATTGAATATTTAGCTTTAAGAAAACAAGCCCACAGGCTAATAGAGGTGTAAATATTCCACCACATTTTGCAAGCCATGGCATCACAGTTGTCCTAAATATGACGGAAGCCAAGACCTCCTTCTTTTCGAGGGAAACAAAAATTATCCCATTAAATCCAATTTCTCTAGAATGAGGTGTACCACCCAAAAAAAAAAAGAACGAGTCCTAATCAAATACAAACACTCAAATTTTTTTTACGGATAACTGAAACGCCATAATAGCTTAAAATTTTAGTATGTTGTAGCAAATGGTGAGAGGAGCTGCTATGAAAGATTAAGCTCGATTGGATGGTCGGATTTCTAAAAATATTATTTGTATCTTCCTTAATTCGGATCCTCTCCTGATTTTTAAATAAAAAGTTATAATTTTGAAATTTTAACCCCGATTTAAATTCCACTTAAAACCTTTTTTGTATATATAAAAAACGGCATATTGAAATACTAAGAATAATTAAATCCAAAATTTTATTATTTTCTCGAATTTCCCAATTAATTAATTTAATTAACTATTAAAAACATGGGGTGTTACATACTTCCCCACTAGCAAAGGACTTTCGTCCTCGAAATTATACAAAGCATAAACATCAAACGTCAATCGCAAAACATAAAATAAGGCTCACATACGCCTACTCGTTGAATGCCATAATTGGGTGCCCATACACCCAATCCTACACGCACCTACCCCATGAACAATAAAATAATATCTATCACTATATATATAGGGAGAGGTTCACAAGTGAACCTAAAAGATGAACTTTTTAATAAACCTTAACAAAAAATACTTAATACTCAAATTAATTTTAATTCCTTTGTTGTAATTGGTCCGCCCCAGCGGCAACGGACACACGTGTCAATCGATCCGCAACCACCCCACCTCGTACCTCCCACCCCCATGGTAGTCCTGCTGTCATAAGGGCTGCTATAAGGTCTGCCATGGTGGTGGTGGTTGGTGGTTGGGGTTGGCGGTTGGGGAGGTGAGGGGGTTGGGGATCGATCGACACGGGTGTTCGTTGCCACTGGCGCGGACCAATTACAACATAGAGATTAAAATTAATAAGTTGTTAGGTGTTATTTTGTTAAGGTTCATAAGTTCATCTTTTAGGTTCACTTGTGAACCTCTCCTTATATATATATATATATATATATATATAACTATTAAAGTAACGGCATACCACGCACTCTCGCAAATCACCACTTGATTCTATTTTCGATAATCTTCGCAACACATAAATTCTCAAATCAAATCACATCGCTGAGTTGATATAAAACATACCCAAAATTTGTACTAATGATCTCGCAAATAATTAACGTCTCCAAAATCAACTCTAAGGATCCTCACATCAAGCTTACTAATTCCAAACTCAATGCCTACAACGTCCTTAACACAAAATTATATATCTCCAAGAAAGACATCTAACACATATTCTATACCCTCTACCTTAAGGAGTATGAATCAATAAAGGGGATCAAAGATCGATAATGCGGAATCTAAATGGACTCACAACCTATGAGACCTAAGACCATGCTCTGATATCATCTGTCACACCCCGCTTAATTCTAATGTCGGCTGCCACCAAAACTAATTCGGGTGCGAGTAAATAAAATACCATTCTTAATATGTGACAGATATGAGACATTTAAAAAATCAGTCCACAAGATAAATAATTTAATCAATCCCAAATGATAATAACAAACTATGGGATAAAAGATCCATCACCATGAAAAAACTCCAAATAATAAACTCATATCCATTTATATAAAACTAAATAACACAACACCAAATCTGTTGAATTGTCACGGTCATTGACCTTGACAAGTTCAACTTGTCAAGGTCAATGACTGTAACAATTCTGGGCGGGACAACGTTTTTTATCACGGTCATGTCACGGTCTCTGACCGTGATAAGTTTTGTCACAGTTTATGATCGTGACAAGCCCGTGACAGTTTAAAAAAAATTATCACGATCAATGACCGTGATAAGTCCGTGACAATTATCCTTTGTCACGGACTTGTCACGGTCATTGACCATGACAGTTCTCGGAAGAATTGAAAAAAAATCAGCTTGGCATTATGGGCACTACCACTACCCAGCAGTATATTTGTACCTGTTATAGCAACATTGTACCTGTTCAAACATCATATATCCAAATAAACTAGAGATAATGCAAATATACGTTCAAAATAGAAACAATATGCAAACGCGATAACTTCGCGTCATGCTATATTTTTGTCGTTTCAATGTTCTTATTAATTTACTTATTTTACTAATCATGTGCTTTTTAAAACTTTGGAAGCTTTAATTGTTCAACACCACCCTTCATCTTTATTATAGTCTTCTCCAATACATTGATATTCTCCACAAAGTACCTCAACTGTTCAACTCCATTGTTCGACCCCAATCCCGTAATTTTGATTGTCTTTAGGTGTGATCTCAAACAATCAGGTACATACCATTCCAACCACGATGTCCCGATTTGTTCACAACAAATTGAAAAACCCTAATATAAGAAGAAACAACACCACCATTAATTATCTCAAATCTACAAACTATTTAACTGGAAGTGATGTTATGAACCCTTGACGTACCTCAAAGATAAGAACCCCTAGAAGAGGACAACTTTTGAGAAAATTCAGAACCAATTTCCAGTTCCAGTTCCACTATAAGAATCAGCCACTGAAATACACTACACAAGAGAGATTTTATAAATGAATTGAAAATTAATAAATTTAAAAAATATAGTCATTTATGCAAGCAACAATAGTAGAGATATTATAGCTTACCAACATGGTAGAACATGATAATGAAAGAGACTTTACATTGGAAATCCTTCGAAGAAGCTTAAATAAACATGTGGCATAACCAAGAGCGAAGCTAGTATTATTATAAGGGGTGGGCTAACAACAAGCAAATATTCATAATAATAGAATTAAGCTAAAACAAGAAAAAAATGACAAAGCATAGTTTAACATTATAATTCATTCACAATAAAAATTAAAATGTATCGAAATTGTGCATGACTAATCTTTAAAGAATTCAAATTCATCGAGTGCAAAAAATTCTACCAAAATTGTGCAGAAGAGTCTTTAACGATTCACATCCATCGATTACAGAATCTAAATAAAATTTAATAAATGAAATTCAAATTCATTGAGTTACGATTCGATTTTAATAAATCACTAACCAAACACAATCATAAATAAAATTTAATAAATGAAATTGAAATAAGAATAATATAATGTAAATATAAAATGAAATCGAAATTGAAATTGAAATATTCATATAAATATAAATATAAATATAAATATAAATACATTACCTGTAGTGCCACCCAAACAGCTAACTTGAGCTCATATGGCACCTCCTTCCAACTAATGTACCCTGGGCAATCGTGTCAAATATAATTCCCTTCATATCTGAACACTAAGAAATGTCATAATCCGATGGAGTTATGCTCTGCAAATTCCTTCCAACCGTTGTGTAGCCAAACATCACATGTTGAAGTTGTTAATTCTACTTTCCATATTTTCCCATGTTTTGCTAGAGGTTCCAAGTGGTGGGGTATGAAAAGTGGAATTGACAACTTCAATTGGTGATGTTTGGCTACACAATGGTTGGAAGAAATTTGCAGAGCATCACTCTATAGGATTATGGCATTTATTAGTGTTTGGATATGAAGGGAATTATCGCTTCATTTTTTTAGCTAAAGGATAGACGAAGAGATTCAGTCTCCTCTCCACAAACAGGACGCCCCAAATAACTATGTACTAATCACCTATTAAAAGTAAGAAGCGTATATTCATGGATTAGTATAAACAAAACTTAAATTTCAAATTCAAATTGAATTTATAATAGAAAGTTCCTCCAAAAGTAACAACTTTAAGCCACTAAGAATATTATACAGAAATTATGCAGTCCCAAACTGTCCAAACGGGACAAGTCGAGAGATCTGATTACAGGGGTAATGACTCTCGAATGGTTCTAAGGGCTATTGAATGCGTACGCATAAGAACTAGAAGGCTAGTATCTATGCGTACTATATGTAATTTCAAGTATGTTTCATTTAATTATCATACTATATATATATATATATATATATATATATATATATATATATTGTTCGATATACAAAGTAATTTTCAAAAAAAGTTGAAAAATTCCACCCACATATGGACAATAATCCAGTGGTCATTCCACTTTTAAAACTAACCAACCCAACATCGATCCACTATAATCCAACAACAACGTCAACAACAAATGTGTATCCCGTACTCCTTCTAATTCATCTACTCAATTAATTATTTTCATCAATTAAACTAACAATTCAGGTATACAATTATTAATTTACTAATTTACAATGAGGGGCAATCTTACTTTCATAATTAATCATATATTAATTTACTAATTTACAATGAGGGGCAATCATATATTAATTTACTAAAAAAATTAATAACCAATCAATTCGTTTACAAGGGACATTACGCACAAACACGCACACTACACACACATATACACACACGCGCACATATATACACACACCCGTGCACATTCAAACACACACAGCCTCCCACCCCTACCCCACCACCCACCCACCCATCCCTTCCCCCTCCCCCCATCCCCTTCCCCCTTCCCCCACGCTGCCCCACCCCCTTCCCCCACCCTGTCCTACTCCCCTCCCCACCCCCACCCACCACACACACACACACACATACACACACACACATATATATATATATGTGTGTGTGTGTGTGTGTGTGTGTGTATATATATGTGTGTATATATATGTGTGTGTGTGTGTGTGTGTGTGTGTGTGTGTGTGTGTATATATATATATATATAAATGGAAGAGAGAGAGAGAGTAACCTGAAAGTAGAGAGAGAGAGAGGGAGAGCAACGTAGAGAGAGAGAAAAAAGAGGGAAGAATCGGCGGGGGAAAAAAGAAGGGGAAAGGGTTCTTTGCTGTAACATTTGTCAAGGACGTGTCACGGTCTTTGACCGTAACAATATTATAAGGATTGTCACGGTCATTGACCGTGATAAGACCGTGATAGATTGACCGTGACAATATTATAAGGATTGTCATGGTCATTGACCGTGACAAGTTCGTGCCAAGTATAGTTGTCAAGGTCAATGACCGTGACAATATCTTGTCATGGTCATTGACCGTGACAAAAAATGCATTTTTTTTGTCACGGTCAATGACCGTGACAAGGCTAGCCGCTGGAAGGGTGCCAATTTACTCATTTTTGTGTAGTGTAAAATCCAACTGAATTCATAATGAAATATCTTAATAAAACCCATACAACTTTGGAACCAAATGGCCCAACAAAATCATGAACTGAGTTTCAATGTAAATACGAAGGAAAGGAAACTAAACTAAACTAATACGCATAAAGTAACTCCAGCTGCACCTCCAAGGAAGTCTCCAAATAATCATATGCAGCTTCTCCAAACTTATTCCTAAAAAGGTTAGTCAACGCACGAGGTCAGAGCCCCAAGCATGAATACACACTACTCCCCTCAAATAGGATCCTTGAATCTAGATAATAGCATTGTATGAGATAAATATCACAATAAAATATTTTAATTAGACAGAAAATAATTAAACGCGATAGAACCAATCACTAACTACCCACAAAAATTGTTATTCACAAAGCACACCAATATGATTTTAAATAAATAGGCCCCATGTTGTTAATTTAATTAAATTAACCCAATTTATTATTCTTCTCACTTTATTATGGCGGTCCTCCCGTCCCGAGTGGTATTCCCACCAAAGTTTTACACTTACCCTTGTCAATAGCCAGCTGATCCGTTTAAACTGTCGACCCCGCAATATGACAAGGTTCCACACACGACACGACATAAACACAAGATGAACCGTTTAAACTGTCGGTCCCCACAGATTATGTTTCCACCAATTTTAATACCCGTTATTATCTTAGGCATTAATTCTCATCTTCTCTATTTCTCATTTATCAAATTACCCCACCCTTATTATCGATGTGAGATCCTCAAAATACCCCTTAGTCCCATACCTAAGGGTCTACAAAGTACACATACATCTTAACCTATATATAGGATCAATTACCAATATTTAACTCGTCCTAGTCTCATGCCTAGGCTAGCGTAACACTGATAAAGCATAAAAATCTATCCCACCCCGGAATATAAAATTCGCACAAATCTACACTAACTAGTCCCATACCTAGCAAGCATAAATAATAACCAAGGCCTACCCACTAGTCCCATACCTAGTAAGCATCCTAAAATAGAGGTGAGCAATATAGTATCTAAAAGCCCCCCGTCCCCGCAATGGCAAAAGTGACTCAAACAAATCCCACCAAACACAATTCAATATGCACAACATAGCAATTTAATCATAAGGGTCTCAATTTACTTTAAATCAATTACTAATACCGTCGTTGATTTCAACACGATTAATTCCATCCAATAATGTTAAATTAATTAACACACAATAATCTTTCAATATAACATAATCGTTCTCTTTTATAAATCATCTAATTTTTTTTTATAATTCTATACGCGTCCCAAATATCATATAAATAATCCCTTGAAATTCTACATTCGAACCTACACCCAAAATCATGAAAACCCAATGCTCTAACCTACGCACCCAAGGGTTTCAAAGATTAATTCATATTTAAAAGTTTCATAAAAATAGTCCCAAAATTAGAGTCCATTTTCTCTAATTAAATTACCATTTGATTTTAACAAAATACAATATTAAGGGTTTAGGCGCTACTTAAGATGCATAATACTAAAGGAAATGAATACAGTATTCATGACTGTGATTTAGATGAAGAAGGTCTGAGTTCACAGTTGGATTCCTCTCGAAAAATTAGCAAAGAGACGTTCTTGAACAATCTTGAGAAAATTCGATTTAAAGCTTCAAAACTTGGATTGAAAATAGCTCTCCAATGGAGTTAAGGTTTTGAGGGAGGAAGAAGATGTAAAATAGGAGATTGAATCTCTTAGGGTTAAGAAGAAAGTGTTTTTAAAATTCCTAAACCCATCACTTTGGCTATATACCAAAAAGAATTTGAGTCCTAATCAAATACAAACACTCGAAAAATTATTACGGACGATCAGATTGTCAGAATGGCTTGAAATTTTAATATGTTGTAGCGAGCGACGAGACAGAGCCGTTGTGAAAAATTAAGCTCGATCGGAAGGTCGGATTGCTAAAAATATTATTTTTATCCTCCTTAGCTCGGATCCTCCCCCGATTTTTGTACAAAAAGTTATAATTTCCAAATTTTAATACCGATTTAAATTCCACTTAAAACCTTATTTTTATACATAAAAACCAACATATTTAATTACTAAGAATAATTAAATCCAAAATGTTATTTTTTTCTCTAATTTCTCAATTAATTAATTTAATTAACTATTAAAAACATGGGGTGTTACATTACACTTGTCGAAACTCAAGTTGAAATCTTTGGTTGAGTCAGATGATTTTGCATCGACTAATGCGTCCACATTTTCATCACCAAGAATGAGAAATTTGAGTAATTTGGATCGATTCATGGGGCATACTACTCTTGTTCTGCCTCAATACTTCTATAAGACAAGTATGATAGCGTAGAGAACTCTTGATGACAATTTTCATCCATGGTAATCTTTGGGAATGTTTCAAATAGTGAAGTGCATATATTGTAGGGGTTAGAGATTATGTAATCCAATATTCTGTTCCATACTTATCTGGATTCTAGCTATATATAGGCCCATCAAGGACTACATTGAGACAAAGGAGACCCGACAAGGAGAGTGATGTAAAGTCATTTAGGGAGACAAGTATTAATGACAGTTATGAAATTGGAGCAGACATATGATCCCCTCATGATACTCAAGCGGGTTGGAGCCTTCAGAAACCCATCAATGCAACCCAAAGTTTTAATAGGCTCTCATTGAGAAATAAAGTAATTTTTTTTACTATTTAAAGACGAATTGGAGCGTATTAAAGAGCTTACTTAAGGAACATACTAGAACATGATTATATATATACATATATATATATATATATATATATCAGGATCTCCAATATACCTCCTAACAACATAACTACGAACATATCTATTGTTTTCAAATAGTAAAAAAATTATATTTTTCAATCAAATTTGGTATATATGATGTCCATATTAATGAGATCATCTACAAAAAATTTCAACAATAAATACAACTTAGAAGAGGGTGATTTGAAAATGGATGGATACGTGAATTTTTAACTGTTGAAACTTGTGATCATCATCTCACCCTCTTTCAAGTTGTATTTTTGGTTGAAATATTTTTGTCGATGATATCCTCATTATGGACATCATGTATACCAAATTTGGTTGAAAAAAAAATATATTTTTGTACTATTCTTAAAAATGGGTATCTTCGTAGGTATTTGTTATGAGGTATGTTGAAGAACCTATATGTGTGTGTGTATATATATATGTCGTGTCAATAATGAGCACTTTTCTTCATGTTTTTACAATGTTCACTCTTTGCACGACAATCTAACTCGTGATAAGTTTTTAATTTTTATTTCTGGATATCCATATTGCTTAAGACTTTTAAATAATACCTTAATTGTAGTGTGAAAAATAACATTGAACATTGAAAATTTGGAACATCTACAAACATTGAATCAACATTGTATCTTAAATATCCAAAGTAAAAATGAAAAATCACGGATCTCATAAATTCCTCAAATGGTACAAACAACACCCCGTCTAATAAGCTTTAATATTTTTTCTTCTATACTGAGGACCATAATACATTATTAATAGAAAACATATGATTAAGTTTCATAAAAAAAGAATCAATTAAATGTAAGCATACATTACGAAATGATTATAAATTAATTTTGAATATAAAAGTCTCTAATGTTGACCTATTTTTACAGTGACAAAATAAATAAAGTTACAATAAAAATTACCATACCACAATACTCGATGCATTTTCATATCATATAAAACACATTAAGAAAAATTATAGGTGCAGTGAAGAGTAGTACCAAAAGTTAAAAAAAAATGATTTATAATGTGCTAAAAACATGATTATAGTTTCAAATTTGTAAATTAAATTACTTGTTAATACCATTACTTGAGTATACTTTAATAATAAACACAAATCATTAAAAAATCAATTCACGTGGTAACACAACCAATTCCACTTAGAGCTTCTCTCTCTATAAATAATAATAGAGGCTATAGTATTTTCAACCAAATCTTAAGCCAATTGTATAATCTCATTCATACTCAAAATCGGAGGAAAATAGTAAGAAAGGATATCTCATACACGAGCAAAAATTATGTGATATCAAACATAAATCTAAATCTATTTCCAAAATTTTATCACAAAGTTATCACAACCGTGGGTGTCGGGTACCTTCCACCTGAAAAATCCACTAAGCTCCAAACCACCTTTTTTATATGTAAAGAATAGACAAATTTCCACTTCCCACAACCCTTATAAAATCCACCAAACCCATAATCCATTACAATATCAAACTTCAAATAATGAGTTAAAGAGATGCAAAAAACAAAAACTGAGGGAGCACTTCAAATAATAAAATGCAAGAGTATAAGCATTAAAGAAAGGTAGAAAAATACACAGAAAATTGTCCTATTCTTTTGCCAAAAATTATACCCAAGTTCATTATAATAAATCTTTTAATTTTAAGTCCCCAAACTCAGCATATTGGTAAATGTGAAGCCTTATAAATAAAAAAATTACAAAGGAGGCAAGAAATTCACAAATTTACTAACTAAATGACAATAACGATTTAAGGAAAAAATAAAAAATATATAGGAAGAAATGACCGAATATTTCCTTTTGAACCGCTAAGTCAAAATTTCACCCAATAATTGGAAAAAAAATCAAGTAATTGTGACACCCCGCCTAATTAAATACCGGACGATCACTCCTTTATTAAATTAAAATCAAGGTGAACAGTTGGTTCATTCTTAGCATCACTGTCGTAAAAATAACGTTTCCAAATTTAACACCCTATTTAATTAAGATAACTGTCAAAACCATTTTTAAACATTACTTTCCAAATTTTATTTTTGAAAATAAAGATTTAATTATCTACAACACTTCAATATTTAAAGAATCACACCACAATAATCCTGGAACATATAATCCAATTAATTTAAACATTCAACATTCAAAATCCCAACATTTAAAACTTAGAGTAAAACATTCATGCTGAATAAATCCCAAAGTAGAAGTACTAGAAATAACTGAAATACAAATATCCCAATAAAACAGATAAATAGTGGAAAGGGCGACACATGCCCAATAACTGAGAATGATAGAAGTGGAATCAAGTAAATGAAATCGTCTAAGGAAGTGGCCTGCAACTCCCACCTAAGCTGCAGCACGTTCCTCCGAAGGGATTCTAAGCAAGACGCCCCTGTGGCTGGGCACCTGTAATATATACATATATATACAAGAGAGAAAGAGAAATAGAAATGGATCAGAACCCGATAGTGTATATGATTTAAAAATTTGTTTAGCAAGTATTTAAATTGATACAGGCCAATGCAACAACATATTAGTGCGACACTCTCTTGAGAAATTCTCACCTCTCTTCTAATGTGCACTCCTATCGCACTAACCTTCCCAATGGTTTATCTCATCATATATCACACTATCTTTCCCCAAGGATTTAACTTATCTTAGGTGACTCTCAAGATTTAAAATTGAACGATACAATTGTTTGAAAAGAATATTTCAATTAGTATCCAAAATTCTCATTTTAACTTTATTAATTTATAAAGTTTTCCAGTGTCATATCATACTTTCTCAAAACAAGTATTTACAATATGAGTCATCAACCATGTCCTACTTACCATATCACAGTAGGCAGTTCCAATTCCAGAATTTCATATATATATATTAAATACTCGTATAATATATATATATATATATATATATTATAACAGCACCCCAAATAAAAACTATGGTGCGGGCATACTCTACTATCCAATCCCCGTATCACTCGCACGAAGGGGAATACAAGTTCGAAATCACTATCGAATTGTATTAACACATACACAAACAATATTGAGGCGAAGCATAGATTCCAAGTCTCTAAGAGGATGGCACATGCCTACGTCTCTTCGGACCATCTGAACTATCAAATCGATAGCCTGTACCAAGGATATCTATCTCCTAGGGTACGAGTCAATATCCCCCATAAGGCAACACAGGATAATATCGTCCCAGCACGGCAACCTCAGGGATAGCAAGTAGCGTGGGCATGATTTTCACAAGTATATAATATATGCATACACAATCATATAAATATACCACTTTTATTATATCAATTTAGGTCTATCCCATAACCCACATTCACAACATTTATCCTTATTTTCCCATTATTATATATCAAGTATAATGGTTCGTTTCTAACTTTAATTCGAAGGGTTTTTCCAACTTACTACGTGATTGGACATAAATATTGTATATTTTTTTCCCTAATTTCAGTGCATTTGTGAACCCGAGTGATGTAACCCATATGGATTTAACGTACATTTATGCTACTAATCTTCGTTGGCAAGTATTTCGTGCTTCTCTTATTGGTTTTACAGGTTAATTATGCGAGCAGCGCAAAAGAGAAAGCGAGACAATGAAAGAAAAGTTAAGAAGGCAAGTTCAAGGGCATTTTGGTAATTCTGCATCCAGATCCCGAAGGAGGAGTCAACCGGAAAGTTGAAGAACTCGGAACATCGAGAACACTGGAAGAAACGACACCCAAATCCGAGCTACGGTTGATGAGTTATGACCCGTTGAAGTTGAAGAAAAATCCAAGGAAGAAAGGAAAGAAAACAAGAAAAAATTTCTAAATGTTGAATGGAAGAAAAAAGCACCCCAGACCAGCAAACATTCGCGAACCCAAGGGCGAACCGGTTTGGCGGGCGAACCGGTTTGGGGGGTCTGGTGCGCGAATTTGCCTCCTTTATTCTGATTAGCTCTAAGGTTTCCTTCTTATACAACATCAAAATTTCGTGGTTTAATCTTCTACATCACAAAAGGTTTCCAGAATATCATTTAAGTCATCACTACATGCAATTTCCTATCTCAAATTGGGTTTTTCTTCCATAAAATTTATCCTAATCATTCCTAAACCAATATGAAAGATGCATCAACGAAATAAGCAAGATAAACACTTGCTTGGGATTTTCAGAAATCTGGTTTGGTGTTGAATTTGGTGTGGTTGCGTTCCCCGTCTTGCGATCTACGCGTTAGCGTTGGTGGCGGTGCAAACGGTTGAGTTTTGAGCCTTGGAATGCCTTGAGAGCTCTCTCCTCTCCTCTCCAATGGCCGTTCTAGTGTTTTGAGTTATCTAACCCTAGGAGATAACCTAAACATCTGATACAGCCCCTTTAATTTTCGTGGGTTTAATTACCCAAAAATACAAAATGACTAAAAGGCCCTCCCGGGGTACTAATTAAGTCTAAAAACGCCCCGAGACCCAAACTAAACCCCCGGGTATACTTTTCTGACTATCTCGACCCTTCCGGACGCGTTGGCGCATTCAAAACGACCATACGAATAACTTATAAAATATTTACTTTTATTTATCAATATTTAGTCCCGACGCGACACGGGCGCGTCCCGACTCAAATTTCCAAAATTGTCATTTTATTCACTCGTGACATTTAATATGACCACTATTATATATTACTTTGCTCATTAGTAATATTCAACAAATCTTCCCATAATTACTAACTCTCATCACGTTAATAATTATAACATAATTAATTTCCGGATTTTTATTAAATAATTAATTCACATTAAATTTAATAAATCCCCAAATTAATATAGCATAAAAATACGGGGTATTACATACTTCCCCCCTAATAACGGAATTTCGTCCCGAAATTCAGAAAATAAGGCATACCTGGTAAGAACAAATCTGGATATCTCTCGCGCATATCGGTCTCGCGCTCCCAAGTGGATTCCTCCACATTATGATGCTCCCACTGAACCCGTACAAGTGGAACTATCTTCGACCTCAATCTCCTCTCACTATAGTCTAGGATAGCCACCCGTCTCTCCTCGTAAGAGCTGTCAGGCTGTAAGTCTATCTCATCTATCGCGATGTGAGTATGGGCCATATCATCCCGAAGATACCGTCTCAACGACAAGATGTGGAATACATCGTGAATGCGGTGTAAATTCTCTGGTAGTCCCAATCTGTATGCTACCGGCCCAATTCTCTCGATAATGGGAAATGATCCCACATACCTCGGGGCCAATTTTACTTTCTTCCCGAACCTCATCACTCCTTTCATAGGAGATACATGCAGTAACACTTGGTCCCCCACATTAAACTCCTTGAAGAACCGTTTCGCATCGGCGTAGCTCTTCTGCCTGTCCTGGGCTACTCGAATGTGACTCCTAATCATCTCAATCCTCGCGGAGGTTTCCTGAATTACCTCTGGTCCTAGGAACTTGTTATCCCCCACCTCGAGCCAACAAGTTGGAGAACGATAAGGCCTGCCATACAAAGCCTCAAATGGAGCCATGCCAATCGTAAACTGATAAGAGTTATTATAAGCAAACTCTACCAGTGGAAGATGTGGCTCCCAAAATCCTCCAAAATCAATAACACACATGTGTAGTATATCCTCTAACAACTAATTAGTACGCTCTGTCTGTCCATCTGTCTGTGGGTGATAGGCTGAACTCAACCTCAACTCAGTACCCATAGCCTCCTGAAAGCTTTCCCAGAAACGTGACACGAAAATCTTGTCTCTATCTGACACAATATTCAGGGGCACCCCATGTAATCTGACAATATCATAAATGAACAACTGAGCACACTGACCCGTGGTATAATCTGTCCGCACCGACAGAAAATGAGCCACCTTGGTCAAACGGTCTACAATCACCCAGATGGAGTCATGGCCCCGCTGTGATGTAGGTAACCCTGTAATAAAATCCATGGAAATACTCTCCCACTTCCACGCAGGTACTTCCAATGGCTGAAGCAACCCTGGCGGTTTCTGATGGTCCACCTTCACTAGCTGGCAGGTAGAACACTTGGACACGAACTCAGCAATGTCCTTCTTCATCCCACTCCACCAGTATTGCCTCCTCATATCCTGGTACATCTTATCTCCTCCAGGATGTACCGCAAATCGGGACCCGTGAGATTGGGTCATCACTGCATGACGCAATTCTGCTCCTTCTGGAACCACTAACCTCCCATTAAACCTCAAACCCCCATCAGAACTAACAGAATAGGACTCAGCACCCTTGGCTAAAAGTCGTACAATCTTCTCCTGGCAAAATGGGTCCGTGGTTTAGGCCTGTATTACCCTCGTAACAATCTTGGGTGTGACTGTCATAACAGATATGAAGGAACGGGCTACTGCGTCCTGGTGACCCAACTCCTTCCACTTCGCTTTCCAGACGTCCGCTACCTCATTTACCGGTCTACGGCTCAACGCATCAGCAACTACGTTGGCCTTCCCCAGATGATACTGTATGTCAAACTGATGGTCCATCACAAACTCTAACCATCTGCGCTGACGCATATTCAGCTCTCGCTGGGTGAACAGGTACTGCAGTGATTTGTGGTCTGTGAACAAACGGAACTTCTCCCTCAATAAATAGTGTCTCCATATCCTCAATGCAAAGGCGACCGCTGCTAACTCTAGGTCGTGGGTGGGGTAATTCTTCTCATGCGGCTTAAGCTTGCGGGAGGCAAAAGCTATAGCCTTCTCTTCCTGCTGAAGTACTCCCCCAAGTCCCCGTAAAGAGGCATCGGTGTAAACCAGGTACTCCACACCCGGCTTCGGTAAAGCAAGGACTGGTGCTGAAGTAAGCTTGTCTTTCAGCTCGTCGAAAGCCAATTGGCAAGCATCATCCCAAACATATGGTACCCCTTTGCGAGTCAGGTTCATCAATGGACTCGCTATTTTGGAGAATCCCCGAATGAATCTCCTGTAGTATCCGGCTAATCCCAAGAAACTACGCACTTCCGTCGGTGTCGCGGGCTGTCCCCACTCCCTCACCGCTGACACTTTACTCGGGTCAACTGCTATCCCCGGTTCAAAAACAACATGCCCTAATAACTGTACCTCTCGTAACCAGAATCCACACTTCTCGTACTTAGCATACAACTGATGCTCTCGTAAAGTCTGAAGAACCTGCCTCAAGTGCTCGACATGCTCCTCCTCGGAGTGTGAATATATCAAAATGTCATCTATGAAGACGATGACAAACTGATCTAAGAACTCTCTGAATACTCAGTTCATTAAGTCCATGAATATGGCTGGAGCATTTGTGAGACCAAATGGCATCACTCTGAACTCGTAAGACCCATATCTCGTCAAGAAGGCAGTCTTTGAAACATCCTGCTCTCTAATACGTAGCTGATGGTACCCCGACTTCAGATCTATCTTCGAAAAGAAAGTTGCTCCTCTCAGCTGGTCGAACAGATCATCGATTCAAGGCAACGGATTGTTATTCCGTATCGTGACCTTGTTCAACTCCCGGTAGTCCACACATAACCTCAGTGAACCATCTCTCTTCTTCACAAATAAGACTGGAGCGCCCCAAGGTGAGGTACTCCTGCGAATGAAGCCCTGACCTAGCAGCTGCTCTATCTGATCTCGTAACTCTCGCATCTCCACCGGAGCCATACGGTATGGAGCGCGTGCTATAGGTCTCGTATCTGGCAATAAATCTATGACAAAGTCTATCTCTCGACTGGGGGGTAGGCCTGGTATCTCCTGGAATACCTCCGAATACTCACGAACGACTGGGATTGAGTCTAAAGGAATCACAACCTCCTTAGAGGCATCCTCCTCTAAATAATACAAATGAGCGGTCGAACCTCCCCCTGGGCGAGGCATCGCCACTACAAACATCTCTTGCCCCGGAATGGCAAAAATAATGCTCCCACCGAAGCAATCAATTATGGCTCTATAAGCTGCAAGCCAATCCATACCGATAATAACATCGTGCTCATGCGTATCTAAGACTAACATGTCTACAGGTAATACCAAACTACCAATCTCTACCCCCACTCCCCGGCATATAAAGAAGATAAGCGACCCACTCCCCAGTGGTGAGTCTACACACGTCACTGTGCTCTCTGCTGTGGCTAACAACCCTAAGGACTTCGCAAAATGCGTAGCCATAAAACAATGCGTCGCCCCAGTATCAAACAAAACCCGACCCATAGTACCATGGATAGGAAACATACCCTCAATCGCGGGTGGTTCCTGGTAGACGTTATAGACACGTCCGTACTGTAACTGCCCCTGCTGCACTGGAGCTACTGGAATGGCTGGTAGGGCTGGCACCTGGGCTGGAGCTGGGAGGGCAGGTGGAAAAAGTTGCCCCTGTGGCTCATTACGGGCACACTGCTGCTGTGGGGCCCTAACACCCTCTGGGCAATCCTGGCGTTTATGGCCATGCTTGCCACACACAAAACATCGGCCTCCGAAGTTACTCCCCCTCCGACCCTGCTGCTGTCGGTGTCGGCCTTGTTGACTTAGGACTTTATTCCTCTTTCGAAACTGCTTCACTTTACCACGTTGTTGACTAGATTCACTTTTTCCTTGGTCTTACTGGCCTTGAGGGGAAAGTTGCGGAAAAACTATGTCAGGGTGAGGACAATCCATCCACTTGTGACCCGGCTGTACACATTTATAACAGAGTTTCGAAATTCTTCGCTGGTCGGATTGTAGTTTATCCCCAGTCTGATTCGGACAAGATTTACGTTGGTGATCGTCCATCCCACAACTGAAACACCTCTTTGTGATTTCATTCTGAATCTGACTTCGTTGGCCCTGACACTTTTGCCCCTGTACATAAATCTCGTTACTTCTGGAACTGACTCGATCTTGATTGTTTTGTTGTCGCAGATTCGGTGCCTTCGCAAAATTTTCAACGTTAGTCATATGAATTTGATCAACCTCTCTAGGTCTTTTGCCTCCTTTTAGTTGCATACTGCGTTCGTGGTACTATAAAACTGCAGTGGTCACTGCTTGTGCCACAATGCCCGCAAGTTCGGCTATTGGTACCCTTTTCGGAGACACCTGAGGCGTGAGTTGTCCTTGCTCATTAACTTCCTTAATGGAATTAGCTTGTTCTTTCTGACGGGCCATCTGAAAGTTTAAATAAAATTTACATCAGAATGAGTTCATCATTCGTATAAACAAATCGCAGAAGCACGAATTTAAAATGTATAGAGATAAACACAACATTCCTAGTATTAGGGCTCTATATCAAAAACGTTAAGCTGAAAGCGAAAATAAGCCGTACAGATCCTATGGACACTAGAACCTGATGCTTTGATACCACCTGTGACACCCCGCCTAATTAAATACTGGGCTATCACTCCTTTATTAAATTAAAATCAAGGTGAACAGTTGGTTCATTCTTAGCATCACTGTCGTAAAATTAACTTTTCCAAATTTAACACCCTATTTAATTAAGCTAAGTGTCAAAACCATTTTTAAACATTACTTTCCAAATTTTATTTTTGAAAATAAAGATTTAATTATCTACAAAACTTCAATATTTAAAGAATCACACCACAATAATCCTGGAACATATAATCCAATTAATTTAAACATTCAACATTCAAAATCCCAACATTTAAAACTTAGAGTAAAACATTCATGCTGAATAAATCCCAAAGTAGCAGTACTAGAAATAACTGAAATACAAATATCCCAATAAAACAGATAAATAGTGGAAAGGGCGACACATGCCCAATAACTGAGAATGATAGAAGTGGAATCAAGTAAATGAAATCGTCTAAGGAAGTGGCCTGCAACTCCCACCTAAGCTGCAGCACGTTCCTCCCAAGGGATTCTAAGCAAGACGCCCCTGTGGCTGGGCACCTGTAATATATACATATATATACAAGAGAGAAAGAGAAATAGAAATGGGTCAGAGCCCGATAGTGTATATGATTTAAAAATTCGTTTAGCAAGTATTTAAATTGATACAGGCCAATGCAACAACATATTAGCGCGACACTCTCTTGATAAATTCTCACCTCTCTTCTAATGTGCACTCCTATCGCACTAACCTTCCCAATGGTTTATCTCATCATATATCACACTATCTTTCCCCAAGGATTTAACTTATCTTAGGTGACTCTCAAGATTTAAAATTGAACGATACAATTGTTTGAAAAGAATATTTCAATTAGTATCCAAAATTCTCGTTTTAACTTTATTAATTTATAAAGTTTTCCAGTGTCATATCATACTTTCTCAAAACAATTATTTACAATATGAGTCATCAACCATGTCCTACTTACCATATCACAGTAGGCAGTTCCAATTCCAGAATTTCATATATATATTAAATACTCGTATAATATATATATATATATATATATATATATATATATATATTATAACAGCACCCCAAATAAAAACTATGGTGCGGGCATACTCTACTATCCAATCCCCGTATCACTCGCACGAAGGGGAATACAAGTTCGAAATCACTATCGAATTGTATTAACACATACACAAACAATATTGAGGCGAAGCATAGATTCCAAGTCTCTAAGAGGATGGCACATGCCTGCGTCTCTTCGGACCACCTGAACTATCAAATCGATAGCCTGTACCAAGGATATCTATCTCCTAGGGTACGAGTCAATATCCCCCATAAGGCAACACAGGATAATATCGTCCCAGCGCGGCAACCTCAGGGATAGCAAGTAGCGTGGGCATGATTTTCACAAGTATATAATATATGCATACACAATCATATAAATATACCACTTTTATTATATCAATTTAGGTTTATGCCATAACCCATATTCACAACATTTATCCTTATTTTTCCATTATTATATATCAAGTATAATGGTTCGTTTCTAACTTTAATTCGAGGGGGTTTTCCAACTTACTACGTGATTGGACATAAATATTGTATATTTTTTTTTCCCTAATTTCAGTGCATTTGTGAATCCGAGTGATGTAACGCATATGGATTTAACGTACATTTATGCAACTAATCTTCGTTGGCAAGTATTTCGTGCTTCTCTTATTGGTTTTACAGGTTAATTATGCGAGCAGTGCAAAAGAGAAAGCGAAACAATGAAAGAAAAGTTAAGAAGGCAAGTTCAAGGGCATTTTGGTAATTCTGCATCCAGATCCCGAAGGAGGAGTCAACCGGAAAGTTGAAGAGCTCAGAACAACGAGAACACTGGAAGAAACGACACCCAAATCCGAGCTACGGTTGATGAGTTATGACCCGTTGAAGTTGAAGAAAAATGCAAGGAAGAAAGGAAAGAAAACAAGAAAAAATTTCTAAATGTTGAATGGAAGAAAAAAGCACCCCAGACCAGCAAACATTCGCGAACCCAAGGGCGAACCGGTTTGGCGGGCGAACCGGTTTGGGGGGTCTGATGCGCGAATTTGCCTCCTTTATTCTGATTAGCTCTAAGGGTTCCTTCTTATACAACATCAAAATTTCGTGGTTTAATCTTCTACATCACAAAAGGTTTCCAGAATATCATTTAAGTCATCACTACATGCAATTTCCTATCTCAAATTGGGTTTTTCTTCCATAAAATTTATCCTAATCATTCCTAAACCAATATGAAAGATGCATCAACGAAATAAGCAAGATAAACACTTGCCTGGGATTTTCAGAAATCTGGTTTGGTGTTGAATTTGGTGTGGTTGCGTTCCCCGTCTCGCGATCTACGCGTTGGCGTTGGTAGCGGTGCAAACGGTTGAGTTTTGAGTCTTGGAATGCCTTGAGAGCTCTCTCCTATCCTCTCCAATGGCCGTTCTAGTGTTTTGAGTTATCTAACCCTAGGAGATAACCTAAACATCTGATATAGCCCCTTTAATTTTCGTGGGTTTAATTACCCAAAAATACAAAATGACTAAAAGGCCCTCCTGGGGTACTAATTAAGTCTAAAAACGCCCCGAGACCCAAACTAAACCCCCGGGTATACTTTTCTGACTATCTTGACCCTTCCGGACGCGTTGGCGCATTCAAAACGACCATACGAATAACTTATAAAATATTTACTTTTATTTATCAATATTTAGTCCCGACGCGACACGGGCGCGTCCCGACTCAAATTTCCAAAATTATTATTTTATTCACTCGTGACATTTAATATGACCACTATTATATATTACTTTGCTCATTAGTAATATTCAACAAATTTTCCCATAATTACTAACTCTCATCACGTTAATAATTATAACATAATTAATTTCCGGATTTTTATTAAATAATTAATTCACATTAAATTTAATAAATCCCCAAATCAATATAGCATAAAAATACGGGGTATTACAGTAATTCATTTTTTTCAAACCCCTACAATTTGGAACTGGGAAAATGAAAAGTAGTATAAAACTCGGATGAAATAACTTATGAAACCATGTAAGCCATAATTTAACATTTAAAAGAAAATGAAGTTTACCATAAAATAATAAGTGAAAAAAAACGTGTAAAATATCATATCTGGGAAAAAGTAAGTAAACATCCTAAATTTTAAACCGAAAACACATCGTGTATAGGATTTATGGTGGTTTGAACCGATGTACACATCCAATATCTAAAGAAACTCAAAATACTAATTTGGGTTCATTAAATTTTTTTTAAATAAACTATAGTTGCGTTTTCAAAAACATGTAAAAAATCATATTTGGAACATAAGTACTCTTTATATGGAAGGAAAAAATAGAAAAACAATTAAGTACACATGCAAAAATTTTAACCGAAAACACACCGTGTATAGGATTTATGGTGGTTTAAACTGAAGTACACATCCAATATCTAAAGAAACTCAAAACATTTCATTTGGATTCATTAAAAAATTTCGCAAATAAACTATAGTCAAGTTTTCTATATAAAAGAAGAAAAATAAGAGATTAACAAAATTAAAATCATAAAATCAACCCAATTAAAGTTGCATGCAATATCCTTCTAAGAAATATAGGTTCACATATATACTAACACAATTTGGATCGAAGTATCTTAATTAAATGCAATTCAATTACACCAATCACTACGTAATCTTATCAACCACGTATGGAGTTTTGATTCAGAATTGATTGCCCGTGTTTTATATCTTTAGGCGCAACCAACAAAGGCTGAGCTTCACTGCAACGGAGGTTTTCGATACAATGAAGGTGTTCGTTGTAGAGAATGGATATTTTGCGAGGCGTGGATGTCTGTGTTCATTGTAGAGAATGAGCATTAATTTATGAAAAAAAGGCTTTTTTTTAACTGAGGGTTCTTTTGGCCATTTCTTAAATGGATGATCCTTTTTATAAAGAGAATTATTTATTTCTTTTTAATCGAAGTGGAGACATCATTAATCATCATTTATTTGTCTTGGTCTTGTATACACATTGGGAGGATTGTGAGCTTGAGAGAGTTGTAGTCATTGTTGATTGTTGGGAGAAGCCATCATCCATGTATATACACAAATCGATGAACCATGTACATCTTGTCTTGTGCTGGTTGTATGTTTGGTTTCTCTTTACTTACTCACTACTTCGCATTAGATTGTATTATTCCATTATGTATTTGGGTTGTTCTTTATCTTGGATTTTGGGCATGCACGAATCACTTCATTGCGTATCTTTACAATAAATTAGTATCAAAGCTTTGACTTTCCAGGTCTTTATTTTGTGTGCATCCAAGGTGTTTGATAAAATTCAAGCTGGGATTTTGGTCTTGGGGTGATTGTTTATTATTAAAGACACATTTTTTAGATTAGAGAATGGCTGCATATAAGGTTACAAAGGTGTCAATGATGAAGTTTGACTTGGAGAAGTTTGATTGTAAATCCAATTGGGTATGTGATAAGGTCAAATGAGAGATGTGTTAATCCAACAAGGTTTGCATAAGGTTTTGAGAGGAATTTAAGCTAACCCCGAGAATATGTTGGAGGATGATTGGAGGGAATAAGAGTTGTAAGATTGTATCACTATCTGATTAAAGCTCGCGCAAAATATAATATGATGATATACATATTGGAGTGAAAGCAAAAACGACCATAACTTCCTCATTTGTGGTTGGAATAACGCACGATCGACGATCACGTGAATATAATTTAAGGATATACACGTTGGTACTTTTATACGATATAAAATATGGAGTTTGAAAATACCAAATTTCCCTTGAAGTTGTGTCTTGCGATGAAACTTTTTCGAAACGCATCCAACTTCGCACTATGCACCCATAACACCTACAAAAGCTCGATTATACCTTAAAACATATAAATGTCAATAATAGAGGTTGTATGGATAACGAGTATAAGTATAAGAATTAACATACACGAGGGGCTAAAATGCATAAGAATAAAGGGTTCTAAATGCAATATTCATGAGTAATCAAGTCCCTTGGCGAGCAGGTTTGGTTAGCCATAAAAATGGGGTGGGCACATCCAATAACTAAAGTAAGAGATAATTGTCCCTAAACTTCTAGAGAGTTGGAGTGAACATTACCATGGATTATGTAACTTCAATTCCCAAGGACATAATGCTTTATTTCATGGGGTTACACCAGAGGAGTTTCACTGAATCATGTCGTGTGAAACGTCTAAGGAGTTGTGGGAGATACTCCAAGCTATCCACGAGAGTACTGATATCGTACGTGTCTCATATCTCCAAAATCTTAGCACTTTGTTTGAGATGTTATCGACGAAAAAAAATGAGACATTTGATGAGTTTTATGCTAAATTGTTCGATATTTTGAACTCATGTTTTAAGTTAGGAGAGAAAATTCCGGATGATAAGGTAATGCATAGAATTTTAAAGTCTTTACCTCCTAGGTTTTTAACACATGTCACGACCTTAAATGTTTTTGGTAAAGGATGAAAGTTGAGGAACTTATAGGTTCTCTCTAAACTTTTGAGTTAGAACATTGTAGACCTCCCATAAAGGAAAAGGGCATAGATCTCGAGGCCCATAAGGCAGATGCAAATGATTTTGACGACGAATATGGAAGTAAGAAAAAAGATTTTAAACTCTTAATTAAGAAAATTAAAAAATTTCCCAAAAATAAACCTCGTTTTTTTAAATATAAAATTTTGAGAAACATAAAGCCAATAAGGTTGAAAAATCTTCGGGTAGCCACTATCAGAAGGATAAGGTTTCGTCTATATGTTATGAGTGTAAAGGTGTAGGCCATAGGTCGTTCGAGTGTCCCACAAAACTAAAATGTTGGGTAAGAAGAAGTTATTAAATTCCATACTTAGTGATAGTGAGTTGGAATCCGATCACGATGAGTCATTCTTTGAGCCTAACTTTACCGCATTTACCACCACTTTGGACTTAGACAAAGCTAGTCCCGAATCTTACCTTATTGAAGACAAGGTTGAAGAAGTTGGCGAGGACTCCCAATACATGTGTTCCCGTGATGAGAACACCTTAGAAACAAATGGAGAGGATGATTATGACATAAAAAAGTCTTTCTCTGAGCTTTATGGAAAGGCACTCCAATTGGATCAGGTAAGCTATGCTCCAAGCTTTAGATGCATAAGGTTGAAACTCATGTCCTAAGGGATAAATAGAAACTTTTGGTCACTTTCTAGTCCCGTGACGCTACTCTTATTACTAAGCTTAAAGACGGGGATAAAGAGAGATATCTCTTATATGATAAGGTTGCTGGCATAAAGAAGACATTACTTGAGATGTCTTGGACTCAAACATTGCTTGAAGAAGAAAATGTTAGTCTAAATAAAGACCTAGAGGTGTCTTTCCAACTTGTGGTTAACCTTGAGGATAAATCCAAAAAACTCGAGAAGATTCTTTTAGCACCAGCTCAGTCCTCAAATGACAAGAACAGCCTTAGCTATGACAAGACTTTAAAGTTTACACCAAAATTCGAGGTCAATATTGTCAAAGGTCCCAACTTGACACAAACTCGCCCCCCACCTAGAGATTGTCCCAAGTTGATGAATATGATCTCCCATCAACCACATGTTTTCACTTGTTATAAAATAAATGGTCACTTAAAAGGTATTGCTTCCATCTAGAAGAGGCCATAGGTATGTCTTCTAATCTAAGTTTTGGAACTATTGAAAATTTACACAAGCGCCTAGAATAATGTTAAGACTTCCCAAAAACTCATGGGTGAGTTAAAGAAGTCATCTTCTCCCTATGTGGGTAGAGTTATGAGAAGGAATAGGCATAGAATAAGGAGTAACTAGGATGAGGTAGCTCATCTCGATCCCGATGCCACTTAAGACTTTTATCTTTCCAAGTTAGGATTTTTGTGCTATGAATTGATTGCATATTACTTATATCCTACCTAGATATGTACTATATGTACTTTATTTTGTTGGATTTATTTTAGTTTTATTAATGAAAAATACAAAAATATTTTTTTCTTTTGTGTCATTTGAAGAAAAATCATTTTTTTAAATATATGAAAATAAAAAAAGATTTTAATTTTTTTTATTAATAGAAAATATTTTGAGATGATTGAAAATATTTGGGAACACATAATTCTATCTTATACCCTATTATAGAATAAAAGCTTAGCTGGGTAGAGCAACTTTACTTGTGTTTTTCTTAACATTTTAAATATTCATAAAAAAACAACTCATATTGCATATTTAGCAGTCATTACCATATCACACACACATACACGAGTTGAACTAGGGTGTATCCTCGATTTTGATCTGAAACGTTTTTCATTGTATGTGTTTGCATTCAATCACACCACATATTTTTTTGCTATATTTTTCAAATTGTGAACGTAAGAACCATTTCATGTGAGGATTAATGTAAAAAATGACAAGGGTGCAATGGAAAGAGATGCCTTAAGTGTGGTGAAAAGTCCATTTTGAAAAATACTTATATATGTCTTCAAGAGAGAAAAGAAAAAAAATGAAATATCTATGTTAAAATACACTCATAAAATAAAGGTAAAATTTTAAAATGGAAACTTTTTAGGGAGATATAAATTAAAGACCAATGGGTGTGCACTTATTTCGTTTAGCATATTTTTTTGGCCTTATTGACTTGCTTAACTTTCTCATATTAACTTTAGGTCTTAATTGGTGTGGCCCCTTTATGAACTTAATCTTTTTGTAATATGGTTAATTTTTTTTTATTCAACTGTGGGTTGAATCTTGGATTCTTATAAAATATGGATGGGGTAATATATTTTTTCGAGTTTTGGTATCATTCCCCTTCCCGTTAGATATCTTGTGTGGGATTATTGATTTTGGATATTAGTGCCATATTAGTGAACCATTCGTGCTTACATCACTTTATTTTTTCTATAAACTCTAATTTGATTCTTTTGTGCTTAAATGAATATACAGTCATATATATATATATATATATATATATATATATAAAATACATATTTCATCGTATATATTTCTCATATTCCTATTGTAGAATTTTTAAGCTTTCTTGATCATATCATTAATGTTGTTAGGTTAGTTGAGGTTGAGAATATAGTTTGTTTATTCCTTAGTATATATCATTCATCTTTGCACTTTCATTTTTCTCTTTCGCATTTCCCTTTGTCTATTAATGAAAAAAAAGGGGATGGTTTTTAATTAGAGAGGAGATAGATTTGAGATGGAGAGATTTTTCTAGGTTTTAAATTTAGGGGGAATAATCTTTTAATGTGCATGTATTACATTTTTAAATACTCGTCCTAATTAGTTTATATCTCTCTTGTATTTTTTATACTTCACTCGGTATATGTTACTTGTGCAGGTGACAAGTTTTGTGAGTACATTTTGAAGATGGATCAAGCTTGTCATGAATACCGAAGATGGAGAAAAAAAATCAATTTCTCTGGGTGCTTTCAATTACAATGGGTGCAATATTATACTTGAGGGGGAAATACTAAAGGATCTCTTGGGTGTCATGGTGATGATGAGAGGAAAGAAAAAGTTAAACGATAAAAAAACATATTTCTCCTTGTTATCTAAATTCTGGATCAAAACATAGGTTATGTTTCGGTCATTTTTATTGGAGATCGTCTATACAATCGAATTCTACATCAACGACACAATGACATCACCACCACATAAATATCTATCACACTAAGGTTAAAGCTACACAGTCAGGTAGTAGATCTAGGAAAACCTATTTTTTGAAATATAAAATCAATTTTACTTTGATGAATTTATAAAAGATTTTTGAACTTTTTTTTCAATTTTTAAAAAGGTTTTTCATATGTCTGTAGTGTCAAGTATTTTTAATGACGTTCCTTTAGTGACACTTGAAAATTCCCCTAAAACTCATTAACCTACAAGGGTCTCAAAGATTGAAAATGATAAAAAGAAAAAATGTTAACCAGTGAACCCCATGCTTAGGCTGGGGCTTTGTCGCATGCTAAAGGGACACGCAATCGAGGCTAATACCTAGACGTTATAACGAAATTTTCCCATCACTATAGCAGGTTAGGTAGCGAAGGCATGCGTTGGTTGGTTTTTCTTTGTTTGGTCATCAAGGTTTGTTTAATTGAAACTCTTTAAATATGTTAATTGGTGTTTTAATTCCTACGAATTTCATTTAAAACTTGTCTCAATATTTATTTAAGGAGGTTTTCGTGAGAGAGTTTGGTAACTCCTCTTTTTGTTTGTTTGTTTTTGTACAGAACCTTTTGCTAGTTTTAACTATAAAAAGGTCCCAAGCAAACTAATTAATATTTGATTCTTTTTAATGAATTAGAAAAATATTTTGCACTCTCAATCTCATGTTTTAATGGTGTTTTCTAAAACATAATTTCAATAATTTCATTATAAAAATTTGTTGAAGTTTGTCTTTAGTTGTGATCAATGCTTGAGGATATTTTTGAAATCGGTGAGATGATTGACTTCAGTTGCGATATAAGGCACGTTTGCAAGAGTAGTGAGTTAGGAATCAAAGTTGCAGTGAATATTCGAGCAAATGCATCCATTTTATAGATCAGTGGATACCAAGGGCCGAGGATTGTAGATGCCAAGTCTATGTTGTTGTGTAGATTGACAAAACTAGTAATTCGGAGGTTGAAGGTTCAGAACGACAATGACTTGTGGTTGCGGTCAAATCAAGGGTTATAAGTCATGTATGTCCTTTTGTAATACCTAAAACCTATTGTATTAGTGGACTTTTGTTTAGGGTAGGCGCTTGTGATTTTTCCTGAGAGGATTTTCATGTTGAATGATTGTGTCCCTATTTATGTGATTGATTTTATTTTTCGATATTGTTAATTTCTATCACATCATATGAAATTTGGACTTAATTAATTAATTGGTATATTATTAAATTGACCTAATTAATTTGATTAGGAAATATTAACTGGTTATTTAATTTGTATCTTATTTACCTTGCTTTAGTTAATTCGAATTTGAATTAATATATTGACCTTAGATATATAATTAATCAAGATTAAAATTGTAAACAATTATTTTGAGCTTAGTTTATTTCATCGTGAAGGTATTGTGTGACATGCTCTTGTAATTATGAACAACAAACCTAGATCTTGAGGGTGGGGATGGGGGTGGGGGGCATGTTTAATAGCATCCTAAGTCAATTTTTCACACTTGTACAAAATTGTTCCTAATTTTGAAACTAACACTAATTTAATTTATAAAAACATTTCCACTCCCTTTCAAAATTCACTCAAGATGATATTAAGTGAATCTAGAGATAAAACCTATATCTAAAATAATTAATTAAGTTTTAAACCAATTCATAAGATTCCAACTAGATCTATGTGAAGTGTGATCAAATGTATGGAAGAAAATCAAAACATACACAAGCTAGCATAAGATATGGTTTTTGAGGAAATCCCCCCCCCCCCCCCCACTAAGGGGTAAAAAACCTAGACGCACTCCAATTCTCATTTCTACTTGAAAAGTAATTTTACAAAAGACAAGAAGGTACCTCTCACACAATCCCTATCATGTAATTATTATGAACCTTTCAACTCTTCCTCATTATCAATGAGAATCCATCACAATCTCTATGTAGTGAATGAAGATGTCCATTCTCTTGTTTTGAAGTTGCGCCATACTTCAATATCTACAATATGATGAAATTTCACCAATATTATATCATGGAGTGGTTGATCATTGCAATTCAGAAAATGGGTAATGAATTGATAAAAGCTGGTGTATAGATGTGATTAAATCCACTCTCAATTCTCTAAAAAATGCTTTGGATCAAACGTAGATTAACATATAAAAAACAATTGGAAGAACAAGTGAGATTTGAAATATAAGAGAGATAAGGTAGCTCTCATCTTTGAAAATTACTCGGAAGATTGTTTTAATTGTGTAATTTTCAGATCATACAAAATGGGAGGGAAATTGGCCTTTGAATAGGAAAATTCAAAATTTGGAGTCGTCGTGCGAACAGTTAAATCTGACTGTGCACGTGATTTTTTCTAGTGTAGAAATTTGAGGTAACATCGTGCACACGGTCTCAAAGTATAACCGTAGTAACAGAGGATGTGCGCATAGGGCTGAAAAGGGAGTCGTGTGAACGGTCAAAGCTTAAAATATTTTAAAAAGCTTAAAAAGTTTAAAAATGCCTAACTAATTCCCAAAACAGTTTTAAAGCAGTTTAAAAACAACTGAGCCTCTTTTTTAAATCACGAGTTCAACTTTTTCAAAATCCTCACACATTTAAATCAAAGTGCAATAAATTCAAATAAGACGTGCAGGGTGTGTGTTTAGTCTTGTATAATTAACAACCATATAAAATGATATAATATTCACTTCAATGAATGTACGATAACGAAAGACTTTAATGAGTGGCATGCATAATCTTCAAGGTTAATCTAAGTCTAACCTAGACAAAATGAATGCACCTTACTTATAACAAATCAAGTATATATGACTTGATGGACTCAAAAGACTCAAACGTTTTGTCACAATAACTTAGCCAACTAATCTATAATACAAAATTACATATTAAGTCTCCTCCTTTGGCTATTCCATGGCAAACCCCCCAAAACTGATCTCATTACCTCTATGAAAACACACACTCCACTATCCATATATTAAATGTAGTATAAGGTCATGTACAGGATCCATAAGACTAGCGACAAAAAAAATTCGTGTCTGAATAATGAGATGGAATCGAAATCAATAATGGTAAAGCCTGAAACGACATGAAACAATAAGCATCACGCATGCAATATCATGTACAAAGAGAAACTCCACCTACTTGGGAATCCTCCGATAAGTATCAAATTATAGAGATGAGATAAATAACATGTTATATAGCATGTGAGCATGTGAAATAGCAACATGTGAACAACATCTCATATCAAGATACCAATAAGTGGTCAAACATGTGAATAACACAATGTAATAACAAATTCTCCCCCATGTTAACAAATTCCAAGTCAAATAACTCACCCAATCATATACATTAATTTCTCCCCCTTTAGTAAATGAAAGTAATATTTACTCTCCCTTTTTAACACAATGGACAAATAAAGGAAATGAATTTTAATCCCCCGTAATATCAGGGTTAACAAAGTTTTCACCTCACTTTTGACATGAAAAAGTCAAAGAGAAGTCAAAATCATAGAAAACATGTATAGATAGGCAACAACCAAAGTCACATAAGCAAGAAAGACTAATAAAGAAAAATCTAGTCAAGCATGTGAACAATCATGGCTATATCATGGTAATCAACAAATGATCATATATACATGTGAATCACCATATGACAACATGAATCTCATAAGCACACACTAGAATACGAATGATATCTAATCAATAAGCATAAGTGCATGGGAGATGAGATAATCATATAATCAAACTAGTAAAAATGAGATCATATTAATAAAACATGGATAGAAATCAAGGACTAATTTAGAGTATAACAATATTGCATAAGTGATATGGATAAGAGCATAATACCGATAAAGAAACAAGATAACAAACTATCCAAATATCTCAAGGCATACAAATGTATCAAGGTATAACCAAAAAAAGTACCAACAACCATATACAGACAAAACTGTACAAAGTACCACAGGCGGTACTATAAAAACGAATAACATAAAGAAAAGATAAAACTAGAACTCTATTCATAAGCCATGTCATCCTACTCCAGGGCATCATCATCTCCTCATCAGTTTCCTTATCGTCGTCGTCGTCATCATCATCATGATCACCAACCTCATCCTTTATCCTCAACTTCTTTATCCTCATCAATAGTTGGAGGTGGAACGGGAGCATGCGGTGGTGTAGTAATAGGTGGAGGAACCTCATGAGCGAAATAAGGAACAATCTGCGATCTCCTCAAATATTCAGTAATGAAAGACACATTAGTATATGGACTCTGCTGATATTAATCAATACAGTCCAAGTATTGACGTTGACTTTACATCTCAGCATGAACTATCCTAAACTGATCTCGTGTGAAAGAAAACTGCGAAGTAACAAAATCTCTTTGACTCTGACTTCCTCATGGCTGAGGATGAGGATGGAATGCAGGTGTCGGTGCATTGGGATCTATGAGCTGTCTAGCTGGGCGATGTGTGGTCTGACCTGCAGGTCATAAAGAACTCACACTCGAAATTGGACCCATAATAGATGCAGCTATATTTGAAAGTAATCTAGGTAATCCAAATGAATACAAATAACCTATAATCGACATACCGAAAGGTAACATCTCACCTCCATTTCATGTACATGATCGCCTCATAACCTGAATGATCAACTTGAGATAATCTATCATATGGCGATGTTCTAAGGCATGTATCAGACAACCTGTGGCAAAAGGAAAATCATGGGTACAACGACCGGGCATAAGTTTGTAAACAACCAAAAATTAAGCAACGATAATCGATGATCCATGTCATTTTGAAGAAACAGGGGTTGTATCAATGTATTCTGAAAACTAGCTAAGAAAAATGCAACCTCTTCCGTCGAATAGCCACCATTAAGATAGACATTATACCCAACACTATAGATCCGCGTCCTAAGATCTAAACAAGCAGCAAGGACATCAGTATAAAGAACTATAGAAACACCACAGACAAAATAATGAACGACATGTGTTTCATTAGGTGGAATAATTATGTTCCCATAGAACTCGCAAAAATAGATGCATTGATTGTACTTGGTGGCCGAAGTAAGGGGGAATAACGAATAACATCTATCAACTACAAAAGATACTTTCCCTCATCACTCCGCTTAGGATGCACCAAATTAACATCCCTCTCAAAAATAAAAACATGAGTTATAAATCCAAGAAAGAGAGGAAAACCATCTCTAGTAAAGAAAATACCAGGGGCATCAACTTGTGCGGCTAGAAAAGGAATAGAGGCCCTCGAGGCAAGATGGCGTCTCCTAGTTAGTCTAGGAGTTACGGAAGAATCTCGTGCTCTTGAACTCTAAATGGGTCCACTCAGTGGTTGGATATTGTTCCTAGCTTGTCTCTTCCCTCTTGTCATCTCTATCTCTATCTCTATCTCTATCTCTATCTCTATCTCTATATACTATAAAATGCAAAACAAGGCATTTATGAGCATTTAAGATTCCTCCTCATTGAGAGTGTCCACGTGGCACTCTATATCTCTATATACTAATGCTTTATAAGACTTTAATGTTTCCTTTTTTTAAGGTGTGCATGTAAGATGACTACAATTCACAATTCTTTTGCATCATTTAAAGCACCTACTCAACTTTTCACCTTCTTTCCGACTCTTTGAAATCACCGGCGCTTCATTCTGCCCTTTTCTCTCTCTATTTAAGATTTTCGCATCTCTCTCTTTCTCTACGTCCACCTTGTAAGCTTGATGGTTGGGTAATGGTTATATCATTTCTTACAATCTCGGGTCTGAAAATCGTTCAGCGCCATGCCTCTTTCATAACTTTCCGGACAATAAAAAACAAAGACCCACTTAACTTTCTTTCTTATCCACCCACATGTTAGCTAGCCAGAGAGAGACATGGGCCTATTATGTGGAGTCTGAATTTCGGTTCCTCTGACATCAGTGGCCTGCGAGTTTGAGTTTTACTACAACAGAAAAGTGAAACAAAATTGCAACAACTCAACAGATAAAATCGCAACAAATGGATTTGAAATCACATAAACTAAGAACCAAAAGGGATCCGAAATCTATTTTTTTTGTTTTGGTTTGGTTCTATTTTCATTTAACATACCAAAATTGTTTGAGTTTTTTTTTTAATTTTATATTTGCTTCGACGATGGTGTTGGTTTGATTTTTAGCTTTGGTGGTTTGATTTTCTGACAAATATCGATTTTTTGCTTCGGCGATGGCAACAAAAGGTTGCATCCAAGTCGGGGCCCAAGCTGGATGTTGGGGTGGATACAATGTTTTTAGCTTTATATGTTCTCGGTCTGATTTTTTTTGGTCTAGACCACAGGTTCCCCACGTTTTTTGGCGTGGGACTAATCCTGTTCGAGCCAGGTAGGACCACAAGGGCGGCAAAGCTCTCCCTTCCAAATTTTAACACAGCTGCATTCCCAAGGCTCGAACCCGAGACCTTGGTTAAGCTAGGACAGCCCCTTACCAGCTGACCTACGTGATGGGGGTCTCGGTCTGATATTTACATTTTTTAGTTCTCTGTTTCAAATGATCTCATCGCCTTGTACCTTCGTGTTCTGCTTTTTAATCAAGCTATTTTCTTTATTGTTTTCTTCTGCTTTTCTATTGTTCCTCTTTTATATTGCATGCTCAAAATTAGAAGTTTTTTTTTTTATATTTTTAACTAGAAACACTTCCCCCCCCCCCCCCCCCCCCCCTTTGGGACCTTTTAGTAAGACTGTATTTTACTTTGATTTTTCAGCAACACAAATTTTCGAGGAAGAGTGTAGAATTTTTTTTTAATGTTAAAAATGGAGTTGAAAAAGAGGAGTTTTTTGGTGAGATATATTATCACTTTTCCCATTTTATGTCGAATCAAATTCTAGCTTCTTATCAAGTCATTCATTTATATTCCCCTCTTTTTTCAAATTTTGCTATAAAAAATAATTACTTTTCAGTTTTTTCCAACCTTATAATCGAACGACCTGAATATTGAGTTGACAATTCAGAACTGGGGTCGTATGATTCAGTTTCAATAGTGTTTGTAATTGTAATACCATTAATGCTTCATAGATGGTCTAAGTAGCTCATCGCATATCTATTATTGGTTGATAAACCTAACAAAAACACGCATCCGATCTCCAAAATTAGGCAACATCTGAGCTCTGACCAAATCAGCGTACAACCCAAGTTGCCACTAAGGCTACTACACCGACTTATGTGGCTTCACACCTTCATAATTTTTTTAAGGCCATAATATGAGATAAAATAGAAGAAGATAAAGATTGGAAGAGGTAGATAGATGAAAGGGCGGTACAAATAGAGAAGATGGGGGATATTTAATATGATAAAAAGGGATGGAAAACTATGGAGAAGGATGGGAAGAGATTTTTCAAGACAATCAAAGGGCTGAAAGAGAGTAAATAACCTTAAAAATGATGATAAATTAATTGGGATGAGAAATGTATTGAAAGCAAACCATCACGTGGACATTTCTTTTAGTTTTAGTTTAAAATATTAAAAATTCGATAAGATTTACTACAAATCAGTTAAAAAAGTATCTTATTTCTCTTTCAACTTGATAATATGGTTAATCTACAAATTAACTCAGTTGTTTTTTAGTTATTGGAAGAAAAAAGACCTACAAATGTTAAGGGATGTGATAATTAGAATTTCTTTTGATAAACTCACTTTTACTTAATTTTTGTCATTTCAAAAAAAAATATATTTGAATAAATTTCTATTATACCTCTATTTTAACTGTGTCGTTGGCACGGGCACCCACTAGATATGTTTTTTACTAATATTATTTTTGTAACTAATAATTGTATTTGTAATTGATTAAATTGTTTTTGTAATTAATAAATATATTTTATTCTTTTGTTTTGAAATTTATTTTAATTTGAAATATTATCAAAATATCTATGCGTGATAACTTTGACACGATTTCTTTTTAGACAATCTTGAAATAAATAATAATTATGTGCCAATTTTGAAAATATTATGTTATTTTAAAAAAAATATTGGTTAAGAAATGCCAATAAAAAATCTGAAACATAGAGGTTAGTAAAGCCAGGAGGGGTGAGCATATAGACAAGTATATACTTAGGACTTCTCTTAAACGGATAGAAAAGTGAACAAAAATTTCATTCTATCTGTTCGGCATATTTACATTGTCTTCTTTAAATGTTGCTTACAATACCGTATGAGCCACGCATCGCGCGGGTTTTCAACTAGTTAAGCACAAAAATGACATGAATCACACTTAAATGAAAAGAACTACGGCCAAATGTGAAGAATTTAAAAATCCTCACATAAAGTACCCCCAAATCACCAAATCGTCAAATCAATCACTTAAACAACATTAAGATGATGGAATATACCTAAAAACACTAAGATTAATGTAAATCAATGAAAATGAGAGAGAAACGATGACTTGTCCAAATGCATTAAGAAAACCAAATTTGTTAAAAACTAGGGCTTAATATCAACACGTGAGCAATAGACCCTCAAAGACCTATCTTGTTTCTCATGCCGGTTCAAGCTCTCGGCTATGGCTCTTTTTTAACATATTATGGCTTTTGACATTGGATTTTCACATGCCTATATGTCACCTACCAAAAAATATTTTAATTTTCAAAATGAGTGTAAACACTCTAGCGTGGCCCTTATCAATGCTTTTGTAAATTGACCATTTTTAACTCCTTCATAGTAAAAATCACGCAAAATGTCAGATATGGGCCACCGAAACACTAATAAGATCTTAAGGATTTGATCATGATCAAGTCAATCCTAAAAAGTAATATCAACATGATGAAAATCATATGCGACAAGTGGTATGAATGTTCAAGTTGCGTGAAATCGATGCCATAGATTCAAAACAAATTGTCAATCATGATGTATCAAATGAATTTTAACCAAAAAAATAAATCAATCAAACATTATCATCAAATGATTTAGAATTCACTTTTTAATCATCATTCAAGTTAAGTCGATCATCAAATCAAAATGAATCAAATACTTAACCATAATTCACAAAAAGAAAAAACACAAAATATTTTTTAATTTTTGAATAAGAATGATGCATGAATATTTACAAAAAAATGTTTAGTAGGAAACATGGCATAAAAAGAAAATGCTTGGAAAATGAAAATATGCATGAAAATATTAGTAACCCATGAAAATGATACAAATGAACTCTTTCACCCACATTGAATTGTTCTCAAAGAATCAAGAATGAATTAGGATTGGGAACCTACAAGACCCTAGTCATTATAAGCAAACTATCTACCTCAATAAAGATGGGTGGTTCGTCTCCCGAATTAATGGGAGGGATATCAACACTTTTCTTTTTCATAAACTTCACCAAAGGAACTCTCTCTCAACCTTCTTTTAAGAACCACCTAAGTGAACCTTGACTCTAGGTGCGTACCTAGGAATACCTTTAACTACTCTAGGTACCCATTGCTTAGTCTAGGCCTAGGAACGTTCCCTCTAGCCTCACCATGTCCTTGTACTAAAAATGACATTTTCCTCACTAAAGCATGTGTTTGGCCTCTCAGCTCGTTAGTAGGATTCATATGTTGCTTTTTTCTCCCATTTCCAATTAACCTTTGATTCATTTACCTCAAGCACGCACAATCTTGATTTGAGTGACCATAAACTTGACAAAATATACAGTAAACCACTTCCATTCTCCAAGACCTTCTCAAATCCCTTCTCAGGTCTTTCGTCATAAACTGTGCCTTTTGATCAACTGTTTCAAGTCTTTTCTTTTTGAAGAAAAAATGCACAACATGGTTTGAATTAGCACAAAAAGTACAACCAAGTCCATTCTTACTAACCTAGAATTTAGATTCAACCTCCTTCTTTTGAATCAAATGAGTTTGTATCATATCCTCCTTTCGAGTATTTGATATTTCAACATTCAATTATAATTTACCTATATTTTTCTCAAATTTTGAATCATTGAAACCAATGCTATGATTATTAGGGTTTAGTTTAGCCTTACTCAATAAAATGCTATCAAGAACATCCGTTCTATAATGTATTTTGATTTTCAAATCCTTACCATGCTCAAGCTCAATTTTTAATTTTTCAAAGTTAAATTTTAAAATTGAATTGTCAAGTTCAAATTCTTCTTTTTCTTTTGAAATAATTGCATTGTATGATTTCTAAAACTCACATTGCTTAGTCTTCACATAAAAAAACTTTTTCAAAGTCAAAACATTTTGATTGAACATTTTCCAACGTTTCTCCTTTCTCATCAAGTTCATTTTGAAAAGCATTAAATTTTGACAAAAGTTTGATGTTGGACTTTTCAGTTTAAAAGACTCTTTATAGAGTTCATCAAACACCTCTTGTATATCATCCACATTCTCATCACTCTCACCTAGTGATTCTTGAATTGAAGTGTGAGAATTCTTGATACTACACGAAGATGAGTCAATCAAAGACTTATCAATCGTAACTCTCCATCTATTGTTGTTTACCACATTATTCAAAGCTCTCCGAGGTCCTCAAGCTTTCCTTATACACTTTCTTTTACTTCTCCCCACAATTATTTTTCCCAATATTTTTCAAATGAGTGGGACACACATTCATATGATGACCAATACCACTATAACTGAAGCACTTGTCCTCATCCTTCGACTTTCCTTTATTGAAATCACCTTCCTAGCCAAAAGAGTTATGTTTAGAAGACTTAAACAACTTTTGTTCAAACTTCTTTCCATGTTTGAAAAACTTTTTTTTTTACTTTTTTAAAAATTTAAAAATATTTTAACAAAAGGTCCATGTCTACCTCAACATTCTCTTTAGGATTTTCAACACCTTTATCGAAAATATTTTCACTTGACCCAACAACAAAAGCTAAGTATTTTTTGGTTTATATCACTGACATTTTCCTTTTGATCACAAATTTCAAGTGATCTAATAAGATCTTCAAGACTACATGTGTCCATGTCCTTTACTTCATTCAAGATAGCAACCTTAATAGCAAACCTAAGCTCTAAGGTTCTAAAGATCTTTTTCAAAACCTTGTTTTCAAGAATCTTCTCACTTAAGTTGAAAGATGCATTCACTATCTCTCTTAATCTATTAGAGTAGTCATTTAATGACTCACTCTCCTCTATTCTCATACTTTCAAATTTGGTTGTGATATGTTGTAATTTTGCACGCTTAACACTCGAGGTTCCTTCATGCATAACTCTCAAAATACCACAAACTTTGTTAGATTTATCGCAATTAAGAATGCAGATATGCTCTTGATTACTCACCGATGAAAATAACGCATTCAATGCACTGAGTTAAAATTACAATCAATAAATTCGGCATCTGTCCATAATAACCTTGGTTTCTTCACTCTCACGCCATCTTCCTCTATGGTAGGGTACATCCAACATTCTTTAACACTCATCCACACGCATTTTTTTTTATCTAAGATGTGCTATCAATTTTACTTTCCAATGCCCATAATTTGATCCATTCAAATAAGGAGGAGGATTTGTGGAACCCGAATCATGAAATTAATCCATAAAACTAAAATTAGTATAACTAACAAAAATAAGAATCTAGCTCTGATACCAATTGAAGTTGTTGTGTGTTATACTCAAGTAACTATAAAGAACAAACTTAAAGAGGGGATGGGGTGAATAGCATCCTATGTTAATTTTTCGCACTTGCACAAAATTATTCCCAATTTTGAAACTAACACTAATTGAATTTATAAAAAAAACTTTTCAAATGCATTTAAAAACTCACTCAAGATGATATTAAGTGAATCTAGTGTTAAAACCTATATTTAAAATACTTAATCAAGTTTTAAACCAATTCCCAAGATTCCAATTAGATCTATGTGAAGTGTGTGATCAAACGTGTAGAAGACGATTAAAAATATACATAAGTTAGCATAAGACATGGGTTATTTGGAAAAAAAACCATCTAGGGGTAAAAAACCTCGATGCACTCCAACACTTATTTCTACTTGAAAATTAATTTTATGAAAGACAATAAGATACCTCTCACACAATTCATATCGTGTAGTTACCTGCGAATCTTTCAACTCTTCCCCATAGTCAATGAGAATCCATCACAACTCCATGCAATGAATGAAAAATTCCATTCTCTTCCTTAGAAGTTACGCCACACTTCAATATCTCTAATGGAATGAAATGCCTCTAATTTTTTATCGTCGAGTGGGTGATCATAATGAATTGACAAATGCTAGTGTATAGATCTAATTAAATTCACACTTAATTCTCTCAAAAACACTTTGGATCGAACATCGATAAAAGTATCAAAAGTTTTTTGAAAGAACAAATGAGATTTGAAATAGAAGAAAGATAAAGTATCTCTCAACTTCGATAATCACTTAAATGAGTGTTTTAATTATGTAATTTTAGATTACGAAAAATTGGAGGAAAATTGGCCTTCAAATAGAAAAATTTCAAAATTTGGGGTCGTCATGCGAACAATTAGATCAGATAGTATGCACGATTTCTTCCAGTGTGGAAATCGAGGAAACACCATGCGCACGGGATTAAAGTATATCCATGGAACGGAGGCCATGTGCACGGGCTTAAACGAGAGTTAAGCACTATATTATATGCTGAGAATGGTCATAGTTTTGAACCGTGACCAGGGCTTCGGGTCACAATTATGGTACGTGACCAATTTAAGAGTAACCATCTAGGGGATCACGTTTCAAAACTATTACCATAATATGGGGTCACGGGTTGTGGGTGACATTAAGGTTATGGCTTGGTCATGGCTAAGGATCGTGACCACATTATCACGACTCAGAATCGTGACCCCCGTGACCATTTACCGCATTGTTTTGATGGTCACAGTCCTAAATAGTGACCATGACCTTAGTCGTGACCAAACTGGTCATGTTCTTTAGTCATGAGAAAAATGGATGACCATTTAAATTATATTAATATGTGGTCACGGTCTAAAACCGTGACCATATACTAATAAATTTAATTGGTCACGACTCAAAAAAGTGACAATTTTTAAACTTGGGTAAAAAAATAAATTTTTTATGTCCCCCAAAAGACTTGTACATGTTTTCATACATGTATACATTTCCATAAATCAATATTAAGCCATGAAATTGTTTGTCCACAAATTAACAAATTATTAAGCCATTAACTAATTCATAAACCAAAAAATAGCAATACAACATAAATTCACTAACTATTAAGCCATCAAATTGTTCATTGCAAATAATAATAAAACTCGTGTTTGTGGATGTCCACCAAACATATAACAATGAAATATAGTCATTCGAAATGTAAATCTAATGCACATTGCGACAATGCTTGCATAGATGCAACTAAATCTGAAATCATTGTTTTCTCCCGTAACATCGAGACTAGTGAACTATTCATGTATTTGTAAAATAAAGTCACAAATGATTCTATCGCCACTACAACACAAAATGAAATGAACATTATTACAAATTCACAAATACTCTTTTCATGAATAAATGAATGTTGTAACAAAAATAAAAGGGTGAAGTCATTATTCATTATAAAGCGGCCAAACATGACATGAGCAGTAACATAAGGATTTGAATCCTAAAATGACTAGGCCTGCAAATACTTCTAAATGTTTCAAATATTAATAAAGTAATTGAATCCCAAAATGACTTGGTGAAGCCAGCGTAACCAAAAATGGCATCAAAGTCCACGTAGTTCGTATAGTGAAAAAGGTTGAGTCTAACCCATAATAGGAATCTAGGGTGTCACTTTTGATTTATGAAAATAGATGTCTAATGTATTGAAAATGTAAAAAATTTTGAGAACACTCTAAATTGGGAATTGTAGTATAAGCCCCCTTGTTTGGGTTTTCAAATTTTGAAAATAGAGTTGAATGTAGATATGAAAATATAGAACTAAATACATGAGTAAAAGATGCTCAAATATAAATAAATGCAATGGTTGTTCCTATCCATACAATACAAATAGGTCTGTCATGCAAGGGTTAACTAAATTACAACAAAATAATGTTTTAAAACTCAATTTCCATCTAAATCAAATAAAGATCGTTCAAATTAGGTTTGTTATCAAGAGAAAAATGGAACTTTATATGGACCTTTAATGTCTCTGCTTGAGTAGTCAAACCCTTTGGTGCATGCATAACAACAGACCAGTTATCATCGTTTATGAACTTTGAGTATAATTCCTTCTTCATGTTTTGAAAAGAACAAGTAAAAAGCTTGTCGACCACGCGATCTTTACTCTTTCTCTTAAATAAATCTACCATGACAAGTTTTGAGGCAAGATTAACTTTACAACCATTCGTAGTGTCCTACACCTTCACCCAGTCACAATAGAAGATGAATTATTTGAAATCAAAGTAATTTAGTTCCAAAATTTGTTGGAAGATCCCATAATAGGTCATCGCCATATCTTTTAGATTTTTATCGCTTTTGCTATCCACACAAGAATTCAAGGCAAAAATTCAAATTCCATTGTTTTGCGTCAATAGTTTTTCCTCTTATGGGTATGAGATGAAATCAAAACCATTAACACATAATTTTTTAAACTCCTTCACACGAAAATTAAGACCTTTTTCTAGGCGTACAAGCCTTGAAGAGAGATTACCCCTTTTAAAAAAATGCATTTATTAATGGATTTGTATTAAGGAATTTTTTACAACACATACATAAATAACCACAACGTAAGAGGTGGAAATGACCTCTTTTTATACATATTCATTGTGCAATTTCTCTTCTGATTTCTAGAAATTTAGATCTCATACTTCCTAAATGTGTTCATAAAATTTTAGAGTTTAGATGCTAATATAGAGAATACGGGTACTCAAATGAAAATAAATTATATATGTAGCTACTTAGTCTCTCCAATCTTGAATTTCATCTTACAATTCAAAGACATAAAGAGATGCTTTCTTATATTACAAATTGGTGAGTCTCACCTCTTTAGGATTTAGAAAAGGCAATTCATCCTCAAACTCATTAGGTTCCTTGATCACTCATTTTCCATGAGAATTGAACCTCTCAAGTTCTTTTTCTAGCATATGTTCCCGAGCGTATAACGATGATTCTGTTGTTATGTATTATTTCACAATTGACCCTCAAATATACCGTGTATTCTTAACATAATCTTTGAAGGTTTTCATTAAGCACTTGAAAACTATACATCCAGTGATACCTAATGTGTCCACATAACAAAGTTGCTTCACATAGATGCACAAGAAGGTGGATGTTGATGTCGAAGAATGATGGAGGAGAATATTTTTCCAATACAAAAGTCGCCTTGACTAAAGTGGCTTTCTCATCCTTAGTGTGCTTCCGGTTTATCACTTATGCACATAGAAAGGTGAAGCACAAACTAATTTGCATAATTACCCTATAGAGATCTTCCTGCTCAGAAAGCAATGCATAAACAACAGAAGGAATGATTGGATGATGACGCGTTAGTCATGAGACTTGCACTATTTCAGCTAATTTATTTAGTAGCTTACAACCATCACATATTACCGAAATAACTAGTCAGAGTCTTCAAGTAGAACAACGTGTCTAGGAGGAACGTTTTCTTACTGGTAGTCAAAGTGAAAGAATATGCAGGAATCAAATTTGCTCTTGTTGTAGGATCAATTGTTAACCATAATTTTTTTCATCTCCTATAGATCCGGGTGCTCCCTCTCTTTATTTTTTGAATGAGAACCACCCATACATGTTAATATCATATGTTCCATAAAATTATTTTCTGTGTGCAACACATCAATTACATGCTTACATAGTGATCTTTCTAATACTTAAGTCAAATAAGATTGATCGTCTCGACCATGCTTCATTTTACTAGGATCTTTTGGATCCTCCCTAGATTTACGCTTCTGGCCTGCAAACTGAGGGTGTTTTCCTACAAACTTATTCCCGTAGGTCACAACTTTTTCGTTCTCCTCGATTTGATAATAAGAAATCTGAGCAAGTTCTATCCTATGCTCGTGACTTACATGTAAAAAGTTAGACTCATCATTCCTAAAAGGTTGACAGTTCGGTAAAACTTTATGATGATTAGAATAACTTATATTACCATTATGATGTAGCTAAGTGGATTCAGTTTCCTCCTCACAGATGGGACATCAATAATAACCACGAATATTAAAATCGGAGAAAGTCACGTATAGGGGTGGTAATTTTTGATACGACATGAAAACACGACACGACCCAACATGAAATTGGCATAAATTATCACGATCTATCGTGTTCGATCCAGGATATTCTGGCTCGATAGCTAATCGTGTCATGTTCGTGCCATAGGTTTTGAACGAAATTGGCCCGTTTTGGACCAATTACAACTCGATTAAGCAACCCGATTTGGGCCGATTGCCATCCCTTAATAATTAATCTACTTCATGAAATATAAAATTGAAAAATGACATTTATATATAAGAATAATCAGGTTATCGTGTTGGGTCATGTTGAATCGTGTCAATTGTCACAAAATTGATTTATTGTGCTATTCATGCCAGGTCCTATTCTTAACGGGGCGTGTTCGTGTTACGAAAAAAATGACATCATGGAATGTCATGTTTTTGTCAGGTAAAATGAAGTCGTGTCATGCCTAGCCAGACCCGAACATGACCTGTTAGCCCGAATTTCCATCCCTAGTCCCATAGGTAGGAAAGTTGTGGACTTGCCACAATAATATTTCTTAAGCTATGGACTCTTCATGATTATGATCGTCAAATGCCCTCATGACTTCATATCATAACTCTTTAAGTTCTTTAATTAATGGGGCTAAGAAAATATCAATATCGTCGCAGGGAGCCTTTGGCTTGGGTATCAACAATGATAATAATGTAAACTCTTTTCTCATGCATAGTGTTGGAGGGAAATTTAAAGGCTCCATGATAACTGTCCAATAAATCTGATTAGTTCTTTAATTCTCTAAAAGATTAAACCCATCGGTTAATAATGAAAGATGGATATTGAGCGGTTCCTTTGTAAATTCAGGGTGTCGTGCGTTTGAAAGTTGACAGATGAACGAATCAACCAGATGATGCAAGAGATTTCCACCCATCTCGGGTCGATCATTCCATTTCATGAACTCTGCTATCCACGTTATAGTGAAAAATATTTTTAACCATGGCTCAAGGGGAAAATACTTTAATACCTTATGTGGAACTTGCGAGTAGTTGCGAAATTTTGCAGGTTTGTCTTTTCCACTCTCAAAAATATACATGACACTCATCCTTCAATTTGTTTTCGTTGGGGTGCAATATGCAATCATACTTTCAAGCATGAATATGTTTGTACTTCAAACCCAAACCCTTTAAGCTTTTTTTCATGCGCGGATAACTACTTGTGTTACATGTTCTCTTTAGAGAGAATGCCCTTAGCCCACTTAAGAATTATGGTTATGTTATTGCCCGACAAACTAAATTGACTCTTCAAATTAAGAAAATCGATCATTGCATACAATACCGAGTGATCTTTTGCATAATTTTTAATTAAAGGTCTAGTCGCGTCGGCTTTAAACCGTATGTATTCCTGATCTTTGAGTAATTCAGTAAGAATTTGTTCACTAATTTGGTCATAATGCACATTATTCATATCCATAGGTTGGTGTTTTTTATGGTGTTTACCCCGTAAGAATTATCAATTAGGTCGATCAAAGGAAGATGTGCTGACGAATCTTTCGCCACTTCCACCTGGTGCGGTTCCATTACATGTTCGGGTACCGGTAATTCTTTCGAAACATATGGTACATTATTTTCCCCATGAAATTTCCATATCTTATAGTCTTATGACATACCCCACATTAGTAAATGCAATTTAACGTCTTCCAAACACTTAAATTTGTGGTTCACACAACGGTTGCACGAACACAGAATCTCGTCATTGTTAAGACTTCCATCAACATATTTAACAAATTCACAAACGTCCTTTACATGATTATTAGAGACTCTATTACTCTCTCCCATCCACTCTTTATATTGTGGAAAACCCATTAAATAGTATTCAAAATTCAAATCACCTGTATAAATATGTTGAAATCAAGGTCATGTTGGATACAAGAACTCTCAATTTATAATTCAAGAAAATTCATTCAATATGAGCATTCAATAAATATGAAATAAAAAAATAAATTAATATGTCTTTAAACCTTGGAAAATTAAAATTAAAATAACATATGATGTCAACAGATATCCCATATAATTTAAACATTACAAACGTGTTTCCAAATAAAACATTTTTAATCGCCTAGTCCTGATCAACAAATGCATTATTTTGATAATATTTAAACTAAGGACCTTCACCGGATCAACATGCACAGGCTCATCTCCACAACCATCTTATACTTTATCAACTAATATTCGAGCCTCACCTACCTGCAAAGGGAGACAGTGGACAGATGTTCTGGCATTCATGGAAATGAGCGTGCACGTGCTAACGACCTTATTATTGAACAATTCCTTAAATAATAATCCTCGCCATATTTACTTTACATGAACAATAACGATTCACGAAATGTTGCAAGGAGAGGCACTTGGGAGGGGAATGTTGCAGGAGGAGGAAATTGGGAGGGGAATGTTGCAGGAGGAGGAAATTGGGAGGGGAAACCTTGAGGCGTAGGATAGGGGAGTGTTTGAAGAGACATCTGGGAGGGTAAACCATGTTGTTGAGTAAATAATTGGACAAACCCCTTGATTTCATTCGTCACTATTGGCATGTTCCTGTTTACATTGCGCAAGTCCCTCCTAAACTCTGACACCTTTCATTTTGTCCGGACTGTTCTTCCGCCTGGCTCGACACATGACTCTTCATCGAAGAGATCTCGTCCAATAGAGGTGCAATGTGCTATAATTTTTTTACTTGGCCTATGTGATACCACACCTCTTATCCTTCCCCTTTTGTCCTTCCCAAGTGCCTTAGTGAGGGCATTTGCTTCAATGTCATAGGGGATGCACTCGGAATGACTTCTCATCGTGCATATATCATTTCCTGTAACATAAAATTATATATAGGACTACGATTTTAATATTATTTTATTATGATGAGTATATATATGATAGCTAAATCCAAACTCAGCAGAGTCGGAGCTAATTTGTCTGGTTATTTATTAGTCCATTTGTTCCATCGATCATATAAGTATAAATTGACACGGTGGCATCTTTACCTCCTTTTGTTTCGTCGATCATACAAGTATAAATTGACACGATGGCATCTTTACCTCCTTCCGGAGTTCCCTTGAACCTGTCAATCCATTCACCCTTCAAATCATCGTATGATTTTGCCCCAAGTTTGTGGAAATCAACATTCTTTGCCCTTTTATGTTTATTTGTCTCCCTTTTTTTCAATTTTACCTTCCTAGACTCATTCTCCAAGAAGTTGTTCCATTTGTCAGTGGACATTTGAATATTTAGGGGAACTCTGTCTTTTAACCCCAAAATATCATAACTTCATTCCCCATTCGTGAAACAATTCTTTTGATGGTTCTTCTGATAGGGTTTCATATGTCCAGCTACTCAGGAAAGAACATTTGCCTTTGAAAGGGGTGATTTGTTAGAGTATATTCTTTGATACACCATTTTTTGAATTCAAACTGAGATGGTTCACACAATATACCAAACTTAAACTTACTTTGAAATTTAACAATTAAGGTTCACAAATTTTAATTTCCACAAAATTAGAACTAAACTCAGTTGAACAAATATTTCAACTTTTCTTTTAAACAAAGTTAATTCAATTCAAGTCCTATATAAGCCCAACAATAATTAATTCAAGTTTTAATATAGGCCAAACAAACTTTACATAAATATTCCCAAATTAAATTTGTTGACTTAAATTAAATTAAACTAAAATTATCCAAACTTAGTTAACACCAAAATTACACTAAAGTTGTGATTAAACTAATTTTTATCTTTGTAGTCCTACACATGCATCTAAGTGAGTTTGCAAGATAAAAAGAAATCACTAAACACACAAAGCATGACGTACGATGTAAACCCATAATGGAAAAAATCTCGGACGACCCAGTCGACAAATCCACTAAGTATTGTATTTTTACAAAGACACGACAGAAGAACTTACAACAACGACTCGACTCCCTTCAAGCCTTGACACTCCTTCGTTCTTCAACCTCCGCCTAGTAGATAACGTTGGAGTCCACTAATGTCTCAAAATCCACTGATGGGGCTCAGCTACCGTCAACCACACACGAAGCCACCACAACTCAAATGAACGGAATCCACCGCATGAAACTTTCTCTTTTTAGGATGAGAAAAATACTCGGTTCCAATAATGGTGATCTCAAAGAAAATATATATTTAGAACGTAAATCAAACTAAACATGGCTGTAAACTTTGTGTTTTTGTAGAAATTAAACAATGAAAATATCAACACAAAAGTGGGACATTTTGGTTAAGTAAATTTTCTCTCAAAAGCCTTTGGAAAGTAGCGAAAAGTCTGATGAAAAATATTGTTCCCGTACATAATAAAGCTGGTAAAAAGTTAGTGGGAAAGTGAGAAATTTTACAAAAAAATTGTCAAAAATTGACGCCGGTCGTTCGAACAACTTTTGAATGTCGTTCGAATGACATGGTTGAAACGAATTTACTAAGAAGATTATTAAGGAAAATTCATTGACAAAAGTTGTTAGATATGTCATTCGAATGAAACTTCTAATGAGAAAATAGTGAAAATCTCGTTTGAATGAGACAAAATTGTCGTTCTAACGACATTTTAAAAAAAACAAAAATGCTTTTTGAGCCCAAAAACATTTATGCAAAGTTTTAAAATGACTTTCTGAGAAAAATAAAAAGTCATTATGCCAAAAGTTTATGAAAAGACACCCATAAAAAATTATCTAAGACTCTCTCTCTCTCTCTCTCTCTCTCTCTCTCTATATATATATATATATATATATATATATATATATATATATATATATATATATATATTAAATGCATTTATACCTTTAGAGACCTTGGAATCCAAATATTGTTGACGTAAAAGCTTGGCTCATAGATTGACAATGCTATAATCTTCAAACTCTTGGCCGCTACGTCTGCAACTCAAATGTCATAGACTTGAAAGGATATGACAAAGTACTATCCTATGACTGAATTTGTTTTTTCCGAAATTAAGCTAACACTACAAATTGACTCGATTGGAAATTTGTCCTTACAAATCTCCCACTTTGGCTATTCCGGGACAAAACCCAAAATTAAAAACCCTATGGGTCGTCAAGTTCTTCTAAAAGGACACAACCCTCCCAAAATAAAAAAATTACAGACGCTTAACAAGACACGTGGGATGAAATGCTTTGCCACTTTAAAAGGTTGCTACTAAAGATAAAAAAACTGCACACTTAAACACCCCATTAATTAAACGCATGGGGAATATAACAAGATAAATGACATAAATAAATAATCCCCTATGTCTAACATGACCTACTTAAGAAAGCGACGTCTCCCTCTAAGATAGATCTCCCAAAGTAAAAGGATTAGATACCATTTATCTCCCTTTTTGTTCGAGAATAGACAAAGATTAAAATGCATATATTAATCATTTCTCCCCAATGTAAACTTAAATATTCCCCCTAAATGAAACAAGGGATATGACTAATGGAAAAATAAGTATATCATGCAATGGTTAATAAAGTGTCAAGAATAATAAAACACATGGCATGAGAAGCAACTAATCTAATGCAAAGATTTATAAATATCAACTATGATGCGATGGATAAACGATACCAAATAGAATAAACTAATATAAGAAAGAGATATCTATCGCAATAAGAAGAATATCTATTTCAACATAAATCATACATGGACAGTATAGAAAGGCAAAGACTCAAAAACAAAAGTAATAGCATATATATATATATATATAAACACACACACACACACACAAAAGATGCTAATAACGCACAATTTATAGGGTTTGGAATGTCCAAAAATAGAGGAAACTCTGCCCAATTTTTTTTTGGTCTGTGAATTATTAAGACGTATAATATTTGTAAATTTGTATATATATTTGTTTATTAACAACGTTCTCGATTCACAATTTGTTATTTTTTTTATTGTTTTGCCAATAATAAATATTTTTAACACCTCGTACGCGTCCAACGTTACACGTAACAACCGACAGTGCACTCACAGGACCCCCAATTTTAGGACTAAACTAAAAAAAGTCTTTTTTTTAAAAAATTATATTTAAATATGGTCATGGACTTTGTCCATGACCATTTTTATTTTTTTCGTCGCGCATAAAAATGGTCGCGGCCAAATTCCATGAGCCCCAACCGTGACAAAAAATGGTCGCAGCCAAAGTTCGCGACCATTTTTTTCCTTTTTTTTCATCCCGGTGTGGGTCACGGACTTTGACTGCGACAAATTTTTGTCAAAATTGTGGGCCACGGACTTGGTCCGCGACCATTTTTTTCCTCTTTTTTGTCATGGTTGTGGGTCGCGTCAAAGTTCGCGACCAATTTGTCACGATTGTGGGTCACGGACTTGGGCCGTGACTATTTTTTCATTTTTTTTGCCATGGTTGTTGGTCGAGGCCAAAGGTCGCGATAATTTTTTTCTCGTCACGGCATGGGTTACGGCCCAAGCCCGCGACCATCTACCGTGACACCCTACGGGCCGTGATCATTTTTTGGTCACGGACTTGGGCCACAACCAACTAAATTGGTAACGCCCGAAATGGTCACGACCCAAGTCCGCGACCCACAGTCTTGGTCAGGGACTTTGGCCATGACCAATCGCCAGTTTTGGTGTAGTGACACGCACATATACATAGGTATAAACACCACACACGAAACAACATACAGTAAGCTTTCCACACTCATATGGAAAAAATGTGTCTAAATAACATATTATAAATAAAAGTAAATGGGTGTGAACTAGCAACAAAAGAATTAAGACCCGATTACTTAAACATGTTCACGGAGTTCTTATTTGAATACAAAAGTTTATCAAACTTAAATATATCCTCATGTGACAAGATAAAGTAAACTCACGGAACAAACATACACAATGCACACAATACTAGAATTTTGATGATTCTATAAACCAATAGAGTTATAACAAAAAGAACATAACTAGGATACATTGTCATTGTGCAAACCCATTGATATATCCATCCAAACTTCCTCATACATAATATGTCCTTTTATTTTCTTTTGAATGTTAATATCAAACACAACTACTTTTCCCTTGGCTAATTTTAACAGTGCCACATTTTTTAGGTCATATTTCAATTGTGGCTTTTCACGCAAAGTAAGTTTGTCTTTTGCTAAATGATTCCATTGATAAACAACTACACCAGATAAATATTTTTCTATTTTTTTTAAATCTGGGCAACGCTTCTTACATGTACAAATCCTCCAAAGTGGTAACAACAAGTAAATGACTAAATTGATAAAAGAACATATCACTTAGGTTAAATATACATGTCAAATTAAAGATCAAATGAGCTCGTGCATGTTTGAATCAAGGCCTATAAAAAGATAATCCAATAAGCAGGTCAAAGTCAAACTACCCCATGGAAACATGATAAAGAACACTTTAAGGATTAAAAATCTTAATCAAAAGTTCTATCCACGTGGAAGCGGGGATGATATTAGATTCAAACACAAGTATATGCCATACAAAATGTGTAGAACGAAATACATAAAAATAGAAAATCTTTTTGAGTTTTTCAAATGTTTATACAAACACAAATATAACCGAAAAGACAAAAAAATCTTTTTGTATTTTTTCTAACTAAGCCACAGTGAACAAAAATTAAATACAAAAGATACACAAGTCATAATTATAGCAACACATATATGATGCAACAAAGACTAGAAAATGATAAACAAACATACAACTAGTAAAAATATATCAGGAGGCAAAAAGAAAGTGTATGTAAATAAAACTAACACAATCAACCTTTAGATTTTGAAAGGGAGGAATCATGTGCAAGTAGATGACAATTATAAACTTTATCATGTAAAGTCTCCAAATCGGATCTCCTAACCCACATGAGTGAGACACAATGCCCTTGGAATTTGGTGACCTTGGAGACTCTACCCTAAAACTTTCTAGGATCATTTTTAAGATGAAAACAAAACTTCCTAAGGTGTCCCTTCTGACCACAATGTGTGCAAGTGAAAACACGGCGTGAAGTATTACCTAAGGATTGATCTTTTATAGTGTTCCTAGATGATTCTCTCAAAACTATAGTGTTGGCTTTATTAGCGGAAGTATCTTGAGTATCAAAGACAATACCACACTTGTCGTCTTTGATTTGGATGGTCCCTAATATTTTTCTTAATTTCTTCGACCTACACTACAAATCAAATTTGACTCGACTTGAGTCTTTCAATTTCTCTTAAAGTTCTACTATTTGAGGCTCAAGTAAACACCTACTCTCTTCAAACTCGAGAAGCACTTTATTCATAGCCTCCATTAAACCTCTAAGTCTATCTCTTTCACCTTCTACGTACTCTAGCTTCTCATGGAGAGTTCTCTCTCGTGACTTAAGATTTTCAACTAAAACACTCTCATCACTAGCTATGGCACGTTCTCTCATTTTAGCTTCTAACTTCAAGTTAGCCCTTTTTAATTTCAATGATGTTGCATACAACTCACGGAAGGCCACTTGACGTTCACTCTCTTCAACCTCTTTTTCATTCTCACTCTCTTCTCCACTTTCTATACCATCAAACTCTTGTGATTCACAAACAATAGCCTCGGAAGTGTCATGTAAAGAAATCTCTTCAAGGGAAGATTCATTGTCAATGCTCACATGACATGACAAGAACGATGTGAAGTTGCGCTCAATGGGGGAATCGGGTCCCTCTTCCGGTTCACTATCACTAAGGGTGACATTATATAAAATTGGTTTCTTTCCCTCCTTCCTTAGTTTAGTAGGGAACTCAAATGCCCTATGTCCATAACCCTAACAATCATAACACCTATTTGACTTGTCCCTTTTAAGATCATCATTATGATTTTGAGGAAATCTATCGGTTCTACTATGCTTAGACTTCTCATACTTCTTAAAATTATTTTTAAGTTTCTCTTTATTAGTTTTGAGAAATTTTCTAAACTTCCTAGTAAATAAAGCCATATGTTCCAAGTGAATCTCAAACTCATCATCCGAAACCAATGTTTCCTTCGTTCGTACTTTCAAAGCTATGCCCTTGTCTTTCTTTTTTTATCATCCTTGGAGGGAAACATATCAAGTTCATAGGTTTGTAAGTCACCTACAAGCTCTTCTAGTTTTGTATAGTCTAAAGTGCCTAAAGAATTTAAAACAGTTACCTTTGGAATAAATTTATCGGTTAATGATCTCAAAAATTTCTTTACGACACTGTTGTCGGGTATCTTTTTTCCCAAATTAAAACATAAATTCACAATATCAATATCTGACAATCTCGCATAGAACTCATCAAATGTCTTACTATCTAACATCTTAATGATTTCAGATTGAGTGGTGAGGTTTTGGAGTTTCGAAGCTTAAACGACAATTATTCCTTCATAGGTGAGTTTAAGTATATCCCATGCCTCCTTAGACGTTTCACACGTCATAATCCGGGGAAACTCATCCGATGTGACCGCACTTAAAAGGGAATTTAAACCAAGGGAGTTAAAATTAGCGCTCACTCTCACTCCATCTATCTACGAGCTTAGGTACACAGACCTCTTCTTCTAGGCATGCTAGTGGGGTCCACCATTTAACTATCGATGGGCAAACCCACTCGTCTAAAGAATTAAGTGCCGAACTCATACACGCTTTCCAGTAACTATAGTTGGAACCATCAAAAAAAGGAAATTTTGCAAAAGGTAAATTTTTCATTTTTAAAGCAAAAAAATTGACAAAGGATCTTAACACGATAATTTAGCGTTCCCGCTCTAATACCAATCTGAAATTGGGGGATTTCTTAGAGTATATGCTTTAATACCTCCATTTCTGAATTCAAACTGAGATGGTTCACAAAATATAACAAACTTAAATTTACTTTCAAATTTAATAATTAAGGTTCACAAATTTTAATTTCCACAAAATACAAATTAAACTCAACTGAACAAATATTTCAAAATTTTTTTAAACAAAGTTAATTCAACTCAAGTCCTAAATAAGCCTAACAATAATTAATTCAAGTTTTAATATAGGCCAAAAAAACTTTACATAAATTTTCCCAAATTAAATTTGTTGACTTGTATTAAATTAAACAAATTACCCAAACTTAGTTAGAACCAAAATTACACTAAAGTTATGATTAAACCAAATTTTATATTTGTTATCCTACACATGTATCTAAGTGAGTTTGCAAGATAAAACTATATAACAACACACAAAAGGCATGATGTACGAGGAAAACCCACAATGAAAAAAATCTCGGACAACCCAACCTACAAATCCACTAAGTATGGTATGTTTACAAAGACATGACAAAAGAACTTACAATAACGACTCGAATCCCTTCAAGCCTTGACGCTCCTAAAATCTTCAACCTCGGCCTAGTTGGTAACGTTAGAGTCCACCAATGTCTCGGAATCCACCGATGGGGCTCAGATACCGTCAATCACATATGAACCCTTTCTCCGTATGCATATCGCAACTCAAATGAACAGAATCCATCACATGGAACTTTCTCTTTTGGGGATGAGAAAAATACCCGGTGCCAACAATGGTGATATCAAAGCGCAAATATATATTTAGAACTTCGATAAAACTAAACATAGGTCACTACCACAAATCTGCACTATTGTCACGGTCATTGATCTTGACAAGTTGGACTTGTCAAGGTCAATGACCGTGACAATTCCGGGCGAGACAACTTTTTTTTATCACGGACGTGTCATGGTCATTGACCGTGACAAGTTCTTTAGAATTGTCACGGTCGTGTCACGGGCCATGATCATGACAAGTTTAGTCACGGTTAATAGCCTTGACAAAGCCTTGACCCCTTTTAAAAAAATTATCACGGTCATTGATCGTGATAAGTCCATGACAACTTTTATCATGGGGTTATCACAGTCAATGACCGTAACAATTCTGGGCATAATTGAAAAAAAATCTACTGGGCAGTATGGCCACTGCCACTGCCCAGATGTATATTTGTAGCTGATATATCAACCTTGTACCTATTCAAATATCATATATCCAAATAAACTAGAGATGACGCAAATATACATTCAAAATAGAAACAATTTAAGAAGAAACAACATCACTGTCAATTATCTCAAATCTACAAACTATTTAGCTGAAAAAGAGATTTTGTACCGCGACACTCGCGGACACCTCGTTATCCTTCCCTTCTCGTCCGAATAGCCACATAAGTATCGAGCATATGTGTCCTACCCTCAGGGCCACTCCTTGTACCCTGAAATAAAATAAAGTAAAATTAGTATCCTCCCTGCAAATATAGATAAATATAAATCGAAATTGAAATTAAAATCGAAATTGACATATAAATATAAATACATTACCTGCAGTGTCACCCAAACAGCTAACTTGAGCTCATATGGAACCTTCTTCCAACTAATGTACCCCGGGCAATAGTGTTAAATATAATTCCCTTCATATCTGAACACTAAGAAATTTTATAATCCTATGGAGTTATGCTCTGCAAATTCCTTCCAACCGCTGTGTAGCCATAAATCAGCAGTTGAAGTTGTCAATTCCACCTTCCAATGGTCTTCCATGTTTTGCTAGAGGTTCCAAGTAGTGGGGTATGGAAAGTGGAATTGACAACTTCAACTGGTGATGTTTGGCTACATAACGGTTGGGAGGAATTTGCAGAACATCACTCCCTAGGATTATGGCCTTTCTTATTGTTCGGATAGACGAAGAGATTCAGTCTCCTATCCACAAATAGGACACCCCAAATAACCATGTACAAATCACCTATTAAAGGTAAGAAGCGTATATTCATGGGTTAGTATAAAAAAAACTTAGATGTAGTTGGAATATTTATGTATTAATCTCCTCTCCACACACGCACACTACACAAGAGTGAAAATGATAAAGTGCAAATCAATTAAAAGCTTAAAAATGGATGTTTCGGTACAAATTGAAATATTTATTACAAATTGAAAAATTGTTTCAAATTCGGGTTATCTTCAAAAATGGATTGATATTCGGTAAGATCAGCCAAGTGATCCACACTACTATTTAGACGCCTTGGAGCGTGTTGGACAATTGACCACGGCTCGTTGTTGATATACTCCGAAGAAAACACTTGCTTAACCTTTTGAAATTCACAAACAAACGGCTCATCGCTCACGTGGTCGTTGCTCTTCAACTTGTAAAAGTCAACCATGATCAAATTGGTGACAGGATCAACTTTACAAGCATTTTTATCCTCAACTCCTACCCACTCACAGTAAAATACAACCTCTTTGAAGCTTATATAATCCAATTCAAATATATTTTAGATTACATGATAGTAAGTCATTTCAGCTTCAACGAGGTTTTTATCTTTTGCGCTCGCTCGAAAGATTGTGTTAAACATTATAATAATCGAAACTTACTTTTTCCATTATAATAATCATGTATAAAATAATCTAAAATAATGTTAAACATTATAATAATTGAAACTTACTTTTTCCATTCTTCGACATCTTTATGTGTGTCAAATAGATAACGAGCTACTTGTTCATGTTGCAAAATCGTTAATTTCACTCGTTTTCCCATCACATGACCACCATCATCGATGAATTCATCAGTGTCATCAATGCTGGTCGAGTCAGGCATATATTCCCGAGTATATATTGATGACTCCACGGTGATGTATTCCTCTGCAATTGATCCTGCAATGTATCGCGTATTCTTGACATAATCTTTAAAAACTTTTTTTCAATCTTTCAAACGGATACATCCACCGATATCTAACTGGACCACAAAGAAGTGCCTCGTCACATAGGTGTACCAAAAAGTGAACCCTTATGTCAAAGAATGATGGGGGAAAGTACTTCTTCAATACATAAATCGCTTCGATCACAGCCAATTTTGCGGCCACTATGTGTTCTCTATTCACTACCTTCTCACACAAGAGGGAGAAGGTAATACTAATTTGTATAATAGCCCTACGTAAATCCTTGTGCTTAGAGAAACAGTGCTTAAACAATAGAGGAACCAATTGCATGATCACATGACAATCGTGGGACTTACACTTATGTAAATCATGAGTAGCATAACTCACAATCCTTTGCAAGTTGGATAAAAAAGTAGATGGGCCCTTCAAATTAAATATTGTGTCTAGAAGCACCTTCCTTTCCCCACTGTCAAAGTAAATGCACCAGGGGGAATTATTGTCCTTCCCTTACTATCTTCTTTCAACCATAGTTGTGGCTTAAGTTTTAACGATTTAAGGTATTTTCGTGCATTTTCTCCATCCTTCGAATGACTCCCCCCAAGGAAAGTACCCACAATATGTTCAGCGAAGTTCTTCTCTGCATGCATCACATCCAATACATGGCGCACCGGGTTATTCTTCCAATAAGGCAAGTCAAATAAAATTAACCTCCGAAGCCATGCCTTTCTTATCTCAGTTTCATTCCCAGTTGGGGTCTTCTTATGCTTAACATTCTTAAATTTGGGATTCTTACCTGGCATATTAGGGACACATTCAGAAGATTTACTTTCAATTTCTGAACCCGAAAGTTATCTCGACGGTAACCTATGTTCAATTCCGGCCAATAAAAAATTAGAACCTTTCTCAGATCTGAAACTATGAGCTGGGGGTAAAAACCTCATGTGGCGATGGTAAGCTAGAGGATAGACGAAGAGATTCAATCTCCTCTCCACAAATAGGACACCTCAAATAACAATGTACTACACAATCGGATAATGTCCCATAAGCTGGAAAATCATGTATTGCCCACATCAACATAGCTTTCAGCGTAAACTCTTCTTTTATAAAAGAGTCAAATGATTGCACACCCTCTTCCCACAACTCATTCAATTCTTCTACCAAAGGAGCCACGTAGACATCAATGTCATCACTTGGTGCCTTTGGACCAGGTATCAACAAATCCATCATCGAAAATTCAGGTCTCATGCACTGTGAAGAAGGGAGGTTGAGTGGGGCTAGGATCACTGGCCATACACTCTGATTGGTGCTTAGATTTCCAAATGGATTAAAACCATCTGTTGATATAGCCAAACGAATGTTGCGTTATTCTTGAGCAAAATCGGGATACTCAAAATTCATCTTCCGCCAGGCAGTAGAATTAATAGGATGATGCATGATATTACCCCTACTTTTGCCCTAGCATGCCAAGTCATTGCCTCTGCAATCCATGGTACTGTGAAAAATCGCTTTAATCTAGGACCAACGGGAAAATATTTCAATACTTTTTGAGGCACTTTTGCGCTTGTGCCTTCCTTACTAGTAGATTGGACATATCTAGGTTCATCGCATACCGGACAACGATCGAGATTTTCATACTCCTTTCAGTATAGTATGTAGTCATACACATAAGCATGAATCAATTTATACTTCATTCCCAAACCTTTCAAATTGTTCTTTATAACATGATAGCTATTTGGAAGTGTATTCACCTTGGGTAATAAGCCCTTCACCCATTTCATAATTCCCGACACACACCTTGGGTAATAAGCCCTTCACCCATTTTAGAATTCCCGTCACACTATTGCCAGACAAATTGTACTGCGTCTTCAAACTATGCAAACCAACCATGGCATATAAAGTTGTTTGATCTTTCTCACAACCAGAGTATAACGGTTGGGTCGCCTTAAATTTTAAACTTTGGTAGTCATCGTCAAGTTTTATCGTGTTATCTTCACGAGCACTTGAAACTTCTACATCATCAGTAACTTCATTCTCCTCTGCTTCATAAACTCCGTACGCATCATCAACTAAATCCTCTAACATATTATGATCTACGTCGTCCCCTTCTACATCTATTCTACTTGTTGAAGGTTGTTGTGAAGGTTGGTCGGGGACAAAAGGAACTTTCAATTCACCGTGAAAATTCCAAAATCGATAACTATCTTGCATACCCTATCTTAACAAATGTAGTTCAACTGTTTTCCACTCAAACACCTTACCATTCTTACACCTAGCACACGGACATGGAAACTCTTCATCATTATGAAATCTCTTTGCATATTTCATAAATTCGTTAGCACCTCTGCGAAACACATCCCCCATTCTATTAGTCTCACCCATCCACTCTTTGTATTTCGAATATCTCATCACAGCTACCAAAACTAAACACCTGTTAAAAGTAAACAAAACTTAGATTTATAGTATGTTTTATTTAATTATCCCATCATTTAATTATCCTATTAAAGGGTGAGTGGTCCTATCCCATTCAAGACTGCATTTTTCTGTAATATACTTAACAGCTCATGCACATTGTTACGATTTGAAAAAAATTCGACAGCATATCCCCGTAGTTCTCCAAGTACACGACGTAGACTGGCAGGTGTGAGTGTTATTTCAATTGATCAATTGATATAACAGTCACACTTGTCAATCTAGTATGTACCCAGAGAACATTAAGATACGACTGCAGAACTTCCTCCAAAAGTAACAACTATAAGCCAATAAGAATATTATACAGAAATTATACAGTCTCAAACGATCCAAATGGGACAATTTTAGAGATCTCATTACAGGGGTAATGACTCTCGAACGGGTCTAAGGGCTATTGAATGCGTACGCATAAGAACTAGAAGGCTAGTATCTATGCGCACTATATTTGATTTCAAGTATGTTTCATTTAATTATCATATTATATATATATTGTTCGATATACAAAGTAATTTTCAAAAAAAGTTGAAAAATCCCACCCCCATATGGACAATAATCCAGTGGTCATGCCACTTTTAAAACTAACCAACCAAATATTTACTAAACAAAATAATCCAACAGCAATGTCAACAACTAATGTGTATCCCGTACTCCTTCTAATTCATCTACTCAATTAATTCATTTCATCAATTAAACTAACAATTAACGTATACAATTATTAATTTACTAATTTACACTGAGGGGCAATCCTACTTTCATATGAAATGGGCACTAATTATTAATTTACTTTAATCTAAAACTGTTTCATTTATTAATTATATTTTAGTGGATGTAATTATAGAATCTATGGATGGATTCAATTTAATCTTATTATGTGAATGTTTTTATCTACAATGAGTTAACCTTGAAACAATATATATTATCTCATAGAATCATCAAAACACAATATTAAGAGAATTACAACGGTACCATGCCTTACCCCCCCCCCCCCCCCCCCCACACACACACAATATTAAGAGAATTACAAATTCATGGGTTATTTCTAACATATAAACATCAAATACACCTAACAAACATACACAAACATATATTTACGAGTTAGTTTCAACAAAAGTGCAAAAAATTCAAGAACCCATATATATACAAATACAAAAATAAATAACTCGTGAATTTGTCAATTTGTTTGACAAATTCTTGGGTTAATTCAAATACAAAAATAAATTCATGGGTTAATTTATGGGTTAATTCAAATACAAAAATACAAATTCATGGGTTAATTCAAATACAAAAATAAATTGACAAATTTATGAGTTATTTACAACATATAAACATCATATAAAGATAAAAAAAAAACACCACACATATACAAATAACTCGTGAATATACCCCCTACCCCCACCCTGCCCCCTTACCCCCCTCCCCACCCCCCCCCACCCCCCACACATGCACACACACATGCACATATATATACACACACAATTATATATACACACAAACATATATATAAATGGAAGTAAGAGAGAGAAATAAACCTGAAAGTAGAGAGAGAGAGAGAGAGAGAGAGAGAGAGAGAGAGAGAGAGAGATGTGGAAAAAGGAGGGAGGGAACGACGGGGGGGGAAAAATAAGGGGTAAGGGTTTTTGCTGCAGAAGTTGTCACAGTCGTGTCAAGGTCATTGACCGTGACAATTCTTTGTCACGGTCGTGTCAAGGTCAATGAACGTGACACAAAACGCGTGTTTTTTGTCACGGTCAATGACCTTGACAAGGGTGGCCGGCTGAAAGGTGACAATTTTGTCATTTTGGTGTAGTGGGTGTAATCATCGTGTTTTGGTAGAAATTAAACCATGAAAATACCAACACAAAAATGAGACTTTTTGGTTAAGTAAATTTGCTCTCAAAATCCTTTAGAAAGTAGTAAAAAGTATGATGAAAAATATTGTTCCCGCACATGATAAAGCTGGTAAAACGTTGGGGGAAAAGTGAGAAGTTTAATAAAAAAACGGTCAAAAACTGACGTCGGTCATTCGAACGACTTTTGAATGTCGTTCGAACGACATTGTTTAAATGAGTTTACTAATGAGATTACTGACGAAAATTCAGTGACAAAAGTCATTAGATATGTTGTTCGAGAAAATAGTGAAAATCTCGTTAGATAAGTCGTTCGAACGAGAAAAACTTGTCATTCTAACGACATTTCAAAAAACCAAAAATGCTATTTGAGCCCAGAAACTTTTATGTAAAGTTTTAAAATGATTTTCTGAGAAAAATAAAAAGTCGTTATGATAAAAGTTTATGAAAAGACACCCATAAAAAATTGGGGTTTTTACCAATTAGTCCCGTTTACTAAGTATGTAGTTCAGTAGGTCCTAACATCTTTTTTTTGCTCCATCAGGTCCCATGAAATAAGATTTTTGTTCCAATAGGTCCTATTTGTAAACATATAGTTAATATTCACTGTATGTACAAATGGGACCTATTAAGAAAAAAATGTTGTGATATGACCTAATAGGAAATATCCCCTTCAAACAGGACTTAATAGGAAGATCCAAGACTATATATATTAAATGAATTCATACCTTTAGAGAGCTTGGAATCCAAATGTTGATGACTTAAAAGTTTGGCACATAAACTGGCAATGCTATAATCTTCAAACTCTTGGCCACTGCGTCTTCAACTCAAACGTCATAGGCTTGAAAGGATATGACAAAGCACTATCCTATAACTCAATTTGGATTTTTTGGAATTAAGCCAGCACTACAAATAAACTCGATTGGAAATTTATCCTTACAGCCTTCGAACCGGATGGGAGTATAAAAGTCTTACAAAGTTGATTCCACATGTCATCGTTTATGTAAGGATCAACCTTCTTCCAATTGTCCGAACCCCCGACGTTCAGATTCATTTTTTTGAGAGATGGAAAATGGGATTTAAAAATTTGGACCTCAGGTATTTTACAGGTAAGATTATTCCCAATCGTGAAAAACCCAATGGGATTCTTATTATTGGCTTGGGATTCCTCGGTAATGGGGGTGGGTATTGGATTAACAGGGCTTGTTGAGTTTGAGATGACTCAAAGATAGGGTGGAAGACTGAATCAGCGGTGGAGTAGAGTATTAGAAACCTTAAGGTGATGAGAATTGAGGTTGGGGTGTAGGAGAGCGCCCTGTTGGTGGTGTTCGGTTATTTTCTTAATCATTTTTGTTCCGGTTAGACATTGCCTACAAATAAAGAAAAAAAAATAATGGTGAATGTACGACAATCATGTTTACGACTATGTATATGTGTATACCTTTTCAGGATCTTTTAAAACATGCTCGATGTGTCTGATTTGCATTCTTTAACGCCCCGACCCGGATTTAAGGGTTAATAAAGGATCAACCGATCCAATTCGTATGTTAATTGTGAAGTATAGTGAAACAACCTAAATGATAGTTCTAATCCAGTTTTATTATTATTTAACGTTACTCTTGTTAGCTTGTGATTTCAATTTTTTCATCAACTACATGATAGGACCCAAGGGAAGTGCCCCAAGGCCAAGTAAGCAGAGCCGCTAACGTAAATGCAAGTAAATACTTACCTGTATAACACGCTCAAAATACGAAATTGCATGCAACTTGCCATAACAAAAGGAGGGATGTGAGCAGAATGTTCAATGGGAACTATACAAATGTAGTATAAAAATGAATGACAGAAAAGAATACTCACACACTACACTACATGCATGTGAAAGTACATATGTCTATACATATATACCTTTCAAAATATATATAATAATGTATTAAACCGTTGTATTCCAAAGCGTCATTTAACCTGTTTATTCTCCTTATCTTTACAAAGAATCATTATGCTTAAAAACTAGCATTCCTTCCTATTAACGCACACGGTTAAACAATTAGCAATTGTTGGGAAAAAAATTTATTTACTTCCAAATGTTTATTACCCAACATTCATTAACTCATGCCGAGTTATTAATCATTACTTAAGACTTGCTTTCAACATACACACACACCGTGTTTAGAAAAATACTCTCTTTTTTTAAAACCTTAAATAACACACACTTAAGTTCATTATGGTTCAAACCTCATTGGGTTGCTTAAACATCATTATATCATCTTATTAAACTATCCCATGTTTTCACATGAATATTAAAGATTTAATCCGTTATTCCTTCATTAGTAAATCAATGAATTAATTCCATTCATTTATGCCTCTTTCATGAATATTCAATTTATTACTTAGCATTTTCTTTAGGGATTCTGCGACACACACATGCACACCCACGATCTCACAGAATTTTACCGCTCGGTACCGAGTGCCAAGTAAACTGCAGTTGGTTTAGGATCTTTCACCACTAGGGACAGTATAGCCCTGCTTAATTATTTAACACGACATCATCCAATATCATTATCTTGCCAATGTGTTTGATTTTTTTCATATTATCTAGGCTAATTTTCCTTTTTCGGGACGAAGCCAAAGCCTTGGACTTAACCGTCCATTTTCCCTTATTCACTTAGGAAAAATTATTCTATTCCTTTAAGGTCCTTTTTCACGCACGCATTGATTTTTACGCCGAAAATCATTTTCGCTTTAAGGACTTAAATTATTCTTTTCATATTAGTGCCAACACACTCTTTAACATTTTTATTTCATAAAAATGTCACGCTTTAAGTAAATTGCCAATTTATCATTTTTTTTACCAAAACTTGACACATTATCCTTTCAATGTGCTCATCATTATTCCAATGTTCACATTAACCCACACTTACGGCTGAAGTCAAAAGTCCGGAGTTAACTGTCCATTTTTCCATTAACACTTGGAAAATTATTTCTTTCTCATTTAAGTCCTTTATTTACACACACGTTAATTTTATACCAAAAATCATTCACGCTTTAGGACTTAATTCATTTCATCCACACTAGTGTAAAAACATTCATCAACCTTTTTAATTCATAAAAATGTTCCACTTTAAATAAATTTACCAATTTACCCTTTTTCTCAAAACTTGCAATTTATTCCTTTAACAAGTGTCATTTTCCAAAAAGGTCGTTTAAGTTTCCAATTCAACACTTAAACACATTTAACCATTAAAAACACTTGTTTATTAGCATACTTTACTCAACTTCCATAGTTTACACTTCACACACCTTTAATATATAAATCCATACATTTTATATATTAAAACCTTATTTTTCACATATTTGATGAACACGCTTTATTTCTGAGTTTTTAGATCTTCCACCCATTTACCAATATCTACACAATAACTCATATTATTTTTTTATTATGAATTTACACACTTTAAAATACCCATTTAAAGTGAAAATTTTATTTTTTACATTTATCTTCATTATTTAAGTATTAAATCACATTTTTATCTCATAAAATGGCTTAAACAAGCCTAATGCATTTACTTGCACAAAATCACATTATTTATCTTTAAAACATCATTCTAACACATTTTATTTCATAAAATGCCTATGAATAATATTTTGGAAATTTTAACATCTTTAAAACCTTATTTTAAATGCCCATTTTTATTCAAAACATCAAGAATGCAATTAATAAGTCCATTAATGCAAAAAAAACATTATTCTACACATTTTATACCTAATATGTGTAAATAACTATTCTGAAAATTATCTTCTTTCAAAACTCATTTCAAAACCTCTCTTTGAAACCCGTTTTCACCCAAAATGGTGAGCATGCTACTAAGTGAACCATATATGCAAAATAACCCATGTCCTACATATATTTAGTCTAATATATGCAAGTGAACAAGATGGAAATATACACACTTTAAACCTAAACCGAGGTTAGTATTCCCACCTAAATGTCTCCAAAATGGTGGTGAAAATAGCGGTGTTGGTGTAGGAGGAGCAACTCCCACCTCTAAAGGTGGCTTCAAGGGGTTACCAAATGCATCGGGCCAGTATATATGGCATGCTAGTCTCGAAAAAAGGACGTGACCAACTTTGAAGCCTTAATCACGACCCCAACCCATGACCAGGATTAAAACCTTAGTCACGGACCTAAGCCATGACAAATCTTCTACACATGGTTCAATGTGGTCATGATACTAATCCGTGACCATATATTTATTACAAACAAATATTAAGTATGGTCACGGTTTAAGTTCGTTACAATATTTATTTGAAAAAAATATGCGCGGTGTTTTCTCTCAAATCGGGAGTCCCGCAACTACACGATCAATTTCTTTGAGTTATGTTGGTCACGTGCGAGGTCTCCTGCTCCTTGAGGGGCCATTTGGGGGTTGCTCGGGGTTTTCACACACAAGCGACACATATTCAAGTCTAAGTGTGCCTATTTATAAATTTTGGTCATATTACTAAATCGGGAGTCTACGACTATGCGGACAGTTGCTACGAGTTACCTTGATCATGTTCGAGGTGTTCATGTCTCTTGTGGGGCCTCTTGGGAGTTTTTCGGGATTTTTTCCCGTTAGCAGCACGTTTTCAAGTCGAAGTGTGCCTATTTGCAAATTTGGATCCTATTCTCCAACTGGGAGTCATGTGACTACGTGGTCAGTTTCTATGAGTTTCGTTGGACGTACGAGGTGTTCGTGCCCCTTGTGGGGCTGTTCGTTGTTTTTTCCCACTAGCAGCACGAATTCAAGCAAAAGTGTGCTTATTTATAAATATCAGTCCTATTCTCAAACAGGGAGTTTTGCGATTACGCGATCAGTTGATACGAGTTATATTAGTCACTTACGAGGTGTTTGTACCCTTGTGGGGCCGTTTAGGGGATGTTCAGGATTTTCGCCCACTAGCAGCACATTTTCAAGCCTAAGTGTGCGTATTTTCAAATTTTGGTCCTATTCTCAAATCGGGAGTTCCCCGGCTATGTGTCCAATTGCTATGAGATGTATTGGTCATGTGCGATATATTCATTCCCCTTACAAGGTCATTTAGGGACTGTTTGGGATTTTTGCCCGCTAACGACACGTTTTCAAGCCTAAGTGTTCCTATTTGTAAATTTAAGTGCTATTCTCAAACCGGGAGTCTCGCGACTACGTGATCAATTGCTACTAGTTACCTTGGCCACGTGTGAGGTGTTCGTGCCCTTTACAGGACCGTTTAGGGGCTATTTGGGGTTTTCACCCACTAGAGACACATTTTCAAGCCTAAGTGTTACAATTTACAAATTTTGGTCCTATTCTCAAACCAGGAGTCCCCCAACTACGCGTTCAGTTGCTACGAGTTACGTGTAATACCCCATAATTTTAATAATTCTTAAAATGTGATTAATTAGGATTAATTATGGGTTAAATCAAAATTAATCCAGATTTCAATATTACTCGGGAAAAAAGTAATATGTAATTGATGTGAATATTACTTAGTGATTAAAATTAATATGTGATTATGACTTTACATATGATTATGATTTAATAAAATTATCGCTAGTGATTAACACGACAATTACGGGGATTAAGTCAGGACGCGCGTGTGAGTCGTGTCGGGGCTAAATTTAAATAAAATAAAAGTAAAATATTTTTATGTCATCCAAATGGTCATTTTGATTACGCCAGTGCCTGGAAGGGTTTAAATAGTCAAAAAAGTCTATTTAGGTGTTTGAATTGGGTCTTGGGGCACTTTGGAACAAAATAGACACCCCGAAGGGGTATTTTGGTCATTTGTCAAAGTATGTGAACAGTACCTACGAATTTTGGAGTCATCCCATATAAGTGTATAGTTTATCAAAGTGAGGCTAATTCACCAAAAATCAAGAGACAAGTCTATTAGGAGAGGAGAGGCTTTTCTAAGAAAGGAAGAGACACACTAGGAAACCAAGAGGTCAAAGGAAATCCTACACCATAACCACCACCGAAAGTTAGACGGAAAAAGGGGAGGACCACTATTAGACTACCATCCCTAAAGGTTTAGACCTACAATCTAAAGGCAAGTGACTTAATCTTTGCAAATTAGAGTGTATAATGTTCATATTAGGATAGTTGTAGAATTCTGAGAATTCGCATGATTTAGAGAAAAACCAGGATGGTTTTAATGGACTCCTTGATATGAGATACATGTAGGACAAACCTCCTTTTGATTATGTATTATAATCCAAGAATTTGGAATCAATTGATAAAGACAATCTCAGTTTTTATATGTTATTATTGAAGAAATGATAAAATATGAATTTTCTGGAAATCATGAGAAATCACATGTTTAATCCAAACTTCATGATCATTCTACGTTGTTTAATGTTTGGAGATCAACTATATATATTGTTATGTCAGGTGCAACAAATTATAAGAAGTTTGGGATCATAAAATAGAGGATTTAAGTATGAAAGATGATGAAATCTGTAGGCCAAATTGCATAAACGGTAGGCTGATACCTGTTTGGTCGATCGATCGAATAGGTCGATCGATCGATCCAAACCGTCGATCATTCGATGATCCCAGAATATATGATTTTGTTTATTTTAAGGTTTGATTAAATTCCCCACTTCCAAGGATGTTTAGTGTAAATTAAATATAGCATAATGTTATTTAGGGAAGATCAGTAAGGTAGTAATTGAGGCTCGAAACATATTTATGTGTTTGATTAATCCTTAAAAATGAAATAATGGATTAAAAGTTAATTGGATATTATTGTGGAATAAACTCATTTGAGTATAATATGAATTTGTAAAATTTCGGGAATCGAGATGACATGGACCAGTTGGGTGTGAATAATTACCTACTAAATTTTATTTGAGGAATAATGAATGTCTTTCGAGTGTTGGGAAATCTCGGGAAATATATGTTAATAAGTAAAGTCATAATATATAAATACATAGGATATTAGAGAGAAAAATATACTACGCATGGAATTATCATATGGTTGTGTGAATACCTTAATGATATTATATAGGTGGGGTGAATACATATACTGTCATTTGTATTGTTGATGACATACCTACGCTGCTTGCTATCAGGGTGGATGTTTTGAGTTATGGTAGATCTTATCCTGGTGAGCCCATTTGGGAGGATTTTAGATTCATACATTGAGCATAGGGCCTTGGACACATTTTATCGGTGTGAATGATAGTTTCAAAGGTTAATGGGAGCGTAGGTATGTGCGTGAACCATTCGGCTGGGGAGTATGCTCGCCTCCAAATATGTGTGTTAAGTTATTTATGGTTCGGGAGAGACGCTGAGCCAATAGTCCTTTTTACAGCAAGGGATAGAACTGGAAATGAAAACAGAGTATGCATGCACCGTATCTGTACCTGGGATATGCTGTATTAGTATATATAATAGCGTGATGAATATATATACTATGATGTGAACTACTGTGTGAATTAGTAGATAAAAACAATAATAAAATTTGAATTGAATTAAGTAAGTGAATACTTAATCCTTGAATGCGTAGTTCATCTTATAGAGAAATGAATATGTTTCATTAATATAAGTACTGCATGGGAAATACATGATAATGATAAGAGATAGAATAATAATTGAGAACCTTATTTAGGGGGTTTATAAGGTACGTTAGGCGTACAAACTAGATGAGAGGTGAGATTCTTAGGTGAGAGACGAGAACTAGCATGTACATAATACCTGCTTAATTGCACTTGTTAAGCACTTGTTATTTTTAAAAATCTTTTACAATCGGGCTCTGACCCGTTTACTTGCATATTTTCTTCTCGACTATATCTATTACACCAGGTGCCCAGCATTAGGGATGCCCGACTTAGAGGATGGATATTTTGACGTGTTTCTGGAGATGTAGCTTTGGATTAGACGCTTCCATTCCATTGATTCCTATATTTGTAGTATTTGACTCATTTAGCGCACGTCGCCCAAGATTCTAGTAGTTCCATTCCTATTTTGAATATTGTATTTGTTTTCTGTTAGTATTGTTATTATCATTTTGTTTTGGATGATGATATTGAGATATTTCAATTGGAGAGTTTATTCCAGTTACATTTATTCTTATTGACTTTTAATTCATTTGTGATGGGATGTTACTTATGGTGGAATGGATTTAATTAAATTAAAATTGGAAAAGCTTTGACACTTAGCTTAGTTAATTATTATACTCTGATACCACATGTGACACCCCGACTAATTAAATACCGGGTAGCTACTCCTTTATTCAAATTAATATAAAATGTCAAGTTGGTTCAGTTCATAGAATCACTGTCGAAAAACATTTATTTAAAATTACTAGCCACCTAATATTTAATAAGAGAGAGATGTCAAATTTTATAAATTAAGCCAACACTTAAACAAGAATTTATTTAATAAACCAACAATCGCATAACCAATGTCATATAAATGCTCAACGAGAAGAAATCAAATAAGTCTGGAGTAAACACTCCAATAGTAAAGATGCCAGAGTAAATAATGTCCCATTACAGGAGTCTGAATAAATAATAAACCAAAAACTGAAATAATAAAAGTCTGCAACTACAACCTCTAAATGAGAATGGGAAACATGCCCTAACTGATACAAACGAATCTGAAGGAATCAAGGATAAAATGAGATCTTCTACTACCAAGATCCTGTAACTTCCACAGCAGCTACAACACGTCCTCTAAATGGAACTCCTATGCTTGGCGTTCCTGTGGCTGGGCATCTAAAAGGTTTTTACAAAACAAAAACAGATTTGGAGGAAAACGGGTCAGAGCCCGATGTGAAAATAGTTTAAAAGTTTAGCAAGTGATTTAAATTACAATTAAACATCACATATTATAAACAAGTTAGTTACGTACTCTCACATGAGTTTCTTACCTCTCAACTACTGTGCATGCCTAACGTAAGCCTTTAACCCATCCTAGTTATGCCACTATCTAACTAGTTTGTACCACTCCTGTCTTCGCATTTTAACATAAATTATCTACACGTAGCCCCCAAATAAGCCATATTTATAACCCATGTTCACATTTATTAAATTACTTATCTCAAATGTTAATTAAATTATCATTCTTAACCCATTCAAATATCTTAGTCATCCACATCTACTAAGTAACAATGAACCAGTCACAAGTACATAAATATATCACCCTCAGTGCATAAATACCTATATGGCACCCCTAGGCTAAGCTGTGGTGCACGCATACCCTACTATCGAATCCCGGTACATCACGTACATAGGGACTACGAGTTTCGAACCTTTCAAGAACCGTTTCAATAAACAAAATCACACATATTGGAGGCAAACATAGTTCTCATACCCATGGGTCACGCACATACCTACGCTCCCATGGTCAACTGATTTATCAACTCACAAATAAGTCATTCACAGTACTATGTCCTTAAGGTACCAGTCTAAATCCCCCCGAAGGCACATAAGGATAAAAGGGTCCTTTCCAAAATAAAACTAACCTCCCGTGATAGCAAGTATGGTAGGTATGTCATACACATAAGAAATCCATACACTAGGCATTCACACAACCTAAGTAATCATATTACAATATAAGTATTTACACATTCCATCTAGTAATATCTCGTACGTAGCACGTTTACCCTGAACATAATACGTAATATATTTTCATCTTGATAACTCTCTCGTTGTATCAATTTGAGTAATTAAACCTACCTCAAAAGGTTACTAGGTTTCCTATTAAATGTTTGTGTTATCTAATCATTTAAAGTCACTTTGTTCCTGCCCTTAACCTTACATCATGATAAATTCCCATTATAGTTTCAATTTGAACGCTTTCTAATTGTACCTCACTCGGTAGACCCTCATAAGCAATACCAATCAATCCCATAAGTTATACCATTCTCCGATAATAATTAATACCCTACGGACCTTACCTAAGTACCACCATATTATATTTATCACTCTAATAACCAACATCGACTTTGGAATAATCATTAACCTTAAAGAGAAACAATTGTCAAAAACCAGAAGGGGTCGATCGATTGAAGAAAAGGGGTCGATCGATCGATGGTTCGGGTAATTAATTTAATAAAGGACTGATCACCCGGTATTTAATTAGGCGGGATGTCATAGGTAGTATCAGAGCATCAGGTTCTAGCATCGTTAGGATCTGTATGGCTTATTATGTTTTCTGCTTAGCTTCCTTTTATATAAAGTCCTATCATTAGGATTGTTGTATTCATAATTGCGCATTTATGACTTCAGCTATTTTGCGATATGTTAAATGCTGATCAAAATATTTTTCCCTTATTTCAGATGCCTCCTCGACGTGCACGACGAGCCCCTAGTGCAGTACAATCTGCCCCACAACCCGCTCCAGCTTAGGGCACTATGAATGCAAAAGAAGCTGCTGGCATTATTGCTCAAGCCGTTAATACAGCCTTAGCGGTTGTCCAACAAGCACCTCCACCAGCATAGGTAGTGCCACCAGCACCAGCGCAGGCATTTCCCACTGCTTGGGAGTGTGTCAGGGATGCCTTCCAAAAGGCACACCCATGAAAATTCTAAGGGGGTTTCGATGTCATGACTACTAGCCAATGGAAGAAAGACATTAAGCGACATCTGTTTTAAGCTGGTTGGAGCAACTCTTTAGTGGCTGTAGTCCATTAATATACTAGAGGAGAGGGATACGATGGTTATTCAGGACTTCTGGATGCAGTTTGATCGCAAATACTTTCCTTCAGCTTTTCAGACTGAAATGAGGAGGAAACTTTTGGACCTCACTCATGAGGGGAAATTAGTTCCCGAATGTGAAGAGGAGTTTACTATGTTGACTAATATGGTACCACCTGAGGTACCAACCGAAGAGAAGAAGATCCAGATGTTCAGAGATGGCCTTACATAGAAGATTCTCCAGCACCTTTTGGAAAATCCATCTCTACAGACTTATACAGATGTCTTAAAAGTGGTATTACTTCATTGCTAGGACCACCATTTTCATAAGGAAATCAAGAGGGGGTTTGAGTCTAGTCAGTAAGGCTGAACTAGGGAAAACAGTGGCAGTGAATCATCATTAGTTCAAGAGCAACAGAGACAAAGTGAGAAAAATTCGTAGCCAGGGGACTATGCTAAGCGATCGAGGTCGGAAGGATTTTACTTTGGGCAGGGCTGTAATAGATAGGGCCAGCAGCACAATCAGCATGACCATCAGGGCTAAGTGAATGGTGGAAATAGTCATCAGGTTTGTGGTCAGTAGGGTCAAAATGAGGGATAGTTTGCAGGTAGATGTTTCACTTGTGTTAAGATTGGCCACAGGAAGCAGAATTTCCAAGATAAGGGCAAAATACCCCAGCAGTATGGCGTGTATCAGGATCCATAAAGGCATATGTTTCCATCCACCCTTTCAGTAGCAACACAGATGCCAGCCTTAACTTCCTTTGCTCCCGCAACCCCACCACAGTAGGGGTAGTCATAATTTGGGCGTGTGTATAACGTCCAACAGGCAGCAGTTCAACAGCCACCACCTGCAGTTGATGGTATGTTTTCTATTTTGGGGGCTATGGAACTTATTTTGTTTGATACAGGGTCCTCACATTCTTTCATAGTGACTATATTTTCACGGGCCACAGGATTGTTAGATACGACCAACTATACTATTACTTATATAGACTCACCGATGCGTAGTGGGACACCTATTTTCTTTATATGTCAGAGTGTGAGTATAGAGATTGGGAGTCTGATTTTACCAGCTCATATGCTTGTGTTGTTCATGTCCGAATATGTTGCTATTATTGGGATGGATTGGCTAGTTTCTTATAGATCCACGATTGATTGCCTTAGTAGGAGTATTATATTCGCTATCCCAGGTTAGGAGATGTTTTTAGTGGCGATGCCTTGCCCCGAGCAATGATCGTCCACTCATTTGTATTATATCGAGGAGGAAACCTCTACGGGAGTTGTGATTCCCCTTGATTCGATTCTGGTTGTTAGGGAACTCGCATACGTGTTTTAGGATATACCTGGATTACCGCTGAGTAGGGAGATTAAATTTGTGATTGAATTAGAACCGGGAACTCAACCACTAACCTGTACCCCCTACCACATGTCTCCTGTAGAAATGAGTGAGATGAGAGATCGAATTGAGCAGTTATTGGGATAGGGTTTCATCCGTCGAAGTACCTCACCTTGGGGTGCCCCAGTTCTGTTTGTGAAGAACAAGGATGGATACCTACGATTATATGTGGATTATAAGGAACTTAATAAAGTCACGATCTGCAATAAATATCCATTACCCTGCATCGATGACTTGTTTGATCAGTTGAGAGGGGTAGCGTACTTCTCAAAGATTGACTTGAGGTTCGGGTATCACCAGGTGAGGATTAGGGAGAAGGATGTGTCGAAGACTGCTTTTCTGACAAGATATGGATCTTATGAGTATCTGGTTATGCTATTCGGGTTAACCAATGTGTTTGTTGTATTTATGGACTTAATGAATAGGGTGTTCAAAGAGTTCTTGGATCAGTTTGTCATTGTTTTCATAGATAACATCCTAGTTTATTCTCGTATCGAAGAGGAGCATGTCGAGTATCTGCAAAACGTCCTACAGACACTACATGAGCATCAATTGTATGCAAAATATGAAAAGTGTGGGTTTTATCTCCAGGAGGTGCAGTTTCTGGGGCATATAGTGTCAGAAAGGGGTATAGCAGTGGATCCTAGCAATGTATCAGTGGTGAATGAGTGGGGACGACCCATGACACTGACAGAGGCTCGCAGTTTCTTGGGACTAGCTTGTTATTACAGACGGTTTATTCGGGGCTTTTAAAAGATTACGGGTTCGACAACCAATCTAACCCATAAAGGCGTAAGGTTTGTTTAGGATGATGCCTGTCAGTTTGCATTTGATGAACTAATGGATAAGTTAACTTCAACACCCATACTAGCACTGCCCAGGCCAGGAGTGGAGTACCTAGTGTACACTAACGCATCATTACAAGGATTTGGTGGGGTGTTGCAACAGGAACAACATGCTATAGATTATGCCTCTAGGAAGCTTAAATCGCATGAGAATAACTACCCTACCCACGACTTGGAGATATTAGTATTCATATTTCCCCTTCGAATATGGATACATTATTTATTGGGTGAAAACTTTTGCCTATTCACGGACCACAACTCATTACAGTATTTGTTCACTCAGAGAGAGTTGAATATGCGACAGGGAACGTGGCTTGAATTCGTGAAGGAATATCAGTTTAAGATGCATTATCACCCAGAGAATTCTAATGTGGTAGCTGACGTGTTGAATCATAGGCCTGAGGGTGAACTAGTCATAGTGTGGAAGGCTAAATGAAAGGAACAGGGCCATCAGGATGCCGTTACTAGGTCATTTATGTCAGTTCTGACTGTTACTCCTCAGATAGTGATGTGGGTAGTACAGGCTCAGGTGGCGGATCCATTCTCTCAGCAAAAAATTCGACAACTTTTGGCCAAGTGAGCAGAGTCTTACTCAGTAAGTTCAGAGGGAGGCTTACGCTTCAATGGTAGACTGATTATGCTACAGAGGGAAGAATTGTGGCACGCAGTGATGTCAGAATCGCATGGATCCTGATTTGTGGTACATCCCGGTGGGGATAAGATGTAACGGGATATGTGGCTATAGTCACTACACCAAATCTGTCGAATTGTCACGGTTATTGACCTTGACAAGTTAGACTTATCAAGGTTAATGACCGTGATAATTTTGGGGGTAATAACTTTTATTGTCACAGACTTGTCAGGGTCATTGACCGTGATAAGTTCGTTAGAATTGTCATGGTCATGTTACGGTCCTTAACCTTGACAAGTTTTGTCATGGTTAAGGACCGTGACAAACCCGTGACAATGTTAAAAAATTATCACAGTCAATGACCGTGACAATTCTAGGCATAATTGAAAAAAAATCAACTGGGCAGTTTGGCCACGGCCACTGCCCAACAGTATATTTGTACCTATTATGGAAACGTTGTACATGTTCAAGCATCATATATCCAATAAAATAGAGATAATGCAAATATACATTCAAGATAGAGACAATATGCATTACGATATAATCCAAATATAATTTAAATGTACCAACTTAAAAACAATTCAATTCAAATAATGTCACTACATGTCTTGGGTAAGGTTAAATCTGAGGAGGTGAGTAGGCCACACAATATATGAATTGCACACACACTGGTATACATCGTGCCGCATTGTTCGTGCAACCACAATGGGGATTTTTCCTTCCCGGGTATCACATGCATGACGAGCACCTTGGACTCGATGTCTTGAAGCTCGCATCCATGAACTAGTCCACCCTGGATGATATTCGGGTCCCTCAACCCCCTCCCTATCCGCTGGCCATCAAATATGTCCAGTATAAACACGCTCAACCAACCAAGTGTCGACATTGGTCGGTCGAAGGGAGCCAAATAGGGAAGTGGATCATCAAAGTCCGTACGTATCGACGATGAAGCAGCGAGGTCCACATCCTCGTCATCCTGCACCTCGTCCTCCCGCACCTCCTCCTCCACCACCTTCTCCTTCCCTTTCCCCTTGCATTTTTTGCCCAACGAACGCTTCAAGAATGAGAACATATCTTGGACCGTCGCCTCCAAACGGGACAGCTTCGCATCATGCGAGTCCACCGTTCGAGCCAACCCGGTGTCGTTAGTCTCTAATCCGATGATCCTAGATTTGGCCACCCACGAGCTCACCCCCCTTTTACTCCCCTTGCGATCAGAGCCAAGCACTTGGTTGAGTGCATCTGTGGACAAGGATGACTTTTCGGCATCAGACTCCGACTCATGCACTTCCTTAAGCTTTGCCTAAAAGGACAAAAAGCACATGATTAGTAAAATAAGTAAATTAAAAAATTATCACGTAATTAACAAAAAGAAAACTTTCAAATTAATTATAATCGTGGTCGCGACGCTCGAGGACACCTCCTTGTCCTTTCCTTTCTTCGTTCGAAGAGCTATATAAGTATCAAGCCTATGTGGCCTACCCTCAGAGCCACTCCCTATCCCCTGAAATAAAATAAAGTAAAATTAGTATCGGCCTCGCAAAGTAAAATAATGCAGAATAATAAATTTGTGTAGTTATAGAAAAATTGAATCTTACCATCATCCTATGCACCACCTCAGCGTAAGACGTCTGGTCGGAGTAGTGCACGTCCGTCTTTTTTGCTCGATTTTCCCTCCCCGATTGGCGAGATGCGAATTGTCGCACCCCGACCTCATTGTCAACAAACTGTTGCCATTTTGCCAATGAGATCGTCTCCTTCAGTGGGACGAATTCACGCATTCGAATAACGGACTCTCGTGTCTTCCCAAAGTATTGGATCCGCATATTTTTCTTTCATATCTTATGTTGCTCCCTCAACTTCTCCAAGATGGAATCATGTAGCTTTGGATCCGGGCTGAATTGTTCCTGTCCACCAAATACAATGTTAGTTGCGAATAAATATAAAATGAAATTGAAATCGAAATTAAAATTGAAATTATCATATAAATATAAATACATTACCTGTAGTACCACCTAAACATCTTACTTGAGCTCATATGGCACCTGCTTCCATCTAATGTATCCCGAGCCGATGATCGTCTCTACCAGCTCGAGGGATCTCACTAATAGCCCCGACTTGTTCTCGATAGCCATCCCCAATTTTCCATATTTGGGGAGCCTAGGGGCTGAGGAGCCCTCGTCACCTCTGCTACCACCAAACCCAGATGACATCATCATAACCAGCATCATCATCATCCTCGCCTTAATACCTGAAGGAGACATTTGCTGTAAAAAAATGGTATTAGTACAAATCAAAATGAATTAGAAGAAGACATGCAAATATGTACAATTACTACAAATAGAAATGAATTGTTACTGTTAAACACCTCAATTCTGAAGTCTAAAACAATAGCATCTAGCTCATAATATGTACAATTACTAAAAATTCGAAACATCCCCAACCCAACCCCTAATGCCCACACACACGCACACTACACAAGAGTGAAAATGATAAAGTGCAAATCAATTAAAAGCATTAAAAATGGATGTTTCAGTACAAATTGGAATATTTATTACAAATTGAAAAATTATTTAAAATTCGGGTTACCATAAAAAATGCATTGATATTCAGTAGGAGCAGCCAAGTCTTCTACACTACTATTTAGACGCTTTGGCGCATGTTGGACAATTGACCACGGCTCGTTGTTGATATACTCCAAGTAAAACACATGGTTAACCTTTTGAAATGCACAAACAAACTTTTCATAGCTCACGTGGTCGTTACTCTTCAACTTGGACAAGTCAACCATGATCAAATTGGTGACATGATTAACTTTACAAGCATTTTTATCCTCAACTCTTACCCAGTCACAGTAAAATACAACCTCTTTGAAGCTTATATAATCCAATTCAAATATATTTTAGATTACACCATAGTAAGTCATTTCAGCTTCAACGACGTTTTTATCTTTTGCGCTCGCTCGAAAGAAAGTAAGTGCCTTGTATGAAATGCCCGAGTTCTGTGCATTTGTACTTTCTCGTACACTTTAGCGCCGAAAATGTAACCGTTCAATCGATACTTTTTGTACTCTTGTGCCACGAACAAGGGTCCAGTGGCTAGATGAGCAAGCCTTGATGTTGCATCACCCGTCTTTAAGAGCTGAGAATATAGATAAATTAATTCTATTAGTTGTAAAATTTGAGTGTAATTAACGTTATATAATGGCCATTTTCATTCTAATTACCTCTTGTGTCAAACACAACCTAAATTCGCTGTCTGATTGTACCATTGTTTTTCTTCTTTTATTGTTCTCACAGGCTTCATATTTTCTGCATATTACAAAATTCATCAAGTATAAAATAATCTAAAATAATATTAAATATTATAATAATCGAAACTTACTTTTTCCATTCTTCGACATCTTCATCTGTGTCAAATAGATAACGAGTTACTTCTTCATGTTGCAAACTCGTTAATTTCACTTGTTTTCCCATCACATGACCACCATCATCGACGAACTCATCAGTGCCATCAACGCTGGTCCAGTCAGGCATATATTCCTGAGTATATATTGATGACTCCACGGTGATGTATTCCTCTGCAATTGATCCTGCAATGTATCGCGTATTCTTGAAGTAATCTTTAAAAACTTTCATCAATCTTTCAAACGGATACATCCACCGATATCTAACTGGACCACAAAGAATTGCCTCGTCGCATAGGTGTACCAACAAGTGAACACTTATGTCAAAGAATGCTGGGGGAAAGTACTTCTCCAACAAACAAATCGCTTCGGTCATCGCCAATTTTGCAGCCACTATGTGTTCTCGATTGACTACCTTCTCACACAAGAGTGAGAAGGTAATATTAATTTGCATAATAACCCTCCGTAAATCCTTGTGCTTGGAGAAGCAGTGCTTAAACAATAAAGGAACCAATTTCATGATCACAAGCCAATCGTGGGACTTACACATATGTAAATCATGAGTATCATAATTCACAATCCTTTGCAAGTTGGACGCAAAATTATATGGTCCCTTCAAATTATATATTGTGTTTAAAAGCACCTTCCTTTCCCCACTCGTCAAAGTAAATGCACCAGAGGGATTATTGTCCTTCCCCTACTATTTTCTTTCAACCATAGTTGTGGCTTAAGTTTCAACGATTTAAGGTCTTTTCGTGTATTTTCTCCATCCTTCGAAAGACTCCCCCCAAGGCAAGTGCCCACAATATGTTCAGCGAAGTCCTTCTCTACATGCATCATATACAATACATGGCGCACCGGGTTATTCTTCCAATAAGGTAAGTCAAATAAAATTAACCTCATAGACCATGCCTTTCTTGTCTCAGTTTCATTCCTAGTTGGGGTCTTCTTATGCTTGACGTTTTTAAATTTGTGATTATTACCTGGCATATTAAGGACACATTCAGAAGATTTACTTTCAATTTCTGAACCCGAAAGTTGTCTCAGCGGTAGCCTATGTTCAACCTCACCCAATAAAAAATTGGAACCTTTCTCGAATCTGAAACTATAAGCCGGGGGTAAAAACCTCATGTGGTAATGGTATACATTTTTTGAGCTAAAGGATAGACGAAGAGATTCAGTCTCCTCTCCACAAATAGGACACCCCAAAAAACCATGTACTACACAATCGGATAATGTCCCATAAGATGGAAAATCATGAATTTCCCACATCAACATAGCTTTCAGCGTAAACTCTTCTTTTTTTAAAAGAGTCAAATGATTGCACGCCCTCTTCCCACAACTCATTTAATTCTTCTACCAAAGGATCCAGGTAGACGTCGATGTCGTCACTTGGGGCCTTTGGCCCAGGTATCAACAAAGCCATCATCAAAAATTTAAGTCTCATGCACCGTGAAAGAGGGAGGTTGAGTGGGGATAGGATCACTGGACATGCACTCTGATTGGTGCTTACATTTCCAAATTGATTGAAACCATCTGTTGATATAGCCAAACGAATGTTGTGTTGTTCTCGAGCAAAATCGGGATACTCATAATTCATCCTCCTCCAGGCTGTATAATCCATAGGATGACGCATGATATTACCTCCTACTTCTTCCCTAGTATGCCAAGTCATTGCCTCCGCTATCCATGGTACTGTGAAAAATTGCTTTAATCTAGTCCCAACGGGAAAATATTTCAATACTTTTTTAGGCACTTTTGAGCTTCTGCCTTCCTTACTAGTAGATTGGACATATCTAGGTTCATCGCATACCGGACAATGATCGAGATTTTCATACTCCTTTCGGTATAGTATGCAGTCATACACACAAGCATGAATCAATTTATACTTCATTCCCAAACCTTTCAAACTGTTCTTCTTAACAGGATAGCTATTTGGAAGTGTATTCTCCTAGGGTAATAAGCCCTTCACCCACTTCAGAATTCCTGTCACGCTATTGCCAGACAAACCGTACTGCATCTTAAAACTGTGCAAACCAATCATGGCATGTAAAGTTCTTTGATCTTTCTCACAGCCAGAGTATAACGGTTGGGTCCCCTTAAATTTTAAAGTTTGGTAGTCATCGTCAAGTTTTATCGTGATATCTTCACGAGCACTTGAACCTTCTACATCATCAGTAACCTTATTGTCATCTACTTCATAAACTCCGTACGCATCATCAACTAAATCCTCTAACATATTATGATCTATGTCGTCCCCTTGTACATCTATCTTACTTGTTTAAGGTTGTTGTGAAGGTTGGTCGGGGACAAAAGGAACTTTCAATTCACCGTAAAAACTTCAAAATCAATAACTATCTTGCATACCCGATCTTAACAAATGTAGTTCAACTGTTTTCCACTCAAACACCTTACCATTCTTACACCTAGCACACGGACACGGAAACTCTTCATCATTATGACAACTCTTTGCGTATTTCAAAAATTCGTTAGCACCTCTGCGAAACATATCCCCCATTCTATTTGTCTCACCCATCCACTCTTTATATTTCGGGATATCACATCACAACTACCATAACTAATCACCTATTAAAGGTAAACAAAACTTAGATTTATAGTATGTTTCATTTAATTATGTCTTATTTATATTCTATTTTTAAATTTCAAATTCAAATTCAATTTATAATAGAAATTTATATTTCCTCCATCTCCTCTAAAGGGTGAGTGGTCCTATCCCATTCAAGACCGCATTTTTCTGTAATATACTTAACAGCTCATGCATAATGTTACGATTTGAGAAAAATTCAGCAGCACATCCCCGTAGTTCTCCAAGTACATGACGTAGATTGGCAAGTGTGAGTGTTATTTTAATTGCTCAATTGAAATAACAGTCACACTTGTCAATATAGTATATACCCAGAGAACATTAGGGTACGACTGCAAAACTTTCTCCAAAAGTAACAACTTTAAGCCACTAAGAATATTATACAGAAATTATGCAATCCCAAACTGTCCAAACGAGGCAATTCGAGAGATCTCATTACAGGGGTAATGACTCTCGAACGGGTCTAAGGGCTATTGAATGCGTATGCAAAAGAACTAGAAGGCTAGTATCTATGCACACTATATGTAATTTCAAGTATTTTCATTTAATTATCACACTATATATATATATATATATTGTTCGATATACAAAGTAATTTTCAAAAAAAGTTGAAAAATCCCACCCCCATATGGACAATAATTCAGTGGTCATTCCACTTTTAAAATTAACCAACCCAACATCGATCCACTATAATCCAACAGCAACGTCAACAACAAATGTGTATCCCGTACTCCTTCTAATTCATCTACTCAATTAATTATTTTCATCAATTAAAGTATAAAATTATTAATTTTCTAATTTACAATGAGGGGCAATCATATATTAATTTACTAAAAAAATTAATAATCTATCAATTCATTTACAAGGGACACTACGCATATACACCCACTACACACACATATACACCCACGCGCACATACATGCCCACACACATGACCCCCAACACACACACACACACAACCCCACCCCCTTCCCCCACCACACACACACACACCCTGCCCCACCCCCTTCCCCCTCCACACACACACACACAGCCCCACCACCCCACCCACCACACACACGCACATATATATATACACACACACACACACACATATATATATATATACATACACATATATATATATAAATGGAAGAGAGAGAGAGAGAGAGAGAGAGAGAGAGAGAGAGAGAGACTAACTTGAAAGTAGAGAGAGAGGTGGAGAGCAGCGTAGAGAGAGAGAAAAAAGGAGGGAAGAAATCGGTGGGGGAAAAAAGGAGGGGAAAGGGTTTTTTGTTGGGAAATTTATCACGGATGTGTCACGGTCCTTGACCGTGACAATATTATACGAATTATCACGGTCAATGACCGTGACAAGTCTTTGTCACAGGCTTGTCACGGTTAATAACAATGACACAAAATGCGTGTTTTTTGTCACAGTCAATGACCGTGACAAGGTTATCCGCTGGAAGGGTGTCAATTTATCCATTTTGGTGTAGTGAGTATTGGTGGAGTGGGATGAAGAGAAACATTGTTGAGTTAGTCCCTAAGTGTGCTACCTGTCAGTTAGTGAAGATGGATCACCAGAAGCCAGTCGGGTTTCTTCAGCCGCTAGAGATTCCTTTGTGGAAATAGGAGAGCATTTTCATTAATTTTATTACTGGGTTGCCAACTACCCAGAGGGGTCACGATTCCATATGGGTTATTATGGATGGATGGACTAAGGTAGCTCATTTCTTGCCAGTTCGAACTAATTATACGATGGGGAAGTATGCACAGCTCTTTAGAGCCGAGATAGTGAGGTTACATTGGGTACCACTTGATATTGTGTCCGATCGGGATAAGATTTTTATCTCCCGATTTTGGGAGAATTTTCACAAGTCCATTAGTACTGAGGTGCGATTAAGTAAGACCTATCACCCACAATCAAATGGGTAGATAAAGCATACTAACAAGATGTTAGAGGATATGTTACGTATGTGTATTTTGGATTTTGGAGGGAGTTGGGAGAAGTACCTTCCACTGGTGGAATTTGCGTATAATAATTCCTATTAGTTCACCATTGGTATGGCCCCATTTCAGCCTTTATATGGTAGACCTTTTCGCTCTCCTACATGTTAGTTAGAGGTGGGGGACAACAAGCTACTTGGGCTGGATGTAATTCAGGGAACGTCTACCCGAATTAAAATTATCTGGAGTCGCATTTGGGTAGCCCAAGATAGATAAAAGAGCTACGTCGATGCCAAGAGGTTCTTCCGAGAGTTTAATGTGGGGGACCAGGTATTATTGCGGGTAGCTCCTATGAAAGGAATCATGAGATTCGGGAAGAAAGGGAAATTAGCTCCAAGATATGTATGACTATTTTCTAATATAAAGAGGGTTGGACTAGTGACATACAGACTTGCGTTGTCGGAGCACTTGCATCGTATACATGATGTGTTCCATGTTTCTTCGCTAAGGTGATATCTACGAGATGAGTTGTCTCACACTCATATTGCAATGTAGGAAGTTGATTTGCAGCTAGATAGTTCTTACGAGCGGCGACCAGTGGCAATCTTAGACCACAGTGAGAAACGTTTGAGATCGAAATTAGTTCCACGTGTGCGTGTTCAGTGGGCACACCATAATGTGGAGGAGCCTACTTGGGAGTGCGAGGATGATATGCACGATCGATTCCCAGAGTTGTTTTAAATAGGTATGCCTTTTTTGAATTTTGGTATGAAATTCCGTTATAATGTGGAAGTATGTAATACCCCGTAATTTTAATGACTTTTAAAATGCGATTAATTTGGATTAATTGTGGGTTAAATTAAAATTAATCTAGATTTTAATATTACTCGGGAATAAAGTAATACGTAATTTATGTGAATATTACTTAGTGATTAAAAGTAATATATTATTATTATTTTACATATGATTATGATTTAATAAAATTATCGCTAGTGATTAATACGAAAATTACGGAAATTAAGTCAGGACGCGCGTCTGAGTTGTGTCTGGGCTAAATTTAAAGGAAATAAAAGTAAAATATTTTTATATCATCCCAATGGTCATTTTGACTACACGAGAGTGTCCGGAAGGGTTTAAATACTCAAAAAAGTCTATTTGAGTGTTTGATTTGGGTCTCGGGGCACTTTGGAAGCGAATAGACACCCTGGAGGGGTATTTTTGGTAATTTTCCAAAGTATGTGAACAGTACCAACGAATTTTGGAGTCATCTTATATAAGTGTAGAGTTTATCAAAGTGAGTTTCATTCCCCAAAAATCAAGAGATAAGTCTGTGAGGAGAGGAGAGGATTTTCTAAGAAAGGAAGAGACACCCTAGGAAGCCAAAAGGCCAAAGGAAATCCTACACCACCACTGCCACCGGAAGTTGGTCGAAAAAGGGGAGGACCACCAGTTGATTATCATTCCCAAAGGTTTAGAGCTACAATATAAAGGCAAGTGACTCAATCTTTGCAAATTAGCATGTATAATGTTCATATTAAGATAGTTGTAGAATTCTGAAAATTTGTATGATTTAGAGATAAACCATGGTGATTTTAATGAACTCCTTGATATGAGATACATGTATGATAAACCTCCTTTTGATTATGTATTCTAATCCACGAAATTGGAATCAATCGATAAAGAAAATCTCAGTTTTTATATGTTATTATTGGAGAAATGATAAAATATGGATTTTCTAGAAATCATGAGAAATCACATGCTTAATCAAAACTTCTTGATGATTCTACGTTGTTTAATGTTTGGAGATCAATTATATATATAGTTATGTCATGTGGAACAAATTATAAGAAGTTTGGGATCCTAAAATAGAGGATTTAAGGATGAAAGATGATGAAACCCGTAGGCTAAATATGCAGACACAATAGGCTGAAACCTATTTGGGCGATCGATCGACCCTTAAATGTCGATCGATCGAAAATCCCAGAATATATGATTTTGTTACTTTTAAGGTTTGATTAAATTCCCCACTTCCAAGGATGCGTAGTGTAAATTAAATATAGCATAATGGGATTTAGGGAGGATCATTAGGGTAGTAATTGAGGCCCAAAAAATATTTATTTATGCGATTATTCCTTGAAAATAAAATAATGGATTAAAATTTAATTGGATATTATCGAGGAATAAACCCATTTGAGGATAATATGAATTTATAAAATTCCGGGAATTAGGATGACATGAACCAGTAGGGTGTGAATAATTACCTACTAAATTTTATTTGAGGAATAATGAATGTCTTTCGAGTGTTGGGAAATCTCAGGAAATATATGTTAATAAGTAAAGTCATAATTTATAAATACGTAGGATATTAGAGAGAGAAATATACTACGTGTGGAATTATCATATGGTTGTGTGAATAGGTTAATGGTATTATATTGGTGGGTTGAGTATCTATACTGTAATTTGTATTGTGTATGACATACCTACGCTGCTTGCTATCAGGGTGGAGGTTTCGTGTTATGGTCGATCTTTTCCTGATGAGCCCATTTGGGGGGATTTTAGATTCGTACCTTGAGCATAGGACCTTGGACACGTTTTATGGGTGTGAATTATAGTTTTAACGGTTGAATGGGAGCGTAGGTATGTGCGTGAACCATTCAGCTGGGGAGTATGCTCCCCTCCAAATATGTGTCTTATGTTATTTATGGTTCGGGAGAGACGCTGAGCCAATAGTCCTTCGTACAGTGAGAGACGTAACTGGACATGATAGCAGAGTATGCATGCACCACAGCTGTGTCTGGGAGGTTTCTCATTAGTATATATAATAGTGTGATGAATATATATACTATGATGTGATCTACTATGTGAATTAGTAGATATAAATGAATACTAAAATCTGAATTGAATTAAGTAAGTGAATACTTAACCCTTGAATGCCTAGTTCATCTTAAAGAGAAATGAACATTTTTAATTAATATAAGTATTGCGTGGGAAATACGGGATAATGAGAAGAGATAGAATAATAATTGAGAACCTTATTTAGGGGTTTATAAGGTACGTTAGGCATGCACCCTAGATGAGAGGTGAGATTCTCAAGTGAGAGCCGAGAACTAACATGTACATAATACCTGCTTAATTTCACTTGTTAAGCAGTTGCTATTTTTAAAAATCTTTTACAACCGGGATCTGACCCGTTTACTTGAATATTCTCTTCTCTACTATATCTATTACACCAGGTGCCCAGCATTAGGGACGCCCGACTTAGAGGATGGATATTTTGACGTGTTTCTAGAGATGCGGCTTTGGATTAGACGCTTCCATTCCATTGATTCCTATCTTTGTTGTATTTGACTCGTTTAGGGCATGTCGCCCAAGATTCTAGTAGTTCGATTCCTATTTCGGATATTGTATTGGTTTTAAGTTGGTACTGTTATTATCATTTTGTTTTGGATGGTGATATTGAGATATTTCAACTGGAGAGTTTATTCCAGTAACATTTATTCTTGTTGATTTTTAATTCATTTGTGATGGGATGTTACTTATGGTGGAATGGATTTAATTAAATTAAAATTGGAAAAGTTTTGACACTTAGCTTAATTAATTATTTGGTGAATTAATAAGAAATTGTTTTTTGACACTCTTACTAAGAATGAACCAACTGGATATTCTGATTTAATTTAATAAAGGAATAATCACCCAATATTTAGTTAGGCAGGGTGTCATATTACGTTGGTCTCATGCAAGGTGTTCGTGTCCCTTGCAGGTCCGTTTGAGACTTGTTTATGGTTTTCTCCCACTAGCAACACATTTTCAAGCCTAAGTGTGCCTATTTGCAAATTTGGATCTCAAACCGGGAGTCCCGTGACTATGTGGTCAGTTGATACGAGTTATATTGGTCACATACTATGTGTTTGTGCCCCTTACGGGACAGTTTGGGAGATGTTCGGGGGGGTTTTTTCCACTAACGACACGTTTTGAAGCCTAAGTGTGCCTATTTGCAAAAGTTTCGATTATACTCTCAAATCAGGAGTCGCGCAACTACGCGATCAGTTACTATGTGTTACATTGGTAAATCAAATTAAACATTCATACATTAAACTAAACATTAATAAATCAAAGTAAAGCGCTAATATAATGTCAATATCATAATAGGATACAAATAAGATTGATTAGGATAAAGTAATGTTTTGATACTCAATCTTGCTCTAAATCAAGTAAAAGATCCTTAAAATTAGGGTTGTCATCAAGAGTTGACTAGAATGCTTTTGGAACCTCTAATGTGTCTACTTGAGTAGTCATACCCTTTGGTGCATGCACAATAATATACCAATTTCCTTCATTTATGCACTTCGAGTATAATACATTCTTTACGTTCTGAATGGCACAATTAAAGGCTCATTGACTATATGATCTTTACTCTTCATCTTTGATAAATATACCATAATAAGTTTGGAGTAAGGATAAACTTTGCAAGCATTCGTAGTATCCTTCACCATTACCCAAACATAATAGAATACGATTTCTGTGAAGTCTAAGTAATCGAGTTCAAGGATTTATTGGATTATCCCATAATAGGTTATCACCGAATCTTTTGGATTTTTATCTCTTTTGCTAGCGACATAGGTAATCAAGGCATAAATTAAAATTTTGTTGTTTTGCGTCAAAAGCTTTTCCTCATTTGGATATAAAATGAAATCAAAACCATTGGTGTAGAAATTCTTAAATTCTTCCGTACGAAAATTAAGAATTTTCGCTAAGCATGCAAGCCTTGAAGAGACATCACCTCTTTTTAGAAGTTGCATTTATTAATAAATTTATATTAGGGCACGTTTTTTAACACACCAAAATAAATAACCGCACGCATAAGAGGTGAAAATTACCTCTTTTGATACTCATTCCCAAAATCATTTGTCGTGCAATTTCACCTCTGATTTTAGGCAATTTCGTTCTTGTACTTCCTATGGGTAAATTGTAGATTTTATATCATAATATATAAAATACATATAATGAAACAAGAATAATTCAATAGATACTTACTTTCTCCAACCTTCGACTTCATCTTGCGATTCGAAGACATAACGAGCCGCTTTCTCATATAGATGTGTCAGTTTCTCCTCTTTAGGGTTCTCAAAATGGAATTCTTACTCAAACTCATCAAATTCCTGAATCAGTCATTCTCCAAGAGAATTGAACCTCCTTAGCTCTTCTTCTAACATATCATCCGAGCATGTAATGATGATTCCACAGTAACATATTCTTCAGCATTTGACTCTCCAATATACCATGTATTCTTTACATAATCTTTGAAAGGTTTCATTAAGCTCTCCAAAGGATACATCTACCGATACCATACAGGACCACATAATAAAGCCTCATCGCATAAATGCATAGGCAGGTGGATGCTGACATCGAAGAATGACGAAGGAAAGTTTTTCTCTAATACACAAACTACCTCGGCTAAAGTTGGTTACACATCTTTAATGTTCTCTTTGTTTACCACTTTTATACAAAGTAGGTGTGGGGGGCAGTTTTATTCTCAGCCCATAAGAGTACCCGACCTGAACCAACAAATCTAGAAAGTTTCCCAACCCAAATCATGGAAATAAGCTACGAGTATATGTTGTCCACAGCGCCCCGAAACTAAGTCAATCCACTGTAGTCTCGGAGAGATATTCAAGGTATTCATGGTTCATCATGGACGTCATGGAGTTGCCTGAACAATTGAAAGTATAGATCTATAAGTTATAACCCCTGGCCCTGGGCATAGGTGCATGTAACCGAGCATATTGAGAGATACTTAATAAAATAATAGACCTCTTTGTGGATGTGGACAAGTTACCGAACAACGTACATAGTTGTGTTGTGTGTGCGATTGTATGATTTCTTATTTGATTGTGATTGTCCTTTGTAAATCCTTTATTGTGATATTTTTTGATACCACAATTGGTGTCGTCTATGGTAATCGACTGTTATTACTATGAGAACACTCACTAACCGAAAGCTCTCAATGTCTCACCAAAGCAGCAACATCCCTCAAGCCGACGATGCTCAGGAAGAACATTCCCCTCCCAAGACAAGGCTTCACCAAATTCAAGGCTTCACCAAAATTCACCAAATCCAAGGCTTCACCAAATCCAAGGCTTCACCAAAATTCACCAACCAAATCCAAGGCTTCACCAAATTCCACGCAAATTTCTAGGTTGTTCGATGCCTATGAGGACAGACTTTGAGAGAAAGAAGATGCCACGCATCGCTAAGAAAAAAAGAATGCTCGCTTAAAAAGGTGACCGCCGGAAAGAATGGAGAGATATCTCCACATAAATAAAAGACGACGCCATGATCGAACTCTTAACCCTAAGGTGAGTGAATCTCACACCCGAGAAATGATACCCAGTCACGATTAAGGGATAATTTAGAGGAACAGGTCAGAGGATGGTCGATCAGACGACTACAGCCAGCCCGGCATCATGGGAGTCATGGTCAACATAATAATGAAATCAGGAGCTTGGTCGGTAAGTAGATGGATCAGAACCCAGCCCACCGAGGATCCAGATCCACACGAGAGTTATCCAGAAGATCTCTTAACACTCAGATGAAGTCCCCTTTTTCAAGGGAAATAGAAGAAGAGGAGCCCCAAAGATATTCGTAATCCCTAGATTCAAGATCTATGATAGGAAAACTGACCCTATCGATCATATCCTGCTATACACGCTAGCCATTACCTTGTGGAGCTACAACGACGCGTTGATGTGTCGCTTCTTCCCTTTCAGTCTGCATAACGTACCACAGAAGTGTTAGAGAGGCTACCACATAGGTCTATCACGAGCTTTAAGGATCTAGCAGAATTATTCACAGCTCACTTTATAACCAGCAGCTCCTACCCCAAGTGGGTGCATACTCAACTCACAATGAAGAAAAAACATAGGAGAAACTCAAGGAGTATGCCAAGAGGTACTGGGAGATTTTCAACAAAATTGACGACTGCTTGGAGCAGGTAGCCGTCGCATCCTTTAATATCGGACTGCCAAGCACTTCTTTATTGCAACAATCCCTAACTAAGACGAAGGCTAATTCCATCAATGACCTAATGGACCGTATTGAAAAATACACCAAAGTCAAAGATGTAATCCATATTATTGCAGGGGAAAATGGTCACGCAAAGACGAACAAAGGAACAGAGAAGAATGATTCCCAGAAAAAAGGAAACAAGAATGGGGGCTGGAATGGCTCAAAAAATGGCAACAAGAATGACCCCTCAAAAGCGTTACAGGTTGTTAACACAGTCTTTAAGGAACCGATATACAAAATCCTCGCCAAGATCAAGGAAGAGCCATTATTCAAATGGACCAAGAATATGGGAGGAGACCCAACGAAGAGGAATAACGCACTGAGGTGTGCATTCCATAAAGAAGGCACTCAAAGGACTGAACACTGCAAAGAACTCAAGTCTCATCTCGAGGATTTGTCCCAAGCTGGTCATCTCAATGAATTTATAGATAAGAAGGCAGATAAGGTCGCATCCAATGGCGACTAGAAGTCAGATAACATTCTTAAGGATGAGATGGGCCACGAGTTCGTAGTAATTTATGGGGCATCTAATCTCATGCAAGTACAAGGAGACACTGTTCGGATGGAAGTTAAGAAGCTTATTTTCGTTATGCAAGCTTTTCAAATACATCCCTCTAAGAATCAGGTCGGGAAGCATCGGAGATTGAAAAATGTTGACTATAGCAAACACATTGTGTTTACCGAAGATGACTTAGTTAGCGTAAGAACCCCCACATCATGATGCATTGCTCATCACACTCGGGATAGCTAACTGGGAAATTCATAGGTTGCTCTTCGACCAAGGTAGCTCTTCCGAAGTGATGTACCTAGACGTGTTCCACAAATTGAAATTAAATGTCATTGACCTCAAAAAGGACACCATTCCATTGGTCGTCTTTGTAAGAAAGATAACCATGTCGCTGGGAAAGATAGTCCTACCAGTCAGGGTGAGAACTATTTCAAAGATGATTGAGTTTCTGGTAGTAGATATCGAATCCCCCTATCACGCCATCATGGGCAGAGTCTGGCTCCATGCTATGGAGGTCGAACCATCCTCATATCATCAGACACTAAAGTACATTACAGATCGAGGGTGGTCGAGATTCGTAGCGACCAAACTATGGTTAGAAAATTCTTCATTGAAACCATTCGCCCCAAGCACGAGAAGAAGAAAGATAAGAGGAATGTCCAAGAGGAAGCCCAAGAAGGGGTATTGCCTTCAAAATAGAAATTACGGTACGATCGACCAGGGGTGGAGGAAACTAAGGTCCACCCCATAAGTAGGGTCGTCAAAGACCTGGAAGAAGTTACAGCTGAAGGAAACTCGCCTTAAGGAAATTTTTGATTGGTACCTCTCTCACCGACTGAGAAAAGAAAGACCTAACCAAGTTCCTCCGGAGCAATCTGGATGTTTTCTTTTGGGAACCGTATGATATGCTTGGGATATATCCCACTATTATATGCCATCGACTGTACGTCGATCCAACTTTCAAACTAGTCACTCAGAAGGCTCGCCTAATACCCCAAAAAAGGCGAAGGCAGTAGAGAAAGAGGTAGCAAAATTACTGCATGCAGGTTCCATTTGGGAAGTTAAATCCCACAAATGGCTATCCAACCCAGTCGTCGTAGCCAAAGGCAACGGGAGCCGGAGAGTATGTATTGACTTTACTAACCTCAACAAGTCTTGTTCGAAAGATAGTTTTCCTTTCCCAAAGATAGATCAGTTGGCCGACGCCACTGCAATGCATGAAAGAATGAGCTTTCTGAACGCTTACTCCGGATACCACCAGATCCCAATGAATGAACCAGACAAAGATAAGACCTCATTTATAACCCCTATTAGGTTATATTGTTACAAAGTCATGCCATTCGGCCTCGAGAATGTAGGAGCGACTTATCAAAGACTGGTCACCAGGATGTTCAACAAGAAAATAGGAGAAACAATGGAGCTATACATCGATGATATGCTCGTCAAAAGTAAACTCAAGGGATACCATCTCTCAGACCTTACAAGAACCTTTGAGATCATCAAGAAATATTGTATGAAACTTAACGTTAGCAAGTGTTCATTCGGTGTCTAGTCAGGAAAGTTCTTAGGATATCTGGTCAGCAAAAAAGGGATTGAAGCAAACCCTGATCAGATCGATGCCATTAGATAAGTCCAGCCCCCTCAGACAATAAGAGATGTCCAGAAGCTTATCGACATGCTCACTGCACTTAAACGCTTTATCTCTAAGTCTTCGGAGCGCTGTCAATCGTTCTACCAACTATTAAAAAAATATAAGGGCCTAGTATAGAACAAAGACTGCTCCAAAGCCCTGGAAGAATTCAATTCTTACCTCAGCAAGCCAGCCTTACTGGTGATTCCAAGCGAAGATGACCCCTTGTATATTTACCTTGTCGTGTCAGACCATTCCATGAGCTCTACTTTACTATGCAAGAAGGAGGGAGGCTAACACTCGGTCTAATACACAAGTAAGACGCTTCTTGATGTCGAGGACCGTTATCTGCCCCTAGAAAAGCTCACCTATGCCTTCATGGTAGACTCGAGGAAACAGAAGCATTATTTTGAGGCTCATTATATTATCGTGATTACCTCACATTCCCTCAAAGTTGTTTTAAGGAAAGCTGACCTCTCCGAACGACTATCACAATGGTCGATCGAGCTTAGAAGATTTGATATCCACTTTCAACCAAGAACAATAATTAATGGGAAACTTCTAGTTGATTTTATCAATGAACTCGCGGGAAACTAGCCTATTGCCCAATTAAAAAGAAGCAATCGACGAAAGTGGAAGCAAAATCCTTTGATTGGACCTTCTACGTTGACAGAGCCTCTAACTCCAAAGGGTCAGGATTAGGCATTGTATTGGTTACACCAGAGAAGACTGTGCTACAAAAAGGGATCAGGCTAGGATTTGAAGCATCCAACAATGAAGCAGAATATGAAGCACTTATCGTTGGCCAGCACAAAGGACGATTGTTAGGGAAAAAATGACTTTGGGTACTTGGCAATTCAAAGCTATTATCCAAGAAGATAAGTGGAGACTTCAACACCATGGATAAAATGATAGCAGTTTACCTCACTGTTATAAGAGGACTTGTGGAAAAGTTTGATGGAGTTGATGTTCAATAATTCCTGGGAGCAGAACAGTCACGTCGATGCCTTAGCAGCTCTAAGCTCCGCTATTGACTCCGATTTAAGGAGAACCATTCAGATAGTATTCCTCCTTAATAAAAGCATCAACCAGTCAGTCGTACTCGAGCAAGTCCTCCACATAGAAAAGGCACCTAGTTAGATGGATCTCATAATAACTTATCTACGGAGCGACACATTGCCAAGAAAAAAGAGATTGGTGCACCAGATAAAAGTCAAGGATACTCGTTTTCACTTATCTCCTGAGGGAAAACTCTACAGAAAGACTTTCACTGGAAACTACCTTTAATGCATTCACTTATCTCGACTGGGTTCTTAGTGAACTTAATGAAGGCATTTTTAAGAGTCATGTAGGAGGAAGATCATTGGCTTTTCGAGCGATCAAGGAAGGATACTGGTGGCCGTACATGCAAAAAAATACTGGAGTTTACGATCGCAAGTGTGAAAAGTGCCAGAAGCATTCCCTTATGGTCCACCAGCAAGATAGCGACCTTAAACCATTGACCATCCCATGGCCTTTTTCCCAGTGGGGTTTCGATATTGTAGGGCCTCTACCTACCGTAGGGCCTCTGCCTACCACATCTGGAAATTGCCAATATATGTTAGTCGATACTGACTACTTCACCAAATGGGTAGAGGTAGAACCACTCGCAAACATCCGAGTCTCTGATAAGACGAGGTTTATAAGGAAGAACATCATCACTCACTTTGGGACACCAAGAATAATCATTACTGATAATGGCACGTAGTTCGAAAGTGGCTTCTTTCAAGGTTTTTGCAATGAGAATAGCATCAAGCACCACGTGAGTTCTGTAGCATATCCCAGAGCAACAGGCAAGCTGAAGCTTTCAATAAGACAATGATTGACGGACTGAAAAAATGGTTGAAAAGAGCCAAAGGTGTCTGGGTAGATGAACTACCCCACATTTTATGGGCTTATCGTATATATACCAGAAGAGCAAAGAGAGAAACCCCCTTCTCTCTCGCCTATGGAATCGAGGCTGCCATCCAATTAGAAGCAAGTCTCCCTACTATGAGGACCACCTTGGTCGACCAAGGCCTCAACGATGAAGCACTACTCACTGAACTTGACTTAGCTGATGAGCAACGAGAACTGGCACTAGTTAATTTGGCATCTTACCAAAAGTAACTGGCCAAACAATACAACCAAAAAGTCAATCCGAGGAAATTTCTAATATGGAATTACGTCCTGAGGAAAGTCCTCGGGTGTGTTGTAAGACCATCAGACGGCAAACTGGGAACAAATTGGGAATGGCCTTTCAAGATAATAGGGAACGGCCTACACGGAGCATATCACCTAGAAACACTGGAGAGCAGGGAGATACTAAGGGCCTAGAATGCAGCCAACCTTAATAAGTTCTACTTTTACAATTCTATATCTTTTATTTTTCAACATCATTAGTTTAGGCAAATTTTCTTAAACTAACTAATGTTGCTTTTTATTTATCATTTTAATCAATAAAGGTCGATTGGACCGCGTATTCTGAACATCTTGGTTGTTAAATGTCTCTTGATCAAACCTCACTACCATATTTTTTAAGCAATATGCTCCCCTCAAAACATAACAAAGTTTCGGGATTGCAACAAGTTGATCAACTTGCTCCAGTCAAGGAATAAAGCTCCTATGGTTACAACAGTGTGTTGGACTTATGCCACTCAAAGCTAAAATATATGAAGCAAGGTTTACAATTAACCTTCCTCACGTCTTTATTGAAAACGCAATTGGCCTCTTGAGTTGATTCGGAAACAATAAAAGACCTACAGGGGATCCTTAGGCAATAAAGCCAAATCAAGGTTGGTAGCCAACTTAGGTTGGTTAAAAAATCCTGTTTGGGCGGATGTCCCATTAACCAGATACATTCTCGCCATCGCCCTACTTAGGCCTAAGGAAGTGCGACGACACAACCTAAAAGGTAAAGTGGACGGAATGATATGGCTAAGGTGATAGTACAAATATAGCACCATGCCGCGGATGGGATTCTCTTTATATTCAATCCGCGGCCATACCTCATAGGTCATGCTGGGCGCGACCAGATCTCACACAGAGCGCGGCATGCCATCAAGATGCTACGGAGATGGTTGACACAAGGTGCGGCCCTGACCATTATAGGGCGCGGCACATAGTAATTATTCCCCAAGTAGAGGCCGCAGAACTCCTCCATATGACGCGTGGCACTCCTCCAGCAGCTTGATATAACACTGCTTGCTGTGCAGGCCGCATCCCCCTCATCCGCAACTACTCCAGACTTGATATAAGTCACATGCTCAGGGCACGTGACACAACACACTTACCTCATATAAATAGAGGACCGCACATCGAAAGAAGGGGACCGATTCCAGACACTCCCGGGGCAGGTTCTAAAGTAATGATTCTCTCTACACAACCTCAGCATATAGTTTGAGGACTGTTCATCCACATCGCAGTTACCTCTCCGGCATACCGAAATTCTCAGTTATCATGTATTCTCCTTTATTCTCATACTTGTACGCCTCTTTAGGCATGATTATATTGTACAATACCACACATATAATGAGAATGGAACAACACAGTGGACGTAGGCCCATTTTAGGGGCTGAACCACTCTATATCTTGTTTTCTCTCTATTTACTTGCTTTACTTTTTTATTACGCACTTTTCTCTTGACTTGCGGGTATGAGAACACCTTATGGCAGATTTCTCGTATCAACAGTTTGGCTCCGTCTGTGGGAAACGAGATATTTCAATCTTTTTTCTCTATATATTTGAGTTCTTAAACACCTTATTCTATTCATGGGGATCCTCTGGATCATCATCGCATGAGTAAATTTTGGTTATTGAGCTCTATTTTATACTTACACCCTTAAGTGGGTATTTCATACCTTTAGATCTGCTCTTAAGTCTCCATTTTATGTCTTTAGATCTATTTACATACCCCTGTGATATCATCACATCTAGATAATGCTGAAAAGCATGATGGACTTTAGTCCCGAAAAGATGGATGATTAAGGAAGGGTTATATTTACTCCCTTTTTGGTGATTATCAACCTATGATCTAGGGTTTATCATTGAAATTGTGTCATTTTGTGCATCGAGAGGTTATTTACTCATGGACAAACCCTAGTAGGTATGCTCTCCACAAGTTTTGGGAGAAAATCTCAGTTCACGGGTTTCAATTTTGGATTGCTCCCTTCACTGCCTAGGAGGGGATTTGGCCGGGAAATTCAAATGCTTTTATGGTCGCAGCCCCTGCTAGCGCAGCTGCGTAATAGAAGCTCTAGAATATTTGGGAATGAACTCATATGGACTCCAGCTCAACCTTGGCGTATATCATACAAGGCCGCGACAGTTCTTACTGGCCACAGCCTCGTCAGTAATTCTATGTAGTGGTGCAAATGTTGCATCCCCATCTCCTACTTGGTTGCTCCAATATTTCTGTGATTGCTCACTTCTATTAGTTTTATCTCAGATTCTATATACTTTATAAAGACTAACAAAATAAGAAATGGAAGGAGAGTCCAGCCAGAGTACAGAAGTCAACAATGAGATTGTACAACTGTACAATCACTTTAATCACCCCTATGACAGCCATGCCTCGCTTCAGACCCAGGTCAACTATCTCACTCAGAGGGTCCTAATGCTAGAAGTTGCGGCCTCTCCCAATGCGGGTGCGGCATCTATGAAACATGCACCAACAGCCTTTGATGCCGCGGTATTTTAAGAGGAGACGATCGCGGAAGCAGCCGACAGGAGCCAGAAGAGAAGGGTGGAGAAGGCAAAAAAGAAATCAGGGGCCGACACTCCGTTGACCTTCCGAATTGAAGAGATCTTGGAGTTCATCAAAGAAGACAAGCTGTTAAAGTGGCCAGAAAAGCTGAGAGCTCCACCCCATAAGAGGAACAAAGCTACCCGGTGCAAATTCCACCAGGACCATGGCCATGAAACTAAGCAATGCTATGCCCTGAAGGATGAAGTTAAAAGGCTAATTGGGCAAGGAATGCTGCAGCGATTCCTGAAAATTGCAGCCAAACCTGACAGAGGCTGCATACCGCATCTCTTCCTTTGTTTTTCTAGATTTCAACTATTTCTATTTATGTTTTAAGAAGCTCATTATAGCCCTGATCTTCAAGACTTTATGTTTTGTTAACAAAGTCATTTGCTGGAGCATACATATACAAATATATGAATTAGCAAATTTTTCCATATCCGATTCCTCTCTTGTTTTCATAATCTGTCATCTTACAAAAAGACCTTTTGTCTTAAACAGATTCTAAAAGAAGAATAACAAATTATCTCGGAAGATTATTATTATTATTTCGGGATGAACCTATGGAGGGATTGCGATATTAATTCCCTCAGAAGTTCACCTCACGATGTGCAACTATATCTTATCATACTATGATCATATTCGCGAGAGCATATGAGGATTCAAGGAACTTTTATTAGCCACGGGGGCTTACAATGTGCTCGTTCTTAGCTTTTGGGATGCGTCATCGAGCCAGGAGGCTTATAATATCCAGCCAGGGATGGCTTTATATATATATCAGCAGCTGTGGGTGGCTTAATAACATAACCCAGCCTGAGAAAGGCTTGAAAATATCCTATATAATAGTTGTGGGTGGCTTAATAACGTAACCCAGTCTGAGGAGGCTTGAAAATATCCTATGTGCTAGCTATGGGTGGCTTAATAACATAACCCAGCCTGAGGAGGCTTGAAAATATTCTATGTGATAGCTATGGGTGGCATAATAACATAACCCAGCGTGAGGAGGCTTAAAAATATTCAATGTGATAGCTATGGGTGGCTTAATAACATAACCCAGCCTGAGGAGGCTTGGTAATATCCTATGTGATAGCTATGGGTGGCTTAATAACATAACCCAACCTGAGGAGGCTTGAAAATATCCTATGTGATAGCTATGGGTGGTTTAATAACATAACCCGACCCGGGAAGGCTTGAAAGTACCATGTATGTCTACGGAGGCACATTATTCACATGCAAGGACCAGAAATGTGACGCAACCCACCGATATAGTTGTTGATCTCCAGGAGCCATTAATTCATAAAAGGAGCTAAGGTATTGGCATCCTGGAGCATGAAAAGGCTACAAGGTCAAATAACACGGTAGAATAGGATCAATTGATCAAGGCTGGGAAAAATAGAAAAAAGGTATAACATCCTTAAAAGCCGTTCTTCTCCGGCCTGGTGATTTAGAAATTGAAGCACTAGAAGAAAGGCCTTCTCTACATATTACATAATGGTTATGGGATGACAAAAAGTTTTAGAGGCAACCAAATAAACATCAGAGTGCCATAGCCTGGGAAGATCCATAAACTCAGAGTGCCGCGGCCTTGCAAGTACGCCTATAGCCGTAAATTCTTTTAAAGCACGCGACCTTATTCAGGAGCGGTGCATTCGTTGAAAATAGAGAAAGGGCCGTAGCCTCGTGGAGCAGCGCAGCTAATGACCTATACTTTTGAAGGTGTCGTAGCACTGTTTATGTGGGCAAGGACATTAGCAAATAATCATCCTATAAAGAAATCGATTGTTATTCGCGAACTGAAAATATTATGTTCATCTAATTAAGGATACATTTTCATTAATGAAAGCAGCTACGTCCAATAATCATTATAGCAAGCAAAGTAAAGGGGCAAGGATATGCAAACAATCAAATATGTACAAAGTAGCATTGAAATTGGCAGTTAAGATCACAGAAAAGGAGGCCGCAGCCACAATAGAAACAAAGTGAAAGGAGGGACGCAGCCCTGTATTAATGATGAGTTCAACAGAAATTAAGTACAAGTTTAAGAAGATGCGTCATCATCAGCCTCCTCTTCGTCCGCGGTAGTCTCTGTTTCTCCCTCCACGGCCGCTACTTCTTCTTCTTCCCTCAGCCTCGCCTTTTCTTCAGCCGCGGCCTTCAGCTCGACAATGCACTCCTGATGTTCGGCATCGCTTAATTTCCAAGAAAGGACCTCCTCCTTGGTCTCAGGGAAGCTCTTTATAAATCTCTGTCGCAGCTCCTGATAGCGGCGAAGGTATGCCCTATTGTTGACAAGGAAGAAGCCCCTAGATACCTTGAATGACTCCACGGAGTGGTCAATCGCCAGCTGGATAGCGTTTTCATGGTCTTCCTCAATTTTCTTTACTGCTGCGGTATGGTATAGTGCATCCTGGGAAGACTTGGCCTCTAGCTCATCGTACTTCTTTTGAAGAAATAGGAGCTTGTTACTAGCAGTCTCTGCAGCTTGTGAAACTTTCGCGGTCTGAGTCTGGGAGGCTTTGAGGGATTCCGCGACTTGTATGAAGTTTTGCTCCGCTTCTTCCCTTGCCTTTTCTACTGCCTCCAAGTTCGTTTGGGCCGCTTGAAGTTCCGCGGCAGCAGACATATTCCCTGGCTTAAATGAAGAAGTTCGTGCAGCTTGCAGGTCCGCGGCATGAGTACTCTTCTCGGCCTCCTTCAGTCTGTACAAGGCCTCATACTTCCTTTTTTGGACCACCATTACATTTGTTGCCTGAAATAAAAGAAGTGAGAATTTGGGATACAAAAGTTAAAGACCGACAGCACTGGCACGTACCCTCACAAGACTATGGAGGCCACAGTCCTCCAGATCGTCATGATCTTCTCCCATCAGCCTGTCAAGGTCCGTGGGATCCAGGGCTCTTTTCATTCTTCACGCAGCCTTTACGGTAGTGTCCCAAGAAGAATCGGGGTCAGGCTGCCTTTATTGGGGCCTTGGTCTACCATCAGGCCCAGATCCTCCGCGGAATTGAGGAGGTGGCAAGTTTGCGTTAATCGCTATAATAGGTGGCGGCGGAGGAGAGGATGAATGGCCAGGAACATCAGATGACATCAAACCTGCCGCGGCCAAGTTAGCTCCTATATCATCATCAAATTCGATCTGGGGTTCGGGAGCAAGGCTAGTTTTTTCTGCGGCCAAATTTGGTGCGGCGGTAGAATCATTTGGTTCTCCGAAAGGGGCCGTAGCAGGAGCCTTAGTTTTGGGCCTTTTTCTTTTTCTGCTCCACGCAGTGTTGTTTAGGATGACTGCGTCCTCGTCCATTTCCGCCAATTGCGCTGCCAGTAATTCCCTATCAACTTCCTCACCTGAAAAAGTAGCAGCAAATATTGGGAAAGGAATTTAAGAACATAAACATTCGCGGAACAGAAATCATGACTTAGCGAATTACCTTTCGCGCCCATCTGTTGAGGAATGGACTTGTTTGGGAAAAATCCTGCTTCAAATATGGTCGCAGATGTAACAAGAGTGCTGAACTTTTTATGTTCAGCAGGAATTGCCGCGGCCTCTACAACTCTCTTTTCCTGCCACTTGTTCAAATGCAAATTATCAAGAGCTGCAGAGAAGACAATGTAAATGTAAAGGTTAGTGGAAGTTAATACACAAAATATGATTAAAGGAAGCAGCTATAGTCTTAGTACCTAATTTAGAGGGAGACCCCCATTTTCACGGCATTCTGTATGACCTCTCCCTCTCATTCTCCTCGGGGTGAATCTCCCAGCCTTCGCCAGAGATGTAAAAATACTTCCCCTTCCAGTTCTTCACACTGGCCGACCTCCCAGTGTAAAGGGTCTCATCCCTTCCGCGGACAGAGAAGTAGTAGTAGCCCGCGAACTTCAATGAGTTCTCCTTTGGGCAGTAGAAGTGAAAGAATTCCACGGGAGTGATGTCCTTTTTGAACAATTCATACCAAAGGACAACCGCGACAAGAATGGCTCTCCAACCATTAGGATCTAACTGGGTTGGAGCCAGTTTTATTATCTGAAAAAGGCAACGGATGGGGACAGGAACAGGCAGTCATAGCCCGTAAATAAATGCATGGAGTGGGAAGCAAACTCCATCGGTTAGAATCGTGCAAGGTCTTTGGTTCGCGGCAGGTGCCGAGCACATCAAATTGTCTAGAAATTTGAAGGCCTCAGCCACCTGCTCAACCCAGTCTTGGGTCATGGCGCTGCGGATATCAAGCGCAGCTAAGGGTCTCTCAGCCCTCCCAGATGTTCCAGCTGGGTTACCTCGAACTTTCGCGACCTCATGGTCTGCACCCACTGGATGATTACTTGAGTTGGCTTCTTCTTCCATCGGCGTGGATTAAAAATCCTTCCCAGATGTAGAGTCCGCGGAGTCTGAGTCAAGTATCACGCAGTTTGGGCAATCTTTTAGTTTGCAAGGCCCAATTGATCTTAAAGGGGGCACAAAAGTAAGTTCAGGAGGAGAGGTTCCAAAGTGCTTTTCCCAAAAGCCTCTCAGGAACTCGTCTGGGTCAAAGCTCATATGGCTGCAGCAGTACCTGAAAAGCAGAGTTCGTAGTTAGGCGCCGCAGCCAGTATGGTTTGGAAAAGACTTCAAGAAGACGCGGAAGGATTATTTATAAATAGTCTGGCCCTACTATCCGCGGCCACCTCCATATCAGCAGTGGAACATATACTGCCACGGTTATAAGCTCGAATTGCTTTAAGAGATTCCTGGCCACAGCCATTCCTAAATTTTCTAAAAGTCAATTCAAGGGAATCTAGTAGCAATTACAGTTATCTAACATGGATATGTATTGGGTTCATGAAATTTTGAAGGTTGTTCGAAACTACAAGGGTGGTGATTTAACGTCGCGGATGATAATTAAAAGGACCGTGGCCATTTGGCACGGAATGACGCAGATAGGGAACAAATCAGTTCAGGGGAATGGATTATTGAAATCCTATCATGCCGCAGCCTCTCTCCTAAACAGTTGATTACTTAACTTTTAATCGTTTTAAGATCAAACTCACAGAATATGAAGAGATTGACTATGAACACCAAGAACAGTTATATGTTTTTCATGGCATTTGGAAGATCAGGGGTCATGTGTAGCATATGAGGGAAAGAGCAAATTATACAAACAAAACCCTAGGTTTCTATCAAATAATCCAGGAAAAAACAAATCATATCAAAAGGGAAGAAAACTATGAACTTTGAAAGCTTTTTTAAGATAGTTGAGTGGTTGAAAAATCACCAGGAAATAAAGAAACTTGCAGTGCTCAGCTTCAAACCGCCTTGCACCACCACACACAGCCTCGGAAGGTTGCCGGAATATGAAAAAGAAAGGAAGAACAGAAATTCGCTCTCGATGTGCTCTCAAAGTTCTGGAAACGTAATGAAGTACACGGCCAGGAACAATTTATATAAGGGAGCGCGGAAGACGAATCGTCGCTTTGGAAGCACCGCGGCACCTAAGCTACAGAGCCACATCTCTAATTAATTTCTCTTGGCACTACGGCTTGGGGGCTTATTGATAGTACAAATATAGCACCATGCCGCGGATGGGATTCTCTCTATATTCAGTCTGCGTCCATACCTTATAGGTCATGCTGGGCTCGGCCAGATTTCACATAGAGCGCGGCATGCCATCAAGATGCCACGGAGATGGTTGACACAAGGTGCGGCCCTGACCATTATAGGGCGCGGCACATAGTAATTATTCCCCAAGTAGAGGCCGCGAAACTCCTCCATATGATGCGCGGCATGCCTTCAGCAGCTTGATACAACACTGCTTGCTGTGCAGGCCGCATCCCCCTCATTCGCAACTACTCCAGACTTGATATAAGTCACGTGCTCAGGGCACGTGACATAGCACACTTACCTCATATAAATAGAGGACCGCACATCAAAAGAAGGGGACCGATTCCAGACACACCCGGGGCAGGTTCTAAAGTAATGATTCTCTCTACACAACCTCATCATATAGTTTGAGGACTGTTCATCCACATCGCAGTTACCTCTCCGGCACACCGGAATCCTCAGTCATCATGTATTCTCCTTCATTCTCATACTTGTACGCCTCTTTAGGCATGATTATATTGTACAATACCACACATATAATGAGAATGGAACAACACAGTGGATGTAGGCCCATTTTAGGGGCTGAACCACTCTAAATCTTGTTTTCTCTCTATTTACTTGCTTTATTTGTTTATTACGCACTTTTCTCTTGACTTGCGGGTATGAGAACACCTTATGGCCGATTTCTCGTATTAACATAAGGCATATTAGACTAGGAGAATGTTCAAACACGACATAACAAAAACATAACACCATTTAGTCAGTTAAAAAGCCCAGTATGATTAAAAGTTTTTGTATTAATCATTTGTAAGGACACAAATTTCCAATTGATTCCATCTCAATTCCGGACAAAAAAATTTATTCATAGGATTGTATTTAATTGTAATATTCTCAAGCCTATGAAATATTTGTTAAAGACGTAGCGGCAAAGAGTATAAAACTTCATCATCATGCCGGTTTCGTGCCTCGTTTATATGTCATCAACCATAGTTCCATGCTCCCAAGGTATGAATGAAATTATATATATATAGGAGCTTGGAACTTGTTAATTGGGTGTTAGGTATATTTAAACTGTGTTTTTTTTTCAGAAAGAATTAATTAAAACTTTAAAATAAGTTATAAAGTTTTTTGGGCTAAAAATCGAATATTTCAAAGTTTCTGAAAGCTCGTTCGATATGTCTTTCGAACGAGATTGTCGTTCGAACCAGATGTTGTTCGAACGAGATTGCCAACGACTTCCCATTAAGGCATTTATGGAAATTCGTTCGAAATGTCGTTCGAACGAGATTGTCGTTCTAACGAGATTTTTAACGAGTTTCTAACGAGTTCATACTGGAACTTCGTTAGAAGACTCGTTCGAACGAGAGTTCGTTCGAACGAAATGTCGTTCGAACGAGATGCCAGGTGGGAACAGTTTTTGGCAGTTTTAAGCAGTTTTTCACCCACTTCCCCACTTGTTTCTTAACTAACTTTTCACAGCATAACTATGTGCGGGAATCACTTTTGAATAAGAATCTTTTTCATATCCTACTAACTCCTAGAGAGTGTTTTGAGAGTAAAATCAAAGAGGGAAAAAGATCATGTTTTGAGTGTGTTTTTATCAAAGAGAAAAATATACACCACTCTTGTTTACACCCAAATTACTTTCTTCCAAGTTCCCATATTCATATATCTTGCTTGGAGATTGGCACCGGGTTCATCTCTTCCGTTCAAAGATAAGTTTAGGGTTTTCTTCTACATCCCATAAATAAAGAAGAAGAGGTTGTTGCAGCATTACCCACTTGGAGAAAGGCTCCTTGCTCGGGTGACCGTGACCATATAAAGTCCGATCGGTGGATTTCGAGACCGCGGTGGAGCTCCAAGGTTATTCGCTAGGAAGTGGTATCTATAAGAAGAAGCGTCGGAGCTTGAGAGGGATCGAGTCGTGTGTTGTAAGCCTTTTTGTCTTGTATTTGTAAATTCCGTACTTAGTGGATTTGTGGCTAGGGCCGCCCGAGGTTGTTTCCCGTTGTGGGTTTTTCCTCGTACATCTCGGCGTAGTGTAATTGTTTATCTTATCTTTTGCAAAATCAACTAGAACACATGCTTAGGTAAAAAGATAAAAATTGGTTTAATTTAATCTCTACGTGTTTAATTTGGGCAATGTGTAGTTAACTTGGTTTAAGTGAAAATGATTTTAATGCGTTAATTTAATTTCACTCGGTTTAATTTTAATTTGTTTAAGAAAATTAAAATTTGGTAATTCGTTTGTTTGTGAACCATCACACTTCTTTACGCTTCCGCATCTTGATTTATATATATAAAAGGAAATAATATTTTAATTGAGAAAATAATAATCGGGATTCATACTATGATCAAATATATCAAGTACTTTTTTGGTCAAACACTGATGTCAATAAATAAGGTTAATAGACGTTTAGTTAGCCAATGATCAAGAGATAAATAATCAGTTGTATCTTTTATTAAGAATCATATGATTAAATTTACGTCAAAAGACCAAGAAATACTTAAAGACCTATGATGGCCCAGGACAACGAGCAAGGTAGTCCGCTACTCGAGCTATCCGACAATAATCAGGATGAGGAACTAAGTCTTCTTCAATGCCCTCTAGGCATGGCTCCAGAATTTGCGCAAGAATAGCATCTATTGGGATCCAACGATTATCCAACAAAAAAGGATTCCTCACACCAGATGAGTGAACAATCTGACACTTATATTGTAGGGCGAATTCCTTAGGAAGTTTCAATTCCTTAAGAGCGCTTAGCTATCCCCTAGTAAAATCAAGGTCTTCTGCCTCTTTCAGTCTTGTTGGGGCATCTACCCAACCTTGGTCATAACCATTAGGCCAAACCTGTCGAGGACCCTTTCATAATATATGACTTAATTGAGTGACATCCCTCTGGAGACCTGCAGAAATCACATAAGCTCGCCTAACGTATCCTTTTAGCTCGACAATCACCCCCCCTAGAATCTTGATTATCAGTTTGATCAACAATAGCCGATGAGGATGAGGATCCTCGCAGCACCAAAGGAGGACCAGATGGAGTGTTTTTTATGAGACGAGTAATTTCTCTTCTCAAATCATTATTCTCCATCTGCAATAACTCCCCCACCCAGTTGATTTCAGACACATCCAAAAGTTTTACTTTTAAGACGTCCATCTCCTCCTGCACAGAGGCACTAATTCCCTTTATCCCCTTGAGCCTATCTTTGAGCTTAGCGACTACCTTAGATTGATCTTTATAATCCGAGTTTCTCGCCCTGAGGGATTTACACGTCTTAACAAAAGCTCGGCGCGCTTGAGCGCTTATGCTCGAACCAAGAATCTGGCCTAAACAAGAGTTAGCAGGAAATAATCATCTAAATCAATGAGATACAGCAAACAAAACAAGCAACAAAGGTAAGAAGAATCAGTGATGAAACAACAAGTTTGATTTCCATTTAATCAAAGGCCACATGCCAGTACAAATGAAGGAAAAAAGAAAAAATACAACAGATGAACAAAACAAGAACAAAGCCTAAATTCCTAGGAGGCCTCAACCTGGTAAGACGTAGAGGGCCCCTTCCCCTTATCAGAGGCTTGGTAGATGACGACCTTACCTCCACCATCACCTGCTGGAAGGGGCTCTCTACCCCTGCATGGGGGAGCAACTAATCTAACTAGAATAATTACACCTTTAGGTTGTCCAATGTATCTCCCATAGCAGGGGTAGTGGGCTCTATGCCATCCTAAGCATCAGGTTGAGCATAAGAAGATACCTCAACAGGATTACGATCAGGATGATGCTAAGATGAAAGGGGGGAGTCAACAGTAACCCGAGAAGTAGTAAAGGCTTGATCCCGGCCTATTTTGAAGCATTCTCGTTGAAGATAGGCAATATGTCACTTAGCATCATCGTATGCCGCCTCCCAACCTTCATTATACCCGCTCTCTCAAACGGTCACTATTTCCCACTCCACTTGGTCCATCTTAACGACCATCTCTTTATTCTCCTATGCCACTACTATCTTGTCTGCGATTATGGCACTATAGGATTCTCAGAGGTTTAACAACTCCTTAGCTGTCTTTTCCCTCTCCTCATCAAAAGTTTCCTTCATATCAGCCAGAGCCTTCTCAGAAGACTTTACAGTTTCTCCTCGATAGCTCAGCTCAACCATGGAGTAGTACAGTATAATCAGAGACAAACTGAACAATAGAAAAAACCAGGTTAAGCATGAGATGTTATAGGAAAATGGATAACTAAGAAGTAAAGATAAAGGAGTACGCACCAAAGGAAGCCATTGGCAGATTTAAGGGCTAACTGGTCTCCCCCATGCTCGATGAACGCTCGTGGTCGGCTGTGAGCACTTCTTTCTCCAGAAGCAAAGGGGCACGTTGAGGAGCTTCAACCTCTGAGGCCCCCTCAACAGCAACAATAGAAGTTACCATCGAGGCCTTTGAGGCTTATACCCTTATATTCTCTCACTCTCTCTTTCTTTTTTCTTCTCTCTCTCTCTCTCTCTCTCTCTCACTCACTTCTCCTCCCCTTCTTTCTTCTTTCTCTCCACCTCCTTCTCCTGAACCACTACCTTGGAACTACTAATAGAGTCTCCAGCCTTATTCTTAAGGAACTTCATCCTATTGGACATTAGATTACCCTCATCGTTATCCTGGATCAAGTTTGTTCTCCTCATAGGGGCCATCTCTTCCTCGCTGGACTCCTCGTCACTGGATTCTTCCACGATGCTCTCACTTTCACCACTTCCTTCCTCGCTGCCTTCTACCAAATCCTCTCTCGAGATACTTTCTTCCTCGTCCTCTACCTCAATGGGTCCATAAGTACCACCAACTCCTTCTTCTGGAACCTCTAGATGAGGGATTATGTCTACTAGGTGAGCAATAATGTTGGAAGTAGTATTCCTGTACCTCAGTAAGAATGTAGCAGATCGAGGATGTTCCCCCTCAGTAACAATGTGTCTTATCCTCCAAGCTTTCAAAAGTTAAGCAGTTCGGATCTCGTGAGGAGCAGGCTCATAATTCTTGGCTTTTGCTATAAAAGAGAAATAAGGAAATATCAAAAGGAAAGTACACAGAGGTAAGAAAATAAATAATAAAAAAGAGATACTGATAATAACTTATGTATTCCTCTGCAAAGGTAGGGATTCGAGGTCCCCTGTACCTTATGTCTCCTGATTGGGGAGGATATTGCCAATTTCTAGCAATAAAACCTTCAGACCAATGGTCTTTATGGGAATCGGGTACATTTACTACCAACACCCTATCAGGACTTATTACTTTCAAGTACAAAACACCCCCACTGGTGCGAGAGAAAGTATAACAGTAGCATATCTCCACTAATCCTAATCTTAAACTCAAGCAAAGACTTATTATCAAGCATCACCATGAGAAAACATAAAAACCCGAGCTGTAGTAGAAGAACGATTCACAGAAGATGAAAACTAGAAAAAGAGTAAGAAAGTTAAAACTTACGAGAAAGAGGGGAGACTAGGAAAGCTGAGAAAGTCTTAATCTTGAAGAGCGAGAGTAAGGAATAAAGCCTAAGAACACTATGTGTGCAAAAACGACCAAAGACGATGAACTGACGATTAAGTTTTTGACAAGCCAGCTTTGAACACTCAAATGATGTTTTACACTTCTCAAGAAAGATTTGGCGCTTCAATTTCTTATAAAAATACAAGTGTGCCCCTCCTGTTTCAATAAATTACAAGTATACCACTGCAAACGATAATGTGTCCTTAGCCTCATTTAAAATCCATCGGCCTAAGAAATCCCAAAGATTTTAGTGGCAATTATGGGGACCAATTTTATTCTTAGCCCACGAGAGTAGTTGACCGGGCCCAACAAATCTAGAAAGTTGCCTGACCCAAATCGTAGAAATAAGCTACGAGTATGTTCTTCCCACACCGCCCCAAAACCAAGTCAATCCCCTATAATCTCATGGAGATATTCAAGGGATTCATGGTGCATCATGGACGTCATGGAGTTACCTAAACAATTGAAATTTTACATCTATAAATTGTAACCCCTGGCCCAGGGCATGTAATCGAGCATATTGAGAGATACTTAATAAAATAGTAGACCACTCCGTGGACGTAAGCAAGTTACCAAAACACGTACAAAATTGTGTTGTGTGTGCGATTATATGCTTTCTTGTTTGATTGTGATTGTTCTTTGTAAATCCTTCATTGTGATATGTTTTTGATACCACATTAAGGTACAACACAAACTGATTTCCATAATTTTTCAACATATATCTTTATGTTCAGAGAAGCACTGCCTATATAGTAGAGTGATTAATTGAATGATTACATACTAGTTGTGAGACTTTCATTGTTTCAAGTATTTTGATTGGAAGCTTACTATCATGTGTAAATTATCGAAATAACCAACCGGAGTCTTCAAGTTGAACAACGTGTCTAAAAGGATCTTCTTCTCTCTTGTAGTTAAAGTGAAAGTAGTTGAGGGGATAGAAATTCTTCTTGTTATAGGACCATCTTTTAACCATAATTTCTTCTTTATTTTCATTTGTAAGGACACAAATTTCCAATTCATTCCTTTGTTGTTTTGGCTCAATTCCGGACAAAAACGTTTGAGTCATAGGATAGAATACTTGACATGCAAGAGTTGAAGACGTAGCGGCCAAGTCTTATAAATCTTCATCATTGTCGAGTTTCAAGTTGCATGTTTCTACGTCATCAACAACATATTCCATAGTCTCCAAAAGGTATGAATGCATTTCTATATAAATATAGGGAGACTTGGAATAAGTTTATATTGGGTGTATTTTATTTTAAACTAAGGTTTATTTTCAGAAGGTTTCTTTAAAACTTTTAAATAAAGTTTCTGGGCTAAAAATGGAATTTTTAAGCTTTCTGTTTTTTCATTCGAAATTGTCGTTCGAACGAGTTTTTCATTCGAACGAGAATTTCGTTCGAACGAGGTTTGCCAATGAATTGCCACTGGAAACTCGTTAGATAGTTTGTTCAAACGAAATGTCGTTCGAACGAAAATGTTGTTCGAACGAGATTTCGACAGGAACAGTTTTTGGCAATTTTTTGGCATTTTTCCACTACTTGTCCCCACTAACTTTTGACAGTTTAAATCAATTTCAAGACCAAATTTTTCACAAGAATTTTTTTCAACTCTTAGGGAGTGTTTGAGAGCTTAATTCTTTCATAAAAAGTTCCCTTGGTGTTTGTTATCCAAATTGATGTATCCAAAGAACAAAACGAAGTTTACACCAAATAAACATTGTTTTAATACAAGTTTCTATCTATCTATATATATATATATATATATATATATATATATATATATATATACATCTTACTTGGAGAGTTTGTTTTAGCACCAGATTCATCTCTACCATAAAATAGAGTTTGGGTTTGCTTCTACATCCCACAAAGAAGAAGTCTCCTATTTTGCTGCGGCATTCTCACATGGTGAAAGGCACCATGTGTGTTTGACGGTGTACCTAAAGTCTCATTGGTGAATTCCAAGATTTCGGTGGAGCTACGGGGTTATCGACTAGGTGTAGGTGTTTACAAGAAGACGCATCAAGGCTTGAAAGGGCTCGAGTCGAGGAAGTAAGTCATCTGTCTTGTAATTATAAAACCATAATTAGTGGACTTAAGGTTAGGGTCGTCTGAGGTTTTTTCTCATTATGGATTTTTCCTCGTACATCGCGGCGTAGTGGTTCATTTATTTATTTTATCTTTTGCAAAATCACCTAGAACAAAAGCTTAGGTAAAAAGATAAAATTTGATTTAAATCGCTACTTGTTTAATTTGGTGGTAAATTAATTTGGGTAATGTTTATGTTAATTTAATTCAAATCATCACTTAATTTGATAAAATTGATTTTGCCTAATTTGGTAATATTGAAAATATGACTTAGGCAAATTTCTAGGACTTGGGTTGAATTAAATTGGTTTAAGTGAAATTAATATTTGTGTGTATTTAATCTTATTTCACTTGTTTAATTTTAATTTGAAAAGAAATTAAAATTAGTGAATTTGTTTAATTGAACCATCTCTATAAAAGATAGTTAATTTGTTTAATCCTATTTAGTTGTTCATTAATAGGTTTAGGGATCTTCTCGACTTTGTTGTACTTAGAAGTTTCAAATTTCTAAAAATCATTTTTAAATTTATATTTGTTAAATTTAAGAAATTTTCTAAATTTTCGAGCAAACAAGGCCATGTCTTCCGAGTCACTATCACTCTCGCTCTCTACTACTTGTTTGACCTCTTTTCGAACTTTTAAAGCAATGTCCTTTTCAATTTTCTTTTCGGTTTTAGAGGGAAACATGTCTACTTCATAGGTTTGTAAATCACCTACGAGCTCTTCTAATTTCATAGAGGCTAAAGTTGGTAAAGAATTTAAAACGGTCACTTTTGGAATAAATCTATCGGGTAGGGACTTTAAAATTTTCTTTACTACTCGGTTGTCGGGTATTTTCTCTCCCAGGTTAAAAGATGAATTAATAATATCAGAAAGTCTAGCATAAAATTCATCAAAATTTTCTTTTTCATTCATTTTGATAGTTTCAAATTGAGTGGTGAGGTTTTGAAGTTTATAAGCTTTAACGACACTTGTTCCTTCATGAGTGAGTTGTAAAATATCCCAAGATTCTTTGGCGGTCTCACACGTCATAATGCGTCGAAATTCATCTGGTGTGACAGCGCTAAACAAGGCATTTAGCCCTCGGGAATTAAAATTAGAAAGTTTAAATTCACCCTCAATCCATCTATCGGTCGGTTTGGGAACACCTTCATTATCTCCTAAATGAGTTGGTGGAGACCACCCGTTAACTACAAAAAACCAAACCCTCTCGTTGAAAGATTTTAGTGCCGATTTCATATGCGCTTTCCAGTACGCGTAGTTAGAACCATCAAAAATAGGAAATTTTGAGAATGGGGAAATTTTTATTTTAGCCAAAAATTATTTAAAAGATCTTTAACGAAGTAATTTATCGTTTTTGGCTCTGATACCAATTTGTGGAGTGTGGAGCCCCAAATTTTGAATCTCTTTTAAAAATATTGTATTTCCTTTTTATGAAATAGATGCGAAAGCGTAAAGGTGATGGTTCAACACAATAAAACAAATTTTAATTTCTTAAACCAAGTGAAATTAAATTAATCCATTAAAAACATTTTTCACTTAAACAAAATTAATCCAAGTCCTAGAATTTGCCTAAGTCAAAATTTTCAAATATTTCAAGTTAGGCCAAATCAATTTTATCAAATTAAATGACTTGAATTAAATTAACATAAACATTACCCAAAATTAATTTAGCACCAAATTAAACAACGTGTGACAATTAAAATCAATTTTATCTTGAATTATCCTAAACATGCATTCTAAGTTATTATGCAAGATAAAAGTGAATCAATCACACTACGCCGCGATGTAAGAGGAAAAACCCACAACGGGAAACAACCTCGGACGGCCCTAGCCTCAAATCCACGAAGTACGGAATTTACATTTACAAGACAGATGACTTACTTCCTCAACTCGAACCCTCTCAAGCCTTGACACGTCTTCTTGTAAATACCTCTTCCTAGCGGATAACCCCCGATCTCCACCACAGTCTCGGAATCTACCGATCGGACTTTATGTGGTCGCCGTCACCTGAACTGGGAGCCTTTCTCCGAGTGGGTAAATCACGAAAACTTCTTCTTCTTTATGGGATTTAGAAGCAAACCCAAATTTCTCTTCAAACTAGGTAGAGATAAACCCGGTGCCAAACTCCAAGCAATATGTATATATATGAACTTGGATAAACAAAACTATGGGTGTAAAACTAAAGTGTATAATAATTTTTCTTTGAAAACTGACACTTTAAAACAACGAACTTTTCCCTAAAATAAGTTTTCTCTCAAACACTCTTTGGAGGTTGGTAGGATATGAAAAGTTAAGCTGGAAAAAGTTGTTCCCGCACATTATAAGTTCTGAAAAAATTAGTTGAGAAACAAGTGGGAAACTTGGGTAAAAACTGCCAAAAACTGTTCCCGCCTGACGTCTCATTCGAACGAAATATCGTTCGAACGAGACTTCTAACGAAGTTCCAGATTGAACTTGTAGAAATATCGTTGAATATCTCGTTCGAACATAAGTTTCGTTCGAACGACATATCGAACGACATTTTAAAGGCCTATACTGGGAACTCATTGGCAAACTCGTTTGAACGACTTGTGGTTCGAACGACAATCTCGTTCGAACGACACTTTGAACGACAATCTCGTTCGAAAGACACTTCGAAAGAACTCACAAAATGTTCAAAAATTCTTTTTAAGCCCAGAAACATTATATACTTTATATATGAGTTATAATAGAAAAACATCTGAAAATAAAACACAGTTTTAAAAACCTAACACCCAATAAACTTGTTCCAAGCTCCTATATATATATATAAATGCATTCATACCTTGGGAGCATGGAACTACTGTTGATAACGTACAAACGAGGCACATAAACCACGGCTTTTGATGAAGCTTTATAATCTTTGCCGCTACATCTTCAACTAAACACATCATAGGCTTGAGTAGGTATACTTGAACACTATCCTATGACATAAATGTTTTTGTCCGAAATTGATCCAAAACTACAAAGGACTCAATTGGAGATTTGTGTCCTTATAAATCTCCCACTTTGGCTATTCCGGGACAAAAACCAAACAAAAAATCCTAAAGGGACGTCAAGCTCACTAGACTCAAAAACATCCCACCCAAAATAAAGAGTACAATGCTTGACTCGAATACCACTTTAGAATAAAGCGCTTTGCCACTTGAGAGTTTTCGTTGTCGCTTTAGAAGAATTCTTGCACACTTAAGCAAACTATCCAACGCATAGGGAATATCAAAGTATTTAATGTAATGAAAATAAAGACTCCCCCTAAATTAAGTTTCCCTTTATCAAAACAATGATCAACTTAAAAAGACTTCTCCCCCTAACTAAGATACGATATAATATAATTAAATATAATTTATCCCCCTATCATTCTCCCCTTTTTTGTTCAGGAATAGACAAAGGATAAAACTAATGGAAACAGGATAATGCATAGGATGCTAAGAACATGAAATCATATGGGAAACAAAAATTCAACTAATCCACATGAATATATGAATATACAATACCAATATGATACATAAAGTATTAAGCATGCGATATCAAATAAGAATGCACCAAGATAGATACCAATAATGAAGTATAAGCTTAGATGGACTAGAAAACAAGGCAAAGACAAACAAAATATCATATATATATACATACTAGAGATATAGCAATGAAGCGTATGCACATATATATAGATATAAACTCACAAATGACATAAAATACGATAAGCTTTTCACAATTGTATGCCAAAAATGTGTCATATGGAAACGAAAGTGTAGGGGTGTGAATTATTAACAATTAAATTTGGACCCAATCACTTAAAGCATGTTCACGGAGTTCTCAATTGATTGCTAACTTCATCACATTTGAATATAACCTCATGTGACAATATAAATTGAACTCAATGAACAAACATACACAATGCATACAAGCCTAAAGTTTTGATGATTCTACAAACCAAATAGAGTCAGGACAATAAAGACCACTAGGATAAACGAACATTGTGCAAACCGTTGACATATCATCCAATCTCCCTCAAGAAGCATATATATTCTTTTTTATTGAATGAATATATCAATTAAACATAGCCCTTGGAAATTATTTTTCTTTTTGTGTTTTTAGGTCTTTGGACCACGTATTTCTTTTAGGTCCATTTCAAATGGTGGCTTACAATCGCAAAGGATTATTATTCCTTTCGGAGCCCTTCCCCATGCACATTTATATATCATTTTTTTTATATCTCATAAACTCACGTGCAACGGATTTTGACATACACTGGTCCTCCTAGGTCATCAATATGTAAATGACTAGATTGGAAGAAGAACACCTCACAAAGCTCAAATAAAACATGTGACATTAAAATTTCAAATGAGCTCGTGCATGTGTGAATAGAGGCATATAAAAATAGAATCCATTTAATCAATACAAAATTCAACTACTCCATGTAAGCATGGTAAAGAACATAATAAGGATTGACTATCTAAACCAAAAGTTCTAGCCAGATAGAAGCGAGAAAGATGGAATTCAAACACAAGTATATGCCACATAAAGTGTGTCAAACTAAAATACACACAAAATAAAATCTTTTTGAGTTTTTGACATTTTTTAACCAAAAATAAAAATATTTACTCAAAAAGACAAACAAAAATTATTTGTATTTTTCATTAAGCTTGAATTACTAAAAAGTAAGACACAAATGATAAACAAAAATCTTTATGTATTTTCAATTAATGAAAACAAATAAATATAATACAAAAAGATAAACAAGTCATAATTTCTAGCACGTGATATGAAATAAGGCAATGACTAGAAAATGACTAAAGAAGCATACATTTAGCATGATAATATAGCATGAAGCACACAAAAGCTAAAGTATGAAAAACACTAACACATTCATCCTTTAGATTTAGCAAGGGAGGAAGCATGTGAAAGTAAATGAGAATCAAATCTCCTATCTTGCAAGGCAACCAAGTCGGATTTCAAAACCCAAATTAATGAAGAATGACTATCTTGAGGTGTAGGAATTTTAACTACCTTGGTTGCTTTACGTTGGGATTTTCAAGGAATTCGTTTAAGATTAAAACAAAATTTCCTAAGATGACCTTTTCGACCACAATGTGTACAAGTAAAAACATGTCGAAAAGATTTACCTAAGGAGTGATCTCTAATAGCTTTCCTAGTAGATTCTCCTAAAACATTGGTTTTGGCTTTATGAATAGATTTATTACAAGTATTGAAGCCTAAACCACACATGTCATTTTTAATTTGGACCGTTCCTAAGATTTTATCTAATTTTTCCGAATGACACTCCAAATCAAATTTGACATTACTAGAGTCTTTTAATTTATTTTACAATTCTAAAATGTTAGACTCTAATAAAACATTTCGCTCTTCAAAAGCAAGAAGCTCCTTTTTCAAGGATTCCATTAAACCCCTAAGGCTGTCTCTCTCGCCTTCTACATATTCAAGCTTCTCTTGAAGAGTCCTCTCACGTGTCCTAAGGTCTTCTACCAACATATTATCATCAATGACCTTGACACGCTCTTTTAAACTATCTTCTAACTTCAAATTAGCTCTTTTTAATTTAATTGATTCTTCATATAATTCTTGAAAAGCATTTTGAAGTTCACTCACATTAACCTCTTCTTCATTTTCACTCTCTCTTTCTTCTTCACTCTCACTACCATCAAAAGCAGGGGATTCATAAACTTTGACCAAGGAAGTGTCATGTGTTTGAATATCTTCATGAAAAGATTCATTATCGGTGCTCACATGACTAGCCATAAAAGCCACAAAGTTGGGCTTAGTGGGGGAATCGAGTCCCTCTTCCTTATCACTATCACTAAGGGTCGCATTATATTAAATGGGTCGCTTACCCTCTCTCCTTAGTTTAGTGGGGCACTCAGAAGCCCTATGGCCATAACCCTCACAACCAAAACACCTATTTGACTCGTCCCTATTTAGTTGTTCATTAATAGGTTTAGGGATCTTCTCGACTTTATCGTACTTAGAAGTTTCAAATTTCTTAAAATCATTTTTAAATTTATCTTTGTTCTAAATTTTCGAGCAAACAAAGCCACATCTTCCGAGTCATTATCACTCTTTCTCTCTACTACTTGTTTGACCTCTTTCCGAGCTTTTAAATAAATTCCCTTTTCAATTTTCTTTTCGGTTTTAGAGGGAAACATGTCTAGTTTATAGGTTTGTAAATCACCTACGAGCTCTTCTAATTTCATAGAGGCTAAAGTTGGTAAAGAATTTAAAACGATCACTTTTGAAATAAATCTATCGGGTAGGGACCTTAAAATTTTCTTTACTACTCGGTTGTCGGGTATTTTCTCTCCCAGGTAAAAAGATGAATTAACAATATCAGAAAGTCTAGCATAAAATTCATCAAAAGTTTCTTTTTCATTCATTTTGATAGTTTTAAATTGAGTGGTGAGGTTTTGAAGTTTAGAAGCTTTAACGACACTTGTTCCTTCATGAGTGAGTTGTAAAATATCCCTAGCTTCTTTGGCGGTCTCACACGTCATAATGCGTCGAAATTCATCCGGTGTGACAGCGCTAAACAATGCATTTAGCCCTCGGGAATTAAAATTAGAAAGTTTAAATTCACCCTCACTCCATCTATCGGCCGGTTTGGGAACACGTTCATTATCTACTAAATGAGTTTAAACTTTCTAATTTTAATTCCCGAGGGCTAAATGCATTGTTTAGCGCTGTCACACCACCACCCGTTAACTACAGATAACCAAACCCTCTCGTCGATAGATTTTAGTGCCGATTTCATACGCGCCTTCCAGTACGCGTAGTTACAACCATCAAAAATAGGAAATTTTGGGAATGGGGAAAATTTCATTTTATCCCAAAATTATTTAAAAGATCTTTAACGAAGTAATTTATCGTTTTTGGCCCTTATACCAATTTGTGGAGTGTGGAGCCCCAATTTTTGAATCTCTTTTAAAAATATTATATTTCCTTTTTATGAAATAGATGCAGAAGCGTAAAGGTGATGGTTCAACACAGTAAAACAAATTTTAATTTCTTAAACCAAGTGAAATTAAATTAATCCATTAAAAACATTTTTCACTTAAACAAAATTAATCCAAGTCCTAGAATTTGCCTAAGTCAAAATTTTCAAATATTTCAAGTTAGGCCAAATCAATTTTATCAAATTAAATCACTTGAATCAAATTAATATAAACATTACCCAAAATTAATTTAGCACCAAATTAAACAACGTGTGAAAATTAAAATCAATTTTATCTTGAATTATCCTAAGCATGCGTTCTAAGTTATTATGCAAGATAAAAGTGAATCAATCACACTACGCTGCGATGTACGAGGAAAAACCCACAATGGGAAACAACCTCGGACGGCCCTAGCCTCAAATCCACTAAGTACGGAATTTATATTTACAAGACAGATGACTTACTTCCTCAACTCAAACCCTCTCAAGCCTTGACGCGTCTTCTTGTAACTACCTCTTCCTAGCGGATAACCCCCGAGCTCCACTGCGGTCTCGGAATCCACCGATCGGACTTTATGTGGTCACCGTCACCCGAACTAAGAGCCTTTCTCCGAGTGGGTAAATCACGAAAACCTCTTCTTCTTTGTGGGATTTAGAATCAAACCCAAACTTCTCTTCAAACTAATGTAGAGATAAACCCGGTGCCAAACTCCAAGCAATATGTATATATATGAACTTGGATAAAAAAAACTATGGGTGTAAAACTAAAGTGTATAATAATTTTTCTTTGAAAACTGACACTTTAAAACAATGAACTTTTCCCTAAAACAATTTTTCTCTCAAACACTCTCTGGAGGTTGGTAGGATATGAAAAGTTAAGTTGGAAAAAGTTGTTCCCGCACATTATAAGTTCTGAAAAAGTTAGTGGAGAAACAAGTGGGAAACTTGCGTAAAAACTACCAAAAACTGTTCCCGCCTGATGTCTCGTTCGAACGACATTTCGTTCGAACGAAATATCGTTCGAACGAGACTTCTAACGAAGTTCCAGATTGACCTCATTAGAAATATCGTTTAATATCTCGTTCGAACATAAGGTTCGTTCGAACGACATATCGAACGACATTTCAAAGGCCTATACTGGGAACTCGTTGCAAATTCATTCGAACGACTGGTGGTTCGAACGACAATCTCGTTCGAACGACACTTTGAACGAACTCACAGCATGTTCAAAAATTCTTTTTAAGCCCAGAAACATTATATACTTTATATATGAGTTATAATAGAAAAACATCTGAAAATAAAACACAGTTTTAAAAACCTAACACCCAATAAACTTGTTCCAAGCTCCTATATATATATATATATAAATGCATTCATACCTTGGGAGCATGGAACTACTGTTGATAACGTACAAACGAGGTACATAAACCACGACTTTTGATGAAGCTTTATACTCTTTGCCGCTACATCTTCAACTAAACACATCATAGGCTTGAGTATGTATACTTGAACACTATCCTATGACATAAACATTTTTGTCCGGAATTGAGCCAAAACTACAAAGGACTCAATTGAAATTTGTGTCCTTACAATATCGCTTTCGCATCATAAAAGGAAATTGAAATTACTTTTTGGTAATAATTTAAAATTGGGGGCCCCGTGTTCTTACAAGTGGTATCAGAGCATTGAGTTAGAAAAACTCTCGCTTTTAAATTGGTATCATAGTAGGATCGCTAAATTATTTCATTTAAGATCCTTTAAATATTTTGAAAAAATGGAATTTTCCCCATTTTTCAAAGTTCCTACTTTTGATGGTTCTCTCATGCTTGCACATAACTCCTCTATTGCCATATCTTATGAGTAATTGCTTGCATGCCTTAAATACTCTAGCTTTTGTGCTTAATGATATATCTTTTGCTAGTTGTATATTTTGTTTATCATTTTTCTATTCTATGCTTCATAATCAATCACATGCTAGAATTATTATTTTTGTTCATCATTTGTATTTTATTCTTTCATTTTTAATTTGCATTAAATGAAAAATACAAATTGATTTTTTTTATTTTTTTAGTTAATTTTTGTGGTTGGTGAAAAACTTTGAAAAACTCAAAATGATTTTTATTTTTGTGTGTATTTTGGTTTTACACACATTTTGTGGCATATATTTGTGTTTGAATCCTCATTTCGCTTTCATGTGACTAGAACTTTTGGTTAGAATTTTAATCCTTAAAATGTTCTTTATCATGCTTACATGGAGTAGCTTAAGTTTGACTTGCTTAATGGGTTCACTTTTATATGCCTTTACACACATGCACGAGCTTTTTGAACCTTAACGTCACATGTTATATTTGAGCTTTGTGAGATGTTCTCCTACCAATCTTGTCATCTACATGTTATGTGACTTAGGAGGACTAGTGCATGTCAAAATCCGTTGCACATGAGATTTGTAAGATATAAAAATAATATGTAGAAATGTACAAGGGGAAGGGCTCCAAAAGGAAAAATATTATCCTTTGCGAGTAAGCCACCGTTTGAAATGGACCTAAAAGAAATACGTGCTCCAAAGGCCTCAAAGAAAATATGGCATTAAAAAGAAAAATAATTTCCAAGGCCTATGTTTAGTTGATTTATTCATTAAAAAAATAATATATATGCTTATTGAGGGAGTTTGGATGATATATCTACAGTTTGCACAATGTCCGTTTATCCTAGTTGTATTTTCAATGTCATGACTGTATTGGTTTGTAGAATGATCAACATGCTAGGCTTGTATGTATTGTGCTTGTTTGTTCATTAGTTCACTTTATCCTGTCACATAAAGGCTAAATTCTAGTTGATAAAGTTTTGCAATCAAATGCGAACTACGTGAACACGTTTAAATGATTGGGTTTTAATTCATTGGTATCTTGTTCACACCCCAACACTTCCGTTTCCATATGACACATTTATGCTATAAGAGTGTGGAAGACTCATATTATATTTTGTGTGTGTCATTTTGGTGTTTATATCTATATATGTGTATTCGTGTCTATTTGTTTTATATTATGTATACATATATTTGATATTATTTTTTTTTGTCTTTGCCTTGCTTTCTAATCCATCTATGCTTTAATTCATAATTGGTTTCTATCTTGTTGCATTCTTTGTCGATATCACATGCTTAATACTTTATGTATCATATTGGTATCATTTTCTTGCATCTTAGTTGATATCCGTTATTATTTGTTGGATTAGTTATGATTTTGTTTCCCATGTGCTTTAATGTTCTCATCACTTTATGCGCTAGCTTTTTATCCCATTCTTTTCATCCCTTGTTTTAGTTTAGGGAGAGTATATGCTTTAATTGGGGGAGATAAGTTAAATTTTGATTCTTTAGCCTTTTTCTATTCCTGAACAAAAAGGGGGTGAATGATAGGGGGGGAAATGGTATCTATTCCTATTATAATCGTATCTTAGTTTGGGGGAGATTTATCTTAGGGGGAGATGCCTTTCTAAGTAGGTCATTTGTTTGATAAAGGGGAGAATTAATTTGGGGGGGGGGGGGTAATTATTTAATTACATTTAATATTTTGATATTCCCTATGCGTTTGATAATTTTCTTAAGTGTGCAGGAATTCTTCTAAGTGGCAATTTTCATCGTCGGCAAAGATATTGATCCTTGAGTTTTTTGAGTCAAGCTATTGTATTTTCATTTTAGGTGGGACATTTTTTTAGTCTAGTAGAGCTTGACGGCCCTTTAGAATTTTTGTTATTTTTTGTCCCGGAATAACCAAAGGGGGAGATTTGTAAGGACACAAATTTTCAATTGAGACCTTTGTTGTTTTGGCTCAATTCCGGACAAAAACGTTTGATTCATAGGATAGAATACTAGACCATTCTTCAAGCATATGACATGCAAGAGTTGAAGACGTAGCGGCCAAGTCTTATAAAGCTTCATCGTTGCCGAGTTTTAAGTGTCATGTTTCTACGTCATCAACAACATATTCCATAGTCTCCAAAAGGTATGAATGCATTTCTATATAAATATACGGAGACTTGAAATAAGTTTATATTGGGTGTATTTTATTTTAAACTAAGGTTTATTTTCAGAAGGTTTATTTAAAACTTTAAAATAAAGTCTCTGGGCGAAAAATGGAATTTTTAATCTTTCTGGTTTTTCGTTCGAAATTTTCATTCGAACGAGTTTTTCGTTCGAACGAGAATTTCGTTCGAACGAGGTTTGCCAACGACTTGCCATTGGAAACTCGTTAGATAGTTCGTTCAAACGAAATGTCGTTCGAACGAGATTTCGACGGGAACAACTTTTGGCAATTTTTTGGCATTTTCCCATTACTTGTCCACAATAACTTTTGAGAATTTAAATCAATTTCGAGACCAGATTTTTCACAAGAACTTTTTCCTTCTATTAGGGAGTGTCTGAGAGCTTAATTCTTTCATAAAAAATTTTCCTTCGTGTTTGTTATCCAAATTGATATATTCAAAGAACAAAACCAAGTTTACACCCAATAAACATTATTTTCATCCAAGTTTCTATATATATATATATATATATACATCTTGCTTGGAGAGTTTTTTTAGCACTGGATTCATCTCTACCGTAAAAGAGAGTTTGGGTTTGCTTCTACATCCCACAAAGAAGAAGTCTCCTGTTTTGCTGCGGCATTCTCACATGGTGAATGGCACCATGTGTGGTTGACGGTGTACCTAAAGTCTCATTGGTGAATTCCAAGATTCCGGTGGAATTTCATCAAAATCACTCATGACGATGTTCCGTTTTGTTTGGGGGTGAGGAATTTCATCAAAATCATATCTCTCTTGGAAAAATTTAAAAACCTGATTTTTAAAATTTTCGTGCAGTTTCTTTCATCTCACTCATTGACGTGAATTTTTTATCATCCATTTCTTAAGTCTAGGAATCAAGCTAGAGGATAATTTTTCTAAATATCTTATGTAATACGTACGAAGGCATTTTGCACCATGAATTTCTAGACTTAAAAAAATTTGCGCACTTATCACGTCACTACGGTTTAGAGTGGAATAGTACTAAAATTCCCAAGAGAACCTTATGGATCACCAGTGGATACTTTAGCTTGTGATATTCGTGCCTTTCCCACTTTTAGAGAGTTTTACGCAATCTCTGAGTCACAAGTTGATTCAAATTTCTTTGATTCCGCACTATGACACCTCGTAAAATCCGACAGACGGGGGGCAAGCCACTGCCATCAAACTATGTGGGGCATGAACTAAATAAATACCATTCTTAGCATGAGACAGATACGAGACATAAATAAATCAATCCACAAGATAAAATTTTGAATCAATATCAAATTATCATAAACTACTGAATGATAAAATATCCATCACATGCTAAAACTCTGAATAAATCCAATATCCCATAATGATTAAATAAAATCTGAATAATAAAGATCTGAATAATCCAACTAAAAACCTATAAAAACTTTGGAACCGAATGGCCCAATAAAAATCCAAATGAAGTCTAGAAATACGACTGAAAAGGGAAGTCTATCTAAAGTAAAGAAATAAAAGAATAACTCCAGCTGCACCTCCGAACGATATCCAAAAAATCTACTGTAGCACTAATACCTGAAAAAGTTAGTCAACGCAGGAGGTCAGAGCCCCGAGCATGAATACACACTACTCCCCTCAAATTGGATCCTTGAATCTAGACAGTAGCATTATACGCAATAAATATGACAATAGAATATTTTAATTAAACGAGATAATTAAATGCAATAAATATAAATCACTAACTACCCGTAGATATCCCCATTTAAAAAGGTACACCAATATGATTTTAAATTCCAAAGTCCCACGATATTAATTTAATTAAATTAACCAACTTTTATTTTTGTGCTCAATTTTTATTATGATGGTCCTCCCATCCCGGGTGATAATCCACCAAAGTGTCACACTTTCCCTTGTCAATAGCCAGCCGAATCCGTTCAACCTGTCGATTCCCCGCAATATGACAAGGTTCCAACACACGACACGACATAAATCGCCCAAGCTGATCCGTTTAAACAGTCGGTCCCTGACACTTTATATCGCCACAAATTTTAATACCCGTATTTAATCTTAGGCATTAATTCTCAATTTCTTAATTTCACAAATTATAAATTATCACACATTTTAATTGACGTGAGATCTTCAAAATACCCCTTAGTCTCATATCTAAGAGTCCCCAAGTTATCACTACGTCATACCCTATGTATAGGATGAATTTAACACATAAACCTCGACCTAGCCTCATGTCTAGCGTTACGACGATAAAGTAACAAAAATCATTCCACCCCCGACATAATAAAGTCTTAATAATCTATCCTCATTAGTCCCATACCTAGAAGTCGTAAATCATCAAAAGGCCTACCCACTAGTCCCATACCTAGAAGGCATCGTAAAAATATAGGGAGAGCAAAACTACCCAACAACTCGTCGTCACAATGGAAATCAACAAGTTACATAAATAATCACAACTAATCAACGTACCAAACTACGCATGGTACTCAAATTCAATTAAATCACAATTTAATGATCACATCGTCATAAACACCGAATTAATCTCATATAATTATTTTAAATTAAATACACCGAGGTTTCATCATTAATACATCGGAATTCCAAATTCATTATCTTAACACAAATTACGTGAGTTATACGCCTCCAAATTAATTTAATTCAAAACTAGCGTTTTTCAACATGCAACCTATACCAGTAAAACCCAAAATCCACTCATGAATCCTACGTACCCAACAGTTATGAATATTAATCATATTAAAGGATTTCATAAAAACAGCCCCAAGTTATATGTGTCCACTTTCTCTAATTAGATTGCCAATTGATTTTAAAAAAACATTAAATTTATGTTTAAGAAACACTTAAAATGCATAATACTAAATGAAATGAATAGAGTATTCATTCCTGTGATTAAATTGAATTAAAATCTGAATAGTTGAACTCCTCTTGAGAAAACATCAATTGAACCTTCCAAACCTTGTTAAAAGTTGGGTCTAGGGGTTGAAGATGGGAGAAAATATGTTTGGAAAAGCTTTCTGGAGAAAGTTTTGAGAGAAAAGTGATTTTCGAAGTCCTAGCACCGTATCAATTTAGTATATAAAGGGTTTAAGAGTTAAAATCAGATTAGGAGTCTAACCAAGCCACCGCCTCAGCGTCGTTCGAACGACATACGCTATCGTTTGGACGACCCACATCCAAAAATAAAATCTTTTAAAATCCGACTTTAATTATTTGATAAAAATACATTGGCTAAAAAAATACGCACCTTCCAGTTAAATAATTATATAAAAACCTTATAACTTTTTATAAAAGACCCGAATTAATTCCCAATTGAAAAATTTACTAATAAAACCAAGTTAAATTCTTAAAGGCCATAAACTCCAAAATTTTATTTTCCTCCAAATTAATTAAAGTCAATTAATTAAAACACGGGGTGTTACATACTTTCCTACTAGCAAATAATTTCATCCTCGAAATTAGACAAAGCATACACATCAACGCCTAAATCTCACAAAAAGAAAATAAGGCTCACATGTTCCTAGCCGAAGAATATCATAATTAAGCTCCCATAAACCTAACCTACCCGAACGTAAATCTTAACAAAAATACAATATATATAAATCCTACATATATAAGTATCTAATAAGATATTACGTACCGCGATACTCTACTATCCACGTAATCTATCATATTATGCCTGAGGCTGAAGTAAATAACACCTCCCATAACCGATTTGGTTTGGTGCTGCAGTCACTCCTTGACCTTCTGACATAGCCGATTCTGCTGGTGGTTCCTGAACACTTACTGCTATGAGAACTGAAGGCCTCAGTCCTTTCTGTCCCTGTACCCCTTGGCCTTATTGTTCTTGTGTGACTTAACCTTGTTGGGCCTGTGCCGCTTGGCCTTCTTGTTCCTCTTTCTTGAAACACTTAGCTGCATTATATCCCACTTTCCCACAGAAAAAGCATTCACCCTTAAAAGTTTCATAACGTCTAGTATTTGTTCGCTCCTCTCCTTGACCTTGTTGTTCCTGATTGGACCTTTGCCTCTTCCATGCTTGATCATTGCGACCCTTATTCTCACTTCCTTGTCCATTAGACTCTTATCTCTTTCCCAACTTCTTTTGATAGTTGGCCTTCTCTTACCGTAGCAACATTGCGACATCCACCACCTAAGCATAAGTAGTGTATGATGGATTTCCCAGCACCATCTGCCAAATAGATCAAGATAATCCCTTATTGAAACACTCCATTTTCTTTGCCTCGATACTAACCTCCTCTGGTACAAACATAGATAAATTGGTGAACTCCTGCTCATACTTGACAATCGACTTTGAACCTTGTTCCAAGTCCATAAATTATCTCTTCTTCACGTTCCTAATTGAATACGGAAAATACATATTTTTAAACTTTATCAGAAACTCTTCATATCCCAATTGATCTCTCTCCTCCGATTTGGTGGCACTCTCCCACCACTGCAATGCATCCCCTTTAAGCTTAAAGGTTGCTAACATCTACTTTTGAACATCCGTGAAGTCCACCATCCTCAAATGCCTCTCCATGTCCCTCCTCCATTAGTGAGCAACCGTTGGGTCAGATCTCCTCCAAAGGTGGGAGGATGGCTGTTAAGGAAGCTGGTCCTCACCATATCCCATGTCGAAATGTGTATAGCCTGCTCCTGCCCCTGCAAAGTCAACCCTCTCTCCCTTTCCATGTCAAAACCGGTCATTGTGGCCTCACGAATGATAGCTGCTAACTCCACTGCCTCCAAAATAATCTGTCACCGCCTCTCCTGAGTCGCGGGACCAGAAATGGACTCCTCTCTCTTATTCCCAGATCTCCTTGTGTTCGCCATATAAAAAGATAGGAACAGAACAACATCAGACTCGAAATGACTAAGAGAATAAATAATAAAAAAGGAATCAAAGATAAGCAATGCGGAAGCTAAAATGGAATCATAACCAACGAGACCTAAGACCATGCTCAGATACTATCTGCCACACCCCGTAATATTTAACAGACGGGGTGGCAAGCCACCGCCGCCGAACTATGTCGGGCGTGAACTAAATAAAAACCATTCTTAGCATGAAATGGATACGAGACATAAATAAATAAATCCACAAGATAAAAATTTGAATCAATCTCAAATGATCATAAACAACTGAGCGATAAAATCTCCATCACATGCTAAAACTCTGAATAAATCCAATCTCCAATAATGATTAAATAAAATCTGAATAATAAAGATCTGAATAATCCAACTAACAACCTCTAAAAACTTTGGAACCGAATGGCCCAATAAAAATCCAATTGAAGTCTCATAATAGAAATACGACTGAAAACCAAAGTCTATCTAAAGTAAAGCAATAAAAGAATAACTCCAGCTGCACCTCCGAACGATATCCAAAAAATCTTATGCAGCTACTGCAGCACTAATACCTAAAAAAGTTAGTAAACGCGGGATGTCAGAGCCCCGAGCATGAATACAAACTACTCCCCTCAAATAGAATCCTTGAACCTAAACAGTAGCATTATACGCAATAAATATCACAATAGAATATTTTAATTAAATGAGATAATTAAATGCGATAAATATAAATCACTAACTACCCATAGAGATCCCCATTTAAAAAGGCACACCAATATAATTTTAAATTCCCACGTCCCACAATATAAATTTAATTAAATTAACCAACTTTTATTTTTGTGCTCACTTTTTATTATGACGATCCTCCCGTCCCGGGTGGTAATCCACCAAAGTGTCACACTTCCCCTTATCAATAGCCAGTAGAATCCGTTTAAATTGTCGATTCCCGGCAATATGACAAGGTTCCAACACACGACATGACATAAATCGCCCAAGCTGACCCGTTTACACAGTCGGCCCCTGACACATTATGTCGCCACAAATTTTAATACCCGTTTTTAATCTTAGGCATTAATTCTCACTTTCTCAATTTCACAAATTATAAATTACCATACCTTTTAATCGATGTGAGATCCTCAAAATACCCCTTAGTCTCATACCTAACGGTCCCCAAGTTATCAATACATCCTACCCTATGCATAGGATGAATTTCACCCATAAACCTTGACCATGAATCCTACGTACCCAACAGTTATGAATATTAATCATATTAAAGGATTTTATAAATACAGCCCCGAGTTATATGTGTCCACTTTCACTAATTAAAATTGCCAATTGATTTAAAAAAAAACATTAAATTTATGTTTAGGCAACACTTAAAATCCATAATACTAAATGAAAGGAATAGAGCATTCATGGCTGTGATTAAATTGAATTAAAATCTGAATAGTTGAACTCCTCTTGAGAAAACATCAATTGAATCTTCACTAGTCCCATACCTAGAAGTCGTAATAATATACCCTCACTAGTCCCATACCTAGAAGTCGTAAATCATCAAAAGTCCTACTCATTAGTCCCATACCTAGAAGGCATCCTAAAAATATAGGGAGAGCAAAAATACCCAACAACTCATCGTCACAATGGACATCAACAAGTTACATAAATAATCACAATTAATTAACGTACCAAACTACGCATGATACTCAAATTCAATTAAATCTCAATTTAATGATCACATCGTCATAAACACCCAATTAATCTCACATAATTATTTTAAATTAAATACACTGAGGTTTCATCATTAATACATCAAAATTCCAAATTCATTATCTTAACACAAATTACATGAGTTATACGCCTCCAAATTAATTTAATTCAAAACTAGGGTTTTTCTACATGCAACCTATACTAACAAAACCCAAAATCCACTCGTGAATCCTACGTACCCAATAGTTATGAATATTAATCATATTAAAGGATTTCATAAATACAGCCCCGAGTTATATGTGTCCACTTTCACTAATTAAAATTGCCAATTGATTTTTAAAAAAATATTAAATTTATGTTTTGGCAACACATAAAATCCATAATACTAAATGAAAGGAATAGAGTATTCATGCTTGTGATTAAATTGAATTAAAATCTGAATAGTTGAACTCCTCTTGAGAAAACATCAATTGAATCTTCCAAAACTTGTTAAGAGTTGGGGCTAGGGGTTGAAGATGAGAGAAAATATGTTTGGAAAAGATTTCTGGAAAAAGTTTTGAGAGAAAAGTGATTTTCGAAGTCCCAGCCCCGTGTATCAGTTTAGTATATAAAGGGTTTAAGAGTTAAAATCAGATTAGGAGTTTAACCAAGCCACCGCCTCAGCGTCGTTCGAACCAAGTACAAGGTAGTTCGAACGAGATGCTATGTTGTTCGAACGACATACGCTATCGTTTGAACGAACCACATCCAAAAATGAAATCTTTTAAAATCCGACTTTAATTATTTGATAAAAATACATCAGCTGAATAAATACTCTCCTTCCAATTAAATAATTAAATTAAACCTTATAACTTTTTATAAAAGACCCAAATTAATTCCCGATTGAAAAATTTACTAATAAAACCAAGTTAAATTCTTAAAGGCCATAAACTCCAAAATTTTATTTTCCTCAATATTAAGTAAAGTCAATTAATTAAAACATGGGGTGTTACACGCACATAAAATCGTTGTATGATCTCATTATTCTTCACTAAATTTTGGCTTGATCACTGAGAACGGCATCACTTTCGAGTTGTAAGAAACACGTGTCTTAAGTTTATCCCGATCACCAGACCTTCACCCATACACTAACCAAATTCCATTTTATAATACATTTGTACTCATCCATACACCGTCCATTTTCCATATCATCACCATATACCATACCATCCATTTCCATATAAACTCCATTTTCCACCCACCATGTTGAAAAAGGGAAGAGTGTTGAAAGTAAAAGGAGAAAATCCATCATCGAGAGTGTTTGCATTTTTAGCGAATATCTCTCCCAAAGTTCGATTCAGATGGGAAAAAAATTAGATACAAATCTATGTTGGGGTTATTTGTATTTTTAGCAAATTTATCTTGGAAATTGATGCGTATTTGGAAAAAGAAAAAAAAAGAGAAAGTAAACGGAGACAATGTATCATAGCGAGTGTTTGCATTTTTAGCAATTGTCTCTCCCAGAGTTCGATTTAGATGGAAAAAAACTTAGATACAAATTTATGATGGGGTTATTTATAATTTTAGCAGATTTATCTCATCCATTGATTAGTATTTGGAAAAAGAAGAAAAAAACGAAAGTTTGCATCAAGATCTTATGAAATAAAGACATTTGTTCCTCAAGTGTAATACACTCTTCTCAAACATCCAACATCCATTCATCATATCACCATCCTACCTCATATCATCACATCTTTCTTATTTCAATTCCCCTCACCCATAATCATCCATATTTTCCCTTGGTGTTTGGGAAAATGCAAGTCAACGTGGTGAATAACTAGATATTCTAACTATAGTGATTAGCAATCTTTCATGAGATCATTTTTATTTCTAATATGTTCCTTCTTTCTTATATGTGTGTGAGATGTTTGACCTTGCTTACATTTACTCACCTCCTTACACACAAGAGCAATACACTTACGCAAATCTCGTGAGTTCATTTGGGAGAGTTATATCAGTAAGATTTGAAGTGAAGCATTGATTCTGAAAAGGGGATATGGGAATTACTCTTATGATACTCGACCCGTTTTGATCGATTCACACTACAGACATTGAATTCTATGAACGATATGCCTTGAGTATTCACTTACCTAAACTTTTATACACTTCTAGCTTGTATTCCTCAAGATATTTTTCTTATGATGGATTGTGCGATTGTTCTAGGTCTAATAAGAGATTGACCATCGTTTTCAAATAAAGAATTTTGTGGGTATATTCGCTGCAAACCCTCATGAGACAAAAATTGTCCTGTAGGGAAACTTATAAGTTTAAAGTCTTGTTGCACATGCTAAGTGCAATCGCATGTACCCGTGAAAGTGGTATACTTTTGATTTCTTATCTTTTTTTCTCTATATATTTGCTCGAGGACTAGCAATGTTTTGTTTGGGGTGGTGTGATAAGCACCCAAAAGTGTTTAAATAATACCCCAAATGGACGATTTTTAACAAAATGGGTCTAATGCGCGTATTTGTCTATTTTGTAGGCTTGCTTGCACTTGCAGATTAAAAAGCTATATTTCGAGGCCCAATGCGACATTTACGTGGTTCAAGGAGCTTAAACATAATCCATAATTACCCTGTCCCGTAACCTTCACCTAAACCCTTCCTGGCCCTCGTGTGTTTAGTTTGCATCCCTTTATTTTTTAAGATTTTTATTGAGTCTTTTTTAATTTTTAGGATTTATTTTATATTTTATTTAGATTTTTCTATATATTTTTAGGATTTACTTGTGCCTGCTATTTTTAATATTTCTTTTTATTTAGGTGTAAGTTTTTTTTATTTGATCTCTACTTTTATTTTTATTTTTAGCTTTTATTTTTATTAGGATAGGTTTATTTTTGTCTTTTATTAGGAATTTAATTTTTTTAGTTTCATTAGGTTTTATATTTTCTTTAGTTTTATTTTATTAGGATTTTAATTTTTAATTTTTAATTTTTAATTTTTAATTTTTAATTTTTAATTTTTAATTTTTAATTTTTAATTTTTAATTTTTAATTTTTAATTTTTAATTTTTAATTTTTAATTTTTAATTTTTAATTTTTAATTTTTAATTTTTAATTTTTATAGATTTCAATTTTTTTAGTTTTGTTAATTTTATTTGTCAATTTTTAGTTAGATAGCGTTATTTTTAGATTGGGTATAAATCTAAATGCACAAAACACCCAACTATCCCATACACACTCACACACCCAAACAACAAACTCACTCACACCCTAATGCCTGACACCTACATACACCCAATCTACCCCCTATCATCTTCTACACCCACCTAACTCTCTCTCTTCTTACCTCCATAACCAACCTCAGTTCCACAACTTACACCACACCTTTAATACCCTCATTACTCCCAAACCAACACTCCCCCACCTTATCCTAACTCGAATCCAACCCGGGCAGAACCTGCCCCATCTCTTGACCCACCTGAACCACGAACCCACTTGCTCAACCCGCTCCCTTAACCAATTCACCAATCATCAACTCGGATGGTCAAGACCCACCAGCTCCAAACCCAAATTCCTCGACCCCAATCATACCTGACCTTCGACTACCACCAGCAAACCCAATCGACCTATTGTCACGAACCCTCCATCTCTTAACTTTCCTAAATCGTACCCTACCCAAGACCGATTTCAACCTCTAATCCGAACCTGCTCAACCCGGAGAGACTATACCCGAGAATCCCCAACTAGACCCATTTTCCCCACAAAACTAAAAACCGATTTTGCATTGACCCCAAACAAAAACAAAGACCATATAACCACACATGTCTTAAATGTCCTTTTATCCCCATTCCCAAAATACCCCCAATATTATTCCCACATATCTTCTATCCCTTTTCCCATTATACCCTCACCCTAACTACCTCACAACTACAACCATGCACACATGTGTTTGCAAACTCCCAAATTACCCCTAACCCCATTGATGCAACACTATAAATGAATTTAAAGACCCATTTGAGAAAGCAAGGTAGAAAGGAGAGGAAGCTAGGAAGAAAGAGAAGAACACCATTTTTTTAGTTTAGTTTAGTTTTTTTTATATTTTTTGTTTAGAAAAAAAAAGAAATACAAAAATAATAACGTGAGTGATTGTAATTATCTTGAGAGATTGTTGAAGTATTGAAGAGTATTGCAATTTAAGGGAATTTGGGGTTTGGTAAACTATTCTCTAATTACTCATTTCATGCTTTGAATTGCTTATGATTATTCTTGGATGATGATTATGGACGACTAATCTCCCATTAAAGTGATGAATTAAAGCCCATGTGAATCCAATTGATTTAGTTTGTTGATTTTAATTTTGTTGATTTCCTTTGATTAGTAAATTTAATTCCTACACTTATTTTCGCTAAGAAATGGAAAATCATCCTTGAGAAAGGATTGAGAATTTTGTTACCATTTTATCATTTGATTCAAACTAGAGATAGGCTTATCAAATTGATAAAAATCTTAACATAATTTTCAACTACTCTTATTTTATTTTGTCTAATTAAAATTAGTTAGGTGAATCGATCCTAGTGGGTGATTCATTTGATTAATTTTAATTCATTTAGAGTAGTGTTTGTGGGATTAAACTTACTTTTTTAAAATAATATTTAATTAATTCATTAGTGTAATGAGAATTACCTTTTGAATTAAACGAATATTTTGGAAATTGATCAAATTAAAATAGTTCAAGTTAGATTAATTTGTGTGAAGTGGGGGTGGATTTAGATCCCTTGATCTTTCTCTCTCATTTAGTTATATTTCACTTATTTTTCATCACATACTTTTTAATATTTCTTTACACTCTTATTCTGGTTTTATTTGCTGTTCTCATTTTAGTTTAATTCACATCATCACATGATTGTTCTAATATTAAAAAAGATATAAAAAAATAGAAAAAGTAAATAGTTTAAAAAGAAATTAAATAAAAAATGAATTGCATTACGTTTCAATTGTATTACTCCTTAGATTAGGATTGACAGTTGTACTTACCTCTATGCAAGTTTGTTATATTTTTGTGTAGGTAATTGAAGAAAATTATTGATTATCTTGGTTTGACAACAACGATAAAAAGATAGTCCAAGTTATCACATCACATCAATTACACGCCTTATATGATCTGTCCAATACGGCAAGTCAAAATATTGATCGTATGGACCATGGATTCACTTTATTAGGGACGTTAGGATCCCCCCAAGCTTTTCGCTTCAGGTTGAGAAACTGAGGGTGTTTAACTATGCACCTATTCCCCACAATCGTAGCCATCACCTTCTCATCAATCTGCTGACCAGAAAACCGAGAAAGTTCTGTGATATGCTCGTGACTGACTGACGAAAAGTTAGACTTGTCGTTCTTGAAAGGGTGACTAGTCAAAACAAAACTACAATGACTCGTATAACTCATCTTACCACTATGATATATCTAACTGGATTTAGTTTCCTCCTCATATATGGGACATCCATAATAACAATGAACATTGCAATCGGACAAGGTCCCATAAGCTGGAAGGTTTTGAATCGCCCACATCACCATTACTTTAGGTGTGAGCTCTTCACACTTATGAGAGTTAAATTCCTTCACGCCTTTATCCCATAAATATTTAAGATCGTCTATTAATGGGGCTAAGAATATATCATTATCATCATTGGGAGCCTTTGACCTGGATATCAATAAAGATAACAATGTGAACGCCTTTCTCATGCACAGTGCCAGAGGGAGACTTAAAGGCACCACGAAAACTGACCAATAACTTTAATTTGTATATAAATTGTTAAAAGGGTTAAACCCATTAGTTGAGATTGCAATACATACATTGTGTGGTTCCATTGCAAATTCAGGGTGTCATGCATTTGAAATTTTCCAGATGAGTGAATAAACTGGATGACCCATAAGATTTCCACCCACCTTGCATCGAGCGTGCCATGTCATGGCCTCCACTATCCACAGTACAATGAGTGGTCCAAGTGGAAAATACTTCAAAACCTTTATGGGACTTGTGAGTACTTGAAAAAAAAATTATCCTTATCCTTTTCATTCTCATAAGCCACATATATAGGCTCACTGCATACAGGACACTCATCATTCTCTTCATGCTCGTTGTGGTATAATATGCAATCATACTTGCATGCATGAATAGATTTGTACTTCATACCCAAACCCTTCAATCTCTTCTTCATGATAGGATAATTGTCATGTAACGTGTTCTCTTTGGGAGAATTTCTTCAACCCACTTAAGAATTTTGGTTACGCTATTACCAGATAAACCAAATTGACTCTTCAAATTATAAAAATCAATCATTGCAAGTAATATTTAGCGATCTTTATCACAATCTTAAATAACGATCTAGCCGCATCAACTTTTAATCATATGTATTCTCTATCTCCTGGTAATTCAGCATCAAATTGTTCATTTACTTGGTCTTAATATGCATTATCTGTATCCATAGGTTGGTAATTTTTATAGTGGTGGACTCCGTAAGCATCATCAATTAGGTCGGTTAATGGACGATGTGTTGGTGAATCATGTACTACATCCAACCCTTAGGGTTTCGTTACGCGGTTGTGTACTGGTAATTCTTCTGAAACATAAGGTACATTTTTTTCACAATGGTATGCCCATGTCTTATAGTCTTGAAAAACTCCCCAATTTAGTAAATTCAACTCAAGGTCTTCTAAAGACTTATATTTTTCTTTCATATAACGGATGCACAGACATGGAATCTTATCACTTTTAAGATTATTATAAGCATAGTTAATAAATACTTGAACGCACTTTGTATGATTATTTGGTATTCGATTAGTCTCCCCCATCTACTCTTTGTATTGTGAAAACCCCATTTAATAATCTTAAAATTTCAGTCTTATGTTAATAGGAAACAAATGTCATGTTGCATATAAGAAATTAAACAAATTACAGAAATGTCACAACTTAAACTCAAATTAAACAAATTTTCTAAGTGATATTATTACAAATTAAACAAAAAGAAATATTATTACAACTTGACTAACAGAAAACCTGTCCAAGAATTTGCATAATGCTTCAATTCTTTCACATCCCAGTAATCAACGTGCACAGGTATATCTTTATAACAGGTGTATATTTCATTAACCATCACCTGAGCCTCACCCTTTTGCAAAGTTTGGTTATGTACTTTAGTTCCAACAATTACAGAGATGAGTGTGCACACGCCAACAATCCTACTATTGGTCAGGTCCTTGAAATAAAACTGCTCATCGTAGTCACCGTGAGTGGTTGACAATGACCCAAGACCTGTGATGGGATGAGGCGCTGGGAAGGGAAATGTTGAAAGAGGAGGGATTTATGATGGGAATGTTGAAGGAGGCGGATTTGTGAGGTAAAAATTGTAGAGGGAGTAAAGGGAAAAATTTGATAAAGAGTGTAAGGAAAACCTTAAGGAGGAATTGGGGGAAAAAACCTTACGTAGAAAAGGACACAACTTTCCAAATTTCATTCGTCAAGGATCCTAGGTTAGTTTAATCTCTTGGAAATCATCATCAGTCTTGGGCTGATGTTCCTCTTGGGTCGAGATATAATTCTTGACCAAATAAATCTCGTCCATGAGAGGTGCAGTGTGTTTTAATTTTGTTTTCTACATATGTGATCCGACACCTCTCGTCCTCCCTCTTTAGTCATTTCCAAACGTTTAGAACCTCATTTTATATGTCATCATAAGGGATCAAACTTAACTGAATGTTAATGGCCTCTACTGATTCTAGAGTCTTAGCGAAGTGCAACGGGAATTTATTATATTTATCCCATCAGACATGCATGTACAAGTTGGCCCAATTTGGTTCTTTGTCGACATCTGGACCATCCTTTGTCCTATTCGTCCATTCATTCTTCAAATCTTCATATAATTTGGAGCCTAGCCTATGGACGTCAATTTTTTTGCCTTATTTTGTTTATTTTTCTCCCTCTAGACCAACTTCTTGTCCTTCACCTCATTTTCCAAAAAATCATTCCACTTAGCCTTCTGTCTCTCGGCACAAAAATGTCGTAGCTCGATGCCCCCTTTGGGAAATGTCTCTGTCAAAGGTTTCTCCGGTATGTTTTTAATTATTCAACAATCCAAGAAAGAATCTTTTACTTTGATTGGTCGAGAAATGAAAACAGCTTGTAGAGTTGGTCATAGATGTCATCTTCGATGGCTTGATCAACTAGGTTCCAGTTATCTGCTCTCCCAAATCCCATTTTCATTTTCCTAAACGAAAAACAATGGGATTTAAATCTATGGAGATCATTTTTATCACTATTGGGGTTATTCCCCAGAAGGGAGAAACCAATGGGCTTCTTCTCATTTGACCCGAAAGTGTTAAGATCACAGGGTGGGGGCTTTGGAGCAAAGAGGGTTTATTTCTTACTCGTACCTTGAGTAGTGGACTGAACCAATGGTGGACTTGAGAATTTCTCAGCAATTGGTGATGAGAATTATCGTTAGTGTGTACGAGATGAGAATCTTGGTTGGGTTGCCACCTCATCACTTGGTACATTTTATCCATTGTCGCCCCACATTATCTACAAAAATAAAAATTAATAAGCGACTAAATATTTATCATAATATGAAATTACAACTAACTAATCAATTTTATAACTATATATATGTATCTACCTTTTCAGAGCAGGACTTTAAAAGATGTTTGATGTGCTTCATCTTCATCCATTCGATATTAGTGTTTAAAAATCTATGGATTTTTGCATGTGACCAACTAGGACGAAGTTTATCTATGATCGATGTATAGATGTCCGTGACATAAACTTGAAATCCCATATTCTTCAACATATTGGCTAGATTCAATTTAACGTGCATATGTCACGAGGCATCACGGTCTAGGTCAATGCCCTTTGTACGGAGATATATCCATAATGGGTGAATTTTTTTTACCTTCTCTAACATCGTAAACAAGGTCAAGGCTACATCTGGATTATGTACGTGGAATATATTCTCTACATCGTCATCCAGGATTTCTGGTAGGGAAAATAGAATATGATCAAACACGTACTCTTGCTAGAAATGAACTTCACGATTTGCAAGGTAGTTAAATCTTTCGATCTTCTTATTCCCCTACCTATAAATGGGAGCACCCTTTAAATGGTGAGAACTAATAAAAGAGGTATAAATGCGGTCCAATCACAACCTCCCGTACTCTTGTGGCCAGTGATTATCCCCATGCCTTATTTTTCCTCTGAAAAATATACGAGGGCGTGAATACGAGTCCTATGAAAAATGGATCTAATTAATCATTAACAAGTTATTCTTTTTTAATTGATCCAATTTAAGTTTATGTTATTTTAATATATAAGGTATAAGGGTATATTAGTTTGTTTAAGGTTTTGATTCATCACTACCCTTCTCTTAACACCGTACGTGTTAGATCTCACCGAGGTGAAATCCAAACAAGAACCTGCCCGTAAGTGTTAAGACGCATTTTGTTAGGGTTTATTGTGAGAGAGTTTGAAAGTCTATATGTATTATCAATCCAAGAAATCCAACATCATTATCCAAAAATCAAACCAACAGCTAATTATTAACTCGTACTCCTTTTATCATTTACATGATAAAACATATATCAATAATAACAATATGTCATAGTAAATATCATCAATTTGGTTCATAAATTAGGGTTTAGTAAATAGGGTTTTATGGTAGTTTCTCACTAAATTAGGGTTTAGTAAATATGGTTTAGGGTATTTTCCACTAAATTAGTTTTAAATTAAGATTTAATAAATAGGGTTTAGGGTATTTTCCACTAAATTAGTTTTAAAAAAATGGGTGAATTTTCCACTAATTACGGTTTAAGAATTGAAAATTTTAAATTAGTTAAAATACACACGTACACATACATTCACACATATATACACACACACACATATATATAGACACACATATATACACACACATATACACACATACACTGTTTATATACACATACATATATACATAGTCAGTACTGATCTTGTGCATACCAGTCCGCATTTTAAGAGTGCGGACCAGACATGGTGTCACCAGGCGATGAGCCTAGAAATTTTAGGGTAAATTATTGGAACCCTCTCTCTCTCTTCAGGGCTCACCGTCAGGTGACACATGTCCGGTCCGCACTCTTAAAATGCGGACTGGTATGCACAAGAGCAGTATTGTATACATAATATATTTACACACATTATATATATACACACACATATAAATATATATATAAGTGCATGTATATATACACACATATATACACATAATAATATAGATAGATAGATAGATAGATAGATAGATAGATAGATAGATAGATAGAGAGAGAGAGAGAGAGAGAGAGAGAGAGAGAGAGAGAGAGAGAGAGAGAGAGAGAGAGAGAATATTACCTGAGAGAGTGAAAGAGAGGAACGCCAAAGAGAGAGAGGAACACCAGAAAGAAAGAGATAAGAGGGTTTTCGATGAAAATGGCTAAAGGGTTTCGAGGGTTTATAAATAAAGAGGTTGGTCATGGATTAGGGCCGTGACCACATGCCGTGGCCCTTTTTTTTCCACATCATCATCAGTGACCATGTCATCATAATTGGACTGGTCACAACCCATGATCGTGACCCACTATCGTGACCAATTTAAATGGTCACACCTAAAGTCGTGACTATAGTTAGAGGGAATTTTGGCCATGTTCATGGATTAGTCACGGCCAATGACCGTTACCACAGTTAGAGGGAAGTTTAGAGAAATTTTGTCACCATAATGGTCACACACTGGTCAAAAACCATAATCGTGGCCTAACTTAGTCACGTCCCTAGATCGTGACCAGTTCCGATTTAGGTCGTGAAAGTTTATGGTCATAGAACTTGTCACGTGTGTTTCTACACCGGTCACGACTTTGGGCCATGAACAGCTTACTGTGACCACCTGCCTATTTTAGTGTAGTGATTATTAGATGTCAAATTTAATTCTTATAATGTTGTAGGTATGGGATTGGCAATTTAGAGCTTGCAAGGAAAATGGTAAGATGCTCCTTTATGAAGGTTTGATAGACGTCAAATACATTGAGGAGTGCACCGTGAAGGGGAATTGTAAGAAGTTGGGCATAAAATTACCTGCCTAGTCCATTTTGTAATGCATCCCTTCATCAGTTAAGTCTGACTCTTTTGGTTTGATCATTGGTTAGTCTTTTTTACATTAGTCATTTATAGGTATGTTAATTTTTAGGGAATTTGTGGCTGATGAGATCGAGTTGATACAATCTAATGGACAAAAGGAAAAAGGTTTTGAGTGGTTTGTTTGCCCACTATTTATCATGAAGGAGAAAATAAAGGGACTCTAATTAGATGAAAATGAAGAAATCTTACTAATAAAAGTGGATACAATGTCCAAGAATGATAAACTAGAGGAGTGGAATGACACTGGATTCCCATCCAGTAATCATGTCAGAAGAGCACATGTATAAGACGTAATTAGGAGGTAATTTTTCAACTATCATATCTGTGGCCATCCCCGATCCTCGCCTATGGGCGGGCGCGCGAGGGAAAGGATCCGCGAGTCCCGCTCATCCCACTCGGGAGAGCTTCAGCCGGCGTCATTTGAGATGAGGTGTAAAAATGTAGATAGATTCAAAGTCGCCAGTCTATTTTACTCAAAACAGATAAAAGAAAAAGGGGAAGCCATCCCGAAGGATGGCATCCAGATACATACTGGTGCATACGAAACCAAATGATTCGAGAAGGGTTCGGAGGCTAAGTTATGAGATGGGAAGGTGTTAGGCACCCATTCCTCCCTTTCGGTCTCTCATGGATGTTTGCTATTTTCCCTTTTTAATTTCCCCGTAATATGTGTTCATGTGTATATATATAGTGGAGATAGGAATCCTCGAATTGTATCATGGGAGATATAAAGCGAGTAATCCATAGGAAAGTGTAAAAATAATATTAGAAAATAAGATTTACGCGATTACCCTTACGTTGATCGTTATAACGGAACGATAACGCATATGGAGTAATACGTCACTAAGAGCAAGTATGTAGAATATAAGAAAATTGGATTTAGAGAAGATAGAAAATAAGAGAGAAATTAAGAATAGGACTCGAGTATCGGGTTTTACCCCGAGACGCCTACGTAGCCTATAAAGGCATCAAAGTCTACGTAGTTCGCTTACAAAATGAGGGGTGGGGTTTATCCCATAAATCCAAATGGGGGGATTTCTTATTTGTGAGTGTGTGTGTGTGTGTAGAAAAAAAGTGTTTCAGTTGTGAGAAAAGTATGAGAATCCCTATTTGAAATTTATGAGCAAACCTTCTTTTTCTTATTTTTTTGCATTTTATTTATATGAAAATAAGAGTTGTGCAATAATACTTAAATAAAAAGTATATTAGGATGTGTGAGATGAGATAATAAAAGTGCTAAGTAATAAAACAAGTTATTGCGAATTTAAGAGAATTTGGAGAGAAAGTCGAGAAAATCGAACCTTCTTGAAGATCGTGAGCTTAATCTTGAATGTTGGAGAGCAGACCTTGCACTTGAATGATGATGGAGAGTGGCTAATTCACCAAGTTTGTTGAAAAGGATGATTAAAAGTGGAAGTTAAGAAGGGATTTGGATTTTGAAATCGCGCTGCCTTCGAGAGAGGTTTTTGGGATTCGTTGAGAGCGATTTGTATCAGATCTGGGCTCCCTTTGCAAATGAGGTGAAGGCCTCCTTTTATAGGCCCATATCATTTCCTATCAGCATAGACCTGGTCCTGCCTATCGGCACCTGCCGATAGGCAGGGTTAGGAACCTACCGTTTGGTAGTGTGTTTCAGGCCTTTTTCGAAAATTAGCTGCCAAGGGAAAACCGTTAGTCAGAATCTCGTACGGGGTAGACCATTGAAAAGATAATTCAAAGACCTTTGAAAGTCCTTTGGACCGCTCCAGGGTTCGGGAGATTTCTTTAGTTCAAATATGGCTCGGAAGCATTTGTTGGTCCATTGGACGGGGAATCGTTCGGACGCAAACAGATCGTTCGTCCGCGTGGTAACTTTGAATCGTGCATGGGATGGATTGTTAGAAAGGTTGGGAGATGTACTTCGACATTCCAAAGAGTTTGACCTGGTTTGGGGAGTTGACTTTGGTCAACTGGGCCCTGGAAGCATTTGGTGACCTCTTGGAGTTAAATGGATCGTCCGTCCGCATGGTATGCTGGAATCGCGCATGGAGTGGACCATTGGAAACGGGTTTCAGTGGCCTTCGAAGATTCACTCAGTCTCGATCGAGCTAAAGAGTTGACTTAGGTCAAACAGAGCTCGGGAGCGCCCGGTGGCCTCCGAATCAAATTTAGGATGCAAATGGATCGTTCGTCCGCATGGTAAGTCAGAATCGAGTACGGGATGGGCCATTGGAAAGGTAATTCAGTGCCCTTCGAAGATTCATTCAATCTCAGTTCAGCTGAAGAGTTTGACTTTTTGGACAAACGAAGCCTAGAAGTCCCTGATAGCTTCTAGGTCAGTACTAGGGACATGACCTAGGTTTGTAGTTATAAAGGGAGGTACTAGGGACCTTAGGAGAGTTCGGGGGTAAAATAATGAGGTGTCTATAGAGCTCCTCAATGGGTGAGTTTGGAACAAATGAGAACCATTGAATAGAAACCACATAATGCTTTTGAGGGAGTATGATTGATTCAGAGGGTCGACGCCAATTCTAAGGACCTGAGGGGTGTGCTGGGGATGACTAATTTTATGGGTCAAAGCCAAATCTGTGGGCTTAAGTGATGAGGGTTACTGATTCTGCGGGTCAAAGCCGATTCTGCGGGCTTAGGGTGAAGATCTAATAACTAAGGACAACTCTGACCTAAGAGTGGTGACGACCAAGGACCGAGGTCAATTCTGACCAAACTCAGGTGATGATCCAAGACCGAGGTCAATTATAACCTGAGAGTGGTGACGACTGAGGATCGAGGTTAATTCTGACCTAACTCAGGTGATGATCCAAGACCGAGGTCAATTTTGACTTAAGAGGGGTGACGACCGAGGACAGAGGTCAATTCTGACCTAAGAGTGGTGATGATCTAGGACCGAGGTCAATTCTGACCTAACTTAGGTGATGATCCAAGATCGAGGTCAATTCTGAACTAAGAGTAGCGACGACCAAGGACCGAGGTCATTTTTTACCAAACTCAGGTGATGATCCAAGACTGAGGTTAATTCTCACCTCAGAGTGGTGACAATCGAGGACCGAGGTAATTTTTTACCTAACTCGGGCGACAATCCAAGATCGAGGTTAATTCAAACCTAAGAGTGGTGACGAACGAGGACCGAGGTTATTTCTGACCTAACTCAAGTGACGATCCAAGACCGAGGTCAATTCTGACCTAAGAGTGGTGACGACCGAGAACCGAGGTCATTTCTGACCTAACTCAGATGAAGATCCAAAAATGAGGACAATTTTAACCTAAGAGTGGTGACGACTGAGGACCGAGTTCATTTCTGACCTAACACGGGTGACGATCCAAGATCGAGGTCAATTCTGACCTAAGAGTGGTGACGATCGAGGATCGAGGTCAATTCTGACCTAACTCAGGTGACGATCTAAGACCGAGGTCAATTCTGACCTAAGAGTCGTGACGATCGAGGACCGAGGTCAATTCGGACCAAACTCAGGTGACGATCCAAGACCGAGGTCAATTCTAACCTAAGACTGGTAACGACCGAGGACTGAGGATATTTCTGACCTACCTCTGGTGACGATCCAAGATCGAGGTCAATTCTGACCTAAAAGTGGTGACGACTGAGGACCGAAGCCATTTGTAACCCACCTCATTTGACGATCCAAGATCGAGGTCAATTCTGACCTAAGAGTGGTGACGACCGAGGACCAAGGTTAATTCTGACCTAACTCAAGTGACGATCCAAGACTAAGCTCAGTTATGACCTAAGAGTGGTGACGACCAAGGACCGAGGTCATTTCTGACCTAATTCAGGTGACGATACAAGACCGAGGTCAATTCTGACCTAAGAGTGGTGACGATCAAGGACCGAGGTCAATTTTGACCTAACTCAGGTGATGATCCAAAATCAAGGTCAATTCTGACCTAAGAGTGGTGACGACCGAGGACCGAGGTCATTTGTGACCTAACTCAGGTGATGATCCAAGACCAAGGTCAGTTCTAACCAAAGAGTGGTGACGACCGAGGACCGAGGTCAGTTTTGATCTAACTCAGGAGACAATCCAAGACCAAGGCCAATTCTGAACTAAGAGTGGTGACGACCGAGCACCGAGGTCATTTCTGACCTAACTCAGGTGACGATCTAAAACCGAGGTTAATTCTGACCTAAGAGTGGTGACGACTGAGGATCGAGGTCATTTCTGACCTAACTTAGGTGACGATCCAATACCGAGGTCAATTCTGACCTAAGAGTGGTGACGACCGAGGATCGAGGTCATTTCTGACCTAACGCCAGTGACGATCCAAGGCCGAGGTTAGTTCTGACCTAAGAGTGGCGAAGATCGACGATCGAGGTTAATTCTGACCTAACTCAGGTGAAGATCCAAGACCGATGTCAATTTTGACCTAAGAGTGGTGACGACCGAGGATCGAGGGCATTTCTGACCTAACTGAGGTGACGATCTAAGACCGAGGTCAATTCTAACCTAAGAGTGGTGACGATCGAGGATCGAGGTCAATTCTGACCTAACCCAGGTGACGATCCAAGACCGAGGTCAATTCTGACCTAAGAGTGGTGATGATCAAGGATCGAGGTCATTTCAGACCTAACTCAGGTGACTATCCATGACTGAGTTTAGTTCTAACCTAAGAGTCATGACGATTAAGGACCGTGGTCAATTTTGACATAACTTAGGTGACGATCCAATACCGAGGTCAATTCTGAACTAAGAGTGGTGATGACCGAGGATCGAGGTCATTTCTGTCCTAACTCAAGTGACGATCCAAGATCGAGGTCAATTCTGACCTAAGAATGGTAACGACCGAGGATTGAGGTCATTTTTGACCTAACTCAGGTGATGATCCAAGACCGAGGTCAATTCTGACCTAAGAGTGGTGATGACCGATGAACGAGGTCATTTCTGAACTAACTCATGTGACGATCCAAGATCGAGGTCAATTCTGACCTAAGAGTGGTGACGAACGAGGATCGAGATCAATTCTGACCTAACATAGGTGACGATCAAAGACCGAGGTTAATTCTGACCTAAGAGTGGTGATGGCCGAGGACCGCGGTCAATCCTGACCTAACTCAGGTGACGATCCAAGATCGAGGCTAATTCTGATCTAATAGTGGTGACGACTGAGAACTGAGGTCATTTTTGACTAACTCAGGTGCAATCCAAGACCGGGGTCAATTCTGACGTAAGAGTGTTGACGACCGAGGATTGAGGCCATTTCTAACCCAATTCAGGTGACGATCCAAGACCGAGGTCAATTCTGACCTAAGAGTGGTGACAATCGAGGACCAAGGTCATTTCAGACCTAACTCAAGGGACGATCCAAGACCGAGGTCAGTTCTAACCTAAGAGTGGTGACGACTAAGGACCGTAATCAATTCTGACATAACTCAGGTGTCAATCAAAGACCGAGGTCAATTCTGAACTAAGAGTGGTAACGATCGAGGATCGAGGTCAATTCTGACCTAACCCAGGTGACGATCCAGGACCGAGGTCAATTCTGAACCAAGAGTGGTGACGATCGAGGATCGAGGTCATTTCTGACCTAACACAGGTGACGATCTAATATCGAGGTCAATTCTGACCTACGAGTGGTGACTACCGAGGATCGAGGTCATTTCTGACCTAACCCAGGTGAAGATCCCAGACCGAGGTTAGTTCTGACCTAAGAGTGGTGACGACCGAGGATCGAAGACAATTCTGACCTAACTCAGGTAATGATCCAAGACTGAGGTCAATTTTAACCTAAGAGTGGAGACAACCGAAGACCGGGGTCATTTCCCAAATAACTTAGGTGATGATCCAAGACCGAGGTCAATTTTGACCTAAGAGTGGTGACGACCGAGGATTGAGGTCAATTCTGACCTAACCCAGGTGACGATCCAAGACCGAGGTCAATTCTGACCAAAGAATGCTGACGACCGGGGACCGAGGTCATTTCTGACCTAACTCAGGTGACTATCCAAGTCCGAGGTCAGTTTTAACCTAAGAGTTTTGACGACCATGGACCGAGGTCAATTCTGACCTAACTCAGGTGACAATCCAAGATCGAGGTCAATTTTTACCTAATAGTGGTGACGATCGAGGATCGAGGTCATTTCTGACCTAACTTAGGTGACAATCCAAGATTGAGGTCAATTATGACCAAAGAGTGGTGACGACCGAGGACCGAGGTCATTTCTGACCTAACTCAGGTGATGATCCAAGATCGATGTCAGTTTTGACCTAAGAGTGGTGATGATCGAGGACTAAGGTCATTTCTGACCTAACACAGGTGACGATCTAAGATCGAGGTCAGTTCTAACCTAAGTGTGGTGACAATTGAGGATCGAGGTCAATTCTGACTTGACTCATGTGATGATCCAAGACCGAGGTCAATTCTGACCTAAGAGTGGTGACGACTGAGGACCGAGGTCAATTCTGACCTAACTCAGGTGATGATCCAAGACCAAGGTCAATTCTGACCTAAGCTTGGTAACGACCAAGGACCGAGGTCAATTTTGACCTAACTCGGGTGATGATCCAAGACCGAGGTCAATTCTGACCTAAGAGTGGTGATGATCGAGGATCGAGGTTAATTCAAACCTAAGAGTGGTGATGTCCATGGACGGAGGTCAATTCTGACCTAACTCAGGTGACGATCCAAGACTGAGGTCAATTCTGACCTAAGAGTAGTGACGGCCAAGGAGCGAGGCCATTTCTGATCTAACTCAGGTGACGATCCAAGACTGAGGTCAATTCTGACCTAAGAGTGGTGACGATCGAGGACCGAGGTCATTTCTGACCTAAGAGTGGTGATGACCTAGGACCGAGGTCAATTCTGACCTAACTTAGGTGACGATCCAAGACCGAGGTCAATTCTGACCTAAGAGTAATGAGGTTCTAGGACAGATGCCATTTCTAACCTAATTCAGGTGGTGATCCAGGACCGAGGTAAATTTTGACCTAAGAGTGGTGACGGTCGAGGACCGAGGCCATTTTTTACCTAACTCACGTGACGATCCAAGACCGAGGTCAGTTCTAACCTAAGAGTGGTGATGACCAAGGACCGAGGTCAATTCTGACATAACTCAGGTGACAATCCAAGACCGAGGTCAATTTTGAACTAAGAGTGGTGACGAACGAGGACCGAGGTCATTTCTGACCTAACTCAGTTGACGATCTAAGACCGAAGTCAATTCTGATATAAGAGTGGTGATGATCGAGGGCCGAGGTCATTTATGACCTAACTCAGGTGACGATCCAAGATCGAGGTCAATTCTGACCTAAGAGTGGTGACGACCGAGGACTGAAGTCATTTCTTACCTAACCCAGGTGACGACCCATGACCGAGGTTAATTCTGACCTAAGAGTGGTGACGACCGAGGATCGAGGTCAATTCTGAGCTAAATCAGGTGACGATCCAACATCGAGGGAATTATGAACTAAGAGTGATGAAGACTAAGGACCGAGGTCAATCCTGACCTAATTACAGTGACGATCCAAGACCGAGGCCAATTCTGACCTGAGATTGGTGACGACTGAGGACCGAGGCCATTTCTGACCTAACTCAGGTGCGATTCAAGACCGAGGTCAATTCTGAGCGAAGAGTGTTGACGATCGAGGACTGAGGCCATTTATAACCCAATTCAGGTGACGATCCAAGACTGAGGTTAATTTTGAACTAAGAGTGGTGACGATCGAGGATCGAGGTCAACTATGACCTAACTCAGGTGACGATCCAAGAATGAGCTCAGTTCTGATCTAAGAGTGGTGACGATCGAGGACCGAGGTCATTTCTTACCTAACTCAAGTGACGATCCAAGATCGAGGTCAATTCTGACCTAAGAGTGGTGACGACGAGGATCGAGGTCAATTCTGACCTAACTCAAGTGATGATCCAAGACCCAGGTCCATTCTGACCTAAGAGTGGTGACGATCGGGGACCAAGGTCATTTCTGACCTAACTCATGTGACGATCCAAGACCGAAGTCAGTTCTAACCTAAGAGTGGTGACGATCGAGGACCGAGGTCAATTCTAACCTAACTCGGGTGATAATCTAAGACCGAGGTCAATTCTGACCTAACTCAGGTGATGATCCAAGTCCAAGGTCAATTCAATCCTAAGAGTGGTGATGAGTGAGGATCGAGGTCAATTCTGACCTAACTCAGGTGATGATCCAAGACCGAGGTCAATTATGACCTAAGAGTGGTGACGACCGAGGATCGAGGTCAATTCTAACCTAAAAGTGGTGATGACCGAGGATTGAGGTCAATTCTGACCTAACTCAGGTGACGATCCAAGACTGAGGTCAATTCTAACCTAAAAGTAGTGACGACCGAGGACTGAGGCCATTTCTGACCTAACTCAGGTGACAATCCAAGATTGATCCAAGACCGAGGTCAATTCTGACCTAACTCAGGTGATAATCCAAGACTAAGGTCAATTTTAACCTAAGAGTGGTGACAACCGAAGACCGAGGTCATTTCTAAAATAACTCAGGTGATGATCAAAGACCGAGGTCAATTCTGACCTAAGAGTGGTGACGACCGAGGATCGAGGTCAATTCTGACCTAACCCAGGTGACGATCCAAGACCGAGGTCAATTTTGACCTAAGAATGCTGACGATCGGGGATCGAGGTCATTTCTAACCTAAGTCAAGTGACGATCCAAGACCGAGGTCAGTTTTAACCTAAGAGTGGTGATGACCAAGGACCGAGGTCAATTATTACCTAACTCAGGTGACAATCCAAGATCGAGGTCAATTCTGACCTAATAGTGGTGACGACCGAGGATCGAGGTCACTTCTGACTTAACTCAGGTGACGATCCAAGATTGAGGTCAATTCTGACCTAAGAGTGGTGACGACCGAGGACCGAGATCAATTCTGACCTTACTCAAGTGATGATTCAAGACTGAGATCAATTCTAACCTAAGAGTGGTGACGATCGAGGACCGAGGTCATTTCTGACCTAACTCAAGTGACGATCCAAGACCGAGGTCAGTTCTAACCTAAGAGTGGTGACGATCGAGGACCGAGGTCATTTCTGACCTAACTCAGGTGACAATCCAAGACCGAGGTCAATTCTGAACTAAGAGTGGTGACGACCGAGGACCGAGGTCATTTTTTACCTAACTAAAGTGACGATCCAAGACCGAAGTCAATTCTGATCTAAGAGTGGTGATGACCGAGGACCGAGGTCATTTCTGACCTAACTCAGGTGACGATCCAAGATCGAGGTCAATTCTGACCTAAGAGTGGTGACGACCGAGGACTGAGGTCATTTCTGACCTAACTTAGGTGACGATCCATGACCGAGGTCAATTCTGACCTAAGAGTGGAGACGACCGAGGATCCAGGTCAATTCTGAGCTAACTCAGGTGACGATCCAAGATCGATTTCAATTGTGACCTAAGAGTGGTGACGACCGAGGACCGAGGTCAATCCTGACCTTAGAGTGTTGATGATTGAGGACCGAGGTCAATTCTGACCTAACTCAGGTGATGATCCATGACCGAGGTCAATTCTGACCTAAGAGTGGTGACGACCGAGGATCGAGGTCAACTCTAACCTAAGACTGGTGATGACCGAAGTCCGAGGTCAATTATGACCTAACTCAGGTGACAATCCAAGATCGAGGTCAATTCTGACCTAATAGTGGTGACGACCGAGGATCGAGGTCATTTCTGACTTAACTCAGGTGACGATCCAAGATTGAGGTCAATTCTGACCTAAGAGTGGTGACGACCGAGGACCGAGGTCATTTCTGACCTAACTCAGGTGACGATCCAAGACCGATGTCAGTTTTGACCTAAGAGTGGTGATGACCGAGGACTTAGATCATTTCTGACCTAACTCAGGTGACGATCTAAGACCAACGTCAGTTCTAACCTAAGTGTGGTGACGATCGAGGATCGAGGTCAATTCTGAGCTAACTCAGGTGATAATCCAAGACCGAGGTCAATTATAACCTAAGAGTGGTGACGACCGAGGACCGAGGTCAATTCTGACCTAACTCAGGTGATGATCCAAGACCAAGGTCAATTCTGACCTAAGAGTGGTAACGACCGAGGACTGAGGTCAATTCTGACCTAACTCGGGTGATTATCCAAGACCGAGGTCAATTCTGACCTAAGAGTGGTGACGACCGAGGATCGAGGTTAATTCTAACCTAAGAGTGGTGACGATCGAGGACCGAGGTCATTTCTGACCTAACTCTGGTGATGATCCAAGATCGAGGTCAATTCTCACCAAAGAGTAGTGACGGCCGAGGACCGAGGCCATTTCTGACCTAACTCAGGTGATGATCCAAGACCGATCCCAGACCGAGTTCAATTCTGACCTAAGAGTGGTGACGGCCGAGGATCGAGGCCATTTTTTACCTAACTCAGGTGACGATCCAAGACCGAGGTCAGTTCTAACCTAAGAGTGGTGACGACCAAGGACCGATGTCAATTCTGACCTAACTCAGGTAACAATCCAAGACCGAGTTCAATTATGAACTAAGAGTGCTGACGACCGAGGAGCGAGATTATTTCTGACCTAACTCATGTGACGATCCAAGACCAAAGTCAATTCTGGTCTAAGAGTGGTGACGACCGAGGACCGAGGTCATTTTTTACCCAACTCAGGTGACGATCTAAGATCGAGGTCAATTTTGACCTAAGAGTGGTGACAACCGAGGACTAAGGTCATTTTTTACCTAACTCAGGTGACGATCCATGACCGAGGTCAATTTTGGCCTAAGAGTGGTGACGAACGAGGATCGAGGTCAATTCGGAGCTAACTCAGGTGACGATCCAAGATCGAGGTCAATTCTAACCTAAGAGAGTTGATGGCCGAGGGCCGAGGTCAATCCTGACCTAACTCCGGTGACGATCCAATATCGAGAATTCTGACCTACGAGTGGTGACAACTGAGGACCGAGGTCATTTCTGACCTAACTCAGGTGATGATCGAAGACCGAGGTTAGTTCTGACCTAAGAGTGGTGACGACCGAGGATCGAGGATAATTCTGACCTAACTCAGGTGATGATCCAAGACTGAGGTCAATTTTAACCTAAGAGTGGTGACAACCGAAGACCGAGGTCATTTATGAAATAACTCAGGTGATTATCCAAGATAGAGGTCAATTCTGACATAAGAGTGGTGACGATCGAGGATCGAGGTCAATTCTGACCTAATCGAGGCGACGATCCAAAACCGAGGTCAATTCTGACCTAAGAATGCTGACGACCGAGGATCGAGGTCATTTTTGACCTAACTCAGGTGACGATCCAAGACCGAGGTCAGTTTTAACGTAAGAGTGGTGACGACCAAGGACCGAGGTCAATTCTGACCTAACTTATGTGACAATCCAAGATCGAGGTCAATTCTGACCTAATAGTGGTAACGACCGAGGATCGAGGTCATTTCTGACCTAATTCAGGTGACGATCCAAGACTGAGGTCAATTCTGACCTAAGAGTGGTGACGACCGAGGACCGAGGTCATTTCTGACCTAACTCAAGTGACGATCCAAGATCGATGTCAGTTTTGACCTAAAAGTGGTGATGACCGAGGACTAAGGTCATTTCTGATCTAACTCAGGTGACGATCTAAGACCGAGGTCAGTTCTAACTTAAGTTCGGTGACGACCGAGGATCGAGGTCAATTCTGACCTAACTGAGGTGATTATCCAAGACCGAGGTCAATTTTTACCTAAGAGTGGTGACGACCGAGGACCGAGGTTAATTCTGACCTAACTTAGGTGATAATCTAAGACCAAGTTCAATTTTGACCTAAGAGTGGTGACGACCCAGGACCGAGGTCAATTCTGACCTAACTCAGGTGATGATCCAAGACCGAGGTCAATTCTGACCTAAGAGTGTTGACGATCGAGGATCGAGATTAATTCTAACCTAAGAGTGGTGATGACCGTGGTCCGAGGTCAATTCTGACCTAACTCAGGTGATGATCCAAGACCGAGGTCAATTCTGACCTCAGAGTGGTGACGATCGAGGATCGAGATTAATTCTAACCTAAGAGTGGTGATGACCGTTGTCCGAGGTCAATTCTGACCTAAGAGTGGTGATGACCGAGGACCGAGGTCAATTCTGACCTAAGAGTTGTGATGACCTAGGACCGAGGTCAATTCTGACCTAACTCAGGTGACGATCCTAGATCGAGGTCAATTCTGACCTAAGGGTAGTGAGGATCGAGGACCGAGGCCATTTCTAACCTAACTCAGGTGGCGATCCAAGACCGGGGTCAATTCTGACCTAAGAGTGGTGACGGCCGAGGACCGAGGCCATTTTTTACCTAACTCGAGTGATGATCCAAGACCGAGGTCAGTTCTAACCTAAGAGTGGTGACGACTAAGGATCGAGGACAATTCTGACCTAACTCAGGTGACAATCCAAGACCGAGGTCACTTCTGAACTAAGAGTGGTGACGACCGAGGACCGAGGTCATTTCTGACCTAACTCAGGTGACGATCCAAGATCGAAGTCATTTCTGATCTAAGAGTGGTGACGACCGAAGACCGAGGTCATTTCTAACCTAACTCTGGTTACGATCCAAGATCGAGGTCAATTCTAATCTAAGAGAGGTGACGACCGAGGACTGAGGTCATTTCTGACCTAACTCAGGTGACGATCCAGGACCGAGGTCAATTCTGACCTAAGAGTAGTGACGACTGAGGATTGAGGTCAATTCTGAGCTAACTCAGGTGACAATCCAAGACCGAGGTCAATTGTCACCTAAGAGTGGTGACGACCTAGAACCGAGGTCAATCCTGACCTAACTCTGGTGACGATCGAAGACCGAGGCCAATTCTGACCTAAGAGTTATGACGACCGAGGACTGAGGCCATTTCGGACCTAACTCAGGTGCGATCTAAGACCGAGGTCAATTTTGACCTAAGAGTGTTGACGATCGAGGACTGAGGCCATTTCTAACCCAATTCAGGTGACGATCCAAGACCGAGGTCAGTTCTGACATAAGACTGGTGACGATCGAGGATCAAGGTCAATTATGACCTAACTCAGGTGACGAATGAGCTCAGTTCTGACCTAAGAGTGGTGACGACCGAGGACCGAGGTCATTTCTGACCTAACTCAGGTGATGATCCAAGACCGAGGTAAATTCTGACCTAAGAGTGGTGACGACCGAGGACCGAGGTCAATTCTGACCTAACTCAAGTGACGATCCAAGTTCGAGTTCAATTCTGACCTAAGAGTGGTGACGATCGGGGACCGAGGTCATTTCTGACCTAACTCAGGTGACGATCTAAGACCGAGGTCAGTTCCAACCTAAAAGTGGTGACGACCGAGGACCGAGGTCAATTCTGACCTAACTCAGGTGATAATCTAAGACCGAGATCAATTCTGACCTAACTCAGGTGACGATCCAAGACCAAGGTCAATTATGACCTAAGAGTGGTGATGGCTGAGGACCGAGGTCAATTCTGACCTAACCCATGTGATGATCCAAGACCGAGCTCAATTCTGACCTAATAGTGGTGACGACCGAGGATCGAGGTCAATTCTAACCTAAGAGTGGTGATGACCGAGAATCGCAGTCAATTCTGACCTAACTCAGGTGACGATCCAAGACTGAGGTTAATTTTGACCTAAGAGGAGTGACGGCCAAGGACCGAGGCCATTTTTGACCTAACTCAGGTGACGATCCTAGACCGAGTTCAATTCTGACCTAAGAGTGGTGACGACCGAGGACCGAGGTCAATTATTACCTAACTCAGGTGTTGATCCAAGATCGAGGTAAATTTTGACCTAAGAGTAGTGACGACTGAGGACCGAGACCATTTCTGATCTAACTCAGATGACGATCCAAGACCGAGGTTAATTCTGACCTAAGAGTGGTGAAGACCAAGGACCGTGGCCATTTTTTACCTAACTCAGGTGACGATCCAAGACCGAGGACCGTTCAAACCTAAGAGTGGTGACGAACAAGGACCGAGGTCAATTCTGACCTAACTCAGGTGACAATCCAAGACCGAGGTCAATTCTGAACTAAAAGTGGTGACGATCGAGGACGAGGTCATTTCTGACCTAACTCAGGTGATGATCCAAGACCAAAGTCAATTCTGGTCTAAGAGTGGTGACGACCGAGGACCGAGGTCATTTCTGACCTAACTCAGGTGACGATCCAAGATCGAGGTCAATTTTGACCTAAGAGTGGTGACGACCGAGGACTGAGGTCATTTTTTACCTAACTCAGGTGACGATCCATGACCGAGGTCAATTCTGGCCTAAGAGTGGTGACGAACGATGATCGAGGTCAATTCTGAGCTAACTCATGAGACGATCCAAGTCCAAGGTCAATTCTGAACCAAGAGTGGTGACGACCGAGGATCGAGGTCATTTCTGACCTAACTCAGGTGACGATCCAATACTGAGGTCAATTCTGACCTACGAGTGGTGACAACCGAGGACCGAGGTCATTTCTGACCTAACTCAAGTGATGATCACAGATCGAGGTTAGTTCTGACCTAAGAGTGGTGACGACCGAGGAGTGAGGACGGAGGACAATTCTGACCTAACTCAGGTGATGATCCAAGACTGAGGTCAATTTTAACCTAAGAGTGGTGACAACCGAAGACCGAGGTCATTTCTGAAATAACTCAGATGATGATCCAAGATCGAGGTCATTTCTGACATAAGAGTGGTGACGATCGAGGATCGAGGTCAATTCTGAACTAACCTCGGTAACGATCCAAAACTGAGGTCAATTCTGACCTAAGAATGCTGACGACAGGGGATCGAGGTCATTTTTTACCTAACTCAGGTGACGATCCAAGACCGAGGTCAGTTTTAACCTAAGAGTGGTGACGACCAAGGACCGAGGTTAATTCTGACCTAACTCATGTGACAATCCAAGATTGAGGTCAATTCTGACCTAATACTGGTGACGACCGAGGATCGAGGTCATTTCTGACCCAACTCAGGTGACGATCCAAGACTGAGGTCAATTCTGACCTAAGAGTGGTGACGACCGAGGAGCGAGGTAAATTATGACCTAACTCAGGTGATGATCCAAGATCGAGGTAAATTTTGACCTAAGAGTAGTGACGACTGAGGACCGAGACCATTTCTGATCTAACTCAGATAACGATCCAAGACCGAGGTCAATTCTGACCTAAGAGTGGTGAAGACCGAGGACCGTGGCCATTTTTTACCTAACTCAGGTGGTGATCCAAGACCGAGGACCGTTCCAACCTAAGAGTGGTGACGACCAAGGACCGAGGTCAATTCTGACCTAACTCAGGTGACAATCCAAGACCGAGGTCAATTCTGAACTAAAAGTGGTGACGACTGAGGACGAGGTCATTTCTGACCTAACTCAGGTGACGATCCAAGACCAAAGTCAATTCTGGTCTAAGAGTGGTGACGAACGAGGACTGAGGTCATTTCTGACCTAACTCAGGTGACGATCCAAGATCGAGGTCAATTTTGACCTAAGACTGGTGACGACCGAGGACTGAGGTCATTTTTTACCTAACTCAAGTGACGATCCATGAACGAGGTCAATTATGGCCTAAGAGTGGTGACGAACGATGATCGAGGTCAATTCTGAGCTAACACATGAGACGATCCAAGTCCGAGGTCAATTCTGAACCAAGAGTGGTGACGACCGAGGATCGAGGTCATTTCTGACCTAACTCAGGTGACGATCCAATACTGAGGTCAATTCTGACCTACGAGTGGTGACAACCGAGGACCGAGGTCATTTCTGACCTAACTCTGGTGATGATCACAGATCGAGGTTAGTTCTGACCTAAGAGTGGTGACGACCGAGGAGTGAGGACCGAGGACAATTCTGACCTAACTCAGGTGATGATCCAAGACTGAGGTCAATTTTAACCTAAGAGTGGTGACAACCGAAGACCGAGGTCATTTCTGAAATAACTCAGGTGATGATCCAAGATCGAGGTCATTTCTAACATAAGAGTGGTGACGATCGAGGATCGAGGTCAATTCTGAACTAACCTCGGTAATGATCCAAAACTGAGGTCAATTCTGACCTAAGAATGCTGACGACGGGGGATCGAGGTCATTTTTTACCTAACTCAGGTGACGATCCAAGACCGAGGTCAGTTTTAACCTAAGAGTGGTGACGACCAAGGACCGAGGTTAATTCTGACCTAACTCAGGTGACAATCCAAGATTGAGGTCAATTCTGACCTAATACTGGTGACGATCGAGGATCGAGGTCATTTATGACCTAACTCAGGTAACGATCCAAGACTGAGGTCAATTCTGACCTAAGAGTGGTGACTACCGAGGACCGAGGTCATTTCTGGCCTAACTCAAGTGACGATCCAAGACCGATGTCAATTTTGACCTAAAAGTGGTGATGACCAAGGACTAAGGTCATTTCTGACCTAACTCAGTTGACGATCTAAGACCGAGGTCACTTCTAACTTAAGTGTGGTGACGATCGAGGATCGAGGTCAATTCTGACCTAACTCGGGTGATGATCCAAGACCGAGGTCAATTCTGACCTAAGAGTGGTGACGACCGAGGAACGAGGTCAATTCTGACCTAACTCGGGTGATAATCCAAAACCAAGGTCAATTCTGACCTAAGAGTGGTAACGACCGAGGACCGAGGTCAATTCTGACCTAACTCATGTGATGATCCAAGACCGAGGTCAATTCTGACCTAAGAGTGGTGACGACCAAGGATCGAGGTTAATTCTTACCTAAGAGTGGTGATGACCGTGGTCCGAGATCAATTCTGACCTAACTCAGGTGACGATCCAAGTATGAGGTCAATTCTGACCAAAGAGTAGCGACGGCCGAGGAGTGAGGCCATTTGTGACCTAACTCAGGTGACGATCCAAGACCAAGGTCAATTGTGACCTAAGAGTGGTGACGACCGAGGACCGAGGTCAATTCTGACCTAAGACTGGTGATGACCTAGGACCGAGGTCAATTTTGACCTAACTCAGGTGACGATCCAAGACCGAGGTCAATTCTGACCTAAGGAAAGTGAGGATCAAGGACTGAGGCCATTTTTTACCTAACTCAGGTGGTGATCCAAGATCGAGGTCAATTTTGACCTAAGAGTGGTGACGGTCGAGGACCGAGGCCATGTTTTACCTAACTCACGTGATGATCCATGACCGAGGTCAGTTCTATCCTAAGAGTGGTGACGACCAAGGATCGAGATCAATTCTGACCTAACTCAGGTGACAATCCAAGACCGAGGTCAATTCTGAACTAAGAGTGGTGACGACGAAGAATCGAGGTCATTTCTGACCTAACTCTGGTGACGATCCAAGATCGAAGTCAATTCTGATCTAAGAGTGGTGACGATCGAGGACCGAGGTCATTTCTGACCTAACTCAGGTGACAATCCAAGATCGAGGTCAATTCTGACCTAAGAATGGTGACGACCGAGGACTGAGTTCATTTGTGACCTAACTCAGGTGACGATCCATGACCGAGGTTATTTCTGACCCAAGAGTAGTGACGACCGAGGATCAAAGTCAATTCTGAGCTAACTCTGGTGACAATCCAAGAACGAGGTCAATTATGACCTAAGAGTGGTGACGACCGAGGATCGAGGTCAATCCTGACCTAACTCCGGTGACGATCGAAGACCGAGGCCAATTCCGACCTAAGAGTTGTGACGACCGAGGACCGAGGCCATTTCTGACCTAACTCAGGTGCGATCCAAAATCGAGGTCAATTCTGACCTAAGAGTGTTGGGGATCGAGGACCGAGGCCATTTCAAACCCAATTCAAGTGACGATCAAAGACCGAGGTTAATTCTGACCTAAGAGTGGTGACGATCGAGGATCGACGTCAATTTTGACCTAACTCAGGTGACGATCCAAGAATGAGCTCAGTTCTGACCTAAGAGTAGTGACGACCAAGGACCGGGGGCATTTTTTACCAAACTCAGGTGACAATCCAAGACCGAGGTCAATTCTGACCTAAGAGTAGTGACGACCGAGGACCGAGGTCAATTCTGACCTAACTCAAGTGACGATCCAAGTCCGAGGTCAATTCTGACCTAAGAGTGGTGACGATCGGGGACCGAGGTCATTTTTTACCTAACTCAAGTGACGATCTAAGACCGAGGTCAGTTCCAACCTAAGAGTGGTGACGATCTGACCTAACTCAGGTGATAATCTAAGAGCGAGATCAATTCTGACCTAACTCAGGTGACGACCCAAGACCAAGGTCAATTCTGACCTAAGAGTGGTGATGACTGAGGACCGAGGTCAATTCTGACTTAACTCGAGTGATGATTCAAGACCGAGGTCAATTCTGACCTAAGTGTGGTGATGACCGAGGATCGAGGTCAATTCTAACCTAAGAGTGGTGATGACCGAGAACCGCGGTCAATTCTGACCTAACTCAGGTGACGATCCAAGACTGAGGTCAATTCTGACCTAAGAGTAGTGACGGCCAAGGACCGAGGCCATTTCTGACCTAACTGAGGTGACGATCCAAGACCGAGTTCAATTCTGACCTAAGAGTGGTGACGACCGTGGATCGAGGTCAATTCTGACCTAACTCAGGTGATGATCCAAGACCGAGGTCAATTTTGACCTAAGAGTAGTGACGATCGAGGACCAAGGCCATTTCTGATCTAACTCAGATGACGATCCAAGACCGAGGTCAATTCTGACCTAATAGTGGTGACGGCCGAGAACCGCGACTATTTTTTACCTAACAGGTGACGATACAAGACCGAGGTCAGTTATAACCTAAGACTGGTGACGACCAAGGACCGAGGTCAATTCTGACCTAACTCAGGTGACAATCCAAGACCGAGGTCAATTCTGAACTAAGAGTGGTGACGACCGAGGACCGAGGTCATTTCTGACCTAACTCAGGTGACGATCCAAGACCAATGTCAATTCTGGTCTAAGAGTGGTGACGATCAAGGATAGGGGTTATTTCTGACCTAACTTAGGTGACGATCCAAGATCAAGGTCAATTTTGACCTAAGAGTCGTGACGACCGAGGACTAAGGTCATTTTTGACCTAACTCAGGTGACGATCCATGACCGAGGTCAATTCTGACCTAAGAGTGGTGACGACCGAGGATCGAGGTCAATTCTGAGCTAACTCATGAGACGATCCAAGACCGAGGTCAATTATGACCTAAGAGTGGTGACGACCGAGGACCGAGGTCAATCCTGACCTAACTCCGGTGATGATCCAAGACCAAGGCCAATTCTGACCTAAGAGTGGTGACGATCGAGGACTCAGGCCATTTCTGACCTAACTCAGGTGCTATCCAAGACCGAGGTCAATTCTGATGTAAGAGTGTTAACAACCGAGGACTAAGGCCATTTTTAACCCAATTCAGGTGACGATCCAAGACCGAAGTCAATTCTGACCTAAGAGTGGTGACTTTCGATGATCGAGGTCAATTATGACCTAACTCAGGTGACGATCCAAAACTGAGCTCAGTTCTGACCTAAGAGTGGTGACGACCGAGGACCGAGGTCATTTCTGACCTTACTTAGGTAAGGATCCAAGACCGAGGTCAATTCTGACCTAAGAGTGGTGACGACCGAGGACAATTCTGTCCTAACTCAAGTGACGATCCAAGACCGAGGTCAATTCTGACCTAAGAGTGGTGACGATCAAGGACCGAGGTCATTTCTGACCTAACTCAGGTGACGATCCAAGACCGAGGTCAGTTCTAACCTAAGAGTGGTGACGACCGAGGACTGAGGTCAATTCTAACCTAACTCAGGTGACAATCTAAGACCGAGGTCAATTCTGACCTAACTCAGGTGACGATCCTAAACCAAGGTCAATTCTGACCTAAGAGTGGTGACGACTGAGGATAGACGTCAATTCTGACCTAACTCAGGTTATAATCCAAGACCGAGGTCAATTCTAACCTAAGAGTGGTGACTACCGAGGATCGAGGTCAATTCTAACCTAAGAGTGGTGATGATCGAGGATCGAGGTCAATTCTGACCTAACTCAGGTGACGATCCAAGAATGAGGTCAATTCTGACCTAAGAGTAGTGACGCCCGAGGATCGAGGCCATTTCTGACCTAACTCAGGTGACGATCCAAGACCGAGATCAATTCTGACCTAAGAGTGGTGACGACCGGGGATCGAGGTCAATTCTGACCTAAGAGTGGTGATGACCGAGGACCGAGGTCAATTATGACCTAACTCAGGTGACGATCCAAGACCGAGGTTAATTTTGACCTAAGAGTAGTGACGACCGAGGACGGAGGCCATTTCTGACCTAACTCAGGTGACGATCCAAGATCGAGGTCAATTCTGACCTAAGAGTGGTGACGATCCAAGACCGAGGTCAATTCTGACCTAACTCAGGTGACAATCCAAGACTGAGGTTAATTTTAACCTAAGAGTGGTGACAACCAAGGACCGAGGTTAACTCTGACCTAACTCAGGTGACAATCCAAGACCAAAGTTAATTATTAACTAAGAGTGGTGGCGACCAGGGACCGAGGTCATTTCTAACCAAACTCAGGTGACGATCCAAGACCGAAGTCAATTTTGATCTAAGGGTGGTAACGACCAAGGACCGAGGTCATTTCTGACCTAACTCAGGTGACAATCCAAGATCGAAGTCAATTCTGACCTAAGAGTGGTGACGATTGAGGATTAAGGTCATTTCTGACCTAACTCATGTGACGATCCATGACCGAGGTCAATTCGGACCTAAGAGTGGTGACGACCGAGGATCGAGATTAATTCTGAGCTAACTCAGGTGATGATCCAAGACCGAGTTCAATTCTGACCAAAGAGTGGTGACGACCAAGGATCGAGGTCAATCCTGACCTAACTCTGGTGACGATCCAAGACCGATTCCAATTCTGACCTAAGAGTTGTGACAACCGAGGACCGAGTCCATTTCTGACCTAACTCAGGGGCGATCAAAGATCGAGGTCAATTCTGACCTAAGATTGTTGACGACTGAGGACCGAGGACCGAGGCCATTTCTAACCCAATTCAGGTGACGATCCCAGATCGAGGTCAATTCTGACCTAAGAGTGGTGATGACCGAGGACCGAGGTCAATTCTGACCTAACCCAGGTGACGATCCAAAACCGAGGTCAATTCTGACCTAAGAGTGGTGACGATCGAGGATTGAAGTCATTTCTTACCTAACTCAGGTGACGATCCATGACCGAGTTCAATTCTGACATAAGAGTGGTGACGACCGAGGACCGAGGTCAATTCTGACCCAACTCAGGTGACAATCTAAGACCGATGTCAATTCTAACAAAAGAGTGGTGACGACCGAGGACCGAGGTCATTTCTGACCTAACTCAGGCGACGATCCAAGACAGAGGTCAATTGTGACCCAAGAGTGGTGACGACCGAGGACAAAGGTCATTTATTACCTAACTCCGATGACGATCCAATTCCGAGGTCAGTTCTGACCTACGAGTGGTGACGACCGAGGATTGAGTTCAATTCTGACCTAACTCAGGTGATGATCCAAGACCGATGTCAATTTTGAACTAAGAGTGGTGACGACCGAGGACCGAGGTCATTTCTGACCTAACTTAGGTGATGATCCAAGATCGAGGTCAATTCTGACCTAAGAGTGGTGATGATCTAGGACCGAGCTCAATTCTGACCTAACCCAGGTGACGATCCAAAATCGAGGTCAATTCTGACCTAAGATTGGTGACGATCGAGGACCGAGGTCACTTCTGACCTAACTCAGGTGACGATCCAAGACGGAGGTCAGTTCTCACCTAAGAGTGGTGAAGACCGAGGATCGAGGTCAATTCTGACCTAACTCACGTGACAATCCAAGACCGAGGTCATTTCTGAACTAAGAGTGGTGACGACTGAGGATCGAGGTCATTTCTGACCTAACTCAGGTGAAGATTCAAGACCGAGGTCAATTCTGACCTAAGAGTGGTGACAACCAAGGACCGAGGTCATTTCTGACGTAACTCAGGTGACGATCAAAGACTGTCGTCAATTCTGACCTAAGAGTGGTGACAATCGAGGACCAAGGTCATTTCTGACCTAACTCAGGTGACGATCCATGACCGAGGTCAATTCTGACCTAAGAGTGGTGACGATCCAAGACCGAGGTCAATTCTGACCTAAGAGTGGTGACGGCCGAGGATCGAGGCCATTTTTTACCTAACTCGGGTGACAATCCAAGACTGAGGTCAGTTCTAACCTAAGAGTGGTGACAACCAAGGATCGATGTCAACTCTGACCTAACTCAGGTGACAATCGAAGACCGAAGTTAATTATGAACTAAGAGTGGTGACGACCGAGAACCGAGGTCATTTCTGACCAAACTCAGGTGACGATCCAAGATCGAAGTCAATTCTGATCTAAGGGTGGTAACGACCGAGGACCGAGGTCATTTCTGACCTAACTCAGGTGACAATCCAAGATCGAAGTCAATTCTGACCTAAGAGTGGTGACGACCGAGGATTGAGGTCATTTCTGACCTAACTCATGTGACGATCCATGACCGAGGTCAATTCTGACCTAAGAGTGGTGACGACCGAGGATCGAGATGAATTCTGAGCTAACTCGGGTGATGATCCAATACCGAGGTCAATTCTGACCTAAGAGTGGTGACGACCGAGGATCGAGGTCAATCCTGACCTAACTCTTGTGACGATCCAAGACCGAGGCCAATTCTGACCTAAGAGTTGTGACGATCGAGGACCGAGGCCATTTCTGACCTAACCCAGGTGCGATCCAAGACCGAGGTCAATTCTGACCTAAGATTGTTGACGATCAAGGACCGAGGCCATTTCTAACCCAATTCAGGTGAAGATCCCAGACCGAGGTCAATTTTGACCTAAGAGTGGTGATGATCGAGGGCCGAGGTCAATTCTGACCTAACTCAGTTGACGATCCAAGACTAAGCTCAGTTCTGACCAAAAAGTGGTGACGACCGAGGATCGAGGTCATTTCTGGCCTAACTCAGGTGACTATCCAAGATCGAGGTCAATTCTGACCTAAGAGTGGTGACGACCGAGGACCGAGGTCAATTCTGACCTAACTCAAGTGACGATCCAAGATCGAGGTCAATTCTGACCTAAGAGTGTTGATGACCGAGGACCGAGGTCATTTCTGACCTAACTCAGGTGACGATCCAAGACAGAGGTCAATTGTGACCCAAGAGTGGTGAAGACCGAGGACCGAGGTCAATTCTAACCAAACTCAGGTGACAATCTAAGACCGATGTCAATTCTGACCTAAGAGGGGTGACGACCGAGGACCGAGGTCATTTCTGACCTAACTCAGGTGACGATCCAAGACAGAGGTCAATTGTGACCCAAAAGTGGTGACGACCGAGGACAGAGGTCATTTATGACCTAACTCAGGTGACGATCCAATTCCGAGGTCAAATCTGACCTACGAGTGGTGACAACCGAGGATCGAGGTCAATTCTGACCTAACTCAGGTGATGATCCAAGACCGATGTCAATTTTGAACTAAGAGCGGTGACGACCGAGGACCGAGGTCATTTCTGACCTAACTTAGGTGATGATCCAAGATCGAGGTCAATTCTGACCTAAGAGTGGTGATGATCCAGGACCGAGCTCAATTCTGACCTAACCCAGGTGACGATCCAAAACCGAGGTCAATTCTGACCTAAGAGTGATGACGATCGAGGACCGAGGTCACTTCTGAGCTAACTCAGGTGACGATCCAAGATCGAGGTCAGTTCTAACCTAAGAGTGGTGACGACCGAGGACCGAGGTCAATTCTGACCTAACTCAGGTGACAATCCAAGACCGAGGTCATTTCTGAACTAAGAGCGGTGACGACCGAGGATCGAGGTCATTTCTGACCTAACTCAGGTGACGATTCAAGAGCGAGGTCAATTCTGACCTAAGAGTGGTGACAACCAAGGACCGAGGTCATTTCTGACGTAACTCAGGTGACGATCAAACACTGTCGTCAATTCTGACCTAAGAGTGGTGACAATCGAGGACCAAGGTCATTTCTGACCTAACTCAGGTGACGATCCATGACCGAGGTCAATTCTGACTTAAGAGTGGTGACGATCCAAGACCGAGGTCAATTCTGACCTAAGAGTGGTGACGATCCAAGACCGAGGTCAATTCTGACCTAAGAGTGGTGACGGCCGAGGACCGAGGCCATATTTTACCTAACTCGAGTGATAATCCAAGACTGATGTCAGTTCTAACCTAAGAGTGGTGACAACCAAGGACCGAGGTCAACTCTGACCTAACTCAGGTGACAATCGAAGACCGAAGTTAATTATGAACTAAGAGTGGTGACGACCGAGGACCGAGGTCATTTCTGACCAAACTCAGGTGACGATCCAAGATCGAAGTCAATTCTGATCTAAGGGTGGTAACGACCGAGGATCGAGGTCATTTCTGACCTAACTCAGGTGACAATCCAAGATCGAAGTCAATTCTGACCTTAGAGTGGTGACGACCGAGGATTGAGGTCATTTCTGACCTAACTCATGTGACGATCCATGACCGAGGTCAATTCGGACCTAAGAGTGGTGACGACCGAGGATCGAGATGAATTCTGAGCTAACTCGGGTGTTGATCCAAGACCGAGGTCAATTCTGACCTAAGAGTGGTGACGACCGAGGATCGAGGTCAATCCTGAGCTAACTCTTGTGACGATCCAAGATCGAGGCCAATTCTGACCTAAGAGTTGTGACGACCGAGGACCGAGGCCATTTCTGACCTAACTCAAGTGCAATCCAAGACCGAGGTCAATTCTGACCTAAGATTATTGACGACCGAGGATCGAGGCCATTTCTAACCCAATTCAGGTGAAGATCCCAGACCGGGGTCAATTTTGACCTAAGAGTGGAGATGATCGAGGACCATGGTCAATTCTGACCTAACTCAGGTGATGATCCAAGACTGAGCTCAGTTCTGACCTAAGAGTGGTGACGACCGAGGACCAAGGTCATTTCTAACCTAACTCAGGTGACTATCCAAGATCGAGGTCAATTCTGACCTAAGAGTGGTGACGACCGAGGACCGAGGTCAATTCTGACCTAACTCAAGTGACGATCCAAGTCCGAGGTCAATTCTGACCTAAGAGTGGTGACGACCGGGGACCGAGGTCATTTCCAACCTAACTCAGGTGACGATCCAATATCAAGGTCAGTTCTAACCTAAGAGTGGTGACGACCGAGGACCGAGGTCATTTCTGACCTAACTCAGGTGACGATCCAAGACAGAGGTCAATTGTGACCCAAGAGTGGTGACGACCGAGGATCGACGTCATTTATGACCCAACTCAGGTGATGATCCAATTCCGAGGTCAAAACTTACCTACGAGTGGTGACGACCGAGGATCGAGGTCAATTCTGACCTAACTCAGGTAATGATTCAAGACCGATGTCAATTTTGAACTAAGAGCGGTGACGACCGAGGACACGAGGTCATTTCTGACCTAACTTAGGTGATGATCCAAGATCAAGGTCAATTCTAACCTAAGAGTGCTGATGATCGAGGACCGAGCTTAATTCTGACCTAACCCAGGTGACGATCCAAAACCGAGGTCAATTCTGACCTAAGAGTGGTGACGACCGAGTACCGAGGTCACTTCTGACCTAACTCAGGTGACGATCCAAGACCGAGGTCAGTTCTAACCAAAGAGTGGTGACGACCGAGGACCAAGGTCATTTCTGACCTGACTCAGGTGACTATCCAAGATCGAGGTCAATTCTGACCTAAGAGTGGTGACGACCGAGGACCGAGGTCAATTCTGACCTAACTCAAGTGACGATCCAAGACCGAGGTCAATTCTGACCTAAGAGTGGTGACGACCGGGGACCGAGGTCATTTCCAACCTAACTCAGGTGACAATCCAATATCAAGGTCAATTCTAACCTAAGAGTGGTGACGACCGAGGACCGAGGTCAATTCTGACCCAACTCAGGTGACAATCTAAGACCGATGTCAATTCTGACCTAAGAGTGGTGACGACCGAGGACCGAGGTCATTTCTGACCTAACTCAGGTGACGATCCAAGACAGAGGTCAATTCTGACCCAAGAGTGGTGACGACCGAGGATCGAGGTCATTTATGACCCAACTCAGGTGACGATCCAATTCCTAGGTCAAAACTTACGTACGAGTGGTGACGACCGAGGATCGAGGTCAATTTTGACCTAACTCAGGTGATGATCCAAGACCGATGTCAATTTTGAACTAAGAGCGGTGACGACCGAGGACCGAGGTCATTTCTGACCTAACTTAGGTGACGATCCAAGATCGAGGTCAATTCTAACCTAAGAGTGCTGATGACCGAGGACCGAGCTCAATTCTGACCTAACCCAGGTGACGATCCAAAACCGAGGTCAATTCTGACCTAAGAGTGGTGACGACCGAGGACCGAGGTCACTTCTGACCTAACTCAGGTGACGATCCAAGACCGAGGTCGGTTCTAACCTAAGAGTGGTGACGACCGAGGACCGAGGTCAATTCTGACCTAACTCAGGTGACAAACCAAGACCGAGGTCATTTCTGAACTAAGAGTGGTGACGACTGAGGATCGAGGTCATTTCTGACCTAACTCAGGTGATGATTCAAGACCGAGGTCAATTCTGACCAAAGAGTGGTGACAACCAAGAACCGAGGTCATTTCTGACGTAACTCAGGTGACGATCAAAGACTGTCATCAATTCTGACCTAAGAGTGGTGACAATCGAGGACCACGGTCATTTCTGACCTAACTCAGGTGACGATCCATGACCGAGGTCAATTCCGACCTAAGAGTGGTGACGATCGAGGATCGAGGTCAATTCTGACCTAACTCAGGTGACGATCCAAGACCCTGGTCAATTCTGACCTAAGAGTGGTGACGACCGACGACCGAGGTCAATCCTGACCTAACTCAGGTGACGATCCACGATCGAGGCCAATTCTGACCTAAGAGTGGTGATGACCGAGGACCGAGGCCATTTCTGATCTAACTAAGGTGCAATCCAATACCGAGGTTAATTCTAACCTAAAAGTGTTAACGACCGAGGTCCGAGGCCATTTTTAACCCAATTCAGGTAACGATCCAAGACCGAGCTCAATTCTGACCTAAGAGTGGTAACGACCGAGGACCGAGGTCAATTCTGACCTAACCCAGGTGACGATCCAAGACTGAGCTCAGTTCTAACCTAAGAGTGGTGATGACCGAGGACCGTGGTCATTTCCGACCTAACTCAGGTGATGATCTAAGACCGAGGTCAATTGTGATCTCAGAGTGGTGATGACCGAGGACCGAGTTCAATTCTGACCTAACTGAGGTGACGATCGAAGATCGAGGTCAATTCTGACCTAAGAGTGGTGACGATCGAGGACCGAGGTCATTTATGACCTAACTCAGGTGACGATCCAAGAATGAGGTCCGTTCTAACCTAAGAGTGGGGACGATCGAGGACCGAGGTTAATTCTGACCTAACACTGGTGACAATCTAAGACCGATGTCAATTCTAACCTAAGAGTGGTGACGACCGAGGACAGAGGTCATTTTTTACCTAACTCAGGTGATGATCCAAGACAGAGGTCAATTGTGACCCCAAGAGTGGTGACGCCCAAAGACCGAGGTCATTTATGACCTAACTCAGGTGACGATCTAATACTGAGGTCAATTCTGACATACGAGTGGTGACGACCGAGGACCGAGGTCATTTCTGACCTAACTCAGCTGACGATCCAAGATCGAGGTCAGTTCTGACCTAAGAGTGGTGACAATCATGGAACGAGGTCGATTCTGACCTAACTCAGGTGACAATCCAAGACCGAGGTCAATTTTGACCTAAGAGTGGTGACGACCGAGGATCGAGGTCATTTCTGACCTAACTCAGGTGATGATCCAAGACCGAGGTCAATTCGGACCTACGAGTGGTGACGACCGAGGATCGAGGTCAATTCTGACCTAACCTAGGTGACGATCCAAGATCGAGGTCAATTCTGACATAAGAGTGGGGACGACCGAGGATCGAGGTCATTTGTGACCTAACTCAGGTGATGATCCAAGACCGAGGTCAGTTCTAACCTAAGAGTGGTGACGACCAAGAACCGAGATCAATTCTGACCGAACTTAGGTGACAATCCAAGTCCGAGGTCAATTTTGACCTAAGTGTGGTGACGATCGAGGACCGAGGTCATTTCTAACCTAACTCAAGTGACGATGCAAGATCGAGGTCAATTTTGACCTAAGAGTGGTGACGACCGAGGACCGAGGTCATTTCTGACATAACTCAGGTAACGATCCAAGACCGATGTCAGTTTTAACCTAAGAGTGGTGACGCCCGAGGACCGAGGTCATTTCTCACCTAACTCAGGTGACGATCTATGACCGTGGTCAGTTCTAACCTTAGAGTGGTGACGACCGAGGACTAAAGTCAATTCTGACCTAACTCTGGTGATGATCCAAGACTGAGGTCAATTCTGACCTAATAATGGTGACGATCAAGGGCCGAGGTCAATTCTGACCTAACTCAGGTGACGATCTAAGACTAAGGTCAATTCTGACCTAAGAGTGGTGACGATCGAGGATCGAGGTCATTTTTTACCTAACTCGGGTAACGATCCAAGACCGAGGTCAGCTCTGACTTAAGAGTGGATAAAGATTGTATTTTGATTCTGCCGGAGAAAGTTCTTTGTGATTTTGATCTGAACTGGGGAGTTGATAGCTGGGGAAGCTTTTGTTTCCTTAGGAGGCCTCGCAGGGGGAATAACCAATTTTGGTTCTGTAAAAAATAAACTCCGCTGGGGAAGTGATCAGGCGATCCTTAGAGATCCTCCGGGGCTTTGCCTGGTGGATATTTACTTTATTTTTTGAGGATTTCACTGGAAAAGAGGGGTTCTGCGTGAGGGAATGCGAAATTTTCCTGGAGAAATCTTCTAAATCCTTCCTGGGATTTTTAGGATTTTTTCGAGGATTTTTAGGGGATTTCTAGTATTTTCTTAGAATTTCTATACGAAATTTAAGGGGGGTGCCGGTCGACATGATATGAGGGGTGCCATTCGACAGTGGCACAGACTTTTGGACTATCTCGGGAAGGTAAGGAGTCAGTGTCGATCGGGTTCTATGATGTGATTGGGTGTAATACCTCGCTCATTGCTCTGAAGGACGACACTGTTGGGGACTTTTGCCGATTGTATCGACGGCGTAAGGCCAATCGACAGTCGAAGGGATCTCTATCCCTGGAGGCGGTGCGTCCGGTCTTGAATGCCCTGACCAGTGGTAGGGTAAGACTCTTTCCATTTTCGGTCTTGGTTTTTTGCACCTTCTGATCTTGTATTGATTTATGCCTGCTTTGAGATTTTCAGGTGACCTTTAATCCCTGGGGGACAACCATTCAGGATGTGGGGACGATCGGGGTGAACGCGCAGATGAGGCATTTACTAGCGCATAAGTTTGGCCATTCCTGGTATCTTGGGGAGAGGGTGGTTCGCCAGATTGCTGAAGAGGAGGTGGTGGTGCCACCTGCGCAACCTCCTACGTCTATGAGGCATGGGTGATTGTTGTCGGAGGATGCGAGGATCGCTGCGATGATCGGCGAGTCCTACTTATTATACACTGATACGGCTGCGTCGTATGACTATATGGACATTGTGACGAGCTGGTTGATGGCGCCCAGCATTTATGATACCTGCCTTTCCTTCGTGCTGGTTTGAGTCGGGCGGTGGGATCTTCCCACAGTGGTGGCGGTCCAACGGCATCTTTGGCGGCGAAGACCTCGGAGGTTTCTTTTGTGCGGTTGCACACTCGTTCATATAATATTCAGCGGGTTGATGGATGATGGTGCCTATGTTGCATCGTCCTCAGGCGACGGATCCGGAGGAGTTGGGTTTGACAGAGGAGGTCCTCTGACCTGCGGTATAACTTTCTGTTCTTCTCTTTCTTTCTATATTGGTCATCTCTGCTTTGATACTGATTTTTCATTTTCCTTGCAACAAGTTCGAGTGTCGACCACTTGGCTAAGAGACATCAGAGACTGGATATCCTCAGCGACTGTCCATATTCGGGATGCGGTTCATGTTCCTTCTTACTTGGTGACATCTGCTTCGTTCGGAGAGGACTCTAGCTCGGGTAATGGCGGTGCATCGTCTTGCAGTAAGGGAAAGAGAGCACGTCGCAAGGGTGGAAGCTCTTAGTGAGAGAGAGAGAGAGAGAGAGAGAGAGAGAGAGAGAGAGAGAGAGAATATGGGTTCGGGCTGAGTCCCGTTGTTTTTTCTTTTTCTTTTTATTTCCTGCAAAAATGATGTAACACAGAAAATAGATAGTTGCAAATGCAATGGAGTTTTTTTATTATCTTTTATTAATGATGAATGAATGCATGCACATGCACTTTTTACTTTGCTGCTGAGACCGTAAAAAGGAGTATTTTTGGAAATTTTTTTGAAGGAAAGTTTTTTAATTAAAAGGGGAAATTATATAAGGAGGAAAAAGGATTTTGAAATTCTGTTGAGAATATCAATTTATTTTTATTGAGTTTTTTATTTTGACAAAAAGAGGAAAAAGGGAAATTTCTAAAAAGGGGGGGGGTTGCCGATCAGCAAGCAGCCTGTCCTGCCTATCGGCACTTCAGTCCAGTCCCATCACTTCAAAGCTTTGATTGGTACCTTCTTCAGCCTTTGGTACTTTGTGGGGGTAGGATTCCCTTCGATTTCTGCAGGGATTATGTCTCTTGTGAAGGTTCTCAAGTATAAAAAGGGGTAAGAATGGAGTGTTTTCATCACACCTTCACTATCTTACTTATTTGCCCACTATCTCTTAGCCTTGCAAGATCGCTCTCCCAGGTAGCATTGAGTTTGCTAACTACCTCGAAGCCTTGGAAGCCATGTGCTCTTATAATATCGACTATGATGCTTTCAACATGCGTCGAGTCTCCTTGTGGCGCAATCGGCCTATTGAGTGGAACATGCTAATGGCGGCGGTACAATTATGGTACCCTGAAGACCATGTATTCCGCTTTGGGTTGGATGAAGTTTGCTCTACCTACGAGGAATTTTCTGCCATGATGGGTATAAATCCCAGTGTTGCTACAACTTTGCCCGAATTTTCCCTTTCTCCCAGGGATTTATTGGTCGGGCTTCTTCATATTTCACCTTCGGTGGCCAGATCACTGGTTGTTGGAGGAATGATCACCCTCCCAGCGGTGTTGCGGTCCGTGCATTTGCGGGAAGTAGGTGATGTTGGTTATGCTGGAGCCGTTTCCTTGTGCCTGGTTTCAAAATTGCTACTGGTGGCTGGGAAATTGCTGGTGGACCCGCCACTTGCAGCCATTACTTCGTGGATATCATACCATCGCAATCTTGCGGTGGTGATACTGGCGGAGACCCTGAATGGCATGGATGCCTGGAGAGAAGGTCGTTCTGAATTTTTGAGGGGTAGCCCCGTGATGTTGTTCATGTGGTTGTCTAAAAGACTCCCCTTGGCGACTCCTCCAGAATATCCTTTCTCGGTCGTACCCAAATTCTTTTCGCGTTACTTCATCAGTGTTGGCCTGTATGTTGAGAGCTGGGAGAATTGGCTTGTGGAGCATTGGGCTCGGGGTCTGCGCTGGTCAGTGCCTTGGTGGGGACAGTTGTTGCCTGTTCTAGAGCTAGGGGAATACTCGTATGTGCGACCGGTTGGTCTCAGGTAAACCTCTTTTTATTTTCCTTGGCGGCTTATGCGCCAATTTGGCTGGGCACAGGTCGTGCCACCTCAGACCTCAAATTTCTTTCATGTAGAAGATTTGACTGAGCGCCTGCGTCTATTGCTTAGCTCCTTGTGGGAAAATAGGTGTCCATCGACCCGTCCCTCTAAGTCTATCAGGAGAGTTTGGCATGTCCTTAAAGATTATATGAAGTGTTTATGGAGGAAAGTATTCAGCAAGATGTTGGCAGTGGAGACTGGACAAAGGTGGTTTATTTTATTTAACACCATGGAAGGGGGCGTCGTGGTCTTTTCGAAGATGGTTCAGGCTCATCAGTCCATGGAGTGTTTACGGAATTTTATTCAGGCAGGGGAAGTTAGGGGACCCCAGGATGTAGATGATGAGGGTGCAGGCTCCTCTGGTAGCTGTGGGTAGGACTCTTGAAGAGTTTATTTATGTAATAGGGAATAGGTGTGGGGATTTTATTTGGCTTTTTATGGCAGTAGGGGGAAGGGAATTTGTAAGGACAATTTGTCCATCATTTATTAGTTATGTCATACGCCGTCACACCGTTGAAGAATATTCATGCCCGAATCTACGTCAACAGATCCGAATATCAAAAAGAAGAAGGAATCAGATTTCTGCAGAGCCGGACCGATCCGCCCAGAATAAAAGAACCGATCCGCCTGCGAACCGATCCGCCTCATACCCGGACCGGTCCGCCTACTGAAATGCCAAAATACCCAGGACTGCTAGCGAACCGAAGATGCCTAAAATAAAAAGAATCGGTCCGCCTACCCGGACCGATCCGCCTCAGACCCGGACCGGTCCGCCTGGGATAAACACAAAACAGATCGTGTTCAGATTTTCAAGGCCCAAGACTTCTTATTTAATCCAACTACGGGGAGGTGGTTTTCTGAGACTTCCACACGATTTTCAGAGTACAAAAACTCTAAGTCTTCACCTGTTGAGTCCCAAGACTCCAGTTTTTGTTGATTCACACAACCTCTCATACATTTGTGAATCTGTTTGTAACCCTAGAACACAACCAGTTGCTGTTCAACCCTTGTGGAGAAGACCGTTTTTCTTCTTCATTGCAGCCCTCCTGGAAAGGGATATTTCCAGTCGCCGACTACAGAATTCGATACCTGAGGGTAATTCTTTGTCACTTGTATTTTCATTGTAATCCGAAATTATACAGTTACAATATTATAATGAAAATAAATATTTTTGCCCCTTTGGTGGATTTTTCCTCACATGTATGTGTTTGAATGTTCTTACATATGTTATCATCTTATTCAGTCACATATTGTTGCATGTTTAGGGTTTGTTTTGGTTAAAAGGTGTTTAATATATAATTTCCTCATTTGAATGCAAGCGTATACTCTCTCAGAGTTATCCGTTCATTTTCTTATGTAATTCGTGCTGTAATTTCTTATTAATGAAATAAGTAAGTTTCTGATCATTCAGTTGTGCCTTTCGATGAATTTTGTATTTTTGAATAATTTATACCGATCGCTAAGGCATACATAATCCTTTTGCTCAAGAATTTGTTAGAATGAACTGTCGTTCTCAGAGATAAGAAAAGAATAGTATTTTGTGAAAAAGAAAGGGTCGTTCTCCTGTAAGATGTATGAGCTGCCTACGTACCTCTGGGGTTTTTGAAATTTTTTTATTTTTCTTGAAAAATGGTTTTTTGCAGAGGATCAGGCCCACGTAGTTCTGGGTAGAGGGAAATGAAGAGAGTTTTTTTTAGAATAGAAGGGAGATGAGAAAAGTCGTAGCGCGTCGAGATTTCGGACTAGGGGTAGATTTTCTTGAGATGGTCTAGGTTGACTGGACGAGCCATATCTTCCCCATCTAGGTCAGTGGGCATGGCAGCACCGCCAGATAAGATTTTCTTGACAATGTAGGGGCCGCTCCAATTGGGCTTGAATTTCCCTCTGGGGTCCCAGATGGGTTCTATTATCTCCTTAAGGGCTAAATCCCCTTCTCGGACACCGCGGTCCTTAACTCTCTTGTTGAATGATCGCGCTATTCGGCGATGGTACCCCTGTATGTGGTAAAGAGCTTTCAATCTCCTTTCATCTAGGAGGGTCAGCTCGTCAAGACGGCTTTGGCACCAGTCTTTTTCATTAACTTTACTTTCGAGCATGACGCGTAGCGAGGATACTTCCAGCTCCACAGGTAGGATCGCTTCCATGCCGTAGAACGGAGAGTAAGGGGTAGTCCCAATAGAGGTTCAGATTGAGGTTCGATATCCCCAGAGCGCGTACAGAATCCGGTCGGCCCAATCCCTACAGCTTCTGATCATCTTGCTGATAATGGCTTTGAGGTTCTTGTTGGCGGCTTCAACTGCACCATTGGTCTGAGGTCGGTAGGGAGAACATTTGTGTCTTTGAATCCCATACTTGTTGACTACTTCTGTGAATTCTGCTTCGAAGTGCAAACCGTTATCTGACACTAACTCGTACGGGACCCCATATCGGCAGATGATATTTTTCTTAAGGAATTTAGCCACTTTCTTGGCGTTCAATACTGTGTATGACTCGGCTTCGACCCATTTGGTGAAGTAATCAATGACAACCAGGATGAACTCTTGTCCGTTTGAAGCCTTTGGTGTAACCTTCCCTATGATGTCGACACCCCAGGTGGAGAACGGCCAGGGAGAGGTCATGTTGTATGATTCTCGCGGAGGCAGGTGTTAAAGATTGGAGAACTGTTGGCATTTGAGGCATCTCTGGACATACGCGGTGCAATCTTGGGCCATGGTGGTCCAGTAGTAACCCTGTCGAATGATATTCTTGGCAAGCATGTGACCGTTCATGCGGGGCCCGCATTCCCCGCTGTGGATCTTCTGCATTATCTTCTCAATCTCAGCCCCTGCGATACAGTGTAGATGAGTTCCATCGAAGTTTCTCTTAAGTAGAGTTTTATAACAGATGATGTACTGGGCGGCTAGTCTTCAGAGGGTTTCTCGATCTTTCTTGTTCGAACCATCGGGATACCTACCATGTTTGAGGAGGCACCAGATATCATAGTGCCAGCAATCGGCTAGTTCGGGATCTTCGATGGAGACAAGCTCAATATGGTAGCAGTGGGTTAGTTTGTCTTGCTTTTGAACTAGGAAGGGGGTCATTGTTATTCCTTTGAGCATGTCGACCATGGAAGCCAAGGTAGCGAGAGCATCGACTAGGTTATTCTTTGCTCGGGGTAGGTAATGGAAGGTGATATCTCGGAATCGAGAGGCTAACTCTTCTAAGTGGGCATGGAAAGGTTGGAGATTTTCGTCCTTAACTTTCCACTTTCTGAGCACTTGACCGATGATGGGGGCAGAATCCCTGTAGACATCAAGGTATTGAATACCTTTCTTGAGAGGAACTTTGAGTCCCACTAAGCATGCCTCGTATTCCTCCATGTTGTTGGTGCAAGGGAAATCCAATTTGATAGCGATGGGAGTGTGGGAGTCATCTGAGGCGATCAAGAGTATCCCAATGCCAAATCTCTTTTTTGTTGGCAGGGTCGTCAAAGAACATTTTCCATCGAAGGTGGTCTTGAGTGGTGCAAAGGATATTTCCATCTGGGAATCCAGAGATCCAGACATCTGCATCTTCTACGGGGTAATCAGCGAGGTAGTAAGAGATGGCTCTTCTTTTAATTGCTCTCTACATGACGCATACGATATCGAACTCGGTTAGGAGCATCAACCATCGGGCCATTCGAATGGATAAGGCGGGTTTCTTAAGCAGGTATTTGATGGGATCTATTCGGGATACAAGTTTAATGGGAAAGGTGAGCATGTAGTGTCGTAACTTTTGGGTGACCTAGACAAAAGCGGCACATGCCTTTTCCAAAAAAGTGTAGTTAACCTCGTACCCGGCCAGTTTGCGACTGGCGTAATAGGTGGCTCTTTCCTTATGGTAGACTTCAAGGTATTGGACTATCAAAGACTCAGCTGCAGTGTCGGTTATGGTTTGGTATAGGAGCAAAGGGAGACCAGGCTGTGGTGGCATGAGCACTGGAGGTTGGGTTCGATCAAAAGCTTCTTGGCATACCTCGTTCCAAACCTTGGTTGAATCCTTTCAGAGGATCTTAAAGATTGGTTCACAGATGGAGGTTAGCTGGCTGATGAACTGGCTGATATATTGCAATTTCCCAAGAAAACCTCAGATTTCTTTCTCTGTTCGGGGCGATGGTATCACAAGTATGGCCTTCAGCTTTGCAGGGATCTACTTCTATCCCCTTCTCACTGACCATGAATCCCAAGAGTTTTCCCTTTGTAATGCCGAAGACACATTTCTGTGGATTGAGTCTCATTTGATACCATCGCAGTCGTTCGAAGAACTTTCGGAGAGTGGGAATATGACCTTCTCTAGTTTTGGACTTAAAAATTATATTATCCATATAAACCTCGACTTCTTTGTGAATCATATTGTGCAGGATGGTTGTGGCAGCCCTTTGGTAGGTAGCCCCAGCATTCTTGAGACCAAATGGCATGACGGTGTAGCAAAAGGTTCCCCATGGGGTGATGAATGCGTTTTTTTCTTGGTGGTCTGGGTTCATCTTGATTTGGTTGTATCCGACAAACCCGTCGACAAATGACTTGAGAGCATGACTAGCTGTGTTGTCCACGATCATGTCGATATTGGGTAGAGGATAATCATCCTTTGGAGAAGCTTTGTTTAAATCTCGGTAGTCCACACACATTTGAACCTTCCCTCCTAATTTTGGCACAGGTACTACGTTGGCTAGCCATGTGAGATATTCGATCACATGAATGAAACCCACGTTCAACTGTTTGACCACCTCTTCTTTGACCTTGAGCGACCATTCGGTGCGGAGTTTTCTTAATTTTTGTTTGACCGACTTGTAATCTGGGAGAGTGGGGATCTCGTGCTGAGCTATTTCAGGATCAATGCCGGACATATCATTATAGGACCATGTGAAGACATCCACGAATTCCTTTAGAAATTCTTCGAGTTGTGCGCACTCATGCTCGTCAAGGATGGCCCCTATCCTAATCTCGCGTAGTTGGCTACTAGAACCGAGATTAATAACAATAGTATCTTCTTCATTAACTTGAATGCGGTTATATTGTTTATTATTAACCTTATTTAGATGAGTTAAGAATTGTTCATTTGCAAAATCATCATCATCAAAAGTTTGATTAGAATCCAAGCAGTTAATGTAAGGCTCAACAAGATACTCAAAATCTTTATTTATTTTATTGATAGGAAAAATATCATTGAGAACCTTATAAAAAGAGGTATCGATTACATTTGAACAAGGATAGACAACATAAGAGGAAATATGGTAAACATTGGGGTTAGGGGGGATTTCAAGAGGTAGAACTGGCGCAGCATGCCAGTTGAGGAGGGGTGTATTAGCAGCTTTAATCAGATGGGATGGATCCATTGATGTAGTTCCTGAATGAACCATGCAAAGTGCTAGCCCCAGTGTCTATAAGTTGAAGGAATCTTCGGAATCACTTTCCTCGGTCTCTTCGATATCTTTGATGAGCGGTTGTACTTGGTGTTGGAAATTTTCAGCCCATGGGTAGCTATCTTGGAACAAGATCTCCATTCGAGGCTTCATCTTCTTGTCTGTGTGGTCATACCATGGTTCTGAAAAACTGTAAAAGGGGAAGTCTTCGCCTTCTTTGATGAATCGTCCATTCAAGGGGTCTCCTGGGATAGTTGGAATGCAGTCTAATCTTCTCTTTGGTCGAGACTGGTGGATCATTTTAAGCTCTTGTTCTGATGGTTGATACCCCAAGCCACAATGAGGGAAAGCTTTCTTCAGTTCGATGGGCTCAAGTATCCCTTGTTGCCTTTGTCCTAGCCCCAGTCCGGGCATGAAGTGCATGTTTCTGAATATTTGAATTACATTGACATTGCCATGAGGGTCATATTCTGGACAAACCCTTTCTTTGAAACCATCCCCTGCCGGGAGTAGGAGTGGCTCAATACGGAATCCTGATAGGAGCATATCATTTGACCCGTGTTGTATCTCAAGGATTGGACTGCTGGTGCTTGCACCCTCGACATTTTACTCGTCGCCCAAAATGGTGATGACTCGCCCGTCGACAAAGAACTTCAATTTCTGATGGAGTGAGGCAGACAACCTTTGATATTGTGGAGCCAGGGTTGTCCGAGCAACAGGTTGAAACAAGCTGGGATGTCTATGACTTGTAATTCAATGACAGGGTTTATAGGGCCAACCCCTATTACAAGTTTTATGGATCCCATCACCTCCCGACGGGTATTATCGTAGGCATGTATAGCGGTGGAGGTTGGAGCGAGGTCTCTTTCTTTCAGGCCTAAACACTTGAAGGTTCTCAGTGGGCAGACATTCAAGGCGGATCCATTATCGATAAGAGAGAGTGGCACAGCCTCCCCCATAACTTCGACGGAGATGTTGAGTGCATAATTGGGATTTGACCCAATTCTGGGGATTTCTTCTTCAGAAAATGATAGCGTCTGGGTAAAGGTCAAGGATCCAACCATATTTACCACTTCTTCTGGTGTGGTAAAAGGAGGAACTATGGGTCCAGTGAGCAGCTTGATTAAAGCATTTTTGTGCAGCTGGGAAGACATGAAAAGCCCCCATAGAGTGATGTTAGCTTGAGTTTTCTTCAGTTGATCGAGGATCTTTCTCTCCTCTATGGTCATCTCTGGCATAGGAAGGTTTTCAACGCCCTTCCCTTTGTCATTTGCTGGTAGTGAGCTTGGAACCTGGTAATGTCTCCCTGACCTGGTCATGTGATTTACTGAAGAATGGAAGAACATGAATCCCGTTTCCTCATCAATCTTAGGTTGTTCTGTCACCTTGTTTATTTCTCCGAGGAGTTCTTCAAATGATATCATCCCACATATGTCGGCTACTGGGCTAGTTCTTCTTAAAGCTTGTTCTTCACTCGAATCTTCTATTTCTTCCCCCTATCCGGTGGCAACAATTCTGTATTTCCATATAAAGTCGGTGCATTCCACAACTTCAACGTCTTCTTCATATAGGTCTTCCCATTCTGTGGGGATATGTATGGTTGAAGGGACCAAACGCCCTTGTAGCTTTAAAATGTCAAGTAACCCGGTGATACTACAAATGCTGTTGGTTTGCCCGAACAATTTTGCCATAATCTGGACAATATCATCTAGGCTGACTTCATCGGTTGGTACCATTCACTTGTCTGAATCTTGAGCCCATTTTCATGCTTCCAAGAACAGTGTACTGAACCTTTGGCAATCGATGACCACCTGTCAGGGAAATTTCAGCCCGAACTCTAGGAGTTAGTTTAACACCTCTGATAATTCCATATTTCTATTTTCAGAACGGGTACGGACAGTGATGCATGCTCTGGTAAGGAGTGACGGTGCCTGATCAGCAAGGCTAGTAGGGTGTAGGAGGAAATATGGGCAACTTTAAAGAGGTTTAGGAGAGTATATGGGTGTGATTTGAGTTGAGGGATCAAAATCTGGGCTTTCTTCTAAGAAGATGGCATTTGTATGATTTGGGAGTGGGTTGTGAGTAGTGTTTGGCTTAGGATTGGCTGGAGGGGGAATGGTACCCCGGTCAATGAGATCTTGGATTACGTTTCGGAGGTGATAGCATTGATCGGTGGTATGGCAGTAGTTTGGTGAAAGGCGCAACGAGCACCGGCCTTGAAGTTTCTTGGGAGTGGATTTGGCAATGGACGGGGATCCAAGGGTTTGATGAGGTTTCGGCTCAACAAGGCTTGGTAAACTTTGGAGAGGGGTGCATGGAGCTCAGTGTATTCCCTTCGTGTGGGGGCAGGATAGTTTTTTGGTGCCCATGATGTGGTTGGTTTAGAGATGTTGTTGATGGTTGAGACTGTAGCACCGGCAAGCTTGTCATACTTTCTAGGGGTGAACTGTCCGGACACCTTCTTCGGTTCAACCTCTGTTTTAACAAGGCTTTTCTCGATTTCTACTCCTGACTCTCTGAGAGCTCGGAAGTGGGGATAGTATTGTCCTCCCATCATCGCTCAAATATGGGGCAAGAAGTTCTTTTTCACTATGTTGACCTGTTCCTCCTCAAATGGCCGATTGGTCATGGTAGCTGCTTGCTCCCTCCACCGGGTTATAAAGTTACTAACTGATTCCCCATGGTTCTGTTTGAGTAACTCTAAATCATGACGGGTGACCTCAAGATCTTCGTTGTATTTGTACTGCGACATGAATTCTCAGGCTACATCCTCACAGTTATAGATTCTGGATTCCTCGAGAGACAAAAACCATTAGAGGGCACTATCCTTGAAAGTTTACTGAAATAATTGGACCGTCACTTCTTCAGAAGCCCCTAGTAGAGTCATGGAACGATGATAACAACGAAGATGAAAAATCGGGGGTCCACTCCCCCCAAACTTCTCGATATTTGGCATTTTGAACTTCTCGGGTAACCTCGCTTTAGGATAAGAGGGCATGTGGGTGTATTCCATGTAATTCCCAGATATTCTGACTTGGTCTAACTTCTTGGTGAGCATCTTGAGATCCTCTTTGACTTTATTCAACTCCTCTTCTTTTGGATCAATGACCATAGGCAGGTTAGCCACAGGCTGGGAAATATTTGGCATCGAAAGATGGGAAGGCGGCGGCCCATTGACAGGAGCGGTATGTGGAGCGTGTTGATATTCTTTGGGGATCCAGATAGGCTCGGGTGGACCCATAGCACGAGGGAATAGGGCCTCGAGATCTTGAGGAATAGGAACCTGGTTTCGTTGAATCTCTCAGACCTCAGTTTGGAGGTTGTCAATCTTGGACACGAACCGAGCTAGGACTGCCGTCAGATCCGGCTGTAAGACTGGTACTTGGTATGTGTTCTCTATGGAAAGTGGATGGATTTTGGACTCGAAATAAATAGTAGAGGAACGGATGAAACTCTGGGATGATTTGACTGAAGATAGAAGCCAATAGGGAGCCAGGCCAAGGGCTTGCGATTGACCTGAGAAGGCGTAGAATGGATTTATTTTTTAGGAAAAGGGAAGAAACTATTTTTGGATTTTTGATAAAGAAGGGAGAAATGTTTTTGGATTTTTGATAAAAAAAAAGGGAGAAATGTTTTTGGAGACGGAACTCAGCATGATTATTATGATTATTATGTTCTCACTTGTATTTAATTCTCCTAAAGGCAATGTCAGACAGGACCCGAGCCTGGAAAAGTGGGGTTTTTAATATATGCAAAGCTACGGTTGGACTTATAACCAGGCTCACGGACACGGTCCCGTTTTAAAAATGCGTGAAAATTAGGCGGCAGGCCGACCCGAATTTTTGACAGAGTTTCGAGCCGAAACTGTCGATCTAAAGTGCGTGTCCTAGGTTTGACACCTATATGTGGGTATGCAGTTGGTTGGCTGAATCGACATGGGTTCCCCCCTTTGGCGTGACTTCCACGATATACGTCTTGCTCAGTGGGCAATCGGTACGTGTGGACAAGCCATTTGATATACCTGAGTGTACGTGAATCGCCTCACTATATACCTCGTAGGGACTGTACGTGTGAGAGCGAATTCGATATAGTCGGTGTACGTGAACGAATTCCCTGCAATATACCTCCCGTCATGACTTCGGTCAAGAGGTACGATGCGAGGGAACCGTTTGATATACGTCGAAGGTACTTGGCCAATGGAAGGTAAGAGTCATATCGCTTAGGCTAACTGCGACCTGTCGGACCAGCGCCCATCACGAAGTGACCCTCCAGTTACTGGGTAAAATTTGATCAATAACAATGCTCTTTGGTGATGTCGTGTGAATCATGAGTGATTCTCTTATTAGTATCTTATGATGAGAATGCCATTCTTGATTATGCCAAACAGGGAGCAAAGTACAAGTACCAAAGGTACACCAAGCATGGATGGGTGATGCGTGCAACATGTTGATATATGTGATCCTAAGTGCACGTGGTGCGAAGTGTACATGGAGAATTTTCTACAAGTGTGTGAACAGAAGCATAAGCATGGGATACACATGAAAAAAGGGGAATATGTAGATATAGGGGAAATATAAACAAATATAACATCCATGCAAATAGAGTCAAGCCCTCAAAATATACATATCGTCCCCAGAGGAGTCGCCACTGTGGACATCCTCGACCCTCGCCTGCGGGCGGGCGCGCGAGGGCAAGGATCCTCGAGTCCCGCGTATCCCTCTCGGGAGCGCTTCGGCCTGCGTCATTTGAGATGAGGTGTAAAAATATAGAGAGATTCAGAGTCGTCAGTCTATTTTACTCAAAACAGACAAAAGAAAAAGGGGAATCCATCCTGAAGGATGGCATCCAAAGACATACTGGTGCATACGAAACCAAATGATTTGAGAAGGGTTCGAAGGCTAAGTTACAAAATGGGAAGGTTTTAGGCACCCATTCCACCCTTTCGGTCTCTAATGAATGTTTACTATTTTTCCTTTTTAATTTCCTCGTGATATGTGTGCATGTGTATATATATAGCGGAGATAAGAATCCTCGACTTGTATCATGGGAGAGATAAAGCGAGTCATCCGTAGGAAGGTATAAAAATAATATTAGAAAATAAGATTTATGCGATTACCCTTTCGTTGATCGTTATAACGAAATGATAACGCATATGGAGTAATACGTCACTAAGAGCAAGTATGTAGAATATAAGAAAATTGGATTTAGAGAAGATAGAAAATAAGAGAGAAGGTGAGAATAGGACTCGAGTATCGGGTTTTACCCCGAGATGCCTACGTAGCTTATAAAGGCATCAAAGTCCACGTAGTTCGCATACAAAATGAGCGGTGGGGTTTATCCCATAAATCCAAATGGGGAGATCTCTTATTTGTGAGTGTGTGTGTGTGTGTAGAAAAAAAGTGTTTTAGTTGTGAGAAAAGTGTGAGAAAAGTATGAGAATCCCTATTTGAAATTTATGAGCAAACCCTCTCTTTCTTATTTTTTAGGGTTTTATTTATATGAAAATAAGAGTTGTGCAATAATACTTAAATAAAAAGTATATTAGGATATGTGAGACGAGATAATAAAAGTGTTAAGTAATAAAACAAGTTATTGCAAATTTAAGAGAATTTGGAGAGAAAGCTGAGAAAATCGGACCTTCTTGAAGATCTTGAGCTTGATCTTGAATGTTGGAGAGCATCCCTTGCACTTGGATGATGAAGGAGAGTGGATGATTCACCAAGTTTGATGAAAAGGATGATAAAAAGTGGAAGTTAAGAAGGGATTTGGATGATGAAATCGCGCTGCCTTCGAGAGAGGTTTTGGGATTCGCTGAGAGCGATTTGTATCAGATCTGGGCTCCATTTGCAAATGAGGTGAAGGACTCATTTTATAGGCCCGGGTCATTGCCGATCTGCATAGACCTGGTCCTGCCTATCGGCACCTGCCGACAGGCAGGGTTTGGAACCTGCTCTTTGACAGTGTGTTTCAGGCCTTTTACGAAAATTGACTGCCGAGCGAAAATCGTTGGTCAGAATCGTGCACGGGGTAGATCGTTGGAAAGGTAATTCAGAGAACTTTGAAAGTCCTTTGGACCACTCCCGGGTTCGGGAGTTGACTTTGGGTCAAATACGGCTCGGAAGCGTTTGTCGGTCCATTGGACGGGGAATCGTTCAGACGCAAACGGATCGTTCGTCCGCATGGTAAGTCCGAATCGCGTACGGTATGGACCGTTGGAAAGGTTAGGAGATGTACTTCGACATTACAAAGAGTTCGACCCGGTTTGGGGAGTTGACTTTGGTCAACCGGGCCCTGGAAGCATTTGGTGACCTGTTGGAGTCAAACGGATCGTTCGTCCACATGGTAAGTCAGAATCGCGCATGGAGTGGACCATTGGAAAGGGGTTTCAGTGCCCTTCGAAGATTCATTCAGTCTCGGTCGACCTGAAGAGTTGAGTTAGGTCAAACAGAGCCCAGGAGTGCCGATGGCCTCCGGATCAAATTTCGAACGCAAACGGATCGTTCGTCCGCATGGTAAGTCAAAATCAAGCACGGGATGAACCATTGGAAAGGGAATTTAGTGCCTTTCGAAGATTCATTCAGTCTCGATTGAGCTGAAGAGTTTGACTTTTTGGTTAAACGAAGCCTGGGAGTGCCCGATGGCTTCTAGGTCAGTACTCGGGACATGACCTGGGTTTGTAGTGATGAAGGGAGGTGCTAGGGACCTTAGGAGAGTTAGGGAATAACAGAATGAGGTGTCTACAATATCTTTAATAAATCCCGAATTAAATGGAGTTGGGGAGATGTAATGGAAGAAGTTAACTAGTGAATATAGAAAAAAATGGTTCTTTTTACTTACCCCAAACAATAAAGTGAAATACCAAAAAGTATTAGTAATCATTTAACTTATAGGCGAAGCTATCTTTTGGTCTAGGGTGACCATGGCTCCCCTAACATTTGAAAAGATCAATGTAATGACCCCTCGAGTTTACTATAGCATGCATGTGAATCCCTTCTTTAACCATTTTTTTAATCAACATAGTTTCATGTGTCTCTTTAAACATTAAAAAATTCTAAATTTGGTCATTTGATTTAACAAAATGGATGGTGTTAACAAGAGATTGTTTGGGAACTTAAAGTAATTTTTCTTCAATTCCAATTCCAAACATGAAATCTGAGAACTAAAAAAGTCATTTCGGGGTTTCTAATAACTTTTGTTCTGGCTATTCAAGTTAAAATTAAACCAAGGGAAATTCTAAATGAAGATAACTCAAACTGATATAATTACCTCTCTTTCATCAATACTAAAAGATTTGATTAAATGCAAGACATTTTTATCATGGGAGAGTAGGGGCAGGTCTGTGAGCTTGTTGTCACAGCAAAAGGTGATTATCCTTATGCAATTGGCTTGATCTCAGCACTCTAAAGAAAATTGTGAGAGCGGTATCCTTTTATAAGTTCTTTATGTTCCTTAAAAAATTCTCCAGATTTTCTATTTGTTTATTATATGATTACTTACATGATGCCTTAGTTTTTTTTTTGTCGTGGTGCCAACTGCCAGATAAAGTTTGTCCTAATAGTTGCCATTTCTTTTGTTTCGTTATGTCTATATTAGCATTCCAAATTTTGGTCTTTCATAAAAAAAAATTCAACATGTAGAATCTTGTTAAAAGTTGTAGACATGTAACTTGATTCTCTAACAAAATTAATGAGGGATAAGGCATTTCTTTTGGTTAAGCCAATTTTTTTAGTAATTTATTTTGTTGATATTATCTTTGTGATTTAAATATGAAATAGTTGTGATGCCCTATATTCTATGTCATCGAAAGATTATGAATATAAATTTATGGGAGTATCAGTCATTTAACCAATCGGTAATCGTTACTTATGTATTTGTTTACAGTATGATTATGATAATTCTTTGAAAGAGTTATAATGTTTGTTATCAAAAGAAATGTCTCTCGATAAGTTACAAAGTAGTGTTCAGTTAGCAAATATCAATGTGTGAGGCATTAATATAGAACAATTGAGAAGTCAAACATCTCAATCTTCTCATTCGATACATGATGTCGGATAGTGGTTGCATAAATATTCCAAGGGATATGTCGGACAGTGGTTGCATAAGTATTCCAAGGGACACGTTTATCCATATGCATTAAATATATTTGAACTTTAGGATATGAACAATGTATGAAAGTATTTGAACTTCTTCGCCTCCTTATACCTCGTTATTGAACATATCATGAAGTATTTTCTTGGGATCCAATGTTGTTTAAAATTATTAAGTAAATGAATTCCACTTCTTATTATCAAATTGTTAACTTGTAGAGTTTTAGATATAAATGTTATGTTTTTAGTCATTTTTATTGTTTGCTATATGTGAGAGTGGTGGCATGTGGTGGATAACTTTTTATAATATTTTAAATTATGTAAGTATTCATAACACTTACAAAGGATCATTTTTTCCTTACATATTACTATTTGTAAGTGTTTTCAACCGCTATAAAAAATACATATTTTTTCATTCGCAAGTATTTAGAATTGTTGCAAAACAAAAATTCTTACTGAATTTTGCTACGGTTTTGAACACTTTTAAAAAACTTATATGCAAGTGTTTAAAATCGTTGCAAAATTTTTTTGTAACGGTTGTCCAAAATGGACATTATTTTTCAATAAACAGTTGCAAATGTCATTTGCAATTGTTTAAAACACTTGCAATTTGTCTGTGTTTTGGTGTAGTGGCTGCTTATCGAAAATGATGGAGAACAACTGACAATGACTAGGAGTTTCTCTCTCTAAAGGCAACAAGGAGTTTCTCTCTCTAAAGGCAACAAGGAGTTTCTCTCTCTAAAGGCAACAAGGAGTTTCTATGATTTGAAAAGGTTAAACGATAGAAAATGGTGGTTTGAATATATTAAATGAGGTAATGATTGTATTTGAGTAAAAATGATGTAAAGAGCCTTAAAAACACACGGCGAGACTCAAATCGCGTGCACTACCCAGGGTGTACATGCAATAATGATGACCTGACGTTCCATCGGATGAATGAGACGTGACAAGCCTAATGTCATGCACTTTGAAATCACACAAGTTATTTAACTTGACTTGGACGAGGCGGAAAGCCCGAACCGACGATAGATGACATAAAACTTCACTCACTCCAGATGCAATTCACACCCTTAAAAGGTACAACTCTTCAAAAGATCTGCTCCCCAGTCAAAGTTATGAGTAAAGTCTTGGGAGATATTATTGTACCCTAAATATAATGTTCTTCCTGGACCTATCATAAGGTGACATCTGTTAGAGGGAATAACTTACTCAAAAGAAAATATACATAAAGAGTAAAGGTCAAAGCATTAGGACAACTCATCTTTGAGTCAGCCTCGATTGCCAAGTCAAAGATGAGGATAAATCCATTAGTTAACACTATCTCGAAGAGCATGTATTATATGACTGGATGATATTAGCAACTGGATACACGTGTAACCAGATACGTCATACCCCTCTCCTCTGACGTGGTGACTGATTCCCACCACTGCAAAGCAGCCCCAACTAGCTTAAAAGTAGCTACTACCTGCATCTGAGTGTCGCTGCACTCAACCATACGAAGATGCCTCTATACATCTTTCTTCCACTAGCTCACTGCAACCACATTTGCACTCCCTTGAAACTCTGGTGGATGGCCCTTCTAGAAGGCCTCCTTAACTCGCTCCCACACGGATGATAGTGTGTGAGTCTGTACTGGTACTGCCACTGGTGGCTTTGGCTGTGCCTAAGGCAGGTACTGTGCCATGGATGTCATGGTAGCTTTAACTGCCCGCGCTACAATAGCTATAACGTCTATTGCGATCACAGTCCCCTAGGCAGCATGCGGCTTCAGCTGAGCCTCCCCCTTTGGGGCCCTTCTTGATGCCTTCGCTGGTCTCCCTCTCCTTGTGTTTCGCATCTGAAACCAAGTTGAAATTGTATGAGATTCCACCTAAATATATAATAGTAGCAGAAGAATGAAAATGCGTAATATAAAAATAACAGTCCTAAACATATGGCTCTATATCAAAGGAACGTAATACTGACAACATCGTAAGTCTGCAGATGTCCTAAAGGACATCAGAACCTGATGCTCTGATATCAACTGTGACACCCTTCATATTTTAATTCCGATTGATCAGTCCTTTATTAAAATTAAATGGGAATCAATTATGATTTCATTCTTAGCATCACTGTCGTAAAGAATATTTTAATATAACCAACATAAATATGCACCAACTAAAATGACAATAGAACTGATAAGAGCATAACCATAAATAACGTAAACCGAATAAATAATTTGTTACCACAAATCGTATCAACATAAACATGCTACTTAGAAATAATGAAAAATATCTGACTCAAAGCTAAAGTCCTATCCATTGACGGGCAACACGCCCAAAAGGAAAATATGGGAATAACGAATCCTATCTAGATGGAATGAACTGAGGTGGCTACAATCAAACCTCGTAGCATCCACAACTACTACACGCAACGACATGATGAACAGACTAACCCTGTGGTCCCTGCTGTTGAATACATCAATTTTTGAAAAATATTTGATAACGGGTCAAAGCCTAAAAAATATTTGAAAAATATTTGCAAGTATTTAAATGCTTTAAATGAAAAGGTTCAGTGTATTACCTTCATAATTAGTTTTTCACTCTCACTCACATGAGATTTTTTCTCACCTCTTATCTACACTGCACACCTAATGCATATTTTTATATCCTAATCATGCTATCCAGTCTAACTATGACAATAGCCGCTAACATAGCTAACCTCGCGAATAGTCACCATTAGCTAATACGCACAACCTTCACTAGGTATATCATTATAAATATTACATAGCTACACACATATTATAATTATATATTCACACAACTATCTCATGTACACACACACACACACACACATGTATATATATATATATATATATATATATATATATACATGTGTGTGTGTGTGTGTGCGCGCGCGCGTGCGCGTGCGTGTATCACTCACTATATATGTATATAAAACATCCCCAGAGCACGACCTTGCGGATGCATCCCTCGTGTGCTATCAAGATCTAGGTATACCATGTACCACAACTGGGCCACCGGGTCGGAATCTCGCCACCGAACCCAAACATAAACACAAACGATGGACGCGGTCATAAACATACGTCCGGGGGTCGCAACCATACCACATAGCACCCAAACGGTCTCCAAATCAATACCTATCATAATACATGGATAGTGGTCATGCAACAGTATTATGACCTGGAAAATCAATCCAACACCTACTGGTCAATAACAGGGTGGACTGGCTACTACGCACAAACTCCTAAAGATAGTACTACCGAGTAGGTATGTTCCAAACAAATAAACGACAATCACATATATATACAAGTAACCCATAATACACACACACACACACACACATATATATATATATAGTGTTGACAACGTACGAAAATCCCACAACTTACTAGTCTATTAATCTCGAAGTCCGAACCAACTTCTCAATTTTTAATTAAGTGTTCACTCACTTGTTAACCGATTCATCTCGGTCGAATCCACCTATAGTTGGCCTAAAATATGAACCAACCCCCTGATAATATTCCAAGGAAATCCCAATCTATTTCGGAAACTCAAACGCCTATATATCCTTCACTAACGGGTTAAAACAATGCGAAACTAAAATCAGGACAGGTAAAAAAGCCAAACTGGTTCACTAACAAACTGAACTGATTCGGTTTGCTGGGCTGCCTTTCATCTTCAACCTCGGGTTTTCAACTCCCAAACCCATTAATGGAGATCCCAAACCTCCCAAAATCATAAATTAAGATCCTAAATACATACCTAATCATTTCATCTAAACCCGAATCCAATGTTTAATTCCAAGGATTCTTAATATTTGTTTCAATCCACTCAATCTAGAACTAATCGAACTTTAAAATCCATTGATCTAACACGCTATCAATATTCATCATTCTCATATTCATATTCCCAGATTTAAATTACTAATTTTGTCCATATTAATTCTCAATCGCATTAACATGTTAAAACACAATCACACCTCTTCATTAATCCCGTGATTACATTTTAAAATTTCAAATCAATCATTAGTTATCTATGAACATAATTAAATGCAGAAACGCAAATCTAAAGCAAGTAAGAAGCTTTCATAATGGATTAAAATTCGAAGCTTAACACGTTCTTAATGAATCTATTCTGGAATTAGCTCTTCCTTTCTTTTCTAAGCTTTCTTTCTCTTATTTTCTCTTCTTTTCGCTTCTCTCCCTTAATCCCCACTAAGCAGTGATTAAATGAGGTTACTATATACCCCACTAACCCTTAAATACCTCATAATAAAACTTAATTTCGTATTTGGGTTAAGCCCTAAGGTAAAAAGACGACCATACCACTATACCGGCCATTCTATGTCTAAAAAAACCCTCTGGAACCCAATTATAACCTGCGTGTACCTATTTTGGACTATTTCGATCTATTCTAGGTTACCGGTGCATTAAAAAAGGTCATTCTAGTCACCGAACTAAAAATATTCAACTATCTCATTAATCGGGCCCGACATGTATGTACAGTACGCATCGCCCTCAAACCTTTTAAGTCCGTCGTTTTAACTCTCTAATGACATAATATAATAATCCACTGCTTTTACTCACTAAACGACAATGTAATAATTCGCATCGCTATTTACTTATTACATGCAAGTATATAATTATAAACATAAATATTAATCCAAAACTTGTTAATAAATATTTAACGAACCTAATTTAATTTCCAAATTAAATTTAATAAATCGAAGCACACGTGGAATAAAATACTCTTAAACGTACGGAGTATAACAAGATATAACATGTTATGTTGGCAAATGAGAGAGAGAGAGAGAGAGAGAGAGAGAGAGAGAGAGAGATTGTATTCAACTGTATTTCCATGGCGATTATCCATTAAAGGAATATATATATCACTGCACCTGTGAACATAGGCACCTAATTGGCCGAACCACGTAAATCCGGGTTTCCCTATTCCCTTTTTACTCTCTACTCCATTTATATGTTAGTAATTCAGTAGTTTATATCTTCCCTGGTTAGATTGCTAGTTTAATGATATCATTTAGCCAAGATCTACTTCTTTCAACAATTAATTGCAAATATAATCGTCAACTTCTCAAGTTTAAAAAAAAAAAAAAACATTTGTTACCTCTCAAGTCGAAGTAGGACAAATTCAAACTTAAAAGATTAAAAAAAATGGCCTTTCAATGTATTGTACTGTTAGGGTAAAACAAACTCACCCCAAATCCGAGATGGGTTTCATTTATAAAAATTTGAACCCAACCTGTTAAGAAAATATGAAACCCGAACTAGACCCAAACCGATAAGAAAAATAGTTTAATATAGTGAACCTGATTTTTACATATCTAAATAATGTACAAGTACACCACTATGATTGAAAAATAATTTGTTTAGAAATGGAGAATATAGAACTCAATATATTTATGTAAAGATATTTCTTGTTAAATATATTGCTAAAATATATATATATATATATAATCAATGTGTTTTTTACACATAAATCTGAATCCTTCCCGACTTGATATAACCAAACCCGAAGTTGTTTCTAACCCAAAAAATACCTCCAAATCCACCATGTTAACGGCATGATGGAGCAAAACCTCAACAGATCGGGTGAAATTATTTTATTTACTTGAGGAACCTCACAAAACCAATAAGGCAAAATTTATGATGTTATGTACTTTCCTTTTTTTCCCTTACCATTCAAGAAGTTATGTATAGATAACATGGCGTATGGATAGAACGTGGTCCACGCCCCATGCACTTTAAAAATTAGCCAACACCTATTTCCAAAACTAGACATTTTTAAATAAATCAACATTGTCTATTTAACTCATATATGTAATGGCACAATTAACATATGTTTCACAATGCATAATGTCATGAAAATTAAACACATGTAAGCTAGAGTGACATTCTGACTCAATTATGATTCCATTCATAAAACTCTACTTCCGTTAGTAAAATCTATCTATCAATCAAATAATAATAAACAGAAGAGAAAATAGTCTCACGTAATTTTCTTACAATTGCTCCCTATTCTCTTCTTGAATCAACCAAAATCCTCAGATCTTTCTTTTACCACCAAAAACCTGTAACACCCCATCTGACCCACCAGCCACAAGTGTACATTCTTCATCTCCCACTTGACTCCAACACACACTACTAACGAACCCGTGCTCAAACCCAACCCCGACCCGACCCACTGGCTCGAACCCATGAACCCAAACCGGCTCACCCCACCTTTTATCATAAACAAAAACTTGATTATCCTCCGACCCACAACCCATTAACCCACCACTTCTCCAAACCGATAACCCAACAAACCGCCTCCGATTAGCATGACCCGTATAGCTCCGAATGACGCGCTGATCGTCTGTATCCCACGTTTTCAAACACCCATCAGTACCTGATGTAACCACCGTGTGATGGTCTAAAAATCTCACGTACGTAACCGTTTTTAAATGACCGTCCAATACAAACACCGGGTCAACCATCCTCCTCACATCATAACCGTAGGCTTTCCGGTCAGCACATCCAACGGCGATTAATGCCCCACCAAACGGGTTAAATTCAACACAGCAAACGGGGCTCCTTGAGACTCGACTTGGTTGTACAGTAGCCAAGCATTTCCCACCATCGGATCTCGGGTCCCACATTTGCATGGTACCATCATCCGACCCAGATGCACCCACAACCGGATCCCAGTGCGAATAATCCATACTCCAAACCCGCCTCCCACCATGCTCGTCCCTCTCAAAAACTGGTATCCTCCGCTCAAGATCATACTCCATAACTGCCCCATCATAATCACCAGAACCGACAACTCTCCCACCCGACCCGGGTTTCCACCGGAGACTACTTAATTTAGCGGGTGTAGATATATAATAATCACATGCAGTTGCGTGGTCTAATAAAGTGACGCCTTTTTCGTTTTCGTTTATTGGTAACAAAGAAGTCAAAGTGTAAAGTCTGATCTTTCTAGCAATCCCACCGGTGGCTAAAAAGTTACCGGAGGGGTCGAATTCTATAACACCAAGTGCGTCGGAGACTGTTTCACCGGCGGTGGATGAAACAACGGTGGAGAGAGTTAGTTCCCAGTCACAGTTGGGTGGGTTTGGGTTTTGTTGTTGTTTCATTGCCCATTCATTATCACATGATGAGGTGATTGGTAAGTGGTGAAGCTGGTGTTGTGTTGCGTGGGAGCTTCTTTGGTTTCTCAACCAATGAAACTATCCTACGCAACTACTTTAGGCCTCCAAATTGCTATGTGGATAGATTATAGATGATGTGGCTTATTTCATTCCCTATCATTATTTATTGTTTCTCCCATGCTTTGCAGAATGTCTCTTTATGTTGCCTTAAATTACAATAATACCATCTCTCATATTCGCTTTCACCTTTCAATTGATGCTTCGTATAAATCACACAAACAAATAAATTTATGCAAAGTTATGCAAGTGATTTTTTTTAAGGAGTTTTTGAGAAAAGGTTCTCATAATGTTCAAAGTGTATAAAAATATGATATTTCATATAATTTTATAAATTTAATACCTGTACTAAAAATACCATGAAAAATTGTGAAAAAAGTGCCGTTGGCACGAATCGAAAAAATAAAGGTATTGTATCATAGGGGCTAGATTTATAAATGTTATTGTACCACAGGGACTAGATTTATAAACTTGAAAAGCATTGTCCTAAAAATCCAAATATAGGAAGGAATTTGACATTTACCCTAATTCTCTATTTTTTTAATCTTTAAATGATCATAACTTTTAATTAACATATTCATTTTTTGCAAAATTACTATTTTTGAAATCTGCTCGAGGAGATCTATCAAATAAGATCCATAAAGTCTATATAATTTTTAAAAAAAATTACACAGAGAGTAAACTTTATTGTATGCACCAGAAAGAAAAATTAGTTTAAATCGATAACATTTTCACAAACAATAATATTTACTATGCAAACACAGTATATATATATATATATATATATATATATATATATATATATATATATGCACACACACACACAGAATGGATCCAAACCCTTTTTTTCAAAATTATCTTATTTTTAAAGGTTCACGTTATCCAACAACCTTCACTAGAGCTTCGATTTGGGGTGGGTAGGGTTAGTTTATATTTGTAACATTTACACAAACAGTAACATTTACTATGTTATAACACAGTATATATATATATATATATATATATATATATATATATATATATATATATATATATATATATATATATATATATATATATATATATATATATACGGTGGATCCAAACCTCTTTTTTTCGATATTATAGTATTCTCAACGCTCCACGTTAGCGGCATCCAATCCCCAACACCACCCACCCCCGTTGCCGGAGCTATAACAACATTCATCAGAGCTCTGATTTGGGGTGACATAGGGTGCCGCTGGCGCGGACCTTAGGAAATAAGAGAATATTTGATAAATGGGGTATGGATCAACAGAAACTCCGGGTTGGGGTGAGTAGGGTCGGCATTGGGTCAGCTATATATCTGTAACATTTTCAAAAACAGTAATATTGACTGTGTTATAACACAGTATATAAATATATATATATATATATATATATATATATATATATATATATATATATATATATATATATATATATATATATATATATATATATATATATATATACACGGTTGATCCAAACCTCTTTTTCTGATATTGTCTTATTTTTAACGGCCCGCGCTAGCGGCATCCAATCCCCTCACTACCCACCCCCATTGTTGGAGCTATAATAACCTTCATCAGAGCTCTGATTTGGAGTTACATGGGGTGCCGTTGGCGCGGACCTTAGAAAATAAGAGAATATTGGATAAATGGGGTTTGGATCCACCGGAGCTCCGGCTTGGGGTGAGTAGGGTTGGCATTAGGTTAGGTTTATATCTGTAACATTTTCACAAACGGTAACATTTGTTGTGTTACAACACAATATATATATATATATATATATATATATATATATATATACGGTGGATCCAAACCTCTTTTTCTGATATTGTCTTATTTTTAACGGTCCGCGCTAGCGGCATCTAATTCCCACCACCATTAACCCCAATTGTCGGAGCTCCAACAACCTTCATCAGAGTTCTGATTTGGGGTGACATGGAGTATCGCTGGCACGGACCTTAGGAAATAAGAGAATATTGGATAAATGGGGTTTGTATCCACCGGAGCTCCAGTTTGGGATGAGTAGGGGTAGTATTGGGTTAGGTTTATATCCGTAATATTTTCACAAATAATAAATGTTACTGTTTGTGAAAATGTTACATCGGCATCCCATGCCACCTCAAATCAGAGCTCTGATGAAGGTTGTTGGATCTTCGACAATGGGAGTGGGTGGTGGTGGGATTGGATGCCGCTAGCGTGAACCGTTAAAAATAAGATAATATCAGAGCCAAGAGGTTTGGATCCACCGTATATATATATATATATATATATATATACTATGTTATTTGAACACAGTAAATGTTAATGTTTGTGAAAATGTTATAGATATAACCCTAACACAATGCCACCCCAACTCACTCCAAACCGGAGCTCCAGTAGATCCAAACCCCATTTCTCTAATATTCTCTTAATTTCAGAGGTCCGCGTCAGCGGCACCCTATGCCACTACTACCCACCCCAAATCACAGCTTGGATGAAGGTCGTTGAAACTCCGACAATGGGGGTGGGTAGTGGTGGGGATTGAATGTCGCTAGCGCAAACCTTTAAAAAATGGTAATTTTGAAAAAAAGAGGTTTTGATCTACCGTGTGCATATATATATATATATATATATATATATATATATAGAGAGAGAGAGAGAGAGAGAGAGAGAGAGAGAGAAAGAGAGATAGAGAGAGAGAGAGTGAGAGAGAGAGGAAAGCTCACCTACATCATGATGTATACATCACATTATACATCACACCTATTTCTAGATCCTAAGAAATCTTTTCTCCAAAAAAATAATTTTTCCATTGAAACTAACAATTTAATCAACTCATATTAAAAAAAATTAAGTCAAAATACATTTTATAGCTATTTTTAAAAAATTCATAAAAAACTGCTGCCGCAAACCCATATAAATAAGGTATTTTGAGCATTTTTTTGTGAATTTTTCAAAAATAGCTACAAAATGTATTTTGATATAATATTTTGAACATGAGTTTATTGAGAGGTTAATTTCAAGAGAAAAATAAAAAATTTGAAAAAAGAATGTTTTTAGAGCTTACAATTAGGTGTGATGTATGGATGATGTATAGATCATGATGTTGGTGAACCTTCTCCTATATATATATATATATATTAACTGAGTAAATATTATTATTTGTGAAAATGTAATATATATTGTGTAATATTAACTTAATAAATGTTACTGTTTGTGAAAATGTTATATATATTAAACTATTTCATAAATATATTAACAGTAAGTGTTATTGTTTGTGAAAATGTCACAGATATAAAAATATTTCATTTTCTGGTGTATACAATAAAGTTTAATATCTGTGATATTTTTACAAACAATAACATTTACTGTGTTATCACATTATATATATATTACCACTATAAATGTTACTTTCCGTTTGTGAAAATGTCACATATATGAAACTATTTCATATTCTAGTACATACAGTAAAGTTTAGTGTTTGTGTAAATTTTTTTCTTTAAAATTTTATAGGGTTCATGGATCTTGATTGATAGATCTCGTCGAGCAGATTTCAAAAATTATAATTTTGCAAAAAAAGAATTTGTGAATCATAAGTTATGATCATTTTAAGATTATAAAAAAAAGTCCAACCACTTATGTAACTTCCTAAAGGAAGTTACGGATGATTAGTTATAAAAAGGGTAAACTTGTGGAAAAAATTCTCTAAAGAGTTGGAATATGACCTATAAGATTGTTGAAAAGTCAATGGGACTTATATGTATGTTGACCTGAAAATGGGACTTAAATATAATAATTCCAAAAAAAAAACAATTACATCATAAAATGAAATATGAAATTACAAACTTTATACAAGCCGTAGAATAATTTTACAATCCACGAAATATTTTCAATTACAAGATAATCTACAAATTTTTGATTCTGATTACAAAAGTGGTCAAAAAATTTGATCGCAAAGTAAAACTGGAAGTAGAGAGAATAAGGATTGCTAAGGTTGCTGAGGTTACTCTAAGGATGCTTTCAAGGATGATTTCTGAGGTGTTTTTCTGTCTGCTCTTGTGAATGAGAGAGAGAAGGATTTATATACAAACGTTTGTGCTGGCTAATTACTTCTTTTGTCCTTCAATAATTAAAAAGATGAGGGTACATATGTCTTTTGCTAAGGGAATCTCATGCGTTCTGCTTTGTTGAATTTTGCGTCCGTCCTTCACCTTTTTGATAATTTTCTTTCTTTTTCTTTCTATGAGTTCTTGGTTTTTAAATTCGTCTATTTTCCTTTTGTTCAGTTCTTTTGTCCTTGCGTTTGATTCGTCATTGTCGACGTTTATGTGGCTTTAACTATTGCTTCTTGTATGATTCTCTTGCTTCTTCATCATTCCATTATATTTTCAATATTGTGCCTCGTGACCGAATTTTCAGAATCTGATTCTTCAACAGGATAATTATCAATTTTGCAAAGGGAAATTCTTTCTTATTCTAGGGCTTCTTCAACATCATCTAAGTTGATAGATTTTTTGAAATATTTAATATCTATTTTGTAGGGGGTTTTCGGAATAAATCTTCTAATATTAAAAGTTTTTTTATCATACATAAATGGTTAGTAGACATTTCACTTATTATTCTATGTACTTTATATATTTTTAATAATTCTTTTGTTGTGCCTTATCCTATTAGATATTCTCTATCATCATTATATTGAAAGAAATAAGTTTTTAATTTTTATTTTCTATCTTCTATTGTAATCTCGTGCCTGCTATGAATAATTTGTCATTCACCTACCCATTCTGGAGGGATAATTTCTATAATTAATAATACTGTAGGTGGTTTAATTTTTTAATTATGTTGTTCTACTAGTGCATCTAATAATCCTTTAGTAAATTATAATTTAGTCGTTCAAAGTGTGGTTCTATTAATATACTATCTATTAAACCATATTCAAATACTAAGTTAGTGTAGCATTTATTTCTATTCGTCCATTACTTGTGAATATTTTATTAGTTCTACTTATAGTGAAGTTTTCAAAATTTCTAAGATCTCAACTCAACAACAAATCTTTTTTCCCAATTACATGGGGCCAGTTAATTCTAAAATCTATGTCTAATAAAATAATAGTATCATGTTTATTTTGTGAAAATATACAGATTTTTTTGTACTTGTATGTACAACCTATAAGAGCTAGATTAAATCGAAAATAATTTTGTAGGCCTACCCAATTACTAATATCTTTTTCTCTTGCATATATAAATATTTTTTCTACTATTGCTTCTGGTAGTAATTCTTCTACTTTGTTTCTTAATATAGATCTATAATAGAGATCAAAGGATGATAATAAATTACCATTATTATTATATAATATATTTTTTAATTTCTTTTCTATCTCTTGTTTTTTTATATTTAATATTTCAAAATGTTTAATTATAGTATTATAATAATTTATTAATGTTTCACTATCTGCAATAGGGGTCTAGTATTTAGCTTTTGCTTCTAATGAATATACATGGTTAGATATATTATAGAATGTAAGGACATTGTCTGTTATAGTTAGTATGTCATATACCGCTATAAGTGTATCGAAGAATTGGGAAGCTATCATCTACAATCGAAGATCCGAATTTCAAGTCGTCTTCAACAATCATGCCCAACAAGGATGAATTTGGTAAAATGTTTTTAAGTTCCATTTACATTTTACATTAAAAGTGTTGAGATATTTTTCTGAAAGGTAAAATATTTTTCTATTTATAAAAAATAATTTTTGAAAAGATTCTAAAAGATTTTAATCATAAAAAGTTTTTGGATAATCATTTTCAGATTCGTAAGAGTTTTGGTTTTAAGGTTTCCAAAGTTTTTAAAACTCTGCTGACGAATCTCGAGATTTGTACCTGGTCGTTCAAACGAGATAAGATCATGTTCGAACGAGATCAGAGATGGTTCGAACGACGTAGTTTTTTGTTCGAACGACAGAGTTTACTCCTGACACGTCACCCCCTTGATTTTTAGTATTTAAAGGAGGTTAGGCTACTGAATTTCGTGTGGAGGAATACTTGTTTTCACATAATACGTTTTTTCTACTCTCCAAACAATTTTTGAGGGTTCAAAGATGTGTTTTACAATTCAGAAATCCCAAACTTTTTGTGTGAGTTGTTTTACCTGAAGCATATTTTTGCTGGGAGTTTTTCTACTGAATCATAGGTTACTTGGAAAGGTACTGGGCTGACTATAGGTGCCACTTGCGGGAGGCACTGGGTTGATCGACTGCGTGTCATATGGAGTGTCGCGGTATTCCTAGGCTGACAAATTCGAGCCGACACCTGCGGGTATTTCATAAGTCAATTGTAATTTCGCTGTAATCCGATTGTAAACCGTTCCTTTACAAATTATAATGGAAATAAAAGGGTTTTGCCCTGCGGGGATTTTTTTCTGAAATCTGTCTTCGTCAACTTATTCACCGCATGATTTAATTTGAGATTTGAATTGACACGTAGATGCATGTTTAGGGGATGATTTGATTAGTATTTGATTTTAGTAAATTTAGACATCCAATTAAATAAGTCTGAATTGGAAATTGCGAATCTATTTGAATCATTATCGCACACGCATATTTTCAAATTAGTATCAGAGCAGGTTGCGCTAATTTATCGCATATTCTTATTTTTCGCACACTTTTGTGATATTGATTTTTGTTTAAAAAATCTAATTTTTTAAAGTTAGTCGCAATGTTTCCAAACGAACACTTATATACTCGAATGCCTATTTTTGATAGGTCCAATTATGTCTATTGGAAAGCTTGTATCAAATTCTAGTTAAAAGCCATTGGTGAACGAGTCTGGTTGCTTTGTGAAAGAGGGTAGACTGCTCCTATTGTCACCGCTAATAACGTCACCTCTTTGAAACCTATGTCGGATTGGACCGAAGATGACTTTAAAATGTCTAATTTTAATTCCCGTGGTTTAAGTGCTATTTCGAGAGCCGTCACCCCCGACGAGTTTCACCGAATTATGACGTGCACCACGTCTAAAGAGGCATGAGATGTCCTCTAATTGACACGTGAGGGTACGAACACGGTTAAAGAATCAAATTTATAAAATTTGGCCACCTAATTTGAGACCATTACCATATCTGAGTCTGCATGTTTTGATGAATTTTATGCACGTTTGTCGGACATTGTTAACACGAGTTTTAATTTAGGTGATCCTATTTATAACATGCGTGTCGTTAAAAAGATTTTGAGATCTCTTCCAAAACGTTTCATTCGTAAAGTCACTGTTTTGAATTCGTTGGGAAAGTTAAATTCACTTAAGTTAAAAGAGCTCGTAGGAGACCTACAAACTTATGAGATTAATGTGTCTCCCCAAACCATTAAGACTAAGGATAGAGGCGTTGCTTTAAAGACTCAATTTTGGAAGAAAAAGAAAGAGAGAGTGTATGAGTCTGATTCTGAGGAATAGTTTAGCATTGACGATGTGGCCTTATTTGCAAAATTTTTAAAAAGTTTCTCAAAATGAACAAAAATAATTCTTTCAATAAAAAGTCATTTGAGAAAAATAAAAAGAAAGAAAATCTACAGAGGGCAATGAAAAAGAGAGTGAGAGAGGAAAAGAGGAAGAGAGTGGTGAAGATTTAGATGAGATGATTTGTTTTGATTAACAAGGGAAAGGACATAAGGCTTTTGAGTGTGCTGCTAGGCTTAAGAGAAAAGGGAAGAAAGTATCCATGCCTGCCACTCTTAGTGATAGTGAGAGAGATGATGAGAAAGATGAGTTAGAAAATGGTTTAGGACATGGTATGTGTGTAGCTTTTTAGATTCGTGTGAGAACACCCAAGTTGTCCCACGATGATAGTGTTCACGAGAGAGACGGTGATGACTCGAGTGTTTCTAGTGGAGATGAGAGCATGTTTGAGAGTGGAGATGAAAGTGAGCTCCAAAAAGCTTTTAGGGATTTGTACACCGAGACCTTGAACAAAGAGAAATATAATAGGGATTTAGGTCGTCGGGTTTTAGATTTGGAGAAAGAGAAGAAAGTTTAAAGGAGGGAAAAGTGTGACTTCATCGACACGGTGTCTAGTCTTACGACACGTGTATCCCAACTCGAGAGTGATCTCGAACGTTCCCGAGAGGTCAAAGGACTCATATAAGAAAGTTTAAAAGATGGTTCTCAATCCTATTTTGGGTGGTGATGAGAGTTTAGGAAAAGGTCATGACGATGTGTCCACTTCTTTTGTTGCACCCGAGCCGGTTCCCACTTTGGTGATGGATTCACGAGTTTCTCATACCAACCCACCTAGGCGTCCCATTCCCATTAGTAGAAAACGTCCTAGAATTTTTGAAAAATTGATTCCTAGGCCGATTTATGTTTTCTCCCATTGCAAAAAAAGCGGACACTTCAGGGAATTTTGTTTTAAATTGGGTTATGTGTCACGCTTTGCACCTACACATGTTCACACACATGCACCCACTCATGATACTTTGCTTGCACATAATGATAGAGAGGTTACACATATTCGAGAGCAAGTAAAGTTTTTGGTCAAGACTTCACATGATTTAATGGAGTTGTTTCAAAAGATGTCACCATCTTTGGAGAACTCCACCGCACTTCCAGGTTGAGGTCTAGACATGTTTACTTGCATAGGGTGATTTACATGATGACACTTTTGCCTATTACTAGTATGCATCATTTGTATTTGATTTATTTTTCTTATTTTTGGTACTATTTTAACACAGTTTTAGAACTGTTTGCCCTTTCTAGGAACTGTTTTTTATGAAATTTTCCACTGGACAAAACTGTATGTCATTCTGTGTAATCTGAAAAATTTGTGTTTTCTCGTTCTAATGAGATTGCCTTTCGTTCAAACGACATGGAATCACGTTCGAACGACCCTGGATTTTGTTTACAGTCCCCTGTTTCTTCTAGTTATATTTATTTAGTACTGTTGGGTTATTTCTGAAAAGTGTTCGAAAAATACGAAAAGATTTTCATTTTAAGAAAAATTTGAAAATTCAAAAAGAGTTTTGTATTTTGTTTGCACCGTTTATGAATGCACACTTAGGATTACAAAGTTACAACTTCGTGCCATATCCATGTCACTGTTTGATAGTGTTTTGAGACAATATACTGTGTAAATCATGTGCTTTACATAGTTTGAAGTCTTTGAGATGATATAGTGTTGCTACCTACACGATTGACGCTATTTGTCCTTTATTGCACACATGTACGGATTTATTTGATATTTGTGCTTGTTTATCACATGTTAGTTGAGCGCTTTCGCTTCAATTCTGTCTATACAATGAACCAAATGCGATAAAACTTGACAAAAAGCAATGCATGTTATAAACCGTTTGTGAGATTTGTGTGTTTTTTTTTAAATGATGAAGGGCTATGAAAGGTACTCATTTATCCTTTGCGGTTAAGTCACCGTTTAAATGAACCTAAAAAAGTGAGGAATTGAAAATTATCCGGAGCCCGATGAGGTTTAAAAGAGCTCGAAAAAATTGAAAGGCAATAAAAAAGAAAATTATGCTAAAAATGGGCCAATTTTTTATTTCATCACCTCATAAATAAAAAGCATTATCTTTTAAATGAGGGAGTTTGGATGGAATTTTCCACAGTTTGCACGTCCTTGATAATCATGAAAAAGCATTATGTAGTTTTGGACGTTATTGGTGTTGAAATCATTTGTACTTTGATTTGTTGATATGATTAAGGCGATGTCATCTAAATTCAATAATTTTACCCCAATGGACTATTTTTTATGTCCATTCGTTAGGAGTACACTTATGCATCTTGCATACATGATATGATTGAGTTGATTTTCCTATCGAATTTTTTCACACCCATTCATTCCATATCCATGATTTGGTTATCTTAGTATAAATTCAAGGTGTGATTTTTGTAAAAATTTTTGCTTTTTGTATGAAAAATCAATAATAGTTTGTTAGCTTGGTTTACCGTGACACCCCGATTTGCTTTATGTGATTTATTCTTTTCCTTGTCTATTTCGGATAAATAAAAAGGGGAAAACGAATTATGATATTATGGGGGAGATTTAGTATGGTGGAGATTCTATTATGCTTACATGTTTTATGTTTATATCATTTCAAACTCAATACGTCATGAGGTTTTTACTTTGTCTCGTGTGTAGGTACAATTGAAGATTTTTGGATTGCACACCCTGATGAGAAAAGCTTGAAGTCTTTGAACAGTTGATTGTTGAAGCATCATTTAAGAAGTTTAAAGTTTGAATAGTTGTTCAGTTTATCTTTCCACTTTTCAGTTTTTAGGAGGGTAGATTTGTATAGGTCATATTTTGATTGATAATTCGGATAGTTTTTATTTTGTACCGGCATAAACATATGGGAAGATTTGTAAGGACATTGTCCGTCACAATTAGTATGTCATATACCGCTACAAGTGTGTCGAATAATTGGGAAGCTATCATCTACAATCGACGATCTGAATTTCAAGTCGTCTTCAACAATCATGCCCAACAAGGATGAATTTGGTAAAATGTGTTTAAGTTCCATTTACATTTTACATTAAAAGTGTTGGGATATTTTTGTGAAAGGTAAAATATTTTTCCATTTATGAAAAATAATTTTTGAAAAGATTTTAACTTATTTTAATTATAAAAAGTTTTTGGATAAACGTTTTCAGATTCGTGAGAGTTTTGGTTTTAAGGTTTTCAAAGTTTTTAAAACACTACTGATGAATCTCGAGATTTGTACCTGGTCGTTCAAACATTTCGAATGAGATCAAAGATGGTTCGAACGACGTAGTTTTTCTTTCGAACGACAGAGCTTATTCCTGACACGTCACTGCCTTGATTTTTAGTATTTAAAGGATGTCAGGCTACTGAATTTCGTGTGGATAAATATTAGTTTTCACAGAATACGTTTTTCTATTCTCTAACCAATTTTTGAGGGTTCAAAGCTGTGTTTTATAATTCACAAAAATTCCAGACTTTTGTGTGAGTTGTTTTACCTGAAGCATATTTTTAGTGGGAGTTTTGTTGCTGAAGCATAGGTGCCTTAAAAAACGTACTAGGCTGACTATAGGTGTCACTTGCGGGAGGTACTGAGTTGATCGACTGCGTGTCATAGGGAGTGCTACGGTGTTCCTGGGCTAACGACTACGAACCAACACCTACGGGTATTTCGTAAGTTAATTGTATTTTCGCTGTAATCCGATTGTAAACCGTTCCTTTACAAATTATAGTGGAAATAAAAGGGTTTTGCCCTACGGGGATTTTTTTCTGAAATCTGTCTTCGTCAACTTATTCATCATATGATTTAATCTGAGATTTGAATTGACACGTAGATGCATGTTTAGGGGTTGATTTGATTGGTATTTGATTTTAGTAAATTTAGACATCCAATTAAATAAGTCTGAATTGGAAATTGCGAATCTATTTGAATCATTATCGCACACGCATATTTTCACAGAAATATTAGGTTAGACAATTCATAGTATGTATAAAAGATCCTTTGTTATATTTCCTTTTATTTCAGGATTAAATTTTATCCAATCTCTAACGGGAGGATTTATGTATACTCCATCAGGATTACAATTCTTTAAAAAAGGAACTCATATTATACCTAATAATCAACAAAATAATATAGAAAAGCAAGAAAGAGCGATAGTATGTATACCCCATTATGTATGAGAGTCTTATCCTCTCTCTCTCTCTCTCTCTCTCTCTCTCTCTCTATATATATATATATATATATATATATATATATATATATATATATATATATATATATATAGAGAGAGAGAGAGAGAGAGAGAGAGGATAAGACTCTCATACATAATACTATGCATCACATCTAGTTCTAGACCCTTAGAAATATTTTTCCAATTTTTTTTCCACTGAAATTAGCTTTTCAGTCAACACATGTTCAAAAAATTAGGTCAAAATACATTTTCTAGCTATTTTTAAAAAATTCACAAAATTCTGTTGGCGCAGATCCTTATAAATAAGGTATTTGCAATAGTTTTTGTTGAATTTTTAAAAAAATAGCTAGAAATTGTATTTTGACATAATTATTTGAACATGTGTTGATTGTAAAGTTAACTCCGTGGATAAAATAAAAAAATAAAAAATAAAAAATAAAGTTTTTTTAGGGCCTAAACTAGGTGTGATGTATGGAGGATGTAGAAAGCGTGATATATAGGAACATCTCTCTGTCTCTCACTATTTTATATATATATATATTGATAAAGATGTTTAGTTTAGAGTAATAACCTTGTTTTCTATTACAAGCTCCATCAAGTGAGTGATTTCCAAAAATGCTTAGTATTTTACCATTGCTCTTTTGATATGACTAAGAATAATAAAAAAATAACTAGTCCAGGAGTAATAGCCAAAAGTATCTGTGAATTCATTATTATTTTTTTAACACAAAAACATATAAACAAGATAACTTATAATTGAATGTTGTATTTACAGATTATTTTTGTGACTTTTGATTTTTAGAATTTTGCTAATATGCATTGAAATTTGAGATATTGTGGTTCTTTCTTTCAAAAATAATTTTCTTGATTCTCGCAATTTTACCCGATTGAAATTTAGTTATGATATAGATTGAGTTAATTATATTTGATGGAATATTTTAATAAAGTTAAAAAATAACCCAAAAAATTTGCCTCGGGGTTCCGCCTCTGAACCCCCAACATATGTAGTGCTCGAAAGTTTTCTCGTGTGCCCCACCCAAACATTTTCCTAGCTCCGCCACTCTGTACGATCATGACACATTTTTTGAATTGTTTAATAAATTCACGTGTATAACTATTCGCGTGGCCTTAACAACTATCACCGATAGACGTGATATTTACAGATATTTTTGCCGCTAGTTTAATTAAGATTTTTACGGGTTTTTCACCTTTTTAAAACAACTTTTGGGTGGCACATTACACATGTTTGAGATTTTTGTTTGATTAAGTTACTTTTCGTCTAACTGTCTACTTGTTTCCCCCCAAATATTCAGAGCTTTTAGAGAGAGAGCGCTTACTAGGTCTTGTTCTTACAATTGTGATCTACAAATTTGAAGTTTTATTCATTTAATATTGAGGTAAGATTTGCGTATTATATTATGATAATTAATGTGTGTGTTTTATTTTGTTTATACTCTATTTTATACATCTTGGTGTACTTTTTATTTTTTTTATTCAATATTTAGTGATTGATGTTTGTCTTGTAGTATTGTAAAATATTTTTCATTGTTTGTTTGTTTGTTTGTATATATGTTGTTGAATTTTATGTAGTTATAATTTTTTTGCCATATATTTTCAGAGATATTAGAGATAAACTATTAGAGATATTGTTATTACGATTAGTGTGGTTTAGATATTTGAAGTTATGTGGTGATGAGTAATGTGTGTATGCTCATTTTCATACATTATGGGTGTTTTATGCGTTTTTATGTTTTTAGTTGTAAATGTTGTGGTTTTATATATTTATATTAGATTTATTGATAATTATAACTCTTTGTCTTTGTATCTGTTTCAAATATTATTGTATCTATTTTTAGTTATATTTGTTGCTACGGATATACTTATTGATATTCTTATTATGACTACGAATACACTTATCATGCTAAATACAGTTACAATAATGAAAACAGATTGAGTTACACTTATTAATTTGTATAATGTTGTAATAATGAAAATATATACAACTATACTTATTAATTTAGATGAGTTATAATAGGTAAAAATATGTACAGTATATTTATTAAGTTAGATACAATTACATTAATTAATATAGATACGATTACGCATATTAAATTAAAATACATTTATAATATTGAAAATATATATTCTTTTAATGCTCTCTTTTGTACATTTTTTGTGTTTTATGTGTTTTAAGTTTTTAGTAATAAATGTTGTGGTTTTTATGTATTTATATTAGATTTATTGATAATTGTAAGTGTTTGTGTTTGTGTTTGTTGCATATCTAGTGTGGGGTAGAAACTATACCACCAATAATAGCGTGACACGTGGCAAGCGAATCGGTCAAAATAACGACCCGTACTCGATCTAGCAATATAAGGATGACTAGAGTCCTTAATAAAATAGAAGACTAATTATACCAAAAAATACTATTTTATTATAACTCAAACTCTATGAGGACGGAATTTATCCAATCGTAATCCTTAGCTCTATATAAAGGGGAGAACCCTCATTGTGAAACGGTGCTCAGAGGCTAGAGAAACACTCTAATGTAAATTCTCTCAAGTTTATAGTGAAACGTTGTTGAAGCTTTGTGGACGTAGGCCATCAATGGTCGAAGTAAATAAATCTTTGTCTCTCTCTCATTTATTTTTATACTCTTGATGATACCCAAAAGATACCAATACTTAAACTTATGATCTCAAACCAGTAAATCTGCAGAAATGGAGATAATGAACAACATAAATAATATTGAAGAGGATGAGGAGAAGAGGATAAGCACTAATATGTAAGTGCTTCAGCCATTGACCTACTATACTATGCAGGTGATGAGTGTTTTCTACTACATCAAATGTGCTTTAATGTCTATCGTTAAAATTCTATCACTTTCGCTCTCTCTACAGAAGGTTTTACAGAGTTTGGGTAGGGTTTATATTTTTCGGATCCTTTCGAGAAAGGAGATGAAAAGTATATATAGAGCTTGGGGTACACATTGTACCTCCAATCATGTAAGAAGAATTTGTAGGGTGAAGCTTCCAATAGGGTCCAGCCACCTATCCCTGGCATAAATGTGTCACGGTGATGCAATATTCTCTCATGTGCTCATGGAGATCTTATTATAATTGCCTGCCCACATGGATTAGTCATGCTGGAACCTTATGCCACATGTGAGATATATGTCATTCTGAGAGGTCTCGGTCTGGCTGAGGATGACACATTTGATGTCCTGGTGAGAAACTACTGAGTTGGGCTGAAGTATGATCTCAACGGTCTGAGTGGTACCAAGTAGAGACGATACTGGTGAGTTATTAGTGGGCCAGCTGATGGGTCTCGGCCTAAGAGACTAGTACGAGGGTGAGAATATCGGTGAAGGGCCACTCTAGAGGGGCCTATAACTGTCTGTCTTAATAGGTGAGTAATTTTAGCTTAGTTGAGCTGAGGCCTACTGAGGACGAGCGTACACTTGGGTATATCCATCACCCTCAACCCTTAGTCTTCAATACGAGTGGAAGGTTGAGGGGTAAAAATGTCTGAGAGTGGATGTTGATGAGAATTCTTGATTGAGAGCTGAGATGTCCTTACAATTTCAGGTCTGAAAGGTTGGATAAGAGCCCTTGAGTGGATACTTGGCAGTCATCAGATGGGTTAGTGTGTTACCTAAGAGTGATGGCTGCAGGCCTGCCTTGTGGAGTTATACCCTAATGATGAGTTCATGGGAAAATGTGCGCTATCATTAAACCCATTTAAATGGTTTAAAAGATTCTTTCCTCTTTATTCTTCACCTTTCATTCGCGCTCAAAGCTCTCTCTAAAAATTCAGGCACTTATCTCTCTCTTTCCTTTGTTCAAGATTTTTTGGTCTGCTTTAGGGTTATTTCTTGCTACTTCGGCTTCCTCTTCCAACCACGTAACTTCCATCCTCCTTTTTCCTTATCATTTTATGGTATTTAGTGATTTTTTTTCACTGCTTTTTTTTTAATGGGTTTCCATTTCTTTTGACGAACTTAACTATTGGTTTTAGGGTTAATTTAGAGGTTTTAATGGTGGTTTATTGGCTAGTTTAGCCATTTAGGTATTTTGGGGCTAATATTTGCCCTTTTTGCCCACTATGAGAGTTACCAAACTTGTACCGATCGTCTTTTCTAGTGAGTTTCAACCCCATTATTTTTAGTGTTCATTGTTGAAAATGATTCACATTCCACCTTTTGATCTTTTGGTCAACTAAGTCAAATGCTTTGAATGTTTAAAACCTTATGAATATTCCTTGATCAATTTCCCCATCTTCGGGATTTTATTTTTACGGAAATACGAAAGGGTGAGGCAGAGGTGGAAGCTAAGAGGAAATTCGAGGCCGACCTCACATGCCTTATATTTCCAGTCCCCTTGGCTATCATTTGTACTCCAATAGTTGAGATAAGTTACAGTTTTATGAGTGGAGACACGTCTTAGAGCTCCCACATGTCTTTGTCTTCATAGGGTTGTAGCCCTTCTGCCTCCAGGGTATCTATGGAGGCTAACTCCTATGAGGAGGTTATGAGCGTCCCTCCTTATCGTATGGCAGACTTGGGGGCCATCGAGTCTAGTGCTCATGAGGCTGTTGAGGCTTCGGTCCTTGAGTGGCTTAGAGTAACTGTTGCCTAACCTCTTATCCAAATGAGAATTTCTCTCTCAGCCATAATCGAGAGAGAATTTTGGAATAGGTTTCCAAGTGGAGTACGGATTATATAATTCATTGACTCTGAAGACGAGGCCGAGGAAACACTAGATAGATCTTATGCTCAAACCTTCAAGGTCACTGTGAAAGACGTTGACCTTCTATATTATAAGCACTTATACGGGATTAATCTCGATATCCATATGAGGGTCCCAGAGGAGGCCAAGAGGGTATTTGATGGCCGTCAGGGCGAGATTACAATCTACAATTAAATGTTCAAGGCCGTCATCCTCCTTCTCCTCCACCCCACTGTGCCGACGATACTCGCCAGTATGGACCTATCTCCAGCCCAACTTTTTCCCTATGCATGGAGGATTTTTCTCGACTCCATATTTATCTATAAGTTTTTCTTTTGCTCCGACCTTCCAATTAACGTATTTAAGGCGTGATACAATGTATCGTGCATGAAAGCCCAACCTGGATACAATCATCTCGTATCCAGGACATCCACAAAGAAGGTTATTCTTTTTAAACAAACATCCAACAATCATTGGAAGCCACGATATTTCTTTACCTCTCGTGCATGGGAGTTTCCATCGGATTGCACCTGCTCTGCCTTTGAGTTGAGAGTCCCACAAAAATGGGTGAAAGCTTCAATGTTTACTAAGCTTGATCTCGATTTGAGCATAGACGACTGGGATAAGATTGAACAAATCCAATAAAAGAGGTACGATGGTGCTCTCATGCAATTCGAGTAGCTCATGAACCCTAAAATCCTGACCGAGATGAGATTGGGTATTGACCCCCTTACTGACTTGCGTAAGTTTTCCCTCTAAACTATAAAGTTGTCTTTGTTTGATCTTTTCTGGTAAAGTTATAAATTTTGCTTCTGAACTACACTGTCATACTTATTTATATCATTTATGATATTAACCTCATCTAAATATTTACTTATCGGCCAGACGACAGTCCAGAAGATATCTGGAAGATGGTCACTCCCAATATCCCCACCGTGCTAAATAAATTCGGGAAGAAGTTGGCACCCCTGGCCCGAGAAAAAAAGAAACCATTGGCAGTCCCAATCATGCCAAGGTTTCAAAAAAAAGGAAATAGGTGGTTGATGATACCCCCGTCCATCACCTATAAAAGAAGAACAAGAATCTCGTCCAAGGGGGATCAGAAAAATCGATCCCCATCTCGTTTGATGTTTCTCTGGCAGCTCGTCTCAAATAGATAACCCTCAGTGATGAGTGCTTGATTGGTTATGCTAAGCGGCCCAGTGCTGCCTCTTCTTAGATGATGCCTGAGGCTGACAGGCGCTTTCTTGAGGTAATGGACGCCTCTCGTCTCATCTAGTTTGGCCTTCACAAGGCCACTCAGGTAATGTTTTCAAACTTTTTTTCTATTTTTTATTACTATTTTTTTATTGCAAGTGTTATCTCGTACTAAGCCATTTCCTTTGCCATTTTTCTAGTCTCTTCTCACCATTTCACAGCTTAGCGAGTGCATTGAGAAGAAGATCCCGTTAATCCAAAAGGTCAAGGATGACCAAAAGACTAACAGAGATATGAGGAGAGAGATGGATTCCAAGGATGTGGATCATCAAAAGGCCTTGGCTGCGATTTAGAAAAAACACTCTGATGTTGTGTCCAAGCTCAAAACGGATCATGGTAACTCTTTCAAGTCCCAAGCTAACAAGTATAAGACTGACAATGATGCTGCAATGATGAAGGCCTTGAAGGAGGCAAAAGAGAAGGTGATGGACGAGTTGAAGGCTTTTGATGAGTTTGGGGGGTATGCTTTTCAATACATCGAATGGGGAGTAAGGACTGCTTGCCATTGGGCCCTCCTTAAACTTCCAAAGGTTAGAACATTGGTGCCTAAGGACTTCGAAACCCTTGATCTCTCGGATCATCTCATCGAAATTGTTTTGGCCAAGGTGGAAGCTGATGCAGTTGCCCCTGCACAGAGGACTAAGCAGGTTGGTGTCGAGATGACTGAGCAGGCTGGGGCCGAGACGACTGAGGGAATCCCAAATGATGACAAAACCGAGACTCAGCTTGTTGCGAACAAAGTCATCTTCGAATAGGCCGAGGATCTTCCATTGGAGATAGCATGATATGTTTTTGTTATCGTTATTAGCCAACTGCCTTTGGTTTGACTTGTGCCCCTTTTACTTGTATCAATTTTAGTTTTTAAACAATATATGAACAATGTGCAACATCGTCCTTAACATATATCTATAATTTTTTTTGTAATGTGATGTATGAAGTTTGTTGAATTTTAAATCTCTCCTTATCATTATCTGCTGTGATGAATGGACATTTTCTTCTCATTGCAGTTTCAAACATTCCTTGTAATAATGCCTTTGTACGACTATTAATGAACTTCTAATGAACTTGCAAAGTCCACTCTCGTCTTAGCTGAGAGAGATAACTAATAAATGATTTTTAATTAGAGACCACAAAATTAATGGTGTTAATCAAAAGTCTAGTCTCGTCTTAGCTGAGAAAGTTATCAATTTGATACCACCAAGTTAATGGTGTTAATACTAAGTCCACTCTCGTCTCAGCCGAGAGATTTATCAATTTGAGACCACCAAGTTAATAGTGTTAATCCCAAGTCCACTCTCGTCTCAACCTAGATAGATCACCATTTAGTTATGTTTATATAATTAATAGATGATTTTTAATTTGAGACCACCAAATTAATGGTGCTAATCCCAAGTCCCCTTCCTCGTTTTTGAAAGTGTATGGACAAGTTTTGTCTAATCATACACTCTCTACTTCACCGAGGGAGAGATTTAATTTAAAGCCACCAAGTAAAAGTTGTTTGAAACAACCATAATCAAATGATTTTTAACAAAAAAATTATGTTCTTCACCACTTTAGTGATGTTAATACACCATTCCCCCTCTCGGTGTTATTGAGAGCTCATGGATGAGACGAGTCTCCCATGATTTATCATATCACTGAGAGTGAGTCAGGACAGTTGCACCTAATGAATGATGTTATTTAGCTTACCGCTATTCAAAATCATGCATTTTGGACAATTTGAACACAAATATATGAGGTAACACTTGTAATTTCATTCATTACTTTGAGATGTTTCACATATAAAGAATATGACACATAAATGGTATACAAGCCTATTGATAATATTTCTTTAACTAATCTTCATTACATGGATTGGAGAAACGATATCCCTCTAAGTTCTCAAGCCTGTAGCTCCCAGGGACGACCTCTTCAGTGACTCTGTATGGGCCATGCCAGTTCGGATGCAACTTGTTTGGATTCTGCCAAACCTTTTTAAGTACCAGATCTCCCACGACAATTGGCCTTACCCTAATACTTTTATTGTAGAATTTGGTCGTCCTTTGTTGATATGCCGCTTGTCGGACTTCGACAACTTCTCTTCTTTACTCTATTAAGTCTAAGTCCAGCCTTCTTTCCTCATTGTTGATCTTTGGGTTGTAAGCCTAGACTCTGAGGCTGGGTAGGCCGAGTTCATTTAGGATTGTTGTCTCTGACCCGTAGGCCAGCATAAAGGGTGTCTCCCCTGTATGTCTACTTTATTTCGTCTTGTAAGCCCATAGGACTCAACGTTTTCTTGATTTCATTTAGTATTGTCCTATTAGTGACCTCGGTCTGGTCATTGGCTTGGGGTAGGACCGATGCTGAATAAAACTGCTTAATGCTAACCCTTTCATAATTGGCTCTAAGGACTTATTCTTAAACAAATTTCTATTATAAAAAATTAAGGTGTGGGTACACCATATCTGCAGACAATGTTCCTCCATATAAACTTGAAAATATTCATCTCAATTATGGAAATCATGGCCACAGCCTCCACCCACTTTAAAAATTAGTCGATTGCCACAATCAGATATCTGTAGTTACAAGCAACCTTGGGTAAAGTTCCTACCAGGTCGGTTCCCCATACTGCAAACGGCCAAGGGGTTGTGATGGATAACAAGGGTTGATGAGGCTGATGGAGGATGCAGGCATATCTCTGACACTTATCATATTTCTTTACATGGTCGGTCGCATTCTTGGCGAGGGTTGTCCACGAGTAGCCTTGCATTACAATCCTTTTTGCGAGATATTATACCACAATGTGACTTGAGCATGACCCCTTATAAATATCTTGCAAGACGTATTAAACTTCAGTGGGGTGAACACATCGGAGTGGGGGGAGTAAGAAGCCCTTTTTGTATAGGATGTCCCCTATAATGGTGAACTTCGTTGCTTTATATCGTATTTTTTTCCTCTCAGCCTTTGGTTTTGGGAGGTCCCGTCTCTGATGTATCTGATGAGAGGATCCATCCATCATGATCTCTGATTCAAATTAAGGAAAAATTCAAATTTACTCTCATCCTTATCAATACTTGGCTTGTAAAGGATCTCAATCGGGACGGTCCTCCTGATCTCTATTTTGGTAGCATAGTCTAACCTTACTAACACGTCGGTGTAACAACCCACGTAATTTTGGGCTATTTTAATTAATTTCTGGAAAATGGAGGAAAATAAAGTTTTTGATAAAATTATTTTTATTTCTCAAATATGTTGGTTATTATTTTTAAAGGCGAGAATTTCAAACGGTTTCGAAAACGGAGTTAAAACGGATTTTAAAATGATTTTTAAATGTTTTTAACTCTTGGAGTTGTTTTGACTTCCAACTCTTCATTTATTTGTCTTATTTAAAGGAGTCTTTTGGATTCCAACTCTTCATTTCTTTGCATTATAAAAGGAAGTCGTGGGCAAGCCTTTTAACCTACTTCTGGCACAAATTTTGGCAGCAAATATATTTTATATTCCTCTTCTTTTTATGTACACATTGACCCTTGAGATTTGTGAGTTCCAACCTTAGATTAGAGGTGTTCTTGGGGCTATTTTTGAGGAGTTTCTTGGAGGATCTTTTGTAGATATTTTGAGTTGATCTTGAGGATGTGATCGTTGGTTTCTCATCATGGTTTGAGGTATGGGGTTTTACACAATATGCTCCTTAAATCTCGCGAGTGTCATTCTCTTTGAATTATTGTTCATTGAACTCATATTTGAATTGATAAATTCATTGAAATCTGGAAAATAATTGTTGAAATTATTTTGATTCATGTGGTATCATTATATTGTTGATGAGCACGTTGTCATGAGATTTTAATATGGCACGGATGTTGGGCACCAGCCAAAATTCCTATTTCCCGGGCTATGTCTTGATAAAGCATATGCGGATGTGGTGAGGCCTGGTGACCCGGTTAAAGTGTTGTTGAGAAATTAAATTGATAAATGCTTTGAGATTTGCATTTTGATTTGAATATTCGTACTCGTGTTGTTATGTTTTATTCGTTGCTAATCCGTATTTGTTAAGCATAATTCTTGTCGTATTGTGTACTTCCCCATATTTTCTTTTAGTGGCAGGTTAGCGCAGATTTTGGGGCGCTGTGGAGATTGATTTTAGCGAGGATTGTTTGGGAAAGATTTGTATTATTTTGTTGTATAGAGTTTTGGAGATTTGTATTTTTATTCGAGTTAGATAGTTGTAATTTTAATTCGAGAGATTTGGTATTTAATTTGAAGATATTGAGATTTGTAGTTTCTCTTTTGTTGTTGTGGGATTTAGGTGCTCTATACCTTGTCACTTGTGGATTTGGATTTATTTTATCGCATTAGTGCTCCGTTCGCTCTCCCCGGGCAGGCGGGGTGTTACAGTCGGCTAGGCCATTCTCAAGAAGTGGGACTCTCTTCACCTTCAGTTATTTAAAGTTGGTCAAGACCTTCTTCATTCTTACCAAATATATGGCCATTTTGTCATTCTTGACTTGTAGATCACCAGGATTTGGTTCACTACTAGATGAGAGTCACAGTATATTATCATATAGCCGACGTTAAACACTTTGGCCAAGGACAGGCCTGCCAGTAAAGACTTATACTCAGATTCATTATTTGAAGCTTCCAAACTAAATCTCAATGCATATTTGATATCGATGTCATCTGGAGCCAACAGTATGAATCCTTCCCCACTACCACTTTCACAAGAGGAGCCACAAATAAACTCCATATTGGGTTGTCATTCGATAAAAGACCTTCATCTACTACACCATTTCAGAACAAATCATCTTTTTCAGTAGGGTTGGCTCTATCCCGATTGGCCATGTCCAGATCCAGGGTTGTCTTCTCAAGCAATACCGCAATATCATCTTCTTTATCATCGGCCTTGTCCCAAGTTAACTCAACTACAAAATCATCTAATTCCTACTCCTTGATTGCAATCCTTGGATGATACACGATGTCAAACTCTCCTAACTCAATTAACCAAGCCATCAGTCTACCCAATTTCTCGGGGTTATAGATGACTTGTCTCGAAGGAGTGTCGGTGAGTACCACCATAGTATAAATTTGAAAATAGGGCTTCATTTTCCTGGAGGTAAGGATTAAATCATATGTCAACTTCTCCATCCTTGGGGGTTTTTTCTCGCCTCTTTGAAGAGCCTTTCTATTGAAGTACACAGGTTTCCAAACCCCTTCATCATCTCAAATAATAGCTAAACTTATGAGTGATTCTGACACTGCTAGGTATAGGAACAATCTCTCCCCTGAATGGGCTGAGATAGGAGAATTTGAGACCTTAAATATGCTTTCATTTCTTCAAAAGATTTTTCATATTCTTCATCCCAGGCAAATGCTTTTCTCAAAATTTTAAAGAAATGTAGACACTTATCTGCAGCCCTAGAGACGAAGCGGTTGAGAGCATCAAATCTTCACGTTAACCTCTACATGTCTTTTATAGTCTTCAGTGTCTTTATTTCTATCAATGTCTTGATTTTTTGGTTTTGCCTTAATCCCCCTTTGGTTCACTATGAAGCCGGGGAACTTTCCTTCTCCGATGTCGAACACGCATTTTTTCAGATTCAATTTCATCTTATAGAGATCCACGGTGTTGAACATCCTCTCCAGGTCAGTTGTAGAAACCACATTTTAGAACCCTACCTAAGTCTCTCCTTAGGTCCCTAGCACTCCCCCATATTTCACTAGAAACCCTAGGTCATACTCTGAGTATCGATCTTGAGGTCATCGGGCGCTCCCAATCCCTATTTGACTCCGATTAACTCTATCATCATGGTAAAAGCTCTTAAAATATTCTAAATTCTCTGAATCCTCTTTCCAACGGTCCGCTCCGTGCGCGAATCAGCATAACAATTTAGAGGAACGAATCATTTTACTACCGAAAATCAATCTGAAGGCCATTGGGCGCTCCCGGACCCCGATTTGACCTAATTCAACTTCATTAATAGAGAAAAATCTCTTTAAATCTTTGGAGGTTACTGAATACCCTTTCCAATGGTCTGTCACGTGCGTAAAACAGCATAATCGTTCAGACGAACAATCTGTTTTCCCTAAAAAATCAACCTGGAGGCCACCGGGTGCTCTCGAGCTCCGTTTGACCACGGTCAACTCCTTATATTGAATGATACTAAATGAATCTTCGAAGGGCAATGAATACCCTTTCCAATGGTCCACCCCGTGCGCGATTCTGACTTACGGTATGGATGAACGATCTGTTTTACTTCGAGAGGTCACCGGGCGCTTTCGAGCCCCGGTTGACCAAAGTTAACTTTTCGAACTGAGCAAAATTGTTTGTAATGTCGATGTACATCGCCTAAAATATCCAACGGTCCACCCCGTGCGCGATTCTGACTTACCATATGGATGAACGATCCGTTTTCGTTCGACGATCTCCCGTCCAAAGGACCGACGAGCGCTTTCGAGCCACATTTGACCCAAAGTCAACTCTTGGACCCGGGAGAGGTCCAAAGGACTCTTGAAGGTCTCGAATTACGTTTCTAATAGTATGTCCCGTGCGCTATTTGGATCATCGTATCGTGTCTTACAATAATTTTTTCGAAAAAATCACGAGACTACCGATTGGCAGTCCATTTCCCCACCTATTAGTAGTGTGTCAAGGGTTACCTTCCAATTGGTAGGGGTAAGGCCATACTTATCGTCGCCATCCCTTTCTCTATAAATAGAGGGCATGACCTCACTTCCAAGGCACACCTAAGATCCATCAGCGTCACTGATCTCAATAATATTCACTCAAAATCAGCGAAGTTATTCCATGTGAATTTCCATTCAAGCTTACATTCCCATCCTTTTCATACCCAATTTGATCCAATCTTCATTTCATATTCAAGGGATTTCATCCAAGATCAAAGATTAAGCTTCAAAGAAGGTCCAAATCCTTCCCTCTCTCTTTAAATTTCTTATTTTTGCATTAAATACATTAGATTCATAATCTAGTTCTTATTTTAGTCTGTACACATTAATATCTACATTTTTATTAGTATATTGTATGTACTTTATTTTCTATAAAAACCCAAAACAAACAAAAAAGAGGGTTACACCCGTAAATTCCGAACGGGATTATCCATCACACTTTTTCAAAACTAAAACGCATTTTTCTACGCACACACCGATAATAAAATCCCAATAGAATCTATGGGATAAACCCCATCGTTATTCTGCATGTGAACTACGTGGACTTTGATGCCTTTATAGGCTACGTAGGCATCTCAGATTAAAACCCGAGAATCTAGTCCAATTTTCCCATTTTCCAATTTTGCTAAATTCCTTATTTTCATATTTATCATATTCTTGCATTATTATACATATTATGTTTGTGATTATTATTGGCGTTTCATCCAACACATATCATCATTTCATCATAACGATCAATATTACGATAAACGGATAAATCATACTTTCAATATATATTATTTTGGAAATATTTCTATGGGTGACCTCACTCTATCTTTTCCATGGTATGAGTTGAATGATTCCGTTCTCCATTATATATACATGCACACACTTCACGGAGAAATAAAGGAAAACAATAACACAAGCCCATGAGAGATCGAAAGGGCGATATGGGTGCCTAACATCTTCCCATTCCATAACCTAGCCCCCTGAACCCTTCGAACTATTGGTTTCATATGCATTAGTTTGTCTTCAATGCCATTCTTTCGATGCGGCAACATGTTTTTTTGCCTGTTTTCTGCTAAATAGGCTGGCGATTTCATATCTTTACATTTTCCCTACACCGATGACGGCCGAAGCGCTCTTAAGTCAAAAAGGGCACAAGACCTATTTCTCATCCCCTCTTTCTTTCTCCATAACCCCTTTTTTAGGAACAAGAAGGAGAGATGGAGGGACATCGCGAGAGATCGATATGGCCACATCGGCCACATGATCTTCGAACTTGAATCTCTTCGTTAACATATCATCAACATAAAACTCCATATTTTTTTGTTCTGATCTTCGAATATTTTATTGACCAACCTCTAGTAGGTTGCCTCTTCATTTTTAAGGCATAATGGCATGACCTTATAGCAGTAGGTTCACTTGTCAATGATGAAGGAAGTCTTCTCTATGACGGCCTTATCAATGAAGATCTAGTTGTATCCTAAGTATACGTCCATAAAAGTCATCAACTTGTGCTCGTCCGTGGCATCTACCACTTGGTCTATACGAGGCAAAGCAAAACTTTCTTTTGGGTAGGCCTTGTTTAAATCTATGAAGTCGACACACATTCTCCATTTTTCGTTGGCTTTTGGCACAATCACAATATTAGATAGCCAATCAGCGTAGGTCACTTCATGAATAAAGTTAGTCGATTCGAGCTTTTTGACCTATTTTTGGATTTCGTAACTATCTGTGGCATAAGTCCTCCTCCTCCGCTTAAATGGCTTGGCATCCTTTTCAATATTTAACTGATAGAAGATAACTTTCGATTTTATCCCCAACATATCTCCATGGCTCCATGTGAAGATGATTTGCCTCTTTCTGTTCTATCGAGCTGAAGTAACACTATTTTGCCTCTAACTGGTTACCTTGGACTTCCCATACCCTATAAGGAGTCAGGAAATTTACCATTTGGTGAACAGTGGAGGGCACTGCTTCTAACTTTTTGAGTGTTACTCTGTCGAGGATGATATTATAAGCCAAAAATACGTTCACATCCATCACGAAAAATCTAACTTTACTTGTTAGGAACCTCGGCGAGGTACCCATACAGACATCCATTTCGAATACCATAAACGAGTGCACCTTTTCTCCACTGAACACTATCAAGGGTTGATGATAAGGAACCAATATTTTCTTACTAAGCTTCAACACCTTGAAGCAGTCCCAGAACATGATGTTGGCTGAGTCGCCGTCGTCCACTAGTATTCTATACACATCGTACCCATGAACCCTGGTGTTGATGACCAAAGGGTCTTCATGGGGGGGGGGGCAAGATTCCCTTAAAGTCTATTCATAAGAATCCTACTACCAATGTATCCATGTCTACTTTCTTTAATTTTCTCAGCTTCGACTCTGAAGTAGCTAAGTTTACTTCCATCCGTTTGGGTGTAGATTTTGCTTCCACGACGTGTGCCTTATGGCCGGACGGCTTAGTTCCTCCACCTGCCATTCCTCCACTGGTCATCTTAACACTTATGAAATCATATTCATGCATCCCTTTGGCTTTAGGATCTTAAGAGGGAGGTCTGGGTCATCTTCGTCACTATCTAACTCTTCGTCTTTCTTCTCGACCTATTATCTGTTGGTCCGTTATGCTTCTTTCTGGAACAAACTTTGGAACCATTTTTGTCAACATACTTTCGGAGTTTCCCTTACTTTAACATTTTATTTGCCTTGTCTTTGAGCGCAAAATACTTATTTTTCATATGGTCATGGTTTTGGTGGAACTCGTACCACTTGCTTTTATCCCTCTTGTGGGAAGGGGACTTAAGGTTTTCTATCCACCTGAGAGCTCTTTCGTCTTTAATCTCATTCAAGATCAGGTCAGGACTTACTGTCCATGTAGTGTAGCTAGAAAACTTATCCTCAGCCGACCTTTTCTTCTCATCTTTTCCCTTTGCTGTGACAGAGTAAATATCGGCCGCAGATTAAACATCTCAATTCGATGATTCGTATTCATACTACCATTATACTTGGGAGTGATAATTGGAGGTTTGAACTTGGCTGGGGTGGGAAAGATCATAATCCTCACTACGAAGGGAGACCCTTCCACATACCCCATTTGGATTGGGTCTCGGATTTTCAGCAGGTCATCGATTTTATCCTCACTCCACCGAATCTGACATATTATCACGATCATTGACCGTGACAAGTCCAACTTGTCAAGTTCAATGATCGTGACATGTCTGGGGTGACAACTTTTATTATCACGGACTTCTCACGGTCATTGATCGTGATAAGTTCATTAGACTCGTCACAGTCATGTCATGATCATTGATCGTGACAAATCAGTGGCCTTTTAAAAAAATTATCAAGGTCAATGACCGTGACAAGTCCGTGACAAACCATACTGCGTCTTCAAACTATACAAACCAACCATGGCATGTAAAGTTGTTTGATCTTTCTCACAGTCAGAGTATAACGGTTGGGTCGCCTTAAATTTTAAACTTTGGTAGTCAACGTCAAGGTTTATCGTGATATCTTCACGAGCACCTGAACCTTGTACATCATTAGTGACCTCATTCTCCTCCACTTCATAAACTCCGTACGTATCATCAACTAAATCCTCTAACATATTATGATCTACGTCGTCCTCTTCTACATTTATCCCACTTGTTGAAGGTTGTTGTAAAGGTTATGCGGGAACAAAAGGAACTTTTAATTTACCGTGAAAACTCCAAAATCGATAATTATCTTGCATACCCCATCTTAACAAATGGAGTTCAACTATTTTCCACTCAAACACCTTACAATTTTTACACCTAGCACAAGGACATGGAAACTCTTCATCATTATGACATCTCTTTGTGTATTTCACAAATTCAATAGCACCTCTGCGAAACACATCCCCCATTCTATTTGTTTCACCCATCCACTCTTTGTATTTAGGATATCCCATCACAGCTACTACAACTAATCACCTATTAAAGGTAAGAAGCATATATTCTTGGATGTAATAACCCGCTTAATTTTGGGCTATTTTAATTAATTTTTGGAAAATGGAGGAAAATAAAGTTTTTGATAAAATTATTTTTATTGCTCGAATATGTTGGTTATTATTTTTAAAGGCGAGAATTTCAAGCGGTTTCGAAATCGGAGTTAAAACGGATTTTAAAATTATTTTAAAATGTTTTTAACTGTTGAAATTCTAAGTCGGCAAACATTAAGTAATTTTCAAGAGTTGTTTTGACTTCCAACTCTTCATTTCTTTGCCTTATTTAAAGGAGTCTTTTGGATTCCAACTTTTCATTTCTTTGCATTATAAAAGGAAGTCGTGGGCAACCCTTTTAACATACTTTTGGCATAAATTTTGGTAGCAAATATATTTTATATTCCTATTCTTTTTATATACACACTGGCCCTTGAGATTTGTGAGTTCCAACCTTAGATTAGAGGTGTTCTAGGGGCTATTTTGTTGGAGGTTCTTGGAGGAGCTTTTGTAGATCTTTTGAGTTGATCTTGAGGATGTGATCGTTGGTTTCTCATCATGGTTTGAGGTATGGGGTTTTACACAATATGCTCCTTAAATCTCGCGAGTGCTATTCCGTTGAATTCTTGTTAATTGAACTCATATTTGAATTGATAAATTCATTGAAATCTGGAAAATAATTGTTGAAATTATTTTGATTCATGTGGTATCATTATATTGTTGATGAGCACGTTGTCATGAGATTTTAATATGGCACGGATGTTGGGCACCCGCCAAAATTCCTGTTTCCCGGGCTATGGCTTGATAAAGCATATACGGATGTGGTGAGGCCTGGTGACCTAGTTAAAGTGTTGTTGAGAAATTATATTGATAAATTCTTTGAGATTTGCATTTTGATTTGAATATTGGTATTCGTATTGTTGCATTTTATTCATCGCTAACATATATTTATTGAGCATCTTTCTTGTCGTATTGTGTACTTCCCCATATTTTCTTTTAGTGACAGGTTAGTGCGGATTTTGGGGTGCTATGGAGATTGATTTTAGCTTGGATATTTTGGGAAGAATATTTTTGGAAGATTTGTATTATTTTGATGTATAGAGATTTAGAGATTTGTATTTTATTTTCGAGTTAGTTGTTGTATGTAATTCGAGAAATTTGGTATTTAATTTGAAGAATTGAGAATAGTGGTCTCGTTTATATTGTGGGATTCTTTTTTATGCTCTATACCTTGTCACTTGTCACTTGTGGATTTGGATTTATTTTATCGCATTAGCGCTCCGTTCGCTCTCCCCGGGCGGGCGGGGTGTTACATTGGATTAGTATAAACAAAACTTAGATTTATAGTATGTTACATTTAATTATGTCTTATTTATATTCGATTTTTAAATTTCAAATTCAAATTCAATTTATAATAGCAATTCCTCTTTCCTCCATCTCCTCTAAAGGATAAGTGGTCCTATCCCATTCAAGACCGCATATTTATGTAATATACTCAACATCTCATGTATATTGTTACGATTTGGTAAAAATTCGGCAGCATATCCCCATAGTTCTCCAAGTACACGACGTAGATTGGAAACTATAAGTGTTATTTCAATTGATCAATTGAAATAACACTCATACTTGTCAATCTAGTATGTTCCCAGAGAACATTAGGATACGACTGCGGAACTTCCTCCAAAAGTAACAACTTTAAGACACTAAGAATATTATTATACAGAAATTATGTAGTCCCAAACTATCCAAACGGAACAATTCGAGAGATATCATTACAGGGGTAATGACTCTCGAATGGGTCTAAGGGCTATTGTATGTGTACGCATAAGAACTAGAAGGCTAGTATCTATACGCACTATATGTAATTTCAAGTATGTTTCATTTAATTATCATACTATATATCTATTGTCCTTGATACAAAGTAATTTTTAAAAAAACTTGAAAAATCCCACCCCCATATGGTCAATAATCTAGTGGTCATGCCACTTCTAAAATTAAGCAACATAACATCGATCCACTATAATCCAACCATAATAGCAACAACAAATGTGTATCCCGTACTCCTTCTAATTAATCTACTCAATTAGTTCATTTCATCAATTAAACTAATAATTAAAGTAAACGATTATTAATTTACTAATTTACAATGAGGGGAATCCTACTTGCATATGAAAGGGGCACTAATTATTAATTTACTAAAAAAATTAATAATCAATCAATATTTAATCAAATAATTCCTTTACAAGGGGCACTACATGCATGTGAGGGGCAATATCTAATAAATCAATCAAAATTTAATGAAAAAATTTAACAAGCCCCACCGCCCGGCCCATTTCCCCCTGACCCACCCCCTCCCCAACCCCACCCTAACCCCACCACACACACACGCACACACATACACACACATACGCACATACACACACACACACACACAAGCAGTCCCACCCCTTGGACACCCCCAGCCCTGCCCCCTCTCCCACACTGCCCACCACACACATGCACACACACACACACACACATATATATATATACACACACACACACGCGCATATACACCCGCCTCCCCACCCCCAGCCCTACCCCCCCTCCCAACACACACACATATATACTCACACGTACATATACACACATATATATATACAAATGGAAAGGAAATAGAGATAAAAAATGTACCAAAATCGTAGAGAGAGAAAGAGACCACTCGCTTAGAGAGAGAAAGAAGGAGGGAAACCAAAACGGTGGGAAAACAAAGTAGGGGGAGGTTTTTTTACTGTGAACATTGTCAGGGACATGTCACGGTCCTTGGCCGTGACAAGTTTATTAGATTGTCATGATCATTGACCGTGACATGTCCGTGACAACATATCTTGCCACGGACTTGTCACGGCCTACGACCGTTATAAGCATTTGTCACGACCTTGTCACATCAATGACCGTGATAAAAAATGAGTGTTTTTTGTCACGGTCAATGACCATGACAAGGATGGCTGGCTAAAGGGTGCCAATTTGTCCTTTTTGGTGTAGTGCGTCCAGCCTCTGAATCGAACTGTTCCACGACTTCTCAGCTACCACTGCATTATCTCCCCCTCCTTCTCCGTCAGCTGGATTAGGCACTTGATCTCAGCCAACAGTCCTCTGACGGTTATTTACCTCCATTATTCTCCCTCTTGGCCTTGTTGGGGCTAACGATCGCCACATCCTCCATTCCCTCTAAAGACCACAATGTTACGAGATCAGAAGAATCAATCTCGTAGGTCTCCTACTGGGTCATGACGATCAAAATATGATCCTTTACTGAGCCTGTCAAATGCCGAAGTCCTGTGTTGGCCTTCTCATGTGGGCCTAACGTTGTTACCCTTTCTAGTTCGTGTTAGACGAACTGTATCACCAGAGATTTCATACGGTTCCCAATAGTTATCCTCATCACAATCAACATCGCCTGGAACCTCCTTCACTTGTTTTCCTAGGTGGATTATCCTAGGATCATCCACATCTCTCTACCTCTGGTGGTATTACGACTCGTTGTGTGGGACTCGGAGTGGTCCCCTATTGCCGCATCCACAACATCTCTGGCAGCCGAAGTAATTATCTTCGACGCTGCACCTGGGGTCCTAGCCATCATTGTCTGGATAAAAGGAAAAAATTGTTGTTGCATTTTCTATTGGCTAGACACTAGCGACCGCAAGGCCGCTGCCACGTAAGCCATTTCTGACTGAGGTGGTGCCTGGCTAGAGTTGGGGTTAACGCTCGGAGGCAAATCAAAAGCCATCTCTCCGACGAGAGAGAATAAGAACTGGGTGCGCTTGAAAAGCTTGAATATCCCAATTAGGTCTCTATCAATGGTGATTCAGGTCCAATAAGGGTGGAACTAGATCACCACCAGAGAATTAAGTGGGACCGAAGCTAAAAAAGGGAGAGGAAGAAGATGAACCTTCATTCCCATAGACGGTGCCAAAATGATGATACCCAAAAGATACCAACACTTAAACATATGAGCTCAAAAAAGTATATGTGCATAAATGGAGATGATAAACGGTAGAAATAATATAGAAGGAGGTGAAGAGAAGAGGATGAGCACTAATATGTAAGTGGTTTAGCCATTGTCCTACTCCATTGTGCAAGTGATGAGTGTTTTCTACTAAATCAAATGAGCTCTAATGAATCTAGTTATAAATCTAGAACCTTCTCTATCTCTACAGAAGGTTTTACAAAGTTTGTCTAGGGTTTGTATTTTTCGGATCCTTTCTGAGGGAGGAGATGACAAGTATATATAGTGTTTTGGGTGCACATTGTATCCTCAAGCACGTAAGAAGCATGTCCAGGGTGAAGCTTCCAATAGGTTCCAGCCACCTATCCCTAGAACAAATGTGTCATGATGATGAAAAATTCTCTCATGTGCTCATGAGGATCTTGTTATAGTTGTCTGCCCACATGGATCAGTCATGATGCAACCCTGTGCCATACTTGATATTTCTCAATCTGGCTGAGGCTTGCACGTTCGATGTCTTTCGTAATCATAGGTATTGAATGACTCCTTGAATATTTGAACTCTCCTGATAGTTTTAAGGTGGAATACGATTATTCCCTTATATCTCGCTAAACAAAAATAGGGTGACATTAATTTCTTAATTCCCGTCGTGAATATAACTCTCTTTATGATTTTCGAAAGGACAAACTCCAATAGAATTCTCTCTCATCAGAAACGTTTTTATGCACAAATACATGTTTGATGCTTTAGAATCTGGTGATGATTCTTGTCTATCCTCCGGATCTTCATCTGAAATCCTCATCAATTTGATTCATTATAAAAAAGATATACAAAATTCGATCTGTGGTGCGACAATCTCTAGTATTATTTTGTGGATATATCTATATTTGTATGGAAACTTGGAATCTTGGTTGAAGTTTAAGTTTTACAACTAGAGTTCAATACATGCATCACTTTAATATCGCAACAAAGTACTCTTTTAGTAGGGGTGGGTCGGTGAGGTCTTATCTTTACAAAAATTGGGGCATCATCATGCTAAAGCTGATAACGCTCAAAAATAAGAGGAAGAATAGTACTCTGGATTTTCTTCTATCCGGTTGGTTCTCAGTTCTGCCTAGATAAAAGTTGGAAGTTGCGAATCTGGAACCTTTTGTGTTAAATTTTATATTCAACTTCATCTAAAAACACCAGAATCAGTCGGGAAATAGGGTCTCTAGAGAACCCTTGATGGTCGGCCACCACTGTGCGAATAAGGGAAAGCCTTGGAGACCATTGTGCGATGACAGGAAAGAAGGTTATCTAGATACCCCTACTAGTAAGGTACCACTGTTCGAAGATGAAGAATCTAGATAAATGTCATCACTGAACCACCATGGCTGGTATGCAGAAAATATCAAAACTTTATGGACGTTACAAGCTCACGATGAAGAGAAGTGGGATCTCAACATGAAACTACTTCGTGTTGTTGGGCCCTTTACAGGCTCCAATTTTTTATGCGCAATTATGGATCTCATGGTCCTCTGAAGATGGGTGATTTTGATATTGTTATAGATGACAAGGTTTCTCGGTGTAATTAAAAGATGAATTATGTGGTTTAACTTTGTGTCGCTTTGCTCTAGTAGTACCACACCATTTTCATGCTTTTAGAAGTGATGTAAAATTAATGAAATGATTTTCATTAAAAAAAAGAGTTTCCAAACCATAATGGACCGAGAAGTCAGTCCTAATTTGACTTTCCCTTGCCTCGCACAAAATGCTAGAATGCTTTTGGGAGGACTCGTCCAAACCATAATGGGTGCTCTGGCACATTTATTATGACTTATTAAATAATCTTTGTCATTATTTTCATTTGCCTATTAATTATGCTCGTCGTTTCTAATATTGCTAATTAGTCCTAACAATGATCTCGAATCACACTTATTATTCTATTTATTATATTACGATAATTTTACTCAGATTAAGTGGTGCAACACTTATGTCTTTTGTTCAACCACTTCAATCATATGGATTTTCGGTGTGATAATTTTATAAGTATTGAATGTTGCACCGATGGATGATCAAGCATGATCAGTGAGGACCCATCATAATTATTATTGAATCATTGCGTTAATATTGATAGGCTTAAATTGATTCTATTCAAATTTCTCTTTGGATTTGATGGACAATCGACTGATCTCTATACTCTAAATTGTATATCAACCCTGACAAATGAATAAGAAATTTATTGTCTAACTCTGACAAACCACTAGTGCGGGACCATTAGTAACAATTATTCGATATTATGATTTTTTTCATAGTAGATGGTCGAGCATATGAATTATTTAGCACGATATATTATTCAGTATCACTAACACAACCCTCACAGATTTTTAAGCATTTTATTATTAGCCATTCGACATTGTGATTTTTTCCTATACCAAATTAGGCGAACGTCCCCGAACTTGGGTCTTGATCAAGCCCAAGGGTCGCGGACCCAGGTCATGACCAAATCGTGTGTGACTAAAGTTATGGGTCACAAACCAAGGGAACTGGTGATGGACCTCTGCTTAAGGGAAAATGGTCGCGATCAACAGCTGTGACCAGCTGGTCACAGCCATATCCCTGACCCATGTATGACTATATGGCATCTTGGTCATGGCACGAAGCTGTGACTGTTCCTTACACTCCGTGATTAAGGTCACGTGCCAAATTCGTGAATGATTTACCCCTTACGATGGTGGTCACGACCCACAGTCGTGACCAAAGAATACACCATTTCTGGTGTGGTCACGTACCTTAATCGAGACAACATATGTCATGAAAAAAAATATGGTCACGGACTAGATCCGTGACCATATTTAAATGGCAAAAAAATATGGACTGTTTGGGTCCTATTCTCCATCCGGAAGTCCCTCGGCTGCGCGATAGGTTGCTACGTGTTATATTAGTTGCCCATGAGGTGTTCATGCCACTCGCGGTGCCACTTTGTGGGGGGGGGGGGGGTAGTGGTGTCCACCTCCTCGTGGCATGTTTTTAAGCGTAAATGTTCCTATTTTCAAATTTGGGTCCTATTCTCAAATCGGGAGTCCCGCGACTATGAAATCTATTGTTATATGTTACGTTGAACGCGAATGAGGTGTTTGTTCCACTATCGGTGCCATTTTTTAGGGGGAGGCTTCTACCCCCTCATGGCACATTTTCAAGCCTTAGTGTTCCTCTTTTAAAATCTGGGTCCTACTCTCAAACTGGGAGTCCTGCGACTGTGTATTCAGTTGCTACGTGTTACGTTGGACATGCAAGAAGTATTCGTGCCACTCGCGGTGCCATTTGGGGGGGGGGGGGGGCTCCCCTCGCAATACGTTTTCAAGACTAAGTGTTACTATTTTCAAATCCTAGTTTTATTCTCAAACCAGGAGTCCTATGACTACGCGACTAGTTGCTACATGTAACATTAGGAGCACACGAGGTGTTCGTGCCACTCGCGGTGCCCTCAGGTCATGTTTTAAAGCCTAAGTGTTCCAATTTTTAAATTCGGATCCTATTCTCAAACCGAGAGTCTCGTGACTGTGCGGTCGGTTGCTACGTGTTACATTGGACGTGCACGAGGTGTTTGTGCCAGTCACAATGCCGTTTAGGATGGTTGGTGTCATCCGTCTCCTCGCGGTATGTTTTCAAGCCTAAGTGTTCCTATTTTCAAATCTAGTTCCTATTCTAAAGCCGGCAGTCTCACTACTGCGTGGTTGGTTCTAGGTGTGCTTAAGTACTACAACAGCCAATAACTATCCAACATATTTTCCAACAGCTAAACCAATAATTATCCCGTACTCCTTCTAATTATCCCGTACTCCTTCTATCATCCAAAATATTTAAAATATAATGCATATCAATTATATAAAAATGTTAGTTAAAGTTAAGAAAGTCTGGTTCCTACAATCCAATAACGATTAGTTTATTGGATACAATCATCATAAAATAAAGCTAAAATTAACGTCCTATATGGGAAAAAATCAACACTACCGATATTCTCAAAATTTGGAAACTCTAAGTTGGTGACGAGGTTGTTCCGTTCTGAAAATTATCCTTGATCAAACTCAAGTAGATCAGTGGATAGGCAATTTATAAAATTAAAAATGCCTATCTGCTGATCTCCATAAGTTTAATCAAGGATTATTTTCAGAACAGAACAACCTCATCATCAATTTAGAATTTTAAAATTTTGAGAATATCAGTAATGTTGATTTTTGTCCCATGTGAGACGTTAGTTTACCTTCATTTTATGAAGATTATATCAATGAAACTTATCAAAAAATGTATATGTAAAGGGACGTGTGGAAATTGATCTGGGTTAATTTGGTCCAATCACAAACTCAGGAGACTCTATTCTCAAATCGAGCGTCTTGTGAAAGGTTTTCGTGCCCCCGGCATTCGATTAAATAGAACATATATTTGAAAGTTAACTTAATGACTCCAAATCAATATCTGGAGGCATGAAAGTGAATATTTTTCCTTAAATAAGATTAGGCACTCTCCTTCATTAGCATGTAAAAATATTGATTTCGAGTCATGTAAGTTAACTTTCGATATTGCTGAAGCATAAAGTGTGTAGGAGCTACTTCTGCAAATGAATAGGCTAAAAATGGTATATGTCACTATAGTCTTATTACACACCACACATGCATTACATAAGTAAAGTTTTGAAATGTCATAACAAAACAAATATAAATCATATTAAGCATTCGTAAATTAAACTAAACATCCATACATAAAAATAAACATTCACACATCAATGTAAAGAGCTAATATAGTGTTACTATCATAATAGGATACAAATAAGATTGACAATGATAAAATAATGTTTTGATACTCAATTTTCCTCTAATTCAAAAAAAAGATCCTTCAAACTGGAGTTATTATCAAGAGTTGACTGAAACTTTTTTAGACCCTTTAATCTGTCTACTTGAGTAGTCATACCCTTTGGTGCATGCACAATAATAAACCAATTGCCATCATTTATGCACTTCGAGTAGAGTACCTTCTTTACATTTTGAAAGGCACAAATAAAAGACTCGTGGACTATGCAATCTTTACTCTTCAGCTTTGATAAATCTACCATAACAGGTTTGGAGCCATGATCAACTTTGCAAGCATTCGTAGTATCCTCCATCTTCACCTAATCACAATAGAATACGATTTTTGTGAAATCAAAGAAATTGAGTTCTAGGATTTATAGGGTTATCCCATAATAGTTTAGCACCTTATCGTTTGGATTTTTCTCGCTTTTTCTAGAAATACAGGTAGTCAAGACAGAAATAGAAATTCCACTGTTTTGCGTCAAACGCTTTTTCTCATATGGATATGAAATGATATCAAAACCATTGGTGCTGAATTTCTATAACTCTTTTATATGAAGACTAACACCTCTTTCTGTGCGTACAAGCATTGAAGAGACATCACCTCTTTTTATAAGTTGCCTTTATTAATGATATTACGGCATATTTTTATCATAAATGAATAAATAACCACACACATAAGAGGTGAAAATTACCTCTTTTGATACCCATGCCCAAAAATCTGTTATCGTGCAATTTCTCCTTTGATTTTAGACAATTTCGTTCTTGTACTCGCTACCGATAAATTACAGAGTTTAGATGATAAAATATAAAATACATATAATCAAAGAAGAAGAATTTAGTAGATACTCACCCTCTCCACTCTTCGACTTCATATTTCAATTTGAAGACAGAACAAGATGCTTGCTCATTTTTTTTTATCTATGAGTTTCACATCTTAAGGGTTTCCAAAAGGCAATTCATCCACAAACTCATCAGGCTACTCGATCACTCATTTTCCATGAGAATTAAACCTCCTCACCTCTTATTTTAGCATATGTTCCTTAGCGTATAGTGATGATTCCACAGTTACGTATTCTTCAGTAATTGATCCTCTAATATACCGTATATTATATACATAATCATTAAAGGTTTTCATCAAGAGATCAAAAGGATACATCCATAGATACCTAACTTAACAACATAATAAAGCTTCATCGTATAAATGCACAAGCAGGTGGATGTTGATATCGAAGAACTACGAAGGAAAGTATTTCTTTAATACACGAACTACCTCGGCTAAAGTTTATTTCGCAGATTTAATGTGCCTTATGTTTACCACTTTTGCACAAAGTAGGGAAAAAAACAAACTAATTTGCATAATTGCTCGACGTAGATCTTTGTGTTCAGAGAAGAAATGTCGAAATAGCAAAGGGATTAATTGGATGATTACGTATCAGTCGTGAGACTTGCACTGCTTCAAGTCATTTGCTTGCTAGTGAGCTATCATACGTAAATTACCAAACGTGTTAGACTCTTTAAGTTGAACAATATGTCTAAGAGGATATTTCTCACTAGTATTCAAAGTGAAATCATCCGGGGGGATAGAAATTCTTCATGTTGTAAGATCATTTTTTAACCACAGTTTCTTCTTTATTTTTATATCCTGTAGATCGCGGTGGGTATGCTATCCATCTTTTGAATGAGATTCACCCAGGCATGTTCCTATCAGATTTCCTGTAAAATTATTTTCTGTGTGCATCACATCAAATACATGCCTCATACGATGATCTTTCCAATACGATAAGTAAAAAAATATTGATCGTCTAGACCACGGCTTCGCTTTTCTAGGGTCGTTTGGATCCTTCCTAGTTTTACATTTTAGGTTTAAAAATTGAGGGTGTTTTCCTATGTACCTATTCCCCTGAGTTGCAGTTGTCACATTCCTCGATCTCCTGACCCGAAAGCCAAACATGTGACGTCCTGCACTCGTGACCGACAGGCAAAAATTTAGGCTTGTCCTTCTTAAAAGGGTGACTGGTTAATAAAAATCTATGATGACCTGTATAACTCATCTTATCACTATTATATATCCAAATGGCTTCAGTTTCATCCCCACATCTCGGACATCCATAATAGCCATGAACATTATAACCCAACAAGGCCCCATAAGCAAGAAGGTCATCGATCGCCCACATCACCATTTCTTTAAGTGCGAATTCTTCACCCTTATGAGAGTTGAATGCCATCACGCCTTTATCCCATAATTCTTTAAGTTCTTCGATTAATGGGGATAAGAATATATCAATATTATCACCGGGAGCCTTCGGCCCGGGTATCAACAATGATAATAATGTGAACTCCTTTCTCATGCGCAATGTCAAAGGGAGACTTACAGTTGTAATGAGAACTAGACAATAGATCTGATTAGTACTTAAATTGCCGAAAGGGTTAAACCTATCGGTTGAGATTGCAAGATGGACATTGCGCATTTTCTTTGTATATTCATGGTGTCGTGCGTTTGAAATTTTTCAGATGAGTGAATCAACTGGATGTCGCATCAAATTCCCACCCACCTCATATCGAGTATTCCATGTCATGGCCTCCTCTATCTACGGTACAGTGAAAAACCATTTTAACCGTAGCCCAAGTGGAAAATACTTCAAAACCTATTGTGGAACTTATGATCACTTGTGGTATTTTGCAGCTTTGTCCTTTTCATTCTCACAAACCACATATCTAGGCTCACTACATACGGGACACTCATCCTTCTCTTTGTGCTCGTTGCGGTACAATATGCGATCATATTTGCATGCATGGATATATTTATATTTCAAACCCAAACCCTTCAAGCTTTTCTTCATGATAGGATAATTATGTGGTAACGTGTTCTATTTTGGGAGAATTTCTTTAACCCACTTAAGAATTTTAGTTATGTTGTTGCCAAATAAACCAAATTTACTCTTCAAATTATACAAACCAATAATTGCATATAATATCGAGTGATCTTCATCGCAATCTTTATACAATGATCTAGCTGCATCGGTTTTCAACCGTATGTATTCTCGATCTCCTGTTAGTTCATAATCAAATTATTCATTTACATGATCATAATGTGCATTATCCGTATCCATAGATTGGTAGTTTTGATGGTTGTGGACTCCGTAAGCATCATCAATTAAGTCCGTTAATGGAAAACGTGTTGGTGAATCATGTACTACTTTCACTCGTTAGAGTTTTGTCACGTGGTTGGGTACTGAAAATTCTTCCAAAATATAAGATACATTTTTTCACCATGATATGTCCACATTTTATAGTCTTGACAAATTCTCCACTTTATTAAATGCAACTCAACGTTTTCTAATGACTTGTATTTTTCGTTCATACAACGGGTGCACGGATATGGAATCTTGTCACTTTTAAGATTTTTGTAAGCATATTTAACCAATTCTTGAATGCCCTTTACATAATTATGTATTATTCCCTTAGTCTCCCCCATCCACTATTTGTATTATGAGAAATCGATGTAATTATATTCAAATTTCAGTCCTGTGTTGATAGATTTAAACAAATGTCATGTTGCATTTAAGAAATTGATATGATTACGAAAATGTCATGGTACATTCAAGTGATATTGTTACAACTGAAATGAAAAAATATTATTAAAACTTAAACAAAAGAAATATTCTTACAACTGATATAAAAAAATTGTTATTACAACTGAAACAAAAAAAAAGTATTAAAAGAACTTGACCAACAAATAAACTGTCTAAGATTTAAAAAAAATGCATTACGACTCTATTCTCTCCCTTACCCATTGTTAACGTGCACACGTACATCTTTACAGCCATTGTATATTTCATCAACCATTATTTGAGCCTCACCCTTCTACAAAAGTCGACAGTGTACTTTAGTTTTGACAACTATAGAGATGAGTGTGCACACGCCAATAATCCTACTATTGCCCAGGTCTTCGAAATATAACTGTTCGCCATAGTCATCGTGAGTGGTTAAAATATGATCCAAGACATGTGACAGGCAAAGGCACTGGAAAGGGTAATGTTGTAGGAGGTGGCATTGGGGAGGGGAATATTAAAGGAGGTAGCATTTGGGAGGGGAGTATTGAAGGAGGCAACATTGGAGAGAGGAATGTTAAAGGAGGCGGCATTTTGGACGGGAAACTTTCGAGAGAGGAAAGGGGAAACCTTGAGTAGAAGGTTAAGGTAAATCTTGAGAAAGCATTGGGGGATGATAACCTTTAGTAAAAAGAGTCACAAGTTTCCTAATTTGGCACATCAAGAGTCCCAGGTTATTTTCAATCTCCTAGACATCCTCATCGAGCCTGGACGTTTTCCTCTTGGTATGATATACGACTCCTGACCAAAGAAAGTTCGTCCAGGAGAGGTACGATGTGTTGTAAATTTTTTTTGGCATATATTATCTAATACCTCTGTCCTTACCCTTTTGTCCTTTTCAAAGGTCTGGGTCAGGGCATCATCATCCTAGTCATCAAAAGGGCTCAAACTTGACTGACTGCTAATGGCCCCTCTTGATTCAATAGTCTTAGCCAAGTGCGGAGGGAATTAATTATCTTTGCCCAGTCGAGCATGAACGTGTAAGTTGGCCCAATTTTGTTTTTTACGGGCATCTGGACCATCCTTTGTCCTACTCGACTATTCATGTTCAAATCTTCATAAGATTTAGAGCCTAGCCTATGGACATCAGTTTTTTACCCCGTTTTGTTTATTCTTATCCCTATGGACAAGATTATTTTCCTTCGACACATTCTCCAAAAAATCATTCCACTCATCCACCGACATTTCAACATTACGAGGCACCTTGTCTTTCAGAGCCAAAATATCGGAGCTCGTTGCATCCTTCAGGAAATGTCTTTACAGAAGGTTTCTACGGTATATACTCAATTGTTCAGCAACCTGAGAAAGAACCTTATGCTTTGACTTGTCCAAAAATATAAATCGCTTACAGAGTTAATCGTAGACATCATCTTTGATAGGTTGATCAACAAGGTTCTAATTGTCAGCTCTCTGACTCCCACGTTCATTTTTCTTAGCTACAAACACTGGGCTTTAAAGCTCAGTGGGACATTTCTATCACCCATGGGGTTATTCCCGAGAAGGGAGAACCCAATTGGATTTTTTTCATTTGAGCGGGAGGTGTCGAGAGCATTGGATGGGGGTATTGGAGTAACAAGGGTTTGTTGCCTACTCGTACTTGGAGTCATATTTGGAGTAGGGGAATGAACGAAGTTGTGAATTTCTCAGCGATTGGTGATGAGAATTCTTGTAGTTGTGCACGAGATGAGAATCCTCATAGGGGTGTCACCTCATCACTTAGTACATTTTGTCCGTTGCCTCCCAACATTATCTATAAGAATGAAAAACCATTAGTGACTAAATAATTATACTAAGATGAAATTATAACTAACTAATCAAGTTTATTACTATATATATATAACTTTTCAAAGTAAGACTTTAGAATATGTTCGATGTGCTTGACCTCAATCCATTCGGTACTAGTTTTTAAAAACCTATGAATTTTTGCACAGGGCCAACTAGGAGGAAGCATATTTATGATTGATGAATAGATATCTGTGGCATGAAATCAAAATCCTAGCTTTTTCAACTTGTTGGAAAGATTCAATTTTACATGCATATGGCGCGAGACATCACAGTCTATGTTAATGCTCCCTCCACGCAGTTGTACCCATGGCAGATGAATTTTTTTTCTACCTCCTCTAACAACGTAAGCAAGGCTAGGTCTACATCGGGAATATGTGTGTGGAATATATCCTCAATAGCATCATCCCAGCTTTCTGGTAGCCAAAATAGAATACGATCGAATAGGTACTCTTGCTGAAGATCAACTCCACGATTTGCAAGATAGTTAAATTGTTTGATCTTTTTACTCCCATGCGTATAAATTGGAGTATCCTCTATATGGCACGCACTAATAAAAGAGGTATATGTGTGATCCAATTGCAACCCCTCGTACTCTTTTTGCCAGTGATTATCACCGTGACTCATTTTTCTTGGGAAAAATATACGAAGGAGTGAATATAAGTCCTACAAATAAGGGCTCTGAAGAGGAAAAAATATCGAGCTAAAAGTTCTGATACCAATTTGAGAATGCGTGATATCGATTATTTATTTAATTCGCAAATTTCCAATTTAAAACTTATTAAATTAGAGTCAATCTTCAATCCAAATTTTATTAAACCTTAATTATGCATCTATATGGATAAATTATGCATCCAAACACAAATCAAGGGACAAACGAATTTTAAAAAAAAAAGCCCTTTCGGGTAAAACATTTTATTTCACTGTCTAAAGTAAATTGCAACTTACAATTACATATTGAAATCTACAATGAATTTCCCACGGCAAATCCACATAGACCGCAACCTAGCACCAACAAAGATTCCCTCGAGAACCTCAAGAACCGTAGATCATTACTCAGCAGTGAATACCCACGAGTATCCCTAATGATCGCAGTCGTAAGCAGATAGCCCCCACAAGAACTATCAAATCAATAGTAGTGAAATCCTTCTCTACAAGAAAAACTTCAATAAGAATTTGCTTGGGTTCTAAAACGATTCACCAAAGTATATGGGATGATTTAGTGAATCAAAAAACATGATTTTATGCCCTAAAAGTGAAGACTAAAAGTCTGCAGAGATGAAATTTTCATTTGGCAAAAGTCTTAATGAAAAACTCTTCCAAAATAGGTATTTATAGAAAACAAAAATTCTTTGAGGCGGTGGGGTCATTCGAATGACTTATTCATGTCGTTTGAATGACATTAGTATGACCTAAGAAACGACCTTTAAAAACACAAAACAGTGCGTGGTCGTTTGATGCAACAAGAAATGACCCTTTGCATGACCTATTAAATGACATGTGATGTCGTTAGATGGGGTCATTTGAATGACATGTCAATGTCATTTGAACGATATTGCCTTGTCGTTTGAACGACATGAGCGAAAAAATATTATATTAAAAATCTCACCTACAGGTTTTCTAAAATTATTTTGACTCAGAAAAAATGTTTTATTTTGTTAAAAAAATAGTTTTAAAAAATATCCTAATACAATCGTAAATCAAATTCGAAACTTAAACACATTATTACCAAAATTAATCTTTTAGATTTCCATTGTTGAAGAAACTTGATATTCAGATCCGTCGTCTTAAATAAATGACCGTGAGCTTCTCTTGACAGTATGTCCTTACAAATCTCCCCCTATGCCTATGCCGGTACAAAATAAAAACAATTTGAATTATCAATCAAAATGTCCTATACAAATCTAATACCGTCCCATGAACCTAAAAGTGAAAAGGTACTAAAAATTTAGACTTCAAAAATCTTCAACTTTTAAATATCTTCAAAACTATTTTCTTTCCTTACCCTTCTTTTGTGTGCTTTCCAAATGATCATCAAGGTCCTACACACAATAAACAATGAAAATACCTTTGTGATGTATCGAGTTTGAAATGAGAAAAACAAATCAAATCAAGTAAATCAATGATCAAATGAAATCAAGTCTCAAATCCCCCCATAATTCAAACTCTTACTCCTCCATAATCCATAATTCGTCCTCCTCCTTTTTATTTGTCCGAAATAGACAAGAAAAATTATAAACAAAATAAATACGGAGTGTCACGACAAGCATTGAAAATATAAAATAATTACGGTCATGCAAGGATATACTCAAAAGGCTCCATAATCTCTTTTCGATTTTTCAAATTTTTTTAGGGGTTTTCGAAAAATATATCCAAAATGGAAAAAATAAATATATAAGTGGTAGATACTAGAAATAGGAATATTTATATCATCATGAAAATCATCTTATGCTAGCAAATAAGTCTATACCTCAACCATTATGTGCGGAGGAGTTTTCCAAAGGTGGTGACATCCTATGAAAAACATCCATTAAATCATGCCAAGTTTTGACTAAAAACTTAACTTGCTCTCGAATATGTGCACACTCTCTCATGTGATGCGCAGGATCATGCAAAGTATCATGTGCGGGTGCGTGTGTGGGAACACATGGCAAAACTCTATATGACACACTACCCAACTTAAAACAGAATTTCTTAAGGTGATATCTCTTCTTATAATGGGTGCAAACATACACGGTCCTAAGAGCACCTCTCTCAAAATGCCTCGGACGCACTCTCCTATCGGGTAACGAATGCCTAGGTGGGTTAGGTAGAGAGCCATATGGATCTATCACAAACTCAAGAACCATCTCGGATGCAATATGGGAAGTAGACGCACCGTCATAACCTATTCCAGATCTATCAAAATTACCCAAAACGGGACCACGGAGCATCTTTTCAACCTTCTTAGATGTATCCTATATAGTAACCTGGAACTCCCGAGCACATTCGAGATTTATCTCAAGTTAGGACATACGGGATTCAAGTTCACTCTTTTCCAGGCCTAAGACGATCAACTACTCACTTAAATAGTCTTTCTCCTTATCGAGTTGACTCGCAAAAGCTCATATTCTTTTAAAACTTCTATCTTTCTCTCCAAATCTAACACCTTAAGACTTAACTCTCTATTCAACTTATTTGTCTTCAAGGTCTCGGCGTATAAATCTCTATATGCTTTTTGGAGATCGCTTTCACCCTCACTTTCAATCTCACTCTCACACTAACTCGAAACACTCAAATCATCATCGGGGATCTCACGTACACAAGTGTCCTCATCGTTGTGGGACAAACTAGATGTGATCGCATGACTAGACAGAAAGGCAACACACATACCAAGTGATGACTCATCCCCGCAATCATTCTTGACTTCACTATCACAAAGAGTGGTTGGCCTAGTAATTTTTTTGCCCTTTCTCTTTATCATAGTGGTACATTCAAACGCTTTGTAACCTTTGCCTTCGCACTCAAAACATCTTGCCTCTTTCTCTTTTTCACCGCTCTCATTGGCCTCTTCTTTCTTTTTATTTTTCTCAAACATCTTTTTATTGGAAGAATTTTCTTTTGAAAATTTGAGAAACTCTTTAAATTTTCTAGCAAACATGGTAACATAATCAAAATCAAACTCTCCCTTAGACTCGGACTCACAAACTCTCTTTCTTCCTAGACACTTCCTCACCTTTTCTAGATTATGCCTTAAGTGCAATCCCTCTATCCTTAGGCTTAACAGTTTTGGGAAACATGTCGATATTATAAGTTTGAAGGTCTCCTACAAGTTCTTTTAACCTAAGTGTATCTAATATCCCCAAAGAATTCAAAATAGTGACCTTAGGAATAAAACGGGATGGGAGTGATCTCAAAATATTTTTAAAAACTCTCGTCTCGTCTCGTCAATTTTCTCACCCAAATTAAAACTTGTGTTGACTATGTCCGACAACCTAGCATAAAGCTTGTCAAAACACTCGAACTCTGCATCATGATAATCTCAAACTGGATGGTCAAATTTGGTAACTCATACGCCTTGATTGCATTAGTACCCTCATGTGTCAATTGGAGAATATCCCATGCCTCTTTAGACGTGGTGCACGTCAAAATACGACGAAACTCGTCAGGGGTGATGATTCGAGAAATAGCGTTAAGGTCACAGGAGTTCTAGGTACTCCATTTATAATCATCCTCAGTCCATTCCGACACAGGTTTGGGATTGGTGTCAAAAGATGGGGAGCAGATTATATAACTTCTCCACCGAAAAAATTGCAAAAAATTTCAAAATTAGATTTTAAAAAAAATCGATATCACAAAAATTTTGTGGAAATATAATCACTCGGCAAATTAGAGTAACTTGCTCTAATACCAATTTATAGAGGTAAAAATCCTGAGCTCTCTGATACCAATTTGAGAATGCGTGACATCGATTATTTAATTAATTCGCAAATTTCCAATTTAAAACTTAGTTAATTATAGCCAATCTTCAACCCAAACTTTATTAAACCTAATTATGCATCTATGTGGATAATATATGCATCCAAACATAAATCAAGGGACAAATAAATTTCAGGAAAAAAACCCTTTCGGGTAATACCTTTTATTTCACTATCTAACATAAATCACAACTTACAATTACATAGCAAAATTTGCAATGAATTTTCCACAATAAATCCACATAGACTGCAACCTAGCACCAGCAAAGATTCCCTCGAGAACCTCAAGAATCGCAGCTCCTTCCTCAGCAGTGAATACTGACGAGTATCTCCAATGACCGCAGTCGTCAGCAAATGGCCCCTACAAAAACTATCAAATCAGTAGTAGATACATCCTTCTCTACACGAAAAACTTCAACAAGAATGTGACCAAAGTATATGTGATGATTTTTTGAATCAAAAAATAAGGTTTTGTGCCCTAAAAGTGAAGACTAAAATTATGCAGAGATGCAGTTTTCGTTTGGCAAAAGTCTTAATGGAAAATTCTTCTAAAACAGATAATTATAGCAAACCAAAATTCTTTGAGGCGGCGGGGTCATTCCAACGACTTCTTCATGTATTTTGAACGACATTAGATGTCATTACTAACGACCTAAGAAATGACCTTTAAAAATACAAAACAGTACGTGGTCTTTTGATGCAACAAAGAAATGGACATTTGCGCGACCTATCAAACAACATGTGATGTCGTTAGATGGGGGCGTTTGAACGACGTGCCAATCTCGTTTGAACAAAATTGCCTTGTCGTTTGAATGAGAGGAGCAAAAAATTATTTTGACTCGGAAAAAATGCCTCATTTTATTAAAAACTGTTTCGAAAAATATCCCAATACAATCGTAAATCAAATTCGAAACTTAAACACATTCTTACCAAAATCAATCTTGCAGATGTTCGTGGTTTAAGAAACTTGATGTTCGGATCCGTCGTCTTGAAAAAATGACCGTGAGCTTCTCTCGATGGTTGTAGCAGTATATGACATACTTAATGTAAAATCAGGACTATAAAAAATATATCCTTACAAGCTTTAATTAATTAATAACTATTAATTCTAACATATGAGGTATAAGGGTATATTAGTTTGATTAAGGTTTTGATTTATCACTACCATTCTCTCAACCCCGTGTATATTGGATCTCATCGATGTGAAATCCAAACAAGAGCCTGTCGTAAGTGTTGAGACACATATTATTAGGATTTATTATGAAAGAGTTTAAAAGTATATATGTATTATCAATCCAAGAAATCCAACATACTATCCAACAACCAAACTAACAACTAATAATTATCCCTTACTCCTTTTATCATCTACATGATAAAGCACATATCCATAATCACAATATCTCACTAAAGTAGGGTCATTTCTAATTAAACATATGCATGAAGATTAGGATTTCAATTTTAAGTAGGGTTAAAGTAAATAAACATAACCATATACATGAAGATTAGGGTTCCAATTTTAACCAGGGTTAAAATAAACACAATTAATATATACTCCAAATTAGGGTTTTAATTTTAACCAGGGTTAAAATAAACACGCATTAACATATACCCACAAATTAAGATTTCAATTTTAATTAGGGTTCAAATATATACACATTAAAATATAAAAGAAAATTAGCGTTCCAATTTTAATAAGTATTAAAATAAAGAGACATTAACATATATACACACACTGCATATATACATAAAGACGGAGGCAAGAAGGGACTAGTACAAAAAATACACTTAGTATAAAAAATTAAGGGGTAAAATGAATTATATACAAAGTCTTGGATAACTTTTGTAAAGTTTTTCCTCTCATCACAATTCTATTTTTCAAGGTTTGAATCCATCTCATATTATGCAAAAATTTAATGAAAGTTTCCTCCCCCAATTTTACGGAGCAAGTCCTCTCCCTTAATTTTAAAATTTAGGGTTAATTTGAGATGTTGACTCTAACTTTAATTGATACAATGCACATAAATGCACAAATACACACACATAATTTTAATTTTAGGGCTAATGTTAGGGTTCATGATGATTAAAATGTTAATGTTAATATTAATATTAATGTTAAAATTAAGGTTAATGTTAGGGTTCATGATGGTTAAAATGTTAAGCTCATTTTAGGGTTCAAATTTTTTTGTTATATTTTAGGGTTAATAGTTGTTTAATGTTAAAAGTTATATTAGAGATTGAACTTAAAATATACAAATTGAAATATACACACACATAACACAGTACACAAATATGCACAGTACACGCGTACACACACACAGAGACATATAATACACACACACATATACAGATTATACACACATGTACACATACACACACCTACACGGTACATACATGGTACACACACACACATACACGGATTATACACACATAAATGCACAAATACACACATATATACCAATAAACAAATAACCAAATACATAAAGATGTTACCTTGGTGATTAAGAGAGAGAGAGAGAGAGAGAGAGAGAGAGAGAGAGAGAGAGAGGAAGCCAAAAAACTTGACATTGAGAGGTAGTAAGTCGAAAAATGTTAGGGTTTGAGAGAGAGAGAGATATTTCGGGTGAAATTAGAATTAAATCTCAATTTTAAATATAAGGACATTGGTCACGGCCCAAAGCCATGACCCACTACCGTGACTAATTTTTTATAGACGTCATCATCCGTGACCACTGGCTTTGAAAAACCTATTGTCACGGCCTTAGTCCGTGACCCACACATAAGGGAATTTTTAACTGGTCACGGCCCAAAGTCGTGACCCTGTTTGATGAATTTTGGGCATCGGTCATGGACATGGTCATAGCCTTAGTTCGTGACCACTCTTGAGAGGATTTTTCTGTAAATTTGGCGCCATGATGATCATGACTTGGTAATGGATAAGGGATGTGACCCATTATGGTTAGGGTTCATGGTCGTGATCGGCTCCAATTACTTCCATGACCACACTTGGTCATGGAATGGGTCATGACTATGTTGGACATTGCCATGGCTTTGGGTCGTGACCAGATGGTCAGGGACCAAATCTGTGACCCCCATGCCATGACTATTCCTTAAATTTGGTGAAGTGTTTGCCCTGATGGATGCTCAGACATTGATACTTTTTTAATTCCATTATTATTTTATCAACTCTATAATTCTTAACCTGACGAGTGGTCAGGCATATTCAGGATTTCGTCCGATGGATGATCAACCAAATATTTATCATAATATATTTCGAGCATAGTCCCGAAGGACGATTCACATAATATTTTCCACATAAGTTGCAATGTATCCTCAACGAAAGGGTGAGAAAGATAATTCTTATTTATATTGAGTCTCGATGTATCATCGGTGTGGTCGATTAATAGTCGACCTCATATTTACTATTGTGATAAAACCGTAATGGGAAGTCTGAAGATTTATTTTTCTCTGACAATGCGGGATCATTTGTAACAATTATTCGGTCCTTCAAATCATGCATTGATGTATGCTCGATCATCATTTTATCTTCTTATAAAACTTATTAATGCTCTGACAGATGGTAGATAGTTATATTAGTCCTCTTAATTTCTTACTATCTTCGACGGACAGTCAATGCAAGGTATATTATGTGATCATTGCAATTTAGCCCCAACGGATGGTCTGTTAATATAATTCTTATCTAATTCAACCTTAGCTAATGATTACGTGTTTATTCATTAGTCAACTTTATATTTATTATTGTGATTCAATTCAGATGGTCGGTCATGTGTTGGTTATTTATACTCATTTATTAAGCCCCAACAGGTAGTTGGGTGAGATAAATCTTATTTATATCAAGCGCGATGGATAATCGGCGTAATATTTTTCATTATAACAAAGCCCTGAAGGAAATTCGGGAATACTTATTATTCGATCTTTATGTGCTAGTTATTATGGATAATCAACTTTATATTTATATTGCATCAAAGTCCTGATGGATAGCCGGGCGTTATCATTATTTGTCCTTCTCATCTTGGACACGATGATGGTTGGACATGAATATCATTGGATCTTCTCATTTCAGCACTCAATGAATGATCAACATAAATCGAAATAAACTCTCGATAGATGGTTGGACATTATCATTATTTAGTTTTCTCTTTACTGCCCCGATTGGGGGCTCCGTGGAAATGTTAACATGTGACCAAAATCACTACAATTCTAGTCAATAAAGAGAGAGAATTAGACATCAAGCTGAAAAACCATAACATTAGTTTCCCAATGATGAGTGGGTTTAAAAGGTTCTAATTGATAACATCCATTCGAGCAAGCATTGGCGCATGAGTGCTTAATAAGCCTGCAATTGTCCTCTCAAATTAGACGATGCAAAAATCCTAATGCATGGCGATACCCGAGACTAGGTGCATGTCCAAGCCAGCCTCAGCTCATGAGTGTTTAATAGGCCTATGGTTGACCTCTTGAATTGGACCATGAAAAAAATCTTAATACGGGGTGATACCCTAGACTAGGTGCACGCTAGAGCAAGCCTCGGGGCATGAGTGCTTAGGAGGCCTATGGTCGGCCTCTTAAGTTGAACCATGTAAAAATCCAAATGCAAGGAGATACCCTAGACTAAGTCCATGCCCGATAAAGCCACGGTGCATGAATGCTTAACAGGCCTGTGGTCGACTTCTTGAATTGGACCATAAAAAATCCTAATAGGGGACGATACCCTAGACTAGGTGCATGCCCGAGCAAGCCTCAGTGCGCGAGTGCCTAATAAGCATGTGGTCATCCTCTCGAATTGGACCATGCAAAAATACTAATACAATGCGATACCCGAGACTAGGTGCGTGTCTCAGGAAGCATCGACCCGTGGGTGATCAGTAGGCCTCTGATCGACCTCTCGAATTGGACTATGCAAAAATCCTAATACATGGGCAATACCCTAGACTAGGTACATGCCTAAGAAATCCTCGGTGTATGAGTGCTTGATAGGCCTGTGGCCGACCTCTCGAATTGGACCATGCAAAATCATAATACATGGGGATACCTTAGACTGAGTTCATTCTCAAGCAAGCCTCGACGCATGAGTGCTTAATAAACATGTGGTCGGCCTCTCAAATTGGACCACGCGAAAATCCTAATACAGGTAAATATCCTATAATAGGTGCATGAACGAGGAAGCCTCTGTGCATGAATGCTTAAATGCATATGGTCGGTCTTTCCGGTTGGACCATATAATAAAATGGAAGAACGAACTACGATCGACCTGATCCCACGAGGGTACGTTGGCATCTCGACACACTCAAGTCTGATTCACATATCGATTGAACGTCTATGAAATCAATTAAATCATTCCTCTAAGACCTTACAAAGGCAATCAAATCAACCAAAGAAAACTTAAAAGTTGAACGAAAATTCAAAGTATGTTAGTTCCTTTCACATTGATGACTAAACATGTTTAAAGAGATTATAAACCAGCTCCCAGCTCTTCTCCGAATTAACTTAGCTGAGCTGCGACCTAGGGTGATATTATGGGGTAAAAAATAAACCAACAATAATATTGTGACATGTGGCAAGCAAACTAGTCAAGATGACGACATGTACCCGTTCTAATAACATAAGAATGACTAGAGTCCTTGATAAAGTAGAAAAATAACTACACCAAGAAGTAATATTTTATTGTAACTCAAACTCTATAAGGATAGGACTTATCCAATTATAAATCTTAACTCTATATAAAGGAGAGAGCCCTCTTTACCCAAGGGGGATCAGAGGCTAGAGAAACACTCTCATGTAAATTCTCACAAGTTTATTCTGAAACAATGTTGAAGCCCCGTGGATGTAGGTCATCAATAGTTTAACCACATAAATCTTTTTTCGTCTCTCATTTATTTTTACACTCTTATCGTGACAGTTGGGCACCCCATTCGTTTGAATTTTTTGACACCACATATAGTTTTATATGTTTTTAGGTGCATCTGTAATGATTAATTTGTATGTTTTGTATGTGTTTGTATTATATTTATTGATAATTGTATTTTTTTGTCTTTGTATCTGTTTAGTATACAGTTGTACATGTTGTTAGGTGTTTTTATAAATACAGATATACTTATTATGTTAAATACAATTACAATATTGAAAACAGATTCAATTACATTTATTAATTTATATACTCTTAAAATAATGAAAACAAATACGGATGCATTTATTAATTGAGATAGAGTTACAATAGTGAAAACATGTACATTACATTTATTAAGTTAGATGCAATTACGTTAGTTAATTTGGATAAAGTTACACATATTAAGTTAAACATAGTTACATTACTGAAAACACTTATATATATTTATTTAAATAAATACAGTTACAACGATGAAAATAGACAATGTTGAAAACATATACAGTTACATTTATTTAATTTATACTATGTTTTAAGTTTTACTTTGTATAAATAATAACTATTTGTAGTTGTATATATTTTTCTAATAGTTTATAGTTTGGAATAATTATGTTTGTTGTGTTACTTTATCCAATAGTAATATACAAATATATGTGATTATTATGTTATATAATTGTTAAATTGTTATTGCAAGTACACATATACTCATTATGTTAGTAACAGTTACAATGATGAAAACAAATACAATTAAAATCATTAATTTTATATACTACTGCAACAGAAAAACAAATACATCTATACTTATTAATTTAGATAGAGTTATATTAGTGAAAAAAATACAATTATATTTATTAAGTTTTATACAACTACATTATCTACTATGGATACGATTACCTATATTAAATTTACAATCACAATGTTGAAAATAAATACAATTACACTTATTTAATTATATGCATATACAATGATCAAAAGAGGTACAATTACAATGTTGAAAACATATACAGATACATTTAGTTGATTTATATTACGTTAATTCTTTTACTTTGTATAGATAACAAATATTTATAGTTGTATATGTTTTTGAAATATTTCATAGTTTGAGATAGTAATGTTTGTCGTGTTATTTTATATAATAATATATTAATATAAGTGTTTATCATATTTTTTATTATTATATTTTTAACATAAGTACAAATGCATTATTCTAGATACAATTAGAATGATGAAAAAAATATACAATTTCAGTCATTAATTTACAAATTGTTGCAATTGTGAAAATAGATACACTTACATTTGTTAATTGAGATAAAATTTCATTAGTTAATATGGATACAATTACACATATTAAGTTAATTAAAGTCACAGTGCTAAAAACATATAAAATTATACCTATTTAATTACACACAATTACGATGATGAAAAGAGATACATTTACAATGTTGATAACATATACAATTACATTTATTTAATTTATATTATATTTTATGCTTTACTCGATCTAAATTACAAATACTTGTAATTGTATACGTTCTTTTAACAGTTTATAGTTTTAATTGTTTATCTTAATATTTGTTAATATTTCTTGTTGTACCTATTTTATGAGCCATATGGTTAACGTGACAGTTATATCATAAGGAGATAATTGTAATTGTGTGTAATTGAAGTGTTATATATACATTTGTTGTTATATTGTTGTGTTTAATTATGTTTACTATGTTACTTTATATAATTGTAATATATAAATATTAGTGCTTATTGTAACCATTATTTGTGTAACTGTTTCTTATTATAATTGTTTCAATGTGTAGCTGTTCATAATTGTAATTTTTTTCATTTATATAACTGTTTATAATATTAATATAGCAACTCTAAGTATTATTTGGGTAGCTTTTTTGTAATAGTACTTGTAAGTGTTTTTGTAATTGTTTATGTAATTGTTTTATAAATTTTATAATTTAACATAACAAATGTATATCTTATTTGCGTAAATGTTTGTAATTGCAATTTTGCCTTAGGAAAAGTGTTCATGTAACTTTGTATGTTACTATAACTGTTTTATTTGTGTTAATATATATGTGTGACTATTTTTATAATTGTAACATAGAAAGTGGAACTATTGTTACTTTGTAACTCATTGCAGTCAATGTAACAATTTATAATTGTTTGTAATTGTTAAATTATAATAGCTTCATTTGTAGTTGTAATTATTCGTAGGTTCATATTTCTTTTAATAATTATAACGATTTGTAATTATTTCTTTTCATAGCATTTATTAAATTTTGACATTTGTAATTGTTTTTCATGTATCAAAAATGATATATGGGTCGAAGTCTGGGTAGAAATATCAATCGAATGAAATTAAGTGATGTGAATGAAAAAACGTATAACAGATATAAGAAATATCAATTTTTGAACGGGCAGAGAAGAAGTTGAAGGAAACTGGTCGAGATGATGATTTCGCTGATTCTGAAGCAAAGTTAAAAGGAACTAGGCCTCAGTATATGTCTAGTCTAAATGGTTTAATGGCCGTTGTTAGTAAAATTAATTTGACTAAGAAACATATCAAAGCTATTAGGAAAGCACCCTTCAGTGGATTATTTTAGTTTTATAAATATTCAAGGCTTGTTTCTACAACTTATTTATATAAATACCGATAGTTATATAGAGAATTAGTACAATAGGCTATCTTTGTTTGATGGCGTGAATTATGCATATTAGAAAGCTCAGAAGAGATAATCTTTAAAATCGATCAACCAAAACCTTTGGTTTGCCATTGAAAGGGCATGGACTCCTCTTACTTTGAATAATGAAAATGTTATTAGTCTGAATCTAGTAGCAAATTGGACTAAAGACGACTTTAAGTAATTTTAATGCTCGATGTTTGCATACAATTTTTGGTGTTGTCAGACCTGAAAATTTTCGTCGCGTTTTGATGTGTACCACGCCTAAAAAGGCTTAGGATATCCTCCAACTCGCATATGAGGGTACAAATGTTGTTAAATCTTTTAAGTTTCAAAACCTCACACACAATTTGAGACTATACACATGCTTGAAACTGGAACATTTGATGAATTTTATGCTCGTATATCTAATATTGTGACTTCAAGTTTTAATTTGGCTGAGCAAATTTTGTAAATGAGAGTTGATAAGAAAATGATGAGGTCTATCCCATCTCGTTTTAATGCGAAAGTCATTGTCCTTAACTCTTTGAGAATTCCAAACACAATTAGGCTAGAAGTACTCATAAGTGAGCTCCAAACTTATGAATTCAACATGTTCCCTGAAACCCAAAAGAAAAAGGAATGTATTTAAAATCAATATCTCAAAGAAAAGAGGTTTATTACTCCGATCCTAAAATAGATTAAGATGATCTTGCCTTGTTTGCAACAAAATTTAAAAAATTTCTCAAATTCAAAAATCAAAGTTCATCCAAATCGAAAAATAAAAAAATTGAGAAAAATAAAATATTACAAAGCGGGTAAGAATTTTAATGAGAATGATTAAAAGAAAGTTAGAGGTAAACATTCAAAGAAAGATGAATCAAAGAGGTGTTATGGGTTTAATATCCCGCCTCGATAAACTTATTAAATTATTTATGGCATGGATACGAAGATGAACAAATTATAAATTATATGGGATTATGGATGACAAATTGGATTGAAAAAAGAAAAGTTGGAATATGGAATTTTTATGGACTTTAGACTTCTATGAACTACAACATATGGAGTTGTTGATTATAAGTAATTAAATTATGTAGGCCCTTTCTCGAAATCAAAAACTGTTTGGGGTAAATATGAGGAACTTGAGAAGATAAGAGAATAAAAGAAAAAAATATATATATATATATATACTATACATATTTTAAGAGTTGGTGACTGAGTCAATTCGAGTGTCTCTCTAATTACCCACTAACGTTTTGGTGAGTATTGCATACAGGCTTCTATATTGGGAAGAAATTGGGTTAAACTACTGAATGAACAAACTGTGAAATATAAGAAGTCAAGCCTCCCCCCTGTATCGTTCGAACGACGTAGGGAATCATTCTAACGACAAGTTGCAGTCATTCAAATGACCTCTTGGGTCATTAGAACGACGCTGATGTGGTCAGCGAGCTGTCAGCTCCTCAACCAATAACCTTATTTCACTCAACACTTGGGCCTGACTTTCTGAGGACGATGAGTATAACATGGGCAAAACTATAGATTATCCTTATGTTTTGTGTGTAAAAGAATGGATACCCAGGGTTTGTAACCTACGAAGCTAGCTCTACCACATTTGTTGTCAAAATATGAACCATTGATCAAAGGTACGTGTCAGCTCTTGGGACTTGGCTGAGAGGATGAATCTCTATGAATCAAATGCTTGGGCCTTTATTTTGAAAACTAAGGAGAGAGGCATGGGGTTAGAACACCCATTGCCAGAACTCTCGAAATCTCCTCCCATTTCCTTCGATTATTCAGCCATATTTCTTTAAGAGTGGTGAGTATACTCACTTCAGAATAACCATTCTTCCCCACTAATATATAAATAAATATATATATATATATATATATATATATATATATTGGAGCTACCAGAAATGCAAAATTTGTTCTTGGGGATTTTGATGAGTATTTGAGGGGAGTTTTTTTGGAGGATGAAGAGGGACTGCTGAACATTTTGGAGTATTTGTTGAAGCTACTTTTGGGGGTTTCATGGTGGACATTTATGTGACTCCTTTCAGGTCCACCTTTGGAGGTGGGAGAGTCACCCATCTTCATCACCACCACCACCGTCTTTGGAGTTATTCAGGTGGGATAAGCTACTATTTGCATTTGAGACTATTTAGTCTATATTGTAGTCTTATAATTGTTCAATATTAAGATTAGGATTAGCAAGAAATAATATTGGGTTTCTTAGTAAGCTGAAAATGGACATTTTTGTGGAAATAAAAACGTAAAAAAATATTGTTTGTGTATATATACTAATAAAATTGAAAATTGACATTTTTATGGAAATAAAAATGTAAGAAAATATTGTTTGTGTATATTTTCCAATAAAACTGAAAATGGACATTTTAATGGAATAAAAATGCTAGAAAATATTATTATTTTGTGTTTTCTAATAATCTGAAAATATACATTTTTATGGAATAAAAATGTAAGGAAAATAGTATTTGTGTGTATTTTTAGTGAAAAGAAATAATGGGCATTTTATGAAATAAAAAGTGTAAAGAAATAGAATTTGTGCGTATTCTTAGTAAGACTAACAATTGACAACTTGGGAATAAAAATTGATATTTTGTGGAATAAAATATTGAATAAGATATAGTATGAGACTACTAATGCTAAATGGAAGAAATGTTAATTTTTAAGAACTGAAAAAGGTAGTCTTGTGTAAAGGGTGTAATTTTATGTGTTAAGGGTGTTAAAGTAAAAAAATGTGAACGTTGGCAAAAGTGTGGTATTGGACAAGTATTAAAATGACTAAGTGTTTAAAATGTTAAGTGGGAAACCTAATAACCATTTTGAGAAATAACACTTGTTAACGAACTAAATTACAAGTTTGGTAAATAAAGGGTAAATTGGTAATTTACTTAGAATGGAACATTTTTATGGAATAGAAAAATGTTAAAAAAGGTCCTTACATTAATACGTGTGAAAATGAATGAAGTCGTAAGGCGTGAATGAATCTAGTATAAATCACTTGTGTGTGGATAAGGGACTTATAGAAGAAGAGAAATAATTTTCCAAGTGTTAATGGAAAAACGGACGGCTAAGTCCTAATTTTGACTTTGGTCGGGTAAAAGTAAAGAAGTGGAATAATGTGGTATGTGTAGAATGTTAAACACATTAATAAGAACTCGAATGTTACCGAAAATTAAGCAAGAAGGGCCCGGAGCCCTTGGATGAAAAACCCTAAATCACTGGCCAGATCATATGGTGTGCATAGCCGTCATGTGGAGCCCGTGTAACTATGAGGTAGTGGAAGATTTCGAGAAAAGATAAAGGAATAAGAAACATGTAAAAAATGGATTGTCTGGTAAAATGTATTAATATAACCTAACTTAAATGAATAAATTAAATGTTTCGATAAAGGTGAAATAGATAAGAAAACTCGTAAATCTATTAGCATCCATAAGTTAAGGTAAAAAGGGTAAGGTAAAGTGGGCAAATGGGTTGTTAGATAACCTAATTTGTTAAATCTACAATTAGCATAAGTATGTATAGAGAGGTCTTCAAATGATAAACAAGTATTTTCTAACATGGTGTATGCGTGTGTTGAAATGGTACTTTTCAATGAAAATACTAAATTATATCCAAATGACTATTAAAGGGATGATTCTGGTAGAGGAATGGTTTTAATAAATTAAGTAGAAAGGTTTCAAGTGTTTAATTGGGTGCGTTAAACAAAGTGAGAAATGCTAAGAATGAATAAAGGAAGTCCTCACAAGATTAGGGTAAATTAATCTGGATGAGTAAGGTTTTCGAAAGTAAACGGTTAATGCATTTGAATATGTATTTTTTTCAAAGGTATATTTATATATATGTAGACACATATATAATTTTGCAAGCATGTGATTGTAGCGTGTGATTATTCATTTCTGCCTTTCGTTTCTATATTGCTTGTATATTCCCACTGGGCATAGGCTCACACCCTCGCTTTGTTACGGCAGGTTGGATGCGGGTTCGTATTTTGAGGGCAATATATTGGTAAGTGTACTTTATTTTTTTTACGTTAGTATCTCTGTTTACTTGGACTCGGGGTGTTACCCATGGGTCCCACACGTAGTTTATCTTGAAATTGGATTCGCATACTAAACAAGTGAAACATTAATTTAAAATAAAATTGGACTAGCAGCATTATCTAGGTTGTTTCATTGCACTTTATACCTAACGTGAAATTCGGATCAGGTTGACTCACAGGTAATCCATAAATTCGGGTCGGGTCGTTATAAATGGTATCAAAGCTCTAAGTTTAAGATTCCTTTCGGGTGTGACGTGGTGAGGTCGATATTAGATCTTTCAAAGTCGGCGTTGGTTTGGGATAGTCACGCTAGTTTGGTGACGATTTAGTTCGTGTCCTCGACGGTAAAGTCAAAGAGGTTAGCACAAAAAGTAAATTAGTGCCAAGTGGCATACGTTCAAGTTAGTTGTATAAATTGCTTCCGCATTTCTATTGACGAATGATTTAAAATTTATGAGTGTCCACGTAAGCCCATAAGTGGTGACACCGTGGTTCGTAATGTGAGGTGTTTGTGTTCCAACCTTTGTTGACTTTGAGTCTTTGGAGATGTTAATAGAATGAAATGATGCCCATTGTGCAAGTGACACCAAATTGTGTGTAATCAATGGTAGAGATTGATAGTTAGAGTGTCATAACTATGTAATGGGAAATCTTGATGTAAGGACACAAGTCTCCGGTTGAGTCTTAATGTAGTGTTGGCTCAATTTCGGACAAAAACATTTGTGTCATAGGATAGTATTGAGTGAGTATCCTCCAAGCCTATGACATGCAAGAGTAAAAGACGTAGCAGCTAAGACTTATAAAGCTTCATCATTACCGTATTTCAAGTGTCATGTTTCTACGCCATCAACATCATATTCCATAGTCTCCAAAAAGGTACGAATGCATTTCTATATATATATAGGGAGACTTGGAATAATTTTATAACGGGTGTAATTTTATTTTAAAATGAAATTTATTTTCACAAGGTCATTTTAGAACTTTGAATAAAAAGTTTTTGGGCTTAAAATTGAAAAATGTCATTCTAGTAGCTCGTTCAATATTGTCGTTCGAACGAGTTTATCGTTCGGATGAGAATATCGTTCGAACGATTTTGCCAATGACTTTTCTCACTTGGCCAGTAGAACTTCGTTAGAAGGGTCATTCGAACAAGACTTCGTTCGAACGAAAATCTCGTTCGAACGAGATTTCTGGCGGGAATTTTTTTAGCAATTTTGTCCCATTTTTTCACTACTTTGTCCCACTAATCTTTCACATAATTTAATGACTTCGGGACCAAAATTTTTCTAAGAACTTTTTCTATCTCCTAGAGAGTGTTTGAGAGCTTAATTCTTTCATTAAAAGTTCCCTTGGTGTTCGTTAGTCAAATTGATTTATTCAAAGAACAAAGCCAAGTTTACAACCAATTGTTTGTTTTAATCAAAGTTTATATATATATATATATATACACATCTTGCTTAGAGAGTTTGTTTGGCACCGGATTCATCTCTACTGTAAAAGAGAGTTTGGGTTTGCTTCTACATCCCACAAAGAAGAAGAGTTTGTTTGCTGTGACATACCCCCTTGGAGAAAGGCTCCTTGTTTCGGTGGCGATGACCAGAAAAAGTTCGATCATTGGATTTTGAGATCGCGGTGGACCTTCGTGGTTATTCGCTAGGCAGAGGTGTGTACTATAAGGAGCGTCGGGGCTTGGACGGAGTCAAATCGGGTGTTGTAAGTCTTTTTGTCTTGTACTTGTAAAACCGTACATAGTGGATTTGAAGCTAGGGTCCTCCGAAGTTTTTTTCACGTTGTGGGTTTTTCCTCGTACAACGCGACGTAGTGGTTGTTTACTTATTTTATCTTTTGCTATATCACATTAGATGAATGCTTAGGTAAAACGATAAAATTGGTATAGTTAATTTGGTGCAAATTCAATTTGGGTAAAAATTAATTTAATTCAAGTCATTAATTTTATTGGATAAAATTTGGTTTGGCCTAATTTGTAAATTGGACTAATTATTTGTTAGGCAAATTTTAGGACTTGGATTGAATTAAGTTGTTTAAGTGAAAAATAATTTATTGTTTAATTTAATGTCACTTTGAGTTTAGTTTAATTTTAATTTGAAAGAAATTAAAATTTGAGTTATGTACTTGTTTAGTTGAGCCATTTTTATTCCGCATCTAAAAGGAAATTACTTTTGTAAAATCAAAAATTTGGGGGTCTACATTTCCAACAAGTGGTATTAGAGCATTGATTTAGAAAAACTATCATTTTCACGTGATTTAAAGTATATGTAGCCGTGGGCGTGACACGTGTGAAAGGTCAATACCGATGTGATGAGTAGGCAATTTCGATCCTTGGGGTGATACCGTGATTGATGGGTAGTTCAATGAGCATATAAATTGATGTAGGCCAACTCTAGAGGATAAGTCAACCTTAGTTAATAGGATGTTGTCCTTGTGGGTGAACACGTTAGTGGTTGTTGGTCGGTGAATGTATTTACAAGTGTTAACTCTGTGGCAAGGAAGTACAAGGTCCCTTGGGGGCGGGCTTGAGTTTAGTATGCACCGATTCATATGCCTTTCCTATTATATGTATTTTGCAAATCTTGATGATTTAGGTAACCTAGGAGTAAACCTAGAAAATCGTGGTGACTTTGTATTAAGTAAATTAAGTTGTGATGTTTTAGCATAGGACATCTTACGGATTTGTTAGGGTGGTCCTCCTCTTCGACTATCCCCGACGTTCCTTGTCCTACCAAAAATCTTAACAATATTAATTTAAGAAATTGGTGATCATAGTTTGGCATTGAGAGATAGGATCCCCTGTGGCGTTCATGGGCATGGGCCTTAGTGCTCATAAGAAATGCTTGGCGTCTCGTATCCTAACTGGAAATATATAGTTGAGTTAAATAAGTAGGTTAGCACGGAGTATGAGGACTACATAGTAACGCAATTCAGTTATAGTGGTTGAACACTCACTGGGAAGCAAATTGATGAGGCCTAGTGAATTTAGCTACGGGTTGGCGTTATGGGTACGCACGTGAGTTGCGTTAAATGCCCGTGGGAGATAAGTACTAAGGTGGTTTGGTGAGATTGACCTTGGGTTAGTAATTTGGATAGCCATGTGAAACCAGTATTGATAGTTCCTTGGAGGTATATACTAAGGTTTAATTAGCGAGATGTTAATACCTACACCAAAAAGGCCAAATTGGCACCCTTCAGCCGGCCAGCCTTGTCACGGTCATTAACCGTGACAAAAAATACGTATTTTTTGTCACGATCATTGGCCGTGACAAGCCCATGACAAAGGCTTGTCACGGTCATTGATCGTGACAAGGCCATGATAACTGTACTTGTCACGATCATTGATCGTGACGACCTTAAAAACTTGTCATGATCAATGATCGTGACAGGTCAGTGACAACTTTGTCAGTAAAAAAAACCTTCCTCTTCGTTTTTCCCACCATTTTCTATTCCCTCCGTTTCTCTCTCTCTCTCTCTAAGCGACTGCGCTCCTCTCTCCCTCTACCATGTATTTTTTATTCTCTCTTTCCCTTCCATTTGTATATATGTGTGTGTATATATGCGTGTGTATATATGCGTGTGTATATATGTGGGTGTAATTGTGTGTGTGTGTGTGGTGGGGGGAGGGGTGGGGTGTATATGCGTCTGTGTGTGTGTGTGTGTGTATGCGTATGTGTGTGTATATATGTGTGTAAGCGCGCGTGTGTGGTGGGCACTGGCAGTGGGGGGAGGGGGCAGGGGGCTACGTGTGTGTATGTGCGTGTATGTTTGTGTGCGTGTGTGTGTGTGTGTGTGTGGTGGGGGGAAGGAGGTGGGGATTGTTAATTTATTTTTATTAAACTTTAATTAGTATATTATATATTGCCCCTCATATGCAACTAGTGCCCCTTGTAAAGGAATTGATTGATTAAATATTGATTGATTATTAATTTTTTTAGTAAATTAATAATTAGTGCCCCTTTCATATGCAAGTAGGATTGTCCCTCATTGTAAATTAGTAAATTAACAATTGTATACTTTAATTGTTAGTTTAATTGATGAAATGAATTAATTGAGTAGATGAATTAGAAGGAGTACGGGATACACATTTGTTATTGCGATTGCGGTTGGATTATAGTGGATCGATGTTCTGTTGGTTAATTTTAGACCACTGGATTATTGTCCATATGGGGGTGGAATTTTTCAAGTTTTTTTTAAAATTACTTTATATCACGAACAATATATATATATATATATATATATAGTATGATAATTAAATGAAGCATACTTGAAATTACATACAGTGCGCATAGATACTAACCTTCTAGTTATTATGTATACGCATTCAATAGCCCTTAGACCCGTTTGAGAGTCATTACCCTTGTAATGAGATCTCTCGAATTTTCCCATTTGGACATTTTGAGACTGCATAATTTATGTATAATAATATTCTTGGTGGCTTAAAGTTATTACTTTTGGAGGAAGTTTTGCAGTCATATCCTAATGTTCTATGGGTACATACTAGATTGACAAGTGTGAGTGTTATTTCAATTGATCAATTGAAATAACACTCACACTTGACAATCTACGTCGTGTACTTGGAGAACTATGGGGATATGCTGCCCAATTTTTCTCAAATCGTAACAATGTGCATGAGTTGTTAAGTATATTACAGAAATATGTGGCCTTGAATGGGATAGGACCACTCACCCTTTAGAGGAGATGGAGGAAATAGGAATTTCTATTTTAAATTGAATTTGAATTTGAAATTTAAAAATCGAATATAAATAAGACATAATTAAATGAAACATACTATAAATCTAAGTTTTGTTTATCCTAATCCAGGAATATACGCTTCTTACCTTTAATAGGTGATTAGTTGTAATAGATGTGATGGGATATCCTAAACACGAAGAGTGTATGGGTGAGACAAATAGAATGGGGGATGTGTTTCGCAGAGGTGCTAATGAATTTGTGAAATACGCAAAGAAATTTCATAATGATGAAGAGTTTCCGTGTCCGTGTGCTAGGTGTAAGAATGGTAAGGTGTTTTAGTGGAAAATAGTTGAACTACAATTGTTAAGATGGGGTATGCAAGATAATTATCGATTTTAGAGTTTTCACGGTGAATTGAATGTTACTTTTGTCCCTGAACAACCTTCACAACAACCTTCAACAAGTAGGATAGATGTAGAAGGGGACGATGTAGATCATAATATGTTAGAGGATTTAGTTGATGATGCGTACAAGGTTTACGAAGTAGAGGAGAATGAGGTTACTGATGATGTACAACTTTCATGTACTCGTGAAGATATCTACATAAACCATGACGATGACTAATAAAGTTTAAAATTTAAGATGACCCAACCGTTATACTCTGGTTGTGAGAAAGATCAAACTACTTTACATTTCATGGTTGGTTTGCACAATTTGAAGGCGCAGTACAGTTTATCCGACAATAGTGTGACAGGAATTCTGAATTGGGTGAAGGGCTTACTACCCAAGTAGAATATGCTTCCAAATAGCTATCCTGTTATGAAGAATAATTTGAAAGGTTTGGGAATGAAGTATAAATCTATTCATGTTTGTGTGTATGACTGCATACTATACTCAAAAAGTGTTGAAATATTTTCCCGTTGGGCCTAGATTAAAGAAATTTTTCCCAGTAACATGGATAGCGGAGGCAATGACTTGGTATGCTAGGGTAGAAGTAAGGGGTAATCTCATGTGTCATCCTATTGATTCTACAGCTTGGAGGAGGATGAATTATGAGTATCCTAATTTTACTCGAGAACAGCGCAGTATTCATTTGGCCATATCAACAAATGGTTTAAATCCATTTAGAAATCTAAGAGCCAATCAGAGTGTATGGCAAGTGATCCTATCCTCACTCAACCTCCCTCCTTCACAGTGTATGAGACCTAAATTTTTTATGTTGTCTTTGTTGATACCTGGGCCAAAGGCACCAAGTGATGACATCGACATCTACCTGGCTCCTTTGGTAGAAGAATTAAATGAGTTGTGGGAAGAGGGTGTGCAAGCATTTGACTCTTTGAGAAAAGAAGAGTTTACGCCGAAAGCTATGTTGATATGGGCAATTCATGATTTTCCAGTTTATGGGACATTATCCGGTTGTGTAGTACATGGTTTTTTGTGGTGTCCTATTTGTGGAGAGGATACTGAATCTCTTTGTCTATTCGCTAGCTCAAAAAATGTATACCATTAACATAGTAGGTTTATACCCCCGGCTCATAGTTTCAGATTTGAGAAAGTTTCCAATTTTTTATCGGGCGGGGTTGAACATAGGCTACTGCTGAGAAGAATGTTAAGGGTGAGAAGAATGTTACCACCTCTTGGGTACTTAAAAGTGCCAAAAGGCCCTTATTGTTCACGTTGCTCTTGAGGTTCAAGATACTTCCCCATGATATTTTGATAATGGGTGCTCCAGCCACATGACTAGTGACAAGTCTCTTTTTATAAACCACGTGGATCGCAAGGAAGGAAAAGTCACCTTTGGGGATGGGAGTACGTCTAGAAATTTAGGAAGAGGTTTGGTGAATATTCCTGGATTTCCTAAGGTAGATAATGTGTTTTATATCGAAGGGTTGAAGGCTAACTTAATAATCATAAGCTAACTTTTTTATGCTAACTTTACGATAAATTTTGATTAGCGAGATGTAATATTTTTTATCAATATAATAAATTTTGGCTACAAGGTGTGAGGACTACCGAAAATTGAGGTGGTAACATTCCCCAGTCCTTCTGTATGTGAAATAATGGTAAGGTCACAACCATGGACCTTGGCATCAAAGACTTGGTCACATAAATTTTAGAGATCTTGCTAGGTTTTTAAGAAATACCTTGTTCGTGGCTTACCGTTACTTAGAAAACCAACTTCCTCGGTTTGTGGTCCTTGTCAACGAGGGAAACAAATCAAGAGTACCCATAAAAAGTTGAATATTATTACCACCTCACGTGTGTTAGAGTTAATACACATGGATCTTATGGTTCCAATGCGCACCGAGAGAATTGGTGGTAAAAAGTACATTTTGGTAACGGTCGATGGCTTTTAGATATATTCCATTATTGGATTTCTTAGAAAAAAAAGTATGATGCTTATGAGTTCTATACAACCAAGTATCATCTACTTCAAAATCAACACAATGTTTTCATCAATAGATTGAGAAGTGATAATGGCAAGGAGTTTGTGGATGCCGATGTTGTTACATATTGTGATGGTAAAGACATCAAACACAAGTTTTCTTGGTAGGCATGCCTTAATAAAATGGGATTTTTAAGAGGAAAAATAGGACTATCCAAGAGATGGCACGATCCATGCTTGTTAGTAAGAATGTGCCTAGATGATTTTGGGTGGCGGAGATTAATATCGCATGCCACACGATGACTAGGGTTGATCTTCGTCCACACACTTCAAACCCCATATGAGTTGTGGATCGGTAAGAAACACAAACGACCACATTTCTGAGTTTTGGGGAGTCTTTACCATATCCTTAAAGATAGAGAGAATTTCGAGAAATTCGACTCAAAAAGTGATGTGGCAATATTTTTAGGACTTTAATAGACTAGTAGAGCCTATAGGGTATATAACCTTAAAAGCTATAAGATTATGAAATCGATAAACGTCACTATTAAAGATGATGCACTGGCTACGTTTATTGAGGATGGTCTTGTGTGTGAGAACAATCCACCCTCGGTGACGATCTCATTCTTCCCAACACTACCATGGTGGAGATGACTCTTGAAAAAGATAATCCACCCTCTTGGGTTCAAATGATCCATGACTGTAATGGCATACTTGGTAATCCCACACTAGGTTTCAAGAGTTATGCTCAAATAGAGAATGTGATTAGCTACTATTGCTACACGTTAATAGTAAAGCCTAATAATATGAAGGAAGCACTCAAGTACGATGCTTGGTAATTAATCCCCCAACCTACAGAGACTCGTGTGATTGGTAACAAGTGGGTATAAAAAATAAGATGGATGAAAATAGTACCATCATTCGCAATAAGACTAGGTTGGTCTTTCAAGATTACACACAAATTGAAGATATGAACTTTGACGAGTCATTCGCTCTTGTTTCTAGGATTTGTACTTGTTCGCTCTTGGAGTATTATGGGATTCACTAAGGCCCAATGACTATTTATTGTGATAATACAGGTACAATACATATTTCTCGTAATCCCGTTAAACACTCTTGTACGAAGCATATTAGGATTCATGAGCACTTAATTAGTGATATTGTTGAGGAGAAGATTGTTTCCTTGAGCTTCGTGAGTACCAAGCATCAATTGGCGAATATTTTCACTAAACCTTTAGGTTCATTTCGATTTGAAGATCTTAGGAGGTCTATGGGTATTTAATCCAATAATTGGATTCATTATTTTCTTTTAGTTTAAGGTGTTTCTCATATTGCTATCATTTATCCCAATAACTAGATTATACATTATTTTGTACATTTAGGCCTATAAAATAAAATTTTCAAAAAGATTATATATTCTTTTAGAAAAATTTCATAAAAAAACAAAAAGATTTTATTTTGATAAAAAAAATCATATTTTTTTCAAAAAACTTATTTTTTATTTTACGTTGTATATGGATGCGCATTTAAGATGTTCAAATCAGAATTTCATTTAATCCATCCACATGTCATAATCATGGTGTTATTAGACTTGGCTACATGAAAATAATTGGTGCTTAATAATGAATATTCATCATTACGGTGTTCATTATTGATTAATACCTTCAGGATAGACTCATTATATCTCCATGATTGCACACTTTGGACAAACTTTTGAACATTACACTTGCTTTTCATACATTGAATAGTATTCTCTCATCTCAATTGTGCTTGATAACGAACTAAATGTACTAGGAACTAATTGTGCATGTACAAACCAGTGCCCGAATTATTTTTACCAGAAAATTAACAGTAAAAGTTTAAGCAATGGAAAGGGCTTATGAAAGAAGCAATCTTCTTTGCGTTAAAATCCACCATTGGAAAGAGCCTAACTGATGAATTCGGCACATAAAAACAGAAGTGCCAAGGACAAATTTATTTCATTGAGGCTTTATTAAAAATTAACAACATGATTCCTACAAAATAGTTAAGAGTTTATACTTAAATTATGATATTTTGAAGGTATTATAAGTTCAAGATCAATAGGTTTACCCAATAAAATTGCTTGTAAAATATTAAATAGTTTGGCATTATTCATTTGATAAACATTGAAAATCGAGGCATTTTGTATAAGTTAAGTCAATTTCACTTTGTTAAACAAATTTACACAAAAAGGTTGAATTGAGTACTTTGTTTAGGAGTGTCTCTTTGAGTACGTGCACCGCCGCTATGTATGACTCTGTTGAATTTTTCGTTCATTAAATCCACACATCTATATTTCATCTCCATAATTTCGAATGTTTTTATGTTAATCCAAGGCATTTTGTTTGTATTTTTATATGTGTATATTTTTATACTCAAAAATTCCAAAAATAGCTTGTCGGTTTGTTGAAGTTTCAACACACATGCTTAATTGTCTATGATTTATAATGATAATTTAAATTTCTATAATCGTGATGCTAGCTTGTCAGGTTTAGCTTCTGACCCTTTTTCTATTACGGACAAAAAGAGAAGGAACATATTAAGGCGGAGTTTTGTGCTACAAAGGTTTATTTATTCTTTCAAACTCCATGCGTAACAGTATTTTCCTTGCTTCATGTCAATAGGTATTTTTTTTGCATTGATGATACACGTACTACATGATGAAGATTTTCAGTAGCGACAAAGTTGCAAGTGTATTTTCCTTTTCGGTTTGGAAAGGACATTAGTTGAACTTCTCTTACAGGTTATTTTTTTTATTTTGTGTTTGATACAAAAATATCCGAAGGGGGAGATTTGTAAGAGCACAACTTATTATTTATTCATTATGTTTATTTTTGACATATTTCATTACATTGCTACATTATTATGTACATTCTCAAAAAGATTCAATCAAAGACAAGTTTGTGACCGAACGCATCAATCTAAGAATGAAAAGTTAATATCGTCACTTAAATCATCGAAAAAGGTATATGAGCTAGATTTAGTGTTAACTTATGCTCGGGGTATTTTTAAACAAGTTTGAATTCAAATTATTTTTTCCAAAAGTTTTTTTAAAAAAATTATGCATCTCTTGAAAACGAGATTGAGGGTCGTTCGAATAAATTTATGCAACTCGTTGAATAGTCATTCGAATGAGCTTCAAACATGCATTTTTTCTCATTCTAGAAAGTCATTCGATCTTTCGTTCGATAGCGGTTCGATCTCTCGTTCGATAGTCGTTGGAATGAGTTTGTGAAGGTCGTCCGAACGGGGTCCAGTTCATTTGAACGAGCCAATGCACCTTTTATTTTTCATTTGGTTTCAAACACTATCTTTTTTAGATTATTTATTTTAGATTTTCCAATCTATGTAAGAGATACAAACCTACACATTATTGCAAGCCTTTTGGAACCTATTTTTTTATTAAAAAAAAACTTTGGTTTTTTAAAATCCAAATCCGTTGGATATTTATGATAATTTTATCAAACCTGGAAAAATACATCACTTTTTCAAGTCCTTGTGGAATTCATTATTCACTACTGATGAGAGGAAAGGAGTTTTCTGAGGCTGATCGATATATACCGAGGCAAGTGGAGCTAGTTGTGTGGCGTTGTTAGATCCGCATTGTTTACTATTATCAATAAGGAAGGAAACTAAAGCGCGATACTTAGTGGTGACTAACTCTGAAAGTCTCTCTATGTCGTATATAATACCTTAGTTGAAAAGGTGGTGAAAAGGATTTTTCTCAAAAGATTTTTTTGCTCATATCTCGTGTGATCGTTTATATGTTTGATTTAGATTCAATATCACCTAATTAATCAATAATTCAAGATAATATTGAATTAAAATTGAACTTGGCTTATATGTGATATAATACGGATTTCACTATTGACCATATAACTGGACCACTCAACACGTTTTTTTATAGACATTTAAGGACACACAAACTCATGTACCCATTTCTCTCTCTTAAGCTTTACAAAACAAATTTGTGTCACTAGCACGAACCTTAAAAAATAAGAGAGTATTGGTTAAATGGGTGTTTGGGGGACTTAGGCATTTAAAAATTGTTGCCTTCGTTTTAGAGTTTAAAAATTACTTATGATGAGCTAAACTGTGGAAATAACAATAAAGTATGGAAACATAAAGATTTTTATAAATCAAATCAAGGATCAATTATAAAAAAGTCCCTCAAATATTTTTTAATACACATTTAATCCAAGCCTTTTTATTTTGTTCCAAAAATTCTCTCAAACACCCATTTAACCAATATTCTCTTATTTTTTAATGTCCGTCTAATAGCATTCCCGCCCCAGCTCCCCCCACCCCACCCCCACTCCCTAGTGTCGGAGCTCCGGAGTGATTAGGAAAGAAGGAAATGAAAATATGGAAAAGAGAATAAATTAATCTCGGTTTAATTGTTGGTATGATTAGTTATGAAAAGAAATAAAATAAAAAGGTAGCAATATCTGAAATTAATGAAGAAAAAAGAAATGGCATTATTTTTAGTTGTTTTACCTTTTTGAAATCCTACTAGCACATAGATATTTTCCAACTTCTTCGTTTAAAAGGATTGCCTTTGGAATAATTGAATAGTTAATAAAGTTATTCTCTTTCTCTCTTTTCACTCATTTTTGGAAGAGTTGGCTATGGTTGCCATGGTTATTTTCTAACTAGCTTGTAGCCCCGCACGATGCGCGGGTGCTTTGTACTTCTTATTATACAATGCAATGCAAACATATTACAAAAATAGAGGTAAAATATATAACATTAAAAGACCTATTTCACATTTCTATGATACATGCTGTTAATACAGAAAATTTTATAAAAGGATAACGAATATATGTATTTCATTAATAGAATATTTGATGCCAAACAAATACTTGCATGTAAAATTGAAATGCAAAAAGGAGAACATTTAATGATGAACTAAGGGAAATTAAAAAAAAAAGAATAGAACACACACACACACAGATATATATATATATATATATAAATAATATGATAGCTTGGTTTTTGAAAATATACACATTTTTAACAGTGCAGATCGATGCCACCTCCTTACACATTTTCCCAAGATGGATGAGTGAGATCATCTCCCTCCATTAATTTCAAATACAACACTATTTATATTTATCCACTACCTATTTTATCCCTTAAAATTTTAAATTCTCCCACTTTTCCTTCTCACTAATTAATTTCCCTTTTATCACTTTAATTCCAACATAACCCTATTTTGGTAAAAACACACGAAAAGACAACCTTCTCTCTCTCTCTCTCTCTCTTCTCAGACAATCCTCCAATACACTCACTAACCACCCCCCTCCCTACCACGATGTATATTTTCTCTCTCTCTCCCTCTCTTCTCGCACTTTATCCTCTCCCCTAACCGCCTGTAGAGAAATAGAGAGAATCAATCCATGGACCATCATCGTCGGCACCATCATCGGATTCGCACACTAGCACCATCATCGGATTCACACACCACCATCATCACCGGCACCATCATCATCACCGGCACCATCATCACCCAAATATCTCTCTCACACTGGTAACCCTACTTTTTCCGTCGTCTATTCTATTTATATACTCCAAAACTAACCTAATCATCACCAAAATTTCTCTTTCATTTGATTTGCAGAGGAGGACGGTAAAAAAAATCCTTCCCAAATTGCTACCAACCCACACTCAAATCTCGACTCCGTTAACGGCTTTCAGCAAGTATTATTTCATTTATTTTGAGAAAATTTTCTGCATACTGTGATTGGGGATATGTTCTGTATTTTGACCCATTATTTGTAGATTTAAGTTCCGTATTAGAGTGAGCAAATTTGGTATATTTTCATATGTTTTGCCTACTGAAACACGGTATTAGGGTGAGCAAAATTTCCTGCTTAGTGTGATTAGGGATATTTCCTGTAATATTTTTAAAACACGGATATGTTCTGTAATAATTTTTTAAACACGGATATTGTCTTGAAACATAACTGGTGATATTGTCTGTAATAAACTGTGTTTGTGTTGTATTTCACTCTCTCATGTATAATTTGTTTTTTTGAAACACTAATATTTTTTAACTTTATTTGTAGATTTAAGTTCCATGGGTCGTTTGAACAAAGTAGCCACTAAGAAGGAGGTCAGTTGGGTCGTTTTAACAATTTGTTGCATTTTGAACAAAGTTCCCACAAAGTATTATTCAAGGTGGGTATTTAATTTGTTGTTGATTATTTTGTTAATTATTTTGTGTCTTTCGTTACATAATAGAGTTTGGGGTGGTGCATTTTTTTCATGAGTAACCGGTACTACTTTTCAACTTTGGGGGGATTTGATCTTGATTTTATTTCTTGCTATATTACCTGAATGGTTCTAAGATCGATTTTTTATTTTGTTTTAAAGGTATTTTTTGTAATCAATATTTGTCTAAGTTATTGGCTGAGCACCAGAAGCTTGGGCCATTCTTGCATTTGCTTCCGATATGCAGTAGACTTTTGAATGAAGATGTATTTAGCATATTTAGTTTTAGTGTGCATATATAACTTTAGCATACCTTAACAGCATAATTTAATTCACAAGTCTACTGTATATTTTAATACCTTTAGCATACCTTAATAGCACACTTTAACTTAACTTTAGCATACATTAAGGTATGTTGAATTAAGATAAGTAAAGTGTATATTTAGCTCAGATGTGGAATAAAGTGTATATTTTGCTCAGATTTTACATATAAAGTGTATATTTAGCTGAGATGTTTTGGAGATGATGATATTTATTATTCACTGTTTCTTTCGCATGTGTGGAATCCATGCCTTTTGGGATGGATGTCGGACTTCCGTATTTTGGGTTTTGATCGTCCTTAGTGTTGTGGTGACCTATTTTGTAGGGTTTTATAGCTAAAAGTTCTAATCACCATAATAAAATAAAATATTTAAAATATTTTATATGCAGTTGAGATAACACATACACATATGTATAAGTACACACATATGTTTAAGTAAACACATATGTATTATGTTTGTATTTATATCAAGGCATAATTACAAGCGGCAACATATGTGTTTGTCTGACCACAATGTCCCTAAAATTCCAATGTTATCCATATTGAGCTTTATTTGTAGTTATGCCATTCAGAGTTGGCATAATTGCTTTTCTTCCTTTTCTAAAAAACTAAATTTATTGATTTTAAGCATATTAATAGTCATACAGTTTATTCATATTCTACTGAAAAATTCTTATTGTAAACCTTCTGTTATTAAATGTTTCCATATTCTTGATTCATAATTTCAACTGAGTGTTGGCATTTAAAAAAATTATGAACTTGGGCAAAATGTTTATACATTCCTAAGCAGTTTTTTAAGATTAAAAAGTGGGGAAGGGGGGGAAGTTGTAACAAAGTGTCAAGTCACTGTTTAGGAATTAATAAACATGATCGGGATACTTTAGAGGCTACTATTATACCAGTTAAGGTTTTTACAGGAGCGTTCGAAGCTGGACTGGACGTTTATTCTAGGAAGCTTTTGAAGTATTATGCTGAGAAACTTTGATACATGTTTAGGTGTATTTAGTGCGTGTGTAATTAAACATAATACATATGTGTGTATTTATAACACACCAAACTAATCATAAAAATAGGACTCACACACAGACACACACAAAATCCAGGCCTGTTGATCGAGTTTATAATATAAAAAACATTGGATCTATTTTTTATAAGCCGATCTGCTACTGCTATTTTTGAAATCAAACTATTTTTTTTTTAAACATCACCGATCTGTTTTTGTTGGAAATAAATCTGATCGGATTTTGTTTCTATTTTTTTCATCTGAGTTTGGGATTTTGTTTTAAAGAACCAATCTGCTGTGACACCCCGACTAATTAAATACTGGGTAGCTACTCCTTTATTAAATTAATACAAAATGCCAAGTTGGTTCAGTTAATAGCATCACTGTCGAAAACATTTTAATGATTACTAACCACCTAGTATTTAAAAAGTGAGTTGTCAAATTTAAATTAAATCTGATTAACATGCAATAAATGAATTATAGAAATGTAGCACAACCATTCACGATAAAGTCTCAATAGAGTAACCAACAAATAATAATGAGTCTGGAGGAAATACTCCTCACAACAATCCTAATATGGAAATAAATAAAACAAGTCTGCATCCTGAATTAATTACAAACCAAAGTCTGAATAACTGAAATATAAAATGTCTCAAAAGGAAATGGGCAACATGCCCTATAAGTGATGGAACTGAATATGGAGTCAAAACCAAAAGAAGCGTCTACTAGCAAGGCCCTGTAACTTCCACAACAGCTACAGCTCGTCACCTGAATGGAAATACTATGCATGGTGTCCTTGTGGCTGGGCACCTAAAAGGTTTTTACAAAAAATAGATTTGAAAGCAAATGGGTCAGAGCCCGAAAGTGGAGAGTATTTTAAAAACAGCAAGTGCTTTAATAACATTAAAACAATGAATGCAAAATACATGTTAGGACGTGCACTCACATGAAATACTCACCTCTCGACTAATTGTGCACTCCTAACGTACCGTACCCATCTAAATGACATTCATATCTAACTAAACCGTTTTAAGTTCTACCCCTTTCTACTCGATTCCCATTATACATTCTAACGTTATCAATTAAATAGAGGACCTTACTTAAACTCGGATTCTCAATTATTAACAATACAATTCACTACAGGTTATCCCTTTTTATTTTCTCAATGCGTTACTATAATTATTCTCACAATTCCAACACGACAATTCTTTCATTTAACCGTATATTATTCTCAACATAAATATAGAATACTAACACCCCGAGACTAAGCTGCGGTGCACACATACTCTGCTATCCATCCCGGTACATCACGTACATAAGGATCACGCATTCCGAATCTCTTGGGAATCGTTCTCAGATAAAAACAATCACAAACAATGGAGGCGAACACAGTCACATCACATGGGTCACGCACATACCTACGCTCCCATGATCAGCAGACTTATTAACTTCACAATAAGTCCTTCTCTGACCTATGTCCTCGAGGTACCAATCTATATCCCCCTGTAGGCACACAAAGATTAGATGGTCCTAAACGAACGCAAACCTCCCGTGATAGCAAGTATGGTAGGTATGTCATACACATAAAATCATATACATATACTAAGCATGCACACATCTTAGTAATTACCATAATTTATTAGTGGTATACTTATCATTCTTATACCAACTTATGATGTTACGCAATTCACATATCCCCGGTTAATACTAACATTTAAATCGTCAATTATTCTCACATCGTATTTAGTCACTCACGTCCTAATCCACAATTATCATTTGATTCAAATCACACTTCTATTTTTTACTCCTCAATATATCCCAAATATCCCAACTATATCAATTAGTCATCAAGGGAATGTTATCTCTACAATTAAATAAGGTTACTGGACAATAGAAATCAAATCAGGCCAAAAAGGCCAATCTGTCAACTCGTTAGAAGTCTCGTTCGAACGAGGTCGTTCGAACAAGAGTTCATTGGAACGAAGTGGGCATCTAACGAGATCTCATTCGAACGAAAGGAATCAAACGAACATCCAACTCGTTAGAAGGAAAACTGTCACCTCGTTAGAAGCTCGTTCGAACGACCTGAGCAGGTCTTCTAACGAGATGCCAGTTTTGAGCCCATAATTTCCTATCTCGTTTTTCTCAATTTTCTTCACCTCTAATCTCATCTAAAAATCGTCCCAACAGTATTTTTAAGGTTTCTAATCATCACTAAACATTCGTGGGTCATAACTTAACATTTTTGTGGAGTCAAATCTCCCTAAACAACACCCAATTATCAAATCTCCCAATTTCCCCCCAAAATCTTATGAGTATGAACCCTAGAAATTTCAAGTCATCAATATCCATAATTAAATCCATTTTTGTAACATAAAAGATGTATTTCTATCATTATAATCGCCCAAACACAATTCTACATGCAATCTCTTTATTAAAACATGAATTTCTAATTCCAATTCCATGGGTTTTTACAATTCTCCAAAAACAATGTAATTATATAAATTTCTAAGCATGGAAGAAGCATTCTCTTGAAATTAACGTAATTAAACCACTTGCCTCGGATTATTCTGTGAATTTGGTGTTGGATTGATGAAGGTTGCTCTCTCCTTTTTCTCCCAAGGTTGAAGGTTAAAGATGGAGGTTAAGGGTTTTTTTCTTTTGGGAACCTCTCCTAACTTCGCATGAAACTCCCGTAGCCCTCTAATCACTTAAGCGTTGGTAATGGGTTAGTGGGTCATTAAATTTTCTATTTTTAATTCCCAAAATTCGTTGGTTATAAATCCCAAAATTCCAAAATTACCAAATACCCGTTTAAGTTGCCGGTATGACCCAAAAATGCCCCGGGATCCAAATTAAACCCCCGGCTAGTGTTTTCTGACTATTTCGACCCTTCCGGACTCGTTGGTGCACTCAAAATGACCATACGGTTGATAAAAATAAAATTCACTTTTTAATTTTAATAATTACATTCCTGACGCGACTGTCACGCGCGTCCCAACAAAATTTCCCAAATTGCCGTATTTCAATCTCGCGATAATTTTAATATTTTCAATATTCATATACTACCATATATTCACATTATGATCAAATACCAACTCACATCTCGTTAGTATTTTATCCGGATTAATTCTCAATTAATTCACATTTAATTTAATTAATCTCGTAAATAAATATTAATAAAAGTACGGGGTATTACATCTGCGATTTGAGTTTTACTCGATTTATTTATTTTTCTTCGATTTCAGTCAAACAGAACAAGCACTTATCCAAATCTGATATTTGCATCTCACTCAAGTGAGCCTTCTCTCCCCTGAATTTGGAGAACATAAAATTATATTGGTAAAGTTCTAACCTTTTTGGTAGTATGGTCATAAAACTATACTTGTCAGGTTCTCTCCCCTGAATTTGGAGAACGTAAAACTTCTATCCCCTGAATTTCTGTGAACATAATATAGAAATATATCAATGTAATTTTGCACCATTAATGAACCACCTTCTTTTGATCCATGTAATTTGATGACTTTTTAAAAAGATCTCTATAAGTATTTCATTATTTTATTTCTTAATTTGTTTATAACCTAAATACTTATTACCCTTATTGTAATTTGTTGGAGGTATGACCACTTTTGTGTCGAGTTAGAAAGTCGTGGATGATCTTGAGCTTCCATATGGCAGTCATCTGTTGGGCCAAAGCAGTAGGATCAAAAGCATGTTATACAGAAAAATAGTAAAAGAGCAGCCTTGGATGAGAATAAGTGCCCCCCTCCATCATTTATGAGATGGGATCTGACTTGAGGATGGTGTTGATATGCTTCGAGGTAATTACATAAAGATTTTTGTGAGTAATGTTAAGGGAGTGGAAACTATGGCCTCTGAGATGGGATTTGAGGTAAATTTTTAGGGCCGATAGTATGAATGAAATGAAAATTTTCCTTTCTATAGATGCTTCGTTAATCCCGAATTATAACTTGGAATCTGAGCCTTTTGTATGCTCTTCCTTTTTTTAAGTCCTAAGATATTTTTCAACGACATGCTTTTGAGCCTTTTCTATGCTATTTCGGGAAAACCAACAGAATTTTGTAGGAACTGTTAAAAAGAATGCAATAATAAGCAATGCAGAAGTGTCGTTGCTCAGTTTCTTTCGCTGCCTACAATTAGTTCATTTTTTTAACTGAATTACATATGAAGGTTTAATGTGTAGTTCGCAACAATAGTTTGGAGTTTAGAAGATATTTTTTTGTCTGACTTAAAAGATTAATAATATGGACTTTATTGGTTATTTTTAAGTTAAAATGGCATGTTTTATGTTTTGATTGTAGCTTTGTTTTAAAAAAAATTTAATGCAGCTTAAAAATATGGTTTCTTAAGTTAAAATGGCATGTTTTGTTCTTTCTTTCAATGTTATTGTATGGTTTTCATGCCAATATTGTTATTTCGCTGTTATCGAGTGATTTTGATTTCCTAATGCATTGCTCTATTCTGTTGCAGGGGCTATTGATATCCGTGGATCTTCAATAGTGGAATTAGAGGAATAATAAAGCCTTAGAGGAATCGGATGACACTATGAGAGTGTGACACTGGTACACCCATTGAACGTGGTCTTCCCCTGGAGGATGTTGAATGTTGCATCTGCATATGTGACTACGATGATGGAGCTGAGTTACGGGAACTTCATTGCCGGCATCATTTTCATTGCGTAATGAAAATGGTTATACATCAAGTGCACCTTCCCTCTCTGCAAGTTAAAAATACTAAAGATCGGTGACCCAAGTGGTAGCGATGAGCTATAAAACAAAGGTTCTGTAGCATGTAAAAAAAATCTCACTTTCTCTCTCACTCAATTAATTTTCATTTTGTTTATAAATAATTACTTGGATGACTAGGGCAAACGGTGCATACTCTACAGGACTATCAGCGGACATTAAGTCTAAATCATTAATAGAATCTGATGCCTCTTCTGCCCAACAGACAGACATGGTCGCCAAATCTGCTAAATCACTTCAATGATGATTGTGTAAAAGCAAGGTAAAATTCTGCACTTGCTAGCCATTTGAGACAATTTATTAGGGGGTTGATAATAATGATCAATATAAATACGAGCTAAAGATAATTGATAAATCATTTCAATTTTACTGAGCTTCAATCATACATGAATCTATGTTCATAGGGGCCCTTTTTTCATTTAGTATGCTCATAGTTTTGTATATTCTCATTGATCTATATATTTACATGATCGAATGCAAAACTGAATTGCCTATTTTTCGTTCTTTTCAGCATGATCTTTGGGTTGATTAAAATTCGCTCATGTAATGTGGCAGCAAAACTGAATTACGGCGGCGGCTACCTCTCACTTCTCATTTATTTTTTCTCTCTTTGTGCTCTCGCCTTCTCTCTAATAATGCAAGCAAAGACAACAATACCCAAACAACAAGACGTAAAGGATAGTTCAAGAACTCCCTAAATTATGAGAAGGCTTCCACTCCAATCTTGGATGTTGTTAATCATCCAACCCATTACGAGAAGACTTTAGTTGGGGGCAAAAGCGACTAATCTACGTTTGCATGGACATCTGCTAAACATATCTAGATAGACAATGATATTGTAATTGAATTACCGACTATTAGTTTTGTGGTGTATTTTTTTTTTCTTAAACTGGGTGGATAGTCCTATAAATAGATGAAATTCTGCCCAAATTTTTTAATTTGTTTACAATTATTTGTGTAATATATAAAAATTGGACTTTAATAATACATGAATTAATACTCTGAAAAAAAATCGTCGTGCCTTCAGGCATGGGCATACGCTAGTATATATATATATATATATATATATATATATATATATATATATATATATATATATATATATATATATATTAAAAGACTCTTTATAAATATAAATTATTTTTTAAAACAATACTATTTTTATAAAAATATAAATATATAATCATTTTTATATAAAACTATAGTGTTAACACTTTTTTATAATTTTTTTAATAAAACCTAATTTTATAAAGATAAGTATAAAATATTTTATTATATAAAAAAAATTGTATTTTTATAAAGTAGTTTTCTAAATACTATAGTTTTTAGCTTCATTTCTTTATATAAATTGTGTTTTCAAAGGCTATTCTATAAATATAAATACAAATTTTTTTAAGAAAAAAGTATTTTTATAAAGCAATGTTAATGTTCAGAATTTATAAGTTGTTTTGAAAAACTATACATTGTTTTATAAAAAATATTTTTTTAGTTATATATAAAAAATTATTTATTGTATAAATATTAACATTTATTAATTGAGAGAAAAGATGTTTCATATAAAAAAAACTTTTATATGGGGAGACACCATTTTTAATAGAACGCTTTGCATTTGGTGTAGATAGATGATACAATAGCATGAGGAGGTACCATTTTTTATATATAACTAGATTCCTAACCTCGCGCGATGCGAGGGCGTTTTACAAATCTCGTATAGAAAGATTAAAAGAAACATGATATCCATCTATTATAAAAATACGTATCCAAATATTTTTATTCAGCAAAATTTTCTATTAGTTGATAATTACATAAAAATTTGAAAAAAAATTGCATAAAAAACTAATTGACATGAAATCCACTCATATCAAATAAATAATATCCAACCTATTATGATATACTACTTTTTCTATGGGGATTGTGTTAAAAGTAAATTTGACATAATTCTAATCGAATAGTTATGTGCACAATACTACAAATTAATGTTGGAAACTATCTAATGATGAATATTTTGGAATTTGGCCATAGCTCGTGACCTAATTCTTAATGGTAATGAAATGAGATATAGCATAAAGTAATTTTTTATCCTTAAATCTTTTTATTCTTATTGCAAAATAAAATGATCAAATCATCAATTTTATTGAGTAGAAATGTTTCTTTTATTTAAGAAAAATATACAAATACATTTCTTATTACAAAGTGATCAAACCTTATATATATATATATATATATATATATATAGACACACACACACACACACACAGAGTTTTTGAGTTGATTTTTTCATGTGATGTTTAAACATTTCAAGGGACTCTAAAAAAATCAGTTCAGAATAATTTTTTGTCTATTTTAAAAAAATCAATCAAAGTATATCAGTTTTTAAGGTGTTAAAAACTAACATAGTTTTGTTACTATTTTTGAAAACATAATCTGCACATGTGGTATGTATAGGTGATGTGTATGAGAGTTTCTCTCTCTCTCTCTCTCTCTCTCTCTATATATATATATATATATATATGTGTGTGTGTGTGTGTGTGTGTGTGTGTGTGTGTGTGTGTGTGTGTAATATGGGACAATGGTCTTATGAATAGTAATATCTTATCTCATCTTATCTACGTAATCAAAGGGTCTATATTTTAAAACATGTACATTCAAATAGTTGAGATTGAAAGAAGTCTTCACACAAGGCTCACAACTCGTGGGCTCTTCCACAACACTATTGGTGGGACAAGGCATCTAAGAGATGGACAAAGCGAAGTTCAAAGGGGGGTTTTGCAATTGGTAGAATGTACTTTGCTAGCCCGAACTCAGGAGAAAGGTTTTATTTGAGATTGCTTCTTACTGTGGTAAAAGGACCTCGATCATTTGAGTGCTTACAGACCGTAAATAATGTCTTGCATGATTGTTTCAAGTCAGCATGTGTTGCACTTTGACTTTTAGAAGATGACGATGAATGGGTTCAGTGCTTACAAGAGGCCGCGGTGATGCAAACGGGATATCAACTTCGTCGACTTTTCGCCGTTATCCTCACCCAATGTTCCCCTCTAAATCCAGAATTACTATGGGATAAATTCTCAACATACATATGTGATGATCTCGTGCACAACCTCCGCAGATCATTTAAAATTCCTTCTCCAACTGATGCAGAGGTCAATGATTACAGATTGTATCTTGTCAAAGATTTGCTACAAGAGTCTGGAAAAAGTTTTACCGACTTTCCACCAATTCCAATACCTCTAAAAAATTGGAGCACCACCGGAGAGAATCAGCTAATATGGGAGCATCGATAACTTCAAACAGATACATACACCGCAGACGTGCAATGTAATGTAGACCATCTTAATTTGGGGCAACAGCGTGCTTACTCGGCCATTACTGCTTCTGTGTTTGAAGGAAAAGGTACTACCTTTTTTTTAATGGTGGGGATCGAACGGGTAAGACCTTTTTGTATAACACAATTGCTGGAGTTTCTCGTAGTCTCGGTCATGTAGTCATTACGGTTGCCTCTTCAGTCATTGCTTCCTTATTATTGGTTGGCGGTCGAACAGAGCATTCAATATTTTGCATTCCGCTTGACATACTTGAAAATTCTAATTGTGGTTTTTCAAAGCAATCGATTTAAGTAGAGTTGTTTAAACTAGCCAAGCTTATAATCTGGGATGAAGTGCCAATGCAACATCAGTTTTGTGTTGAAGCGGTTGATCGAACATTACGAGATATATGTAGTAATCAAAAGCCTTTTGGGGGGATAACTGTTGTTCTTGGGGGGATTTTCGATAAATCTTACTCGTTATCCCTAAATAAGTTCACGAAGAAATTGTCGCTGCCTCATTACGGCGATCACTTCTTTGGAAGTATGTCAAAATTCTAACCTTGGACACAAACATGTGCCTCGACATTACAGATATCCAAACTTCAGCATTTGCAAATGTTTTGACCACGGTATAATAATTTTTTCAAAATATTACGTTCTTTACATATTTATTAAATAGTTATTTATGCATTCCATATAGATTGTTCTAATAGGACACCTTCGTTTTTCAGGTTGGCTCAAGCCCTAACGAAACTGTGCTCCTGCTTTCCACATTACACCGTTGTCGGAATGTTGAAGAGTTGATGAGGGTCGTATATCCGTTGTTGAACGTGGAGGGTATTGTTACCCTTTCTTACCTAACTGAACGGATAATTCTTTCAGCCTGCAATGATGATGTAAATGTCGTTAATATGGATGCCCTCACTGTTTTTCCAGGTGAATCTGTGACATACTACGCAGCAGATAAATTATGTTCGGATGAGAGCAATTCGAGCATAACTAACCAGTATCCAAATGAGTTCTTAAATGCTTTGAACCCTTTTGGGATACCTCTATTTAATTTCGAATTAAAGTGGGATGTCCCATCATGTTACTACGAAATATATTGCCAAAAGATGACCTTTATAATGGCACGCGGTTGATTATTACTAAGATATCCGAACATGTAATTGAGGCCACAATCCGGACCAGTGATAAGTTTGGCACGACTGTCTTTATTCCTAGAATCGTTTTAACTCCCTCCTCTAATGAAATACCTATCAAGATGACTCATCGACAATTTCTAATCAAATTGGCCTACGCAATGACAATGAACATATCTCAAGGACAATCTGTAAATTTTTTGGCCCCGTGTTTAGTCACGATCAGTTGTATGTTGTATTATCACGTTGCACAAGTGCAGACCGTATTTCTATCCTTCTACCCTCTGGGGAGGGGAGTTCAATAACAAATATTGTATATCCAGATGTTCTCTTATAGGGATGTAAGTCAAAGTATTACTTTAGTTATGTTGCATTTTAAATATTAATATTCAGTAGTTCTAGGCTCTTGGTCTCATATACTTCCTTCTCATTTTGCTTTTTGGTGTAACAGGTATGTGGCATCCTTAAACAGGTCAGCCGCATCCACGGGGCAGGTCAGCAGCATCCTATAAACTTTGAGTGTGTGATGGTAATGACGGTGAGTACTTTTTAAATACATTATTGAATTGATAGGTTTATATTTTCTAATTTTAATAACTGGTTAGGACTTTTCTCGCTTTTATTTCTGGATTTTGGTTGGTTTTGATCTAACTATGACTATTTTTTGGTTTAGTTTTGCAGATCTATCTGTGATTTGTGAGTTTGAACACATACCGTAGTACAAACCCATGTTTGATTCCCTGTGTCTAAAATTGAAAGAGGCATATGTGCGGGAGCAGAAGCAGCTTAGCACTGTGACTGTAGATGAGTACTTAGCGAAGCATCTTAAGCTAAACCTTTTTTTACTTCAGATGAACACTGTTGGGGTTATTGATGTTTGGAAAGGTTTTTTGGGACTACCTTATATGCTGGCATTTGTAGAAATGAGTAAGAGGAGATGATGTAACACTTCAATTTTTTGAGACCTTATATGTTGTCTTCTCTCTGCTCTTATTTCTTTCAATTTTCAGGACATAATATATTTTTTTGTGTCACCTAACTTTATATCATATATTTTTTTTCTTTCGTTTCAGGTTTCTATATGACCTATTGCACCAATAAAGAACTATTGTGGAATTGGATGGAGTTAGAACAAAGCAGGTAGACCTCTATATTTGTGAAATAACTTGACTGGATATAATTCTATCATTCACAACTGTTCGATAAAAAGTAAATGGTTCTGTCAAATAAAATTAACGTTGGGGTTTATTCTTAACCATGTATGAATGGCAAGTTGTGTTTATTTGCTCAAAGTTCATCTTCTATTCATTTTCAACATTTGGTACTCCATTTATCATTATGAGTTTTTCTTTTGTGAAATGTGAAGCAATGGTAAAATTTATCGTATATGTTACTGATGGTGGCACAAATGGTATGTTATTCATTTAGGTTTCTTGCACAAATGGTAAAATTTGTTATGATCAAGGTTTCTCGCATTTAGGTTTCGGATTTGGTTCATGGAATACAAAAACTCCAAGTATGTTATTCATTGTGAACTTATAGTTTAATAAGTTTTCAGATTTAGGAACTTACGGTTTGATAAGTTTCCCTACACACGACTTTTGCCTGTGTGTATTCTTTTCCAGATAATTAAATTTAAGGATCAAGTTCATATAATTATGTTGTGATTACAATCACATAATTTTATATTGATTTTTACTGTCATTTTGAGTTTTACTGATAATGTTGATAACATACATAGATTTGCAATGTTGATAACATACACAGATGGCCTGCTCGCACATTTCTCATATGGCCTGCTCGCACATTTCTCACCATCACTGGATTGAGAAGTGATTAAATAGGAGTACTACGTTTACCTGACCCTTTTTCGGAATAGTTTCCCAAGAAATACTGATGAATAAAACGAATGTATTTCTCTTTATTTTCTTATTGTGTTTCTCCTTTCAAGTTTCGATAAATACATGTTATAATGTGTGGTATAACTTTGTCTTGATAATTTTTGTTTTTGTTTACTTTTAACAGGGAATTTATTTTCAAGTGATACGTATTCTCCTTCTAAACAATGGGTTGTGATCAAGGTATTGAAGTTACTGTACTTCGATGTGTTCTCTTCCACGAGCTTATATTTAGTTTTGACCACTAACCTCTTAATAATGTTGCTTATGTTAGAGGTATTGAAACTCATGTACTTTGATTCTAAAAGAGTTTGGTTCTCTTGATGTGGAACCCAGTGATTTGAAGTTGTTCTATTAAGATTCTCCACTTTATCAAGAGAAAACATGGTTTCCATTAAGGTTTCATTATCACTTTATCTAGACGAAGCCAAATTCTGCTTAGACCATCTATTTTATTGAACCAAGCGTATCTTGAGGTTGAGAAACTAAAAATCTAACAAGCCAACACAGTTAATTCAGTCTTGAAAGTCATTAAGAATGGTGTAATTGATCGTGCTCCTACCTTCCTTTTCACCTTATAATAGAACATTATTGAAATCCTCCCCAATCGTCTAAGGAGTAGCCACTGCCACTAATTGTGAAAAATTCCATCAAGGCAACCTTTCTTTCTTAGAGAAATTAGTATATGCCATAAAAACTTGAACTGGACATGAAATTTGAGGGGGCTCCATAAACATAGTAATACACTGGGCCATTTGGGATGGGAGGGTGTATTGGAGACCATGGTTTACAAAAATTCATATTACGTTTGAGTCATTAGTCTCACCTGATTCAAACCAGTCTTTCTCATAAAATATCCTACCTTATCTTTGGCAATTTTTGAATCTATAATAACTAACACGGATAAATTATGAATTCTTCAAAGTCTTTCTGACCTATTAACTGATCCTTTCTAGACACACACATGACATTCCATAAATGGTTATCAGATGCTTTTGAGTTTGATCTTATATTTCTCTTTTCTCCACTTTGATTCTTCTTGGTCTGCTTTTTCTTCTGGACTCTAATAAACATATATTCTTTCTTCGATGGGGGGATATGGCATATGCCTAGGGGATAGAGATATACCTTATCTTATGTTTGGATAAGAAAATGAGCATATCTTTATTCTATGTTCAAACTAATCTGCAAACTTGGTCAAACATCCCCATATCTTATGTTTGGACAATCACCACTGAGCATTCTAAATTGGATTAACACATGTGTTTTTCCATTGCCACATTAACACATTTTATTTTGAGCCCCTAACATGAAAACAAGTACACAAAGAAATCAAATTATCACCGTGCCTATTTATTACTATATGGTGTTTAGATACAACTAATGGAATGTATTTTTGGCATTTCAATTAAAGTTGGGTATGCCTTTTACTATTGTTGCCTCAAAAAGGTGAATTCAATTGTTGTTGTTGGCTCAAAAAGATTAACTCTATTAGTGGTCTCAATTTTAATTGTTCATGAAATGAGGAACCCTAAAAATAATTTTTTTTATCTCAGTTCCAGTAGAAAACTACTGATGTAATCATTCTCAACTATTGATGCTGAAAAGTTACCTCTCTTTTTTACGGGTAACTTCTATTGATATCATTATAAGATTTTGTATGAGTGCCCATAATTGTTTGATTATTTTCTTTTGAATAATTTCACACTGATCTTTTTAATTTACCTCGGCATTTTCAGTTGATATGGATCTTTACAGATAATGCAAGCATTTGAGTGGGTAAGCAATGAGGAGGAGCAATATTGATTGCATGTGGACAAAGATTGAAGTGCGTAAACTGAGTGTTGATGTGTTTGGACTCATGGAGCATTGTGAGGTATGTATTTTCCTTGACTTAGTGGTGTTCTATGTGTTCAGATTTTCTTATTCCATGTGTTTGGAGTATTTGAAATGACCACGGAGGCTTCGAATCAACAGAAGCTATGGAATAAGTCGAATACACCCTAATATCGGTTTTTAATTTTAGTTTATTATAGTTGCATACACCCTGATATCAATCATACTTTTAGTTTTGCCTCAATTTGATGGCCCCTCCCAATCAAACTTTTAAAAAAATATTTATTTTGACACCCAATTTAACACGAGCAAAAATGATAATACACGATGTCACACGGCATCATATAACTCTAAAAGATAATATATTTTTGTGCATTTTTTCATTTCATAACACTACTTATGGTTTCAACATGAACATGACGCCACGCGACATCATATAACATGGCTTCGTGTGTCTAAATTTTCCACCCCTACGTTTATGGTTCACTATTGCTACGAGTAACCCAGTCGATAATCCCCAAAGGTAGAAGATGCATAAAACTCACATACCAAGTCGATGTATCCCAATTTAGTTGAAGTACAAACAGCGAACCAACTGCTCATGTAGGTAACATATTAGGCAAGTCGTAAACATACGGACAAGGAATTAATCACTTTAATTCCTTTAAATCTCAGTGTGGAAATTCTATTAAAAGCTAAGTATATGGAGATATTGGTACATAAATAGATTCATGGGTTTGTACTTTTCAGATGTCAACATATGGCCTTTTGGGTTCAAAAACATGTTGGACCTGCTTTTCAGATGTCAACATATGGCCTTTTAAATTTCAGGAGGCCTTTAAATTTCAGCAGGCCTTTTAAATTTCAGCAGACCTTTAAATTTCAGCAGGACTTTTAACTATTGCATCCGAGGGTAGTGTTGTTGCCTGGTATGTTGCACGAGCAGGCGCAGAGGATGGAAAATATTTGGTAGGACATTCCTTACTGTCGGTGGTGCCATTCGTTGGGATATTTTGATATCCCAATCTTATATCATATGATTATTGATTCATTTAATTTCATATCCACCTATTTTATTAGCGTTTTCAGTAACGGTGAGATACTTTGTACTGATATGATTATTGATTCATTTAGTTCCAAGTACTAATTGTTTATATAATATTTGACTAACTATTTAAATTGCTATATTTTTTTTTGTATCAGGTCTCATTTTGAAAACTATGGACAATCTATATCGTGGAACATATGGGACGACCTCAATTGATATATATGTAATTTTTTTAACAAGGTTGTTTTGTTGTAGTAGTTATTGGATGAATTTGGATTCTTTGAATATTATTGGAATTATTATTATCTCTTAAGCAGGGTGGTTAGTCCAATAAACAAAGGAGATTATGGCCATTTTTTTAAAAAAATTGACACTGTTTACTTGAGGCACAATGTAAATTAGATTGATGAGTATTATATATTTCATATTATATGTGAAGTTTTTCGACGAATTTGGACTATTTGAATATTGTTGGACTATTTTTTATTTGTTAAATAGGGTGGATAGTCCTATAAATAGAGAAGATTATAGTCATTTTTTAAAAAAAAAAAAAATTTCGAGGAACGATATTTTTTTCATTTTGTTGTTACGTACTTCGAAAAAATTTCGCTGTGCCTTCAGGCACGGGCATATACTAGTATATATATATTATATATATGTCGAAAACTTAAATGAGTGACAAGTCCTTTAAAGGAAAAACTAAAAGAATGCACCTAAGAGTTTATAAGCATACGTGTGTATTCGTTCTTGATATTGATTCTGAGTTCTGGAATGAAGCAAAAAAAATATTTGGATAAATCGATAATAATACTTGGTGAAATTTTTTGTAAACTTAGGTTAGAAACAACACATATTCTATTAAGAAAATGTTGTCAATCTAATTTTAATATATATATCTAATCTAATATATAAATAGTAAAAAGTTATTTCTTCATCTCTTTTTTCAAATTTTAAATTGGAAAATGGTAGGGAGATTTGATTCGTGAACACATTTCGTGGACACACTGTATTAAAAGTTTATATCTTATTGTTTTGGGTGCCGTCAGAGCATCAACCAATGCATTAAAAACTTGTACTTATTTTTGTCATATTCACCAGTCCCAAAATTTTGTATAATTATCGGGTCTCCCTAGCCTTACTCTTATAGATATATTAGATGCATTGAATTTCAAGGAGGGGTATTACTGGTATTTTCTAACAGATCAGATAATTAAAAAGTTAATAGAAATAATAATTATAAAACACCATAAATGCGTTGATAGTATATTGGGGTATATTTATTGGTTCTTTTTTAATACAAGTGGGGGTGGTACCAAAGAACCGGTGGTTTCTTATATGCCTCAAACTTAAGAAGTGGATGCTGTGGATGTGGATATAGCCTATAGGTTGTTGTCAGACGAATACATTACGTGGTCTATGACAAGCCTTTTGTCTCTTTTAAGACCTTTCTTTTGCAGTGTCTATAATTTCAGTACAACAACGTTAACGTTGAATACAAAAACAACAACAAACACCGAAATACAAAAGCTATTGTATTAGGGTACAGCTACTGCCCTGTATTATGGAAAATAGAATCTTAGAAGGAAGGAGTCTTTTGTTGATTTGATTTATTATCGGGTTAAACTAATCACGATGATTTAGTGGTATAAGATTGTCACTGAAATAATTTTAAAGGTGAGTGAGTTTTATTCCCAGTTCGATCTCTCGTATTGTTAAAATAATATTTGACTAGCGAAAGTCATGAACCGCGAATAAAAATTAATCGAGATTGACTTAAGCTGATCGAAACACCTCATAATATACTATCAAAAAAAAAATTATTATCAGATTTGGGTACATTGAATGGAAAACATCGAATGACAAGAAGACAAAGTGGGGAAAAATCAAAGCTAAAATTATATATTGTGTGTTTAATGTTATGTTAGAAAATTGTCGATTCAAATACGTTTAGGGCGTGTTTGGTTTGCAACTATAATTTTGTTTTCTGTGTTTAAATACAATGCTGATAAAAATCTACGTTTGACAACTTGTTTTTAAACACAAAATTATAATATTTCTGTGTTATAATTAAATTTTTCAGAAAACAGGTTTAGAGTGTTTTATAACTTCTGTTTTTTATTTTTCAACTCAAATTATTCATTCTTAATATTTTAATGCAGTTATACCTTAATATATAATATACATACATAATACATTAATGTGCGTGTAATTCTTATAAATAAAAAATATATCTGTATGTACACAAAATTACGTGTGGAATAATATTAATATTATCAATGGATACATGATTCTTATATGTATTTATGTATGCCTATAAATAAAAAATATATCTGTATGTACACAAAATTACGTATGGAATAATATTAATATTATCAATGGATATATGATTCTTATATGTATTTATGTATGTATGTATACATTCATGTATCATATATGTATAAAAGTTTTATATATGTTTATATATACACACGCATATATATATATATATATATATATATATATATGATTATCAATTTTGTCAAATTGTCAAAAAAACTGTATTTAAAAACATGTTTACCAAACGCACACCAATAATTATTAACACAAAAAAATGAATTTTAAAACTTTATTTAAAAACATCGTTTAAATTGAGTTTTCTGAGTAGCGAACCAAACGGGCCCTTAGGATTTTTTTTTCTTATTATTATTTTTTTTGGAGGGGGGAGGGGGAAGAGGGGGGGGGAGGGGAAAGGTAAGAAAATAAAAGTTATTCTAAAATAATTTATCAAGTTGTCTATTTTATGTGGGTAAATTTTTTTGACAAGACAAATAGATGTGTCAAACACTACATACATTCAGCAAATATATAACATGCTATATCTAGCATTACAATCAAACACTCTTAAATTCGTTTAAGCTGACAATCAAACCTTGTGTGTCGAGCTTCAAGTTGCTTAAGCTCGACCTAATGCAACATCTCTCAACTCAAGAATTACAATGAATTTATCAATTTCATTTCTCCAAATATAAAAACAATCTTAACTCTATAATTACCTACAATGAAAATTCTTAGAACGGTTTCTTGAGTAATTTTCTTTAAACCAGATAACTATATTATTATCTCATTATGAAATATGACAATACATTTTATTTTTGTTAGACAATAAACCATACTCACAAAAAATATATATTCAAACTAAAAACTTATTCTATAACTATAAAACCAACTTATTGTACAATCATTTTAGATGCATGCATGCGCTAAGTCATTAACATAATTTATAAAAACAAATTTTATCACGTAAAATCAAATCTCGGATTATAAAAGAAATATGATGAAAAGTTAGCAACACTTTTGTTCACACTATGTCATATTAAATACACAAAAATATGATGTTATATAATATTTATATAGTATTTCAGATTAGGCCTACCGAACTTGACACGATACGGTGTGGCTCATGGTTCGTCTCGGCTAAAAATATAAACGTTTGGCTCAGGTTCGACTCTAATTAAAAAAGTCCAAACAAGAAAAATTCAGGTTTGCTTAGCCCGATTGGCATGCCTTAATTCGTGTTAAAAGTTACTCAATTTACATATGATATATTGAAAATCCAGCTTGAAATGGGTATTCAGTATATATAGCAGATTTGTACCGCGCATGATCAGTTTCCAATCACTCACTCATATTATTGCGTCTAATGAGTTCATGAATAGCTAACACTCAAATCTAAACACACACAAAAAAATCAATTCATTATTAACAAAACATTTTACACTAATGAGGACAATATATTCGAAATTGGTAAACGTAACTACTGACAGGAAGATAGCACGTGACATAGTGGTGTTCTCTAATTTTAGTAATGAAAATTAAATTTAGAAAAAGCAAAAATTGTTGGGTGGTGAAAATGGGACTACAAGGGCCATTTGGTGAACAGTCACATGGCCCAATGAAAAGTGCGATGGATGACAAAAGTGCCCTCTATCACCACTCATTTATGATTTTCTTTAATAACCTCTTGTGCAAATCTCATCCATACGCAAGGATTAAACCTTCTTTTGGAACCCAGTTGATAAGTTCCACACGTACGCAATATAGTCCGAGGGCCACAATTAGATTGTGTGTTTCCTGCCTATGTCTCATTACCCAAGAAACCGTTTTTCCTTTAAGAACAACCTGGTATTATAAAGTTGTAAAAGTAGTCTTTTTAAATCATTTTAATAGTATGATGGGGTAATGTCATATATAGTAATGAATGGGGCATTAATCTCAATTGTGTTTGATACCAACTCAATTTATTTATTACATATGTTGCCATTTATTATTTATGTTGGTGGGTAATTTTTTATTGTATTGGGTATTCATGTCGTGAAAACAATTATCACTTATGTGTAGTAGTGACAAATGGGTGGTTATAGACGAGTCAAAAATAGATACGGATAAATTTGGATGGATCAAAAGCGGATCGAACAGAGTAATTTGGACTGGTCGGGTCAGTTCAAACTCGGGTCGGACCGGGTCAAACCCGTGACGGGTGGGGTTGACCCACTTTTTTTTGTGCGACTATATATATCTGATATATATATCAGATATATATATATATATATATATATATATATATATATATATATATTTTTTTTATAAAAGAGGGAAAGAACCCCCACCATTATTATAAATCAAGGAGAAACAGCCTCTCCAAAGTGGCAAACCCATTACAAAAAGCTTTAAAGCAATAAATGAGAGGATAATTAACAACCCCATTACAAAATTAAGAAATGAATAGGGAAACTATAAATTGATAGGTGAAGATCTGATGTAGTGACAGCCCATCTTGTCAAGCCTAATAGCCCCCCTGACCAAAGGAGGAAGCTCTGCCATAGAAGAGAAGATTTGAGAATTCTTGCAATGAATGCCAAAGTTTGCTAAATAATCCGCCACCATATTAGATTCCCTGTAACAATGGGATAAAGAAAATTTAAGGAACTTCAAGTCTTCTTTGATCTCGGAAACCAAGTTCTTTAATCTCCATGGGGGCTTCCAGTTCCTATTGATAAGATTCACCACGAACATTGAATCTACCTCAATGTGGATCTCCTCAATATGAAATTCAATACATAACTTCAGCCCCATTCTAAGGCCATATAATTCCGCATAAGAATTGGAAGCAATATCTGTCGAATGAGCATAAGCAAGAATTGCATTACCTTTATCATCTCTAACAATACCCCCACAACCACTAGGACCTGGTGATCGTGTGGGAAACCGAGCGTTCGTGTAAATACGCTAGTCGTTGTTGTCGGCTTCCAACCACAATACAAAAAAACCTAAACTTTAACTACACTCTTGCGGAGTATAGTGGAGAGTCTGGGTATCGAATCCACAGGGAACTAGGACGAGTGAACGTGACGACAAAGGTAAGACTGTTAACCCTAACTTGACTCTAAAAAGAAATAAAAAATAAGATGATTGAGTGAGAAAGGGAAAAGGGAAAAATAAATAAGTTAACTAAAACTAATTGGAAAAATTAAGGTAGAGACACAATCCCCCAACCTTAGAGTATTGATGGTATAAAACTAATCGTAAATTTAACTGATTAATTTGACCCGGAATTTAGTACTCCCAAGCATTACGTATACAAGGTTCAAGCCCGCGTCATACTTAATCTGAGGATGAGTAAATCAGTATCGCGATAGTTGCACTCGAATTGCACTCTAAATCATCACGAGTACCCAGAGGCAAACGAGATATAAAGATCTACAATTATTGTGTAACTACGCAATACGGTCGTAATTAATCACTAAATTCAGAGGACTAATTTTATACACAAGCAACTACAACATCAGGTTGGGTTCATGCATCCCAACCTTTAAAAACCTAGCCTAACATGGTGAATAATGATAAAAGTGCTGGAAATAAAAGTTACCACGATTGAAGAACAAAAACATGCAAGAAGAAATCAAAGATTAAAGAAAAACCGAAAAAACTCTTGAATTAATGGTGTAAAATATGTAAATTCTTCTCCTAGATGTTCCTACTTGTTATGGAGCTTTTACATCAATGAAATCCTAATAAAAAGAGTCCTAATGACTAAATATATAGGCTAAGGGTCGTTTAGAAGAGTCCCCAAAACATAAAACTCTTTTGGCTAAAAGATAAGCACAAAATAAAAATCCCGTATCTGCCAATTTGTCACACTTAGAAAGCGTGACTAATTTCGTAACGGATCTGGTGCGTGACAAATGGGCAGACTGGTTCTTTTTCTCAGCTTCGGTTCGGTTCGGGTCTGACAGCTTTTTTCTTGGATTTCTTCTCAACTTTAAATGGGCATAACTTCTTCATCGTAGCTCGGATTGAGGTGCCGTTTTTTCCAGTGTTCTTATAATTGAAAGATCTTCAACTTTCTAGTTGACACCACCTCCAGACTATGGCTGAAAAATTACGAAAATGCCCTTTAACTCCCCGATTCTTGGTTTCTTTCACTATTTTGAGTTCTCTTTGGCACTAACTTGCATGAACTATCTGTAAAACACATAGGAGATACACAAAATACGAAATACTTGCCAAAAAGGGTTAGTAGCATAAATATGAGACAAATCCAATCTATTTACACCGCAAGAAATCATAAAAATACCGAAATTAAGGGAATAAATGTGAAGAATTTATGCCTAATCAAATCCCCCTAACTTAGAACTTTGCGCGTCCCGAGCAATGTAAAAGAACGAGATTATGAGTTAAGGACACTTCAAAAACTTTATTGGGATAGAATACCTTTTTCGCGGGCAAGCGATTGCATTTAGCGTATGCAATAAGCCTTTAAACCTCTAGGTTACCCTAGTAGGACGAGTTGTGTCTCGTGAGGGTTTGCAGTGAATATACCCACAAAATTCGACTCAAATAAAATTCAAAATATGCAAAAAATGTGTAATTCAAACTTTTCAGAAAATATACATCATCAAGTCAAATTTACAAGTCTCAAACCGTAGTGTGTGTGTGTGCGAAGCCAAAAATATAACCGCCAATTTTCATCGATTGATCATTACATTACTTATCCGAAAATTCACTTTGATTTCAATTTCTCACGGAATGCACTCACAAACGAATCTCTCGGATTATGGCTATTCTCTAGGCATGCGTGATATAAAGAGTAAATGTAATGGAAGCAAATTCACGCATGCAATTAGAAAGACGGAAATTTTTATAGTGAAAGGATCTCATCAACGGATTACGATTTTAAAAACGGGAACATCGCCTCTATTTCGCGCATTTAACCTCTTATATTATCTTTTGGTGTATTAGCTCTCCACGCGGTACTCAATTTTTGCAATTTGGACTCGGTTAGGACTTTTTCGGGTTAAATGTTGCATTGGGTAAAATAAAGGAGGTATGGAGGGTTGGAATTGGAAAAGTCATTCGTGATGTCCGTTTGTGCATTTTCCGGGCTATTGCTCATTTTTTTCTTCTTTTTCTATTTTTTTTTCTTTTCTTTTTTTCTTTGTTGCTATTTTTGTTGAGCATTCTTCTATTTTTTTTTTCTTGCCCCTTTTTGTTGCACTTTTCGGACTTAAATTCTGAATTTTTTTTTCATTTTTCGCAATTCCGGGCTATTTTGGGTTTTTCGGGTTGTCAAACGAGAGGGAAAAAAATTCGGCTCAATTTGGGTTACAAAAGGGATAATTTTTCGCTACTTTTTTTCTGGCCAATATTTTTGGGTGGCAAACGAGGGCCTACTTCATTGTCCAAAATACCAATTGCGTTACCATATGCGTTTCGAGGTGAATTTAAGTTTAGAGACTAATTTGGCACGATTTTCAAGGCAATATTGCACACATTTTTCAAAACCGATCAAATGAAAAAAAAATTGAGATCCTTGACAACTTATTAAGCGCTAAAAAGAACTTTGAGTTAACAATTAACTCGGATTGATTTAAAATCTCGCAAAACGTGATAGGCTCGAATCTCACCGGGTTTTGTTAATCTCCACATTTATTCGTTAAGTCGTCAATTTTCGCTCAATTTCCATCTTTAGTCAATTTCGGCTCGTGTATGTTGGATGTTTACAATTTGAGACTCCAATTCGACTTTTAATGATATTTTTGAAAAAAATTGAATTCCAATTTTTATTTATTTTGAAGAAAAATATTTTTGGATTTTTCAAATTTTTATGATTTTTTTGGAAATTTTGGGCATTTTTGAAAATTTGTGAAGTTTTAGAAATACGCACTTGTGACCCCCCCCTAACTTAGACTTTTGCATTGTCCTCAAGCAAAAAGGACGAAAATCTAACTCAAGGCGAATGAAAAGTGCGGAAAAATAAAACAAACAAATATGAAAAATGCAACAAGACACTATATGACACTCATGCATGACTCAAAAATGCAACAACAATCACCCCATACGCGTCGGGGGTGCGACGACCTCTCATCTCTCCACAAACTCATCCGACCCCACTTATGGGGGTTGATGCTCTCCTTGTCACTCTCGTCCTAGGATCATATTCCAATAATCGAAACAAGTTGGGACCTCGCCCATAGATAAAGGATAGACCGGGAGACTCGTCGTGACTAATTGGAAAGGGATCCTCGTGATGCTGACTCAAAGCATGGTCAACGTGTACTGACTCGGAGGGGACACCTAGGTTTCTTTCAATTTTTAAGACGCATGGGTCGGGCTCTAAGTCGGATGAACCACAACTTTTCTCCTCACTCGCCTTCGGGGCCTCTAGTGTTGTGGGTGGATTGTCACAACGAAGAAATTCATCAATTTTTTCTTTTAATTCGCTGTCGTCTAAGTGACTACATGAATCCAATAGGGATTGGCCTTCAATAGTAATACTTTCATCCACCTTCCCGAATTCTCTTTCAAAATCTTCCATGCTCATGTCGCCTAGTTCTCCCTCTCTCGTAGTGCCTACATCCTCTCTTACTTGCTCGATCTCCAACTCCACTAGTTTTCTCTCTTCTACCCCCTCTCTCTCTCTCTTTCAATTGCGGTCACAACACACCTCTCCCCCTCTTTGCTCTCATCGTCACATCTACCACTATTACCTGATGAAATAGGGCACACCCCTAACGGCTCTCTCTTGTGGGACCTCTCATTCTCATGGCTCGACACTAAGCAGGACCCCGAAGCATCTCCACAATAATTCTCCTCGTTGTATTCCTCTACGATCTCCTCTATGAAGCTCACTGCGTGAAGGTCATCTTCTTCTCCCGTATGTTGGGCGACATGGAAGATGTTGGTCTCTAAAGTCATGTTCCCAAAAGTGAGTTGCATTCGCCCATTCCTAGTGTTGATGATTGCGTTAGCCGTAGCTAAGAACGGGCGCCCAAGGATGATAGGAACATGGTTGCTTGAGGTGAAGGAGGGCTCCGTGTCCCAAATGACAAAATCTACCGGAAAGTAGAAGGTGTCAACTTGAACGATCACGTCCTCAATTATGCCTCGTGGAATCTTCACGGTTCGATCCGCTAGTTGGAGAGTGACCTTTGTGGGCTTGAGATCGCCCAAGTCAAGTTGCCTATAAATGGAGTAAGGAAGTATGTTTACACTTGCTCCCAAGTCAAGTAAGGCTTTCTCAATTTTATTATCTCCAATGATGCATGATATGGTGGGTGCACCGGGATCTTTGAATTTAGGCGGGAGATCATTTAGTAGAATGGAACTCACGTTCTGAGCTAGAAAGACATTCTTTTTAACCTTCATCTTCCTTTTTACCGTCAACAAATCTTTGATAACTTTGCCGTAGGCTGGAATTTGCTTGATGGCATCAAGGAAGGGCAAGTTTAGCTTCACTTGCTTAAGTACTTCTAGCACTTCATCACGTGGGCATCCTTTCTGTGAAGGAATCAACCTTTGAGGAAATGGTGCCGCGGTGGGTGGTTTCACTACTACCTCGGCCTCACTAGTGTCATCTTTATCACCTTCATTCAAGGGGACATCTTCGGCCTCTTTCGTGCCGGGTGAAATCTCCTTGTCTTTAAGTACGTCTCGTGGGGGAGGTGACAAGTCAACTACCCTCCCACTACGTAGAGTGGTGATTGCGCTACATTGCTCAAGATGGTCGTGGGGTGTTGAGCTAACACTAGTTTGACCTTGGAGAGGTCTTTGGCCCTGGGCAGGAAACTTTCCCTTCTCCTGAACACTCAACGAGGATTGTATCTTAGACAGATTTGCATTTAGGTCGCCAATGAGACGATCATACTTGGCATTGGTTGCGGCCTGGCTTGCGATGAATTGATTCACAGTATCCTCGAGAGTTCTCCGCTGTGGCGGGATATAATTTCCGTGAGGTGGTGGTGCTTGCACATGTCCTTGCATATGTGGAGCTTGTTGGAATTGGTGCGGAGGAGGAGGGGCAACATGCGAAGGAGGGCTCATTGCGGCGTGTTGTTGCCCGTAGCTAAAACCGGGATGGCTTTTCCACGAAGGGTTGTATGAATTCCCATGCGGGGAAGCGAAATTACCCTTGAAACCTCCTATACTACTAACTTGCTCTTGAAGCATTCCTTTGTAGGCGGGTATCGTCGGGCATTCCTCAGTTGAATGTCCCGCCTCACAAATTGCACACACTTTCTCGACGGGATTTTTGATAGATCCAACTACCTCACATAAATCTCGAAATCCTTTCTCAAGGGTGTCCAATCGACTGTCCGTCATAGAATGCTTATCTACGTGGAATAGGCCGGACGCCGATGGAGCAGTGGTGGGTTGTCGATTTTGATTTTGAGCGCTCGGGTCAGAGGTATCCCAAGATTGGGTAGTCTCGGCGACATACCTCATGTGAAGATCAGCATCATGGGCATCTAGATCGACAAATGGACCACTTCCCATAGTTTCAACAAGTTGTTTGGAGTTAAGATTTAACCCATTATAGATAAAGGAGATGATTTGCGATGGATCAAATCCATGATGGGGACATGAAGCCACTAACTCGTTGAAACGTTCATAACATCGATGGAATGGCTCATTTTCAAGTTGTCTGAATGCTTGAATTTGAGCCTTTATAGAGATTGTTCGATGTGTTGGGAAGAATTTCTTGAGAAATTTAGACTGTAGCTCATTCCAGGATGGAATCGAGCTTGGAGGTAAAGACCATAGCCAAGCTTTAGCTTTATCTTTAAGCGAGAATGGGAAAAGTTTGAGGCGGATTACCTCTTGTGTGCAGGTTTGATCGTTGAGAGTATCACACACGTCCTCAAACTCCCTTATGTGGAGGTATGGCTTTTCAGAATCCATACCGTGATAATGCGGTAGTGTCTGGATCATCCCATTTTTGAAACGAAATTGCCCGGCATTATACGGGAGTATAATGCATCCCGGAGTGACAGTGCGCTCGGGATATAAGAATTCTCTCAACGGGCGGTACGAGGGCTCGTCCTCATCGGTAGGTGCATTACTGTGCTGCAACATCTCTCTTTCACTCGACGATTCGGCGTTCTCACTGGGTGTGCACGAAGTGTGTCCTACGAAGGAGAAAGGAGTGTTGCTAGAGATGGAGTGTGATGGTGTAGGAGGTGGGATCCAGAACTGTGGGGCTTTTGGAGTGTGGGGACTGTCAGGATTATACTCAACAAGTGGATTTTCGTGAATGCTGGTTGGAGTATTATGGGGTGTGGGAGTGGTTTCAGAATTTTGCATTAAGCTCAGGAGAGATGATGATTGTGAATCTTTTTGAATTTTAATTTTTTTGATTTTTTTGGATTTTTGAATTTTTGGTCAAAGTTTTGGATTAACTCGATCTAATCCTAAGTCTACCTAATTCCCCGGCAACGGCGCCATTTTGATCGTGTGGGAAACCGAGCGTTCGTGTAAATACGCTAGTCGTTGTTGTCGGCTTCCAACCACAATACAAAAAAACCTAAACTTTAACTACACTCTTGCGGAGTATAGTGGAGAGTCTGGGTATCGAATCCACAGGGAACTAGGACGAGTGAACGTGACGACAAAGGTAAGACTGTTAACCCTAACTTGACTCTAAAAAGAAATAAAAAATAAGATGATTGAGTGAGAAAGGGAAAAGGGAAAAATAAATAAGTTAACTAAAACTAATTGGAAAAATTAAGGTAGAGACACAATCCCCCAACCTTAGAGTATTGATGGTATAAAACTAATCGTAAATTTAACTGATTAATTTGACCCGGAATTTAGTACTCCCAAGCATTACGTATACAAGGTTCAAGCCCGCGTCATACTTAATCTGAGGATGAGTAAATCAGTATCGCGATAGTTGCACTCGAATTGCACTCTAAATCATCACGAGTACCCAGAGGCAAACGAGATATAAAGATCTACAATTATTGTGTAACTACGCAATACGGTCGTAATTAATCACTAAATTCAGAGGACTAATTTTATACACAAGCAACTACAACATCAGGTTGGGTTCATGCATCCCAACCTTTAAAAACCTAGCCTAACATGGTGAATAATGATAAAAGTGCTGGAAATAAAAGTTACCACGATTGAAGAACAAAAACATGCAAGAAGAAATCAAAGATTAAAGAAAAACCGAAAAAACTCTTGAATTAATGGTGTAAAATATGTAAATTCTTCTCCTAGATGTTCCTACTTGTTATGGAGCTTTTACATCAATGAAATCCTAATAAAAAGAGTCCTAATGACTAAATATATAGGCTAAGGGTCGTTTAGAAGAGTCCCCAAAACATAAAACTCTTTTGGCTAAAAGATAAGCACAAAATAAAAATCCCGTATCTGCCAATTTGTCACACTTAGAAAGCGTGACTAATTTCGTAACGGATCTGGTGCGTGACAAATGGGCAGACTGGTTCTTTTTCTCAGCTTCGGTTCGGTTCGGGTCTGACAGCTTTTTTCTTGGATTTCTTCTCAACTTTAAATGGGCATAACTTCTTCATCGTAGCTCGGATTGAGGTGCCGTTTTTTCCAGTGTTCTTATAATTGAAAGATCTTCAACTTTCTAGTTGACACCACCTCCAGACTATGGCTGAAAAATTACGAAAATGCCCTTTAACTCCCCGATTCTTGGTTTCTTTCACTATTTTGAGTTCTCTTTGGCACTAACTTGCATGAACTATCTGTAAAACACATAGGAGATACACAAAATACGAAATACTTGCCAAAAAGGGTTAGTAGCATAAATATGAGACAAATCCAATCTATTTACACCGCAAGAAATCATAAAAATATCGAAATTAAGGGAATAAATGTGAAGAATTTATGCCTAATCACCTGGATTGCCTTTAGAAGCACCATCAATATTGAGTTTGAAGCAATTCGAAAGGGGAGATGACCATTTGATAGGCTTGCATAAATTGAAATTATATGATGACTTTAGTTGAAAGATCTCTTTAATTCCAACATCAAACTCAGAGATTGAGTTTTTAAAATGAAGGCCTGAACAAATCTTGGAAATTAAATAAATGGCTTGAGAGAGGATATACTGAGAGTCCATATTGACATTATTATATGTAGAATTATTTCTACTTTTCCAAATCTCCCAACAAGTCACTGTAGGAATGCACTTACAGAGGAATTTGTGATAATCTTTGGAGCCTGCTTTCAGCCACCAACTGTGCATAAGAGAAGAAATAGAAGACATGTCTAATGACATACCCATCAAATCAGCAAAAAACTTCCAAATAGGAGAGATGATAGGACATTGAATAAATGAATGAGAAATGGATTCTGCATGATTATAACAAGATTTGCATCTAGAGCAAAGCCTAACTCCCACCTTCTGAATGCAGTCGTCAATAGGAACACACTGGTTCAATAGCTTCCAAGAGAGAATAGATAATTTTATTGGGATATGAGAATCCCATATCTGCTCAAAAACTCTGGATGAAGGAAAATGATCTATAGACAACTCATAAGCTGAAGAAAATGAAAATTCACCGGAAATACTGGGCTTCCATATCCAAGAACCATCTTCTTTGATCATGTTGTCCAAGCACTCATCTTCAACTGCTTTAATTCTCTTCCATGTCTGAGATCCACCACTAGATGCAGTCTTTAGGTTCTTGTACTTGTTGGCCATAAAAGATGACCAGAGAGATTTCTCTGTCTTGAGCTTCCAAAAAAGCCTCATGGATGAAGCTTTAGAAATGCTATTAAAATTCTTGAATCCCATTCCTCCTGCATGAGTATCTCTGCATAACACTTCCCATTTTTTCCATTGGAACTTCCAGCCCATAGCAAAAGAACCACCCCAGAAAAACTTATTGAAAAGATTATGAATTCTGGTGAAGATGGTTTTTGGAGGGGATATAGAAGCCAATAAGAAAAGAGGGATAGATGATAGAACATGTTTTAAGAGAATCAATCTGCCCCCTGTAGTCAAAAATTTTGACTGCCAACCTGCCAATTTAGATCTCAAAGTATGAAGCAAGCTGTCATAATATTTAAGTTTGTTTCTACCTTTAAATATAGGACAACCTAGATATTTAATAGGTAGGTCTTTAAACTTCAGACAAGTACAATCAGCAACTTTGGATTTGAACTGAGAAGAGCACTTGGAATCAACTGAGAAGCTACTCTTATTGAAATTGACCTTCTGATCAGATATAGATGAATAATAAGCAAGAAATCCCATAACATTCCTTAAGCTTTTTTTGTCCCCTCTACAGAATATCATAAGATCATCAGCAAAGGATAAATGAGAAATTAAGGGACTGCCACTAGGTAAGTAGAAAGGAGAAATTTTCCTTTTCTCCATAAGCACATTCAGCCCTCTGCTCAAGAAATCTGCTGCAATTATAAAAAGACCGGGAGAAATAGGATCCCCCTGCCTCAATCCTCTAGTGGATTTGAAGAAACCACAACTTTGCCCATTGAAAAGAATAGAGAACCAATTAGAGGATATAATCCTCCAAATAAAATCAATCCATCTTTCCCCAAAACCAAAGCCCCTGAGCACTGAAATGAGAAACCCCCAATTGACTCTAACATAGGCTTTTTCCATGTCCAGTTTAATAATAACATTACCTCCATGAACCTTTTTGTTTAAGTTTTCCACCATCTCTTTGGCTAGAAGAATATTGTCTTGGATAGCTCTCCCTTGAATAAATCCACTTTGGTTAGAAGAGATGATAAAAGGAAGGACTCTAGCCAATCTGTTTGAAAGCACTTTAGAGATGATCTTCATTGAGAAATTGCATAAACTAATAGGTCTTAGCTCAGCACAAGACTTTGGACACTTGACTTTAGGAATAAGGGCAATAGAAGTGCTAGACCAACTTTGAGGAATAGATGTACCTGCAAAGAAAGAAGAGATAGCAGATATAAAGTCAGTTTTAATTATTGGCCAACACTTTTTGTAAAAAGATCCACCAAAGCCATCAGGTCCAGGAGCTGCTTCCTCGCTAAGGTCTGAAATGGCTGTGAAAATCTCCAATTCAGAAGGGAACTCTTCAAGAGAAGCATTCATCTCAGCAGATATCAATGAAGGAATAAACTCAGTTACATCATGCATTTGAACTGGAGAAGCAGAAGACCAAAGATTTTTGAAAAAATCAACTATATGAGTCTGCAGCTCTTGAGGATCCTCAATAAACTGACCATCATTTGATTTTAAAGAATGAATATGAAGAATCTGTTGCTTGGCCTTCGCAGTAGCATGAAAAAACTTTGTGTTGGCATCTCCCAAATTCAACCATTTAATAGAGGACTTCTGCCTCCAATATTCTTCTTCCACTTTAATAGCTTCCAGCAACTTTGCTTGAGTTTGACTCAGTATTGTTCTATTAGAATCTGACTTGTCCATCTCATAATTAATCTCAAGATGAGCAACTTCATCCTCAAGATTCCTCAGGGATTGAAAAATATCTTTAAAGACCTCTTTGTTCCAACTCTTCAAATCCTCTTTAAGCCTTCTGAGTTTAAGAGAAAATTTCCTCATATCTGATCCCTGACAATCTGCATCCCAAGATTTTTTAACTGTATCTATGAAAGATGAGTGAGAGCACCACATTGTTTGAAACTTGAAAGGTCTAGGACAGTTATCCATAGCAGTTTTCACAGATAAAAGAAGAGGGGCATGATCTGAAGAAGCTTTATTGAGGTGTGTAATTCTAGAGTTTGGGAAAGAAGCTTCCCAAGAAGAATTATAAAGACACCTATCCAATCTAGCCATAATCAGATCCTCCTTCTTTCTATTATTGATCCATGTGAATCTAGAGCCATAATAACCCAAGTCTCTCAGGCCACATTCATCTATAGCTTCATTGAAACCATTAACAGCCTGGAAATTTATGTCATTGCCCCCTATCTTTTCAGCTTGTGAAGAAACAACATTAAAATCACCAATAACTAAATGAGGAAAATCTACAAATTTATTTGACACCTCCAGCAACTGATGCCATAAGTCTTTTCTTTCTTCAACAGAGCACTTAGCATAAATAATGGTCAGGACAATAGGAGATTTCAAAGCTGGATGGTCCAACTGAATAGTTAAGTGTTGAGGATGATCCACACACACCTTAACAGAAATGTTATATCTCCAGAATAACCAGATTTTTCCACTGTTATTGGAACAACCTCCTTCAAATCCCCATTTAAATTTATAGATATCAATTTTTTGAGCAGCCACTTTTGGCTCTAACAGAGCAATAAAAGGCAGTTTATGAAGCTTAAGAAGCAATTTAACTCTTCTAGAAGATGACTTTTTAGAAGCCCCTCTGATATTCCACACAATGATATTGATCATTTAGAGGTAGAGAGGTGGGAGTGTTTGATACCCTTGGTTCTAGCTCTGGTTATCCTTCTGAATAGAGGATCAGTCACTTTCAATTTATTAAAGGGCAGAAGATTATCTTCATCACTGCTCACTTTTATAAAGTCTTCTTTTGGAGTGGATAAATTGAGACTATTCTTACTCTCCAGTTGCCAATCACACTGATCAGATGCCATGACAGTTATAGATTCACTATCTTCTAAATCTGAGATATACAAAGGCAATGAAGCCTTATTTATCTCGTGTTCAGGGAGGCAAGATGCTCTAGGGGACAAAGAGCAAGAATTAACAATAAGGACTGCATCGGCACTGATATTCTCACTATGAACCTTATTAATGCAATCTTGTAGAAATTTGGGACTGGAATTCAGCACTGCATCATCTATGGTACTACTACCAGTGTAAGGGACTAGCATTAAGTTGTTCACTTGGTTACCTCCAACTGCTATTTCTCCTTCTTCTGCGTAAAATTCTTTTTCGTTATTTTCTCTAGCCACTATGTTTGACTCTTTGATCCGGACAGACTTTGCTTGGGTACCCAAAAATTCTTTTTCAATCTGAGTAGGAACTTCTTCCTGAGCATCAATAGTATGAGATGATATAACCTCTGTAGAACCTGTAATAGGAAATTGCTCCTTTATCACTTCTTTACCTTTAGCTGAAGGACCTGCTTTGACAGCTTCTTGCACATCTTGAGAGGCTTTCTTACTCACATATTGGGTTGACTTCTTTGGTTGATTTGAGGAGAAAGGAGCTTTAAACATACAAGATGTTTCGTCATGGCCTTTTTTCGAACAGCAGGTGCAATATTTTGGAATATTTTCTGCGACCACCTCCTGCCAGAAGCCCTTTGAACCGCAACCAATCCAAACCCTCCTTGGAATAGATTTAGTAAGATCTATTTCAACACATACCCGGGCAAGGCTTGGTCTATTGATTTCAATCGTAGAAGCATCAAGTTTTAGAGGGGAACCTATCAACTGAGCTATAGAAAATAAAGATGATTTGGAAAAGAAGTGGATAGGAAGATGGGGAAAAGATATCCAGATGGGAGCAATACTGCTTTCAATGTCTGGTCTGAACTCAGTAGTCCATTTAAAGATTCTCATGGGAAATTTACCTACATTCCATGTTTCCCTCATCCACATACGAGAAAATTCTTCATCCGAATTTAGTCTAATCAAAACATGTTTATGATCAAGGAGGCCAACATTGAAAGAAGTTTTGAGGGAGAATGTTTGAAAAACTTTCCTGATTTCATCCATCGAGGGTCGACCATGTGAAAACTTTCCTACTAACGCATGTCTGAAAGGTTTTGAAAGAGTAGATATATCCTCTTCTGTGAATATTACTGCTGGTTCCCCTTTGAACGTTGTTGGAGGTTTAAGGCCCAGGTCATGAGAAACTGTAGAATCAGCCACAACTGCTGCAAATGATCGATTCCATATATTTGGAATATCTGGTGGCTTTGGATTAACGTTGGGAGGGGGGTTTTGGGTTGCCATGCAAACCCTAGATAGGGTTTTCCGTTGTAGGTTTTGTTCGAAGCTTTATAAATTGTGGCTTGGTTATCACAACTTATCATAATAGAAGGTGATGGCTTTTTTCATAAAGGAATATCATACAACACATTTCTAAGCCATTCTCCTTTTTTACATGCATATGCTAGGGCTATAAATTCATATTGCATTGTTGAATCTCACACACATGTTTGTGCCTTGGATCCCTAAGAGATACCTGCTCCTCCTAGCGTAAAAATCCAACCAGTAGTTGACTTGGATTTTGATTCAAGATTATTCCAACTTGAATCACTATATCCTTCTAAAACAGATGGATATCCTACATAATGTAAGCCATAATCCAAACTACTCTTCAGGTATCTAAGTACTCTAGAAATCGCATTCCAGTGTTATTGTCCTGGATTCATCTCAGCAGATATCAATGAAGGAATAAACTCAGTTACATCATGCATTTGAACTGGAGAAGCAGGAGACCAAAGATTTTTGAAAAAATCAACTATATGAGTCTGCAGCTCTTGAGGATCCTCAATAAACTGACCATCATTTGATTTTAAAGAATGAATATGAAGAATCTGTTGCTTGGCCTTCGCAGTAGCATGAAAAAACTTTGTGTTGGCATCTCCCAAATTCAACCATTTAATAGAGGACTTCTGCCTCCAATATTCTTCTTCCACTTTAATAGCTTCCAGCAACTTTGCTTGAGTTTGACTCAGTATTGTTCTATTAGAATCTGACTTGTCCATCTCATAATTAATCTCAAGATGAGCAACTTCATCCTCAAGATTCCTCAGGGATTGAAAAATATCTTTAAAGACCTCTTTGTTCCAACTCTTCAAATCCTCTTTAAGCCTTCTGAGTTTAAGAGAAAATTTCCTCATATCTGATCCCTGACAATCTGCATCCCAAGATTTTTTAACTGTATCTATGAAAGATGAGTGAGAGCACCACATTGTTTGAAACTTGAAAGGTCTAGGACAGTTATCCATAGCAGTTTTCACAGATAAAAGAAGAGGGGCATGATCTGAAGAAGCATTATTGAGGTGTGTAATTCTAGAGTTTGGGAAAGAAGCTTCCCAAGAAGAATTATAAAGACACCTATCCAATCTAGCCATAATCAGATCCTCCTTCTTTCTATTATTGATCCATGTGAATCTAGAGCCATAATAACCCAAGTCTCTCAGGCCACATTCATCTATAGCTTCATTGAAACCATTAACAGCCTGGAAATTTATGTCATTGCCCCCTACCTTTTCAGCTTGTGAAGAAACAACATTAAAATCACCAATAACTAAATGAGGAAAATCTACAAATTTATTTGACACCTCCAGCAACTGATGCCATAAGTCTTTTCTTTCTTCAACAGAGCACTTAGCATAAATAATGGTCAGGACAATAGGAGATTTCAAAGCTGGATGGTCCAACTGAATAGTTAAGTGTTGAGGATGATCCACACACACCTTAACATAAATGTTATATCTCCAGAATAACCAGATTTTTCCACTGTTATTGGAACAACCTCCTTCAAATCCCCATTTAAATTTATAGATATCAATTTTTTGAGCAGCCACTTTTGGCTCTAACAGAGCAATAAAAGGCAGTTTATGAAGCTTAAGAAGCAATTTAACTCTTCTAGAAGATGACTTTTTAGAAGCCCCTCTGATATTCCACACAATGATATTGATCATCCAAGGATTACATAGAACCCAGAATAATATCAACATATTATGTTGTTTAGTAGACAAAATATGGAAAGATTTTGAGAAAAGTCTTATTGGGATAGCCCAATTAGAAATGTCAGACAACATATGATACTTTAATGTCATTCCGTCATTTACAGTAACCATAGACACAGTCAAATATTTTAAGTTAATCTTATATACTAGTGGATATGAAGACTATATTATCCCAGACGCTAATATAAATATAGAATTCCAAAGCTATGTGAAGTTCTCCTAATTTCCTTATGAAGGAATGCAATCGGGAATTCCTAGCAGTAGACTTAATGAAGAAATCTTAGTTAGAACCAATGTTTCAGACTACAATCATACTTACAGTACTAGAAATACTGGACCTATGAAAGAAAAAGCTAAGACCCTATGGCAATTACCAGAATTTCAAGAAACTAAGACTATACAAAATAAATCTTTGTTTATTAATCAAGACGACGTCACTGAAAATGTTAACATCTAGTTTGGTCCTCCTAAGATGATTGTCAATAAGAATATCCAGACCGAAGAAATTAGATTTAAGAATATGGGAGAAGCCATAATTAATGATCCTTCAGAAAGAGAATGTAGTAGTAAGACTAGTGCTAGTTTACTAAGATAATCCCCAGTAATTAGACCTAGAAGATCATTTGAACAAAATGACTTAATTAAATAAAAAGCTAGGATCCAAAACTTTGGACATAAACCCTCAGAATTGGATATGAAGACGTTTAAAGATAACCTTAAGAAAAGTCATTCTGTTAGATTTCAAGAAAGAGAAAGATTTAATATGATAGCCCAAGACCGCATATTAAAATTAAAAGAATTTAAGAATACAAAGGAACTTCTTATAAACTTAAGACTAATAGAAGAAGGAGAACAAATATTAATGCCAGCTACACAAGTAGAACCTAGCAAACAAGAGATAGGAAGTAGTAGTAGGCTAGAAGATGCTCCTAAACTTTTTAGTAAACCAATAGGAATAAATATTTTTATATACTCAAGCACCGTAGTAAAGACTAAACCTGATTATATAAAAGACTTTCCAACTAGTGACAAGAGTTTCACTCCTGTTAAGACTATGGCAAGCCAAGCCATAAATCCAGTAGGCATATACCTTAACTAATACAATGTTCAAGATAGGAAGAAGGCCTTAGATGAATGGCGTAATCAGATGAACATGTGTTTTGTATCTAATGAACAATGGGATGCAAGTTCATGTAAGCAGTACGCTGAGCAATCCATTAGAGGTATTGCAAAAGATTACTTAGATAGTTTAAGAAAAGCTACAGATGAAGACTCCTTAGCAAAGGTTGAGAAGATGAAAGAAAACTTAGAGGAAAGATCAATTGAAGAATATATTCAATTGTTCACATCAAAATTCATTGGAGTTGGACATCTAGCTCAAATTAATGAACAAGACCTAGCAAAAACTAAGTTAGCCCTCCTTAGCATTTGCAAATTAGATAAGATAAATGAATATAGCAATAATTATGAACATCTATATTACCAAATTAAAGAATTTGGAGAGACTTTAAAAGATGAATACTTTAGAAAGATACCAGCCATAGGACAAATCCTAATTAATGAATATAGGAATTGGCCAGGAGTAGCTGAAGTTAAGAACAAATCCCTTGGTGAAAGAATCAATTTCGCCAAAGACTATATCATATCAAAGAGACGTGATAACTCAAGGAAAGTTAATAGAAGAAACTTTCAAGCAGATCCCTCCAATCAAAGACGAAAGAGACATCGCTCCAATCTAATGGGGATGTGGAAGTGAATATAATAAATTAAAAAAGAAAGTAGAATGGAAACATAGGAAGTTTAAAACTAAACCTTTAGGATTTCTAAAGAAGTATAAATTTAGACAATTTACTACCTTTAGAGAAAAGAATCCTAAGACTAAAAAGAATAGATTTAACCAAAGGAGATATTTTAAGGAAAATACTAGTAAGTATAATAAGGTTCCTAATTATAGAAAGGAGAAGGACGTAGCTCAATCTAAGACTGCCACAAAAGAATGTTGGACTGGCGGCAAAGAAGGACACTTTGCTAAAGACTGCCCTAATAAGAAAGATAAAGAAAGTATTAAGATTATTAATATAATATTAGACTATGCAAATCAAGAAGAGTTATATATTCTATATGCTATAGAAATATCAGACATAGAAGATGAGGACAATACTAGTATTTATAGTGCATATACAGATAGTGATTTGAAAGATTATACTGATACTGATGAGTATGAAGACTCTCAGGAAACTCTAGACTTATATATGATGCAAGTAAATCAAGACGATTTAGATGATGAATATATAGACTTTGAAGAAGCTTGGTATAAGTGCATATTAAGCCCATTTTTAAAGAAAAGATGGACAGTTAGTAATTCTGAGTTACTAACCTATATACGTAGATGTTACTTTGATGAAAGATATTATTGCACATTTGAGATGAAATGTAGCAAGAAAGACTTTAGATGTGTAGAATGCTTTGAGATTATACAAACAAAATTATTTATGGTTTGTATTATTTGTCAACTACACTACCATGAAGACTGTTGGAGAACTAGATTTAGAGTTTATACTAGCCAGTATGACGCTCAAAAAGACTTAGATATTAAAACATATTATCAAGATATTGATAAAAATATAGCCAAAAGATTGCAAGAAAATGAAGACGTCAAAGAAAAGGGAATTTCCTATGATTTAGAAGGATGCCATTCTGATAGTAGTTCAGAAGACCAAATACCCTTAGATATTATAGATAAACCTCAGATAGGAATATCTATCTTAGAAAAGAACAATTTAGGAATTTCTACTAAACCACATGCTTGTTTTGTAGAATTATTTGTTCAACATAAAGGCTATCCTAAAAGACTTTTAGCTTTTATAGATTCAGGATGCTCTCAGAGTATTTATAAGGCTAATGACTTCCCTGAAGACTATTTTTTAGAAAGTACCCAAGAAACCTATGGTAAAGTGGCTAATGGAGATCCATTTACCTTATATTTCCATACTATTCCTATTTATTTTAAATTAAGAAATCAGACTAACAAAACCGTTAATCATCGATTTTGGATAATGGATCCTCGTCCTAGTTTCACAGGACACATTATTTTAGGATAAGACTTTATTAGTAAATATCATCCTTATACTCAATATAACGATAAGATATTAATTAGTGATCAAGAGGAATTTAATATTAAAGCCCCTCAAATAGATCACAAGACTGCCTTTGACCTTATGCAAGTCAAACCCAATTATAGACCCATAAAACATCAGAGTTCTTCAGCTGAGCGTGTTGGACCTAGACCTACAACCCAACAAGAAGCCTTAGAAATTACTAAACCCTTACAAAAAGAGTGTAAGTGTCCAGACCAAAAGTGTTATAAGCAAATAGCGCTTATACAACAAGACATTTTAGATCAAGCCCAACATACCTTATTACAGGTTCAAGTTATATCCAAACAGAAGAAAATAGATATAGAAGTAGAGAAAGAAAAGATTAGGCAATTAACAAAGTCTACGCTAGGAGAAAAATCCCATCGCTAAGTGGGATAAAGACCAAAGCTATTGTGAAATTATCCTTATTAACCCAGACGCCACTGTTAAGGGTGGAACTTATAAGAAAGGATATTCACAAGAAGACAAAGAAGAATTCAAGAAAGACATAGATGAAATGCTTAAGTTAGGCATTATTAGATAAAGTAAAAGTAGACATAATAGCCTTGCCTTCTATGTTCAAAATGAGTCTGAACGTAAAAGAGGAAAAATACGCATTGTTATAGATTATAGACAATTAAATAAGAATTGTGAATTTGATTCTTATAAGATACCAGATAAGAATAATTTGATCAATTTGATTGAAGATAGAATTATATTCAGTAAGTTTGATTGCAAATCAGGCTTCTGGCAAATTTAGATGCATCCAGACAGTATTACTTGGACAACCTTTAGTGTGCCCCAAGGAAAATACTAATGGCTAGTAATGCCATTTGGATACTTGAATGCTCCTCAAGTTTTCCAAAGAAGAATGGATAATATATTTAGACCTTATTCAGAATTTTTTCTTGTTTACATAGATGATATTCTTGTAGCAAGTAAGACTGAGACAGAGCATGTAGACCATCGTAAAAAGATTATTTTAGAATTAGATAAACATGGTATTGTTATTTCCAAAAGAAAAATGTAATTATTTCAGACTGAAATAGACTTTGTGGGAATGCATATTAATAAAGGAAAATTATCCTTAGCAGAACACATAACCAAAAAGATTCTTGAGTTTTCAAACCAACTTAAAGATAGAAAATAATTACAATCATTTTTAGGATTGCTTAATTGTGCTGCAGACTTTATTAAGGACCTTGCTTCAAAAAGACAAAGCTTAACAGCCAAATTAAAATGAATAGACAAAACCAATCACTTTTATTGGACTAAAGATGATTTTGAAGTAATAAGACAAATTAAAGATGCAGTCAAGAATATTCTTTTACTTGAACTGCCTAATGCAGAAGACCAGTTTATATTAGAAACAGATGCCTCTGATAAACAATGGGGAGCAGTATACTTTACCATTGATCATCGGACAAAAAAGAAGAAACTTTGTAGACATAGTTCTGGAACCTTTATAGACCCAGAAATAAGACACACTGCCCACGAAAAAGAAGTTTTAGCTATAGTAAGGGCAATAGAAAAATATATGTTATTTCTTAGACCTAAACATTTTACTGTTTATACTCGCTCTTCTTATGCAGTAAAATTTAGAGATTTAGACTTGTCCAAATCAAGAACTAACAGATTAATTAGATGGCAACAATTGCTTAATAGTTATGACTTCTCTATTATACATATTAAGGGAAGTAAAAATACCATTCCAGACATTATATCAAGGGAGCCAATGTTTGCTAACACTAATATAATTTCATGTTTTATGTTGCAAACAAAAGACTTAGAAGACATGAGTTCCTCTGGAATAAATAGACTAAATAGGGAAGACGTTTCAGACTATCTTAGACGCATAAGACCAAATACTTGTGTAACGCAAAGATAGACTCATATTTAAGACTCTCAAGAAAGACCAATCCTAGAGAACTTTGATGATATCTTAGTTCCTCCAGGAAAATCTAGATAAAAGATTATTGCTCAAAATAGACTCATTGGGAAGATGTACTTTCCCCAATGTAGACAAGATCAAAGATACCCAGACCTGATCAAATTTAGAAGAGAATTTTCAAAAGACAAAAATACTCTTATAGACTCCATATGGTGGAATGTGAAGAATAGACTATGGATCGATTTCAAACAAAATTTGGTAGCCATTGCCAGATTCATGAGGACTCAAAGACTTGCAGTTACCCAGCTCAGTGGTACTGTTGTGCCTAGACCTCAGACCCAGACTTATGCTCAGACTCTTGAAGAAACCTCCAAAACTAGACTCACTGATTTCTGTTATCAGAAAAAGACTTTTAAGACTAAGATTGTTATACCATTTGGTCATAATAATCTCCTATTAGCAGAAGACTTTAAAAAAGAAACTAATAAAATTATTAATCATTTTAATATATTATTATCAGAAATAAATGGAGATGCCTTAATGATCAAAGGTTTCTTCAAAGACGTTCCGAAAATATATCTTTTTGGAAAATCAGACATGGCTCATATAACTCTTGCAGACCACGGGTTCATTGGACTCATTCAGATAAAAGATATTGAAGATGCTGTTGCTCTTGGAAAAATAGTCCATGAGTATGTTAAGAAGGTAGAAGACTTCCTTCCTCTATTTGCTAGAATATATCAAATTGCTCCAAGTTCCTGTAGAGGAATGAGAGTTGAAGGATTTAGACTTATTAGATTTTGCAATTATATATTTGAAGACGTTGAGATTTTATCAGAAGACAAGACTAAAGATTTAATTATTGATAAGTCCAAGCTCCAGATTGCTCACGCTATGGAGACAATAGAAATCATGGAGTTATTGACAGGGGAAGATAGGTGGTACACAGCCTACCACAAAGAAGACCTGATAATCCAAGCTGATGAGCCATTCAACGAAAGGCTCAAGAAAGAATCCAAGGAAATGGTAGAGATAGCTTTTTCAGCTAGCCTTAGAACTGTGGGCCTCATTGACGAATTTTTCAATAATGCCCTCCCAGACCAGGACAAGGAAGAAGAAGACATAGACATGACAAAGACGGGCCCCTCAGTAGTTTATGAATTATTAAAGACGGAAGACTCATTTGCCTAGACTATGCTTTCTATAAAGCAAAAATATCCCTGCCCCACATGGGCCACCAGACTAATAAAAAGACGAAGACATTTGTTGTTTGATTCTTTTGTACTATCACAAGACGATAGACTTAGGGCCATGGCCACCATACGGTCCCATTCATACGTAGACTTGTCAAAAGAAGACGGATTACTTTATGAAGAGATAAGGATATAGACTTTAATTATTTGTTTTTCCTTTAACCGGTTAGCTTTTAGCCTCCAGTAGTAGGTCATATGTTTGCTCCCTTGTGCTATAAAAGGGACATTAAGGTCGTGTTATAAAAGAAAGAGAGAGTAAGAGAGTGATCAGTGGTTGGACTTATAGAGAGAGTGTATGCTTGTAATAAGTAATATGTATATGAGTGAGTAAACCTCTCATAGTTAGGGGAGAGTTGTATTTACTTATGCTATGCAATAAAAGTATTTTTTTTTCCAGAAATCTCTTATGTTGAGTTGTTATTATTTTCCAAATTGTCTCCAACTTTCTGTTCATAGAGGACTATTATGTGGAACCTCTGGTGTAGCACACAAGGTGTTATACTGGTGAACCGTCGTCAGGTGCTGATTTTCCGTGAGCGGTTAGCTAGGTGGGCGTTAGGCGTATAGGCAGGAAACGGGTTCAACGCCAAAATAGTGGATTGAGGTGCGACACATAAAGAGAGAGTTGTAGGAGGTCGAGACCGGAGAAGAATGGTAACAAGGCTGAAGAGACAAAGGGAAGAAGGTAAAGATATTATAGACCAAAAGGAAGGTATAACTCAAACCAAACCATTAACTATTCTACATATTATTGTTTTAAAAAGAATATCGTATGAGCTTACAAATCACTAAAGACTTTTTAGAATTTGTTAATCAAATAAATTTAGACTTAACTGGAAAAATTCAAGACTGGACTCTTACAGACACTAAAGACAAAGAACTTATAGAATCTTCTTTAATATACGCAGGTGGTACTTTTAAATATATAGACCAGATTATCGAGTGGTTAGGAGGAGAAGTACCTAGGATAGAAATAATTAGAACAGGAATCCGTGATCTCTTTAGACAAAAATTAAGAACTGAAGATTTTGTAGAAGAACTATCAAGCCCTGAAAAATATCAAGAATACACCAGGATACTTGAAGACAGTATAGACGTATTAAAATTCATTAGACAGAAAAGGTGAGCTGAAACAAAGGATATTTTAATTAGAGCCGGAGGAATCCGCCCTCTTCTTAAAACGTAGAAACAACTGCCCCTAGAACATACCGTAGATTTTTGTCATCTTATGGTGATAATAATTTAGATGAATTTATAAACAACAATATAATTGATATTATTAATCAAATATATAAAGAAACTAGACTGATTAACCCTCAATACCATATAAGGTATTTAAGACTAGAATATTTTCCATCAAAACATCTTTCAATTGCTAGACTCCCTGAAGAATCTATTTATATAGATAATCCTCACTATTCAGAACTCCAGTATGATAGTGACGGAAGAAGCTTGAGAAGTAGCAGTAGCCCTGAAACTTCTACTCTTAGACTTCCAGATTAATTAGGCTTTAAAATAAGCTTAAAAGACCTTAGAAATCATTGGGGTAGAAATTTATATTCCCAGAAACCTAAAAAAGAGAAGGTGGTCCATAAAAGACAAACACGGTCCTAAGACTCATTCGGACGTTAATTAATCCGCATTCCATCCGCATAGAAAAATACGCAAATATATATATATATATATATATATATATATATATATATATATATATATATATATATATATATATATATATATACACACAGATATATTATATCAGTATATACAGATATATATATATACACAGATATATTATATCAGTACATATATCAGTACAGATATATATATCAGATATATAATATATAATATATGATATATTTTTAAAAAAATCTTGATTTTATGTAAAAACTTAACATTTTCCATTACTAATCTTGAAAATTCTCAAAACCATTGACTCAGTAATCTGGGTCTGCTCATTGTTGTTCTTTGAACCCAAATCAGGTACCATTGATCTCGGAAGAGAATTTATACCTGTAGGATATTTTGAAACATTTCTTTTGTACCTTTTATCATCAGATAATGTTAGATCACAATCCGATGTTACCGCAACTTAATCAGAGTGAGATAACTTAGGTTATTTATCATAACCCGCAACTGGCCCGCAGGCCACCCGAAACCTAACCGAGTTGTACAAGCATTTAAACCATTTTTGACTCGCTAAGATATTAAACAGAAACCGAACCCTTCTTTGTGGGCAAGTTCTGGGCGGGTGTATGCGGTTTAGCCCATTTTGCTGGGACTACTTATGTGACACAACACATCATGAATGAGCTTTATTAATCACACCACACTTGTGTGTTGTGTGAGGAAAAAAAGGTCTGCTTTTGAGCTAACTTATATGTAATGTTTTCTTTATAGGTTATGTGCTTTTTGTATTTGTTGTTATAGATTCTAACAATGGTTATTAGAATTTTAAATAATGGCGTTTATTGTATGATTGATGAATTTGTAATTTCTTTGCGTAAAATATAATTAAAAAAATGTTAATCTCGTGTAAATGAGGTATGAAGAAGAATTTCAAATACGGTAAGTAATTATGGATCCATAAGAATGTTGATTTGTTGCATAAATTATTTTGGGGCGAAAATTATTTGACCGCACTATTATATGTATACGCAAATGTACCTTTAAAGGTTTTTTACATTGTAATAGTGGTATTTATTGCTACAAACAAATATGAAAAACTTTGGACCTACAAAGAAACGATTTTTTTCCTTTAATACGCATTACCCGACACATGACGTGTTGCACGAAACCCTTCTTCTTAAAAATACACCATACCAGTGGCCTCTTAATGTGTTTGACTTATACTGAATTAGAAGCTAATTATGGAGATCCAAGTTCTAAATAAGCACTAGCATGCAACCCGCGTGATGCACGGGTGCTAAGTAGTTTTGAGTGGAATGGGAAAATAAATGTTGACGGGGAGAAAATGTAAAATAATTTTGATATGAAAGATTAATAAATTTCAACATATTGATATTTTAGTGGAGATATGTTTTAAACTGAAGATCAAAATCATTAAAGAATTATATTTCATCTTGAAATTATGACCAAGTCAAATGTATAAAATAAAAAGAAAATTTTAAAAGTCCATTTGTGTACGTACCTAGTTTTTTTCACGCCGATAAAAGGAAGCTTTATTGATGATATGGGTATTTTACAAGTGATATTACATGCTACATATCTTACAGTAGCTATATTACTGACATCACGAACCAACAATGGAAATAAAAAATACTTAATTTGTACATAATATTGAGTAAAAAACAGACGTGACACTGAACTAGCAGCAAGAAAATCAACACACGCATTAGCTTCCTGGAAATACAAGCAGAGAGTAACATGGTGGAATCTCTGAAAATCGTCACGGATGGGTGTACGTACCGAGTTGAATAGTATCATAAGAAGGTGCTGAAGAATTTCATTATTTGAAATAATGTATTTATCAAATATTTCAATAAGAAAAACCAAGGTTCAAGCATACGTAATATGGAAAAAAAACTTTCGACACACAATGAAAAGTTTATTATGCTATCAAAAATGCGATGGAAGCATTGTGTAGATGATTCTTTGAATAGTGAAAGTTATAGTAAAGTATCATTTTAGATATAATGAGGGGAAAAGTTCGAAAGGTAAAAAAAATCAAATATCCATCCTCATAAATTAGCTAAGAAATGATATTCATTTCATCTATTTCATGTGCTTGAATATTTATTCTTCCTCGTCAATATCTTTGTTCCTGCATCGAGAAATAAAGACATATGTTATTTTCAAGTTATAACTGACATGAAGTTATAAATAATAACACCTCGTTGACATAATAGAAACTTACAATTTAGAAGAAAAAATATACACAAATTTAATTCATTTGAATATGTATAAATGGAATACAAAAGTGTAAGGGAAACAAATGCTTTAAAGAAACCATTCACAAATTATACTGATAAACGACATTTTTTCCACGAAATTTTTGGAGAACTTTTTTCACAAAAAATTAAAAATGGTACCAAAGGGATAGTACAAACATTGACACCCAAATGATAAACAATTTAACAACTGGGCAAAAACTTAAACGTCTAACTAAAAAAATAATATAACCAAGACAGAAAGATAAATTAAGAACGAAATTGATGCTTATTAGATAGAAACATAATAGACAAAAAAGTTAAATTTGGAGTTATTTGGACATCACCCCAACTTATATGCCCAACATTAACTTGTGGTCGTAACCATTTTCAGAATATGCTCACGCCTCCATTTCACTATTTATAACATTTGCCCAAAGTTTAATGTGTAAACTGAAAAAAGTCCTAAACGAACAACTTAAATACCGAAGCCTAACTCTCTTAATCTTCGGAAAGATTTTATTTTAAGGCTTATATTACTAAAATTCTAATGGGCATAAAAAAATAGTGTGCTTTGTATGAGGAAAAAATCAACCTGTGCTAATGGCACTCACAGATTCAGCATACTTGAAACCCCCAACACACTCACATTGTCCCATCAAATTTATTTCCCCATAATTCATCTAAAAATACCCATTATTACTCACCACATACATCAAAATGCCAAAAATACACCATCTCTCATGTCTTCAAATCCACCACACACCAAAAAATTCACTGCAACTCTTATGAAACATTTGAGGCCGAGATATTTCAAACCCATCACCCTCAAATTTTATAATACCTAGAAAGATGAATTCAAGCCGGTATATAATGTCTAATTTTAGACAGTATTTTTTATAATAATTTTTACACTAACTTTCTGTAAAACCTTTTTTCACAAAAAATAAAAATGGTACCAAAGAGATAATACAAACATTGACACCCAAATGATAAACGACTTAAGAAATGGCAGAAAAGACAACCTACTCACAAAAAATAGTATTACGAAGATCAAAAGTAAAATTAAGAATGGAATCTATCTAAAAATTGAATAAGTGATTCATAGATATATTTAATCATACACCATACATACACAATCATGTACAACGACTAATAGGAACCTACCCAACATCGTAAATTTTTTTTACAAAAAATGCTTATATAAAACCTACCCAAATGTTTTTACTCTCTAAATAATAAAACCAAAAACAATTAAAACCCATTCCCATATATACCCATATCTAAAAAATTCAAAACCCTTAAAACCTAAATCTAGCATATATTTTGAAATCCTTAAAGCCATATCATTGAAACCTCAATTTTGAAACCATTAAAATGGTTTAAGAGCCAAATGCAAATCTTCTCTAAGTACGTTGACTTCTGGTGTTCCAACTACATGGTAAACCAAAGAAAGAACCAATGATAAGTAAATCTTATTGTGAAGAAGATGAAGTTGGACCAGATTGGGAACAAAGTGTCAATAATTTGCTGCACAAGCGTTTTGGGTATTTGTCCATGAAGAGTTTCCAAAAGGAAACCCTAGCCGCTTGGCTAGCCCACCAAGACTGCCTTGTTCTTGCTGCAACAGGATCTGGTATATATTTTTTGCAAACAAATAAGTAGTTTGATGGAGATCAAACATGTGTCAACGGATGAACAAAATAGAAGTAGAGTTGTGAATATAAATGGAGAGGGAGATACATGGATGGATGGAGGGAGGGAGGGAGATAAAGAGTGTGAAAACCAATGAGCTTTATACAAAAAAGCATGCACTTTAATTGAGAACTTGAAGGTCTGACCTTTTTTTTAAGGTTGTTAAATGAGTGGCAATAGAAAGGGCTGGAAGAATGTGTCACGTTGACACTCTTGGAAAAAAGAAAAATTTATTGAAGTATTTCATTTTATAGTAATAGTATAAATACTAATTGAGGTGTACACGTAAAAGTGTATAATGCTTTTAAATAGTTTTAAGCTACACACACACACTAGGAGTAAGCCCGCGCGATGCGCGGGTGAGACCATATGATTTTCGTGAATAAATGGATCCATTTGTTTGATCCAAGCCATACCTATTATGCGACATCCATAAAATCGATACACGGTATTGAATCTGAATCGAAACATGATATGTTACTGATTTCCACATTACTTCAATTTTCTAAAACATTCGGTAATGTTGCCTAAATTGCAGTCGTGCCCGGAATAGTAAATGATAAATTTAGAATAATGTTGAGAGGATGAGTGGGTCGAAATGATAACAGAAAACCTAGGATTTAACTCAAATCAATACAGGGTCTAATAAATGCCTATAAATTGTTGTAGGATGAAAGTATAAATATACTTCAATTATGAAAATATATTCAAGGTTACTTAATTCCTCGTATATAATAAATATATTTTCAGTTATGAAAATATATTTTCAGCGGGCTGAATCAATACAGGGGCTTAAGCCTTATTCACTACCAACTATAGAATTTGGTAGGTTGACTACTTCCAAAAAAGTAAAGTGACTATTAATTTAGGACGATCCGAAAAGGATTGCAAGACTATTAGTTTGGGACGGAGGGTGTAAGATTTAGATGTTTACTTTCACTGTTTGACTGAAAAATTTCAGAGGTTGTGTTGATGTAAAAAATTAGATCACTCTAATAATTCAATCACAGATAAATAAATGAGACAAAAGATTTTAAAGTGGTTCAGCCTTATAAGAATGGCCTACGTCCACTGTTGTTTTATTGCAGAGTGTTTGGGAATTCTCGATTACAAGAAATTCCGTTCTGGATTCGATTTTTCTACAATGAGGATTGTACAATGTATTTATAGCCCTGAGGCTGTAATGTGAAAGGGTAATACATTAAATGATATACATATGAAAGGGTAATACATTTAATGCCCTCTTTGCGTGTGCGTCTGAATGATAATCATTTAATGAATCAGTTGAACTGTTGGGTATCCAGCTATTAACGCTTTGTTCGAGATGCAGCTCGGACCGCCTGAGTTGCTCGGACTGCCTAAGCTTCTCGGTACTCAAGAGTTCCTCGGATAAGTCTGTTCCTCGAAGCGTATGAGTTCCTCGGAGTAACATGGTTCCTCGGAGCGTGTGATCATCTCGTAAGTGCTTGTTGTTGCCATGTAGATAGCCACGTGTCTTCATATGATTGGTTCAAGTCAGCAGATTAAATTTGGTATCAACAGAAGCTCCCAATGTTTCATAGTTCGAAATTTGAGGAGTATAGAACCTTCTTTCTCGGAATATGGTAGCTTTAAATAGTCTTCCTGATTTTTAGGATCATTTCCCTTGTATTTATTTCTCCTTCCCAATTCGTAGAATCATGCTCTTTTGGACTTTTCTGCGTGCTTCGATTCCCGCGTCACTTTTCGTCTTTTTAGCCGCTGCTGTCCGCCTTGATTCCCGCGCTACTTTTCATCTTTTTAGCCGCCGATAACGTAATCATCTTTTTTGTAATCATTACTTCACCATTTCCCAAGGAAAGGTATTTAAACTTCACAGATACTCCCATCGTCTCTTACCTTTTCAAATTTTCATCTTTGAGTTTTACATCGTCTCTTCCAACTCTCTTGTGCGTTCATCTTTTCCGTCGTTCGTTGTCAACAGCTCTACTCTTTTTCTGTAAGATCTTCTTCTTTCTTCTTCATTTCTTTTATTCACCATGGTTTACCCTGTTGAGTCTCTTGAGAAGTTTCATTCTGATTTCTCCATTCCCTCTTGGGCTGTCTTGGAAGAGCTTTCTGAGCCTTCTAATTACTTCCATTTGGCTAAGGGACATTGGTTCCCCAGTCTCTTTTTTACTGAGTGTGGATTTTCTTTTCCACTAAATTCCTTGTGTTTGGAATTCTATCAGTAGTTTGACGTTGTTCCTGCATGAATAGCCCCCAACACATGGAGAATAGTTAATGGGGTGCATAGGTTAAATCAAGTGCATGGAACTCGTATAAGAATTCAAGAAATCATGTACTACTATAGATGGGCAGTCAATGAAAATATTTATTATTTAAAAACTAGATTTTTAAACAGAGCCTTAGTAGTTAATCTCCCTGATGCCAATAGGGATTATGTTGAACATGGGGTTGTCATAAAAAATTGGCAACACCCTCCATTGACTGGAGATGAAGTTTACCAGGGTCCCAGATGCCCTCCTTATGGCAATGGGATAGGTTATTTTTATTTCATTTTATTTATTTTGAAACCATGTTTCTTTTGTGTTTGATAAAATGTGCCACTGATAACAATGTTTGATTATTTGCAGTTGATAACAAAAGAAGGTGCCCAAAAGAAGCAGATGTCAACATAAGGCATTTGAAACTTATCTGGAGTCTGCATCAAAGTGTTACCGACGAACACATTAGATCAGCTTCGTATATGCTCCAGTACAAGAGCTACACCACCTCCTTCACTGCTTGTCCTGTGATCAGTGAGGCAAAGCCAGTACCAGCCTCTACAAGTTCTTCGCCTGAATCTCATATTTTTTTTAGCGAAAGGATGAAGAAGAGAAGACCTCCCACCTTGTTTGAGAAAAATGCCTCTGGTTCTGGGGAGGCAAAAAGGAGTAGGACTGATGTCCCAAGGGAGGGGATAAAGAAGACTGATGCAGCTCCTCCAGCTGCTCCTGTTAAAGTCGCCGAGAAGGTTGCTGATAAGCCCGCAGTGGCTCCGAGCAGCTCTGCTACTTCTGGAAAGGTGATTGTGATATCACCGACCAAGGGTTCTTCCTTGGTTGAATCTGTACCTGTTCCCCCGAGGAGGCTGAAGAAAAGCTCCTCGATCAATTTGGCTGACACCACTACTCAGCCCCCAGCTGCTGGGACTGTAGTTCCCACTTTTGTTCCTCCGAGCTCTGCCATGAGCTCGGTGAAGTCCCGAACCATTTTCGAGGTCCAAGGTAATGAAGATAATCTTACTCGGGACATGGTTACTTCTTTGGCTGCTCGTCATCTTGCTTCAGTAAGTCTCTTTACTTTGAACCTTTCATATTTTCCTTTGTCATTTCTTGTTTCTAACTTGCTTTCTTTTTCTGTTCACAGTTAACGAGCTGCTTCAATATAATCTTGAAGAAGGATGAAGCGATTAAGGCTTCTTGTTCATCGTCCAGTGTGGAGGAAGCTATGGAAGAGGCTATCAAGTCTTTGGAAGACTCTCGCCAGCAGTATGCAATTGATAAGGCTATCTGGGAGAAAAAGCTTGCCTCCAATGAGCAGGAGAAATCTCGAGCTATTGAAGCCTCCAAGGAGTAGGAGAAGAGAATAAATGCCTTGGAGAAGGCAAATAAGGAGCTTGAAGAGAAGCTCAAAACTGCTGGAGAGTTGGAAAATAAACTCAAGGCTGCCGAGGGAGAGTTGGCTAAAGTTTAGGAAGTAGGTCGGCAGAAGGAGGAGGCAGAAAATAAATTGAAGGCTGCTGAGAACTTGCTGTCCGAGAAGCTTGCCTTGGAGAAGGCCAAGAGGAAAGCTGTTGTAAAGAAGTCCTTCAGCTCTGGCTAGGACAAGGGGTGGAATAAGGGGTGTGCTGTTATGGTATCTCAGGTGGACTATGGCAGTCTAAAGTACTTTAGGGATGGATGGGTCGCTGCCCTTCAGGAAATGAAGGTCAACGAGTCCTCCGAGCTCTTCCAGAGGCATATCCCTGGTCCCCCTCCTACTTCAGAAGAATTAGAAGAGGACGAATCTACCTCTGAAGAGTCTTCAATAGTGATGGTAGATCACCCCCAGCCATCCAGTCTGTTGCCGAGCAAGTCGTTTCTTCTTTCGAACAACAGCTGATGCTCTCCGAACAACCCACAGTTCCCTCCGAGCAACCTGCTTCCTCTTCCCAACCTCCCGAGAAGGTTTTGGGAGATAAGGAAAAGGTGTAGTGTTGTTCGGGCTTATCTTTATATTTTTCTTTTTTGTCAAATGTAATCCAGAACTTGTAACTCTGAATTATGATCAAATAAAACTTGAACTTTTCTTTGCATACTGTTGTCTATCTTCTATTCATACTCTGCTTGTTTTTCTTATTGATGATTGCTCTTTCTTTCTCTGCTAGTTTCTGGCCAGGATGGAACTGCTATCTGCCCATGATACAAAGTTGTTGCAGCAATGTAATGAGTACTTTAAGGCTGGTCACACAGACCTGAGTGCTGCACAAGTTGCCGACATCCTTGGTCATGATGCTTCAGAACAGGCAGTTAAAGCATATCAGTACTTGAAGTGTCTACTTGACCGAGCAGTGGCCAATAATGTGGCTTACTATAAAATGATCGAGGATCTCCAGTACACCCTCGAAGACCTTCAGAATCAATACAAGGAATCAGCTGCCCTGTTGCATGAGGGTTACGAGAAGAAATACAAGCTGATCATGGCTGACAAGGGCTACGAGAAGCTTTTTGCTGGGTATGATCTGAGGGAGAGGACTTTAAAGGGTGAGGTCGAGGAATGCAGACAGATTGCCAAGTTGCTGGAGCAAAAGAACAAAAACTTGCAAAAAGAGCTATCACAATTGAAGTCTGCAGCCTCCACTTCCAGTGCCTTGATCCTAGTGACAGACGAGGGATTCTCGTTCCTAAAGGTTGAGAATGCCAAGTTGAGGGGCGAGTTAGAGACTTTGAAGAGTTCTGGCACCTCTACATCTTCTCGCGGTCGAGCAAGAGCTCCTCGGGGACGAGGAAGAGCAGCTCGGGTCCTTTTCGAGGAATAGAGAACTCAGTCAGCGTTAGAGAACCAAGCTTTCCAATTAATGGCGAAGAACCAGGCTTTGTCTGATATGTCAAAGAAAATTAGGGACTTGGAAAAATAGCTCTCTGCGCAGAAGTCAGTCCTGGAGAATAAGGAACTTTTCATTAAGAGTCTCCACGAACAGCTAGAAAGGCTAACATATCAATTCCACAAACAGCCCAGGGAGTTCTGGATGGCTGGATACAACGAAGCACTATTCCACTTGGACGATCGTATCCAGAATGCCAATAATGAGGGCTATAAACAAGGCTGGCTGAATGCCTTAGGTGTGTTGAAGCTCGAACAAGGTCATTATCTGTGGGACTACCATGATCCCGGGTTGCTCGACTTGCCTGTGCCACCATTCAATTTGGACATGGAATGTATTCCTGCTCGGGTCATTCCTTGGAGCTTAATTTCAAAGTATCTCGGTGACTACAATTTACATTCTCAAATCGAAGTATCTCGTCCCGAGCATCTTTTAGATCGACCGTCCGTGATGAATGTCAGGATGTTGAAGGACCTCAACTTCATCAATTCTCCTCAGTCTTTAAATGATCCGCCTACTGGCGAGGAACCTGCATCAAAAGCTGAGGGGAAAAGACCAGTAGAATAGAAATTTTTAATGTAATAGTTAGCATACATATCAATATAACTTTCATTTTATCATCAATGTAATTTATTTTGAATTCAATGAAAGACTTTCATTTTTGTTTGCAAATCTTAATTGCTATTATCTTATGGTTATCAAACACTTTATATTTATGCATATCTGTTAAAAAGATAACAAGTATTGTGTTGTTTGTCGACCATCTCAATAATAATTAAAAAGTTACAAGTATCGATAATGTTGCTCGATCATTTAATAATAAAGTCACGAGTATAAAAATGTTTAAAATTTTTCCAACTAACAAAGGTTGTTAAATTGTGCTCGTCGACCACTATAGTTAGTGGGTTCTTATCCCCGACCAGCCATACTTGGTAGATTTTTATCTTAAATGTTTCCGACCAACCAAGGTCGGTAAACATTCATTGTCGACCAAGTACGATTAGTGGGTTTTTATCCCCGACCAGCCATAGTTAGCAACTTTTGCACTTTCTGGAATAATCCTACCTCCCGACCAACATAAGTTGGCATTTTCGAGAATGTACGTACCTTCCGACCAACATAAGTTGGCATTTGAGAGCATATTTTGTTTCCTAGCCAAACAGGTTGGCATTTTTAGGAATATTTTGTTTCCTAGCCAAACAGGTTGGCATTTTTAGGAATATATCGTTTCCTAGCCAAACAGGTTGGCATTTTTAGGAATATATCATTTCCTAGCCAAACAGGTTGGCATTTTTAGGAATATTTTGTTTCCTAACCAACCGAAGTTGGCATTTTTAGGAATATTTTGTTTCCTAACCAACCCAGGTTGGCATTTTTAGGAATTTTTTGTTTCCTAACCAACCGAAGTTGGCATTTTTAGGAATATTTTGTTTCCTAACCAAACGAAGTTGGCATTTTTAGGAATATCTTGCTGAGCAGTCTGAGCTTTGTGGCATTTTTAGGAATATCTTGTTGAGCAGTCTGAGCTTTGCCGAGTAGTGTGTAGCACTAGTATTCCCCGAAAAATTCTCAATAAAAGGAGAGACTTTGGCAGAATATCTTCATTTTATTCATACTGATGGAACTGTGTTACATATACATCACTGATAATACTTGCGCAGATGCTCTGCGTTCCATGCATTCTTAAACTCCTCGCCTTCTAAAGTTTCTATTCGATAAGTTCCTGGTCGAACAACTTCTGTAACTCGGTATGGTCCATGCCAGTTTGCCTCCAGTTTATTACGTTTTTAAATTACTTTCTTCAGCACATAGTCTCCTTCTTTCAGGTTGCACTTCTTCACCCTCTTGTTGTAGAACAAAGTTGTTCGCTGCTGGTAAGCAGCATTTCTAATGGCTGCTTCTTCTCTAACTTCCTCGAGCATGTTTAAATCCAGTCTTCTCATTAAGTCGCTGACAGGGGAATTGAAATTCAGTACCCTGTGTGTTGGGAGGCCCAACTCGGCAGGTATGACAGCTTCACTTCCAAACGCCAGCATGTATGGTGATTTTTCAGTTGCTACTCGGGGAGTAGTTCGGTAAGCCCAAAGTACTGATTGTAGCTCATTGATCAAGTTTGCTTTTGCATCGTCCAATCGTTTCTTTAAACCGTTCAGCAGCGTTCTATTTGTCACTTCAGTTTGTCCATTGCTTTGAGGATGGCCTGGTGCTGAATGAACCTTCAAAATGTTTGACTGATGACAATAGGCGGCAAAATCCTCGTTATCAAATTGTATTCCATGGTCTGTGATGAAGGCATGAGGGAGACCATATCGGCAAATAATGTTCTTCCAAACAAATTGGTACACCTTCTCGTACGTCATGTCAATGAGTGGCTCAGCTTCTACCTACTTAGTAAAATAATCCACTGCGACGACGAGATACTTGAACCTTCCTCGGGTCGTTGGCAGTGGTCCAACCAAATCTATCCCCCACGTGGCAAATGGCCAAGGGGAAGTTATGGGTGTCAACAACGCTTGTGGAGTTCTTCGGATGGAGGAGAAGCGCTGGAACTTGTCACACTTCTTGTCATAGGCTATACAATCAGCCCTCATCGTCGGCCAGTAGTATCCCTGCGTCATCACCCTTTGCAAAAGCGTCCGACTTGCTACATGTGCTCCACAAGACCCTTTATGGATTTCTTCAATCAATTCTTTCACCTCGAAGGGATGCACGCATCTCTGCAAACCTGCCATAATTCCCTGTCTATATAAAACACCATTAGTTAGTACATACCGAGCAACTTTAAACTTCAATTTCTTGGCTGCGAGCTTGTCAATTGGCAATTCTCCCTCCTCGACATACGCCCTGATGGGATCCATCCAAGATGGTCCCAAATCAAGGGTGATAAAGTTCATCGTCAGATCTTCATCTATACTCCGACCAGCTAACACTTCAATTGGGATTGTTCGTCGTAGCTCGGTGCGAGTAGCTGATGCTAGTCGAGCTAGGGCGTCTGCTCTCGCATTCTCCATTCTTGGTATTCTGACCAGCTGAATAGCGGCAAATTCTGACACCAGCTCCTTTGCCTTTGCATGATATCTGATCATTAATTCTCCTCTAACTGCATATACTCCCATCATTTGGTTTACAATCAATTGAGAGTCGCTGAAGATCACAACCTGCTGCGCCTCCATAATTTTTTCCAAATTAAGCCCTGCAATCATGGCCTCATATTCAGCCTCATTGTTGGGAGCTTTGAATTGGAAACGCAAGGCGTATTCCATGTCGACCTCGTCCCAAAGTGCTCAAAACTATCCCCGCGCCACATCCTGCAGTGCAAGATGAGCCATCTACATATAGCCTCCATATAGGTAACTCGTCTTCAAATTTCTGATCAGTCAGAGTTCCTCGGTGAAATATTTGCTACTTCTTTTCATCCTCCCTGGATTTTTCTCGCTCCTCGCCGATCATTTTTTCTTGCCCTTTTACCAACCGGAGTTGGTCTGAGCTCGAATTTAATGATCCTGTAACATCCACTTGCCCTTTTACCAACCGGAGTTGGTCTGAGCTAGTGTTTATCGATCCTGTAACATCCACTGGTTGATCAGCGAGAAACTCTTGTTCCTCGTCCGGAGTTCTTACAACTATCTCTGCATCACATCCTGTAACATCCACACGCTCTTTTACCAATCGGAATTGGTCTGAGCTTGTGTTTGTTGATCCTGTAACATCCACAGGTTGATCAGCGAGCAACTTTTGCTCCTCGGTGGTATCAGGATAGGTGAACTCCGCTATAAAGTCTGCTACAGCCTGCCCTTTTAGCGATGATCTGGGTTCATAAACTATATCATATTCACCGAGCTCTATTGCCCAATACATCAATCTCCCTGATTTTTCTGGCTTATGAAAGGCTTGTCTCAATGGAACATCGGTATATACTACTATAGTATGAGCCTGGAAGTATGGCCTCATTCTCCTACTCGCCTCAATCAGTGCCAGTGATAATTTCTCCAGCCTTGGATATATGATCTCTGCTCCTCGGAAGGCCTTACTTGTGTAGTAAATTGGCTTTTGTACTCCATTCTCTATTATAATCAACGCCGAGCTAACTGCATTCTCGGACACTGCAAGGTACAAATACAATTTTTCTCCCATCACCGGCCTGGACAACAATGGAGGTGCTCCCAAGTATTTCTTCAAGTCTTGAAAAGCCTTCTCACATTCATCATTCCACTCAAAAGTCTTTCTGAGTGTCCTGAAGAATGGGAGACATCTATCAGTTGCTCGTGACACAAATCTGTTGAGTGCCGCTACTCGTCCAGTGAGACTCTATACTTCCTTCTTCGTTGTTGGAGATCACAGCCCTAATAGAGTTTTGATCTTTTCAGGATTTGCTTCAATGCCTCGTTGATTGATAATGTACCCGAGGAACATGCCTTCTCGTACTCCAAATATGCACTTCATCTGGTTCAGCTTCATTTGATATTTATCTAGTTGATCAAAAGTTTGACTTAAGTCAACTAGATGATCGGCATCTTTCTTGCTTTTTATCAGCATGTCGTCAACATCGACTTCCATATTATCACTGATTTGTTTAGCAAAGACCTTGTTCATCAGCCTCTGATATGTCGCACCTGCATTTTTCAAACCAAAAGGCATAACATTATAACAATAAGTTCCCCTAGGGGTAATGAAAGAAGTACTCTCCCTGTCTTCAGGTTTCATTTTGATCTGATTGTAACCAGAATAAGCATCCATGAAGCTCAGCAACTCGTGTCCCGAGGTAGCATCCACCAGTTGGTCAATTCGGGGCAGTGGAAAGTGATCCTTTGGGCATGCTTTGTTGAGGTCGGTGAAGTCTACACACATCCTCCACCTGTTTTTCTTCTTCTTTACCATCACCACATTAGCTAACCAATCTGGATATTTTACATCTTCAATGAAATAAGCTTTCTGGAGCTTCTCGACTTCCTCCTGTATAGCTTGATTCTTCTCGGGACTGAATACTCTTTTTCTCTGCTTCACAGGCTTGATCTCCTTATTCCCATTGAGCTCGTGACATAAGAAGTTTGGGTCTATCCCAGGCATATCTTCATGACTCCACGCAAAAGTTTGTCTTCTGCTTCTAAGGAAAGTTATCAATTCCTGTTTTAATGAGGCTTCCAACGATGAACCTATCTGAGTAGTTCGCTCAGGGTGCTCGTAGTCCAGAATGATGTTTTCAGTAGCTTCCACCACTTGACCCTTCACGAGTTGCGACTCATCTCGAGGATCCAATGTTTCAATTTCTGCACCTTCATCCACTTGATAGGTAGTAGTCTTTTTCTTTGATTCTTCCAGTTCCTCTTGCTCGGCGGATGAATAATAGCATTCTCGAGCTACTTTCTGATCACCTTTCACAACTCCTACTCCAAAGTTTGTTGGAAATTTTAGGCACTGATGCACTGTAGATGGTACAGCCTCAAACTTCTTCAATCCTACTCTTCCCATGATGATAGTGTACGATGACTGGACATTCTTATCCATCACGAAGAATCGTATTCTTTTTGTCCGACAAGTAGGCCACGTACCAATGAATATATCCAACTTGATCGTCCCAAGTGGAAATACTTTCTCGCCAGCAAAATCGATGAGGGGTCTGTGGTAAGGCTCCAATTGAGATAGCTTTAGATTTAAACTATCGAAACACGAGTAGAACATGGTGTCTGTCGAGCTACCGTTGTCGACCAGCACTCTTGAAATCATTACCTCCTTCATTCTCATCTTGATCACCAGTGGATCATCGTGAGGATATAAAACACCTGCAAGGTCATTTTTCAAAAAACCGATGACCCATTTCTCCTTGTTCACCTTTCTCTGGCGATCTTCCTCAGCTAAATTTATTCGCTGAATGTACGAGCAAGCTTGAGCCTCACCGAGGTAAGCTTTTCTTTCTGCAGTAAGGTCTCATCCTCCTGCATCTCCTCCTGTAATAACATTACAATCAAATAACCCAAAGCGTATTGAAAATACCTCTCGTTCTGGCTGCCTTGGTTTCTTGGGAAGATCGGGGTCATCCTCTGGATCAACTTCATGGTTTCTCTTCTTATTCTCCTCTGCTCGACGAGGAGATCTAGACCTCTCTCTAGTTCGGTTGTTGTTTCTTCTTTCGCCTCCCCGATCAACATACTTTGCTAGCTTTCCTCGTCGGATGAGTGTTTCAATCTCATTCTGAAGAGCTATGCAATTTTTAGTCATATGGCCATGATCCTTGTGGAACTCGTAATTCCCTATTCCTCGTATCAGGGTCTGCCTTCATTTTCTTTGTCCAATTTAACTCCTCGTTGTTCTTAATTTCTTCCAAGACGTGGCTAATATTTGCCTTCAAAGGTGTGTAATTATCAAATTTCCTCAAGACCTCCCATGACGACCTATTTTTGGATTGTTTGTCACCACCATTGTTCTTATGTTCTTTCTTTTTAGCTTTATCACCTTCCACCTTGGTTTCTTTGGCGTCCATATTCTTCTTCGCAGATATAGCCTCCTCGGCATTCATAATCTTGGACGCTTTTCCCATTAGGTCCGACATGGTTCGAGGTGGGTCTTTGGCCAAAGTGTAGTACAACTTGTTTGGCAGCAGTCCACTCATTAAAGCGGTAATCGATGTCTTCTCCTCATAGTCGATGACTTCGAGTTTCTCGTTATTAAAACGAGTTATATAATCTCCGATACTCTCCCTAGCTTTTTGTCTAACACTTAACAAATGTGCTACTCGTTTAACTGGCTTTGCTCCAAAGTAGAAATTCCCAATGAATAACTCGGCCAGTTGAAGAAAAGTTAAAATCTTACCCCGAGGAAGATTATTATACCATATCTGAGCAGATCCGGTAAGAGTTCCTGAGAATGCCCTACATCTCATCTCGTCTGGGACAGCATAGATGTCGGCAGCAGCTTGATATTGTTCTATATGAAGGACAGGGTCAGTCTTCCCATCATACTTGGGAGTCACAACAGGTGCTTTGAATTTTGATGGTGTTGGAAAATCAACAATGTCCTGGACAAAAGGTGTTCCTCGAACAAAGGTTCATTATAGAGGGTTCTTGGCCCTATCCATTTCCCCTAATCTATCCTCCAGCCTCTGAATAAATCCTTTCCATGCATCATTTCCTTCCTCGAGCCTATTGGTTCGAGAAACTGATCGTGTTGAAGTGGCTTCTTGGGATTTATCTCGACGAGCAGCTGGTCGGTCATAAGATCCATCTTGACGAGCTGCTGGTGGCGACTGGGCAGATCCTTCCCTTAAATCTGATGGTCGTCGAAAGCTCCTCGACGTTGCATTAAGAGGACTTTTGTTCCTCCTAGGGCCTAATCGGTCGAAAGGAGAAGCCCTACTTAACCTTTCCAATGCGTTGGTCCCTTCCGGGGAGAGGGTGACACGTTGTTCAGTATCTGTGGCTCGCACTGACGAAGTTCATCCAGGTTGATAAGAAAAATCTTCAGATTCATCATTGCGATATGAATTAGTACGCCTAGTACGTGAAGAAGGCGCACGGGTATTTCTTTGAATGCTTCGTGGTCCGGAATGGGCTGATGCACCGCCGTGGAGGGTTTGGATGAGTTGTCGCATTGTTTCTTGCATGACGGTCTGGCCCTGAGCCAGATTTGCCATTATTCCAGTCAGATCTGGAACAATTGGTGGAGCAGATGGATTTGGAGGGGTTCCAGCGTTTCGATTGCTGGATTCAGGAATATCAGCCATTGGTAATGGGTTGTATTTGATGAGAAAACAATATTACCAGTCGTTTCCCACTGACGGCACCAATCTGTTGATGTAAAAAATTAGATCACTCTAATAATTCAATCATAGATAAATAAATGAGATAAAAGATTTTAAAGTGGTTCAGCCTTATAAGAATGGCCTACGTCCACTGTTGTTTTATTGATGAGTGTTTGGGAATTCTCGATTACAAGAAATTCCGTTCTGGATTCGATTTTTCTACAATGAGGATTGTACAATGTATTTATAGCCCTGAGGCTGTAATGTGAAAGGGTAATACATTAAATGATATACATATGAAAGGGTAATACATTTAATGCCCTCTTTGCGTGTGCGTCTGAATGATAAGCATTTAATGAATCAGTTGAACTGTTGGGTATCCAGCTATTAACGCTTTGTTCGAGATGCAGCTCGGACCGCCTGAGTTGCTCGGACCGCCTAAGCTTCTCGGTACTCAAGAGTTCCTCGGATAAGTCTGTTCCTCGGAGCGTATGAGTTCCTCGGAGAAGTCTGTTCCTCGGAGCGTATGAGTTCCTCGAAGTAACATGGTTCCTCGGAGCGTGTGATCATCTCGGAAGTGCTTGTTGTTGCCATGTAGAAAGCCACGTGTCTTCATATGATTGGTCCAAGTCAGCAGATTAAATTTGGTATCAACAGGTTGGAATACGAATTTACATGGCACAAAGAAATCAGTAAAAATATGTAACTTAATTCATAATACAATTACAATGCTTAATCTCATATTATAACTTAATTATTAATGAAGGTAATTCATAATGTAGTAATCAATAAAAATTATTCGTAAAAAGAATTAAGCAGACAAATATATAACATAGTTTATTCTACAATCATATAGTAGCAAGTTGACTGTAGAATCTTATATTGTCTTATACATTCAGGAGATGAATTCAACCCCAATATAAAAATCAAATGATGACTGAATTTCATATTCAAATAGATAAAATATTCTATATGAGAAGTATAGAAAATAAAATTTGTGTAGTTTTTTTTTTATCACAATGATCAAGACTATCAATAATAAATAAGAAATTCAATGAAAAAATACATATGTTTTGTGGTATAATTTATATAAAAGATATGTTTTCAAAAAAATTAACACCCAAGTTTAGTTGCACATATACAAACCTAAAATTCAACCATAAGCTTTATAGTTAAACAATCTCATCGATAGAATTTTTGAACTTTAAACATAAATTAATTTATAATACATACAAAAAATTTAATTAACTGACAGAGGAATAAAGGATCAATGATGAAAAGAATACGAGTGAGAATAAAGAAAATGTAACAAAATTCTAAGCAGAAACCTAAATTTACAAATTTAATTTCATTAAAAAGTGTAGGAACTAAGATAAAGCAAATGAAAGTAAAATATTTGTAAAAAGTCAAAATCATTCCTGTGAAATAAACTCTTTAGATGGCAAGGGAAAGAGCCTTGTGAGGAAGGACTTGGCCCAAAGCCCTATAAATAGAAGGGTGCACATATTTCTGGCTTGAGTAAAATATAAAATCAAAAAATGAGACTCAATTTGGAATACCGAAGGTCTTCTCCAAAATTAATTTCGAACTCAGATAGACCGTCCAATATAGGGTATGGGTGAGTAATGGGGGGGCATGGAAAATCAAATGGCAAATAGAGAGGACAGAGAAAAGTCATGAGGAATTGGGGTGAGGGGGAGGCGACTAAAATATAGAGGATGATAACTGAGTCATGTGGATAACCTCGTTACACATCAGACATAAATAGGGTAGTGCATTTTATAATAGTTATAAATAGTTACCCACTAAGGAAACAAGAGTACATTTTGTACATGTAATTGATCTGATACAATATGTTTTGTTTAGATTTTTGTACATGTTATTAATTTTATTGATTTATTGTATATTCAGTGAATGTCGAGTTTAATTTAATGGTAATTAAAAAAAATTAAAATCCTAAAATACAAAGAAAACATTACAAAAAAAAACATAATGAAACAAAAATAAGGAAATACTAACAAAAAAAACTTTTTCATAAATTGTAAATAGGTCACATGCATGACATGTGATCATTAAGTTTAAGTAGAAATTAACATAAGTGCTACTGGTGATATTAAAAATTATTGAAAACTTGAGTTTAAAACCATGTACTATAGAGGTACAAAATTTTAAGTTTTTCTCTTGAAATAATTTACTCTAAATTACCTTATTTTTACAATAATTATTTATTTTAAGAAAGAAACAACTATTTTGGGAATTTGGAGACTTACCCTACTCCTAAATCAGTAGTTTGTATGGTATTTGATAATATACTTAATTAATGATATGTAATACCCTGCATTTTCTAAGATAAATAATAAAACTATACTTTTGGGATAAAATAAAAATTTGTGAAAATTGGATTAAGTTGGGAAATTAAATTATTAATTGCGAACAAATAAATTGTTGCTATGTTGTATTTACGTGTGATGGATTTGTGTTATGTTAATGTTATAATAATTTCATGTGTAGTAGAAAGTTCATAAATGAAGTGTGACACAAGTACAAAATATAATGTTGGAAAAAAAATAGTTGGGACGTATTTCTGAGAGTATACGGACTCGTTTAAGTGTTTTAAATCTTTAAAAATGGTCCCGGGGTATAGGTATATATGTTGGTAGACTTTTAAACTAATCTGGATATGGGTTCGGATCCATCTAGGGGTCCAAAATTTGGGATTTTAACCCAACTCGAAATTTGGGATTAATATATGTTTAAGGGAAAGATAATAACCCCTTAAATGTAAACTGCTACACCTCAAGAGAGAAAAGGAAAAGAACAAAAGGGGAGAAGATGCAAAGATTAAAGGATAATTCAAGAGGTTTTCTTCCACTACATATTAAGGCAAGAATTTTCTTGCTCAATCTAATTTCGAACTTGTTTCTTGATGCATTGTAATAACCCTATATGATTTCTGGGTTTAGGATAAGTTTTGATGACTAAATGTTATGAATTAATCTCATGCATGTAGAGGATTAATTATAACATAGGGTGTTAACCCATAAATCTAGGAATCGATTCTTGAAGTTTGATGATAAATGCTTGAGTAAAATTGGGAAAATTTTGAATTCACATTTAGAGGATTTTAATGCATGTAATTGATATGTAGATTGGTGATTTTAATCCCATATTATATGCCCCATAACCTATTTTATACAAGTGGTGATTACGGAATAAATCAAGGTTAAAGTTCTTATTAAAACTCATATGAAATCTGGAAATTGGGGATAAGAATTGGTGTAATTATATGAAGATTATTGTTCTTTGATGTGAACCCAAGTAATAAGAACCCATTCACGTATTTATGGAAGGGAATTAAGAAAGTTTGTAATAAGAAACTAGCAGAACTGGGCATCTGTGACAAAACGAATCGATTCGGCCTTGGCTCGAATCGATTCAGCTGGCCGAATCAATTCGGTCAAGGAACCGAATCGATTCTACCCTAGTGGCAGGGTGATTTCGAGCAAAAATTAAACGCTGAATATTTTTAGAACCCCGTACGAGTTGATGGGACGATGTTTGGGGTAACAAGAAATTTATTAAAAATGTAAATGTGGCCTACATGTTAATTGAAATATTATATTTAAGTAGATGGTTAAATAAATTGTTAAAGGAGATGGAATTAATAATTAACTATATGGTTAAATTATTTATTGATGAACATTTGTGGATATCATGTGGGATATTTAGGTAATTATAGAGTAGTTACCTATACATATTATATGGGAATAAATAATATGTACTTATGTGTACCAATATTCATGGCAATCCTATCGGCTTGGGGTTTCGCGCGTTCAGGACCGTAGCACACGTCGACAGGGTTGGGCTAGGCATTGTGTAGGTCATTTAGGTCATACGTAGTAGCGCCATCTACAAGAGGTAAGTGTTAATGCTGGGATCCTTTGTCACCGTTGGGTATGAGCCGTGAACTGGTGTACTGCGTAGGGACTGCCCCAACTTATGTGTGTTTTGTGGTATCTGCTTTGGATAAGAGATTCCTTCAGACTTGCCGATAAAGTACGAACGAGACACCAACGGTAGATGCCTTTGTGTGTCGCATATATGAAAGGACTTATATATAAATTACCCAGATTAAATGAGATGAATTAAATTGTCTAAGAATGTAGACATAAATCACACACCCTTATTATGTTGTGCATAATAGATGTTTATGCCATTTTTTATGAGATATATAAGACTGAGATACCTTGGGATTGGGTCATTAAGCATAGTCAGCTTGGTTGTAACAATTGAGTATAATTAATCCAATAAATATTAGTCTGGCACGATGGTCATGTTTATTATTTGGGATTTTGTCGCGATGCGGGTAATATCGCACTTAGATGAGGGGTGAGATGTTAATCGCATGTGAGTGACGATGGCGGATATTTAGTTTGCATCGACTGTATTTATTGCATTTTAAATTGATTGAGTTAATTCTTGCACATCTAGGGTTCTGACCCAAATTTATATATTTTCTCCCCCGAGGTACTCACAGACAGGGATAGCCGGGACTGTAGACTTGACAGCCTTGTATTCTCATTTGATTCTCAGGCATTCAGATCAGTTGATTCTAGTTCAGGTGCTTTTTAGCCTCAGTATTTATTTCCATTTGGGATTACTGTATGGACATAAGCTTGAGATTTACTTATTTTATGTTGGTGTGGGTTGTTTACATTTACATTCAGATTTATCGTACTTTTGGTGTTGGATTAGACCTATTTATTTATTGAAATGTTGATTCAAACTAAATTATGGGCCTTTAATATATTATTTATATTATGTTGATGCTGAGAATGGTATTAATTGACAAACAAGCCCCATTTTCGGCCTATCGTGCCTCGCCAGTCTTTACATGAGAAAATGGAAGTTGTTACATGATAAGATTAAGATTAGATGTCGGACTTGGTGTGATGGCAAATACTTGCCGGCCCAAAGCATTATGTCGCGGATTCGAGTCTTGAAAGCATAAGATATCCTCAATTTGGGATACAAACTTTAGAAAAAAAACCTCGTATACATAGAGTTTTTCAATGAAATGATCCTTTGGTAGTTAATGATACACTTAATTAATGATGGAGATTAAGTTTGGTTAACAATTGTAAAATTAAATACAAAAAAGAAATGGTCTTTTACTATTTGGGGTCCTGTAGTTTTCACTATTTAGAGTTTGAGTCCATTTATTTACATTATAAGTGGTTGGGGTCCAAAATCAATAAAAACCATTAGTTAACTGGTTTGATCGTCAGTTGACTCACTTCTTTAACCAAAAGTCCCCTTTTACATCTTAATACATCAATTTACAGTACTATAAGTATATATTTGTATATTAAAAACAAATTGTACATTGTTTTTAACTGTTTATAATAAAACCTATTTTTTACTAACTATTTTTTATAAAATCGAAAGGTTTTATAAAATCAAAAAGCTTTTCTAAACTGTTTTTTAACTATTTTTTTATAAAATCAAAAAGTTTTTTTTATAAATTGTTAAAAAAAACCTATAATTCAAATTTTTTTATAAAATCAAAAAACATTTTTATAAACAGTTTTTTTTCTTTTTAGTTTTTATATAAATTACAAGTTCTGTAATGTTTTTATAAAAAGAAAATAAAAAATTACAAGTGTTTAACATTTTTTTTACATAATACAGGGTTTTAATATTTTTTATACAATACAATTTTTTTAAATAAAAAGAGTTTGTTATAAATTGTTTTTTTTTACAAATTACAAGTTTATTTAGCGTTTTTATATAAGCAGACTAAATTTTTTTTTTGGAAATCACAGTATTTTTTTACATTTTTATAGAAATAAACTAAACTATTTTTATATAAATTACAGCTTTTTAAAACTTTTTATAAGCAAAGTAAATTATTTTTAATTTTTATTTGTAAATTACAGGTTTTTAACTATTTTTATATCAAACATGTTTATAATGATTTTGTTTTATATAAGTTACATATTTTTAACGTCTTTATATAAGCAAACTAAACTTCATCTTATTTATTATAAATTACAAGGTTTTGTAACGTTTTTATGTAAATAAACTAAATTTCTTTCATATAAATTATATGGTTTTAATGTTTTTTATAAACAAAATACTGTTTTTATTTAGTTTTTATTTTATGAATTATAAGTTTAATTGTTTTTTTTATGAAACAGATTTTTAATGTTTTTTATACAACACATTTTTTTTAAATAAAATAAAAGTTTGTAATAAACTTTTTATATATAAACAAACTAAACTTTTATTATAATTTGTTTTTACATAATTTACAAGGTTTTTAATGTTTTTATATAAACAAACTAAACTTTTGTTTTTACATAATTTACAAGGTTTTTAATGTTTACATATATATATATATATATATATATAAATTAGAGGCTTTTATTTTTTTTAATATTGAAAGTGCCCAATATGTGTGTTTAAACTAAACCAAATTTTTCACCAAAAAATTATCCTACTTTTAATATGCACCAAACCAAGTTGTGAAAAAATAATTTTATCTTGATTAATCCTAAACATGCATCTAGTTATTAATGCAAGTAAATTAAAGAATACTCACAACGCCGGATGTACGAGAAAAAAATCCAAAACGGGAAAACAACCTCGGACGGCCCAAGACAGACAATCACTATGAATAATGATTTTACAAAGACGAATTAGCCTTACTCAATGACTCGATCCCCACGGGTCTTGACGCTCCTTCTGATCTTCAATCGTTCTTCAATAGTGCCCACATAGAAATTCCGTCTTCCACGATACCTGTCCACAATACTCGACTCCATGAATGTCTCGGTGTCCATCGATTGGCTTTGATTCATCTACGATTTCGAACAAGAAGTCAGTCTCTTTTCTTCACCGCAAAATCCTTATGTTCAATGGTAGAACAAACTTCTTTGGTGCAGCAAGATCACGTAAGCATATAAGAACGATAACTCAGATCTTTACAAACTCTAAGAATGTGTTTAATCTTTTAAACCTGAGAAAACATGTGCAAATAAGTGTCTGGTTCAAATCCTGTTTTCCAGAATGCACACTTACGAAACTCTGATAAAACATGCTTTAAATAACAATTAAGCGCCGCCTCGAAAAGTGTGTCGTTTGAACAACAATGCCACATTGTTCGCGCGACATAGGTATCTCATTCAAACGAGATCCTTATGTCGTTTCAACGAGCTGACGTGTCAGTTTGACTTTTTGACTTTTAGTTCAAAACGTCTCTTTTAAAAAATATCCAAAATAGTCAAACTCTATTTCGAGCTTTATCATAATAAAACGTAGTGTAAACCTTTAAAACACTTTTAAAAATATTTTAAAATATTTTTCTTTATAAAAATATATCCTTATCTTTTTTAAAAACAATTCCGAGCACCATTAATTATACGCATTCATACCTGAGTGATCTCGGAATGCAATTACTTTTGAAGACGAGTAAACTTGCACCGATTAAACTTTGGAATGATAAATTCTTTAAAACTTTGCCACAACGCCTTCAATTTTCTTCAATACGTCATAGACCAAGTGGGATCGTGACAAAATAAAATCTCCCTATGATATATTACAAACACAGTTTTGTTCACGGAATTAAGTCAAAACAATACAGGGACTCAATTGAAAATTTTTGTCCTTGCAAATCTCCCCCTTTGACTATTCCGGGACAAAACTAAAGCAGTAAAATGCCTAAGTCGGGTCGTCAAGCCGTATGACGCCTAAATCCCATCCCACAAACCCAAAATAAAAAATTACAGGACACGGACTAGAATATGTAGCACCTGCAAGCATGAATTGTTTGAATGTGATGTAGACTTAAAATCTCGAATCGCTGAAGCGTACCTACACACATGAAACAGATAAACAAATACCCAATGAAGTATGGAGGAAAAAATGAAACCAATATATTTATCCGAATGATAACAAACAATAATAGATACCAATATGAATAATCTCTGAAAAATCATTTGTTAAACAATTTGAGCAACAAAATGATACCATTGTGTAATACCAATTTTAGATACCAATATGTAAACATATGTAAACCAAAACATGCTCAAATATCATCCTACACATACATCTCTCTCCCTTTTTGTCTCGAATAGACAATCCGGTGAAAAATTAAACCGATCAAAATATCTAGCATGAGAATATAAACCAATTTGAATCAATGTGAAATCCTAGATAATCATGAGACAACCAACTAAATATGATCAAGTAATGACAATACATTAGCTAGTAAACTAATGAATCACACAAAGAATAAAGCAATCTAATCAGGTGTGATAAATGAACTATATGCAAAAAACAAATTTAGAGCCAATAAATCCTGCATATAAACCAGTCAGTCCAGAAACACTTCCAGCAGTACCAAAAATATACCAATTTAAACCAGGGGACTGCAAACCAATCAGAAGCCAGATTTCAGGTTGTCGTTCAAACGAGCCAGGGACGTCGCTAAAACGAGTTGAGGACGTCGCTCAAACGAAGGACAGATGTCGTTCGCGCGACATAGAGATGTCGTTTGAACAACTTCTCGCGACCTGCCAAAATTTCCCAGATTCCTAGAAATATAACATAATATTGCCTGGTGAAAAAATTTCAACAAAATAATTCCAGGAAGGGCCTGACAGCAGCAAAATAGTGTTAAAACAGTAGGCTTTTAACACAAAATGTAAAAACTCATAAAAACTAAAAATGTGAGTTACATGCAAACATAGTACCGATGTGCTTAAACATGGATATGGAATGTACAGGTGTGAAACTAAAAACAAATGAGTCACAATTCCAACATATCGAAACGATCAAGAAGCTCTTATTGATAGCGATAAATCATCAAACTTTATCATAGCCATATGACAATTAAAGTGTGAGATTAATGAAGTAAACATACTACATGCACACAAATCCAGAATTTTGACGATTGTACAAACAATAGCGTTAAATTGCAATGTTTCAACATTAGGATTAGTTATGCAAACCCGTTTAAATTTTTAATCCATCCAAACACCCTCAATAATATCATTTTTCTTTGGAATGAACTAAACTAATTTGACCATTTTCTTATTATATTGTATTTTATTTTCGGCTCTTTTAAACGATGGCTTTCACGACGAGTTAATTTTGAACTCTGGCAGCCCTTTCCCGTGAATCAGTCATCATTTTTACCAATTTAAATCCTCACGATAAACAGTTCTTACATGAACATTTCTCCTTAAGTCTACTTACGCATAGATGACAAGATTAAGATAAGAACAGCTCACCAAATTTAAATATGCAAGAGAAGTCAAACATCCATATAAACTCGTGCATGGGTGCAATGTTGGCATATCTACAAAGTCGAATCAAACTGCATATCAACTTCGAAACACCCCCATATAGACAATGGTTAAGATCATTCTAATCATCGATAATAATGACCAAATGTCCTAGCCACATGGATAATGAAACGATGGGAGGGGTCCAAGTACACCAATATGCCACATCAAACATGTAAACTCAGACAAAAATCGAAAATCTTTTTGGCTTTTCAAAAAATTTCTCAAAAACAAAATCTTTTTGTATTTTTCAAATAAGACTCAAACAAATGAAAAATATAATACAAAGAGATAAACATGATATAACACTAGAAAATTATAAAACATGATGCAAGGGCTAGCGTATGACAAAACATGCAAGCTACTATCCATAAGAAATAGCAAAAGATGAATCATGTGCATGCATGTGAGAATCAACCAACGAAGCATTTAGCATCTTCAAAACGGATTTCCTAACCCAAACAGGTGTATAACTAACAAAACGAGTTTTGGGAACCAATGGGACACTACGTTTAATATTCCTAGGGTCTTTTCTAAGATCAAAACAAAAACTTCTAAGGTGACCTTTCCTACCACAATACGAACATGTGAAAACACGACGAGGAACCGGACCTTTAGGTTGACCTTTTCTAATACCCTTGGATGTGGTTGACGCTCTAAAATAAACTATGATTTTGGCCTTTACATTCGAACCACTAGAATAAGATAAGCCGCTACCATCACTACTCGAGTCATTTAAATTATTTTTTAACTTCAAAACTTTCGAGTCAAGGAAAGGATTAGACTCCTCAAACTTTACGGACTCCTTCTTTAAATTTTCAATTACCCCTAGAAGGTTATCTCGCTCCCCCTCAATGTAAGCAAACTTATCCCTAAGAGCCTTTTCTCATGCCACAAAATCATTAATCGAATTATTTTCCCCAACGGCACAAACTCTAGAGTTTTTTTTAAATCCTCTAACTCTTTTTCTAAAACGAGGACTCTATCATCACTCTCCTTTCTGTCCAATTTTAATAAAGTAAAATCTTTAAACAAGGAACTAAACTTCTAATGACAAATATCTCTTTGAATTTTAAAATTTGCAAATATTCAATCCTATTTTTGAAACCATAATTTTCTTTCTCCAAAACTTCAATACGTTTTGCAAACTTTAAATTCAAGCGTTGTAAATCGTCAAATAGGGTTGTGTTTCGGCCGGATCGGATCGAAAAATGCCTGTTCGGGAAAATTTTTGATTTTTTTGGAAATAAAATAACTATTCCGATTTTCGATCCGATTTTTTCAGAAAATTAAAAAAAATTCTGAATTCGAAAAATCGAAAAATCGAAAAATCGAAAAAAATCGAAAATTCACAAAATATATTAAAAATCCAAAAATTTCGGAAATTCCAAAATTTCAAAAAAATAAATTATGGATTTTCGATTACTCGAAATTCTCATTTTAAAGAAACAATAAAAATTGCTTAACCTAACTTGAAAACACATGAGGATTTGGCTCATTTTTTTATTTGTGTAGAAGTTAGGAGGATACTCTCCTTTTATAGAGCATATTTTGGAGCCCACTCCCTCTTCCAACCGATGTGGGATATGGGAAACTTTCAAAAAATCGAAAAAGAAATCGAAAATCTGAAAATAATTTCGAAAAAATCGAAAATAATTCGAAAAAAAATTGGAAAAATCGGATAGACATAGTTTCGAAAAAATCGGAAAATCGGAAATTCAGAATTATTTCTGATTTCCGATCCGATTTTTTTCGAAAAAATCATAAATCGGAAATCGACAAACTAAAATTTCATTCCAAATTCGAAAAAAATCGGATCGGAAATCGAAAAAATTGGAAAGTTCGAAAAAAAACACATGCCTATCGTCAAAGCTTAGAGAATCCATCGTGAGAAAACAAACACAGGAGAGATAAACAAACACACGGGATCACAAAATAAATAAATTATGTTTTCTTGCTCTGATACCAATTTAAAAGTGCCTAATATGTGTGTTTTAAACAAAATCAAATTTTTCACCAAAAAATTATCCAACTTTTAATATGCACCAAACCAAGTTGTGAAAACTCAATTCTTATTCTAAACCAATTTTATCTTGATTAATCCTAAACATGCATCTGGTGATTAAAGAAAGTAAAGTAAAGAATACTCACAACGCCGTATGTACGAGGAAAAAACCCAAAATGGGAAAACAATCTCAGACGGCCCAATTCAGACAATCACTATGAACAATGATTTTACAAAGACAGATTAGCCTTACTCGATTACTCAATCCCCACGAGTCTTGACGCTCCTTCTGATCTTCAACTATTCTTCAATAGTGCCCATACAGAAATTCCGTCTTCCACGATACCTGTCCACAACACTCGACTCCACGAATGTCTCGGTGTCCACCGATTGGCTTTGATTCGTCTACGATGTCGAACAAGAAGTCCCTCTCTTTTCTTCATCGCAAAATCCGTATGTCCAATGGTAGAACAAACTTCTTTGGTGCTGCAAGATCACGTAAGCATATAAGAATGGTAACATTACACCAAAAACACCAATTTGGCACACCTTGATATTAAAAATCTGGCACAGTTTAAAACTGTGCCAAATTCTAGCACGGTTTAATGACAATCTGGCACACTTTAAAACGGTGACAATATTTGGCACTGTGTTTAAGTGTACCAAAATTAGGTACACTTGAATAAAATATAAATACTAAAATTTATTTGACATTTCATTTGGAGCCATCTAAATTTCATCCCCTTCACTCTCCCGCTCACACAAAAAGACTACGGAACTATGGCTGAAAACCGTTTACGTTCTCACTCTCACCAAAAGCCAGAAAAACCTACCCATTTCGCGGCTTACTCTTACTCTGGCGCCGCTGTGCTGTCATCTCCTCTCTCTGTCCCCGACCGCCCTTATTTCTCTCCCCCTCACTGCTGTCCCTCACTCACATCCCTCCGCTCCTCTCCCGCCCGGACCTCCCCTGTCCTCACCTCTCTTCTCTTCTCTCCTCGCGTCATCTCCGCGAGTCCCAAACGGTGCTGCAAAAGAAGCAGTGCAGTGTTGTCCTGCCCCTGCCGTCCTTTTGATTCAAATCAGCCTGATTTGATTAGGTATGTTATTTTTTCAATAAATCTGATATGAAATTATTTTTAGTTGTTAATTTTAAAGTTTAATAGTTTTTAGTTGTTAGTTTAAATTAGTTTAGTTGAATTTTTTAGTTTAAATTAGTTTTGTTGCTGAATTTTTTTAGTTATTGTTGCTGATTTTTTAGTTTTTTTTATTATTGTTGAAATTAATATGCTGAAATTAGTTGCTGAAATTTTGCAGTTCTTGTTATTGTTGCTGAATTTTTTATTTTTCATTATTATTGCTGAAATTAGTATGCTAATGTGGCTAAGGTTATCTTTGCAATTGTTTTTGGTTAATTTGACTAATTTGGACTAGTTTGAATGTTTTGGGGAGAAGTTATTTTTGACAGAATGAATGTTATGGTTGTAGAAGTGCTAATTTTTGTATGTTTGATGATACAAAAGTGCTCATTTTGGACAGAATGTTATTGTTGTGTAATGTATTGAAAGTTATTTTAGATGAAATTTTGTGGTCATAGAATTATTGAAATATATTGGATTGGATTAGATTGCGTTTGATAAAATGGTGTATGGATTGGGCTGAATCTGAATCTGAATCCAATCCAATTTTGATTAAAAATAGGCAAAAGTCATATAGCCATTTTAGGATTTCCCTTTTTTTTTATTTATTTTCCAATAAATCAACCTTGAATGTCATGCTTATGTCAATCCTATGCTACAAACTGGAAAAATGTTTGTTGGGGGTGTGATTACACAAAAATATTGTATATTAATAGTCCTTCATATCTAGGTTTAAATATCTCTAAGTTATTAATTCTCGCAATTTAGATACATTTGACTAACAGGTATTGATAATTCCCATTGTAGTGTTTTTGTTGTTTAAAGTATGTTTTTGGAGCAAATTCATTGTAAGCACATCACATTGGTCATATGTAAGGTGCGTGAGTTGGTGAACCGGTGATGGCCTTGGCGTATCTCAAAGTTATCCCTCAAATCGAGCATTTCCTTGTTCCGAAAGAGGTCAAACTGAGTTAGACCAAGCCAAATAATTGAAGACCAAGTCTAAGCAGCAGGGGGAAAATCATATGGTGATGTTCAAGTGTTGAATTAATTAACGAGAAATCAGCATCTACAACAGCAATGCTCGTTGATAGCCGATCAGGTAGAAAACAAATAATAGTTTCCCATTGATCTATTATTAAGGTTTCACCATAACTATGTATTTTTCATTATGATTTCTAGCTTGCGCAATAACAATGACATAACATCGAATTTTAATTGAATGCGAACGAAGAAGAATCTCCCAGTGTTCCTGACCAGTTATTTTTGTGAATGCCGATGGCACCAACAAAACATGTGCTTACTAATGAAATCTTGATTGTTGATAAAACTCAAGGAATCTCAAATCATAGCAAACTATTAGGATCGATGTTTTATTTCATTATTTACGTTCACTTTGTCATACACAAGTTTGAGGTATCTTATGTTTTATTTTATTATTTACATGTTTTAGTCACACTACAAATACTATGGAGACCTACTCTAGAGACTTACATCTCTTATCAAATTATGTAAGCCTATTCTAGACCTTTGCTATGACAAACAAACTATATATTATAGAGACCTAATCATGTAAGATATCGACACCTACTTTGGTTTCCTGAAAAGATGATAGGATATCTTGGCCTTATGTTGCTTCTTGATGAAAGTCGGGAAGTTATAATGCTGGTCACAAACTCATTAAAGTAGTATTCTTTTTAACCACATTTTTATTTGTATATTGTGTAACTAGCTCGCCCGCAGTCCATTTATGGATAAGGTGGTCAACTTACTTTGTCACCTGCTCTGTGTTGTTTGTTCAAAACTGACCCAAAAAAAAAGAAAGGCAAAAAAATGAAAATGAATAAAAAGTCGCAGAAGCTGATTGTTTCACCAAGTGTTAAGACAATGGTCTTCAACAAAGTTCCTGAAAAGGCAAGTAATGCAGTGTATTGGATACTTTTACTCTTTGAATCAGTACTTTGTAATTTAATGTTACCTAGAACTATGTGGAAAAAAATGAGAATACCATGCAAACAAAAGTGTGGTACAATGGGGATAGGCTTATATTAATCATAATACTTAAATGTGATGAGTAACTCTTAAATATTAAAGTGATTAAAAAGTAAAATTTTATTATTTATTTATGTACAGCACTAATCATCGTTCTTAGATATATATAGCAGCAGCAGCAGGGCTGCTATATATATATATATATAGCAGCATGTAATAGAAGTAATCAGTTACAACGACGAGTTCGCGAGATCATTTGAGCTCGAAGCATTATGTGGTGAACCTGGTCTTCCTTAGTTAATGGAAAATATCCTGCATTTGTGCGAATATTTGATATTCTCATTAGTCCAATAGCGAATTTAAGAACTCTTTTTTTTCTATTTGTACTGATAATTGAGAAAATTAAAGCAAAATTAGATCAAGAGTTCAGGTGTTAATCAAAATTTGTGTTATCGTCTACTTTACACAGGTCAAAAGTGTGCTTGATCCGTTAGCTTGGGAGCTTATTCTGTCCAAAGAGATGATGATTCTGAATCTGACAGCGAGGTGAAGCATCAAAACTAGTTTTATTTCTCGTTGAGCTTAAGATAAAACAAACACTTTTAATTTCATACATTACATTATGAGTATTTTTTACTTAAGGGTCTCGCTAAGGGTCAAAATTAGACTTTGGTACCTCTTTAGTACATTTTTTGTCATCGAATATAAAATGGCTTACTTTATGAGCTTATTTAGTTAAATTGGTGGAAGGGATTTACTCGTGGTTTGGTTTTGGAATTTGCTGCTGCTATTGAGTTTATTTCAAATGTTAAAACATGTTGAATTTAACAAATAAACAAATGAAACTATGTCAAAATTTTCTAAAATCAATAAACGTTCTAAATTGATTAAATACATACCGTTAGAGGATGAAAACCCAAAACGACCTCCAAACAACCCCAAAGGGGCACGAACACCTCGTACGGGATCAATGTAACACGTAGGAACTGACCGCGTAGTCACGGGCCACTCGGTTTGACAATATGATGATAATTTCAAAATATATCGATTAAGCTTAAAAATAAGCCCTTAAAGGATGAAAACCCAAACCAGCCCCCAAATGACCCCGTAAGAGGCACGAACACCTCGCACGGGACCAATGTAACTTGTACGAACTGACCGCGTAGTCGCGGGTATCCCGATTTGAGAATATAACGATATTTTCAAAATATGTCGATTTGGCTTGAAAACAAGCCGTTAAAGGGTGATAACCTAAACCAGCCTCCAAACGGCCCCGTAAGAGGCAAGAACACCTAGCTCGGGACTAATGTAACTTGTAGGAACTGACCGTGTAGTCTCGGGTCTCCTGGTTTGAGAATATGGCGATAATTTGTAAAAATCAACACTTAAACTTAAAAACAAGCCGTTGAAGGGTGAAAATCCAAATCAGTCCTCAAACGACCCCGTAACCGTAAGAGGCACGAACACCTTGCACGCGACCAATGTAACTTGTACGAACTGATCGCGTAGTCGCGGGTCACCCGGTTTGAGAATATGATGATAAATTAAAAATATGTCGATTTGGCTTGAAAACAAGTCGTTGAAGGGTGAAAATCCAAAACGGACCCCAAACGACCCCGTAAAAGGCACGAACACCTAGCACAGGACTAATGTAACTTATACGAACTAACTACGTAGTCGCGGGTCTCCCGATTTGAGAATATGATGATATTTTCAAAATATGTCGATTTGCTTTGAAAATAAGCCGTTAAAGGGTGATAACCTAAACCAGCCCCCAGGCATGAACACCTAGCTCGGGACCAATGTAACTTGTAGTAATTGACCGCGTAGTTACGGGTCTCTCGGTTTGAGAATATGGCGATAATTTGAAAAGATCAACACTTAGACTTAAAAATAAGTCGTTGAAGGGTGAAAACCCAAACTATCCCCCAAACGACCCCATAAGAGGCACGAACACCTCGCGCGGGGCCAATGTAACTTGTACAAATTGACCCGCAGTCGCGGGTCTCCCAATTATAGAATATGACGATAATTTCAAAATATGTCGATTTGGCTTGAAAACAAGCCGTTGAATGGTGAAAACTCAAACCAGCCCCCAAACGACCCCGTAAGAGGCACGAACACCTCGCACGGGACCAATGTAACTTGTACGAACTGACCGCGTAGTCGCGGGCCTCCCGGTTTGAGATGATGACGATAATTTCAAATATATATATATATTAGGCTTGAAAACAAGTCGTTTGAGGGTGAAAACCCAAACCAGCCCCCAAACGGTCCTGTAAGAGGCACGAACACCTCGCACGTGACCAATGTAACTCGTACGAACTGACCGCGTAGTCCCTGGATCTCCCGATTTGAGAATATGATGACAATTTCAAAATACGTAGATTAGGCTTAAAAATAAGCCGTTTGAGGGTGAAAACCAAAACCAGCCCCCAAACGGCCCCGTAAGAGGCACGAACAGCTCGCACGGGACCAATGTAACTCATACGAACTGATCGCGTAGTTCTCGAGTCTCCCGATTTGAGAATATGATGATAATTTCAAAATACGTAGATTAGGCTTGCAAACAAGCCGTTTGATGATGAAGACCAAAACCAGCCCCCAAACGGCCCCGTAAGAGGCACGAACACCTCGCACGGGACCAATATAACTCGTACGAGCTGACCACGTAGTCTCGGGTCTCCCAGTTTGAGAATATGACGATAATTTCCACTCCTATATGTAATTTTGTAGTTTGAGTAAGATTTTTTTATAAATTACTTGGTTGCTAATATCGTATCTTTTTTGTATCCTGTTTTTTTTTTACAAGATAACATTTTATAGTTAGCATTTATTCACGGGGAACACACGGAGAACTCAATGGTTTACAAGAAGGGGTTTATTCATGATTCTATTTTTTTGTGTTATGGTCGTGCGGGCTTTTGTAGTTCTATTATAAACTTTTATAGCCGTGCGGGTTTTTGTAAGTTTATTTTTTATATTTTGTGATCGTACGGGCTTTATGTTATCCAGGTTTTATATTAGCAGGTTTTAGAATGTCCAGAAAATAGAGGAAACTCTGCCCAATTTTTTTTTGGTCTGTGAACTACTAAAGACTTGTAATATTTTGAACTTTTGTATGAACATTAGTTTATCAACAACGTGCAAGATTTGCAATTTGTGAATTTTCTTGTTTTTAAATAATTAATTTTTTTAAATAAAAAATTTGGCACAGTTCAAAACCGTGCCAAAAGTGTATCAAATTCTGGCACGGTTTTGAATTGTACCAAAAGTTTTTCAAACTGTGCTCAATCTGGCACAGTTCAAAACTGTGCCAAAAATGTGCCAAAAATATCAAATTCTGGCATGGTTTAAATGTGTGCCAGAAGTGTTCATGTTTGGTCTAATCTGGCACACTTTGAGCCCTGCCAGAAAAAGGCCATTTTGGAACACCTGATTCTGGCACAGTTCAAAACCGTGCCAGATTTGATCTGGCACAGTTTTAAACCATGCCAGATTCCTGTTTTTGGTGTAGTGTAACTCGGATCTTTGCAAACTCTAAGGATGCGTTTAATTTTTTAAACCTTAGAAAACATGTGCAAACAAGTTTCTGGTTCGAATACTAATTTCCAGAATGCACACTTACGAAACTCTGATAAAAACACGCTTTAAATAATAATTAAGTGCTGCCTCGAAAAAAGTGTCATTCAAACGACAATGCCACATCGTTCGCACAACATAGGTATCTCGATCGAACGAGATCCTTATGTCGTTTGAACGAGCTGACGTGTCAGTTTGACTTTTTGATTTTTAGTTCAAAACGTCTCTTTTAAAAGAGATCCAAAATAGTCAAACTCTATTTCGAGTTTTATCAGAATAAAATGTAGTGTAAACCTTTAAAACACTTTTAAAAACATTTTTCTTTATAAAAATACATCCTTATCTTCTATAAAAATAATTTCGAGCACCATTAATTATACGCATTCATACCTAAGTGATCTCGGAATGCAATTACTTTTGAAGACGAGTAAACTTGCACCAATTAAACTTCGGCATGATAAATTCTTTGAAGCTTTGCCGCAACGTCTTCAATTTTCTTTAATACGTCATAGACCAAGTTTGATCGTGACAAAATAAAATCTCCCTATGACATATTACAAACACGGTTTTGTTCACGGAATTAAGTCAAAATAATACAGGGACTCAATTGAAAATTTATTGTGACACCCCTCCTAATAAAATACCGGGCAATCACTCCTATATCAAATTAAAACTGGAGTCACATATGGATCATTCTTAGCATCACTGTCGAAAACCAATTTAATTACTAATAACCAATTAGGATGGCGTCAAAATTTTACTTAACTAATCTTTTTAAACAAACTATACAATTAAAACATTCACACAGTTTATATAAATGAAACTGGAAAGAGATAAAATAACCGAACACTCGGTTCAAATATGATACAACCAAATCGAATGCCACACTAAAAGGCGGTAAAAGAATAAATAAATACAATTGGGCTTTCGGCCCGAGAGTAACTACAATGCTTCCTGTCTAGATCGCAAGAATAGAAGCGTCTAAATCAAACCTGCATGCATCCACAGCTGCTGTAGCAGACGTCTGACTCGAAAGGATCATCATCCAGGCGACCCTGTGTCCGGACACCTATATATATATACATATATCAAGAGATAAAAATATAGAAACGGGTCAGAACCCGAGTTGGGAAAATATTTAGCAAGTGCATAAATGCTTTATTTTTAAAAATATGTTTTATCTCATATTTAAATTGGTATCGCACTCCCATGAGATACCCCTCACCTCTCTTCTAATAGTGCACACCTAGCGCATCCCTCTAAACATCCTAGTCAAACCACACTGCCTAACTAATCCATCACCCCTAAGCTATAAAAATCCTAAACAACCCAATTACTAAGGGCTCAACTTCTCCCTAATCTCAACGCTATGCCATATTCGTGCGTGGGGTGTCTCGCAAAGCGAAATCCAAACAAGGAACCCCCCCGATACACTACTACTTGGCAAGGTCATTCATCGAGATCCATTAGACCCTCAGTACACGAAAGTTATATATATACGCATAAAATTATATTCATTATCATACTCATATATTATTTTTCATACTCAATTTTACATACGTATCATGTTACACTTCCGGATATATCTTCCAGAATGAGAATTCATTCTTTCACATTTCATATTCATTTTATCTCCTTACTCTCATAGAGATATTATATCTTGTTCTCATACACAAGTAATGTACTATCACACAAGTACAATAACCATCCCAACGAGCTATAACTCGAGGATGCGGTCTCTTAATGCTATCATCTTCCAGAGCATTACTCACATACCATCTTGGGGACCAGCGGTCGGACTCAATATCACCGATATCGCGACCAACACATGCACACAACGTCTGGAAAGCGATAATAGCTCCTCCCCGACAATGAGACGAAACATACCCATCACGTCTCACCCCTAATAAAAATCACACAATATCACAATGGAGGCTATGACCTGGGGAATATTCACACCCTGCTCATCGAGCCAGGGGCTCACCCTCATCGCGCAACTTCCCAATGATAGCATTAGAGGGGGTATGCGTCACATATATATATACCATCCACACACACACACACATATATATATATATATACTTTACTCACATAGTATATATGTAATCCACATAGTTCCTTAAACAAATATAAATGGCCATAATTGTCAATCTCATATAGCGATGACGAATAATCCCAAAGATTCTCATAATTAATACTATTCGAGTATTCTCACACTCACGATACTAAACTCAAAAGTATCCCCTCGCTTGATAAATAACATGTACCTTATTCACACTTAAGGATTTATACAATTTCTCCAACTATACCCATTCACACTAAGTAAATACGCGTTTTTCCAAATTCATCCTAATAGTCTCGCGGGAGGTACTCAACCACAATTGTTATGATTATGTTTTCTATGCGCATAATTATATCTATGCACGCTTTCCGAATGATTTTCAAGAAATATTAATAAAATCCCTACCCCGGATCGTACTCTATATTACTCAAATGTTTTCCTATCCTCAAATCAACTTCTAGGAGTCCTAACATCCCATTTAGAGACTCCTATAAAAATCACCAAAACCATAATTTAAGTCTCCCTAAACTTAAAAGGAGAAAACCTCAAAAATCTTCCAGGACCGAATTGATTCGGCCTGTCCGAATCGATTCGAAATGGTTCTACTTTCAAACTGTCTCTTACCAAATCGATTCGGTCTGTCCGAATCGATTCGGCTGGTCCGAAATCCCCAAATCTGCCTAGGTTTTATATATATCCCAAAAACCCAAAACTCAATTCAATCTCCATTTAAATTATAACTCGAATTTATTTCAACGAACCCAAAGTTTTCATATCTCCTCAAGTCCTTTAGAGGTCCTAACACTCTCTTTCAGAACTCCTAATATTTATCTCCAATTTATTCTAGCCTTAATTTTTGACTAACTATTTCGATCTCGGACAACTTTTCGTAGAAAAATCACTATAAATCCAAAAAAAATCAGAAAAATAAGCGGTCGGTGCCCACGCGACCGTATCAAAAAGATCTACAATTTTTATTTTTTGACCAAGAGCCAAATCGATGCTCTCCTGCCGAATCGATTCGGATAAGACGCGGGTCATTATTCACCTTCTTCTCCAAAAATCCAAACCTCCATTATTCTCCATTTTTTTTTCTTCTAACCTCATCCAACAACTCCATAAACATCTAATCTATGTTTTACAACTAACATGTCAATTAATTTGGGGTATTAAACCATTTCTCTTAAATTTAAACCCTAAACTATAAAAACCCCAACTTATCATTTTAACCCATTTCTTCACTCCATTACATGGATTAATCACTGGTAATTATTAAGAGTTTACATTACATCAATATGTAAACTCATATTCAAATTTTACCAAATTTATTTTAAGGGTTCTAACCCAAAATTATACAGTTTACCAACTATAATATGAAATAAATGCACAAAATGAAATAAAGCAAGTATACACTTACCTGGAGGATGAAATTCGACGACCTCGAGTCGAATCCGGCGGAGTTTGGATGAAATCCCCCATTTCTCTCTTCTTTTCTCCTCTTCCTTATTTCTCTCTTTCTTTTCTTTCTTTTCTTTCCTCTCTCTCGTGACTTATAAGAGAGAAAATAAGGGTTTATCCTTTATTACCCCAAAAATGACTCGTTTACTCAATTGCGAGTCCCTATTAATCCAAAAATTCTCGAAACTCAATTTCGACACCCGGATACTCAATTCTGACTATCTCGGCCATTTCGAGACTCACCGGGCACTCGAAATCTCCATCTGAGGCACTTGACCGCAACTCACTAATTTAACTCACACAACTTAATGCGATATTCCCGTTGAAATATTATCCTTTGTCGCTTTACCCAGCTGCGACATATAACTAAAATACTCCGACTTATTTACTTAACCCCAAAAGTAAATATAACACCCTTTGAAAATCATTTAATCCTTGAAAACTCCAAAAATTACTATTCACGATAATTCTTGAATTTCCCAAATTACTCTTAATTATTGAATTTAATTCTCCTATAAAAGTGCGGGGTATTACATACTACCCCCCTTACAACAGAATTTCATCCTCGAAATTCAGATATAACCAATACTACCAACACTAACCTAGGATCGTGAATCACTCCACATCCTAATACCTCAAAGTGGAATGGTACTACCCAATAACTCTTAACCGTGCTCAATGAGCACTCAGCTCTAACAAGGTTTATACTATACTATACTACCATCTCGGCATACTCTTCAACTCTATATATGACATTCCTTCCATCTCAGGCGGTATATAAAACTAACTTACTAAGGTGCCCATACACCCTTTTTAACGCGTGCCTTTCTGCACACTAACACACACGTCTAACACGTACACACTTGCTAAATAATGGACCCTATTTCCTCGGCGTAATACTCATACATGGGTCTTCCCAACCCGCAAAATCTCATCCTTCTCAAGGTTAACCAACCAATCCTTCTATATCGGGGCCACTAACTCCACTGGCTTCACTGCCCAAAAATTCTAAGATCCAAGCATTTCGAACTACGTGAAATATTACTATCCTAAATTGTGTCCCTGGTGCCCAAGACCTGTCTCAACTCCCGACATTTGCTCGATTTCATGCGTTGGATGTCTCGCAAAGCAAAATACAGACAAGGAACCCTCCCGTTACACTACTCCCTCGCATCGTCGGTCACCGAGATATAACGACCTAAGGCACACTATTGGGACATCCTAAATCTTACCTCACTAACCTATTAACGCATTTCTACTCTTTTATCCTCCACCTAGGCGAATAGGAAAGTCTAACTAATTGAGGTGCCAACTTTCTACAAAAGCGTTACGAACATCATACCCAAAACATATTTCCTCCAAAATTTGCCTTTTCATTAAGGCCTAGATATAATCCTCAAATCAATTTCTATAACTCTGACTTTACCCACCTACTCGCGGTGAGAGAACATTTTAGTGCTTCTCCATAGCACTTATATTTCCATAATTATACCATAATCATACGGCTCACAGTCCATAGTGTTTCCTCCACACTATATGACTTATCGACAAAACCAACATCCTATAACATCTCTCCACTCCCGACGTCATTAAGGTTCTTGTGTGGAGCATCTGGCAAGCGAAATCCAAACAAGGAACCCCCCAATACACTACTACTTAACTTTATCGGTCTTGGAGGTCCGTTAACTTCAAATATGCAACCGGGATAACCCTATCCCCTCTTTCAACAGAATGTGGTATGAACTCCTTTCTCTATCCAAGAGCCACACCACTAAGCGCTCGCACTAACACTCAGTCCTTGCGCAATCAATAATGAGCTTAAACTCACAGCTCAACAATTAACCCTGCATACCTTAAATCACATCTATAAGGTCACCACGCACTCAAATCATGATAATGAAACATCTGCTCACCGAAGTCCCATCCATACACATAATAAAGGCGAACTCGGCCTGTATCCCAGTGAGATATCGCAACAATAACCTGTTCCAACCTGGAACCACGAACACGATAGTCTTTCCATCATTAGCCTGCTATCACTCCGAACAACGAATATCATATTCTAATCAAAATAACACAATACTCGTATACACACAAAATGAGTACTACTGATCTACTATAAACTTAAAATACTAACACCCGCTATTTTGAGCGAATGAAAGAAAATAGATTCCCACTATCGCGGAAAAGCACATAAACATATACTACATAACGTTATCGATACTATTTATAGACTCGCATCACACACGAATCTAGGGCTAATAAAACACTGTGACTCAATTTCGTCACACAGAACAAGCCTCCTTCAACTAAGGTGCAACTCATAACAACAACTTCGCTTATCACCCTAGCTACTCCAAAAAGGTTCTCGGACTTAATACACTTGCCGTAACTGAACCAAAAATTTCTTTAATCAACGCCCCATCTCGGCACCTTACTATTTCCCTTTAACTCCCACTGGGCAATGACTAACCGTATGGTTCTACACCGCACATTACAACATTCCCCACCTCGGGTCACCCTGACCTTTTCAAGGTTATCAGTATCTTGGACTCCATAGCCGCGTTCCTGACAATCACTTTACTAGTTCCCCTTAACTTCTTCATGAAAAGGAAACTCCACCACTCCCTGCCTCCTTTTTCCCTCATCACGGCCTTCCTTGGTCACTCATCCTCGATCAACACACGAACCTCGAACGAGTACGCAAAAGATTTACTATAATTTCACAATATGGAAGGAGAATGAAATCTCACAAAAGGAATAAACAATCCTATAATCATAAGGCTCTATAATAAATCGAAAGCGACGCTGAAAGCGTAGTACGCCCGCACAGATTCCTAAGGACACTAGAACCTGATGCTCTGATACCATCTGTGACACTCCGCCTAGTAAAATACCGAACGATCACTCCTATATCAAATTAAAACAGAAGTCGCATATGGATCATTCTTAGCATCACTGTCGAAAACAAATTTAATTACTAATAACCTATTAGGCTGGCATCAAAATTTTACTTAACTAATATTTTTAAGCAAATTATACAATTAAAACATTCACACAATTTATATAAATGAAACTGGAAAGAGATAAAATAACCGAACACTCGGTTCAAATATGATACAACCAAATCGAATGCCGCACTAAAAGGCGGTAAAAGAATAAATAAATACAATTGGGCTTTCAGCCCGAGAGTAACTACAATGCTTCCTGTCTAGATCAAAAGAATAGAAGCATCTAAATCAAACCTGCAAGCATCCACAGATGCTGCAGCAGACGTCCGACTCGAAAGGATCATCATCCAGGCGTCCCTGTGTCCGGACACCTATATATATATATATATATATATATATATATATATATATATATATATATATATATATAGAGAGAGAGAGAGAGAGAAAGAGAGGAAAATACAAAAATGGGTCAGAGCCCGAGTTGCGAAAATATTTAGCAAGTGCATAAATGCTTTATTTTTAAAAAAATGTTTTATCTCATATTTAAATTGGTATCGCACTCCCATGAGATACCCCTCACCTCTCTTATAATAGTGAACCCCTAGCGCATCCCTCTAAATATCCTAGTCAAACCACACTGCCTAACTAATCCATCACCCCCAAGCTATAGAAATCATAAACAACCCAAGTACTAAGGGCTCAACTTCTCCCTAATCTCAATGCTATGCCATATTCGTGCGTGGAGTGTCTCACAAAGCGAAATCCAAACAAGGAACCCCCCCGATACACTACTACTTGGCAAGGTCATTCGTCGAGATCCATTAGACCCTCAGTACATGAAAGTTATATATATATGCATATAATTATATTCATTATCATACTCATATTTTATTTTTCATACTCAATTTTACATACGTATCATGTTACACTTCCGGATATATCTCCCAGAATGAGAATTCATTCTTTTACATTTCATATTCATTTTATCTCCTTACTCTCATAGAGATATTATATCTTGTTCTCATACACAAGTAATGTACTATCACACAAGTACAATAACCATCCCAACGAGCTATAACTCAAGGATGCGGTCTCTCAATGCTATCATCTTCCAGGGCATCACTCACATATCATCCTGGGGACCAGCGGTCAGACTCAATATCACCGACATCGCGGCCAACACACGCACACAACGTCTAGGAAGCGGTCATAGTTCCTCCCCGGCAATGAGATGAAACATACCCACCACGTCTCACCCCAAATAAAAATCACACAATATCACAATGGACGCTGTGACTTGGGAAATATCCACACCGTGCTCATCGAGCCAGGGTGCTCACCCTCATCGGGCAACTTCCCAATGATAGCATTAGAGGGGGTATGCTTCACATATATATATATATATATATATATATATATACCATCAACACATAGATATATATATACATATTCGTATCATATAATATATATACTTTACTCACATAGTATATATATAATCCACATAGTTCCTTAAATAAATATAAATGGCCATAATTGCCAATCACACATAGAGATGACCAATAATCCCAAAGATTCTCATAATTAATACTATTCGAGTATTCGCACACTCACGATACTAAATCCAAAAGTATCCCCTCGCTTGATAAATAACGTGTACCTTATTCACACTTAAGGATTTATACAATTTCTCCAACTATACCCATTCACACTAAGTAAATACGCATATTTCCAAATTCATCCTAATAGTCTCGTGAGAGGTACTCAACCACAATTGTTATGATTATGTTTTCTACGCGCATAATTATATACACGCTTGCCGAATGATTTTCTCGAATGCCTCTTGTCTCAAAACATTAATAAAATCCCTACCCCGTATCGTACTCTATATTAGTCAAAGGTTTTCCTATCCTCAAATCATCTTCTAGGAGTCCTAACATCCCATTTAGAAACTCCTATAAAAATCTCCAAAACCATAATTTAAGTCTCCCTAAACTTAAAAGGAGAAAACCTCAAATATCTGCTAGGACCGAATCGATTCGGCCTATCCGAGTTGATTCGCTGGCCACCTAATAGATTCATCCTGTCCGAATCGATTCGAAATGGTTCAACTTTCAAACTGTCTCTTATCGAATCGATTCGGCTGGTCCAAAATCCCCAAATCTGCTTAGGTTTTATATATATCCCAAAAACCCAAAACTCAATTCAATATCCATTTAAATTATAACTCGGATTTATTTCAACGAACCCAAAGTTTTCATATCTCCTCAAGTCCTTTAGAGGTCCTAACACTCTCTTTGAGAACCCCTAATATTTATCTCCAATTTATTCTAGCCTTAATTTCTGACTAACTATTTCGATCTCGGACAACTTTTCGTAGAAAAATCACTATAAATCCAAAAAAAATCAAAAAAATACGCTATTGGCGCCCACGCGACCGTATAGAAAAGTTCTACAATTTTTATTTTTTAACCAAGAGCCGAATCGATTCACTCCAACCGAATCGATTCGGATAAGATGCAGGTCACTATTCACCTTCTTCTCCAAAAATCCAAACCTCCATTATTCTCTATTTTTGTTGTTTCTAATCTCATCCAACAACTCCATAAACATCTAATCTATGTTTTACAACTAACACATCAATTAATTTGGGGTATTAAACCATTTCTCTTAAATTTAAACCCTAAACTATAAAAAACCCAACTTATCATTTTAACCCATTTCTTCACTCCATTACATGGATTGATCACTAGAAATCATTAAGAGTTTACATTACATCAATATGTAAACTCATATTCAAATTTTACCAAATTTATTTTAAGGGTTCTAACCCAAAACCATACTGTTTACCAACTATAATATGAAATAAATACACAAAATGAAATAAAGCAAGTATACACTTTCCTGGAGGATGAAATCCGACGACCTCGAGTCGAATCCGGCGGAGTTTGGATAAAATCCCCCATTTCTCTCTTCTTTTCTCCTCTTCCCTCTTTCTCTCTTTCTTTTCTTTCTTTTCTTTCTTTCTCTTCCTCTCTCTCGTGACTTATAAGAGAGAAAATAAGGGTTTATCATTTATTACCCCAAAAATGACTCGTTTACTTAATTGCGAGTCTCTATTAATCCAAAAAAATTCGAAACTCAATTTCGACACCCGGATATTCAATTCTGACTATCTCGGCCATTCCGAGACTCACCGCGCACTCGAAATCTCCATCTGAGGCACTTGACCGCAACTCACTAATTTAACTCACACAACTTCATGTGGTATTCCCGTTAAAATATTATCCTTTGTCGCTTTACCCAGCTACGACATATAATTAAAATACTCCGACTTATTTACTTAACCCCAAAAGTAAATATAACACCCATTGAAAATCATTTAATCCTTGAAAACTCCAAAAATTACTATTCACGATAATTCTTGAATTTCCCAAATTACTCTTAATTATTAAATTTTATTCTCCCATAAAAGTGCGGGGTATTACATTTATGTCCTTACAAATATAAAACAATTTTTTTTAATATAATATAATTTTTGAAAAATAAAATAAACAAATTTTTATATAAAACATATTTCTATAAATGATTTCTTATATAATAAAGTTTTTGATTTCATAAAAACCAGTTAAATCTAGGGGTGTGCACGAATCCGAATAGACCGAATGGACCGAAAAAATCGAACCTAGCCGAACATACTTTTGCGAGTTTTTTTTAATTCGGTCCAAAAATATATAGGACCGCATAATTCGGGTCGGTCTCGGTTTTGGATTATAAAAAACGGTTTTGGATCGAACCGGACCGCTATATATATATTAATTTTCTCACACACGCTGTCGCACATATACACCCAAATGATTTGGGCCAAATCTACACGCTGCCTTTGAACGAAACCGTTATTTTCTTCTCTCTCTCTCTATATATATATATATATCGATGAAACCCTCTTCTGTCGGCAACCCCTTCCCTTTCTCCGCCGGTAACCCCCTTCCCTCTCTACGCCGGCCCCACCTGCCCGCTCCCTTCCCTCTCTCCTCCGGCTCCAGCAGCAAAACACCCGTGCTCCCCTCATCCGTTTTCTATTTTGAAGGCAACCCCTTCCCTCTCTACGCCGGCCCCACCTACCCGCTTCATCCCCTCTCTCGTCCGGCTCCAGCAGCAAAACGCTCGTGCTCCCCTCATCCGTTTTCTGTTTTGAAGGTATGGAGTTTTGATGTGTGATGTTTTGTATATCTATTTTCAGTTTTATATGAACCTCTATTATTTGTGTGATGTTTTATGTGTTTTATGTTATGCTCTGGATGCTTTGTGTTAATTTTTATGTGATCTCTCCATTTCACAACAGTGTGTTAATTTTTATGATTTGTGTGGATGCTTCATATCAGTGTGGATGAACTTCTATGATTTTAGTTAATTTTGTGTGGATGCTCTCCATAGCAATGTGGATGAACTTCTATTATTTGTGTTAATTTTTATGTGAAGCTCTCCATTTCATAGTAGTGTGTTAATTTTTATGATTTGTGTGGATGCTCCATAGCAGTGTGGATGAACTTCTATGATTTGTGTTAATTTTGAGAGTTGTTTACTATGGGTAAGGTCAAATTGAGGGCTATTTTTGTTTATTTTTTTTAAAAAGCAGGGTTGTTTTTTATTTTATTTTTAAAAGCAGGGCTGTTTTTTATTTTAAAAAAAGAGTGTTATTTTTTAACAGACGTGTGCTGTTTTTAAAAACAAGTGTGTTATTATTAATAAAAAAAATGTTGTTTTTCAAAAGCATGCCTTTCTATTTTCAAGTGATGTTTTTTTTAAAGAGAAATGTTGTTTTTTAAAAAATGTGCTTTTTTTATTTAAAAAAATATTTTGTTTTTAATAAATAAAAATTGTGTGTTTTATATGGGTATGGACCTAATAGGATCGAGACCGAACACGAACCGCTTGAAAATCGAATAAAACCGAAATCGATTGTTCCGATCCGGTCTCGGTCCATAATTTTTTAGGACCAATTAATGCGATCCGGTCCTAAAAACACTCCAAAATCGGACCGGATCGGACCGCGAACACCCCTGGTTAAATTATAGGATTTTTTAACGTCTTAGAAAAAACAGTTAAAACATAGTTTATAAAAACTTTTGATTTTATAAAAAACAGCTAATAAAAAAACAGTTTATAAAAATCTTTTTGATTATATAAAAAATAGTTAATACAAAGCTGTTTTTTATTTATTTATTAAAAATAGTTTAAAATAATGTAGAATTTATTTTTAATACACTAATATATACTTATATTAAGGTGTATTAATGTATTAAGGGTAAAAGAGCCTTTTTGATTGAAAAAGTGAGTCAACTCACGATCCGTTAATTAACGATTTTCGTCGATTTTGAATTTCAACCAACTATAATGTAAACAGATCAGTAAAAGGCCCTAAAAGAAATGTATAAATTCTTAACGTCATAAATTATTAAAATACATGTTTTCTTCGTCATATTTACAATTTAATATATAAAAGAAATGTATAGATTCATAGCGTCATAAATTGATATAATATAAAAGGCAAATGAATGAAATTTAAAGTGTGGATTTGGATGGAAATTTTTTTAAAATGCTATCTATTACATATATATATAACGTTGTTTATTTATTCATAAGTGTGAATTAAGTTGGGATATATTGCATTTATATGTGAGATCAAAAAGTACATTCGTGAAACAGATATGTGGCTTCATGAGTGCCAACGGGCGTCTCCATCATGGCTTGATGACTGACAGCGGCTCAAATGTATACTTTAAATGGATAGAAGACTAAGATGCTACTTATTGCACTGATATTGATTGACCATCAATGGACAGCTCAATTTTGTTCTCTGACCCTGACTTCACGTACCCAAATCTAAGGTGCTTATTGGTTCATTTGTAATTGGACTAGATTTCATGAGTAAATTTTTGTGAATACCATTTTTGAAATTAAAGATAAGAAGTGGGGTCACGGCTAAAGTGTTTTTTTTATTTTTATTTAGTTTTATTTTATTTTTTATTTAGTTTTTTTTTTTACGTGTGTTGAACAACCCACGTGAGCACTTTTATCTTATTATATTTCCTTCATATCTCATACAATTCAAATAAACTACAAAGGCCCACTAAACGAAATAATACTTAGATTATTTACAACACTTTAGTTAATTAAATAACTATCCATTTATTAATTAACATAACTCGTTATAATTAATTATTTTCACACCTTAAATTTCAATAACTTTTTTTCCAAGATAATTCTTTTTTCCTAATTTTGTACCAAAAATGTTTGAAAAAGGGCCTAAATGATTTTTTCCAAAAAAGTGTAAAACGTGAACGTTGTCCGAAATTAAATTTTACATCTTGCTTTATTATTTTTAGAATTTTATGAGCCATTATTTTTGGACAAAAAATTTATTTTTTCTAACGATGACACAATTTTATCAAAATATAGTCTCTTATGATTATTGTACCTTCACAATTTTTGCAACACAAAACTTAACTTAATAAAATCAGACAGAAAAAAATCCATTATTTTATTTATTTTATGTTTTAAATAAAATGAGACAGAAAAAATAATATTTTTTTTACCTAATATGAACAAAACACAAATAAAACGTGACACAACACAACACGACAAAACATGAAATCTCGTTCCCTTGTATTAAATACAAACACGACTCAAATAAATATTGACACGATATAAGATATTTATTTTTAGTATTCAATCCCCAAAACACCCATTTACCTAATATTCTCTTATTTTTAAAGGTCCACGCCAACGGATTTAAAAAAATAGTTTCTTCTTAAAAATATATATTTTTTTAAAATATTTTTTTATTGAAAATATAGATTTTTAGTTTTTATTAAAACAATTATAAAAATTTTACTTTTATAAACATCTTTTTATTGAAAAACAGTTAACATTTATTTACATTTTATTTGAAAGGTAAAAAATGTTGTACTTTTTTTAACATAGGCTTTTAATTGGGTTATCAGGAAATCGTTTTATATGGACCGTGTTCATAAAAATTAAATTTTGTGTTATATTATTTCTACTTAAGTCTTGTTCGAATTATATAAAAAAAATTAGATTTTATATCGTGTCGTGTTTTATTATTCACTTGTTTCATTATTTTTTTTAAATAATTAAGTGATTACTCATAAACAAAACGTTTTGTTTCCTTGTAAAAATAAGGAGAAGAGAGAGAACCTGTGAATTGTTGTGAATGAAAAAAAATAGTATCAGGTGTGGGTCCCTTTTTATGAGTTCAGAAAATATCAAACAAATGGAAGTTAATGAAATGTCACGTCCTTATGCGATTCAAATGCTGTTTAATTTGGCGATTCAGCTAGAATTACTCGCTTTTAATATAGGATAATTCTAGTTGTCCCGCCGAACTAAACTGCATTTGAACCGCATAAGGACGTGACATTCCATTAACTCCCATTTGTTTTGATGTTTTCTAAACTCATAAAAAAGGCCCCACTATGTGTAAGATCTATCTAATATTTTTTTTTCATTCACAACAATTCACATGTTTTCTTTTTCTTATTTTTACAAGGAAACAAAACACTTTTTAATTCTTAATCACTTAATTATTATAAAAAACATAAAGAAATAACTGAATAATAAAACACGACACGATATAAAATCTAATTTTTTATATAATTCAAACACGACTTAATTCAATGAGTTTTTTTTGCTCCATCTCGTCTCATAAATTTTTTTTTATAATAGGTAGGTCCTATTATAAGACATGTAGCGAGTATATAATACATTTAAAAATAAAAATCTCTTAAAATATAAGTTTGTTTAACATAAATAATTATAAAAATACTCTAAATGATTCAAAATGCTTTTATGTGGCGAGGAACTATTTGGATTAAAAAAAAAAAAAAAAAACTTGGACAAACATGCATTAAAAAATATTTAATGGACTATTTGGTATAGACTCCATTTAAAAAAGTGAGTGAAATATATATCATATTAACATTAGTAAATATTATTTTTATCAACACAATTTATTTTTTCAATAAAAACAACTAATCTCTCTCTCTCTCTCTCTCTCTCTCTCTCTCTCTCTCTCTCTATATATATATATATATATATATATATTATGTCCTTCCAGAATTAAAGTATAAGTTTTTCTAAGAATTATTTTTTATTAATTTTCACTTTTAAACTTATAAAATGATGTTTCATGTTTAAATAGATTTGGGTTTAATTTTAACTTTTTTATACAAGTGCAATGATTTATTTAAATGTTATACTAGTTTAAATGAATTTTTGACTTGGGGTACAAAAACTTAACTGTATGATGATTTTGTGAATGTGTGAAAGTGATCATAAGAGAGAAAAGGCATCCCATGGGTTTGAATGCCACATGGGAAAATGCGGTTTAGAGGCGGTCTACATATGCGGTCTATTTAGAATCACTCAGATATTATTGTCAACTGGCCTCCTCAATATGGGTCCTCAGTCAGTGTTAAGACTTCCACTAGTGTTTATGGTTTGGCCTTATTAAACTCTGAGTACAATTGCGTTCGGTTGTATGTGAATGATTAAAGTATAAATATTCGGCTGAATAACCTTTCCTACTGAGCTTTACAAATAGATAGTTGGTGTAATAATAAGCATTTAATTATAAACATAATACATCTAACATAAATATGGAGAAAATAAAATTATGTATTTATATATTTTTTACTCCTTCTTCTTTATCTCTGTATGATATTTTCCCTCTCTTTTTGTACATACATCTCATCTCAACATTTTTTCTTATTTATACACAAATGAAGTTAACAATCCATCATTCATGGTGGGAAGCGAGCATCCACATAAAAATTAATAAGAACGGGAGAAGGCAGTAGCATCCATATGTGATTTTTATAACCATAGTATTTTACCAAAAATATTTTTTAATTTTATAGTCTCTAAAAAATTATTGTATTTTTGCACAAGTAGTAAATATATAAAATATTATAAAACGGAAAATTTTGCCTCTTTCTTAGCTATGCCACGTGTCACCTTCAATTTCAATTGCAATTATTGAAGAGAATTCTCCTTCTCCTTTATATTCGTATCCCACTCTCTTCCCAAGGCCCGAAAAGTTTAAGAGCATTTCATTCATATGAATTTATTTGAAATTTATTTAACTTTTGAAAAGTATTTATCATCTCAGCGGAAGGCTTTCTCCATTTATTCTCCTCGTCTTCTCCCTTTCTTAAGCCACCACATGTCCTCCTCTTTCTCTTATAGCCTTTCCTTATGAATTTTTCAATGCAGAAATGAAACTCATATGCCCATACCTCCTGATCTTTTCCGATATCTTACACCAACGAGGCCGAAGGAAACCATTTCAACCCCCCATTTCTCTATATCCCTCTATATTTAACGCCATTAAAATCGTCTCCCCATTGTTTTTAGATTTTTTATTATTTTGTTTTAGGTAATATAGTTGAAAATAATTTAGATTTGACACTATACCAAAAATCGGAAATGGTCCCGAAAATGGGGTCACGGCCAAGAGCCGTGATCGGATGGTCACAGTCCAAAGCCGTGACAACATGCAAAATGACCGTGACCAATTTCAAGACCCAGTGTGGTCATGGATCGACTTGTAGGTGATCACGACCTTTAATCGTGACTCTCATGGGTCACGGCTGCAACCGTGACCCAGCCGTGTCCATTATGGCGCCAAGTTTCCCGCCAAGTGTGGTCATGGATGGGGTCACAGCTTATGACCGTGACCAGAGGTCACGGCCCCAAGCCGTGACCATGGTCTTTATAATTAAAAAACACAGAACAAGTTTTCATTTCCCTCGAAAACTTCTAAACACTTTTCCCTCCCTCTCTCCGGTGATTTCATTTCCCCCATTCTCTCATTTTCTAAAGGTAATTCAAACCCTAATTATTTCATTGTTGTTTATTTCATTGTATTTCTGTATTTCTATGTGTATTTATGTGTGTGTATATATGTGTGTGTGTGTGTATACATGTGTGTATTTTTTTTTTGTGTGTGTGTGTATTTCTGTGTGTATTCGTGTGTGTATTTCTGTCTGTGTGTGTATATGTGTGTATATAATCTCATACCCTTATTAATTATTTCATTGTGTGTGTATTTCCAAACCCTTGTTATTTATTTCATTGTGTGTGTATTTATGTGTGTGTGTGTGTGTATACGTGTGTGTATTTCTATAATCACCACTAATTCTGATATAACCCTCGAATTAACAAAGGGATTCGATTACTAAGCGAAATTACATCCTAAACATGAATTTTAATCAGAGAATCATATTACAAACCATTAATTAAATATATCATGCACCACTGATTCAGATCTAGAGTTTGCTCTAAATGATAAAAACACATAACCCAAAACTCACGGTAATACCACACAACATAAAATAAAACATCTAATTAATATTTTATGCATAACCGCATATAGTCCAAGTTAATTAATTACACTCATTAATTAAATAAACAAATCACATAACATGCAACATAAACAAATCACATAACATGCAAATTTAATTATCATCTAAATATACATGAACTTATTACCAATTTTCTGAAGTAATAATTAATTTCAAAATATCTATTTATTCTCACAATTAACAATCATTTAAACAATATCAAAATACGAAATATTACATTCTTCCTCTCTTAGGGCGTAACTTTATTTTCATGCTTGATATTCTTTAATCCATCTCATGACTGTTGGATTACTAGTTAATTGACAAAACTTAGCTAAAATCATCCTAATACCGATTTTTAGATATGTGGGAACGACACAGCTGTGTTAGTTTTCCCCAAATCTCATTTCTAGGGACCAAGGCAAGGATACCCATATTAACAACAAGACTTCGATTTGATTTGCTTAGATTCAGTTAGATTTATGTTTGTCTGTTGTGTTTACACTTGTCGTAAAACCTAAAATTTGGAATATAGTTGTTGTATTATGTTAAGATGTCCAATGATCAGGAAAGTGGCAATGCAGTGGAGATGATAGTTCCATTGCCTTCGGTCGGAATGGGTGATTTGTAGGGAATCTTATAAAACTTGGTCAAGAGAGAAACAGAGATGAAAGAAACAATGATAACTCTCACACGGAGCCTTGTCGCCGAGCAAATCCAATCGGTTCACCCCAACCATGAGTTGGATCCCAACTGTTGTGAAAAAAGCTGATCCGCCCTCTCCACACAAGGACAAGAGATACCCCCTTCAGGGAGTGGGCTATGGAAATTTTTTGATATTTGGAGTACAGGATAAATCATACAGACCATCCACAAACAGGAAACCATACATTTAAGCCACTGTATCCCAGTGCATTTGAAATGATCAACGGGGCAATTGCATTTTATCGTTTAGGTCCTAAACCACGGGTCTCAGGGGGCAGCGGGAAGAGTCTTTATGGTCTGTGACTAAGGAGGGCACCTTCTCAGCTGGGTTGAGGTAAAGTTTGTTAGGGTTGGCCAGATCCGAGCATTAACAAGAAGATATTTTGGGAGACAGTCAGATCTGAGCCGACCAACCATGGAAGGGTTCTAATCATAGGCTTGAGGACAATCTGTGGGATCTCATAAAGAACAAAAACCCACTTCACAGGGGTTATGTTAAAGGATCTCCAATTGTTGCATCAATATTAAGGTACCCCACTCCTTCTAAATTCAAGCCACCGGTCATATCACATAAATATGCACCACATACAATAGTATCATGCAGCTCGAGACATCTTATCTACTACTCTAGTGGTTCAGCTCAGGTATAGTATATGGAACTCCCACGGGGCATATCAAAAAATTTAAGCAACAGGCCGATATAATCATAAGTAATTTATGCTTCAACACAAGGCCGATGAAGAAGGAGGCTCACTTCTTGAGCGTTAGACAAATAGGGGATGAATCCACCATGGAGTATCTCACGAGGTTCAATAATGAGAAGTTAGAGGTCGTTGACTACCATGATAATATTTCCATTATAACCATAAGAGTGGCTTACAACCATGAAAATCATATTGGTCTCTAGAAAAGGAACCCCCAACTACAATGTCTGAACTCCTGGGGAAGGTCGAGAATTTTATGAATGTGAAATAGGCCATGGCGGACAAGCAGAGAGACCAAGACAAGGCCAAAGTCAGAACCATCCTAGATAAGAAAAATAAGCCCAAGAAACTCACTGAGGAGAAGTATGACAAAAGATTCAATGAGTACACCCCACTCATTATAAGGGTCCACCACATCCTAGAAGAGATCCGGGATAAAGAAAACCCGAGGTAGCCTAGGAAGCTAAAGATATTTATTGGAAAGTGAAACTAAAAGAAGTGGTGTGAATTTTGCAAGGACCACGACATACCACCGATAAATGTATAACGCTGAAGGATGAAATTGAGGCCCTGATGCAGAAGGGAAAGTTGAAGAAATACGTCGATTGGTCAGGATGAAATGATGAGCTAAGAGGTGACCCAAAACAAAGATGACGATCAAAGTCACCTATAGGAGGAAATGATAGAGGGACAACATGCGGGAAAGAGGATAATGACTTCGATGAAAGAAAAATGAACGAGCTCCCTAAAAAGCCAAAGGAACCAAAAGAGACAATCAATATGATCTTATTCGGTGTAAATTTTATCACCGGAGGAGTAATCGAGGGAGGAGTTACCCCAAGCTTAAGGAAAGCATACTTGAATGAGGATAAGGCCTATGTGGATAATAATTGTAGAGGGGTCTTGAAGGTAATCCTAAGATTAGGGACCAATCCCCAATTAGCAACAGTGTTTGAGATTAGGCAACCGAGGCAGCTCAAGCGTGGCAGCTTGGCGCGTCAGCTCATATCTTAGCTTATTGTATTAGTCATATTGTATTTTCATTAGTGATGACTGTAAACTTTAACGGTTTTAATGACGAAACGATAATAACAAAAGAGTTTGCATGAGGTCAAACGGTACTTGCGAGAGACCAGGCTTGGCAGGGCCTGGGAGAGCTTTCATGCTCTATCGAATGACCTCACCGTGGGAAATTTAGAGGGACTTGGTTTGGAGGATTGAGAAGTAAGGCACCGTTGGGGCTTGTCATGACCATCTTAGATACACCTGGTAAAACACCGAAGGACCCTGACCGTGGAACCTCAAGCGGAGCAGCTTGGAGTTCCATCGGGCGTTGAGTTATGAACCAAACAACCCTCTACTTAATATCACATCTACTGTAGGTGATGTCACTAGCCAGCCAAACAATGTCAGACATGCACTTGAGTAAACCACCGTGGTATTTGGGCCTGTCAGGCAGTTGGTGAGCCACCTCTGCGACAACGGCTCCCTGATACGCAGTGGATAGACAACAGGCATGTCTTGGCATTTAATGTTTGTGACGTGGAGGCAACTAGTACATCAGACATTTAATGTTGTGACATAAAGTATGAGGGATGTCTTTCATAGTTTTAATGTCTGAGTTGCCTCGGGAATGGTATGGGGGGCTATTTAAGGACCCCAACCACCCCTGGGGAGAGACATGACATTTTCTGAGAAACCTGGAGTTACTACTAGAGATACACTAGAGATACACATAAAAAAGGGAGATTTATTGTAAGCCGGAGGGTTTATCCCCTCACCATTATCATTTTATCGTGAAGCTTTTAATACTTGACAGAGATTCCTGAGGGTATATGGTGTGTTTTACCTGCCTACCAAGGTGTATCTAGGATGCTTACTTCTCTCTCTCCCTCTAGCTAAATTACTTCTAAGGTTCATTACTATTTCCTGAGTTATACACGAGAGTTTTGTGAGTTTAAATCGAGTTTATCTTCATTGGGTATGTGCTCGTGTGTCCTATCATTAATCCAAAGCTTTGGCCAGGATTAGTTTATCATTACCATACTCAAATAGGGGTTACGCCTCCATCTTATCTAAAGTACCCTCTTACATTTTGCGACTCTGCTGGGGAGGCATTCTCTTAGCTGGGGAGTATGGCGCAAGATAATGCTACTCGAAAACTCAACTTTGATGATATCCAGCGTAATGAAGAACAGTCCGCGAGGGAGCAGGAGGCCCCAAGGGATGGGGCTCCTCGAGTAGAGGTACCGCCGTCTCCGACGATGTCAGACATTCCTAGGGCGGCACAACCTGCCCCGACCGCAGGGTTGGGACCCGCCCAGATGACGCTCCTCATGAGCAAATTTTATGAGTTTTTGCAAACCCCAGTAGCTTCAACTATGCTGGGAGGATTGGAGGCTAATGCTTTCGTAACACCAGGGCTAGCTCCAACGGCCCCACTAGGTACAGCCATTGCAGGAGCGCTCCCGGCAAGCGTAACCCCTGTTGCGAGTCCAGCAGTGGGAACCTCAGGAGTCTCAACGGTACCGCCGGTGACGTTCGTTTCAGTTGCAATGGGAGTTCAGCCCATGGCCCCATTGCCGGTGGCCCCTGTGGCCTCGCCCATGGAAGAAATGAGAAAAGAGATGCAAAAGGAGATGTTGAAGTTCATACGGGCTTCCTCACAATCAGCCGGCGAGGTGGCTTCGGTTTATGACGACTTCCGAACACCCTACCCTCAAGCGTACAACGATGAGCCTTACCCAAAGGACTATGTTCCCCCTATCTTCGAAAAATATACAGGGAAAGGTGGGAACCCGAAGGAGCAAATTAAGACGTTTGTTGAACACTTGGGAGCACATTGTAATGATAAGAAGCTTAGATTGAGGGAGTTTTCCAAATCCCTAACCGAGAAGGCATACACCTGGTACTCTCACTTAGCTCCTAACAGCATTTCTACGTGGGAGGAGATGCACGTATTGTTTGTCCAAAAGTTCTTTTTGGCGGAAGACGAGTTCACCTTGACCCAACTAGGAAGGGAGAAGCAAAGACCAGGGGAAGAAGTGGTGGCCTATGTTCGAAGGTTCAGGGAAAGGTCCCTCGATATGAGGGAGGAGGCCAAAGAGTCCAAGTTATTACAAATTTGTGCTGAGGGACTGCTTCCTGAATACATCTGCCATCTCATCAACGAGACGCGCGAGGGGACTTTTGCGGCGTTCTTGAAAGCCGCGAGGAACATCTCTTTGGTGGTACGACCCAATCCGGTGGTAGTGCCCATGATATTCAGGCAACCAATGCAACCCGTGGGGCGGAGGTCTCAGCCCCCGCGGGTAGGGTACGTCAAAGGAGAAGATAGGGGCAAGACACCGAGGAGGGACGACAAGAGAAAATTTAGGAAAGATAGAGAAGACCCTCCACCGTTGCCCTGCACGATAGAAGAGGCTGTGAGTTGTTATAACGCGATGGTCCAAGGGGGAACGGTTTATGAACCAAAAGGCATACCGATGGAAGAACCTGATGCTGCAACGAAGGCGGATCCTAAATACTGCTAGGTTCATCGAAAGAGTAAACATCTGACCCCGTAAAGCAAACTGAGATCATGCCATATAGGTTTTTTCAAAGGCCAAGCTAAACGAACTCTTATACCCACATAATGATCCTTTAGTGGTGAGCCTAATGGTGCATAAGTATACGGGGCAAAGGGTTTTTGGTAGATAACAGAAGCTTTGTTAGTGTTTTATTCTATGAGTATTTCAAGATATTAAATATGTCAAAGGAAAGTTGCATGCTTATCATCATCCCCTGTTTAATTTTTTCGGGGGGGGGGGGGGGGGGGAGGTATTTCCCTTAGTAATAATACACCTGGAGGTAACAACAGTGACATGGATGACCTACAACACTCAGATGGTAAGATTATTCATCATTGATTATAATGTATCCTCGACCTATAATATTATATTCGGTTGCATGGGTTTGAAAACAATTGAGGTTGTGGCTTCCACTATTCATCAAGTATTGAAATTCGCAACCAACTTTGGTGTGGGAGAAGTCAGGGGTAACCAAGTGGTCTTCAGGGAATGTTAGTTCACCTTGGCCGAACAGAGAGAGAAGTTGACGACCACATACAAGATAGAGACACTGGACCCACGAGATGAGCAGATTCTATTAAATGGTAAGGCATCCACGGGGATTGAGCTCGTCATTCTAGAAGATGAACACCTAGTGCAGATTATTCAGATCGGCTCGTCTCTAGAACCAAAATTTAAGAAAGACATGGTTTATTTCCTAGGGCAAAAACGCGATATGTTCGTGTGGAGACACAAGGACATGTCGAGAATCGATACAGAGGTGTTGTGTCACGAGATCAATGTCTTGAAAGAGACTAAAACTATCAAGTAGAAGAGGAAAGCCTTCGTCGAGGAGAGGAGTGTGTTAATATAAGCTGAAGTGGACAAACTTCAATAAGAAAAGAAAACATTAAGTATTCAACATGGCTTCCAACATGGTGATGGTAAACAACCAAATGAAAAATGGAGTGTGTGTGTGGACTTCACAGACTTGAACAAAGTATATAATAAAGACCATTATCCATTGCCTAGAATCGACCATCTAGTGGATACAACGGTCATACATGAGCTTCTTAATTTCGCGAAGGCCTATTCGGGCTATAATCGGATCTCTATGAAGATCAATGAAAGACATGAGACTTTATACATCCCCAGTAAGGGGACATACTATTATAACATCATGCCCTTTGGTTAAAGAATAAAGGAGCAACCTACCAAAGATTGGTAAATCATATTTTTAAGCCACGAATTGGAGTAAATATGGAGGTGTACGTGGAAGATATGCTCACAAGGAATAAGAAAGTTGGGACAATGTACGTGACATTGGCCAAGCTTTTGACGTCTTGGAAAAATATAGGATAAAACCGAATCTTGCCAAAGAATTATGGAAGACTAATGGCTTGGGGGGTTGAACTAGGAGAGTTTGACATAATTTATGAGCCAGGGAAGATATAAAAGTAAAAGTAGTGGATGATTTCATCACAAAGTTTACATTCGAAGAGGAGATCTTAAAGAAAGATATAGGATCCAAGGATCTGCACGTAACCATTGCAGTCGAAGTGGAATCTTTTAAAGATGTAACCGAGAGAAATATATATCATGAGCAATTGAAGAAAGTGTTTAAAATGGCTTATTAGTTGATGGTGGATTTGATGAGGCTACTACTGTATGGAAACTTTTTTTTTATTGATGGTTCATCTTGTGTGAATGGGAGAGGGGTCGCACTCATTGTCACTATTAGAGAAGGTGTCGATGTCGAGTACTCATTGAGATTTAGCTTCAAAGTTGAATATGAGGCTCTGATTATGGGATTAGGTTCAACCTCATATCTAAGAGCATTATAGGTGTCATATCACACTAATTCATAGTTTACGGTCAATCAAGTTTTGGGTTCGTATGAAGCAAGAGAGGACAATACGCCAAAGAACCTGAGGAAGGTGAGAAAATCACCATCGAAGTTCACTACGGTACAAGCAATTAGAATACCTGGAACGAATAATTGGCGAGCAAATGCACTTTCGCGTTTGATATCGACTACCTGAGTCGAGCTTTAGAGGACTTTGCTAGTGGAGATTATATTATACCCGATCATAGATAAGGATGAGGTTTAGGTTATGGAGTTAGAATTAGGGACATCTTGGATGGACTTGATAGTGTCTTATTTGCAAACAAAAGAAGTACCATAAAACCCAAAAGAAGTTAGGCAATTTCACTACAAAGTGGAAAAATATATTCTTGATAGCGATGTACTTTTCAAAATGGGTTTTATATTACCATTTCTCCAATGTGTCCTCGTTAGTGAAGTGAAGGCTCTAATAAAAGAAGTGCACTAGGGGTCACATGGAGCTCATGCCGCAGCAAGGTCATTGGTCAAGAGAATAGAAATGCAAAGTTATTATTGGCCATTATGAAAGAAGATTGTGTAGAATTTTTAAAGAAATGAGATAAATGTCAAAGGCATGATGTGATGAGTCGTTGACCAGTGGAAGCCTTAACTTTAATAATTACCCCTGGCATTTCTCACAATAGGGAATAGATTTGGTCAGGCAATTATTGAAGACCAATGGAAGATTTCGATACTTAGTTATCACGATTGACTACTTCACCAAGTAGGTGGAGGTCGAACCGATGATTGATATTAGTTAGCCAAAGACATTACAGTTCTTTTAGAAGAACATCATATGCAGGTATGGTATCTTGAACTATATCATAATAGACCATGGAACACAGTTTGATAATGAGTGGCTCGATATTATTACGTCAGATATCATAGTAAATGTTCGCACACCACTCCAAGTTACCTACGATGTAATGGAGAGCCCGCGGTTACCAATAAGACCATTCTTGATGGGATTAAGAAGCAGATCGAAGATGCGAAAGTCAACTGGATCAATGAGCTCCATAGTGTCCGACGGGCGTATCGAATATCCTCGAGAACCCCCAATAGAGAGACCCCCTTCATGCTGGACTTTGAATCCTAGAATGTGATCCCTACAAAGGTCACCTTACCTAGCCCATGCGTGTGGAATTTTAATTCACTTATCAGTGATTTAATGAGGAGATTAGATTTAGACCTAGTCAAAGAGGTGAAAAAGCAAGTTGCGCTTAAAGTTTTTACCTACCAGCAGAGGATGACTCGGTACTATAATAAGAGGGTCATGCCCAGAATATTAAAATATGGGGATCTCATCCTAAAAAAGGTCATACATAAAGGAAATATGCTGGAAGTTAATTAGCATGGCCCATACCAAATCAGTTTAGTGGTCTAACCAGGAACATATTTAATTTAGACATTGGATGAGGAAGCCTTTAAGAACCATTGGAATGCTGAGCACTTGCGAACATGTTATCATTAGCGGTTTAGTATTATGTAGTAGGAACTAAATATGTAATCAGATCAGATTGAATATCAATGAAGAAGCATTGTTTCCCTAACATATATTATTATCCATCTTTATCTACTATTATTTTCAAAGATTCGAGCCTCATGAGATGGATAAGAGTCTTATATCAATTACATCTCTATGGGACTGAAAAAAGAATTTCATAATTCAGAGCATCATACCTTAAGTGGAAAGCATTCCCTGAGACTAATTATGTTCCTATGAACTAGAGGTGGACTCCACGGGTCAGCATTTGTTCAAGAGTAATACAAGATACCTAAGTGCAAGTCCTCGACCTCGACCAAGGCTAATGAATAAGAACAAAACGATGAAAGAAAGATAAGTAGGAAGTGGATCACGAGTTAAGAGACCTATCACTTGGTAAAACCTCATGAGGATAAAATTTCATGTGCTATCTCGTCCATTAGAAAGATCGGGTCATGAAATAGTCCGATCCACTGGTAGGCATTGCAATCACTAGGCTACATCGGTCACAAGTCGACCTAAGGGTCAATAAACGATTAAGACATTGAATTGACCCTAAAAAGTATATACATATCATAATATCTCAAATGAAAAATGTCTTAAGCGTTAAAAATCCATAGACACACATACAAATCATTCTTTAAGAGCAGTAATATGCCAATTCAAGCCTAGAACATGCTATATAAAAGGTAAGGAAATAAAGGCAAATAATAAAATGGAAAAGGAAAAATCCCATTCAAAGGCACAAAAGGCGTTAGTAATATTGTTTAAAATTTTCAAAAATATCCCCTAAGGGGAGGAGACCACGAAAAGAAAAGTTAAGTTGCACAAATATTTTGGCATTAGGAGAAGTGGTAACTGGGGGATCAATAGCATCTGAGGTCGAGACTGTTATCGAATCAGTGACATTTTATGCTTGGACTGTGGTCATCTCAACAACATTGATTCCCTCTTGAACAATATGGGTCAACCTCCATATCTTCATCTTAAACCAATGCCATGGCTTTCTCATCATATCCTTTATAGTTCTCGATGACCTCGGTAATCTCTAGATAGTGATTCGCCTCCCTCTTCTTTAGACAAACATATCCGTCCGTGAAATACACCATCTTTTCCATGGAGCATTTTATAGAAGCCTTATATTCAGTAAATGATTCTTTGCAAGACTTTTTAAAGTCCCCCTTTAACTTCTTAATAGTGTCTTCATTTTCCTTTCTTTTGGCCTTTAGTTTAAATTCACAGGCATCAACATCCACCATCTTCTTCTCTGCATCGGTCAACTTTTTTTCAAGGTCAACCACCTTTTCCCCGAGTTCAACATTCTAATTTTTTTCTCTTCTAAGGTCTTCACATGATCCTTCAATAGTGTCTAACATAGCTTGCTGATAATAAAATAGGCATATGATCAAAGAATTAAAGTTATAATTTAAAGATAAAACCAAAAGAGGATCAAATTATTACATTCATGTATCAGTGTTGGGAGTAGAATTACAGAGTATCAGTATCTAGAGACTTGAGATACCTATAATCCTGGTCGTATCTAGTGGAGTCGACGTGGTTGGTAGCATTGGTGGAGTTGTCCTAAATGGATTTCTTATCTTTCCTCAACATATTATAAAACACATGAAGGGAGGGGTCCTTAACATATGGGGGCCTTGTAATACCCCGTACTTTTATGAGTATTTAATTTCTAAGTTTGCATTTAATTATTAATTTAATAAGAGAAATTAAATTGGTTTCGTTAAATATTAATTAACAAGGTATGAATTAATATTTTATTATTATTATTCTTTACTTGCGTGTGATAAGTAAATAGAGATGTGAATTATTATATATCGTGTATGAGTGAAAATCGACGGTTTATTATATTATGTCGATAGAGAGTCACATAGATGAATTTATATATTTTACGGGAGACGTGTATACGTAGTGGGGGGGGAGATGAAAAGATCCATCATTAGTGATCCCAGTCACAAGTTGGGACATAACAACGATTTGTGCGAGGGGGTCCACCACTAGTGGCTCCATCCCTAAAATAGTACATCATAATGATTTAGTGCGAGGGGCTTTACCACGAGTTGACTTCATTCCCAAAGGAATACCAAAAATAGATTTAGGTCGAGGGGGTTCATCACGAATGGCCCCCATCCCCAAAGAAATAACAGAAAAAGATTTAGGGCGAGGGGGTCCACCACGAATGGCCCCCATCCCTAAAGCTATACCAGAATAAGATTTAGGTCAAGGGGTTCACCACGAGTACCTCCCCATCCCCAAATCAATACCAAAAAAAGATTTAGGGCGAGGGGGTCCACCACGAGTGGCCCCATCCCTAAATTGTCACTAGCAATTAATAGTTACTAATATTATTATTTTTCTTACACAGGTAGCCTTGATAGAACAAGCAGGGCCCGAGCAGGCCAATGGGGATCTCCTGAAAGTTTTGGTTTGGTGGCTGAGAAATAAGGATTGTTAGGCAAAGCCAAAGCCTAACCAATTGACACTTTAAGATAGAGAGAATACTAGTGGAGAGACTCTAGGGGTCACTCGAGCACTTACACAACCCATACATAGGATAAATGAGTGACTAGCCAAGAGATTGCTCATAGAAGTATTTTCTAAATGACCATTGGTGATTAGTCCATGTGACACCCCGCCTAATAAAATACCGGGTGATCAGTCCTATACCAAATTAAAACAGGAATCCCAGTTGGTTCATTCTTAGCATCACTGTCGAAAACCTTTTCAAAAACTTACTAACCACCTAGTATTCCAAAAAGTCGGTGCCAAATTTTAACTTTTTATTTAAACCAGACAATAACATGAGAAAATATATGTAAACCATTCACATCAACTGAATCAAATAAATTGAATAAATAATTAAACTACTTTTCAAATAAACCATCGGCCACCAAAGTAAATAGTCCAATAACAATCATCCAACAACTGAATAAATAAATCTTAAAACTGTACTGAAAAGTCTGGGCGACAAGCCCTAAGTAAAAACTGAAACTAATAGATGATTCCTACTCTAGGAAGTAATGAACGATGCGTCTAATTTAAGCTCCCGCTAGCATTCCCATGTGCCGCAGAAACGTGTCCCTGGAATAGAATCTCAAGTCTGGCGTCCATGTGGCTGGACACATAAAAGGTTTTGAAAATAGTTTTATAGCAAGGGTTAGAACCCAAAACATTTTGAAAATATTTAGCAAGTGAATTAACTGCAGTAATTAAAAATGTAAGGACATTTTTCACATGTCCGAAATGTTTCATTTATTTATGTCGTACGCCGCTACATTTGGCACGTCTCCTCACGATCTCACATGACGGCCTCTATCCGAATTCCGGGAATCAAGCATGCATTATCTCCACTAATATGTCCCACATCTGCCTCAACGACTTCACGTTCCAAGATTTTAGGGACTTAATGCAAGTGGTACGCAAGGGAAGTCAAAACAGTGAAAAAAGGCACGATAGGAGAGTTCAAGGGAATTTTCGTAATTTCACATCCATAGTTCGGAGGTCTGGTCAACTAGAAAGTTGAAGAGCTCTCCGCAAATAAGATACTGGAAAAAACGGCACCTCAATCCGAGCTACGGTGAAGGAGTTATGACCTTTTGAAAATAGAGAAAATTCCTTAAAAAATGCTGTTTTTTTTTGTACGCTGGATAGAATTTCAGAGTTTTAAGAACGTGGGACTCTTCATATTTTTTCCTATAAATACCAACTTCGGGGGAGTTGTTTTGCAAGACTTTAGGAGACGAATTTTAGAGTCCAAATACATCTAGTCTTCATATTTTTGAGTCCCAAGACTCATGTTTTGATTCACACATCATTGCCAAACCTTTGTGAATCCTTTTGCAACCCAAGAACACAACTTTGGTTTGTTCAACCCTTGTGGAGGAGACTATTCTTCTTCTTCATTGCAGCCCTACTGGAAAGGGATAATTCCAGCCGCGACTACAGAATCCGATACCCGAGGGTAATTCTTAGTCAACTTGTATTTTCATTGTAATCCGATTGTAAGCCGTTCTCTTACAAATTATAGTGAAAATAAATGGTTTTGCCCCTGAGGGGGATTTTTCCTTAATTGCATATGTTTGAATGTTCTTGCGTAGATTATCAATTTATTCAATCACATACTGCTGCATGTTTAGGGTTTGTTTGTGTTAAAAGGGTTTTATATATAACTTGATCATTTGAACGCGAGCACACACGTTCTCAAATTGGTATCAGAGCAGGTTACGCTAATCTATCGCGTATTCCTTTTTTTTCCGCAAAATTTTTCTAAGATATCAATTTTCTGAAAAAATTGATTTTTGAAAAAGTGCGTGTTCAAATGGAGAAGTCATATTATAAAATGCCTATTTTTGACGGGATAAATTATGCTTATTGGAAAGCCCGTATGAGGTCGGCTTTAAAAGCCATTGATGAACGTGCCTGGATTTTGGTTGAACGAGGGTGGACTCCTCCCACCGTGACTGTTGATAACGTGACCAACTTGAAACCTGACATTTCTTGGTCTGATGAAGAAATTAAATGGTCATCTTTTAATTCTAAGGGTCTAAGTGCTATTTCTGGGTCTGTCACACCTGATGAGTTCAAACGCATAATGACGTGTACGACGTCAAAAGAGGCATGGGATGTTTTACAACTCACCCATGAAGGAACTAATGCTGTGAAAGAGTCTAAGTTGCAAAACTTGACAACTCAATTTGAAACAATCACCATGCATGATTCTGAATGCTTTGATGAATTTTATGCTAGACTTTCTGACATTGTGAATACTAGTTTTAATCTTGGTGAACAAATTCCGAATGCTAGAGTTGTTAAAAAGATTCTTCGTTCTTTGCCTAAGCGTTTTATCCCTAAAGTCACTGTGCTAAATTCTATGGGTAATTTAAATACGCTAAAATTGGAAGAACTTGTAGGAGATTTGCAAACTTATGAAATTGATATGTTCCCTAAAAATTCTAAATCTAAAGATAAGGGAATTGCTCTTAAAGCCCAAGAGAGAAGGAGTGAGGGGTCAGCTAGAAAGAGGGTAGAGTCATCTAGAAAGAGAGAGACTGACACGTCAGATTCTGAGTGCGATTTTGACTTAGATGATTTGGCTCTTTTCGCAAAAAATTTCAAGAGGATTCTCAAATTTAAGAAAAATGGCAATTTTAAAGATAAAAAGAAATTTGAGAAAAATAAGTTTGAAAAGAAAAATGAAAAAGTTTCCAAAAATCCTTCTCTGAAAGAAAGTGAGAGATGTTTTGAGTGTGATGGTAGGGGTCATAGAGCTTTTGAGTGTGCCAATCGTCTGAATAGAGAGAAAGGGAAAGCTGTCCTTAATGCTACCCTTAGTGACGACAGTGAGGTCGAGACGGTGGATTCTGGAGATGAGTCACCGCATGAGTGTAACTTCACCGCATTCATGGCCAGCCAAGTGAGCACTCCTAGTTCTCCTCACGACGATGAGGATGATGCTTCACAGGGACACCTCGACAGTGAGATCGATGTGAGTGAGGGGGAGGATGACACAATGTGACACCCCGACTAATTAAATACCGGGTAGCTACTCCTTTATTAAATTAATTCAAAATGCCAAGTTGGCTCAGTTAATAGCATCATTGTCGAAAACATTTTAATTTTTCTAACCACCTAGTATTTAAAAAAGTAAGTTGCCAAATTTTAATTAAAGTCTGATTAACATGCAACAAGTGTAATGAAGAAATAAGTAACACCATTCACCATACTAAAGTAAAACGAATAACCATCACATAGTGTAAATAAAGTCTGGAGGAAAACTCCTCACTACAAATCCCACAACTGAAAAGTAAACTGAATACTGAAACAATACATGCTAAAGTCTGAAAACTGAAATGTAAAAGATGCTCTAAATAGAAATGGGCAACATGCCCTACAACTGATAGATAGTGACTCTGGAATCCAAAAGATAGAAGCGTCTACAAGCAAATCCCTGTAGCTTCCACAAACAGCTACAGCTCGTCACCTGAATGAGTATCCTATGCTTGGTGTCCTTGTGGCTGGGCACCTAAAATGGTTTTACAAGAAAAAGATTTGAAAAGCAAACGGGTCAGAGCCCGAATGTGGAGTTATTTTAAAAACCTGCAAGTGCTTTAAAAACATTTAAAACATTAAATGCAAAGTACATGTTAGGACGTGCACTCACATGATATTCTCACCTCTCGTCTAACTGTGCACTCCTAACGTAAGTACCCATCTATAACGACGCGAACCACTAGCTAAGTGACATCATCTCTAGCTAGACTATCATAGGTCCTACCCATATTACTCGGTTCTATTAACATTATAACGCTCGTAATTAAGTAGGGGTTTAACGTAAACTCAGAAACTCAATATGCAATATATAACATTGTAAGTTAACTCGTTATATTTCTCGAAACAATACCGTAATTATATTCACAACATTAACATGAAGGTTCCCATTAATTAAGTGTATATTATTCGCATCAAAATATACAATATAAGCACCCCGAGAACTAAGATGCGGTGCACACATACTCTGCTATCCATCCCGGTACATCACGTACATAAGGATTGCATATTCCGAATCTCTCAGGAATAGTTCACAGATAACAACATCACAAACAATGGAGGCGAACACAGTCACATCACATAGGTCACGCACATACCTATGCTCCTACGATCAGCGAACTTATTAATATCCCAATAAGTCTTTCTATGACCTATGTTCATCAAGGTAACCAGTCTAAATCCGGGCAACACAAGGATTAGAGGGCCCTAAGCGAACGCAAACCTCCCGTGAGAGCAAGTATGGTAGGTATGTCATACACACAATTCATATACCAATACTAAGTAAACACACGTCTTAGTAATACCGTAGTTTAATCGTAGTACATATCGCATCCTCATACTAAATTATAATATCTACACTTATATTATTCCGGTTCATCATCATACGCGCCATAATCTATTCTCACGTCGTAGTAGACACTCACGTCTCAACCCAAATGGTTCATTGAATTAAATCTCTCGTATATAAATTTACTTCTCGTAATAACCCAAAAGTCCCAAATCTATCCTTACATCATCAAAGGAAGGTTATCTATATCCTCGAACAAGTTTACGGGACTCCAAAAATCAAAACAGTCCAAAAAGGACCAAACTGTCAACTCGTTAGAAGTCTCGTTCGAACGAGACTGTTCGAACGAGATTCCTCTGCCAACTCGTTAGAAGTCTCGTTCGAACGAGGCTGTTCGAAGGAGATTCCAGTTCGTTCGAACGAACTGTACCTTCTAACGATATCTCGTTCGAACGAGATATCGAACGAAACCCCTTCTCGTTAGCAGCGACTGGTCAACTCGTTAGAAGCTCGTTCGAACGAGTTCGTTCGAACGACCTGGGTAGGGGCTTCTAACGAGCTGCCAGATTCGTCCCAGATTTTCTAAGTTACGTTTCTCACCATTATTAACACCACAATCCTTCTCCAAAGATCGTTCTAACAGAGTTTTAAGTCCTCTAATCATACTATAACATGCTAAGGTCATATACTAACATCTCTTAATACATTAAAGCATCCTAAACATCATTAAATCACAAGATTTTATACTTTTCCCCAATTTTATCAAGAACATGAACCCTAGGTTTATATCATCATCAAATCCCAGAATTTAATTCGTTTTAATCTCTTCTAATCACAATTATTATGAGAGAAATCATCTACCTATCATTCTACATGCAATTCTCTTCAAAATTTCCAAGTTCTAAACTCCAAACTACATGGGTTTTCATTCATCTTTCAAGAACAATTAAAATTCCTCAATTTCTAACATGGAAAAGACATTCTCTGAATTTAAATGGAATAAAGTCACTTGCCTTGATTGTCTCTGAGTTTGGTGTAGGTTTGGTAGGACTTTTCTGCAGAATTTCTTCTCTCCAAGCTTCCTCTCCAATGGTGGCTTAAGGTGGCTAGGGTTTTGATTTGGGAACTTAGAAAACTCTTCTAATAACCTACGTAGCCTTCTAGGTTAATATGGTTTGGTTAATGGGCTTAGTGGGTTTAATCCACATCAGATTTACATCTCTAATTTTCGTCACTTTTAATTCCTAAAAATGTAAAATTACCAAAATACCCTTTATGATGCCGGTATGGCCTAAAATACCCCGGAATCCAAACTACACCCCCGGCTAGTGTTTTCTGACTATCTCAACCCTTCCGGACGCGTTGGCGCACTCAAAACGACCATACAGTTTATATATTTTAAATTCATTTTTTTATAATCAAAATATTACACCGTGACGCGGCGGTCCCACGCGTCTCAACAAAATTTCTAAAATGCCGTATATAAATCTCACGACAACTTTTATAGTACCAAATACATATATCAAAACATGTATGCACATAATCAAATACCAACTCGCTTCTCGTTAGTATTTATAACCCGGATTAATTTCCAATTAATACGCATTTAATTAATTAATCCCAAAAATAAATATAGTCAAAAGTACGGGGTATTACAACAAGTGAGAGCGAGAGTGATATACAACGCGCCTACACTGAGTTATATTCTGAGTCTTTTAAAACTAAAAAGCGTAACAAAGCGTTAGTTCTTAAGATCACTTGCCTAGAGGAAGATTTAAGGAAAGCGAGAGAAAGAGAGTTCTCCACCTGCACCGCCCTGAGAGAGAGAGAATCTACCTGTGTCGAGAATGAGAATTTGTTTAGAGAGAGAGAGAGTACTCTAGAGAAAGAGAGAGGGGACTTGATCAAGCAAGTGGCTAGTCTTACGAGTCAGCTCCATTCCTCCGTGGAGACTCGGAAGAAACTTGAAGCCCTTGTTGCCCAGCTGACTCATGATCTTGAGAAAGCACGGGAAGTCAAGGTACAAATCGAGGACAGATCTGGGAAGATGGGAAAGATGCTCCTCGGCCCCGCTTTAGGTTTTGGTGATCGTCAAGGAATTGGATATGATGGTGCCTCCACGTCCCAAATTGCACCTGGACCAGTTCCTGAGTTTACTACAACTCCTTATGGTCACCGTAAAAAACCTCGAAGGAGAGTTCGACCAAGAAAAGCAAACCAAGGTCCGCCTTTGACTGAGCTCTTTTGTACTTATTGCAAAAGAAAAGGCCACCTTAGGGAAACTTGCTATAGCATGGGTCGGACACGACGTACTACTGCTCCACCACGACATACTGATGAGTTTTCTAGTCTGAGAGAGCGAGTTGAGTTCTTAGCTGCCACGACTCAGAGTTTGATGAAATAATTCCGACGGATGTCTTCGCCGTTAGTGAATGCTTCTTACATTCCAGCTAAAACCAACAAAGGCAAACAAAAGGTCATCTCTGCTTGGGTGCCTAAGAAAGATAAAAAGGCCTTTGTTGTTCATGTTGCTCTCAAAGCACATAATACCTCACAGTGGTATTTTGATAGTGGGTGCTCCAGACACATGACAGGTGATGCCTCATTTTTTACTACTCTTGAGGATTATCAAGATGGCAGAGTCACCTTTGGAGATGGGAGTAAGTCTAGCATTATAGGACGAGGTACTATCGAGTTACCTGGTTTTCCTAAGCTAGAAAATGTTTTTTACGTCAAAGGTTTGAAAGCAAACCTTCTCAGCATTAGCCAGCTGTGCGACACTAACTTTGCAGTAAAGTTTGACTGGGACGCGTGTAAAGTCTACAATCAAGCCGGTAAACTTTTGATGCAAGGGGTGAGGACCGAGGATAATTGCTATGGGACTGAGCCCACATCCTCACTTGTCTGCAACAGCACCACGATCACTCCTATGGATCTGTGGCACCAACGTCTAGGTCACGTGAACGTTAGAGATCTCAATCGTTTATCTAAAAAGGACCTAGTACGTGGCTTACCATCTCTTGGAAAGTCAACTTCGACCGTTTGTGGACCCTGTCAGTTGGGAAAACAAATTCGTAGTCCTCATAGAAAGTTACATTCCATTACCACCTCTCGTGTTCTGGAGTTGATTCACATGGATCTTATGGGTCCCACTCCTACTGAGAGTCTAGGTGGTAAGAGGTACATCCTCGTGATGGTAGATGATTTCTCCAGATACTCCATTGTAGGTTTTCTGAGAGAGAAATCCGACGCTGTAGAATTTTTAACGACCAAGTGTCGTGTCCTGCAAAATCAACACGGTGTCACTATTAACAGAATACGTAGTGACAACGGCACTGAATTCAAGGAAGCAAAGGTGGATTTGTACTGTGATAGCCTTGGGATCAAACATGAGTTTTCTGCTGTGAGAACTCTTCAGCAAAATGGGATTGTTGAGAGAAAGAATAGAACGATCCAAGAGATGGCTAGATCTATGCTTCTAGGTCGTAAAGTTTCTAGGAGATTTTGGGCAGAGGCAGTGTCTACTGCATGCCACACGGTGAATAGGGTCTATTTGCGTCCACACACACTACAGACACCTTATGAGTTGTGGACCGGCAAGAAGCCCAACCTGGCATATTTCCGTGTTTTTGGGAGTAAATGCTACATCCTACGGGATAGAGAGCAATTAGGAAAGTTCGACTCCCGGAGCGACGAGGGAATATTTCTAGGATATTCATCGAATAGTAGAGCATACCGGGTATTTAACCTGAACAGCTCTAGGGTTATGGAATCAATAAACGTTGTTGTGCAAGATGACGAACCTTTGACGGTTATTGATCCTAACCTTCAGTGTGAGGATGAGGATTGTTCTGACAGTGATTTACCTGTTCCTCTCTCACACTCTGTGGACCCTACTCCTGAGTTAGGGGACACACCTGCTTGGGTTCGCAAGAGTCATGACCCTTCTGCCATTGTTGGTGATCCCACTCTAGGGGTCAAGACTCGTGCTCAGCTAGAGAACGTTGTTAGCCATCTTTGCTACACGTCCAAAGTCGAGCCCAAGAACCATAAAGAAGCACTCAAGAATGAACACTGGATATCTGCTATGCAGGATGAGTTGCTTCAGTTTAAAAAGAATGATGTCTGGGATCTTGTCCCCCGACCTAGTGAGATTAATGTGATAGGTACCCGGTGGATTTTTAAGAACAAAATGGATGAAAATGGTACCATAATCCGAAATAAGGCTAGGATGGTCGCTCAAGGCTACACACAGATAGAGGGTGTAGACTTTGGGGAGACATTTGCTCCTGTTGTGAGGCTTGAGTCCGTCCGTCTTCTGCTCGCCATCGCATGTCATCTGCGCTTCAAGGTGTATCAGATGGATGTCAAGAGTGCCTTTTTGAATGGCATTCTACAGGAGGAGGTTTATGTGGAACAACCAAAAGGGTTTGAAGACCCTCAGCACCCTGAGCACGTCTACTATCTCAGGAAAGCCTTGTATGGTTTGAAGCAAGCACCCCGTGCTTGGTACGAGAGGCTTACTCCTTATCTCTTAGCTCGTGGCTTCAAGAGAGGGGGAGTAGATATGACGTTGTTTGTCAGGAGAGATGACGGTGCTATTTTGGTTGCCCAGGTCTATGTGGACGACATAGTCTTTGGATCCACATGCTCCCAGCATGCTCACCACTTTGAGGAGGAGATGAAAAGTGAGTTTGAGATGAGCATGGTTGGTGAGCTTACATTCTTCCTTGGTCTCCAGGTTCGTCAGCTAGAGGATGGGATGTTCATCTCCCAATCCAAGTATGCTAGAGACCTAGTGAAGAAATTTGGTTTAGATTCCGCTAAGCATGCACGTACACCTATGAGTACCACTACCAAGCTTAGTAAGGACACTTCAGGCAAGGACGTAGAGCAAACCTTATATCGGAGTATGATAGGTAGTCTCCTCTACTTGACTGCCATTCGTCCCGACATCGCCTTTAGTGTTGGAGTCTGTGCGCGTTATCAGGCATCCCCAAAAGAGTCACATTTACTTGCTCTAAAACGTATTATTAAATACGTAAGTGGGACTCTCTCATACGGGATTTGGTATTCCTTTGATACCGATGACCGTCTGTCCGCCTACTCGGATGCCGATTGGGCTGGGGATGTAGATGGATGTAGGAGCACTTCTGGTGGGTGTTTCTATTTTGGTTCTGCTCTTGTCTCCTGGCTAAGCAAGAAGGAAAATTCCATCTCTTGTTCACTGCGGAGGCTGAGTACATAGCCGCCGGGAGTTGTTGCACACAACTCTTGTGGATGAAGCAAATGCTGGAGGATTATGGGATATCACAGGACACCATGACCATTTCCTGTGATAACACGAGCGCGATACACATATCCCGTAATCGAGTTCAGCATTCGCGCACAAAACACATCAGGATACGTGAGCACTTTATTCGTCAGTTAGTTAAAGAGAAAGTCGTATCCCTGAGTTTTGTTCCTACCGACCGTCAGTTAGCCGATATTTTCACGAAACCTTTAGATGCCCTTAGATTTGAGAGTCTTAGGAAATCTTTAGGGATTTGCACAGTTGACTGAGGGGTTGGTCTATGTCTAGAATAGGATGCTTCTTCATGTTCATATCATATGCTTCCTATTGCTAGTGTGTTTTATATGTACCATTACTTTGTTGTACAGCTTTGTTTTATTCTTTTTGCTTTTTATATTTCTTTTGAAAAAAATACAAAAAGATTTTCCTTTCAGAAAAATTTTGAGAAAAGCACAAAAAGATTTTATTTTTCCAAATTTTTGAAAAAAATCCAAAAAGATTTTTGTATTTTGCTTCTTTTATGGATGAGCATGTAAGATAGCCAAGTCACAACTTCATTCCATTTATCCATGTGACTGTTTGATAGAGATTTGAGAGGCTACATCATTTCATCCATGTGCTTTACATTGATTGGAGTCTTTGAGATGTAATTAGTGATATCTTCCTACATTTTTTACTCCTATATCCTTTATTGCACACATGCACGGCTATATTTGATTATTGCACTTGTCTATCTCATGTTGGCTTGCGTGTTTTCATCTCAATCCTGTCTATACAATGTACAATATGCGATAAAACTTGACAAGATTGGAATGCATGTAAAAACCGTTTTGGTGAGACTGTGTGTTTTTGTATAACGAGGAGGGGCTGCGAAAGGTAATCATCTATCCTTTGCGCAAAAGCCACCGTTAAAAAGGACCTAAAAAATGGAGGAATTTTAATATCCGAGGTCCAAAGAGGTTAAAAGAGCCCGAAAAAATTTAAAGGCAATAAAAAGCAATTCATGCCAAATATGGGCCACTTAGGTTTCACCATCAATTCTCCAAAGTTTGAGAATTTAGAATGCCTCTATTCAATACAATATCTGAGGGAGTTTGGTTGGAGAATCTAAACGGGTTTGCACTTCCTTAAAAGTCCTGAAAAAGCATAAAATCATTTTGGACGTTATTGGTGTGAAAATCATTTTGAGCTTTGATTTGTTGATTTGATTGAGTCAATATCTTATACTGTCACTCTTTTACACCAAAGGAAGCATTTGAGTTCATTCGCTAGGAATATCCAATATTCATCGTGCACATATGTCATGTTTGTATGCATTGATTTTCCTATCGAATTTGATCACACCACTTCATTTACGCTATCATTGACTTGGTTGCTTTCTGTTTATTCATGGTGTGTTTTTATCCTAGTGACACCCCGCACTTGCTTATTTGATTTATTTCTCTAATTTGTCCATTTGGGGACATCATAAAAAGGGGGAGAAAGAATTATCATATTATGGGGGAGTTTGAATTCTGGGGGAGTTTTTGAGATGTTGCTTATGTTTTTATCATATATTGATATTCATGTTATCTCATTTCAAACTCGATATGTCACGTGGTATTTACTTTGTCTCATGTGTGTAGGTATGAAGATTGCAGATCTATATGTTGCACACCCTGATGAGAAAAGTTTTGAGATTCCTGAAGAATTAAAGAACAAACGATGAAGACTATTCATTTGTACCTTTTCCAGTTTTGGGTTCATGGGAGGGTAGATTTGTATAGGCAATTTCATATTTGATAATTCGGATTTTTTATGTATGTACCGGCATAGACATAGGGGGAGATTTGTAAGGACATTTTTCACATGTCCGAAATGTTTCATTTATTTATGTCGTACGCCGCTACATTTGGCACGTCTCCTCACGATCTCACATGACGGCCTCTATCCGAATTCCGGGAATCAAGCATGCATTATCTCCACTAATATGTCCCACATCTGCCTCAACGACTTCACGTTCCAAGATTTTAGGGACTTAATGCAAGTGGTACGCAAGGGAAGTCAAAACAGTGAAAAAAAGGCACGATAGGAGAGTTCAAGGGCATTTTCGTAATTTCACATCCATAGTTCGGAGGTCTGGTCAACTAGAAAGTTGAAGAGCTCTCCGCAACGAATATACTGGAAAAAACGGAACCTCAATCCGAGCTACGGTGAAGGAGTTATGACCTTTTGAAGATAGAGAAAATTCCTTAAAAAATGTTGTTTTTTTTGTACGCTGGATAGAATTTTAGAGTTTTAAGAACGTGGGACTCTTCATATTTTTTCCTATAAATACCAACTTCGGGGGAGTTGTTTTGCAAGACTTTAGGAGACGAATTTGAGAGTCCAAATACATCTAGTCTTCATATTTTTGAGTCCCAAGACTCATGTTTTGATTCACACATCATTGCCAAACCTTTGTGAATCCTTTTGCAACCCAAGAACACAACTTTGGTTTGTTCAACCCTTGTGGAGGAGACTGTTCTTCTTCTTCATTGCAGCCCTACTGGAAAGGGATAATTCCAGTCCCGACTACAGAATCCGATACCCGAGGGTAATTCTTAGTCAACTTGTATTTTCATTGTAATCCGATTGTAAGCCGTTCTCTTACAAATTATAGTGAAAATAAATGGTTTTGCCCCTGAGGGGGATTTTTCCTTAATTGCATATGTTTGAATGTTCTTGCGTAGATTATCAATTTATTCAATCACATACTGCTGCATGTTTAGGGTTTGTTTGTGTTAAAAGGGTTTTATATATAACTTGATCATTTGAACGCGAGCACACACGTTCTCAAAAAATGTATGAATGCGCTTCATATTTAAATTAGTGTCGCACTCCCTTGAGGACATACTCACCCCTCCACTAATGTGCACACCTAACGGTTACTTTAACCCCACCTAAGTGTACTACCCCGTTCAACTAGTTCTAATACAACCCTCCCTTTTTTTACTACTTTAAACCGAGTATTATTATTCATGGGTTATAAGTTATCTCTCTTATTAACCTGATTAACTCCTTTTAAATAATATCATATAACCGTGACACAAGTTATATAAAGTAAATACATCGCACACTGTATTATTACCCGCATTTAATATATAATACCATTATAGACGTACCTTTACAAAAACATCCACACATATATCATATGTATATCCAGCCCTCCGAGTATACCCTCGCCAGACGATTTCCGCTACAGTGCTATCTCACTAGGTGTGCTCACATAACCTAATTACCCAAGTCGGAATCGCTCACCAATCGGGTAAACGTAGTGGAGGCGATCATATTCCTTCCCTGAAAGTGAGATAAGCCCCTCACCCATATACCGGACGCTATGACCTAGGGATATACTCGTCATACTCCTCAATCTAGGGGATTCACCCACATCGCGTAACCTCGCTCGATAGCACTAGAGTATATAAATATAATAAATATTTAAGCATTGATATTTAATAGCACACAATATATATATATATATATACTATCACCACACCGTATATATATACTACAAACCCCAGCTTTACCATGTTCTAAAACCCGTAACCCTAGCCTGTATTTTTTCGAGTCTATGGCCCGACTCAAATTAATTTATTTTCTCATTTATTAATTTATGACCTTCCCAAGTCTACGGTCCAACTCTAATTTAATTTAATTTAATTCACACATTAATTAATTTAATACTTGGTGTCGCTCAACCGATATACCCGAGCTCGTTCATTTGGCCCGTACCATCATTAATACCCGGGTCTATATTCCGTCTCCTAATAAATTAATTACACCTCAATTCATTTACTAATGTATTCCACTCAACTACAATACCCGAACACTTTCCTTCGGTCCAAAATCAATACCTACGAATTTATTTCCCCGAAATTTATTCATAACTTGACACTCATTAACTTCTCCCAAAACTCGGTTATAATTACTTAAAATTTACCATGAGTCATGCCCCTATTTAATTTTCATAATTTAAATTAGCCCAAGGATTTTTTACATAAAATCTCCCATACAATTAAAAACTGGCATCACAGCCAAAAATTATGTAGCATCGATCGATCGATCGACCAGATCATCGTCTTCTCCAGCCTCCTATTTGGCAATTGATGAACACTCCAACTTTTAATTTCTTTCCAAATCCTTACCCAATCACAACCAACATTTCATTTACGTAGAAATATGTTATAATCTTCGTAGAAGACCTAAATTATTCATCGATTCATCAAAATCCCAAACTTTACCCAAATTGGCTTTTCACCCGGGTTTATTCTATTGAGATCTGAATTCGTTATACATATTCGAAATTTTCATCAATACTTACTAATTAGAATCCTACAATTGATTCCGGCAGTCCCATATCCAAATCCACCATTAATTTAGTTTCAAATCTACATATACTACTCAAATCCGAAAAACACCTTTTTAATTATTTAACCCATAACCAAACACATATTTTTGATACACATACTATGATATGTATTGATTATCACAACAGTTAACCACTTGCCTCTGATTGTTCGTAGAGTCTGATCCGTTAGTGTAGAGAAAGGGTTGATGAAGAACACCCAATTTATCACTCGATTTGTCTCCAAAAGATCCTCAATTGGCTCTTGATTTGCTTCCCTTAATTCCCTCTCAAGCTCTAGGTTTAGAGTTGTGTTAACTGTCGTTCAGCACTGCCTCCATTAGGTTTTAAACCCCTAATCTTGTTTTTAGTCATATGGGCCTAATTAAAATGGCCCAAATCCCCCGTGTGGGCCTGGTCATGCCCAAAAATTCCCCAAGACCCGATTACTACCCCCCGGATACTCTTTTTTGACTATCTCGACCCATCCGGACTCAACCGCGCACTCAGAATTGTCATCCAAAATACTTTACAACATTCACCATTTTTTACCTCAAAATGCGACACACAAAATTTCGAACAATTAATCTTAAAGTCGCCAAATATAAATAATTTTACCCACTCAAATAAATTCTCCAAATCATAAATTTAAATTTCTCCAATTTAAATAATTTATTTCTCCCAAAAATAAATAAATACTAAATCCTCAAAATTACGGGGTGTTACATACTCCCCCCCTTACAAAGAAATTTCGTCCTCGAAATTAAGATAAGCCTATTTCTCCAAGCTTCGAATATCACTCCTTAGTTTTGTGCCTTTAAGCTCGCTACATCTATCTCTCCCGCTTCTAACTATGAGTTACACAAATATGCATTTTAATCAATCAGGTCTCCCATACACCCTGTACCCGTGATTAACCACACGAAAGTTACCCTTATTAATCAGGGTGCACATACACCCAGTACCCGTGTTTAACCGCTCGAAAGTTACCCGACTATGCTAGTTGTAACCCGTAATATAACGTCCAACCCGTAGTCATATCATATATAAGAATAATAGTCGGGGTACCCTACCTATAAACTAATGACCAAACATCTCCCCACTTCCACCAGTGCGATAAGTTTTATGTGTGGGACGTCTCGCAAAGCAAAATCCAAACAAGGAACCCCCCGATACACTACTACCTAACATTACCGGTCGTTGAGATCTGTTAGACCCTCAGTCCAGAGCACGTACCCCTAAATACTTGTCTCTTAACATAAAAGCATACACGCCTACTCTTATGCTACAAAAGACAACATAAAATATTGCGCCCTTACTATCATTAGTTCTTGTGCAAAATAAACCCCGATCTATCTCTCCCTGCTCGAAAATAAATATAAACACCCTCATTCACTTCAGTAGACACCCCTACTTATCGGGATAACATATGAGAACACAAGACCTCATTATGTATCTATAGCACCACATAATACAACATATATACACACATATATATGGGTTAGATGCCATCTCAGGTGACACCTAGTAAATGTCATTCGTACCCTGGTGTTGCGAGCACCAAAACTTACCCTCACTATCCACAATATCCATCGCAATCCAACCGATATTTAAAAAATCATCTACCCTACTCCCATAATTATCGAAAGTAGTGACCAATCGTACAATTCAGGCTTTCTCTCTATATACACCCCCACTCTGTCGTGGTTAACACCAAAGAAATCCACTACCACACAAAAATATATATATTTGTAATATGGCTGCTATAGCCAACGCACCCATTAAATTCGACTTACTCACGAACTCTAGTGAAAATAATTTTTTATATTGTGACACCCTCACTTTCACTCAAAACATACCCCATGCCCATAGGATAAAAATTGAGAACGTATGTGCTTGCGTTCAACTGAGCAAATTATATATTAAACACCTTTTAACCCAAACAAACCCTAAACATGCAACAATATGTGATTGAATAAGATGATAATCTAAGCAAGAACATTCAAACACATGCTTGTGAGGAAAAATCCCCCAAAGGGGCAAAACCATTTATTTTCATTATAATATTGTAGCTATACAATTTCGGATTACAATGAAAATACAAGTGACTAAGAATTACCCTCAGGTGTCGGATTCTGTAGTCGCGGCTGGAACTATCCCTTTCCAGTAGGGCTGCAATGGATAAGAAGAACGGTCTTCTCCACAAGGGTGTGAACAGCAAAAGTGCGTTCCTGGGTTGCAAAGTGATTCACAAAGGATTGGGAATTTGTGTGAATCAAATACCTAGAGTCTAGATGCTCAATAGGTGAAGACTTAGGGCTTTCTTTACTCTGGAAATCGTGTGAATAAGTCTTAGAAAACCACTTCCCGTAGTGGGATTAAATAAGAGGACTTGAACCATAAAAATCTGACCACGATCTGAACACGATCTGTTTAAGATTATCCCAGGCGGACCGGTCCGGATCTGAGGCGGATCGGTCCGATTGACCGGATCAGTTCTTTTATTCTGAGGCGAATCGGTCCGGTTGTGATCGGATCGGTTCTTTTATTCCTGCTTCATCGGTTTGCTTGCGGTCCGGGGTATACTGGATCTGCAGCAATCGGATCGGTCCGGTTGAGGTAGGATCGGTCCAGTTATTCGGATCGATTCGGTATTTGAAGGCGGACCGGTCCAGTCTGTCAGACTTGATTCCTCTTCTTCTTTTGATATTCGGATCCGTTGATGATGAATGTATGAATCTTGAATTTCTTCAACGGTGTAACGGCGTACGACATATAAATTGTTTAATGGACAAAAATGTCCTTACATATCTCCCCCTATGTCTATGCCGGTACATACATAAAAACAAACATCCGAATTATCAAACAACTAAAAATGCCTATACAAATCTACCCTTCCATGAACCCAAAACTGGAAAGATACAATTGAATAAGACTACAGCGTTTGCTCTTCAACTCTGCAGGAATCTCAACGCTTTTCTCATCAGGGTGTGCAATCTAATGATAATCCATGTAGTACCTACACACATGAGACAAAGTAAAATACCAAGTGACATATCGAGTTTGAAATGAGATAAACATATATACCAATTTTATGAGCAAACTCAAACTTTCAAATCTCCCCCATAATAAGATAATTCTTTCTCCCCCTATTTATGATGTCCCCAAATAGACAAATGAGAGAAATAAATCAAATAAGCAAGTGCGGGGTGTCACTAGGATAAAATCACACCATGAATGAACACAAAGCAACCAAGACGATAATAGCGTAAATGAAGTGGTGTGATCAAATTCGATAGGAAAATCAATGCATACAAACATGACATATGTGCACGATGATAATCGGATACTCCTATCGAATGAACTCAAATGCTTACTTTGGTGTAAAATAATGACAATATAAGATATTGACTCAATCAAATCAACAAATCAAAGCTCAAAGTGATTTTCACACCAATAACGTCCAAAACGATTTTATGCTTTTTCAGGACTTTCAAGGAAGTGCAAACCCGTTTAAAGATTCTCCAACCAAACTACCTCAGATATAATTTTGAATAGAGGCATTCTAAATTCTCAAACTTTGGAGAATTGATGGTGAACCCTAAGTGGCCCATATTTGGCATGAATTTCTTTTTATTGCCTTTAAATTTTTCGGGCTCTTTTAACCTCTTTGGACCTCGGATATTAAAATTCCTCCATTTTTTAGGTCCTTTTTAACGGTGGCTTTTGCGCAAAGGATAGATGATTACCTTTCGCAGCCCCTCCCCGTTATACAAAAACACACAGTCTCACCAAAACGGTTATTACATGCATTCCAATCTTGTCAAGTTTTATCGCATATTGTAAGTTGTATAGACAGAATTGAGATGGAAACACTCAAGCCAATATGAGATAGACAAGTGCAATAATCAAATATAGCCGTGAATATGTGCAATAAATGATATAGGAGTCAAACATGTAGGAAGATATCACTAATTACATCTCAAAGACTCCATATTAAGTAAAGCACATGGATGAAATGATGTAGCGTCTCAAATCTCTATCAAACAGTCACATGGATAAATGAAATGAAGTTGTGACTTGGCTATCTTAAATGCTCATCCATAAAAGGTGCATAAAAATACAAAAATCTTTTTGGATTTTTTTTCAAAAGTTTTATCAAAAAAAATCTTTTTGTGCTTTTCTCAAAATTTTTCTTAAAGGAAAATCTTTTTGTATTTTTGTTTTAACGAAATAAAAAATGAACAAAAATAAAACAAACTAATGGTACATGCTAGCAATAGGCAAATGAAGAAGCGGCATGAAAATCAACCTATGCTAGCAACCAAGACAAGATTCTCAACCGGGAGTAACGGTGGAGTTTTCCAAAGATGGTGACATCTTTTGAACAAACTCCACTAAATCATGTGTTGTCTTGATCAAAAACTTCACTTGCTCGCGAATGTGTGCAAACTCTCCATCATAATGTGCAGGCAAAGTGTCATGAGTGGGTGTATATGCATGAATGTGTGAAGTGGCATGATATGATACTAAACCCAACTTGGAACAAAACTCCCTAAGATGTCCTCGCTTCTTGCAGTGGGAGCAAACATAAACCGGTCTAGGAAGTAATTTGTCAACAATTTTGGGATGATCATTCCTAGACGAGCTCCCATGGGACTCACTCACCAAGGTGGATATAGGCTCAGGTGCATTAAAAGAAGTGAATGTACCGTCATTACCTTTTCCAACATCATTCAAAATGGGATAGAGAACCATCTTATCAACCTTCTCAGATGCATTCTCTAATGTGACTTGGACCTCTCGTGCTTGTTTGAGATCATCCTCGAGATGGGATACACGTGTCGTCAGACTAGACACCGTGTTGATCAAGTCACCTTTTCCCCTTTTTAGCTCAGCATTCTCTTCCTTCAACTCATAAATCCGAAGACCTAGAATTCTATTTGACCTTTTTGTTTCCATGGTCTCGATAAATAACTTTCGAAAAGCTTTTTGGATCACACTTTCATCACCAACCTCATCCTCACTATCACTTAGAGAGGTGGGTATTGCATCTTTCTTACGCTCTCTCCTAAGTTTAGTGGGACACTCAAATTTCTTGTGCCCTATCCCATCGCACTCAAAACATCTTATCTTCTCAAGTTCTTTCTTTCTTTCTTTTCCACTCTCATCACAACTCTCTCTTTCTTCAAACAATCTTAAATCTCTCTCTAAAGTGGTGATCCTAAGAGCTAACTCTTTATAACGCTTCTTGGTTTTAAAAGACTCAGAATCTAACTCGGTGTAAGCGCGTGGGAGATCACACTCGCTCTCAATTGCCTCATCCTCCCCCTCACTCTCATCGCTCTCACTGTCGAGGTGTTCTTGTGACGTAGCATCCTCATCGTCGTGAGAAGCATTGGAGGTACTCACATGACTTGCCATGAGTGCGGTGATGTTATGCTCATGTAGTGACTCATCTCCACAGTCCACCGACTCAACCTCACTGTCGTCACTAAGGGTAGCATTTAGGACAGCTTTCCCTTTCTCTCTATTCAGACGAGTGGCACACTCAAAGGCTCTATGACCCCTACCATCGCATTCAAAGCATCTCTCACTGTCTGTCTTAAGAGGATCTTTAAAATCTTTTTCATTATTTTTCTCAAAATTCCTTTTATCATTGAAATTTCCACTTTTCTTGAATTTGAGAATTCTTTTGAAATTTTTTGCAAACAGAGCCAAATCATCTAGGTCAAAATCACACTCAGAATCTGACATGACAGTCTCTCTATTTCTAGACGACTCTACCCTTTTTCTAGCCGACCCCTCACTCCTTATCTCTTGGGCTTTAAGTGCAATTCCCTTATCTTTAGATTTAGCAGTTTTAGGGAACATATCAATTTCATAAGTTTGCAAATCTCCTACAAGTTCTTCCAATTTTAGTGTATTTAAATTACCCATAGAATTTAGCACAGTGACTTTAGGGATAAAACGCTTAGGTAAAGAACGAAGAATCTTTTTAACAACTCTAGCATTAGGAATATGTTCACCAAGATTAAAGCTAGTATTCACAGTGTCAGAAAGTCTAGCATAAAATTCATCAAAACATTCAGATTCATTCATGGTGATGGTTTCAAATTGAGTTGTCAAATTTTGCAACTTAGATTCTTTCACAGCATTAGTTCCTTCATGGGTGAGTTGTAAAACATCCCATGCCTCTTTTGACGTGGTGCACGTCATTATGCGTTTGAACTCATCAGGTGTGACAGACCCAGAAATAGCACTTAGACCCTTAGAATTAAAAGATGACCATTTAAATTCTTCATCAGTCCAAGAAGTGTCAGGTTTCAAGTTGGTCACATTATCAACAGTCACGGAGGGAGGAGTCCACCCTCTTTCAACTAAAATCCAAACCCTTTCATCTATGGCTTTTAAAGCCAACCTCATTCGGGATTTTCAATAAGCATAATTTGTCCCGTCAAAAACAGGCATTTTATTATATAACTTCTCCATTTGAACACGCACTTTTTCAAAAATCAATTTTTTCAGAAAATTGATATCTTAGAAAATTTTTGCAGAAAATAGGAATTCGCGATAGATTAGCGTAACCTGCTCTGATACCAATTGGAGAACGTGAGTAGACAAATTGTATCAAAAAGTAAATCCTCAAAAAATCAGGATCACGCGATAAATTAGCGTAACCCGCTCTGATACCAATTTAAGAACGTATGTGCTTGCGTTCAACTGAGCAAATTATATATTAAACACCTTTTAACCCAAAGAAACTCTAAACATGCAACAATATGTGATTGAATAAGATGATAATCTAAGCAAGAACATTCAAACACATGCTTGTGAGGAAAAATCCCCCAAAGGAGCAAAACCATTTATTTTCATTATAATATTATATCTATACAATTTCGGATTACAATGAAAATTAAAGTGACTAAGAATTACCCTCAGGTGTCGGATTCTGTAGTCGCGGCTGGAACTATCCCTTTCCAGTAGGGCTGCAATGGAGAAGAAGAACGGTCTTCTCCACAAGGGTGTGAACAGCAAAAGTGCGTTTCTGGGTTGCAAAGTGATTCACAAAGGATTGGGAATTTGTGTGAATCAAATACCTAGAGTCTAGATGCTCAATAGGTGAATACTTAGGGCTTTCTTTACTCTGGAAATCATGTGAATAAGTCTTAGAAAACCACTTCCCGTAGTGGGATTAAATAAGAGGACTTGAACCATAAAAATCTGACCACGATCTGAACACGATCTGTTTAAGATTATCCCAGGCGGACCGGTCCGGATCTAAGGCGGATCGGTCCGATTGACCGGATCGGTTCTTTTATTCTGAGGCGGATCAGTCCGGTTGTGACCGGATCGGTTCTTTTATTCCTGCTTCATCGGTTTGCTTGCGGTCCGGAGTATACTGGATCTGCAGCAATCGGATCGGTTCGGTTGAGGGAGGATCGGTCCGGTTAGCCGGATCGATTCGGTATTTGAAGGCGGATCGGTCCGGTCTGTCAGACTTGATTCCTCTTCTTCTTTTGATATTCGGATTCGTTGATGATGAATGTATGAATCTTGAATTTCTTCAACGGTGTAACGGCGTACGACATATAAATTGTTTAATGGACAAAAATGTCCTTACATTACCTCCATACTCTAGTTGCAATGGCTGATCCTCGGGTTCTTGAGCTGCTTCCCCATGCCCAAACGCACCCATGACTTGTTGTAGTGGTTGTGTATATAGAACCTCGTCATGTAGTTGACCCTTTCCTTGCTTAGGACAATCTCTCTTCACGTGTACCACTTTCTCACAAATGAAACACCTCCTAATATATTCACCCTGCCACTGATCGCTTCCTTGTTGGCCTTATCGGAAGTCCTGGCCATTCTATCGATAGCCCCCAGATCTAAATCGCTTGGCCTGATTCCCCTAACGAAAAACCTGCCCCTGATGTCCCCCTGTCTGCTGCTGCTGGGATACCCCACTGGTACTGTTCCCTCCTGCTTTATCCGACTAGCTAGGTTCCACTCCCCTCCTGTTTCCTTTTATGTGGAAGCGATATTCCTGGCAGTGCAGGAGTGCTGCATTAAGGACGTCTATATAAGCTACTAATGTGGTATTACCAACCAATTATTTCCTGATCCTCCAGACTAACCCATCCATAAACCTTGACTTCTTTCTTTCTTCATTCCTTACCTCATCCGGTACAAAATTTGCCAAACGAGTGAATTCTTCCTCGTAATCGGCCACTGAACGGTCCCCGTGAGTCACCTCACTAAATTTTCTCCTTATTTCGGCGTCAACTGCTGGCGGGAAATACTGATGATCGTACCGAACCCAAAACTCTGCAATAGTTAATTTATCCATTTCCTCAACTATGGTGATTGACTACCACCACTGTAGCGCTGCTCCCACTAACCTAAAGTGGCTAGCTTTTGCTTATGCACTTGATTTCAATCTACCATGCGTAGGTGACGCTGAATATCTCTCTTCTACTGACACGCTAGCACCACATCTGAACCCCCTCGAAACTCTGGTGGATGGCCTTTTTGAAAGACCTCTCGTACTTACTACCACTCCGACGGCCCCGGTTGGGCCTCAACATCCGGTACCACTAACGCCTGTGGATGATCTAGTGGAAAGTACTTCGCCATTGTGATCATCGTCGCTTCAACTACCTGCGCCACTAATTCAGTTACCTGTGCAGCCGAAATCATCTCTGACAGTTGTTGTCGTAATTCTGGCTCCTGATGAGCCGCTCTAGTCTCATCTCCCCCTACTACCCTAACTGCTTTCTCTCGGGGTGGCATCTGAAATGAGAATCGAATTGTATGAGTTCACCATTAAATATAAAGTAATTGACAGAAGAACGTAAATGCACATACGTATAAGAATACAACAATCCCATGATTGGGCTCTATCTCGAAGAACGATAAGTTGAAACATGAAAAGACTCACAAATCCTATGGACACAAGAACCTGATGCTCTGATACCATCTGTGACACTCCACCTAATAATATACCGGGTGATCAAACCTATACAAAATTAAAACAGGAATCTCAGTTGGTTCATTCTTTGCATCACTGTCGAAAACCTTTTCAAAAACTTACTAACCACCTAGTATTTCAAAAATTCAGAGCCCAATTTTAACTTTTTATTTAAACCAGATAATAACAAGCGGATATATATGTAAACCATTCACAGCAAATTAATCAAATCAACTTAATAAATAATTAAACTACTTGTCAAATAAACCATCGGCCGCCAAAGTAAATAGTTCAATAGCAATCATCCAACAACTAAATAAATAAATCTTAAAATTGTACTGAAAAGTCTGGGCGACAATCCCTAAGTAAAACTAAAACTGATAAATGATTCCTACTCTAGGAAGGAATGAACGATGCGTCTAATCCAAGATCCTGCTAGCATCCACATGTGCCGCTGCTACGTGTCCCTAGAATAGAATCTCAAGTCGGGCGTTCCTGTGGCTGGACATCTAAAAGATTTTGAAAATAGTTTTATATCAAGGGTTAGAACCCAAAACATTTTAAAAATATTTAGCAAGTGAATTAATTGCGGTAATTAAAAATGTATGAATGTGCTTCATATTTAAGTTAGTGTCGCACTCCCTTGAGGACATACTCACCCCTCCACTAATGTGCACACCTAACGGTTACTTTAACCCCACCTAGTTGTATGACCCCATCCAACTAGTTCTAATAAGACCCTCGCTTGCCTTACTACTCTAAACCGAGTATTATTATTCATGGGTTATAAGTTATCAATTCTATTAACCTAGTTAACTCCTTTTAAATAATATAATATAACAGTGACACAAGTTATATAAAGTAAATACATCACACACTATATTATTACCCGTATTTAATATTTAATACCATTATATACGTCCCTTGATTAAAACATCCACACATATATCATATGTATATCCATCCCTCCGAGTATACCCTCGCCGGATGATTTTCGCTAAAGTGCTATCTCACTAGGTGTGCTCACATTACCTAGTTACCCAAGTCGGAATCGCTCACCAACCTGGCCCAAAATATAAACGTAGTGGAGGCGGTTATATTCCTTCCCGAAAAGTGAGATAAGCTCCTCACCCATACACCGGATGCTATGACCTGGGGATATACTCGCCCTACTCCTCAAGCTAGGGGATTCACCCGCATCGCGCAACCTCCCTCGATAGCACTAGAGTATATAAATTTAATAAATATCTAAGCATTGATATTTAATAGCACACACAATATATCTATATATACATATATACTATCACCACACCGTATATATTTACTATAAACCCCAGCTTTACCGTGTTCTAAAACCCGTAACACTAGCCTGTATTTTTTCGAGTCTATGACCCGACTCAAGTTAATTAATTTTCTCATTTATTAATTCATTACCTTCCCGAGTCTACGGTCATACTCTAATTTAATTTAATTTAATTCACACATTAATTAATTTAATACTTGGTGTCGCTCACCCGATATACCCGAGCTCGCTCACTTGGCCCGTACCATCATTAATACCCGAGTCTATATTGCGTCTCCTAATAAATTAATTATGCCTCAATTCATTTAATAATGTTGTTTCACTCAACTACAATACCCAAACACTTTCCTTTGATCCAAAATCAATACCTACGAATTTATTTCCTCGAAATTTATTCATAACTTGACACTCATTAACTTCTCCCAAAACCTGGTTATATTTACTTAAAATTTACCAAGAGTCATGCCCCTATTTAATTTTCATAATTTAAATCAGCCAAAGGATTTTTCACATAAAATATCCCCTACAATTAAAAACTGGCGTCACTGCTAAAAATTATGTAGCATCAATCGATCGATCCCCCTGGGTCGATCGATCGATCGACCAAATCATCGTCTTCTCCAGCCTCGTGTTCGGCAATTGATGAAACCTCTAGCTTTTAATTTCATTCCAAACCCTTACCTAATCACAACCAACATTTCATTTACGTAGAAATATGTTCTAATCTTCCTAGAAGACCTAAATTATTCATCGATTCATCAAAATCCGAAACTTTTCTCGAATTGGGTTTTCACCAGGGTTTATTCTACTGAGATATGAATTTGTCATACAGATTTGAAATTGTCACCAATACCTATTAATTAGAATCCTACAATTGATTCCAGCAGTCCCATATCCAAATCCACCATTAATTTAGTTTCAAATCTACATATACTACTCAAATTCGGAAAACACCTTTTTAACTATTTAACCCATAACCAAAAACATATTTTTGATACACATACTATGATATGAATTGATTATCATTAATTTAAAATCACAACAGTTAACCACTTGCCTCTGATTGTTCATAGAGTCTGATATGTTGGTGTAGAGAAAGGATTGATGAAGAACACCTAATCTGTTCCTCGATTTGTCTCCAAAAGATCCCCAATTGGCTCTTGATTTGCTTCCCTTAATTCCCTCTCCAGCTCTAGGTTTAGAGTTGTTTTAACTCCCGTTCAACACTGCCTCCATTAGTTCTAAAACCCCTAATCCCGTTTTTAGTAATACGGGCCTAATTAAAATGGCCCAAATCCCCCGTGTGGGCCTGGTTATGCCCAAAAATGCCCTGAGACCCGATTACTACCCTCGAATACTCTTTTCAAACTATCTCGACCCATCCGGACTCAACCGCTCACTCAGAATTGTCATCCAAAATACTTTACAACATTCTCCAATTTTGACCTCAAAATGCGGCACACAAAATTTCGAACAATTAAACTTAAAGTCGCCAAATATAAATAATTTTTCCTACTCAAATAAATTCTTGAAATCATAAATTTAAGTTTCTCCAATTTAAATAATTTTATTTCTCCCAAAAATAAATAAATACTAAATCCTCAAAATTACGGGGTGTTACATACTCCCCCCCTTACAAAGGAATTTCGTCCTCGAAATTAAGATAAGCCTAGTGCTCCAAGCTTCGAATATCACTCCCTAGTCCTGTGCCTTTAAGCTCGCTACATCTATCTCTCCCGCTTCTAACTATGAGTTACACAAGTATGCATTTTAATTAACCAGGGCGCCCATACACCCTGTACCCGTGCTTAATCACACGAAAGTTACCCTTATTAACCAGAGTGCCCGTACACCCTGTACCCGTGATTAACCGCACGAAAGTTACCCGACTATGCTAGCCGTAACCCGTAATGTAAAGTCCAACCCATAGTCATATCACATATAAGAATAATATCCGGGGCACCCAACCTATAAACTAACGACCAAACATCTCCCCACTTCCAACGTTGCGATAAGTTTTATGCGTGGGACGTCTCGCAAAGTGAAATCCAAACAAGGAACCCCCCCCCCCCCCCCGATCACTACACCAAAATGGGTAAATTGGCACCCTTCCAGCGGATAGCCTTGTCACGGTCATTGACCATGACAAAAAATACGCATTTTGCATCACGGCCAATGACCGTGACAAGCCCGTGACAAAGACTTGTCACGGTCAATGACCGGGACAATTCGTATAATATTGTTACGGTCAAGGACCGTGACACGTCCGAGACAAATTTCTCAGTAAAAAAAGCCTTTTCCCTCCTTTTTTCCCCATCGATTTCTTCCCTCCTTTTTCTCTCTCTCTCTACGCTTCTATCCCCCCCCCCTCTCTCTCTCTCTCTCTCTTCCATTTATATATATATATATATGTGTGTGTGTGTATATATATATATGCATGTGTGTGTGTGTGTGTGTGTGTGTGCGTGTGGGTGGGGGGAGGGGGTGGGGCTGTGTGTGTGTGTGTGGTGGGGGAAGGGGGTGGGGCAGTGTGTGGGGGGGGGGGGGGGAGGGGTGTGGGGTTGTTTGTGTTTGTGTGTAGTGGGGGAAGGGGAGGCAGGGTGGGGGGGATGGGGCAGGGATGGGGGGTAGGGAGTTGCGTGTGTGTGTGTGTGTGTGTATGTGCGCATGTGTGTATATGTGTGTGTAGTGTGCGTGTTTGTGTGTAGTGTCCCTTGTAAATGAATTTATTGATTATTAATTTTTTTAGTAAATTAATATATGATTGCCCCTCATTGTAAATTAGTAAATTAATATATGATTAATTATGAAAGTAGGATTGCCCCTCATTGTAAATTAGTAGATTAATAATTGTATACTTTAATTGTTAGTTTAATTGATGAAAATAATTAATTGAGTATATGAATTAGAAGGAGTATGTGATACACATTTATTGTTGACGTTGCTATTGGATTATAGTGGATCGATGTTGGGTTGGTTAATTTTAAAAGTGGCATGACCACTGGATTATTGTCCATATGGGGGTGGGATTTTTTAACTTTTTTTGAAAATTACTTTTTATATCGAACAATATATATATAGTATGATAATTAAATGAAAATACTTGAAATTACATATAGTGCGCATAGATACTAGCCTTCTAGTTCTTATGCGTACGCATTCCATAGCCCTTAGACCCGTTCGAGAGTCATTCCTCCTGTAATGAGATCTCTCGAATTGTCCCGTTTGGACAGTTTGGGACGGCATAATTTCTGTATAATATTCTTAGTGGCTTAAAGTTGTTACTTTTGGAGGAAGTTCTGCAGTCGTATCCTAATGTTTTCTGGGTACATACTAGATTGACAAGTGTGACTGTTATTTCAATTGAGCAATTGAAATAACACTCACACTAGCCAATATACATCGTGAAATTGGAGAACTACAGCGATATGCTGTCGAATTTTTCTCAAATTGTAACAATGTGCATGAGCTCTTAAGTATATTACAGAAAAATGCGGTCTTGAATGGGATAGGACCACTCACCCTTTAGAGGAGATGGAGGAAATAGAAATTTCTATTATAAATTGAATTTGAATTTGAAATTTAAAATTCGAATATAAATAAGACATAATTAAATGAAACATACTATAAATCTAAATTTTGTTTAACTTTAATAGGTGATTAGTTGTGGTAGCTGTGATGGGATATCCGAAATACAAAGAGTGGATGGGTGATACAAATATAATGGGGGATGTGTTTCGCAGAGGTGCTAACGAATTTGTGAAAGACGCAAAGTGATGTCATAATGATGAAGAGTTTTCGTGTCCGTGTGCTAGGTGTAAGAATGGTAAGGTGTTTGAGTGGAAAATAATTGAACTACATTTGTTAAGATCGGGTATGCAAGATAGTTATCGATTTTGGAGTTTTCACGGTAAATTAAAAGTTCCTTTTGTCCCCGACCAACCTTCACAACAACCTTCGACAAGTAGGATAGATGTAGAAGGGGATGACGTTGATCATGATATGTTAGAGGATTTAGTTTATGATGCGTACGGAGTTTATGAAGCAGAGGAGAATGAGTTTACTGATGATGTAGAAGGTTCAAGTGCTCGTGAAGATATCACGATAAAACTTGACGATGACTACCAAAGTTTAAAATTTAAGGTGACCCAACCGTTATACTCTGGTTGTGAGAAAGATCAAACAACTTTACATGCCATGGTTGGTTTGCACAGTTTGAAGATGCAGTACAATTTATCTGATAATAGCGTGACAGGAATTTCGAAATGGGTGAAGGGCTTATTATCCAAGGAGAATACACTTCCAAATAGCTATCCTGTTGTGAAGAACAGTTTGAAAGGTTTGGGAATGAAGTATAAATTGATTCATTCTTGTGTGTATGACTGCATACTATACCGAAAGGATGATGAAAATCTCGATCGTTGTTTGGTATGCGATGAACCTAGATATGTCCAATCTACTAGTAAGGAAGGCACAAGCTCAAAAGTGCCTCAAAAAGTATTGAAATATTTTTCCGTTGGGCCTAGATTAAAGCGATTCTTCATAGTACCATGGATAGCGGAGGCAATGACTTGGCATGCTAGGACAGAAGTAGGGGGTAATATCATGCGTCATCCTATTGATTCTACAGCCTGGAGGTGGATAAATTATCAGTATCCCGATTTTGCTCGAGAACAACACAACATTCGTTTGGTTGTATTTGACTTGCCTTATTGGAATAATAGCCCAGTGTGCTATGTATTAGATGTGATGCATGCAGAGAAGAACTTCGTTGAACATATTGTGGGCACTTGCCTTGGGGGGAGTCATTCGAGGGATGGAGAAAATGCACGAAAAGACCTTAAATCGTTGAAACTTAAGCCACAACTATAGTTGAAAGAAGATAGTATGGGAAGGACAATAATTCCCCCTGGTGCGTTTACTTTGACGAGTGGGGAAATGAAGGTGCTTTTAGACACAATAGATAATTTGAAGGACCCATCAAATTTTGCGTCCAACTTGCAAAGGATTGTGAATTATGCTACTCATGATTTACATAATTGTAAGTCCCACGATTGGTATGTGATCATGCAATTGGTTTATTTATTATTTAAGCACTGCTTCTCCAAGCATAAGGATTTGTGGAGGGAAATTCTGCAAATTAGTAATACCTTCTCACTCTTGTGTGAGAAGGTAGTCAATCAAGAACACATAATGGTCGCAAAATTGGCGGTAATCGAAGCGATTTGTGTGTTGGAGAAGTACTTTCCCCTGCAATCTTTGACATAAGTGTTCACTTGTTAGTACACCTATGCGACGAGGCACTTCTTTGTGGTCCAGTTAGATATCGGTGGATGTATCCGTTTGAAAGATTGATAAAAGTTTTTAAAGATTACGTCAAGAATACGTGGTACATTGCAGGATCAATTGCAAAGGAATACATTACCATGGAGTCATCAATATATACTCGTGAATATATGCCTGACTTGACCAGTGTTGATGACACTAATGAGTTCGTCGATGATGGTGGTCATGTGATGGGAGAACGAGTGAAATTAATGAGTTTGCCACATGAACAAGTAGCTCGTTATCTATTTGACACACATAAAGATGTCGAAGAATGGAAAAAGTAAGTTTTGATTCTTATAATGTTTAACATTATTTTAGATTATTTTATACATGATTAATTTTGTAATATGCAGAAAATATAAAGCCTGTGAGAACAATAAAAGATGAAAAATAATGGTACAATCAGATAGCGAATTTAGGTTGTGGTTGACACAATAGGTAATTATAATGAAAATGGACGTTATATAACGTTACATTACACTCAAATTTTATAACTAATATAATTAAATTATCTATATTCTCAGCTCTTAAAGACGGGTGATGCGACATAAAGGCTTGCTCGTCTAGCCACTGAACCCTTGTTCGTGGCACAAGAGTACAAAAAGTATCGATTGAACGGTTACGTTTTTGGCGCTAAAGTGTATGAGAAAAGTACAAATGTATAGAACTCGGCCATTTCATACAAGGCTCTTACTTTCTTTTGAGTGAGCGTAAAAGATAAAAACCTCGTTGAAGGTAAAATGACTTATTATGGTGTAATCCGAAATATATTTGAATTGGGTTATATAAGCTTCAAAGAGTTTGTATTTTACTGTGACTGGGTAAGAGTTGAGGATAAAAACACTTGTAAAGTTGATCCTGTCACCAATTTGATCATGGTTGACTTGTCCAAGTTGAAAAGCGACGACCACGTGAGTGATGAACCGTTTGTTTGTGCATTTCAAAAGGTTAACCAAGTGTTTTATTCGGAGTATATCAACAACGAGCCGCGTCAATTATCCAACACGCGACAAAGCGCCTAAATAGTAGTGTGGATGACTTGGTTGTTCCTACCGAATATCAGTCCATTTTATATGATAACCCGAATTTTAAACAATTTTTCAATTTGTAATAAATATTCCAATTTGTACCGAAACATCCATTTTTATGCTTTTAATTGATTTGCACTTTATCATTTTCACTTTATCATGTCTCGCCTTAAGACATGAAAACATATTATGAGCTAAATGCTGTTGTTTTGGAATACAGAATTGAGGTGTTTGACAGTAACAATTCATTTTTATTTATAGTAATTGTACATATTTGCATGTCTTCTTTTAAATCATTTTGATATGTACTAATAACATTTTTTTACAGCAAATGTCTCCTTTAGGTATTTAGGCGAGGATGATGATGCTTGTTATGATGATGTCGTCTAGGCTCGGTGGTAGAGGAGGCGACGAGGGCTCCTCGGCCCCTAGGCTCCCCAAATATGGTAAATTGGGGATGGCCATCGAGAACAAGTCGGGGCTATTAGCGAGATCCCTCGAGCTGGTAAAGACGATCATCGGCCCGGGGTACATTAGTTGGAAGGAGGTGCCATATGAGCTCAAGTTAGTTGTTTAGGTGGCACTATAGGTAATGTATTTATATTTATATTTATATGAATATTTCAATTTCAATTTCATTTTATATTTATGTTTATATTTATTCGCAACTAACATTGTACTTATTAGACAGGAACAATTCAGCCTGGATCCAAAGCTACGTGATTCCGTCTTGGAGCAATTGAGGGAGAAACACAAGACGGGGAAGAAAAATATGCGGACCCGATACTTTGGAAAGACATGAGAGTCTGTTATCCGAATGCGTGAATCCATCCCGCCGAAGGAGCCGATCTCATTGGCAAAATGGCAACAGTTAGTTAACAATGAGATTGGGGAGCAACAATTGACATCTCGCCAATCGGGGAGGGAAACCGAGAAAAAAAGATGGACACGCACTACTCCAACCGGACGTCTTACGCCGAGGTGGAGCATAGGATGATGGTAAGATTTAATTTTTTAATAACTACAAAAATATATTATTCTGCACTATTTTACTTTGCGGGACCGATACTAATTTTATTTTATTTTATTTCAGGGGACAGGAATTGGCCCTGGAGGTAGGCCACATAGGCTCGATACTTATGTGGCTCTTCGATCGAAGAAGAGGAAGGACAAGGAGGTGTCCTCGAGCATCGCGGTAAGGATTGTAAGTAATCCGACAGTTTACTTTTTGTTAATTACGTTATAATTTTTTAATTTACTTATTTTACTAATCATGTGCTTTTTGTCATTTCAGAAAAAGCTTAAGGAAATTCATGAGTCGCAGTCTGATGCCGACAAGGCATCTTCGTCCACAGACGCACTCAGCCAAGTTCTTGGCTCTGATAGTAAGGGGAGGACAAGGGGGTGAGCTCGCGGGTGGCTAAATCTAGGATCATCAGTTTGGAGACGAGCGACATCGGGTTGGCTTAAATGGTGGATTCGTATGACGCGAAGATGTCCCCTTTGGAGGCGACGGTCCGAGATATATTCTCATTCATGAAGCGTTCATTGAGAGGAAAACATAAGGGGAAAGGGAAGGAGAAGGTGGAGGAGGAGGAGGTGCGGCGGACAAGGTGATGGATGACAAGGGTGTGGACCTCGTTGCTTCATCGCCGACACGTGCAGACTTTGATGAACCACTTCCCTATTTGGCTCCCTTCGACCAATCGATGTCGACACTTGGTTGGTAGAGCATGTTTATACTTAACATATTTTATGGCCAGCAGATAAGGCGGGGTTGAGGGACCCGAATATCATCCAGGGTGGACTAGTTCATTGACTTGAGCGTCAAGACATTGAGTCCAATGTGCTCGTCACGCATGTGATACCCGGGAAGTTGAACTCCCCATTGTGGTTGCGCGAATAATGCGGCACGATATATATCAATGGGTTTGTTAATTCGTATATCGTGTGGCCTACTCACCTCCTCAGATTTAACCTTACCCAAGACATATAGTGACATTATTTGAATTGAATTGTTTTTAAGTTGGTGCATTTGAATTATATTTGGATTATATCGTGATGCATATTGTCTCTATTTTGAATGTATATTTGCATTATCTCTATTTTATTTGGATATATGATGCTTGAACAGGTACAGTGTTGCTATAACAGGTACAAATATACTACTGGGCAGTGGTAGTGGCCAAACTGCCCAGCATATTTTTTTTCAATTCTATCCAGAATTGTCACGGTCATGGACCATGAAAATATTTTAACATTATCATCATCCTTAACTGTGACAAAACTTGTCAAGGTTAAGGACCGTGACAAGTCCGTGACAACAAAAGTTGTTACCCCCAGAATTGTCACGGTCATTGACCTTGACAAGTCCAACTTGTCAAGGTCAATGACCGTGATAATTTGGCAGATTTGTTGTAGTGGATACACTACTACCTAACATTATCGATCGTTGAGATCTGTTAGACCCTCAGTCCATAGCACGTACTCCCAAATACTTGTCTCTTAATAAAAAATCATACACGCCTACTCTTATGCTACAAAAGACAACATAAAATACCGCGCCCTTACTATCACTAATTCTTGCACAAAATAAATCCCGAGCTATCTCTTCCTGCTCGAAAATAAATATAACCACCCTGATTCACATCAATAGACACCCCTACTTATCGGGATGAAAAATGAGAACACAATACCTCATTATGTGTCTATCGCACCACACAATACAACATATATACACACATATATATGGGCTAGACGCCTTCTCAGATGACACCTAGTAAAAGTCATTCGTACCCTGATGTTGTGAACACCAAAACTTACCCTCACTATCCACAATAGTTCAAATCCATCGCTATCCAACCGATATTTGAAAAATAATCCACCCCACTCCCATAATTCTAGAAAGTAATAACCCTTCGTACAATTCAAGCTTTCTTTCTGTGTACACCCCCACTCTCTCGTGGTTAACACACCAAAGAAATCCACTACACCACAGAAATATATATTTGTAATATGGTTGTTATAGCCAGCGCATCCATTAAATTCGACTTACTCACGAACTCTAGTGAAAATAATTTTTTATATTTTAACACCCTCACTGTAACTCAAAACATACCCCATGCCCATAGGATAAAAATAATTACCTCCATACTCTAGCTGCAATGGTTGATCCTCGGGTGCCTGAGCTGCTTCCCCCTGCCCAAACGCACCCATGACTTGTTGTAGTAGCTGTATATCCAGAACCTCATCCTGTAGTTGACCCCTGCCTTGCTTAGGACAATCTCTCTCCACGTGTCCCGCTTACCCACAAACGAAACACCTCCTAATAAATTCACCCTACCACGGATCCCTTCCTTGCTTTCCTTGTCGAAAGTCGTGGCCATTCCGTTGATAGCCCCCAGATCTAAATCGCTTGGCCTGATTCCCCTGCCAAAAATCCTACCCCTGATGTCCCCCTATCTGCTGCTGGGATACCCCACTGGTACTATTCCCTCCTACTTTACCCGACTGGATGGGTTCCACTCCCCTCCTACTTCCTTTCATGTGGAAGCGATATTCCTGGCAGTGTAGGAATGATGCATTAACGACGTCTGTATAAGTTACAAATGCGGAATTACCAATCAAATATTGTCTGATCCTCTCGACTAACCCATCCATGAACCTCGACTTCTTTCTTTCTTCGTTTCTTACCTCATTCGGTACAAAATTTTCTAAACGAGTGAATTCTTCCTCGTAATCGGCCACTGAACGGTCCCCCTGATCAGGCCACACATGAGTCACCTTACTGAATCTTCTCCTCATTTCGGCGTCAACTGCTGGCGGGAAATAATAGCGGTCGAACCGAACCCAAAACTCTACATTAGTTAATGTATCCCTTTTCTCAGCTGTGGTGATTGACTCCCACCACTGTAGCGTTGATACCACTAACCTAAAAGTGGCTGGCATTTGCTTCTGCACTTCATTGCAATCTACCATGCGTAGGTGACGTTGAATATCTCACTTCCACTGACACGCTAGTACCACATCTGAACCCCCTCGCAACTCTTGTGGATGGCCTTTTTAAAAGACCTCTCGTACTTGCTACCACTCCGATGGCCCCGGTTGGGCCTGAACATCCGGTACCATTAACGCTTATGGCTGATCTCATGGAAAGTACTTTGACATTGCGATCATCGTCGCTTCAACTACCTGCGCCACTAATTCAGTTACCTGTGCAGCCAAAATCATCTCTGGCAGTTGTTGCGGTAATTCTGGCTCCTGATGAGCCACTCTAGTCTCATCTCCCCCTGCTGCCCTAGCTGCTCTCTCTCTCTCCTGGGCGACATCTGAAATAAGAATCGAATTGTATGAGTTCACCATCAAATATAAAGTAATTGACAGAAGAACGTAAATGCACATACGTATAAGAATACAACAATCCTATGATAGGGCTCTATCTCAAAGAACGCTATGCTGAAATGTGAAAAACCGCACAGATCCTAAGGACACTAGAACCTGATGCTCTGATACCATTTGTGACACCCCGCCTAATAAAATACCGGGTGATCAGTCTTATACCAAATTAAAACAGAAATTCAAGTTGGTTCATTCTTAGCATCACCGTCGAAAACCTTTTCAAAAACTTACTAACCACCTAATATTCCTAAAATTCGGTCCCAAATTTTAACTTTTTATTTAAACCAGATAATACCATGCAGAAATATATGTAAACCATTCACAACAGCTGAATCAAATCAACTGAATAAATAATTAAACTACTTGCCGAATAAATTATTGGCCACCAAAGTAAATAGTCCAATAACAATCATCCAACAACTGAATAAATAAATCTGAAAACTGTATTGAAAAGTCTGGGCGACAAGCCCTAAGTAATACTGAAATTGATAGATGATTTCTACTCTAGGAAGGAATAAACGATGCGTCTAATCCAAGCTCCTGCTAGCATCCACATGTGCCGCAGCAACGTGTCCCTGGAATAGAATCTCAGGTCTCGTGTCCCAGTGGCTTGACACCTAAAAGGTTTTGCAAATAGTTTTATAACAAGGGTTAGAACCCAAAACATTTTGAAAATATTTAGCAAGTGAATTAACTGCAGTAATTAAACATGTATGAATGCGCTTCATATTTTAGTTTATGTCGCACTCCCTTGAGGACATACTCACCCTTCCACTAATGTGCACACTTAATGTTTCTTTAACCCCACCTAGTTGTACTACCCCGTCCAACTAGTTCTAATACAACCCTCCCTTGCCTTACTACTTTAAACCAAGTATTATTATTCATGGGTTGTAAGTTATCTCTCCTATTAACCTGATTTACACCTTTTAAATAATATCATATAACCGTGACACAAGTTATATAAAGTAAATACATCACACACTGTATTATTACCCGCATTTAATATTTAATACCATTATATACGTACCTTTACTAAAACATCCACACATATATCATATGTATATCCATCCCTCCGAGTATACCCTCGTCGGATGATTTTTGCTAAAATGCTATCTCACTAAGTGTACTCACATAACCTAGTTACCCAAGTCGGAATCGCTCACCAACCTGGCCAAAAATACAAACATAGTGGAGGCGGTCATATTCCTTCCCTAAAAGTGAGATAAGCCCATCACCCATATACCATACGCTATGACCTGGTGATATACTCGACCTACTACTCAAGCTATGGGATTCACCCACATCGCGCAACCTCCCTCGATAGAACTACAGTATATAAATTTAATAAATATATAAGCATTGATATTTAATAGCACACTTAATACATATACATATATGTATACTATCACCACATTGTATATATATACTAAAAAACCCAGCTTTACCGTGCTCTAAAACCCGTAACACTAGCCTGTATTTTTCCGAGTCTATGGCTCGACTCAAATTAATTAATTTTCTCATTTATTAATTTATTACCTTCCCGAGTCTACTGTCCGACTCTAATTTAATTTAATCCACACATTAATTAATTTAATACTTGGTGTCTCTCAACCGATATACCCGAGCTCACTCACTTGGCCCGTACCATCATTAATACCCGAGTCTATATTTCGTCTCCTAATAAATGAATTACACCTCAATTCATTTAATAATATAGTTCCACTCAACTACAATACCCAAACACTTTCCTTCAGTCCAGAATCATTGCCTACGAATTTATTTCCTCGAAATTTATTCATAACTTGACACTCATTAACTTCTCCCAAAACCCGGTTATAATTACTTAAAATTTACCAAAAGTCATTCCCCTATTTAATTTTCATAATTTAAATCAGCCAAAGGATTTTTCACTTAAAATCTCCCATACAATTAAAACTGGCGTCACTGCCAAAAATTCTGTAGCATTGATCGATCGATCCCCCTGGGTCGATCGATCGATCGACAAGATCATCGTCTTCTCCAGCCTCCTGTTTGGCCATTGATGAACCCTCCAGCTTTTAATTTCTTTCCAAACCCTTACCCAATCACAATTAAGATTTCATTTACGTATAAATATGTTCTAATCTACCTAGAAGACCTAAATTATTCATCGATTCATCAAAATCCGAAACTTTTCCCGAATTGGGTTTTCACCCGGGTTTATTCTACTAAGATATGAATTCGTCATACAGATTCGAAATTGTCACCAATAGTTACTAATTAGAATCCTACAATTGATTCCAGCAGTCCCATATCCAAATCCACCATTAATTTAGTTTCAAATTTACATATACTACTCAAATCCGAAAAACACCTTTTTAACTATTTAACCCATAACCAAAAATAGATTTTTGATACACATACTATGATATGAATTGATATTCACTAATTTAAAATCACAACAGTTAACCACTTGCCTCTGATTGTTTATAGAGTCTGATCCGTTGGTGTAGAGAAAGGGTTGATGAAGAACACCCAATTTGTCCCTCGATTTGTCTCCAAAAGATCCTCAATTGGCTCTTGATTTGCTTCCCTTAATTCCCTCTCAAGCTCTAGGTTTAGAGTTGTGTTAACTGTCGTTCAACACTGCCTCCATTAGGTTTAAAATCTCTAATCCCCTTTTTAGTTATATGGACCTAACTGAAATGGCCCAAATCCCCCGTGTGGGTCCGACTATGCCCAAAAATGCTCCAAGACCCGATTACTACCCCCGGATACTCTTTTTTGACTATCTCGACCCATCCGGACTCAACCGCGCACTCAGAATTATCATCCGGAATACTTTACAACATTCTCTAATTTTGACTTCAAAATGCGACACACAAAATTTCGAACAATTAAACTTAAAGTCGCCAAATATACATAATTTTTCCCACTCAAATAAATTCTCCAAATCATAAATTTAAGTTTCTCCAATTTAAATAATTTTATTTCTCCCAAAAATAAATAAATACGAAATTCTCAAATTTACAGGGTCTTACAGTCCCCAAGGCCACTCTCAAGTTTTAACAAAAGTTTGTACAACAATTTATCGTTATCAAATCAAACATTTTGGCACTGTTAGCCAACATATTTGGTTTTTAACTTTGGTATGCACCAGTTTTCACCTATCAGAGAATAGGTATGACTAGCGGACCGATAGGGACAAAGGGTATATTGCAGACCTTACCCCTAAGAGCCCTTCCTTTTGGCGACCAAGATGCCATGTTGCCCCTAGTATATAACTTAAATAGGACCCTTTGTTAAGGTCAAGAACACACAAAAAAATCAATTTTGCGTCGTTACTGTGTCGAAATTTCACCAGAATAGTATTCTCTCTACTCTTTCTCTTAGTGTCAAAGTGCGTATATCTTTACTCCATTTACATACATCGCTCTCAGGAGATCTCTCTTTCTCTTAGGCATTATCATTATTATAAAATTTATTACTCATCACATTGTTTTCAAGAAGGAAGTGACAGAGAACCTCCATTATTACCAAAAGTAGAAGGTTTTCTCCCATAGTTGCTCTTGAGAATTTAAAGACCTTGAACACAATACCAGTGGAAGTGTATCAGGCCTCACCTGTTCTAGTTCTTTATAGACCCCCGTATAACCACCCTCCTATATTTGACGACTTTGCTGGGGAGGTATTATCATTGTTTTGGATAAAGAAGGACATAATATTTCAAAGAAACTAGTGTTTGAAAACACTCCAGCGAGTAATGGACTTCCAAGTGATGAGATAACCCAAGAGGAGGTTGTAGTGAGCGGAATGAGAGCACCTACTCCTTAAAGAGGGTAGGTTAGTGCAGCGGTGGCCATGCCTTTGGCGGGGATGAGTTTGATGAGTATGTTTTTTGAGTTTTCGAAGAAGAATAATGTTGACCTAGAAAGTTTGAATCAAACTTGCATGACACTTGCAGTGGCCCTTGTTGGAGTGGTAGCAGTAGCAGCGAACGTAGAGGTGGCTCCACCTCGAAAGGAACACCAGTAAGTTCACCGATAACAAAGAAACTTAGCTCGAAGGAGTCCTCTTCCAAAATCATGACTATGGAGGAAGTAAAGAAGTTGCTTTGCTCAAAAGGAATCCTCTCACATCTATGAGGAGTTACAGAATCCCTACCCCAAAAGCATCAATGAGAAGCCATATCTAGAAGGATACATTCCTCCTAAGTTCATTAAATTCAATGAAAAGGGTGAGAACCAGAGCACGTGAAAAGGTTTATAAAGTACTTGGGTGTATATGGAAATGACAAGGAGTTGAAGTTACGAGGGATGTCTAAGACTTTCACAGCAAAATGCATACGCGTGTTATTCCCACCTAGCACCGAACAGCATTCCAACATGGGAAAAGTTGCATAGGAAGTTTCTCCATAAGTTTTTCTTACCAGAAGATGAGTTCACATTGAGGCACCTCACGTAAGAGGTACAAAAACCTGGTAAAGAATTGATGCAATACATCAAACTCTTTCAAGAAAGGGCTTAGATGTCCATGAGGATGTGGCAGAAGTAAGGCTACTACATATATGTACTGAGGGGCTACTAGAGGAATATAAAATCCACTTGGTTAATAATACCATAAATGGAACTTTTAGGTAGTTTACGCGAGGAGCTAGCAACATCGCGATAATTATCAAATCCCGATCACAAAGTTGGAGGACACTGGTCCCCCGATAATATGAACATTCCAAGTCTCCAGACGACAAGCCGTCAAATATATGGGTGCAAACTCAAAACATATAAGGAAGGACAAGGATACAAAGGCGACAGTCTAACATGCAAAAGGAAGATTGGAGATGACTGTAACACCCAGTATTTTTATGATATTAAATAATTAGGGATTAATTATGATTATTGGATTAATGAAATTAAAAGGTGAGAAAATTTATTTACTAATTAATTCGGATTAAAATAATTATTAACTAGTGTGACAAGGGTTAATACTTATTGATGAAAATTATTGAATATTACTGTGTGGGTATGTAATATGGAATTATGAAATTTTATAAATTGTCGAATTGTGAAATATGACAGTTTGGTATTTTTAAGTCAAGACGCGTGTGTGAGTTGTGTCGGGACTAATTGAATGGAATAAAAAAATTAATTATTTTTAAATAACTTGTATGGTTATTTAGAGTGCGCCATTGAGTCTGGAAGGGTCGAGATAGTCAGAAAACTCTACTCGGATATTTTATTTGGACTCCAAAATATTCTAGGCCTAACCGGTACCCCATAGAGGTATTTTTGTCCTTTGGATTTTGGGGGGAAATAATATGGACGAAAATTAGAAAAATAAAATAGGGAGTACGTGGGTGAGAGAGTGTCTGTCAGGTTCTAAACCTACGAGAGAGAAAGAGAGAACCACGGAGGAAGAAGGAGAGAGCCCATAAGTATTCTTGGTGTAAAACTCAAGAACTCACACCACAAATCCCACCAAAGCATAGATCAGAAGACGAGGAACAAGTCTATACCAATTTTTTCAACGGATCAGAACATCAATTCGAGACAAGTGTTTATTACTTGCTTTCCTTAGCAATATTTGTTTTCATGTTAGTCTATGTAATTCCTCAATTGCTATGAAAGTTAAATTTGGTGAAAAATTTGGGAGAATTACTCATAAATTAGGATTAATTTGAATAAAATTTGATTCCGTCATGTAGATAGGATTATGTCCACGAATTTATGATAATTTTATGATTTAATCTGGGTTTAATTTAGAGTTTTGCATATAAATTTGAGAACTAGGGTTCTTGATATTTAAATTTAGGGATTTCAAATTTATTGATGATTCGTGATGATTTAATGATGATATATTGTTGGAAATCATATATATATGTTAGGTAGATGATTGGAATTGAATAATTGGTGTTTGGGCTGATTATTTTAGAGGTTTTAGGCTTAAAATGGTGGAAAACGAAACTATTAATGGTGCAGAACGTAACAGGTATGGTGGGGAAGAATACTGCTCAATCTCGTTAGAACGAGATTGAGCTTCGTTCGAACGAGAAAGGATCTCGCGAGATGTGGTTCAAACTACATCTAACCTGGTTCAAACGACAGGTCCAAAACTTGAAAAATTGCAATTTTTTTCCCAATTAGGTTTATGCAGTTGTTTTGAGATAGGGAAGTGTCATTTGGTGATTGTAGCATAGTGCAGAATTGCTAGGGAATATTCGTATAGTAATACCTTAAATATTTGGAAAGGTGAATTAACCTTGAAAATTTGAGAGAGGGAATAACGAAAATAACTATATTATAAGTAGTAACGAGAGAATACTACGTATGGAAAATACATGTAAGGGTTAGGTTAATACCTTGAATTTTAATGGGATGTGGGAATGCCTATTATATAATTATTATTGTATGTATAGCATACCTACGTTGCTTGCTATCGGGAGGAGGTTTTCGTGCAGTGGATAGTCTTATCCTGGGTGACCCAATGAGGGGATATTTGACTTGTACCCAAAGTATATGAACTTGGTTACGTGTTATCTGAGATGTAGGATAGTTTCAATGGCTGAATGGGAGTGTAGGTATGTGCGTGACCCATTTGACTGGGGAATATACTTGCCTCCAATATTTGTGCTTTGAATTTATGGTTCGAGAGAGATTGAACCAGTAGTCCTCCATGCAATGCGTGATGCACCGGGACATGATATCAGAGTATGCATTGCACCAAGTGGTCTTAACCTAAGGATGCAGGATTAATATATGTATATGTATAGGGATGATGTGACCATGTATATATATATATATATATATACTTGTGGAAAATTCTACTGTATGAAATTAATAGATACAGTATTGTTGATAATTAAGATAATCTCATTGGGTAAAAGATTTACTAACATAACAGTGAATATAAAAGGTGGTTATCTGGGTTAAATTATTCTAATAACGTATTGTATGGGCAATATGGGCAGCGACCCTTGCGGAATATAATTAGAAATCTAAGTTTATGACCTAGTTGGATACATTATAGATAATTAGGTTAGGATAGACGTACGTTAGGCGTGTACAATAGTGGAGAGGTGAGAATTTCATGTGAAAGTTCGAAACTAACATGCACATAATACTTGTATTATTGCAGTTTTAAATATTTGCTAAAACAAATATTTTTACAACTCGGGCTCTGGCCCGTTTCTTACTATTCTCCTCTCTTTTACTATATATATATAGTATATATCAGGTGCCCAGCCACAGGGTTACCAGACTTAGACGCGTGGATAGGGGTGTTCGCGGTCCGGTCCGGTCCGATTTTGAGGTATTTTTGGGACCGGACCGCATTAATCAGTCCTAAAAAATTATGGACCGAGACTGGATCGGAATAATCGGTCTCGGTCCTATTAGATTTTCAAGCGGTCCGGGTTCGGTCTGGATCTTATTCGGTCTATAAAAAAGTAATATAAAAAACAACTAATATAAAAAAATAGCACACTTTTCATTAAAAAAAAAAACACGTTTTTAATAATTAGAAGAAAACATTTTTTTTTATAAAAACCAGCACTTTTATATTAGAAGCTTAAATCAAACAGAGTAAGAGAAAGGAAGACAAAAAATACGATGAGAAACCTTTATTTCATAATGCTAATAGTGAACTGCATTAACCACAACTGAGTTTCTATCACCTTCCTTAAGCCACAACTGAGAACCAACAACTGAGTTTTTATCACCTTCCTTAAACCATTTCTCTTGAGATTTTTGCATCTCGTAGTAGTCTTCAATTTGGAATTGTTAGTACAATTGGCATGTGCTAAAGATAATTTCCTATCTTCTTAAAAAAAATAACCAAAGGGATACGTGCTCGGGGAAGAAAGATTTCTTCTAAGGGCTTTGAATTTCAGAGAAAATGAGACAAAGGGATTGTTATGCTAGATATAGTTCCAATATTGAGACACAAATTTTTAATGTTTGGATGAGAGCACCAAAAATGAAGGAATTTTAAAGGTTTTTATTTTAAATTAGAGGGATTTTTTTTATAGAAATTAGGAGAGGGCAGTGGTCAGAATAGAGTATGCATATATATGGTATTATTATCCATAGCTTAAGAGAATTTATAAGCAAAGATCATATCAAAGTCATTACCACCTGCCTTTTCAGGAATTTTTAAAGATCTCTTCTTTCTATTTTATTATTCTTAGCATACACAAAACTAGCCTTCACTAAATTGTTCATCATCATAAATGAAAGATTAAGGCATTGGTCTATAGAATAATCAAAGTTACAATTGATTCCATCTTTGATAAAAAAACAAATCTTATTATAAGAATTGGCAAGAGAAAATATGAAACCAAGTTTAATTCTGAAGGACTCTAACTTCACCACCTCTTGTTTTAGTTTAAGAATAACAAAAATAAAAATTTTATGAATCAATCGTTTTAACCTCCTTAAAGCCTTTTTATTATAAATACCTTTAATGTTCCAAATGATTGAATTGAACATTGGGATTGGATTAAAAGGATAGTTTTTGTACCTAACCTCAGTTGTCTGGTAATGAGAGAAGAATGACCACTAGGACCTATGTGGTTCAATAATTTCTTATTTACTTTGTGACCTTGCTTGAATCCACTTTCAAAAATGGGATAGCTTTCTTTAGATATCAGAGTTTTTTACTCCTCTAGGTTACCTTCTAACATACCTTCATAATTTATTACTTAAACTTATTTGCATACACAAGGAAATCTGAGTGAGAACCCAACAAATCAAAATGAAACAAGAGGAGCCGAACAAAATGTGATTTGAGCTGAACGAAAAGCTTAATTTAAAAACAATAACATTTTTGTACCTGTAGAGAGGACGACGTGGGTTCAGGCGGGTTTTCAGCTGGTGTACCTGTGGAGAGACCGACGGTGGTAGACTGGTAGTTCATGTGGGTTGATGGAGATGTAGTGGAGAGACAGACGGTGTACTCGTGGGTTGATGCAGATGAAAAGGAAGAAGAGTGTTTATGAGGAGTGAGAGATATGAGTAACGGTTGTTCTTGAGAGAGGAGTGAGATGAGAAGTGAAGAGTGATAGTGGGTGTTTTGTTTTGTTTTGTTTAAGGTTGCTATCTTTTGTTTTGGGGATGGGCTTAGGTTGGGTAAAATATATATAAATATTTAATAAAATGGTCCGGTCCGATCCAAACCCGCTTTTTAAGGCCGAAGACCGAGACCGAATCGAAAAATGCGGTCCTTCACATTTTAATACCGAATTTTAAAAAAACTCGCAAAAGTGGATCCGAACCGGTTCAGTTTTTTCGGTCCATTCGGGTTCGTGCACACCCCTACGCGTGGATCGTTTAGTGAGCTGCAGCAATTGTGGGAGTTGCAGGTCCTTGTACTTAGACGCCTCTATCAGTTCCTTCTGTTATATTCAGACGCTTCATTTAGGGCATGTTTCACCCATTCTCAGCCGTTTTATTAGAGATTGTACTCAATTTACTTTAGTATTTTGTTTCTGATGTACTTGAGGATTTTTAGGGTTTGTTGGTTTGAGACTATGAACTGGAATGTTTTATCCAGTCTTATTTATTTCAGTAGTTGTTTCATGTCCAGTATTTACTATATTCATGTGGAATGTAAATATCATATGTCTTGAAGAATAGAATTTTTTTTATGGATTATTTGTGTGTAATTAAAATTATATGTTTTGACACTTAGCTTAATTATTTATTATGTGATAAATGAAGAAATTATTTTTCGACAGTGATGCTAAGAATGAACTAACCGGTCACTTTGGTTTAATTTAATAAAGGGTTCATCACCCAGTATTTAATTATACGGGGTGTCACAGGTGGTATCAGAGCATCCGGTTCTAGTGTCCTTGGGATCTATATAGCTTATTATACTTTTTGCTTAACGTCCTTTGATTTAGAGCCCTAATATTAGGAATGTTGTATTCATCCTTACGCGTTGGAAATTCATACTTCTGCGATTTATTTGTATGGATGTTGAACTTATTCACTCCATTTGAACTTTCAGATGGTACGTCAAGAAGAACAAGATAACACTATTGGGGAAGTTAATGAGCAACATCAGCTGATACCTCAGGTACCCTCGGAGATAGTACAATTGCTAAAAAAGCAGGTATTGTGGCACAGGCAGTTACCACTGCAGCCTTACAGTACCAAGAAGTTTCATCAAAAGGTACACTTTTGAGGTGGTCTTCTCAGAAGCCGATACGCAAGTGACTTATTTCCACAACCGTCCTTCGTATGTGATAACTTTAATAAATGGAATAAATTTCCCTACAACACTCATGGATGGAAGGGCATCCATTAACATAATGCCTATTAACATGTTGTATGAAACAAGCATCTCTCAGAAGAAGATAATGTAAGTTTCGTTGGTGATTTTTGATTTTGATAGTGCGGGGTTGCAATCGTTGGGCTATATGAATGTGGGAATCGAATTGTGAAATTTTACATACCATAAAAAATTGCATACCATCAATGCCAGCACCTACTAGAAGCTCTTGATAGGGCGAGTGTGGATGCAATCATATGGGATAGTATGCAAAAACAAACATTCGAAGAACAAATATTGTGATCAAAGCCATGGAAAGACCATTTTCAGTTGAAGAAGCTCATTTAGTGGATGTGATATTCTACAATGATCTAGATAAGGAGAGAAGAAGCTTGAACATGGGTTTGGAGGAGCCCCGCATGGCTGGAGAAAGTGATAAACTTAAAAAGTCCATGCATAAAGGATTGGGTCAGCGAGTGACCCCTTCAGATGAAAAGGTGAAGGAAAAGAGTAAGACTGAAGTTGAGACAAGGCCTCCTCGAATCTATAAGAAAGTTATCTTTCCTAATGAAAAAGTTATCTAACATTTATAACGATCCGCGCGAGTAATGTTTTGGGATGAAAGCATCAACCCGACATTAGAATGCTTTGTGGTAAATGAGTCGCACATTATTGAACATATAGAGGAGCCTGAATAGGCACCAGAGTGTGACACCCCGACTAATTAAATACCGGGTAGCTACTCCTTTATTAAATTAAGACAAAATGCCAAGTTGTTTCAGTTCGTAGCATTACTGTCGAAAACATTTTTAACAAATACTAGCTACCTAATATTTAAAAAGGGAGTTGCCAATTTTAATTAAATCCGATTAACATACAATAAGTAAAGTATGAAATGCTAACATAACCACCACAACATAGTCACAACAGAATAACCATCAAATAATAATGAGTCTGGAGGAATACTCCTCACAACAATTCGAATACTAAAATAAAAAAAAATTACCAACTCTACATCACTAAATTAATTACAACCCAAAGTCTGAAATAACTGAAAAGTAAGTTGTCTCTAAAACAATGGGGCGACATGCCCAACAAATGAGAAAATCTGATAATGGAGTCAAGATCGGAAATAGAGGCGTCTACTGTCAAGGTCATGTAACTTCCACAGCAGCTACAGCACGTCACCTTAATAGAACTCCTATGCATGGTGTCCTTGTGGCTGGGCACCTAAAAGGTTTTTACAAAAATAGATTTGAAAGCAAACGGGTCAGAGCCCGATTGTGAAAATAATTTAAAAATTTTGCAAGTGTTTAATATCATTAAACAGTGAATATAAAGTACATGATAGTGTGTGCACTCACATGAGTTCCTCACCTCTCAACTAATTGTGCACTCCTATCGTTCCCGTACCCATTCTAGTCATTACCATAACTAACTAGTCCGATACCAAAATCTACATTACTATACGATATCCAATTCAATTCCCAACAACTTTTGTTTAACAAAGTGTTATAACTTGTTACACAATTTCCCATGTTAGTACTACTAATTACTAGAGATCTTCCATTTCACTTTACGAATTGTTGCTATTATTAATAGTCACATTTATTCATGAAAATTCATTTCAATTAATCGTATATTATTCTCATCATAAATATACAATACTAGCACCCCGAGGCTAAGCTGCGTTGCTCACATACTCTGCTATCAAATCCCGGTACATCACGTACAGGAGGACCACGTATTCCGAATCTCTCAGGAAACGTTTCATTAACAACAATCATAAACAATGGAGGCGAACATAGTTCACATCACATGGGTCACGCACATACCTACGCTCCCATGATCAGCAGACTTATTTACTTCTCAATAATCCCTTTTTTGACCTATGTCCTCGAGGTACCAATCTAGATCCCCCCGTAGGCACACAAAGATTAGATGGCCCTAAACGAATGCCAACCTCCCATGATAGCAAGTACGGTAGGTATGTTATACACAGATAACTACATATACTAAGCATTCACACATCTTAGATATTTCAATATTTTATTAGTGGTATACTTCTCGTTCTTATACCAACACTTAGTGTTATACAAGTTGCAAGTCCCCGGTTTATATGCATTTAAGTTATCAATTTCTCACTTCGTGATTAGTTACTCGCTTCCCAATCCACAAATGTCATCCGATTTACTTCACGATTCTAAGTTTTACTCCTCAGTGTACCCCAATCTCCCGACTATACCCATTAGTTAATAAGGGAAGGTTATCTCACCATTTAAATAAGTCTACGGGATACTAGAAATAAATTCAGGCCTAAAAGGTCATTATGTCAACTCGTTAGAAATCTCGTTCGAACGAGGTCATTCGAACGAGTTTCGTTCGAATGAAAGGCTTAGAACGAACTACCAACTCGTTAGAAGTTTATACTGTCATCTCGTTAGAAGTTTGTTCGAACGAGGTCATTCGAACGACCTGGGCAGGTCTTCTAACGAGATGGCAGTTTCAGCCCAGAAATTCCCAAGTCCGATTTTCTCAATTCCTCTCTTCTCTAAATCCACCCTAAGACCATCCAAGTTATGTTCTAACATTTTTAAACCATTTCTAATCATTCTAGATCATCCCTTAACATATTTTAGAGGTCAAATCTTACAAATCATCATGAAATTATTATAAATCTCCAAATATTTCCCAAACCCTATGAACATGAACCCATAATTTTGTTATGCCCAATTACTCATCATAAATCCATTTTTAAATCATCATAAATAACTCTACAAATATTAAATCAGTCCGTCATCATTCTACATGCAAATCCTAACCCAAATTCAAAGTTTCTCCATCAATTTCGTGGGTTTTCTTCAAAGATTTCAATATACGATAATTCCTACACTAAACATGGAAGACATATTCAATGCACTAAAAATATCAAATCACTTGCCTTAGATTGTTCTTCAGGATTGATATTGGTGAATGAATGTTGATTCTATCCTTTCTCTACGGATTTTCTCCCAAGGTTGAAGATAGTGGTTGGAGGTTTCTTTTTGGAACTCTTCAAACTCTCCTATAACTCCCGTAGCCCTCTAATTCATCTAATGCTGATAATGGGCTTAGTGGGTTCCTAAATAATATATAATTAACTCCTAAAATTCGTGGGTTTTAATTCCTATATTTTTAAAATTACCAAAATACCCTTTTAAGTTGCCGGTATGGCCCAAAAATGTCTCGGGACCCAAACTAAACCCCCGGCTAGTGTTTTCTGACTATTTCGACCCTTCCGGACACGTTGGCGCACTCAAAATAATCATTCGGTTGATAAAAATAAAATTCACTTTTTAATTCAAATAATTACATTCTTGACGCGATTGACACGCGCGTCCCAACTAAATTTCCCAAATTATCGTATATCAGTCTCGCGATAATTTTTAATATTTTCAATATTCATATATTGCCATATGTACGCATTATAATCAAATACCAACTCACATCTCGCTAATATTTATATTCGAATTAATTTCCAATTAATTCTCATTTAATTTAATTAATTCCATAATTAAAAATCAATAAATATACGGGGTATTACATACTTTCCCCCTAATAACAGAATTTCGTCCCGAAATTCGGAACTAAAGAGTACCTGGTAAAAACAACTCTGGATAACATTCGTGCATCTCATCCTCGTCCTGCCATGTGGACTCCTCGGCATTATGATGCCTCCACTGAACACGTACTAACGGTACTATCTTCGACCTCAGTTTTCGCTCGTTGTGGTCCAGAATAGCAATCGGCCCCTCCTTCAGCCCGATAGTGGCCAGCATTTGTTTATGCACTTGATTGAAATCTACCATGTGAAGGTGAAGCTGAATATCCCTCTTCTACTGACACGCTAGCACCACATCTGAACCCCCTCGAAACTCTGGGGGATGGCCTTTTTGAAAGTCCTCTCGTACTTACTACCACTCCGACGGCCCCGATTGGGCCTCAACATCCGGTACCACTAACGCCTGTGGATGATCTAGTGGAAAGTACTTCGCCATTGCGATCATCATCGCTTCAACTACCTGCGCCACTAATTCAGTTACCTGTGCAGTCGAAATCATCTCTGACAGTTATTGTGGTAATTCTGGCTCCTGATGAGCCGCTCTAGTCTCATCTCCCCCTACTACCCTAACTGCTTTCTTTCTCCTGGGTGGCATCTGAAATGAGAATCGAATTGTATGAGTTCACCATCAAATATAAAGTAATTGACAGAAGAACGTAAATGCACATACGTATAAGAATACAACAATCCTATGATTGGGTTCTATCTCGAAGAACGATAAGCTGAAACATGAAAAGACGCACAGATCCTAAGGACACAAGAACCTGATGCTCTGATACCATCTGTGACACTCCGCCTAATAAAATACCGGGTGATCAGACCTATACAAAATTAAAACTGGAATCTCAGTTGGTTCATTCTTAGCATCACTGCCGAAAACCTTTTCAAAAACTTACTAACCACCTAGTATTTCAAAAATTCAGAGCCCACTTTTAACTTTTTATTTAAACCAGATAATAACAAGCGGATATATATGTAAACCATTCACAACAAATTAATCAAATCAACTGAATAAATAATTAAACTACTTGTCAAATAAACCATCGGCCACCAAAGTAAATAGTCCAATAGCAATCATCCAACAACTAAATAAATAAATCTTAAAATTGTAGTGAAAAGTCTGGGCGGCAAGCCCTAAGTAAAACTAAAACTGATAGATGATTCCTACTCTAGGAAGGAATGAACGATGCGTCTAATCCAAGATCCTGCTAGCATCCACATGTGCCGCTGCTACGTGTCCCTAGAATAGCATCTCAAGTCTGGCGTTCTTGTGGCTGGACACTTAAAAGATTTTGAAAATAGTTTTATAGCAAGGGTTAGAACCCAAAATATTTTGAAAATATTTAGCAAGTTAATTAACTGCGGTAATTAAAAATGTATGAATGTGCTTCATATTTAAGTTAGTGTCACACTCCCTTGAGTACATACTCACCCCTCCACTAATGTGCACACCTAACAGTTACTTTAACCCCACCTAGTTGTACTACCCCATCGAACTAGTTCTAATAAGACCCTCCCTTGCCTTACTACTCTAAACCGAGTATTATTATTCATGGGTTATAAGTTATCAATCCTATTAACCTAGTTAACTCCTTTTAACTAATATAATATAACAGTGACACAAGTTATATAAAGTAAATACATCACACACTATATTATTACCCGTATTTAATATTTAATACCATTATATACGTCCCTTTATTAAAACATCCACACATATATCATATGTATATCCATCCCTCCGAGTATACCCTCGCCGGATGATTTTCGCTAAAGTGCTATCTCACTAGGTGTGCTCACATTACCTAGTTACCCAAGTCGGAATCGCTCACCAACCTGGCCCAAAATATAAACGTAGTGGAGGCGGTTATATTCCTCCCCGAAAAGTGAGATAAGCTCCTCACCCATACACCGGATGCTATGACCTGGGGATATACTCGCCCTACACCTCAAGCTAGGGGATTCACCCGCATCGTGCAACCTCCCTCGATAGCACTAGAGTATATAAATTTAATAAATATCTAAGCATTGATATTTAATAGAACACACAATATATCTATATATACATATATACTATCACCACACCATATATATATGCTATAAACCCCAGCTTTACCGAGTTCTAAAACCCGTAACACTAACCTGTATTTCTTCGAGTCTATGACCCGACTCAAGTTAATTAATTTTCTCATTTATTAATTCATTACCTTCCCGAGTCTATGGTCCGACTCTAATTTAATTTAATTCACACATTAATTAATTTAATACTTTGTGTCGCTCACCCGATATACCCGAGCTCGCTCACTTGGCCCGTACCATCATTAATACCCGAGTCTATATTGCATCTCCTAATAAATTAATTACGCCCCAATTCATTTAATAATGTTGTTTCACTCAACTACAATACTCGAACACTTTCCTTCGATCCAAAATCAATACCTACGAATTTATTTCCTCGAAATTTATTCATAACTTGACACTCATTAACTTCTCCCAAAACCTGGTTATATTTACTTAAAATTTACTAAGAGTCATGCCCCTATTTAATTTTCATAATTTAAATCAGCCAAAGGATTTTTCACATAAAATATCCCCTACAATTAAAAACTGGCGTCACTGCTAAAAATTATGTAGCATCAATCGATCGATCCCCCTGGGTCGATCGATCGATCGACCAAATCATCGTCTTCTCCAGCCTCGTGTTCGGCAATTGATGAAACCTCTAGCTTTTAATTTCTTTCCAAACCCTTACCTAATCACAACCAACATTTCATTTACGTATAAATATTTTCTAATCTTCCTAGAAGACCTAAATTCTTCATCGATTCATCAAAATTCCAAACTTTTCCCGAATTGGGTTTTCACCCGGGTTTATTCTACTGAGATATGAATTCGTCATAAAGATTCGAAATTGTCACCAATACCTATTAATTAGAATCCTACAATTGATTCCAGCAGTCCCATATCCAAATCCACCACTAATTTAGTTTCAAATCTACATATACTACTCAAATTCGGAAAACACCTTTTTAACTATTTAACCCATAACCAAAAATATATTTTTGATACACATACTATGATGTGAATTGATTATCATTAATTTAAAATCACAACAGTTAACCACTTGCCTCTGATTGTTCATAGAGTCTGATATGTTGGTGTAGAGAAAGGGTTGATGAAGAACACCTAATTTGTTCCTCGATTTG